>JAWNMY010000007.1:17457500-18892500 GCA_035043505.1 Drosophila setosimentum
TAAAAGTATAAAAGAATAAAAAATGTATATTTCATGCATTCAAAGAGGTTGCAGTTCTGATATTGAACTATGATTCGAATGACGATTTTTGTAGTCTTCTAACCCAGAATAATTGAGAAAGTTTTTGGGTAAGTCAGATGAAGTTTCTCTTAAATTAGCATTGGCTAACCAATATGCCCTCACAGTTGAAGTGTGCACACACGAACACACACACGCACACACACACACACACACACACACTGACCGCAGTGGCATACATTGAACTTTATGGTGTGGTTGAAACTTCCGTCGCGTCCAACGCATAAATTGTTTATTTACATAGCACAAACATTTATTTTCTCTCTCTCTTCTCTCTCTCTCTCTCTCTCCCTCTCACACACACACACTCTCTCTCTCTCTCTCTTTGTTTTTTTATCTCTGTCACTTCGACGCATATAAATAATTTAATTGCAATTCAACAGACAAATATTAAAAAGGCAAATACGATTCCCAATGAGCCCAATAGCCCAAACATTGACCTTTTACATGCGGCTGTGGGGCAAGCGGGGGGTCTCGACGTGTAACTAATACCCAGGTGTAAATTAGCAATAACATACACTCACACACACAGACAGACTCCAGCACGAGCAGCATAAATAATTAAATGAAATATTTACAAGCGAAATTAACAATAATTTGTAGCTGAAGATCGCTAGTATCGTTTGGCTAGAATCATTGAACTGACCATAAGCATCTGTTATCGTAGCCATGCCCAAGAGCCAGAGTCGGGCATCTCTCCTGACCCGACTTGGGCACCCAACTGCGGATTGTGCGTGGATCATATTTCTGAGATCGCTGCCACGCACAACACAAAAACTATGTGTATAAATATTGTATACAGTAAAGCGACTCGCTTTTTGTTTTATTTATTTATTTTTATTTATTTTTTTTTGCTGCTGACCTTATCGTAAAATTGAGTTTATCATTAGCACTAAAATTAAGTTGTGTTTATTTTCGCCTTAAGGAAATGTTTTCAAACAGTGGCAGAAAAAACAACGGAAGTTATGGAAATTCTTTTAAAAAGTCGCAACTATTTAAAAAAAATACAAAATTATATTATAAAAAGAGAAATATTTTCAAGTATTTTTGGTAGATTTCTTTCTTTTTTTTTTAAGTAAAGTAATTCATCATATGACTTTAGTTTTCACATACGTATTTGGTGCTATTGGCTTATATACTTTTCAAAAGATAAGAAAAAATATTAAGCTATCAATAGCAAATTTAATAATTAAACTATGCGCAAATAATGATAATAATAGTAATATAAAATTATATATTGATTACAGAAATTACAATAAATCAAAAAATAATCACATTTTTATTGTAAGCATATTTCATAGATATTTACTTATTTTTCAGTCATTTAGACTAACTTTGTTTACTTTAAACTGAGAGCGAGTGAACCCACTGTGCCAACCCAACATTTTGGGTGCTTTCAAACGAGCAATCGTCACCACCCCTCCCCAACCCCCATACCCAACCCCGTTCGGTGACCAACATGACTAGCGGAGCTGGCTGGCTGGCTGCTGATTGGCATCGCTTGGTGCCAATGGTGCTAAGTGCCGAATGCCGAATGTCGTCGGGGGCAAACAGTAAGCAATGGTATGGTTAACGTGTGTGTGTGTGGGGGGGGGGGGGGAGAGAGAGAGTAGGGTAACGTACAACGGAGAGAGACCGTAAATCGTAAACCGTAGACTTGGGCATATAGAGACTGGCGTATATATAGTGAAGATTGTAAAACGTAGAGCGACATGCGCCGCAGCAGAACTGTTGACTTTTCCAGTTGAAGCTTGTGCGGTTTTTTTCTTGTCTTCTTCTTATTTCTTCTCTTTTTATCATACTAATCGCTTGCATGTGTCTGAGTGTTGCGTGTGTGTAGAGTGTGTGTGTGTGTGTGTGTGTACGGAGTGTGTGATCCGCCGAGTGACAGGCGGCCGCATGTTGGGTCGACAAGTGTCAATAGTACTAATAGACGACGATGGCAACTTCGAGCGGGGCTAGGCTTTTGCTGGGGCTAGGCTCAGCTCAGCTCAGCTCAGCACAGCACAGCACAGAAGAGCTCAACTCAGCGCAGCGCAGCGCAGCTAGGGCCATGTCTGGGCACGTTCTATGCTTTAACCGAGAGGTTCTGGAAAAACGAAAACACAACGGTAAAGTTCATTGCCATTTGGTTGCTTGACTGTTTGGGGCACGTCACGTTCCGCCCCTCCACTGCCCGCTCCATGCTCCCCAGTTCTAACCTACAATTGGAACGTCACGTTGGCAAACACAGCTGCCGACCCACAGTCGATGTTTATTGTCGTCGTCGTCGTTATTGTTGTTGTTGGTGTTGTTGGTGTTGTTGTCACTATCGCTTGTCATGTGACCAATTTTTAAAATAGTCAAACCTACCTCGGGCCCTGGGCCAAGTACCACAGTTGGTATCACTGGCGTAATTTGATTTCCACTTGATAAATAGTCCGATCAAGCACAGCAGTTGCTTGGCTTTTAGCATTTTTGATGGGTCGAATGAGACGAGAGCGTCTGGACTTAATGAGACCTTGGTCGACAAAATAAAAGAAATTTAAGAAACTCAAATGTAATTTGACTTTTAAAGGCAGGCCACGGGTTCGAGTCGGTGCGTTAAAATGTGTATATAACACACACACACACACACACGCGCAATTGGCTTATCAGCTTTTGACCTCATTTAAAAACCAAATAAAACAACGTTCGCGAGAGCAAATAGCAGCCCAACGATTTGTGCGAACTTTGAGACTCGTCACATTATTAAATTCAACGCCTTATCAACCACGAGCAGAAAGGGAAAGGGCTGCGGGGATAGTTGAGGGCGGTGGGGGTGTTAGATGGTAGTTTCAACTTTATGCATATCCAAATATATATCTATATATATATATATATTTACATATTTAGAAGAAAAAAAGTAATAAAGACACCTAAAAAAAACATTTCTTGTGTGTGGTTGGTGCTGCTTTTAGTTTGTTTTTCAGAGCTGTATAGTTTTAGTTTATGATATAATAAAAGAAAAAAAACAAACTGCCATACATAACATAAATTTCAGCTATATATTGTGATTTTGGTGTTATTAAAACAGATTTTAAACTATCTTATCTTAAACTGGCATCGATTTGCCATTTAACGCCAAGCGTGTTCTAAAATCCATCAACATAAAAATAAAGCTGCTTGTTTCAGTAACCCGTTTTTTTTCTTCTGTTTTTTTTTTGATTCGTATTTCTTTTTATTTGCCATCCATATGATAGATAAACATTTATTGGGCAGCTGCATCTGGCTTAGTTTTTTATTATGCACACACCTTGTTGTTGTTGTTCTTGTCTTTATTCTTAACGTGATTTTTTTTTATATTTGTCTCTGAAGTGTTCGGTCGCTCGGTCGTTTGGTCGTCATTTGGGCTCTTATCGCACGATGTTTGTCCAAGTGCCAAGTTGAACTATACAAAAACGTAAGTAGTCCATATATATATATATATATATATATATATATATATAAAGCTGTTTGCCTGCTCTTGTTTCTTACTCACTTTACTGTATTATTATTATTAGTTCATACCGTATTTGGTCTTCTTGTTGGTGTTGTTAATATTTTCAGTGTGTTCTTAATTTTCGTTATGGTCGCATTTTTGTAAATCATGTCGCATTTATTAGATCATCAAGGTGTTAAAGATTGTATACCCATACACCATACAATGTGTGTGTGTGTGTGATGTGTGTGTGAGTTAGTGTGTGTGTGACGCGTTTCACTGATAATATTTGGTCTTTGTGTTTTGCCCTCCTCAACTGTTGTTGTTCTTCTCGATACTGTTGTTGGTGTTGTTGGTGTTGTTGCTGTCAGTGTTTGCTTTTTGACAAGTGCGACACGAGATGCGGTGAAAGTAATTCATAGTTCATTAGTGTGTGATTTTCCTATCTATGTATGCCTGTGTGAGTGCGCTTTGACACGCCTTCAAAATAAACAAAAATACGCCCCATATTTAAACATACATACATATTTCATGTTGAATCATTTATCAGATGATGATGTTTGCATAAAACTTATAAAAAAAATAAAAACCCATAGGAACACAAGCAACAATAACAAAATCTTTATCTTTATCTTTACGATGACAAACATTATGGAATGCAATTTCCATGTGGAAATTTCCAAAATATCAAAGAGAAAACCAGAAAATAAATGGTTATCAAGTGAGTTCAATGTTTGCTGCCGCCTGAAATGAACTAGTTTAGTGAGCTGGCAATTGCTGTATCACCTATCAATAATATATACTAATAAAATAAACAGATCTTTCAACGTTGCAGAGCAGGCATGCAACATTTACGAAGTATTTTTTTTCTGTTTCTATATATCATTTACAAAAATAAATTACAAATTACCACAATAATTTTAAACAATAAAGTTTTTTTATCGATTAGTTCTAGGAAAACTATTTGATATAGTAATACGATCCGGGCTACTCCGACATATGTTTTGCCTGAGATAGCCATAAGGCTGATGTATTTGACAGACAGATATGGTAGCATAGACTTAGTATATATACATATATATCCCTTATGGGTTCGCGGTAACATGCTTGACGACCAACCTTGAACACCCTCGCAAATTCATAAAAACAAACATGACATAATAAATAATAAGGAAGCTATTGTTCATAACATTTACATACATGTGTCATATAAGGTCTGTAATTAAATATAATGCTGCCAAGTCTTGGCCAATTAGTCGAAATGAAAAGATAACCAACCGTTAGATAGTTATGTATCTATAAACGCAGTTCCATTCTCTCAGTGATATGCCAACAATAATATGCTATGCAATATATATATATATATAGTGAAGCCTCGCAATATTCTACTGATATCAAACTATATGGCTTATATATATATATATATATATGTTTATATGATTATGGTGTGTAGTCAGGCCACGTCACCCATAAAGAAACTAATTGCCGAGACTGAAGAAACAAATGTGTCGGATATATGGATATATAATGAGCAGTGAGTTGAGTTTGGTGTGAGTCGAGTGATAAAAACTCAAACGGTGTGCAATTAATGAGAAATATAACTAAACAGACAGACAGACAGACAGACAGACAGACAGACAGACAGACAGACAGACAGACAGACAGACGGACAGACGGACGGACGGACATGCAGATAGACAGACAGAAGGCGCGCGCCAAAAAGCACCACTTAACGGGTAGGTGAAGTATGTGGATGAGTAGGAGGGGTAGGATGTGGGGGGTGGTGTGGCAGCTCATGTGGGCATAGCGCACACGCGAATCTGCAGCGAAGCAGTAACATTAGACATGCAACTGTTGCAACTGTTGCAACTGCAACAGCGAATCTCTCGGTAAATTTATGAACCTGAACCTGGGGGCCAAAGACAAGACAAGACAAGAAAAACAAAAACGAACAGCGAACAAAAAAAAAAAAAACGCGCTGTAAAAACAAAAACAAAAATAAAAGCTTCAAGTAAAAATCAAATTAAAACCAGAGCAGGCAAGCACGAAAATTTCTAAGGAAATTTCACCCCGTATACGTAGGCAGCAGGCAGCAGGCAGCATGCAACAAATGGCAGGCAGCGGCAACTGAGATGTGGCAGGCAAGCGAATGACCAAAGCGCATTAAGGCAGCCAAGCGGCCAACCAGAGCAGCCAACTAACAACAACAACAACAACAACAAGCAAACAGCCAAGTGAAAAAAAACCTGTGCTAATTATTATTTAGTGCAGTTCAGGCAACAGAGCCGCAGAAGCGAGTGTGCCACAGCTACACTCAGAAAAAAACGCATACAGAAAAGCCTTCCTTATACATACGAGAAACATAAATTAAATACTAATATTTATGAATAAGTAGAAAATACTTTTTGATAAAAAATTAAATTTATATTTAAAAAATTTGTATTTTCTGAGTTCACAAAATATTTCTAAAAATCTCTTAAAAATAAGGAAGACATATATATTTTTAGAGCTTAGAAAAAGAGAGTTTTGTCCATGTAGAAAATATGCATACATTTTTTCATTAATTAATTACATATTTTTTGGATTATAGAAAAGTGTAAAGCGAGCATTTCGGCGAGTGTAGCTGTGTGGCACAGCTAGATGCCACAAGAGACACTAGTCTCTAGACCCGGCTCTGCCACAGCAATCTGCACCAATTTAACCAAATAAGGCGCTTTTAGCGGCCAAATGCATTGCATGCAACGCGCAACTTGCTCTGCGATCAAAACGCATTGCCCAGAGAGAAATCTGAAAGAGTTGAAAGGCCCCTCAAAGCCACAACTTGGGTGTGTGTACGATGAACGTGTGTGTGTGTGTGTGTATGCTGCTGTTGGTGTTAGTGTTGCACCTGTTTTACAGGAATTCAGAATGCAAGCGTCGTCGATAATAAACTTTAATGCTAATAGTAGTTGTACATCATCAAGCAATGGTCCAAAAATATGCCAGGCACAACAAGATGGTGGGGCGGGGCTGGGTGGGGCGGTGGTTGAGGCGGTGTTATGTGATGTGTGTATGTGTGAGCTAAAAATCAAATTCCATTAAAGCAATTACAAAAAACAGAACAACAACAACAACAGCAACAACAACAAGAACAACAACAAACATGAATGAACTTCTTCATACTCCTTTTAGTGTAATTTGAATTTTTGCTTAGCCAAGCAACAAGCAAAAATCAAATCAAGTCAACTTCAGTTGGCTCTTTCACAGTTCCCAGTTGCCAGTTCCCGATTGCCAGTACCAGTACCAGTTTGTCCAGTTCAAATGGCCGAAGAAGGTGTTAATCATTTATGAAATTCAAAGTTTCAATTTTGCTGACAAGCACCGTTAGTTTTAGCGCTCTTCAACTGTCAACAACTGGAACAGTTTTCTTTCTTTCAATCTTGACTTTTTAATCAAATAATTGTGAATTAATGCGAGACCAGAAACTGGATCAAAATCGAGTTGCAAGTTCAAAAAAAAAAAAAAAAAAAGACAATTGAAATGCTGCATGATGCGCCCCAGCGGGTGGTCTGTTACAGTTATTATTAGTAGTAGGAGGCAGATAAGTATGGGGCAGCGGGGAAAGGCTTTTCACCAATGCAGTAATACGATAGTTGCAGCTCAGAATAGGGAGCGCAGCTTAAATAAATGTAAGCTTTAGATGGATAGTGGCAAGCTTTAAATTAATGCAGATTTTCAAATGATCCACAGCGATATTGATATATTATAGCAAATCCTATTTCCTGATATCTGTTTAATTTTCTGTGGGAGAACAGATTATTTCATATCAGTTTGGCCTTGCTTACCACCAAGAAATTGGTATAGAAAATCAAATATTTCATATTAGCAATTCCTTTGTATTAATAGCTCTTTTTTTAATAGAAAATATATTATTTAATATTAGTTGTTTATTTTAATTATATTATTATTTAAATACAACAAAATCAGGCTTATTTTTGGCATATCTGTAAACATTAATCGCAATGAAGAAATAAGAAAATATTGTATTTAGTTCACTTCATTTATATTCCTTTCTTAACGAATAAACTTTTTATTTTCAGAATTTAAGATACTCTAGTCATCTTCTCCTTTAGAAGATTATTTGGACAATTCGATTTGCTGATCAACTTATATATATATCACAAAGTATACGAAAATCCAATGGCTTTTAATTCCCAAGTGGTGATAGCCGTCGAAAGCATTCAAAGCTCACCGCAAATGTTTTTTCGAGCAATAAAAATTGTACTTAATACTCTGTGCCGCAAGAGTTATAAGGTCTCTCTGTTGAATGAATGTGTTGTGGTAACTTTTTGTTGCACACACATACACACACACACGTATAATCTCTCCTTTCATCTCCGTCTCTATACTCAAAAGATGTTAACAGGACAGCTTATAAAAGGCACACGCCCAAGAAAAAAGCAAAATAAATAAAATCAAATAAAATAAAGAAAAAAGTCAGTCAAGATTTCGCTTTGGCAATTGACTGTTGCCATAAATTTGGACGCAACAAGAACCGGCGCATGAACTCGATCAAATTTATGTGCCACATGCAACGATTTTGGCCAAGCTCGACTTTCGAAACACATGTTTCTAGCCAGGCAGGCAGCCAGATAGCCAGCGATTGAGTTCAAGCAGCGGCATTTGCTGCTTTATCGCCCAAAAAAATATCAATCAAGTGTTTGGCAGGCGGCTGCAAGCGGCACAAGTTGACGTTGCAAGCCGCGCAGCACCACAGACAGACAGAGACAGAGAGAGAGAGAGACAGAGAGAGAGAGAGAGAGAGTGACAGTCTATAAAGTTCAGAGTTTGTGGCTTTTATCGCTCAACTCTCCTGCTGCTGCAAAGCTGCAAGCTGATAAATGGCACGCGGCAAGCTCTAAGAACGGGTGTGTAGCAAGAGATGGGGTTTTGGGGGGAGGTGGAGGTGGGTAGGAGTGGAGGCAAGTGCCTCATTTAATTGCTGACAAATTTATAGAGCGCTGCGCATTAATTCGCTGCGCCCAAATCACAGAAATGCATTAGCCGCAGAGCAGTTGCAACAACGGGGCAGGCTGGCAGCCTCAATGTGCAGCCAAGCTGCCAAATGCTTTCAACTAACAAAAAAGATAAAACAAAAACAAAAACAAAAAACAAAAGCAAGCAGGCAGCATAAGAAAAACCAAAACCAAAACCAACAACTTGCAACTTGCAACCTGCAAGTGCAACACGATCTCCGGGGTTTTGCTGTTGCTGCTGCGTTCATTTAATTATCGAATTTAATTAATCTGCACTTGATTTTTTACGCCACAAAGCCGCAGGCGCAAGACACCAAGCTGAGCAGCAGCAACAACTCTGCAGCAAATCTGTATGCCACAACCCCGCCCTCTCTCCATGCCCACTCACCAATCCTCTTTGCGCACTTGCTTAGCTGGTTTTTGTTGTTGTCGCTGTCGTTGTTGTTGTTGTTGTTGTTGTTGGCCACAACCTGCACAACAGTTGGCATTTGCTGCCCATTTCCCAATTCGCCTCCTCTCTCCTCCCTTCTCCCTTCTCACGTCTCATCCTTGGCCTTGCTATCAGCCGACAGACAATTGGCAAATTTGTCTTTTTTATTTCATTCTTTATTTGATTTAAATTTGTGAAATTCACTTGGTTTTATCTTTCATTCTTGGAAATCAATAAAAAAAACCAACAAAAAAAAACAAAGTAAATAAAAAAAAGGGCATAAGGAAGTTGTGCAAAAATAATTGAGAGGAAGCATTTCAGTCTCAACAGCATAATAAAATTAGCCATTTCCGATCGATCTCTGCGGCTTTAAGAGCTTTTCTGAGCCTCGAAGCCTTCCAAAGGTTAAATGTTATAATTCAGATAATTCTGTATGTTTTCAATCGAAGCTTTTTATAAGCTAATGACATTAAAATGGAAAAAACTTTTGGCATCAGTTAATTGTCAATCATCTACTTACTATTGATGGATTGTTTCGATGATGCTAAAACTAGATTAAGCCTTATTTAAAGTTAAAGTTTTTGCTAATTACAAATAGCTGCCCATTGCAGTTATTGTTGGTAACACCCTGCGTATGCGTCATGCATGTAAATAGTTAATTAATTTCTGTTAAAATCTTGAAATACTGTTCGTATATATAGTAGTAATAACTGCACTTTGCCCAATCTTATCCTTTATGCAATTGTAAATCACATTCGTAACGCAAAAAGGTTCTCTTCTGACTTTGCACACATCGTAGACATAAACATTTAGGTGGCATACATTGTATGGGGAGTCATGTACATTAAATACTGAGACACATGTTGTTGTCGTATTTGTTGTTGTTGTTGTTGTTGATGTTCTCGTTGCCTTGTATTCAAAAAGTTCAAGCAGTTCAGAACCTTTGCTCGCGAACTTATCGCCGATGTGACGGCACACAGACATACCATATATATTTTTATATATGTATGTATTTGTGTGTATGTGTATGTAACGCACTCGACAACATTGTCTGGTTAGAGTGGCCCAAAAACACTCAAAAATCACCAATGTACACATACATATTTAATCAAAAATTGCTTGTACGTGTATATATGATATATGAGCCATTAAATGGCAAATCTTAAGGAAAATCCATTTATATATTTATGATTTATTATATTCTACACTACAGTGTAATAATCAATTTATGTAAACCCTTAACTTATTTATGTCAAAAAAGCATCAAAAAATTGATTGATTACTAAAAAATAAACATTTAAACTAAATAAAATAAAATTCCAGCTAAAAAACTCAAAGCTGTATGAATCAATAAAAATGTCAAAATGTAAAGTTGCTGAAAAACACCAACTATTTTGTGGCAGTGTTGAGTGACCCTTTTTTTTGTACATTGGCAAATACAATTGAGCTGTATTTTGATTGTTTCGTAAAGTATTTATAATCAAACAATAGCAACAGCAACAACAACAGAAGCAGCAACAGCAGCAGCTGCAACAACAACAACAACAACAACAACAATAGCGACAATCAACAAACGAGCAGCGATGTCGCGCCTGATTATATAAAATAAATATCTTTGACTTGAACTTTTGCTGTGTTGACTGTTCCCATTTTGCCTGTACACACACACGCACACACATACACACACACATGTGTGTATACTTATATATATGTATATATACACGCATATGTACATATTTAAAAAAAAAAAAACCGAGCAAAAAGTCAAAGCAGCAAAGCGGTCGCCGCGTACAAAATTCAACAGCAGCAGCAGCAGCAAATATCAGCAACAACAACAACAACAACAGCGGCAAGCTGTCAGGCTACATATGTATAGCACACAGATCAGCCAACAGCAACAGCAACAACAGCAACAACAACAACAAATGTATACACAAACGTCAAAAAAGTCAACTGCGCCGCTGCCATTTGATAAGAGGCCACAAGTGTAAATATAGACGACGACACCAAAAACAACAACAACAACAACAGCAGCAGCAGTAGCAGCAGCAGCGACAACAACGACGACGACGACGCCAACGTCCACGACCGTTGACTGGCCAAGTCAAACGTGGACGCCTCTCTTGTACTAGACTTATGCATGTGTGTGTACGCGTGCGTGTATGGATGTGTGCGTGTGTCAAAGAGAGCGCAATAAAGAGTAAGCAATTGAGGCGTTTGCTCTTACGGCCTTTGACGTGACACACGACGTATGCGCAATGCGCTTTCGTTCACACTTTGCATTCACATTCACATTCACAATCGCATTCGCATTGATTGGTACTAGAAGAGAATGCGTGTTGTTGCTGTTGCTGTTGTTGTTGCTGTTGTTGTTGTTGTTACTGTTGTTGTTGTTGCCTTTGTGTCCGTTGCTGTACTTTAGCTTTTGTGCAGTTCAGTAGAGTTCATTTTAGGCATTTTTGCCTTAGTTGTTTTTTGTATTTTACGTATATTCTGTCTTTTTTTTTTTGGCATGTGTACAAGTGGGTGCGACACACGTTGTGTGTATGTGTGTGTGTGTGTGTGTGTGTATGGCATCAACTATGTATATATATATGTGTATATACGTGTCAAAATGCAGTACAAATTGCTAGCAAATGCGCAAAAGCTCCTTTTTTTTTTAAACGCAGGCAAATTGAGTTCGATTTGCTAAACTGGGTCAATTGTGGCACGGGGAGAAGCTTACCGCTTGTAGTGCTCACATTGACAATAGCTTCGAGTAAAAGAAGAAGCACAAGCTTTGCTTTCTATGAAGTAATCACAAAAAGGAAGTCAAGTTAAAACATTACCCAAATTAGCACAAGCGATAATTAAAAATGTGAGTCATTTTGACATAAAATTTAATTTTGATGTCTCATTAAAATCTGGATCAGGAATATCAGAAATGAATCATAAATAAAGTTGTATAACTAAAATTTAAACAAGCACGGAAAAAAATGATCATGTTGGAATGTTATTTTGTGAGATATGTTTACGTCTTCATTAAAGAGCTGCAGTGCGCAGTTAAGTGTAATTTTCCACATACTGTTTTCTTCTTCTTTTTTTCTTCACTATATTACATACATTTCAAAAAGATAACGATGCTGTCAATCAGCTTTCGAAAAAAAGTGTTGAGTCCATAGCCATATATAGATGGATCCACCCATTTTAAGTATAGCATACAAAAAGTAATTTTCACGCAAGTGTCAAAAGATAAACGCCGTAATTTATGCAACATAAATGGCTATAATGATGCATGCAACAACAACAACAACAACAACAACAACAACTGCAAATGCGACTGCATTGCTTTCTGTTGAGTTTACAGCAATGCCATTAAGTGACGCGTGCAGCAGGCAATTTAACAGCTCAATATTTGCATAATAACAGCGTGTGACAACAACAACGACAACAACAACAAAAAGTCACAATATAAAAAAGTCGTTAAGATGCGCCTCCTTTGCTTGGCCAAGACAAAAAGCAGCCAATCGATGCAATTCAATTGCAATTGCAATTTTGGGGCACAAAAGAAACCAAACAAAGGAGCCACAAATATGTGGGTGAATTATGTCGCAAAAGGCAACCCAAGACAAGGAAAGGGTAGCATTGATGGGCATTGATGGAGGTATGGGGGAGGAGGAGGAGGAGTAAGAGGTGATTGCAGTTGGATCATAAATTGACGTTGGCCCAAACGGCGCTCCAGTGACGGATTGACAAATCGCCAATTCGGTGGAGTTTTGTGACAAATTTATGACAGACTTTTGTCTTCGTCCAAAAATGTGGCCGATGATCATCATAATGATCGTCATGATCCTAATGAGCATGATTGACGTTGTTTGCGCTTTTGTGGCACGTGAAGACGCGCAAATTATTTATGTCTCTGTGGGCCAAAGTAATAATTTGCAAACAATTTCTCAAACGAATGTGGCAAGAAAGGAGGGGGAGGCAAGCACGAGCACGATGATCATCGTACTGATATCCAATCATAATGATCATGATAATTTGCATTTTAAATGCACAACAATGTGGCACGTGAAGTCGTATTTTGAATGCGATGCACAGTGAAAAAATAATTGTTGAAAATTTACTAACTTCCTTTTTTTTTCTCCATGTTTCGAATATATAAACAGCAAATTATGAAAAAAAATCAATTTATTTATACTTAGATAGGACTTATTAATTCGTACTTAAACAAGTTGAAACTTGTTTGTTAAACGAAATGTATAATTTATTATTGAGTGGAATGTTTTGAGACATTTGTGTGGTGAGATAATAATAACAAAATTATTTTACTTTTATAGTTTATTTGCGTGAAAAGTATTTTGTGGATTAAATTGAATAATTGAAGATCTATCTATAGTTTGTTAACTGTTCGGTGACCCCATTAAAAAGCTTGATTTATTTTTAGTTAAATATTTTTTCAATAAAAAAAAAATGCATGCAATGCAACAAAAATATAAATAAATTTTAAAAAAATGTTACAAAATCAATTGCAATTTTTTTTCGCTGTGCACAAAAATAAAAAGCCAAGTCCAAAGACGATGGCAGCTTTTGGCCATTTGAATACCGAACGAAGACGAAGACGAAGGCGAAGCGAAACGTGGGGCAAAGAGACAAATGCATGTGGCATAAAGTACTCTGCACGCGGTGCCGTCTCCTGTCCACACACACACAGGTCTCAACTCGACGACTGTCGAGTGTCTCTTGTCTCGTGTCTCTCGACTCTTGACTCTCGAGACTCCAAAGGAGTCGCCTTATTTGGCTGTGCCCCAAAAGATCGGCATTCTTCTTCTTCTTCCTCTTCTTCGTGTACGTTTACATTTTGCCTGAATCGCTCAGCCATACAAATTTGTCACACGAAATTGGTGTTTGTGACAAATCGAGTAGAGGCCGCAATCCAGCGAGATGAGCGGGAAGATGTTGTGGAATAGGGATGGGGATAGAGTGGGAGGTGTGTTGGGGGGAGTGTGGGTGGTTGTGGGGGGGGTTGTTGGTGTGTTGTGACAAGTGATTGAACTATTATACGCTGCATATATGGAATGCTTTGGGTATAATAAGTTTTTATGCACTCTGCTCATATGCATTTTTGTACAGTTAGCTTTGGAAAAGAATGCCTCGAAATGTTTATTTGATTTGAGTTGAAGATTAACTTCAACTGCAACTGCTGGCATCAAGTGAATGTCAATGGAGAGAAAAGAAAGTTATGCAACAAACTTGAAACTTTGCTTGGTATCTGGTTATTTATGCATATATCTTTATCCGTATGCACAAAACTGGAGAGCAATATAATTGTTTTAGTTGAGTTTCTTCTTGATTTTACTCTGTTTACAATCACCTTTTTAACGATAGACCAGTCTATTTATATGCACATTTATTTAACTGTAAACATGTATGTATTTATTAGATATGTTTATTACAGTTAATCACAAACCATAAAGAAATCAAATATACAACTCTAAACAAACTCTAAATAATCCTATTTTATTTTATTTTCTTGTTTACCATGGCTACACAAAAAAGAAAGGCTTTCTCAGGCATTTCCATGATTAATTTTATTATTATTGTTATCATTAATAATATTAAATGAATGTTATATATATGCTCTGAAGTATGCCTGAACAATATTTTTAATTTAACTAAAGGTCGAAGTCGACCTCTTTCAGAAATGGAAACAGAGTCCCAGGAGCTATTTAAATATTATACTTGATAAATGTTTAAAGTTAACTCTCACTGCTCTAAATTGGAATTAAAACATAAAAAAAAAACGAAGATCAGCTTAGCTATGAAATTATTACGATCCACGTTGCAGATAAAATTCAAATGATCTTAAAAAATGCGGCACAATTGGAAGATTATTGGATTTGCTTATGTTTATAGACCGAGTTATTAGTTTTGCAATCAGATCAGAGCTTATCTTAAAGATGAGCCAAAACACAATTTTGTCTCGCTCTCGCTCTAACTCACTTCTTGCCCCATTTGCCATCTCTTTGGTAATTTAGTGCCACAAAGTCCGCAAAACTTCCCAAGATGCCAACTAATTGAGACATCTAAAGTCTGGAGAGGAGAGCGCAGACAGGTGGACGGGAGAGAATGGTTGAATGGGCAGCATCTACACTGCTATGGTTTTGAGTAAGTAAACATTAAACACACACTCACACAACTGGGAGTAAAAGGCAAGTGTAAACAGCGCATAAAGCGCCAGTGGATGTCAGCAAAAAACGACTGCAGATCGTTTCAAAGCTGCAAAAAAAAAAAGCCTTTCAAACGCAAAACTATAGAAATCTGAAAGATTCTCCTTGATGCTGGCAACCGTTGAGCCGCATGCCGCTTGCCGCTTGCCGCTTGCCGTTTGCCACACGCCCCACACTCCAGACATAAAATCAGCAACAATTTAATAGCAATTTTACAGCGTGTGCACTTCAAAAATCTCTCTGCCCCTCGCTCCCTTTATCTCTCTCTCTCTCTCATATTTCAAGCCAAGATATCTCAAGCAAACATCTGCAGATTTAGCTACAGCTTCCCCAGCTGTTAATGAAGATTAGATGTTGGCTGATTCTTTTCTTTTAGATACTCTAACTTGTGGATCATATTCACTTTTCGAAGCAAAATTTACAACTAAGACTTTTTTGAAGATTAAAGCTGTTTCAAATATCATTTCTCAAAAATACAAATATTTTTTTTGCAAGGGGCATGACTATCTAGACTGATCGATCACATAAATACATTTTTTAATTTTATTATTTATTTATTTATGCCACAAAAATTGAAAGAGTATTTCAAAATGCCCATTTGTGCAGCAAACTTTTCAATCTTGTAGGTTTTTTTTCTCTTTTCGTTGTCATTTCAGGATTTGTGCAGGAAGTGGAGACTTCTTTTAATGGCAGCTGCGACTGGCTAATCCCGAAACTCTTAAAGAAGCTGTCAAATCAGTTAGACGAGGACGAGTGGCAGATGCGGCAGCAACAGGTCGTTAAAGTGCGCAAGTGAAAAGTTCATTAGGCGAGTCATAAAAGAAATTAAAATAAAAGAAGACAACTTGGCAAATGTTCGACGTGTCAGTTATTCAATTTGTAATTGTGGCCAACGTTTCTTATTTTCTACAAACAAAAATAAAAAAAAAAAAAACCGAAAACCAAACAAAAAAAAACCCATCTGAATTCCGCAGCAACTGTCATACGAACATTGACCTGTCCTCCGCCTCTCCTCTCCTCTGCTCTCCTCTGGGGCGGAGGTGGAGGTGGAGGGGCGGGGCACTCAACTCACTCGAATTTGGTAGCTTGGGCGTGTGTACGTGATCGAATAATGAATAACTTTCAAATTGAATGATCAAACACGACCAAAGACGTCGAATAAACCAAACTCAGACTGCCTCCGAGAATTTTGGTTGCTGCTGTTGTTGTTGTTGTTGTTGCTGTTGTTGCTGTTGTTGCTGTTGTTGCTGTTGTTGCTGTTATTGCCGTCTGGGTGTCATAAAGCTGGCGAGGCCAGCATTGGAAAAAAACATCTTAGAATACAAATAATAAAACCTGGCCAAAAGCTGTTAGAGCCGAGTTTTGTTTTGGTGCTAAACCAAACTGGGAGAGCTGAGTTCGTTTCTTTTTAGGGTCACGAGCGCCGTGAAGGAGGCAAATAATATAGATAAAATACTAATAAAATGCTACAAATTAAATAGCAGTAAATACATGAAACAAAGAACTCTTAAGACAAATAAAATATATATATATATATATATATATATGTATAGATATAGAAGTAAAGAAATAGACTCTGTATTCAAAAGTTATTTTAAAATTGAGGCTTGACAAAAATTTATCTAATACGAAATCGACTGATGCTGAAATATTCCATCACATCCTTATATCTGATCGATCCTTATTATCATAAAGCTGATGCTGAAATCTTTCTTCAATGGAACTTTTCAGATCAAATCTTTATTTTTGGTAAGAATAGATCGATGAAAACGATTGATGAAAATCTATCCTCATATCGATACAATCATATCTTTAATTTCTTTATATCTTGAGACAGATGGTGAAAGCTTTGTTCTAAAGTTATTTTCAAATCAGTTCAGTTCCAAATCGAAACTAATCTCGAGGCTATTTATATATTTCCTTATCACTGATTCCAATCATTTTGCTACGGAAATATTTTTAAGGATATACTAAAAATTGTTAGGGACATTTCGCCCGAAAGAATACGATTAATTAAAAAAAAAATTCACCTGTAACCAGAAAAACTCACAGGTGAAAAAATAGTGAAAAATTTCCATTTTTGAAATCTATTCGAGTTGCTTTTAGATCAATTAGTATGTGCGTTTCTCTGACATGTGTACCGCATAATAAATTGTTTATGTATGTTAATTTTTAAGCAACGTTCTTTTTTTTTAACTTTAAAGATCTTTTAGAGGCTTTTTGGCAGCTTCAAGCAAATAAAAAGAACTTGAATCTTTTGTCAGTTACTTTCTGCAATTTGTTGGGGTCGTAAAAGGCCTCACCTTCGCAGGTTCTGGTTGCCACCACACCCTCTAGTCGATTCCCCTACCCTTCCCTGCCCTCATACACTCTTTATATACACTGAGAAATGTTAATAAGCAGTTGGCAATTTGAGCAAGCGACACTTTTTGGAGACACACATACAAAGGCAAAGACAGAAACGGAGACTTCTCTGCTGCCTGTTCGCATATTTTATGCATAACTCTCAGCTTCTCTATCTCTCTCTGTCTCTCTCACTCTCATCTTCTCTACCTCCCTCTCTCTCTATATATTTCTCACTCTTTCGCTCTCTCTCTCTCTATCTCTCTCACTCTCTCTCTCTCTCTCTCTCTGTCTATCTCTCTCTCTTTCTCTACGTTACTCAGTCTGTTTCGATTTGCCAATTCTCATCAATATTTTGAGCACGTTGCGACATTTTGTCAATATCTGCGCCAATGATCAACGTATGTGAAGGCAACATGCCACCCCCCACCAACCCGCAGACCCCCATATACCCCTTAGCCAGCACCCTAAGTCACCTCTCGCTGTGCCGCTGCCCACACTTCTTCGCCATGTCTGAGACGCGTGAGTCGTTCAATGATTCTTTTTTAATTGAATTCTAAAAACGTTGTCAATTCTTCTTTGTTGTTGTTGCTGTTGTTGTTGTTGTTGGGGCGCTACGCGTTGGTATCTACATATGGAGAGGCATGTATGTGTGTGTGTGTGTGAGTGTGTGTTTATATACATAAATGTAGTTTAAGGTATGAGGTATTTTTTTTATAGGGTATAGGGTATTTATATGTATGCTTCTCAGCTGCCTTTCAATCAAAGAGCGCAAGAGAATTCAGCCTTGTTGTTGCTTAAAGCAAGTTGATGGACAAGACTTTATTATTGCTGCTGTTGCTGTTGTTGCTGCTGTTGTTTTTGTTGTTGTTGTTGTTGTTTTATTTTATGTTATTTTATTTCATTTTTCGCGCGCTCTTGGACTTGACAATTACACGGCTATTTTTTATGTGCTTGTTGTTGCTAGCTATTTTTTTTTGTTTTTCAATGACGTTCGTTAAATTTGTTACAGTCATGGTTAACACACATGCACACACACACATGTGTCAAATATGATGAGCGCCCTGAAGTTAGTTTTTTTTTTTTTTTACACCCGCCTTGTTTTATGTTTATAAATTATTATTACACTTTTTTTTTATTATTATTATTATTATTTCTAACAAACGGCAGCAGTTCAAGTTCAATTGCTAATGTAAAAAGCTACTCACACAGAGCTAAAAAAAAATATGCAAAAGCTTAACGTCGTTAAATTTGTTTTGTCTTTTTGTTTAATTTTTTCACTATTGGCATAATGTAACAAGCTAAAGGGGCAGAAAAAGAAAAACAACAATACATAGATAGTGAAGAAAATGTTGGCAGAATGCTTATAGCTAAAAGTCACCTTTCTCAGTAAAGAGTGAGCATTTAATTAATGTCAATTATTATTCAATTAGAGCGCACATCGAAAGGTCATCGAATTTAATGAACTTTTGCCTCTTTCACATACACGGCGGCAAACTCTTTAATGTTCGCAGTTAAGCACAGCGAAATTCAATTGAAAACAAATGCCTAAAATACAAAGAGAAAATCATCAACTTCAAAATACAAACATAAAATACTTGAATAGAGAAATCAATTGCTGATGTTGAGGGGAGTTCAACTATTTATTTATCTTCTTCTTCTGCAGCTCATCTTACAATGAATGACCCACCATTATCGAATGCCTTCCATAATGCACACAATGTAATTCATTACTTAGTAAGGCTCCTGTATGCAGAGTTGTAAGCGGCAGCTTCTAAGTCAAGCTCAAATTTAACTTAACTTATTACTTTTTATATATGTATGGGTTTCTTATCTGTCTTACTGTTTTATATATATATATATATATATATATATGTATTGGTTTATGGATTCCGTTTACGATTCCTCATACAGGGTATGATAGCCTGTAAAGCGATTAAAGAAGCTTTGGGCAACGTATACTTCATGCATTGCAAAGTAATGTAATGCAGCATGTAGACTGGTTAGTTGCTTATGGAAATATAATATGGATTGTGCTATGTAAGGTATAGATTACGAATCGTATTTGTAATGGTGTCTGCTCGCTACTGGGCTGCTGTAAGTGACAGACAAAGAGAGTGATGCAACGAGGCAACTAGGACACGAAAGCTTTCTAATGTTTGCTTAGCCGGAGACTTGCTGCTGCAATTGAAAGGGTGACCTTAATGATGAATGAGTTAACGACAACGGGCTATTAAGCTAAACCTTTGACAAAACAAAAAAAAAACAGCAAAACGCCCAGGAATGCCAAAACAAACAATAAACATAACTCAAGACGAAAACAACAAAAAAACAAAAAAAAAAAAACAGAAATAAAAAGTGTCAACGTCAGGTGAGACGACGACGACGTCGAGTCATTATTGATGTGGCTCAGTTGAGGCTGATGAATAAACGTCAACGGTAGACACGACTTCCACTCCACTCCCAAACTCTGCGCGCGCTCTCAGTGCACAAAAGGCGCGGGCGTCGCTGCTTTTGGGTGACAATGGCGACGACGGCTGCGGCGGCGGCAGACTCAAGAGAGCAAAAAGCAATAGCAAAAAGCAATAGCAATGCAATAACTACAGTCAAAGCAGAATGTAAGTGTGGCTGTGTGTGTGCCTGTGTGTGTGTGTGCTTTATTTGCGTTGGCTGTGACCGAGACGCGTATAATTTACACGTTTTGCTCATTTGCGATTCTATGGGCGCGCAGCCTGAAACAAAACACAAATGAATTAAAATCACACACACACATCCACACACACAGACGTCCACACACAAGGGCAGAGCGAGAGAGCGAGACACACTCAATGTAAATCGAGTGAAATTCCAACAAGTGGCATAATTGCGCCCTGCGGCGGCTACCGTGCGGCCATCGATATTAAATAGAGAGAGGGAGAGATAGAGAGAGAGATGGAGAGAGAACGAGAGGAGTCTGGGTATAAAAATCGCAAATCATAACTACAACAAACAACAAACAATAAATAAGTGCATGGCAGGCAAAGAGAAAGAGCAAAAGAGCGAAAGAGCAACAAGTGTGCGTGTCTCAAGTCGTTTAACTGCCATTGCCGCCGTCGTCGTCGCCGACGTCGCCGTTGCTGCTGCTGCTGGGGCCGAGTGCAAAGTTGAGCAGACATAATGAACGAGGACGCGTAAGGTGAAGGAGACGACAGAAGGCAGCTGTGTCTGCGACTGCGCAGTCGTCATCAACAACTGCACGCAACGGCAAATAAAAAAAAACAAAAATAACGTATCATTGCGCGGCTGATGCTCTTTTTGCTCAAGAGATGCAGTTGCAGTAGAAATGCAATGTTAAATGAGAGAATATTAGTTTTATGTTTTAATCGCATTGTGCAAGTGATTAAGTGAGTGTTGGACAACTTGTCTAGTAAAAAGTACAGCTAATGAAAACGCAAAAGATGCTTTGAGTAATTCATTTAGAAATATATTAATATTTTATAATAAACTCGTTTATTTATCTTGCTACCGATTGTCTTTAACCAACTACAAAATTAATTGGGAATTAAAATATCATCTAAGTATAAATCTTTTAAGGGTGGCAATATATAATTTTTTTTTTTTTTTAAAAATTACAATTTTTTTTTAAATATTGAATAATAAATATTTGCAAATGTGTCATTTGTCAGTTGATATAAAATGAAGTAATTCATTGCTTATACAAAAATATCAGTTTTATTTGCGGTACCAGTTTATATTAATGCCGTTGTTTACAAGCTATTTAATAGCTAAATAGAAACCGAAGCTCAAAGTGTATAACAAATTCGTCATAAATACATATACATATTATATATGTATGTATGTATGTATGTATGTCTGCATGTATGTATGTATGTAGTTTTTCTTGCCTGACTGCAGTTCTCCGTTCTCAGTTCTCAGAGTCTGCTCAGCAGTTGCAGACAAGTCAACATTCCATGGCCATTTGCAGGGCATAAGTTCGCGTCAAAGGTTTCGAGTAAGGTAAGGTAAATAAAAAAATAAAACAACAAAGTACAGAGTGCCAAAGAGTGAAGCGCAACAAGCGACAAAAACAACAGCAACAACAACAAAGACAGACAAAGGTTATAAATGCAGCGCTGCTCATATTGATATTGTATAAGTGCTTGTTCTTCTTCTTGCTTGTTGTTGTTGTTGTTGTTGTATTAGCCTTAACAAGGGGGTGCAGGGGGATGGCAGGGACTCTCAGCCGGGTCGCTTCTGTTTCTTCTTTCTGCACCTTCTGTGTTTCAGCCCGAATCGCAGCGCCGACTCGTTTTGCATTTTAATTTTACTTCTGCTTGTGTTTTTCTTTTATTTTTAATCATCATCATCGTCATCACGATCATGATCATCATCATTGCATGCTTGTTTATTCTTTTTATACTTTATTTTTGATTATTTTAATTTTAAAGCCGCGCAACGTTGTCTTTTTTTTATCGTCTTCCTTAACTGTGCGTGTGTGTGTTGGCTACGTGTGTTTGTGCTTGTGTGTGTTGCCTTATTTGAGGAGCCGGTCAAATTCAAGTCGAGTCCCAAGACGCATTCAAATTTTTGTGGCCTTTTTTCGGGGCGTCCCTCTCTCGGCGTATATAAAGAGGTGCTTTGTTTTAATGAAAATTTGCATGCTGAATGCTTAATTTTGCCAGCACTGCACTTGGGAGTGGCTCTGATTTTTATTTTACCCTTTATGTTTTTTTTATTTAGTGTTTTCTGGTCATAAGGTTGTGAACGTTGCCAAAAAACAAATTCACTGTTGCATAAGTATTGGTGAGCTTTTTAAAGCTAAAACGAAACAGCCTGCACACAAGCTGTATGTGTGAAAGCTTTTTACGTTAGCTCAAACTAAAAAAAGCTTTTTGATAACAGTCGATTTGTATTTTAAAAAAATTGTATAATTCCTATTTTATAACTTTTATCTAATAGTTAAAAGCTATGTGTTTCCCCAAACAAAAATTTATTCAAATGTCATGTTTTCTAAAAACTGCAAATAATAAAAAATTTTGAGATGATCGCTCCTTACGAACAAATATCCAAATATTCAATACAATACAAAATCTCATAGTATAAGCTATAAAAATGTATAACAATTAGAAGAAATAACAGACACGATCGCTTGTATTGTATCAGATACTATAAAGTTTTAACTAATTAATTTGCGTTTTAAGAAATAAATACAAACATTTATGTTAAGTTGGCAAAATTCCGAACAATTTGCCTTTTACTTTTCGTGTGGAAGTGTTCTTATTCTCGTTTGCGATTTGTGTGACTGGTTCGAGATCAGAAAGAGCTACACAAAAGTCAAAGGTGAGAACCATGACATCATCATTATGATTATGGTAATTATGAGCATGCGAAGCAGCTGCATTTTGGCTGAATTCCAATTGAATTTGTTAATGTATATAAATATATATATATATATAAATATATATACATATATATGTATATATGTTTAGACTGAAACTGAGCAAATCAAAAACGAATATCATAAGAAATTACAATATATCTATAAGAGTTCAGAAAATATCTTTTTCGGTTTTCTTTTCTTGTACAGTGGCTACAAAAAGTATGCAAACTGACCCAACAATCAATTTGAGTTGGAAGGTGGAACCTTAACAAAGGAATACTAACAAAAACAAACATACAAATAAACAAAAAACCAAATGAGAAATAAATACAACAACAAACGGAAAAACAAAGGCGTAAGACGATAGTTGAACTTTCAACACCTAGTTGTATACCCTGTATGACCGGACAACTGGCTAAAGAAGGTATATTGAAGAGGTGTCGATGATATGCAACACTTGGCAAAATATTCTGAATATAAATCTTGATTTTTGTAAATGCTTTTGCTTTAATTAATCTTGAACAAATTTAAATTAGGATTGAACTATTTGTAAATTATTTAAAGTAATCTTGACCAAAGTGAACAATTTGAGAGTTTGGCTTTTGTATTTGTATTTGTTTATCATTTATGCGATACCTATCAAAATCATATATCAAACAGTAAGTGTTCAAAATAATAATGATAAATATGCGAATATTTTATATATATTGTTCTTACGAACAATTTCATATTTTATATTTAATATTTATATGCAATTTATTTAAATCATAAATGAATAGAAACTTTAGAAAATTAGAGTTATTTCGAGGGTATTTAATTTTCGTCAATTCAAAATTTAGACACTTGTGTCGTGTTTCAGTGTGAGGTCTCTGGGTCTGGTCTGGTCTGGTGTCGGTCTATCTCAATATGCATTGTTGTTGTTGTTGTCTATGGAGGCAGTTAAATGGATGCGATAAATGCTGCTTAGACAACGAAGACAAGCGACAACAGAAGGAGACTTACAGAAGTAGCGTTAAAGGGGGGATAGGGGCGGGAGTAGGCGTGTCTCACTTACCGGAATAACACCAGGCTGGCCATACTACTGTTGTCTCGGTATCAATTTCCTTCATTATGGTGGGCTCAACATATTGTCAAAACCACACCGCACCGATTCGATTTGTTTCTTATTGTTGTTGTTGTTGTTGTTGTCTCTCTGCCCCGCTCCTGTTGCGTATCCGGAAATAAACAAAAGAAAAACGAAAGAAAAAGAGGGAAAAACGTTAGAAAGATCAGGAAAATAAGTGGACTTTAGTTATTAAGTTATTTGAATGCATTTTTTGCAGTCATCATTGCAACGTCTGTTTTGCTTTTTTCTCTTTCTCTCTCAGTCTGTTGTAATTTACCCTGTACACATTGCATGCGGGGTATGAGTGAATATAGTAACATTGTGCACAAGCATGCAAAATGTATTTATACATTCTTTATCAGCATCAAAAATCGATGTTAGCCATGCCCAGTTTATAGTATGTCTGTCATTCAGTCTGCCTGCCTGTCTGTCTGTCTATCTGTCAGTTTGTCTGGCAGCCTGTCTGTCCGTATGAATTAAGATCTCGTTTACCATAAGTAGATCAAGTTTATTTAAAGTTATCGATAACTTTTCTCGTTCCACGAATCAGGTTTGTATCTAAATTAAGTCAATTTAATTCACATAATATCAATTGTATAATTTACATCAAAATCGTTTATTTTGGACGATTTTCAACATATTGTTTTGAACTATGGATAGTTAAAGACAGGGTATCTAATAGTAAAACTCTCTTGACTAAAGCATTGCTACTTGATTATTTTTCTGTTTTGTTTTCTGTTTGACCAATTTTTCAATTATGTTCGAGCAACAACAGGTTGTTGGCCATTTTTATGTCGCTAATTTGTCTTTGAATTTGCGTTGTTATTGTTATTGTTGCTGTTGTTGTTGTTGTTGTCACTTAAACTAATATTGGTTGTGTTTGAGTTAATGTCTTCATGTGTTTAGTGTGGCTTTTAAATATGACTCGTCGCATGCATCTGTCTTTTTTCTTGTACTAATCAAGTGGCCAAGAAGAGAAGTAGCCAGTTGGGTGTTTCTTTAATTAATTCACCTGTTGTCAAATGTACAACTGTTTTTCGAATACCCTGTAGACATGCTAAATTGTGAAAGGTGTATGCATTCACATAAGTTCGTGGAAATTAATGATATAAAGTTAGGAAACATTTTTTTATAAGCTAAATTTTCAAAACTATATTTTAAAGTGCGAAAATAAAGAATATTATGAGATTATTAATTTCTCGATACATTCTAATAAACATTAAAATGAAGACTTAAGTTTCAGTATAAATTCTGCATTTTAAAACTCTTTCAATCCGTTTTCAGTTTTTTAAACTTATTTTGCATTTCATTTATAAAGACAGGAATCTCTTGTATCATTTTTAAACCATTTAAAAAACCCATTTTATCACAAATTTCCCTAACATTTTCATTTACCGGGACCGGGTAAGCACATAGTCTAATTATCATATATTTAATTACAAAACCTTGCTTTTCGAGTTACGTGTCTTAAATTAAATGGAACATAATGTTGTCAAATTGAATTCAACACACATATTTGCAAAAACATGGAAAAAAATCAATACAAAAATACAACAACTGGGAACTAGGAACCGATAAGAAATTAGCTTTCAATCGACGATTTGTGTTTTGAAGTTAGGATTTTGTTCGATTTGCAAAGATCGCACAGCAAACGACAATCAAGTCAAAAGAGTCTTGAAAAGCTATCATAAAATATAATGGAATAATGGAATAATGGAATAAACGAGTGGAAACTCTTATTGACAGCGGCCATAAAACTGATGTCGAGCTAAGTTTAAGGTCGCGATTGGCTGAGAAATACTGAAAGCGTTTTTTGCACTTCAAGTTTACCTTTTTGTTTTTGCTTTGATTGTTTTATATTTGATTTCAATTTATTTTTATTTCATTGATTTTTGTCGATTGTTTCACGTTGATTACCGCCAACGACTTTTATTGTTGTTGTTGTTGCTGCTGCTGTCAATTTGTCATTCCAATTGACCGAAAACAGCTAAAGCAAAACTTTTGTTTTGTTTTTTTTTTTTTTTGGCAAGTTTAATTTTTTCTTGTTATTATTTTCGATATTATTACATATAATTATATTTTTTATTGTGCGCTGAAAACTAAACCTGTTGTTTAATCTTTTAAGCTTGTTATAAAATCATCTTTTCACATAATTATTTTCATTTTCTGATTGTTGCATTTGCTGGGTGCGTTTTCATTTATTTTCTGCTGCAGTTTGCAATTTTTTGTTTAATTGTTGCTGTGTTTATTAAGATTTTTTGTTATTGTGTTTCCGCTCCCAAAAAAAATGTATTTTTAAATAATCACCTTATTTTGTTTCTTCGTTTATGTTTAATTTTTTTTAATGAACAACACACGCGTTGAATTTCATTTGTTGTTGTTGTTGCTTCGTACACAAATACATTAATATTTCTTTATTTTTTTTTCAATGCATAATTTTTTGGTCAAGTGGATATATTTTTTTAATTGATAATTTGTTAAGCTGTCACGATGACCTTTAAATAAATGGCTCGATTCCTATTAGAACTTTAGTTGGCATTCACTTTTCGATTGATTTGCATTTCACATTTGCACTTTTGTGCTGCTAATTAATATTGTGTATCTTTAAGATACATTTTCGGCTAAGCTTGTGCTAAAAATTAAATTTCAACAGTTCTACTTGTTTAGCGTATTATTAATTACTGGTCACGTGCATTTGGACATTTGACAGCAGATTTCTATATTCCTTCTTCTTCTTCGTTTGTTATGTCGCTTAACACGTGCAGCTTTGTTGCACACACGCGCACACAAAGAAAGATATATAACTGTAACTGTTAACTGGAATGGAATGGCTTAATCCTTAATCTCCTTTGAGCTGCGCGTTTGATGCACGCTAAATTTGCACGTTGCACGTTTATTATTTTTTCTTTGACAGGAATTTGTGGCCGGATTTGTTTTTATCAGCACTGGAAATGTTGTGTTGTTCTTGTTGTTTTAGAGAGCCCGCGCTTTTGCATAAAAGTTACCGAAAAAAAGGTTGCGATCAAGCGATTTGAGCTTCCTCAGTTTTCGTTTTTTTTCTTTCTTTTGTATGTTTGTTGTTGCTGTTGCTGTTGCCATTTAGCGCGAGCGCAATTCGCACGACTCGCAACGCAAACGGGCACGTACTGAGAATGAAAGCCGAAGCAGCTCCACTTTGGAGCCGCCGCTCAACACGTGTGCACACCAACACCAACACACCGACACACACACACACGCAAACAGCAGCAAGAAAGAGAGTGAGCGGCTAAACAAAGAGCAGGCGTAGGCAAAGAGTGCGCATTGAGCTTTATCAGTTGGCGCGAGCGCTCTCTTACTTTGGCGCGCGCTCTTGCGCTCTCTCTCTCTCTGTTTGTCACACTCTCATTGGTTCGGATTAGCAGTGCAGTGCGCAGCTGAAAAGGGTTCAATGAAGGTCAGCTGGTTCAGAGTTCAAACGCAACCAAACACACAAAATAAAAGAAGAGCTGCACAAATGCAAAACTCAACTCACAATGCATGCGTGTGTGTGTGTGTGTGTGTGTCTGTGTGTCTCTGTGTGTGTGCGTGTGTGCGTAAATTGCTGTGACTGTTTTGCTTTTGTCCATTTGATACTTTAGCCTCGCCTGTCAATTGTTGTTGTTTGTTTGTTTGTTGCACTTTTCCTATTTGCCCAGTTGTTGTTCGAGGAAAAAAAAAACAAAACAGCTGCATATTAATTGCACAGCGTTCTAATGAAAAAACCTGTCCTGACTAATAAAAATATATCCATCTACATATATATATATATATATATATGTATATATATATGTATAAAGGTAATTCAATCTAAGTCAATACCATTTGATATCGCAACGACCTAAACAACCTTTACAAAGTAAAAAAAAGCAACAAAAAAAAAATGAAATTAAATAAAATATATAAAACGCACGTCAAAAGACGCAGCAGAAATAAATACATATATATATATATATATATATATATTTATACATATGTATGTGTATGTTTATAAGTATCTTGGCCCATAGGCCAGTCGCCAAGATATACAGCCGAGAGATACAGCTACAGATACAGATAGAGATACTGTGATACAGATACAGATACAGATGCGCCGCACACTTAACCCAAACGAGACCAAAAGCGAACCGACGACCAAAACGACGACCGAGCGACCTGAAATATTTTTAGAACTGCGACGGCTGCGGCAACGGCGACTTTGACGTCGACAGCGACTGCGACGCGTCGCAATGGCATGCATATATTGTAGGATATAACCCCACCACGCCCCTCGTTCCCCTCCTCTTCCCGTTTTGACCATCCGGCCACCCACCCTCCCCCTCTCAATGGGCCGAGGGGTTGCGCCTATTGCTGGGATAGCATTTTGACAGGGTGCAGAAAGAGAGACAGAGGGAGCCAAACAAAGAAAGAAAGAGAGAGAGAGAGAGAGAGAGAGCGAAAGAGAGAGAGACAGCAAACGAGTGAGGTCAGAAGGTCTGTGATCTTTTTCAGGCGAACTGCAAGCAAGCAAAAAGCAAAAAGCGCAACAAATGCGACTAAAAGGCAAATAAAAGCGACACATGCCACATGCTGCAAAGCAAAAAAAAAAGCTAAACAAAACAAATTCTTACAAAAAAGTACGCTTTCGGGTGATGTTCCCAGAAGCGACTTCTTCTGTCTTGCCAAAATTTCTAGAAAATAAATGCTTTCAGTATATATACTTAACAATATGATAAAAAGAAAAGAAAAATGGATTTTTACATTTAATATTTTTAATATTGAAATATTAGTTGCAGTTTTATAAATTGATAAACTTGTATACATTTAACAAATCTTTTAGGCAGTTTTCAGCATCTTAATTATATTTACCATTTTACAATTAATTAGTTAAATTTTAGAATGCTGTGATAAGACTCTTCAGAACGTTTCTTGAACCACTTACAAAATACATTTTTCAAATGAAAATTTGATTGAATCCGTTTTGCAAGGGAATTTAAACTTTGGCATGCTTAAATTAGTCTTTCTTACTTGTTTTTGATATATTTCCGATTTTTAATGTGTTGGCACAACTTTGGATCGACATATTTAAACACTCGAATGAGTGTACATATATTTGTGAGAATGTGTGTTTATGTATGTGTGTGTGTGCTTTGCTGGCCAGGCAGAGCCCAAAAGTCAAATGACAAGACGCAAAAAAGCAGACAGCAGAGGGTAAATATGTTGCCTTAGGTGCATATACGAATATATATGAATATATATGTGTGTATATATATATATATATATATGTATATATATATATGCATCTGTATATGTGAGCGACATACACGCAGCACATCAATGAATCAAAAATACAAGCAATACAAGAAGAAGAGTGAGGCAGCAGGCAGAGGCAGAGTTAAGAGCAAGGTGAGAGGGCGAGAGGGCGCAGCATCTTATTTGTTTCATTTTATTATTTTTTTTTCTTATTTGACGTTGACAACTCGACCGAACAGCACCCAAAAGGTGAGTGAGTGTGTGTGTGTGTGTGTGTGTGTGTGTGAGTGTGTGTGGGACGAACTTCAGTGTTGCAAAAATAAGAAAAATGAATATCAGTGAGTAGAAGCAGAAAACAAATACACACAACAAGCAGGCAGGCAGATAAAAAGCGTGTTGCGGCTTTATTATTTATTTTTGCTGCAATTCACAATTGACTCGTTGGCCAACACGCCCCAAAACGTAGCAACAAACACAGCGCAACAACCGTAACATTTTCATGTCACTATTTTGGGCAATCACTTATCACAATTTCCGAGGTACACAAGAAAAAAAGAAGAAGAAAAAGTAATAATCCAGAACCAAAGAATTGTCCTAATTCGCACTTTAAACCTGTTATTATTGATCGATTTGCATTTCATCATTGAAAAAGATAACTTTACCTATTTAAATATTTCCATTGGCTGCTCTCAGCTTTTCTATTTTTGTTTATTTTTATTTGCAAGTTGAACTAACTAATTTAATTTTAACTAACTTAATTTTAAAAAATTTCTCCAACTTTCACACGATTTTATTTTAGTTTTTTTTTTGTTTGCTTGCATCAAGAGATGATCCCGCAAGGAATGCATCTAGTTTTAACTTCTATTTCGTTATTTGCGAGCGCAACTTGAAATGTTGACCTGCATTTTTGTGGCAGAGACGCACGCAGGTGTCGTCGCGTTGAGTTGAGTACAGTTGCCACACGACGACCTGACCCCTTGGCAAAGTCTCTAAGCCTCTCGCAGACGCCTCGATCTTTGTCGCACAGTCTGTGCCTTGTTTCTTTTTGGATTTTTTTTTAACTGCTCATGTTCCAAAGACAGGCTTGAAGCATAACTGGTGCAAAAGTCTCAACACGCGCGCGCTGCCCACACGCCTGACTTGTGTGATCGGGCCTGGGGTAACACCCCCCTCCCCACCTTCCTTTCCCCATCCCCCTGTCACTGCTTGCCTCCCGATCTACAGTCTACGGTGGCGTGGCCGTGTCTGTGACAGAGTTGAGTTGTAGTTAGTTCGGATCGCAGGCCAAGGTAAAAAAATCACATAAAAAAGACAGCAGAAAAAAACGAAAACTTTCGCAACGAGCTCTTCTTACACACACACACACACACATCAAAAAATATCCTAGACTTCGATTCGAGGCCAGAGTGTGCCGATTACACTGAAGAAAAGCTTCGCTTATTAATCAGATATGGTCTTGTTACAAAAGTTAAGTATTTTAGAATAGAACAATAATAATCTTCCAAGTTTGGTTTTATTGATAAATAAAAGATATTCAATACGGACGAATCTTTCTCAAAAAAGTTGTTCAATATTGAATATTTAAGAAACATTCGTATTTAAGCAATTCGATATAAAATAATATTTGTTGTAAAGTGATAACGATAAGTCTTCAGATATTAACGAATTTTAATATTATTTTGAAGGATCTTTTATTTAATATGCAATAATAAATAATAAGAAATAAATAAATGTACATGTATATTTGGATAGAAATTCTTATAGGTAAATAAGCTTTAAAAAGCATATACAAAATATTTAATATTGAAGAAACCTTAACATTAATGTATATTAGAGAATCCTTCATTTGAAATGGAAAAATAAATAAGTTAATCATAGATAAATATCTTTAAAAGCAGTACTTATTTGAATTACAAATGTATTTTCATATATTTCTTTCATATTCTGGCAGGCGTATCTCTCATGAATCAAACATCAGTTTGTTTTTTATTTTCAGTGTAGCCATATATATATGAAGTACAAAGAGTACAAGTTGTATATTCAGATCGGTTCACAGAGTGTTCAGTTTTTTAGTTTTCAGTTTTCGGTTCAACTAAATTGAAGTGAACTCGACGCTGTCATTTTAGGTGCTGTATGTGTTTGTGTGTGTGTGTGTGAGGGCAAACGGGCGTTCGTTTGAGGTCTGGCATCGGTCGCCTCGATGTCGATCGGTTGTCGTTCCGTCTGTCTGTCTGTCGGTCGCCTGGCATTAGCATTTTTCAGTGCTGTTTTATTTTTAGATGCGCGCAAAAAAAACACACACACACACAGATACAGAATTGCAAGTGTGTGTGTGTGTGTGTGTGTGTAAGTGTGTGGATGTCTGCGCCAACGCTTCGATGCTTGGAGGTGACTGACTGACGAACTGACTGACTGACGGACTGACTGACAAACTGACTGACTGACGCACTGACAGCACTTTTTCTTCTTTTTTTTTTAGTTTTGACAAACATCTTTGACAGCGCCCAACGACAGTTTGCACCACATTCACATTCACATTCACAACCACTCACATACATTCGTTTATAATATTCGCTTTGGCATTTGGCGCTTTCAATGCGAAACGCGCTTTATCCTTTCTAGCTGCATGTTTAAATTTGTGATCAGTTGAGTTTCTGAGTGAGAATTTGAGATATTTTATAGATTTATTTTTATTCCAGATATTATTTCATTATGTTCTTTGTTGTGGTTTCTAGTTAAGGCTGATCCCTGTGCTATAATATGTCATTCCCTTTTAGTAAGCATATTAACTTTCCAAAAGTTATAAAAGTTTTCGTTCTGCAAGTCCAGCTTTATTCAGCTCGATCAAATTGCATATTCGCATTCAATGTGTACTTCATGTAATATTTATTAATTGATTCCAGTTTAAACTGTCAAACTGATTTAAATATAAATACAACAACTGCTTCCAGCAGATTTAATTTTATTTCGTCTGAACTCTTAGCTGAACTTTAATTAGAATTTAAATCTCTAGATAAGTTTTACATTTATCAGATTAAAAATTGACTTTAGAAGATTGCCTAATTTTTAATATTAGATGATCTGAAGTTCAAACGCAACTCAAATTCCAATTTGAATTTGACGAACTAAAGCGGATTGCAATTATTAAATATAGTCGATTTGCAAACATCTTGATCTTCATCAGCTTAACTGCTGGCAGCTGTTGTTGTTGTTGTTTGTTTTTTTGTATTAAAGTTCAGTTTTGAAAATTTGCAAAAGCACACATTTAATTAAAGTTCAGCAGCACCTCGGATCAGCTCAACCCACTCTCGAGACAATATCACGACATTTGCAATCATTAAGCAGAGTGAACTGAACCAAGCTGAACCTCAGCCGAGAGTCAGTTTGAGTCAAGTTGAAGTGAACTCTCCACAAAGTGTTTTTATTTATTTATTTTTTTTTTTGGTGTGGGCGCCAGTTAAAACTGCCAACTGGCAACTGGTAAAGTGGCAACTGGAACTGAAACTGAACAATCATTATTCCAACAAAACAACTGAACAACTGCGGCGACTATAGCGAAATAGTTTTCGTGTTTGAGAAATCACCGACAAAGTGGGATGCTTTATGGATTTATGATTTCAGTCGGCGGCACAATTCAAACGAAACCAAAACAAATTAACAAAATTACACTAAGAAAAATATATTTATTATTTATTGTTTGGTGACCTCTGCTTTATATTAAAATACGTTTTTTGCTGGCTTCAAAACCAAACACATATTTTAATTATAATAATCTATTATATATATTATAATATATTTTCAAAAATTGCAATCAAATAAACGTATAATATTTATAGCTACATTTATTTTTTATATACTTTTTTTAAATTCTTTTCTGAATTTTTTTTTAGAATTTTCGAAGTGTATTGGCAAAAATGAAGTGCTGCGGTCGGCGTCAATGCTTAACTTCCAACCGAAGCGAGCAGACCTCAGTCAATAACAACAACATAAGCAACAACAAAAACAACAAAAACAGTTCACACAACCGAACGATCTTTGATCTGCAGTTCGACTAAAAACGAAAAAAAGAGAGCAAAAGAAACGAAACGAACGAAAAAAAAAACTGTCAACGGATCAAATTTCTAAGAGCATGACAAATGCAAGATCAACGCAACAACATAAATAAATAAATAATATAACGAGTGAATCTCTAGATCGAATGTTGAAGAGAGGGGGGTGGGGGAAGGGTGATGGGGGAGGGGGGTTCTCAAAAGTGTAACTGTGATTTGCCGCTTGTTGTGGTTCGTAAAAAAAAGTGCTGACAGAATATGTGTATGCATGTGTGTGTGTGAGTAAAAGAGTAGACAACAACAAAGCTCAATGTGCGAGTACATAAAGCATCATCGACAGATTTGTAGATAAGGAGAACGGGAAGGTGAGTGGGGAGGGGAAAAGGAGTAAAGGATCACTGCCTCGCTCAGTTCATGTGACAAAAATGTCGCAGTCAGCGGAACAGTGAAACAAAACAAATAATGTAAAACAGAAAAAAAGATCGCGATATTCATCTCGGCGATCTTCACAATCTGCCATCAGGCACAAGATACACAACGAGACAACTCCACACCCGCACCAACCCCTTCCGCCCTCCTCCCATCCATGATGGCCCCTCTCCTTTTGGGTGAAACGGGTTTGTTTGTTTTTTTTTTTTGTATGTGTATCGTTCGTTTGTCTTCGTCAAATATTTTCTTTGGAGACCCGCTAATGACATGAAGCGGCAAAATCGGCAAAAAAATTGCGAGGCACGCTGCTCTTTCAGCTCTTCTTCCGCGCTGACACGGGCCCACTGTACAGGGCGTACTCTGTGCAGGAAGTTGTTGTTGTTGAAATTGTTATTATTATTAGCATTTATTTTGATTACCCTGGTGGAGGTGAATAAATTTTATTCAACTTATTTTTTATTATTTATTCTATTATAATTATAATCATTATTATTACTTATTGGTTTTTTTAAGGACCACGGAATTTGAAGTTATTCGCTAAGCAGCATTACACCTATTAACAAGGATATTCTAAAGTTCTTTCTTATTATTTATTTAATTATAATTATTATTTTTAACTGTTTTTTACTTAAGATTCACTCTAAAAACATATTGGCAAGGGTATTCCTTCAGTTGGCAGTCCGTACATCATTTTGTTTTATGGAGAAGAACTGAATTGTTTTGGGGTGCGATTCTGTTTGTGAACTTATCAAGTGACAGAAACGAGGATGTGTGTGGTAAGCACTTATATTTATACAGAAATATATATAGATGTATATATACATGCAAAGTATATTTGATATAATGACATATGATCCGTATAAGGAGACAATTTAATGCTGAGCATGTGTAAAAATTCGTAAAAACTGATTGTCTTGAGCTGTGCAAAAAAATTCCATTGACAAAAGCAGCGCTAAGCTAAGCAAAACGGAAGTTTATTGGAGGATAAGTTTTAAGGCTTAACACAAAGTTCAAAAGTATATAGAGATGTTGATTTTCAGTTTCGGATATTATGCTGATGATTTTGACAATGCTGATCTACCAAAAATAGAAAACAAAACCAAACATATACAAACAATCCGATTTGATGCGCTAAATAGCCAAGAAATATCAAAAACAAACAAAATAAAATAAAATACTTGTCAAACCTGTCACCGTAAATGAATAAATATTTAATATTTGGACTTCGATTGGACAATGAACGAATCAACGAACACATTGATAATGAATTGTGACACAAAAGATGCACTGGGAAAAAAACCCCATGAATTTGTTTTAAATTTTTAGTTATGATATTGGAAAGCGCAGATTATTATAGACATTATAATGTGTCTTCTAACAATTTAGCTAACTAACAAAACCAGTGTTTCGTGTCCAATTTGAAGCCTGACGGCTTTGATATTTATCAATTGGAAGACTTTATCTTTACAATTGAATCTTGCAATGTTATCGTAAAACGATTTTTATCGATAGTCGCTAAATAGATCGACTTGCTTATATAGACATTACTAAATCAACATTTGTGTTGATGCTGATCCAGAATATATATGCATTATGCCTTATGCTGCATACTTTTGCACATCTTTTTTTATTCAGTGCAGAAGAAGGCATTGCTTTTAAAAATCTATTCAGTTTTGACAAAGTTATGTCTGTGAAAGGTTTTTGATAACAATATACATATGATTTTTGGCTCAGTGTGTCGCTGCACTTAATATATTGGAAAAGTGTTGATCTTAAGCCAAGTTGTGTGAAGGCCATTCAATATTCTAAAACCCGTTGACCTGAACTCGCTAATCCACTTTCGGTTGACGTTAGATGGGTTTGGTCGATATTCAAGATCACATGTCAGCCAAAGTTCAACTGATTCAGGTAATACACAATATGCTAATCTTAAATTTGGAAGGCCCATTCACGTCACAAATCGATGAGCAGAAAACACATTTGGGTTAAAATTATAATTCCACATTTTATTCCAAGCCCAGGTCAAAAGATCGCTGAAAACAGTTTCATTTACATAACTCAATCAGAGCAAAAGCTACACAACAGAAACTCGATCCATGTTTGTTTTTAGCAAAACTCAAAATTTATGCATCTTGGAATATTTTGTAAACGAGGAACATAAATAAAACGCGCTCGTTGCTTAAATCAATCTAAATGTGTCAAAGAAAAGCATACTGATGATATTTATTTAAAAAATAATACCCTGTAGCAGGAATATAAAACAGCGTTTATGAGATTAAATAACTTAAAATATTATTTTTATTCTAGCATATCGATTATCGATTGTAAAGATGCCCTTTTCTAATCTCTTTTTCTGGTATTCTTAGCCTCCATACAAATTTTAAAAAGAGTATCCGTGCTTAAAACTGTTAATAATGTCTATCAAATGGATATTTAACAGTCTATCAGGGAAATAAATGTGATCTAAGAATTTATTGGGCGTGTAGCCGAAACGTGTTAAGTTGTGCATAATTTTTAAGCCAATTATAAATATTTATAATATATTTATATATGTATATATATATATATATTAATTCGGCTTTTGTCAACGCAAAACTTTTTCTGACGTATGAATGACCTGTAAAGTTCTTCAGTGAGAAAGTATTTATTGTGTTTATAGAGCGCTTTAATTACTTATGGAATTAGTTAGTAACAATGGTAAGAATCATCACTTAAGCATAGAGAAAAGAATTAATTAAATTAATCAAATAAGCGAATGAATTCAATTCAATTTAAATGCAAATCTAAATAGTTTTTCATTTGAAAAGTTTTCTCAATAAATTAAGGCAAAAAAAAAATAAAACAAAAACAGTTGCGCATTAAAAGTCCAGCAATCTGATTTATTTTAGTCAACGAACAAAGTTAAAACTAAGCCAAAATTAAATGCAAATACAAATGCAAAAAAAGAAAAACAAACCAAATGCATGAAAACAAAAACAGCAACAACAACAATCGCAGAAAACGTAACCAGCAACAACAACATTAAAGAACAAGAACAAGAAGAGAGTGAGGCGAGAAGTGCGCTTATCAGCAGCCAAAACAATCGCAAGCGCCGGATATGAGCGCCACTTAAAAAAACTGTAAAAACAACGCGACGACAGCAACAAGTGTGTATGAGTGTGTGTGAAAAAGCGAGAGAAAAAGCAAGAGCAAGAGATAGAGAGAGGAGCATTGGCGCTGCTTTCTGATAGCAGTAACAAAAGCTGCCGTGTCAGGTAGCCGATGTCGGCGTTGTCGTCGACGTCGTCGCCGTTTTTACACAGGCCAATTAATGAAAGCGACAAAACGGCAAATAATAATGTGAAGGGTATGTAAAAGGCGTAAATGCAAACACGTAACAAATAAACACTCGCACACACACACACGAAGAGAGCACAAAAGAGAGCGAGCGAGACGATTGCGGGGGAGAGAGGTTCAATTTTTTTCTATGCGCGTGCTACTTTGTTGTAACAGAGTCGGCGTTGGCGACCACAATAATAATTACGCAGACTAATTGCAAACATGCGTTAAGCAAAAGCTTTGTCACCGATGCCAACGCAGACGTCGACGTCGTTCAATCAGTATGAAAGAGCGATAGAGAGAGAGAGAGAGAGAGAGTAGAGCTGTCCGCAAGTGTTTCTACAATTTACTGTTGCTGACAATTGCTGAATCATTTGTTTATTGCCAAATCAAAAGTATGTTTGTATTAATTACCGTTTTAAGCAGCCGTCGTCGCCGTCGCAGTCGCCGTCGCCTTTGTTGTTGCCGTTAGTTTTATTTAGTTGCTGCGCTGCCGGCTGTCAAACACTTCAATGAAATTTTTATGTGGAGCAATTGATAAAGCTGCACACGAACACACACATATCCACACACATACTCACACACACGCACACACTCTCACTATTTGTACATAAAAATTAAGTACAATAATTCACTGGCACTTGTTGCTGTTAATATTTCTGCTGCTGGGTTTTTGTATAAGTTTCATTGATCGCCGCGTTTTGATTAATTGTTTAAATTACGTTTATTATTATTGTTTGTTTGTTTGTTTTTGTGTTTTTTGTTTCGTTTCGTTTTCCTCTTTGCGCCGCCGCAGACCACTTTGTGTAGAAAAGCTGCGCTCCCCAAACCGTTAACGACCCGCACTCGAGAGCGTTGCAAATATAACTGACCGTTCGGTTCGTTTGGCTGCTCTCGATCGTGTCGGCTCTCAGCTCTACTTGGGGGCCGTGTCGTTTTCGGCTCGTGCATGTTCCATGCACTTCGTGGAGCATTCGTGTGTGTGTGCGTGTGTATGTGTGTGTGAGCGCGTGTATTTTATATGAATGAATTTTTATGGAGATATGCTTAAGAGCGATATTTTAAGAGTAATTTGTGATTTCAATGCAGCAGGTTGCTTGCTTTGTGTAACAATCAACTGTTATGATATTTATTAACATGCGAATTATTATATGTTAAGAGATTCTCTATTTGATATGTTTTCAATTACGAGCAAGTGAGCTTATTAAATATCATTAAGATAAGCTGAGTCGAGATTTTAGGATAAGCATTAATGCAAAGATCAGAGAGGGTTAATAAGAATTTATTGGGAATTACAAAATATTGTTTAGAAATGTCATAAGTAAAATTGTTCTACTTAACAAATGTTTTGATATAATTTCTTGTTCTGTTTTTATATATTTCCAACATATTTCTAAATATTTCCAGCTTACAAATTTTATCTTTCCACCTCTATGAACTATCTTATTTCACACTTTCCTAATTCCAACTCTGCATAAATCAGAAACAAAACGTCGACGTCGACGTCTGCTGCTTCTGCTGCAGGTACAGCTAATAGAAACTGTCAAACAAAGCACGGAGACATGAAGCATCATCAATGCTGAAAGTGTGCTGTGATTTCTTTGCTCTTTGCATTGTTTACTTGTTGTTGTTGCTTCTCTTTTCAATGATTGCACTCAGCATGCAAATACAAATGGAGCTAAGTTGAAGAAAATGCGTCAATGACGGCTGCCTCTGCCGCTGCCGCTGGCTCTGCTGTCACTCAGCGACGACCTTAGACTAAACACATCAAAAGGAAGCAGCAAAGAGAGCGCCAATGAGTGAGTAAGAGATAGAGAGATGGCAACGCATATAAATTAACTGATATGAGCGAAGTAATGGAGCAACAACAATAACAACAACAACAACAACATCACTGATGACGAGGTAACAATGAAGGTTGCGCAAAAAGGCACAAAGTAAAATGGCAAAAATGCAACTGCAAAAGGCTGCTGCTGCTGCTGCTGCTGCTGCTGCTGCTACTGCTGTCGACGTCGCTATCGCCGACGCTGTTGCTGCTGCTGCTTAATCTATGCCTACGATCGGTCAAGTACAAATGGCTGCAGATGCAACAACAACAACAACGATTGCTGGCGAGGTCAAACAGCAATCAATAAAGGTCAGCGACTACTGCCACGGCACGCCTGAGTGCCTGCTGCCAATGCCAAAATGCAGTCAGTCAGTCAGCCAGTCAGTCAACCAACCCACGCCCCACCTGTCCCAGCAGCATGTTGCCCACACCCCTCCCTCCCCTCCACAGTGACACAACACATTTTCCCCTTGCAGTGCCCATTCATGCGGCCCACGATGAAGATGCTTTATGTTGCAAATTGAAAGCTGGACGTCCAATAATCGAGCCGACTGCCGTCCACTGGGCAAAAGCTGCAACAGCAGCAATCCAATGAGACAAGAGAAACAACAAACGTTGCAACGGCAACGGCAACGGCAGCCAGACAAATATAGACAGTCGCGACTGCGCAGCAGCCTAGACGCGATTCAACTTAACCCCACAATGGATCGCGGGGCTACAAAACACCAGCCATCTCTTCCCAGCAGTTAATCAGTTCATTGCTGAGTTAAAAATATTAATTTATTGATTTCAATTTTGTTTATCTGTGGCTTTCATTTTAAAAATTGTTTCAAGCGTTTGAAGAATTAAAGAAAAATAATTAAATAATTCAAGAATACCCACCAATGACAGCAAGCTTTAAAAACTAAAAAATTTTGTATATTTTGTAATTATCAATTTATTTTATTATTTCTAAATAAACTTCTCAATCTAAATTATAATTAAAAATTATGCTTCAAGATTTAAAGAATCTTAATACATAAACGGATAATGCTTTTAATTTTATAATTTTAAATTGATTTCTGAGTACATATTAGTTTATTTATGATAATTATATAAAATTATTATTTATTTCGATTTTTTTTTTTTAAACAACATAAACTAATTTGAATTAATTTATAAACATATATAACTAGGATTAAAAGCTAGTTTTAATTTAAGACACATTATATTTAAGTAAAACAGGAAAATATAGCTGCAAACTGTTGCATTTAAAACATCTTGCTGAGGCCATTTAATATTAAAAAGATGTAACATTGAAAAATTCAGTGGATATAAAAAGGTGCTACATTAAAAATTCATAAGATTTTAATTTAAGAACACATGTGTGCATAAATTTAGGCACAAAAGCCACTGGGGGGTTAAGAAGTTAAATGGCGGATGTCGATGTCTGTGGCATTAGGCGTATGTTGCAAGCGTTATCCACGCTGCGCCTGCCTGCTGCCTGCCTGCTAGTCCAGCCCCCTTTGTTCCGCCCCCGCAGCTGCTGTTTTGTTGCAAAGTAGAAGAAGTAGCCAAGTAGTCAAGTAGCTGCCTCGGCTATGACTTGTTGTTGTTGTTGTTGTTGTCTACCCCTTCCTCACCACCCACCGTCATCGTCATCGCCATCGTCGTCGTCATCGTCATCGTCGTCGTTTGTATCTTTAGCTCTTTGGCATCCACAAGATATTTTTAATGGGACTCGCTTCCTTTGGTTGCTTCTTCGACTGGGTTTTTCTTTTACGCTTTTTTTTTTTCGTCAGATTTTTGTGAATGAAGTTGTTTTTAGACGCAGCACCATTATCGCACTGACATGTCTGGGGATTGGGATGGGATTGGGATTGGGTTTGGAATAGGAATTGGAATTGGAATTGGGTCTGTAGCCTCCACCTGCAACAACTTGTTGCTGTGTCACCTGTTGATGGATTTCGCTGTTTGATTAACATGAAACGCATTGATGCATTGACTGAATGCAACAGCAGGCAACTTTAGCTACTCAAGATTTGCATTTAAGTGACTTTATCTGGAGCCTAACAAGCTACATTAAACTGCACTCAGAAAAAAAGTAATTTTCCTTAGCATTTAGAAAGTCGCTTTGAGCAAAAGAAAACTGATTTCTGTATTTTACAAATACCCTATACAAAGAAATATTCAAATATTTCATCGTTTTAGAAATATTTTAAATGATCGTATTTATGAAATTTATTTAAAAAGCTTCACTAAACTACACTCAGAATAAAATTTTGCTTTCCATTTTGGAAGTCACTATAAACAATCGAAGTACATTTTTGTATTTTAAAAATACGTTTCAAGTTTACAAAATAATTTGAAATAAATTTAATATTTTTGCTTATACTTTCCAGAAATTTATTTAATTTATTGAAAAACATTAATGTGAAAAGTAAGATATTTTAAAAATTTTAGGAACATATTTCTAAGCGTTGTCCATGTCTAAATCTAAGTTTAAGCCATAATCTATAATTTGTGTATTTGTGAACAGGGGATATAAATATATTATATTTATTTATACGTCCCAAATTTACCGTTCATTTTATTTTTACACATTTCTGAGAATTCTTTGATTTTTAAATTTTTTTGCAGAAATAAATATTTAAGCAGCATCACTTCTTTCAATCATCCTGGGAATTTTTTTTGCTAAAGTTCAATTATTTGTATGTATTTATAACAACTTTATATTCTGGAACTTATAAACTTAAACTAAGCAATAATCCATAATAGCTCTTAACACAGAAGAAAAGTTGGTTATTTTAGGAATACACATTCTGAAGAATATAGGTCAATCTGCCTTTGTTAATTTTGTACAATTTCTCTGAGTATTCAGGTAAATCCTGATTATGCTTCTGCTGCTGCTGCTGCTGCAGCTGTCAGTTCAGCAGCCCATATCCCAAATGGCATCATTAGAAATCGCTTAACGCCCGCACAAAAGCGACAAATAAATTTTTGTTTACCTGCATCAGTATAAAACCCAATCCGTCTGCAATTTGGTTAGATATTCCCTCAACAACTGTCAAGCTGCTAAGATGTCAAACTTGAAGTCAATTTCCATGCTGTTGTGCCTCGCCAGCGTTCTGCTCTGTGGTTGCTGGGCACGCCCCCTTATCGGTGACGATTCCGCTGCGAATGAGGTCACCTCCCAGGAAGTGACTGTCGATGATGACTATGGAAATAATGATGCAATGCAACAATTTGCACCTGTGGTCGGTGGCGCCTTCTACAAACAGAGACGGGCCTATTACGCTGCTCCTCCTCCACCGCCTCCACGAGCGGCTCAGCTGTGGCGGAGCTCATTTCTGCAACGCTTCTACAACATGTTTCCATTTTCAACCGGTGGCGGCAACTATCTGAGCAACGAAGTGATGCCGATGTCCACCTACGAGATCATCGAACCGGAGACAATGTATTAAAACTTCAGAGTTTAAAAACTTTACAAATTGTGACATAGCTTTAAGTATCCATTTTTTTTTTTATATTAAATATGCATAGGATTAAATAAATAAAAATGTAATAATTGAATATTGAGTTTTATTTTTATATCTCTAAAGTATGTTTTGGTTTATTTATAAAACCTAAAATATTTGCTAGATATTCTTAATATACCTTTTTGATTATGTCCCGTTTGATAACAAAGAAAAAATCTTGGAAAAGTCCCGAAAGTGTTTCGGAATTACTTAAAATATCTTAACATATTTTATTTCTGTAAACTTCAACACTATTTCTTAGTTAAACTATTATAAATCGTCCATATTTATTGATTTGAGTGGGTTAAGAGATAATCAAATTTAGGATATGCTTTCGTATATGGCAATATGACAGCTCTTAGCTGTTGTCCAAAATTAAGTTAATTTACAAGCTTCCAAAAGAATATTCGTATTGAAGCCAATTAAATCTGTGCTTAAGTCACACATTGAATAATAAATGAATATATAGAAATGTCTAAAAACCGCATCCACAATTCACACTCGAAACACGCACAATCTAATTGATTCGGTTTTAATCAAAGGCGAGATGGCCTTTTCTGTGCCCACCTACCACATTATGTTGCAACAACAATCAACACTCAAATCAACAACAATCTGTACAAACTACAACAACATAATCACAAACAAAAGCAAGAACAGAAGCTGAAAGAAAGAAGCCACAGCAACATGTGCGTGTGTGTGTGTGGTTACATTGTGTGTGTGTGTGTGTGTGTGTGTGTTTACACATCCCCAAGGAATTTTCAATGCGGCAGGACAAATCCTAAAGCAAAGGCAGCAAGCAGCAGCAATAAGCAATCGGCAGCAACAAGCAACAAGCAGCAAACAGCAACAAGCAGCAACCAGCAACAAGTGTTCCAAATCAAAACGGAAGCCAGGAGGCAGAAGTCGGGAGGAGTTCGGCCTGATTCCACATATGTACATGGGTTTTTGGTACGACATGGCAAAAGCATTTGGAAAATGTAATTTACAACGCGCAGCAGCAGCAACAACAACAGCAGCCGTAGAGGCAGCAACAGCAGAGGCAACAACAAGAACTGTTCAACTGTGCAACAGTTTCAGCTCACCTGCCACCGATCTCACACTGTCAGTTTTGTGCAAAAAGCCATCAAGTGTTTGCCCGGGAGCCGAGAGTTCTACAATGATGTTGCTGCGTTGATTTTAATTTTAACCTTTTTGCTGCTGCTACTGCTGCTGATGCTGCGACTGTTGTTGCTATTGCTGTTGCTGCTGCCGCTGCTGCTGCTGCTGCTGTTGCTGCTGTTGCTTCTGTGCAAAAGTTTTTCCTTTTTTTAATTTGCTGCTCCGCTTCATAGAGCATTTTTCATTAAATTCCTGAATTAAGGCATTCTTGCGACCCGTACAAACGATACAACTTGTTGTTGCTGCTGCTGCTGCTGCTGCTACTGCTGCTGCTGCTGTTGCTGCTGTTGTTGTGCATGTTCTGAAATAAGAGCAACATTGCTGGCAATGTCCAGAGCGACGACATGGTGACGACGACCGCGAAGACGACGCCGCCAAAGTCTAGAGAGCCACCAACAACAACAACGACAACAACAACAGCAGCAACAACTACCGGTTAGCTGGCAATCGTTGCTGTTGCGTTCCGCCTTGACCACCTCAAGTGTCCCGCAGCTGCTGGAATTTCATATTTCTTGCTGCTGCTGCTGCTGCTGCTGCAGTTGCAATTTTGTCGCTTGCTTGCCCTTTTGTGGCGACTCGCGACTCGGCCAACTAAACCTATCGACCTGCACCCAAATCACAAAAACAAAACAAATATAATTATCGCAGCAATATTTGATTTGGCCAGCAATAAATGCTTCATAAAGAGATTTAAAATTGTCGAATTGAGTATGAAACTGTCATCGATATTAAGTTAAATCATTGCTATTATTATATATAATATACACTCGGCAGAAAATCCAGGAAACGTTGTTAAAATCAAGGTCAGTAATTTCCCTACCTGGCCACGAACTTCATTTTTCGAGAAGGTTTTTCTTAAGCCCAAAAACCACAGTGGAAAGGTTGCAATTGCCATTAAAAAAATTAAGAAAAAAAAACAATAAGACATATTTTCTAAACACTTTCGACATCAAGCTCTTCAATCTTTGTGAAAGCTTAGCTTTTCAGTTATGACTGAGTCTCCAGATTTACAATTCTTTAAAGTCTTTATATTTTATTACTGTATAATTTTAGTCTTCAATTACCCATTTTATTTAATTTGCTGCTAAATGATATGTTCAAATTTGGCCATTTAATGCTACCAGAATATTTTTATAATATTTTGAGCAGTCATATCTTTGAAAAATATATTACAAGCTTTAAATATCAATAATAAATATATGTACATCTGTATATGTAATTAATTCAAGATTGCTATCGTATTTAAAGGGTAGGTTATTCCTAAAACTTAATATGACTGTCAGCTTATGGCTCAGCTTTGCTTAGTTTTGTGAAACTAAGTAACTTCTACTGGCAGAGACCTGAACGCTGCTGAACCGTTCAGAGGCAACTTTCCTCGCTGGCGATCCGCAATCAGCTGAAGCTGCAAAATGCCAGCGCCAGTGCCCACATGAATTCAGAGCATTTTCTAACTTCCTTTTACCAACAGAACGCGAAAGCGGCAGTGCAACCACAGCGCACATAAAGTGGTTAAACATGGAGCAGGTGGGGTGGTGGGGACGAGGAGTGGCGCTGGAGGAGCTGGAATCGAACCGGTGGCGACCCAAAGCAATGTGCACCAAAATGGGCGCAAGATCAGCAGCCGAGTCAAGAGGCAAGCCACATGCAACGGGGCGGTGGCTGCGACTCCAACCTCGACAGCGGTTGCATAGTTGACCAGATCAGTGCGAAAGAGCGATAGATTGAAAGAGCGAGAGAGGGGACAGTGTTGGCCAGGCCAACACACTATGGACAGAAACCACAGTGTTGCTGGTAAAAAAAAATCTGTGATGAATATGTTTTGTAACTGCAGATTGAAGTTTTAATAAAAAACAAAAAAAAAACGGGAAAGAAAATTAAATGGAAATCCTAATATATAATTTAACATTTGGTCAAAAAACTATCAGCATCGGACAACTATATCCGATCCTTATATTATCCTGAATATAACTACGTTAAAAAATTGTGAGGTTTGGCTTAGACTTAAAAACTGGGTCGGTTGAAGACTCAGATTCTTAAGGAAAAATAGTTAATGTTTGAAATTCAAACCGTTATCGTTTCAAGGATCGATTCGAAGCATTGGCTTCAAGTCTATATAGTTTAAATATTATATGATCTCAATTATTGTTGTAGGAAACCCATGCCATACCCACCACAATCAAACATTCCTTGCCCCAATCTCTATTTTATTTCCGATAAAGTTTAGTTTTGTTGCACTGTGCAACGCCAAGCAGTCCGACAGTCCGGCAGTCCGGCAGTCCGGCAGGCAGCAGGCAGGCAGGGAGCCAGGCAGGCAGCAAACTCGTAGATACAGATATGCGACGTCGTGTTTGAAAAAGTCGACGGCGCAGTCGCAGATACACTTTAGGGGCCATGACATGACTCGCATACGAATTATTATAAACGATCTGGCGCAAAAACTAACAAGCGATGTGCCTGCTGCTGCTTCTGCTGCTGATGCTGCTGTTGCTGCTGTTGCTGTTGCTGGGATGTGGCTCCCCCTTCCCTGGCTTCCTTTCTCTGTGGCATGCCTCCCTGTGGAAGCACCCCGCTGCCAGCCCCACCCCCGAGAGGTGGCCAGGCAAACTAGCCATCTAAAAGTTATGGTGGCCAATTGCAAAGTTAATGGAGTTTGGCTACTCCAGCAGCGATGAAGTGCAACGGATGCGGCTACCGGACACTGGACAGCGCAGCAGCTCAACTGAACTGAACTCAACTGAACTGGACCTGGACTTGGACGTGGACGTGGACGTGGACGTGGACTTGGAGTTAGAGTTGCCGCTTTGCCAAGATTGAACTTAATTTTGCACAAATGCAATTTATAGAAAATTGTTGCCACTTGTTTTTACGTTGATGGCACTTGAGACTGGTGCAACGGCTGCAGTCGCCAGGCCAGGAATTGCCAGATAATAAATGCAGGTAGCGCTCGATGGAGAAAAGCGCCTACCATCCTCTGCCTGCAGCGTATCCATTATTTAAATTTTTTGCAAAAAATTAACAATTAAAATGTCTAATGGTTAAATGCGTCGCGGTGCGCTGCATCATAAAATAACAGCGAGGGTCGCCAGCGAATGAGAATAGGCGGCTTCTTGGAAACATCTTTGCAACTGTTGCCTGATGAGGCAGCAAATGACTCGTTGCCATCATCAGTTAGCAGATGATGCCCGCAATTATTACACATACACACATATTGCTGACGCGCAAATCATGCCATGTCGTTGCTGCTTAGAGCTGGCATTGAGTGGATATTGTTGAGTGCCGGGATTTGCATTATTCGTGCAGGAAGCGAAAATTGCCAATGGATTAGCGCATTTAATTCGCGTAACCTGCGCAACACTTACACATTCACACACACACACATACAATACTTTTTCCAAAAATCCGCGAGGATAAAATAGAAAATCGTTTCAGGTCGAAAATACTGGAAATGGCCTTCAAGATGTTCACATAGTTTTGCATAGAACGTAAAGTGTAAAAATTAGTTTTAAAATTTAATTAAATTAAAGTTATGTTAATATGAGTTGATAAGCATTTCATATATTAATTAGCAGGCTATATACAATAACTTATTTTCTTATAAATATATATAAATATCAGTAAATAAATATTTCAAGTTTCCGATCGGACTTCCTTGAGCTTGTTTATAAAACTGCATTTTAGCATTTTTCCCAATTTAAATTGAGTCCGTTAAAAATTAATCTTCTTACAGCAAATAATCAGTAAGATGTATTATTGCTATCTTTCAATATATTCCACTTCAGAATCAGGGTAAATAAGGTACAGTCAAGCAGCTTTGCAGGAACACTCGGGAAGCATTGGGAAAACTGTGTAGCTACCTGAAATCTGAGCAGTTCAGGCTATAAAAGTCACGATCCGCAAATGAGTAGGACACAGTCGAATTTTCGAGGCCTAAGCAAAGCAATCGCAAAGATAATAGAAATGCTGGTTGTGCGATATCTAATTGCATTGGTCTTCTCCATCTTTGTGATGGCCACCTCGCTGCGTATCGAAGAGCGCTACAGACGCAATGGGAACTACAAGATCTCAACACCCAATCGATTGGTGCTCCAAATGGATCGACGTCAAGTTAATGCGGAACACAAGCTGCTGGAGAGGAGGCAATTAGCTATATGAGAAATTGATCAGGTTTCACTTATATAACATGCTCAGAATTCAACTATAAGTTGTGAAACCTTAGCTGGGATGAAATGGAAAAGGACTCTATTAAATTGAAACTCTAAGTGCTCTTATAGAAATCCTACAACCGGACTGAGATATTTAATTAGAGCCTACGAAAATCAACTGTAAAAAACAAACTGAAAGCCATTTATAGAAATTAAGTTGTGAATTTCATTATTTTAAATATTGTATAACTTTATTAATAGTTTCATAATTTACATAGATAAGTTTATAAGTGTGTGACTCTATTCATGTGTCCTTTCGGTTTCATTTTATATGTATTATACAATAGCTGAAACATTAAATTTACAAAAGGAAATTGGAATTTTCTTTCTTCATTCTACAACATATTCGTATATTTTGTATATTATTTTACCACACCATATGCAAGCATAAGTTTTATTTTAATAATAAAAAAAAAGCAAAACAAAACAAAAACCATGTGCGAAAAAACATAAATTTAATTTATGTGCAAGTTTATTATTTAGTATATATATTTTTTTAAATATTTTTGTTTTAAACTACAATGAAGCATTTTTCGTGTATCATATAACAATGTTAATAGACATTTATATAATTTGGAGTCTTAACTTTAGTTAATTGCACTAAATATTGGCATTTGTGGAATTATGCTAGTTTTAAATATTTGTTTGTGTTTGAAATGTTAATTTATCAATCGGGCTGTCATTTTTTGTTGTTTTTTCATTGTTTTTTTGTTGTTTTTATAGGTTTGTTTTGTGTTGTGTGCTAAGGTTTCAGATTGAAGCTGAAGAGATTTACTTCCTGAAGCAGGAGATGGGATTGAAGTAGCACTGTCGGTATCTCACTTGACGCTTGCTCTCCGGCAGTCGGTACAACTCGTTCATGTTGGCATAGGAGGGTGTGCGTAGATAGCCGCTGTAACTGAAAACGATTCCCATATAGCCAACAATTATAGATATCAGCCGGTATATATGCCAAACTTACGTGGGTCTATATTGTGCGAATAGCATCTGCAAGCGGTCCATTGGAATGTTGGGATAAATGGCCTGAGCAGGCATATCATAGCCCGAAAAGGCGCCACGCACATCCTCAGCATCCGGAGTCTCCAGTCCATCCGTATCCTTTAGTTAACATCAGATTGATGATTAAGTCGAACTTTGATTGGGTCTTTTAGATATACTTACAGCAGCTGCCTCGCCCGCCGAGGGTCGTGCCTCGTTCAGGGCAAAGAACATGGTCAACAGCAGACCGTAGCACAGCAGAATTTGCATAAACTTCATCATGTTGTTTTGTGGTTGAGCTAGAGCTAAAATAAGAAAAAAAAAAACAAAACGTGAGCTTAGCAAATATTTCAAAAACAAAATAAACTAATCACTTTTTAAATTGCAAATTATTTAAATATAAATATAATAAAAAATAATACGAAATGAATTTGTTTCCGATTAAGTAACTTAAATGCTATCAAATTATTATATTATTTCCTTTCACTCACATTCCAATTTTCCCAATACAAAACTGAGTTGTGCATTTAAATTTTAGTTGCAACATTATCAAATTCAGTTGGTAAAATAATCTCAAATAAGTGTTAGTTAAAGGACAAACGTACTTGTTGCAGAAGCTGATTTAGAACGGCAACAAGGATAAAAGCCCATTGCAAAGGAGCTCAAGTGTAAACGGAAACTGAACACTTGTTGCCACAAACGTGACTCGCATGCCTCTATAAGCTTCTGAAGCAGGGTGGCGGAGGGTGGGAGGGGTGGGGGCGAAGGCGTTGGATGGTTGCTAGGTAAAAGTGCATTTCCGCAATTAAAATCGGATATGAACTTGAACATAAGTATGAACACAATAGAGGCACCAAAGTGCAAACTGTGACCTGCAACCTGCAACCTGCCACCTGCAACATGGAAGCGTGCAAGCGTGCAACAGATGGCAAAATGGACAACGTGCTAAAACTGTTCTCAAAGTGTAATTGAATTTGCTGTGACGTGATTCAAGATACGAATCGACACAGAAAAGACCTTGAAGTCTTTTCAATTCGTCAAATACGGATTTGTTTTTGTGTTCGATAAGGCATTGTGTCATTTTAGGTCTGAGCAAACTTTCACACAGCTGTTTTTCTGAAATAGTTAAGATACTAAATGTAACCTAAATATAGAATAAATTAAATGGTATTTGAAGTTATTTGTTAGCAAGTTAAAATGGTTAGAAGCGCTTTGTATAAATATATCTAAATGGATTAAAATCTACTATTTTAATCATATATTTATTTATTTTAATCAAGTAAGTATTTAAATTTCTTTGCATCCCAAGAAAGTTTAAATAATGTTGCAGCATTTCAATCGTGTCTTAATCTTTTACGTTCCGCAACTATGCCATATTGAAGGAGGACAATCAACCAACTGAAACTGAGAACACCGCTGCGTAGCCAAGTCGCTTTTCCACAAGCATTGAGGCCATACAGCTTAAGCTTTAGTGGGAAGCAGGCGATTTGCAGTGCCAACAGATCACACTGAAAGAAATCGAAATGAAGTAAATAAAATCGATACAAAATAATGGTAAATACCACACGAGACAGTTGCACATCGGCATGGCGCAGATCATGCTGTTGCCGGAGCAGCGACGAAGTCCTGCGATGAGTTTGCATTACCCACTGAGCCATCAGATCAAGTATATATCCATCTAGGATAACGAAAGCAAACAGCCCAATGCCGATAATCTGATTATCGAGCGAACGCATTGTGCTAATAAAATAACCCAAAGCAGCTGCCGAGATGATTACAGAAAATCGATAAGTCATTAGAATCAAACTGTAGGCTGCTAGGAGGCGATGCATGAGCTCCGCCAGCTGCCAGTGTTGCAAGCTCAAATGATGCAGTTCCAGTGTGTCTCCAGCCGAATTCCCTTCGATCAGGTGCTCAATGCGTCCGTTGAGGCGCTCAAGCAATCGACAAATGCGCCAACTGATCAGAAACAGCAAATGCATTGTCATATTTTGGCCATCCAAGGCCAGGACATAGAGCACCACAAACATTCGGTTCAGCATGCGAGGCTGGGTCATTAAGGCCATATTAGTATATGTGGACATCATGAAGAGCATTAGGAAAGCAGCCATCACCCACATAATACAATTCCTGGCCAAGTAAATGCGATCCAATTGCAGCTCCGCCAAATCCCGACGTGGCCATCGATACCGATAGATGTGTCGCAGTCGGCGCAACTCTTCGGCAATGTGATTGGTGGCTCGCTCTCTGGGAATACGCTGCAGGACACGCAGCAGGCAAAACAAATTATTTATGGTCGCCTCCACGACCATAGCAATCTCTACACCCTCATCCAAAATGACTGTTGCGGTAACGTATATTTCCATTGTGATGAACAGTATAACACATAAATTGGCCAATGTGGCAATCAACTGTGTCCATTTCGTATTTGTATATCGCTTCAGGACATAATCGTAGCGATAGCTTGTGACACCGATAATTATCGAAAAGTAAGCGTTGAAATTGTAGAGCCAACGTTGAACTTGACGTGTTGATAACATTTCAAATACTGTTGCCATTTGCGTTATGGCCACAGCTATTTAAGTGGCCAAGTTGGCCAGTCAATCAATCGATCTAATTGGGTAAGTAATTAATTGCGAACTACATATGGATCGATGTGGATAGTTGATAGCATATATATTAGATGTTATTGATAATTTTTGATTCATTGAATTAATTTTGTAAAATGTGTTGAAAATTAGATAGGAAATCAAATTAACACATTAGTGAATTAAAAACAACAACAAAATGGAAACGGGCTCAACGGAAATTTATTGCAAATATTGAAAGTTGATAATATTATCGAAATTATTGTCCGAAACGCCATCTGGTTAATAGCAGCTTTACTAATTAACCTAATTAAAATGATGTAAATCAAATGTAGAGTTGAATCAGCAACCAAACTGAGCTGTCAAATGAATTATGCATGAAATAAGACATTAATCTCAATGCATAACGCATGCAATTATCTTTAGTTTGCACTTCAAAGGACATACTCAGACAGGATAACAGCATGACGTCACTAATTATACACACACACACCGACACACCGGCACACCGACACACACACCATCGGAGTCAGAACGAAACGAAACAACGCGAAATATAAATCAAAAACAAGAAGTGCGATTGTAATCAGAACTCGACTCGGTTACATAAACATTGAATCGATGCAGGAACTCGGGAACAGGTAAACACACTGTGTGGATGTGTGTGGATATCCAATTTGCAGGCACTGTTTTAATCGCAACTTCATCGCCTAATTACGGCACATCGCAATGACGTCACATGTGTGTGGCAAGCAATTTTTGTGAAACGGCAAACAAATAAATATTTTATTATCAGTCCGTTAATCTTTGGTTATTAGGCATAGCTCTCATAGCTTGCAACAGGTACCAGGATAAGTACATCGAGTGGGTATCCAATAGAATCAGGACACATCTAAGCTGTGAGTGCATTAAAAATTTCGTAAACAAAACGCAATGAAGCAAGCAGTAAATGTTAATGAGTTTCTTGCGACAGCTTTAACGTGCCACACATTCGAGTAGTCATCATGCTCCTGTTGCACCTCATAAAATGTTACCCAACGCCAGCAGTGGCAGCTGCGCAAAATTATCTCTGTCTGTGTTTTTTTATGACTTTGCATTTATTACAATGTGACCAGGATATGCAAAGAGCTACTGGATACAGGATACTAGGACTTGTCAGGATATGTTTGCTTTACATCTACTCAAATTTCAAATAGTAGAAATGCTAATCGAAAACTAAAATTGGAAAAATGTCAACTTAGATATTTTAGAATTCTGATGATGGCTTTTCCAATACTATATAGTAATTGTAAAATATATATTGCCTATATTGATAAGCACTCAGACATTTTCATCTAATCTAAATTTCCATCGAAGTCGACTTTTAAATACGTTTTTTGATTTGATATTAAATATATTTTATGTAGCATAGTCTTAAGCGCACTCATTTCATTTAATTGATAGTATTTTAGATGCTACTCTATGAGTAAGTTGGAATGGATAGTATAGTTATATACTAGCTGTGACTCAGACAAGCTATATATCCTATATTAGATATCCTTTCGATTACATCCTTTTGCACAAGTTCATTATACGTTTTCAACATTATTAATGGGTTCAGGATATAGAAATGTAACGTCGCTCTAAATAAAAAGTTTATGCTAAACTATTTATATACTAATAATCAACTGAAAAATTAATAGTTGACAACTCATATAACTATAGCTGGTGCTATTGTACATATTTATTACTAAATGTACACAGATACCTAGATAGCGCTTAAGCCTACCATAAAAGTGCAGCAACAAATGTGTGACATGAGTGCTTTGGGGGAGGGGCCAGATGGAAATTCGTATATCAGACAGTTAATACCTTAGGAACAGATAATTATAATGCCATATCGTAAATGGTGATATAACCATTTGGGCCAGCAGCAACAACAGACAACAACTCATAAAATGTTTCATGTACAGATAGAGAGCGACAAAAAATATGAAAGCAACTAGTTTAACAGTTGGTTGCGGCGCAGTCTGCCAGTATTACAGTTGCCGGCTGCTTTGTGCCCCGCCAGCCCTGCAATAAATTAAACTAATAAGAGAAAGAATGTGTCTGGAGTGAGGTGGAAAGGGGAGGGGATGGCGCTGGTTGTGCTCGGAGCGTTGGCAAACTGTGTACGGTAGTCAACTGAAAGACCAAATGGAATAATAAAGCAACAAGCGGCAGGAGAGGGGAGTCAACATAATCAGGACATTTTTATTGCGGCTGATAAACAACGCTGCAATGTTAATTGGAAACTTAATATCGGCCTCAACTACTATAGACTAAAATAGCGATGGATAATCATCCAGCGATGTGGAGAAAATGCAATTTTCACGTAATGCATTTTATTCTCCTCACACAAGGATTATGCGTAGCTCCTGGCAGCTGCTGCTGTTCGCAAATTCAATAAGCGGCTCTCTGCGTCTTTTTTTCTATGCTTTATTTTTTATATATTATTTTTAAACGGTATTTCACAGTTTTGCATCGCTTCAAGTATATAAATATGGTTTTGTGCTTTTGGGGGGGGGGTACATTATGATTTATTTGCGTCCGTCATACGATACCATATTTGATGGCTAAGGGGAGTAACGGGACGGAGCCGCGCCTTGTGACATGTTTTCATCTTCTTCTTTGTTAGCGGCAACAAGAAATGGTTTTTTTATTTTTTTTTTTTTTTTAGTAATTTTACCGTTGTTAAGTTAATTTATTTTACTGCCGACTGTTGCCTGCTTTTTGGGGCGAAATTTTAATATGATACTTTTCAGATCTGATGTGCTATCGAATTTCTTTGGCGGTTTGGGATATTTACGGATTTTGGGCCCAAATGCATTGATCACATTGACAGCAAATGCGGCATCAAAAGCGAAAAGGGTGAAAACAAATGTAGCGGTCTATTAAATGTAAGTGTTTTCGCAAAGTTTGTTAGCTGAGTCCTTGGAATTTGAAACTAACCATAAATTTGAATTTTAACAACTGGAATAATTGGGAGTTTCTCTTAAATAGGGAAACACAACAAAATTTCATTTTGAGAGTCTTATGACATTGTTAGCTGTCCCTCGTTCTGGCTAATCCGTATTTGAAAGATTCATTTCAAAATTCCATTAAAAGTGTTTTTTGTTTTTAAATACTACTTAATAGCCCTTAAGTACAACTAACATATCCTATCATAATAACAATTTTTTAAGACACATTTTTATCCTATTCATTCATTAAAACTTCTTCAAGCTGTCCAAGTTTTTCATTAAATTTAATGTCTTTTTAAAGTTCAGCAACTGTTTGTCAATTTTTCAAACCTTACAGTGAATTTTGGCTTTCATCCTTTGGGCTGTCTAAATTCAGCTATCCTTTAGAAACTGCTTGAGGGGAATGTAATAAATATTAAATGCAATTTGATTGTGGGTTTTTACAAACAATCCCTTAAGAAGATGTGGTAAAAAGCACTATGCAATTGAAGTAATGCTCTATGGGGCTGCAAACTAGAAACATACCAATTTTGTTGTGCCAATTGCAATTGTCGAAAGCCATAAAAAAGAATGTGAAATTGTCTCGAATACATCATAAATAACTACCAGCAAATTCCATGCGTCTAACCAAGCGACAGGCAGGCACCTGAAACTGGTTTACTAATGTGCTGTGATTTGGCGTTTGGGGCCTTTCAGTAACCCCATTAGTAATTTTCTGTTATGTTTTATTGCTACACGTGAATTTCAATTTACCCAAAAGTGAAAAGGTTCAGAGACAGTTGATTAATTAGCCACATTTGTCAACTAGTTTCAACTGCGATGAAAAGTGAATTTTCCACGTAGCTGAATGTCTGAATGTCAATCTTTTTGACAGACCTTTTTTTTTTAGAGATATAATGCTTTGTGTTTCACTATTTAATTATTAACAAGCTTAGCCCTTTGATTGATAAATTAAAGTAACTTAAGTAACTTTCCCTTAATGCAAATTGGAGTTATTTAAAGCGAACTATGGACGGATAATTGTTTGATATACATTTTTCATTTATTCCCAATTCTTAAAATATTCGATTAAGTATACTATTGAAGAAAACTACTTTTCTACGTTTTTCCCGATTTTCCTACATGTAAAATTGAATTAAAATTTAAAAAATTTTTAACTGATATTTTGAAATGATTCTCAACTAATTTTTGTGCGTAATTTATTAAATATCCATACTGGAAAAAATATTTATCTATTGGTAAACTCAAAACTAAATAGTTAAATATTAGTATAATTATATATATTATTTTCAATAAATAATTATTAGACTAAAGTAAATAAAACACCTTTCGAAAGTACTTTCAGCTGTACAAATGTTTGTGTCACATTCAATTTCTTGTGCGAGGAACTCAAATAAATTTCACTTAATATAATTCACGCCCAACCAATAAATACATCAATTAGTGGCCAAGCCAGCAAACAGTTAATACAAACCAAAAATACAATAAATACGAACACTCACCGATTTATATAGAAGAATACAAGGATAATGCTTGGCTAAGCAAATAGCGGCTAAAGAATATTGGCGACAATTCGAGCGCGAAAACTGTTAACTGCTTTTATTTTTTTTTTTATTTATTTTGGGCGAAATTGTCTAATTTATAGAACTGAGGATCCAGTGAGATTGACGATTAAATTTTGTTTGCCTGTTAGCCTATTTGTGGCTCGATGTGAACACCAAGAAGTGAAATTGTTAACTCGATGTTGGCTATGCACAACGCTCGGCTTTATATACAAAATAGCAGCAGCAGCAGACGAGTCGACGACAGCAGCGACGACAACAGCGATGCCGGCAGCAGGAAGCAGAAACGGTGTTGAGTTAACAAGCGGTTGTTTTGTGGGCATGTCGGTGTGTGTGTGTGTGTGTGTGTGAGTGTGTGTGTGTGTGTTAGGGGGAAACACGTTAACTTGGCTTAGGCGTGTGGCAACATGTTGTTGCCGTACTCTACTGCAACAACTGCTGTTCTTGTTGTTGTTGTTGTTGCTATTTCCAACATTGCGTATGGGCAACGTGTGGCTTAAGAGCCTGCTTATTCACCACACACACACACACACAAACACACACAAGCACAGCATGATAGCTTGTGTGGTGAAAACTAAAGTCACCTGTTGATTTGACAAAACTTATTGCATACTTGATGACTCTCCCAATCAGTGACGTCATACAGCTGGCAATTTGATTTATGGCAGCAGCCTATTAATAAAAATATAAACTGATTTGATTATTACGATATTGGCAACGTAACTCGCAGCTCTTTTGGCGAATATCAATTAATATCCGAATTCGTTGCTCTTAAATTCACATCAATTTGTAATGCAAGACCATTAATTTTACATATTGGCCAATAAAACTTGACTTGGCTCAAAGGCTGTTGCAGCCGACGGAACAGGCAATTAAACTTGGCCCTAAAGCGAATTACGTGCGTTGCACACGCAAAACGATCGGCTTGTGTGGCAGTTAAAGGGGGGTCCTTGGATATGAACTCACTGCTCCTAACTAACAATTATATGCACTTTGAACTATACTCAAAGCCGGAAACTAGTTGAGTTTGAGTTTCACAGCGCATATGATTTGCATTAAATATGCGCAGCTTGGCCAAAAGGTAAAGCGTTGCAAGTTTAGATGTAAATTAACTTGAAAAGCAACTGCTGTTTATGGATCTGCGAAGTTCGACGAATACCTATGAGGACCTTGTTGCTTGCATAAAATAATCATATTATGTTAATCAGCATTTAATCATGTTATCTAATTTCAATGCACTATTAGCCAGATACCAAATCTTAATTAATAATTTTAATCAAATATGCTGAGCTTGGTCAAATGTTGCAAGTGAAACTTGGAATGTGTGTATAAGCAATTGGTTTTATGAATCTGAAAAGCTCGAGAAATACATATAAAGAAAGACATATTATATATATAATTTGTATTTATCAATATAAAATTATGAATTCTAATTTTACAGCTAAATTAACCAACTTACCAAATCATAATTAAAAATATCTTTAATTAAGTAATGGCGTATGATGTTTTAGATCCATGCCCACATATAATGCTTCTTTTTTTTCTAATTATATTCTTATTGCTGTGTGTGTGATATGCCGGAAAAAAGGATTTTTAAATTGTGTATGCAAATTGTGAGCATATTAAATAAGTGTCGCCATATTATATAACTAAGTGTATAAACACGCGCAAAGTGCTATTTCCGCTTAGGGCCAATCTCGACTAAGTAGAACAAAGAGTATTATGTGTTTGCACCCAGAATTAAAAGCACTGATAAGAAACCGATACGACACAAAAATGTTGCACGCGAAAAATGAAACGCAATGAGTGTTGGATGACTGAATGTAGTCTATGTTTTATGGTCATGCCAATCAATATTAGGCAGTGTGAATTAACATCCCACATTTATGGATTATACAAATGATATATATACATATGCATATATCTATTTGTTTATTTATTACGCAGTGCACAGCTGCATCGATTTACAGAGAAATTAGTTTGTTGATTTTTTTTGGTTTTTTTTTTTTAGACACACAAATACAATTACACAAAATTTCAGTTTACAATTGATGTTTACAGATGATTTCAGTTAATCACGCGAACAACTTTCATAGCAGCCAAGGAAACGCACAAAAATATGATGGTTTTAAGTGTTAAAAAGCTGGAGCCGAGCCTGGAGCTACATAAATTTGGTGGATTTGATTTATTTATTAATATTTATTTTTATTTTTATTTTTTGGCTTGGGTTGTTTGGCTGACTTAGAAGCAGCTAACGGCATTGAAATAGCAGCGCCAATACATGCGACCACCTCCATTGGCAACGTGATGGATGCGCCTGGCACCAGGACCAGCTCCAGCTATAGATCCTGCCGCTGCTGACGCTGAGCCGCCATTTGTTGATTGTGCCGCATCGTTGCCAGCTGCAGCGCCGGCTCTTCTCTGAAAGCTCTTTGCCATTAACTGAAATTTTCTTACACATTTCTCCATTGCTAATTGCTATCTTTAATTGCATATTTTGGTTTCAATATCCAACTTACTGTTTCGCCAGTTGCGCGATTGATTTGATTTAAATCTTTGAAATCATAATCCATCATCACACCAGGATCATCATCGCTATACATGTGAAAGTTGTGGCTATTCATCGACATGTGCTTGTTACCTTTATAAATATATATATATATATATATATTAAAATATATCATTTATTTTATAACAATAATAGAGATTGTCTTCAAAGCAAGCAGTCTTTACCCTCTTCCTTCGGTTGCAGCTGTTCAAAACCATTTTTGAACTCGGTGGGCTTAAGTTGCAAGAGATTCTTATTGGCATAGAAGTCACCAATGCGATGTCCATCACGTTCGTTCTCCAGCGCATGATGCAGTGCAACCATTAGACGATCCAGCAACAGAGCAGCCCTTTTTGGCACCACCATCTACAAAATATTGGTATTGGATATTGCAATTGCGAGTCAAGTTTTCAATGAGCAATTTCTGTTTGGAAACAATGTCTAAATAATTGGCCAATTTTTAACTAGGGCGCAAATCTGTTTGTTTGCAAAATCATATTTAACTATTAACAATGTAAATTAAGATTTTATGATTTAAGATTTTAGTTTTAAGAAGTTTATAATTTGTATAAGTTGTAAGCTCCAAGCAACTACTCTAATTTATTTAAAAATTTATTCAGTTTCTAGAGCTGAATCCGTTCATTTGAATTTCAAATATACGTTGCAAAGAAACACAATTTGCATCTGTAAATATATTTTGGTTCGAGTATATTTCAAATGTTGCAAGCATTCTGCATTTTCTGTTAACTCAGCTTGATCAATTTATTTACAAAATAGTTTTCAACATTTAAGCCTGGCGTATACGCAATTTCGGTATATGCGTTTATCAGACACCCACTGATATGCTTCTTCTTGTTACTTGACTTATTTTTAGATGACTTTTTTTTTTCTTTTTTTTTTTGGAAATAACGTGACGTCAACTGCGAGAGCAAGAAAGGCAGATAGAGAGAGGAGGAGGTGTGGGGTGGGAGGTGGTTCCGAGTCACCCCTGCGATGTCAAAGCAAGAAATTCACCTGCAGGGCAAGCAATCAAATGTAAAAGATACAATTACAAAAAACTTCTCATGTAATACGAGAAGCATTTCGGGGGTTTGACCAAAAGCCCACGCAGAGTTTGAATTTTCATTTGTTTTTAGTTGATGGACGGTGCTGAGAAGTGTGTACTGAGTCTACCCACCTCAATTCATTTAAGTATTTTAGTACATTTTATAAAACAAATAAACTAATCTTTAAATTCATTTATGACTTTGTTGATCCAATGCAAACATATCCCATAGGCTTGAATAAACACTAATTTTTTTGACCATCTCTCTCTCTCTGAAAAGGCGACCACTCAATGGGAATAGAATAGTTCCTATCTTGAATCTTGTCTTGTCTTCAAATACAATTTATTGTGTACAATTTTCTAGAGGCCACTTGAATGAACTTGCTTTTGAAAATATGCTAATAATTTGAATAAAATCTGTGGCTATGTAAAGTTATCCTGATCTACGAAATAGTCATTAGAAACTGAGATTTGATTCAATAGTTCAGTTTGGAGCTTAGTTCAATTGAACGGAGTGTGAACGAATCGGTACAACACTAGGGGTCCATCACTCACCGGATACTCATCGTAGCCCATGTCAGCCGCATTGCTGGGCGCACTGAATATCTCCTCGGGCTGGCGTTTCTCGATGGTGTCCATATCCCTGTGCCTGTGGATATCGGCACCGTCACCCATCAATTGCCGGCACATGTGCAGCTCAAAGTTCTGCAGCAGGACGAGTAGCACAATTAGCAGGCCTGGCAAATAGTTGGCACGACACCTGCTGCTTCTGTTGTTGCTCCTGCTGCACCTACTGTCCAGCTGTAGGCGGCGATGACGTCGCTGCTTCTGGTTGTCCAAGCTACGAAGCTGCTGCTGCTGCAGCATTTTTCAGTTAATGAGTGGAAAGTGGACGCCAGCAGTTAACCAGACTGATTACAATCGCTTGCAGTTTGATCCTCAATTTTTGGTGTTGCTATCTGCAGTTGGATGCACTTTTCCGCTGGCTGTGCACACTTTGAAATTTCAACTGAAGCGTTCGCTTTATGGGCTTCTCGCTTTTATAGACGACTTTTCCGCAGTGGCTGCCATTATTTATGATTTTCTTCTTTTCTTTTCTTTCATTTTTTACAATAATGAAACATTACAAATGCTTGTTAATCGCTCTACTTGGAAAGTCCTGTTGAGATTGCGGGGTGGAAGGACAACAGTGAAATGCTCTTTTCAGGCGATTGATTTACGCCGGCATGTTCCAGTTATTGTTGTTGTCGTTGTTGTTGTAATTATTGAACATAAAAATGCCATGTTTGGCCTGCAGCAGTGTGTTATTAACACAAACACACACATACAAACACACACAGCACCCACCCATATCTATATATATATATGTTGCAGTCAATTGATCCTTGCGTGCTTTTCATCTTTGACCGCTGCCATTTTTGCCAACTAATGAGGATAAATGGGCAAGGATAAGTGTCAAAGGGCTGTCCTTGCCAAAAGTATCTCATACAGCTTGAAAGCAGGGCTAATTAAAACCATACATTGCCTAAAAATACTTTTGAATCAAGTATTTGCAGAGCTGGAGAATCAAAGTTGAGGCAACCAATGAACTAAGTGCATAACTTGATATGTGTTTTGTACTACATCTAAAACACACACACAGCTGGATTGCTGTCAACGAGTTCATTGGCCATAAAAACATTTCATGCGTTTCTTGACCCCATAAATCCATCTAAATACACTCATATTTGTATATTTGATTAAGCAACCATGCAAATCATAATTAAAAGCCTCCACACCCCTTCACGCCATGCTCATTTAACAAGTAACCACAAAAAGCAACAAGTGTGTCGCCAAAAAAAAAAAAATCAATAAATACTCATAAATATATATATACGCACTATTTGAATTGATTTAGAGACTTCTATATATAATATGTACATGTACATGAATTGTTTTCAGCAGCAGGAAACATTTTCCATCTCAACATGATCTTGGTAATCATCAACAAATAAATAATTGAAGTTGATCATTCTAACTTCTCATCTATCTTTAAAATTCCAAAATTTAACAGATGATTAAAAAAAAAATGAATTAAAATTTGTCATAAATGTAGGATTACTTAAAACTGCTTAAATAATTTTAAAACAAATTAGTAAATAATCCTCTCGGACGTCATCAAATTGTGAACATCCATAATTTTATATAGCATTAAGGCAATTTCTGTTTGATCACTAAATGAATACACTAATACTAATACTTAAATTTAATAACACAATTTTTAATTGCCAATGCCCAAGCCAACCCGTAAAATTTTCTGTCAGTGCATTACAAGTCACAGCATCCCTGGCAGTTGTCAAAATGATGGTTCTGCGCAGTCTCCAATGCTCCCGCTAGCCCAGCCAAATGTCAAAACAGAGAGAGTAAGAGAGAGAGAGAGAGATAGAGAGAGAGATAGTGAGAGAGAGAGAGAGAGAGAGGGAGAGAGAGAGAGCATTTAGCGTGTAAAGGGCGGTCTAGACCCGCACAGCATCCAGTGTTTGGTAGGCAGGCACCAAAGGCGTCCGCAGCTGCTCCCAGGTAACCCAGGATATCCAAGCTTGTTTTGGCAGCAGCACGCTTCTGTGAGGCATTTGGAGCGCTAAAGGGGGAGGCGTGGAGCAGTCATTGAGGACTCAGTTGTGTGGAAAATCTCGTATTGAAAGTGCACACAAAAAAGAGTGTTGCCAACAAAAATGTGGCACGCAAACAATTAACAACAAAAGCACAACAACAGTGGAAACAGTACACGAAAATGTCAAGGACTTAGCCAAAAGCTGCAACAAGATAATCGTGGGAATTTCGTTGAATTGAAAGGTGCTAAGATGCGTGCCTACTACACAGCCAGGGATAACCGAAAATACGGCGATATGAGCTATGAGTAAGTATGTGTCTGGGTGTGTGTATCAGTGACTTTGTCTGTGTGACTGTGTGTGTGTGTGTGTGTGTGCGCTAGTGTAAGTGTGTTTGTGTCTTTTGACTACAGTCTGCTTGTTTGCTTAACGGACCAACTCGTATGCCATTTGCACGGCGAGTTCTTTGTGTGTTTGCCCAAGCCAAAGTGCAATTGATGGAATTATGTTGCAAACAGAAATAAATCGCAGACAAATGGGTTTATCCCTCAGCTCGTAAAGTTGTCACTGGATCAATGTTGTATTATAGAAAGAAGCAGCTGACCACCAATTTAAATTACATGCATTGAGTTTAAATTAGAATGCACGAAGAAGTGTTGCGAATGGAAATATCCCTTTTAAGTCAAGCGTGATGTATTTTGTCTTTACATATCGCGGCTACTTCAAAAAAGGAACACAAAAATGTGCTGATGGTGAATGTACCTGTGATAGTTATATATTATTAAAGTTTTGAGGTTGATGGGTCGGCTCTCTCCTCGGCTTAAACCATAGCTAAAGTCTTCAAAAATTATTAGCTTTCACCACTTTCTACCGTTCTAATAGAAAGTGATGGGAGATTTATTGTGAACAGACATCAAGCGCTAAAGGCCTTTGTATATATAGTTTTGCCATAGTCTTTTGTCATTGCTCGCAGCAAAATTCAGCCATAAAATTACATTGCATACTTTCGAGCGTGAGGCAGTTGCACAGACAGCCACACATACATATGTATATGCATGAGTCAGCTATATAGCTCGACTCTTGTCTTCACTCATTTGCAACAAAACACCTATATATAAATAGAAAGAAAAAAATAGAAAAAAAACATTGACAGCGTCACGTCCTTGTGCTCATAAAATGACACCTAAGACTGACTAAAGGATGCTCAAAAGTTTGAGGACTCCTCACTGACTCTGTTGTGTTGACGTGTGGGTACGTTGACGTTATATTGTTTGTCGCCTTAATTAATGATAGATGGCTGCAAATTGTATGTAACTTGTTTAGGCACAACGTCCAAAGACATTGAACTTTGCCAGATCAGCATTCGCAAAGGATTAAAAACGGCATTCAGCAAGTTAAGCTCAAGTTTTTTCACAAAGTGTAATAAAATTAGAATTAGGCTATGAAATTATAAACCAATATTTTAAAATTGTTTTCAATAAAAATAGATATATCCTTGAATATACATTAGTGGCACATTTAAGGTCTCAAAACCTTTTTTTTTTTCTTGGAATACTTTTTGTTATGTTATTATCTAGTTATTCTAATATAACAAATTATAAACACATTTCGTGCATCGCAGTAAGCTTTAATACAAATTTTAATATATATAAAGAAATTGATGAAAAAAATACATAAAAATTGATATATTTATTTATTTGTACAATTTAATATGTAAATATTTATTTGCAGAAGTAAATATCTGCTGGATCCAAAGTATATGACAAAGCGTGATCTACAGCATTATTATCGATACTATAACATGACCAAGAATCGGAGCCAGTTCAAGAAGATTGTGATTATCATATTCTGCGTGTGCGTCTTCTCCTATCTATTCGTCGATTACAACTTGAGGACGAAACTGTTGAGACTGCGCGATCGCTTTGATTTTATTGCACGCATCGATGATGAGTATAATGTGACGAGGGCATATTTTATTGATACACCCGGCTGCCGGATGCCCTACTTTGAGGTGTTTGACGATAATATTGCACAGTTTATGTTCCATCCGCGACCATTTTCATGCCCCAAGCCACTGTTGCGGACGAGCGATGTGGTGCCCGGAAAGCTACTGCTCAACATGGATGCCAAGGAACAGTTGCATTACTACAACATCAAGGATGTGTCCAAAATCAATTGCAAATATACGGAGGTGCGTCGCCAGACGGACAATACGAATGATTATAGGCCGCAGTTGTCATTTAAGTTGGCCAAAACCGTACAGTTGCCCAAAGATCTGGAGTTTATCTATTTGGAATGTCATGATCCAGCTGGTTCGCTCATCTACAAAGATTGTCACTTCTTTGCCGTCAATAAGCCGGAAACGAAGCGTAGAAATAGCACCAAGTCATCGCTTAAGCGTAACAGTTTCAATGATACGCCAACGGCGGAGGCTGAGGAGCGGCTCTCGGTGATGGTGCTAGGCATTGATAGTGTTTCACATTTGAATTTTCATCGGCAAATGCGTCGCACGGAGGCCTACATCCGTAAGAATCTGACGCACGTTGAGTTCTGGGGCTTCAACAAGGTGGGCGACAATACGTTTCCGAATCTGGTGCCGCTTTTAAGTGGCCTGGACGATCAGGAGCTGAACATATCGTGTGTGGCACCGCTGGCGCATCCCAGCTACGATGGTTGCACCTTCTTGTGGAAGCGCTTTAAGCAGGCCGGCTACAGGACGGTCTATGCCGAGGATGTCGGCTTCCTTGGATTGTTCAACTTCAATCGGAAAGGATTTCGCAAACCGCCAACGGATTACTATTTGCGACCCATGCTGCTGGAGATGGAGAAGCATATTGCCCAAAAGAAGGACATGAATATCCATCTGTGCATGGGCGGTAGACGCACAGCGGATGTCCTGTTGGAGTATATGCGAAAACTGGTGCCGCACATGCGTCAAGAGCTATTCTTTTCGTTCTTCTGGTCGGTGGCGTTGACCCACGACTATTTCAACTCACCACAATTGTTGGATACACAGCTGGCGTTGAATCTGCAGCGGTTGCAGGAGTCGGGTGTGCTCAATCGAACACTGGTGCTTTTGATGTCCGATCACGGTTTGCGCTGGGGCTCGTTTCGACGCACTTATCAGGGCATGATGGAGGAACGACAACCGCTGCTAATCGCACTCTATCCCGCCTGGCTAAAGCAGCGATATCCGCTGGCCATTGCCAATCTGGAGCAAAATGCCAAGCGTTTGACAACACCATTCGATCTGCATGCCACACTGCTGCAATTGCTCGATATGCGCCAGCTGGAGCCGGAGCAGCTGCAACGCAATGCCGCCGAGCTCATCGATATCGATAGCATAATGCCGCGTGGAATTAGCCTATTCCTGCCGGTACCACCAGAGCGCAATTGTGAGCAGGCGGGCATTGCGGCCCACTGGTGCACCTGCCATCAGCGCGAGGAGCTCCCAACCAATAACGATCGAGTGCAGCGCGCCGCCCGCTATTTGGTGCGTCTGATCAATGAGCGATTATCGGCGCATTCACAATGTCGGACACTCTATTTGAATTCCATACTGCAGGCGTTTATAGCGGCGCCACATTCCAAGATGGTCAAGGAGATTAACAGTGATTATGCCGTTGATATAACATTGCGTTTGCAAACCAAACCGGGTCTGGCCATCTTCGAGTCGACGGTGCGGATGACTGGATATTCGAGTGCTCTCACTGGAACCATTAGTCGCATCAATTTGTATGGCAGTCAGAGCTACTGCGTCAATGATTCCACACTAAAAATGTTTTGCTATTGTCACAGATAAGCATTAGTTTCCCCCTTCTCCTTATGCCCAATATGTAGCCTTAGAAGTGTTTGATGCTTACACCATAGTTTTAAGCTAAGCATACAACTATTTCTATGAAATAATACCGCAAATAATTAGTGCAGACTTTGTATAAAGTTCAACAGATTGACTCTAATTGGCTAATAAAATGGAGTCTAAAAATAGAATTCAATCGTTTACATTCATTTAGTGACAATAAAAATACATAGGCCTATAACTTAACTTAAATACTGAAAAGTCTATTAAATCTTGTACATTTATTCTTATAAATAAATATCTATCAAAAATATTTAATATAAGTATACAAATTTGCCAATTTATAATAATTTCTTTCCGAAAAATGTAACAAATACTGCAACTTCTTCACTTCTTCAAAGGCACAAGTTTTATTTTGACAGCACAGGCCTCGAATATATCCGAACTTAAGGGCTCAAAAGAAAGTTTCAAATTACAATGTTGAAAGCAATGACGAATCTGCAAGATTAAGAAGGAATTCATTGAAAAGAGCTCTACGCAAAGATATCCTTCTCTACTTACCAAATTGCCATTATTGCCAGTATTATAACAGTGTAGAGTCAAGGGAGCAGAACGCTTTCTTAAAACATTCTCCATGAAACGTCGACTTTGTCCAAAGAAATCGTCATATAACTGCATGCCTGTTATATTTAATACTTTGAGAGTTGGACACATGTCGATGGTTTGCCAAAGCTCAATTTCGTTGCACCAAAATTGAAAATCAATCAAATGCAATTCCTCCAGCAAAGGCACAGAAGAGACTAAAGATTGCAGGCTATCAACTCTAAAACCATCATCTTCGAAAAGTGTTAGCTTGCGCAAATTCTTAACCTGTTGCAGTTTGGCCAGATCGCACTCCCAAATCGAGTCACAAAATAAAAGCTCCTCTATGTCCAGACAACGCAAATCTATAATACTATTTATAAATGTTCCAGAGCTATATTGATTGCCATTATTAGTGTAGCTCAGCACTTGAAGCCTGGGCAAACTGGCCACACTGGTCACAAATGGATCTTCAGTTGAAACAATTGCACAAACTACCAACTCTTCCAGCATCGGAAACAGACTAATTTCTGTTTTACTTATATCCCAAATATCGGTTAAGTTCAGTTTGCGCAACTGCGTCCATTCGACAGCGACACTGTAATCAACATTTCCTCTCGGACAAGCAGAACTCACCCCTGGAAACAGTTCTACTAACAGTTTCTGTGCTTTCAACCAATCCTCATCAGGCTCCAGCCAGTAACTTAACTCTCGAACGCTCGGGAAACTGTGACCCACCCAAGGTGCTAACAACTTTAACGTGACATCCATCAGATTAATACATTGTACCGTTGGTGCAATGCAGCGTAGAAACATCTGCAAATGTTTGAGATTTTCGTTGAGCTCTTTGGGACTTAGGACATATGCAGTTTGGTGTTGCCAGGCATAGATTATATTGCTGTTCAATCTACTTGATAAGTTCTCTGTTGCTTCATATAGAGCTTGTTGGTCTTTCAGCTCCAAATAGCCAATAATCATCAATTGGCAATCGTCGTTAAGATTCTCCATCATCTATTTAAATTAATTATACGAATTTTGTCTTTAGTTTCCTTTAGTTGGTCTGCTTGCCTTGCTTAGCAACTGCCCATAAGTCACACGTTTTATATCATATCGATAAATTTAACTTTGTTTTGGGAAATTTAACTTACAGTGATGCCAATTTAGCAGTAGTTTCGTAAGCGAAAACATTGTTTCGAATGGCTACAGTTAAAGTAATTCTATCCAGTCAAAAATTCCGCTGCAAATTATATCATTCTGTATACAATAATTGCAGTAGAGGAAGTAATTTACAAATAATTTCCTAATTTTCAATTTAATTTCCTTCTTTGTTAGCGGCATTTATGACGTTCATATATATATCGTGGTTTCAGCCCTGGCGTGCAAGCGATAATAATAATCGATTTAATCGAAACTCGATAGTTTGTTATTTTTCGTGTTCTTATCAGTTTGTTTTGTTTTGTACTGTAGTTAGTGAATTAATTAAAAATATCACTTTATGTTACCACCAACATCACCAGCATCACAACCCACAATACCCGCATAATAGTAGGATGCCGCCAACAGAGACACTACGCACTGGCAGTGGCAATGGTGAAAGAGGCGCCGGCGGCGCCGGTGGCTCCGAACAGACGTACATCATCAGACAGAGCAACAAATGTTACGAGCACCGCGATTCTCAGGCGACGGCCATGTCTGTGGACTACTCCGGTCAATGGGTGCTGTTGGCGGGTCGCGGCCATTTGGCCCTGCAGCGTTTGGGCCAAGACGATGGAACACTGCGTCGTCACGAGCGTCAGTCGAAATACGACGTATCCGTGGCCGAGTTTGCTATTTGTCCCCGTCGTCGAGAGTACTGTGCCATAGCGGTTAGTTTGCGCAGGCACATAAAACAAACAAAAAATGATCAAATATATTTATGCTTTTCACATTCTTGTTTGCAGACCAGTCAAAATATTGACATTGTGCGCTGGGGTCCTGCCGAACCCTACTATGAGAATTCATTGCGTGGACATACTCGCACAGTCACCGACATCGACTGGCATAACAAGAATCCCGATTTATTGGTTAGCTGCTCCATAGACACCTTCTCGCACATTTGGGATCTGCGCGATCCCCGCAAGCCGGCATTATCCTTGAACGCCGTCTGCATGTGTAATTCTCTTATATATAAATATATCTTTATTTGCTGATATTCATTGAAAGTTTCTAATTGCAGCGGGCGCCACACAGGTTGGGTTTAATCGTCGCTCGGGCAACTTGTTGGCCGCCGCTCACGACGGTGACTTGCGGATCTGGGACATACGCAAGGGCAGCTGTCCCACACACTATATAACCGCTCATCTGAATCGCGTGCATGGCATCAATTGGAGTCACAAACGAGAGACGTGCCTGGCCACAGCCAGTCAGGATGGCACCGTCAAGTACTTTGATGTGTGCAATCCCAGGAGAGCGGAGAAGATCATTACCACACTATCGCCCGTATGGAGGGCACGATATACAGTGAGCACTAGGAACCGTTTAACCCATAAAAAGTTGTTAGCAAGTGTTGAACTTGTGTTTGAGTACTTATCAGGATACGTCGCATTCAACACACTTACAAACTTACATCCATTTCTATCTGTCTGTCTGTCTGTTTGAAAAGATTTGATTTGTTTCGTATTTGGAACATTTACCCTTGTTTTCAATATATCGGGATATATACAAATAGGATTCTATGGAATTGGGTGTTCAGCTTAGGATATATTTTGGCCAGGCCCTTTGAACTAATTGATCGTTATTATTTTTCTGTAGCCCATCGGCAACGGTTTGGTTAGCATTGTGGTGCCGCATTTGGGTCGCGGCGAGAACAGCCTGCTACTTTGGAGCAACAGCAAGCAAACGGATCCCATTTGCTCATTTGTGGGACACACCGATGTCATTTTGGACTTTGCCTGGCGACCCAATTGCGAGGACTCCACAGAAATTGTAAGTCACGACAAATGACAAAAGTAGACTGATTGATATTATTTCGGTGAAAACTGGCAGGAATTGGTCACATGGTCGCGTGATCGAACGTTGCGCGTCTGGAAAATCGATGATACAATGCTAAAGCTATGCGAGCCTTCGCCCGATGAGGATGAGGAGGGCGATTCATCACGCTACGAGCCGGAGTTAAGTGAATTGCGCGCTCTAACGCCGCCAGAGTTTATGCATACGCTGCAGCCGCGTCCGATGACGGCTGCATCGCTGCCCATTACGGCGACACTGGAGCCGGGTTTGGGTGCAAATACCCTGCCCATGGCACGGTCGCCCAGCTTTGGCGGTGTCTATGCGCGACGCGAGAAGACGCACATTGCACGCTCTCTAACCGATCAGCCGACGTGTTCGTTGCAGCACGAATTCTCGCTGCTGAACACAAATATGCCGCACGTGGATGTGGATATGCTGTGCGCGATAAAGCGTTATGCTTGCTTTAAAATTTGTGCTGCGGATCACACGATCATATTACAGGTGACATTTCCCACCGCCTATCCCAGTCCGAATGTGCCGCCCGATTTTCAGCTGTGCCAGGGCACTACTCTGTCCAGCGATGTGAGTGGTGTGCTTCTCAAAGTGCTGCGCACAAATGCACTGCAGCGTGTGAAGAAATCTCGCAGCTGCCTGGAACAATGCCTGCGCGCATTGGTCGCCGCGATGAAGAAGCGTGTGACGTCCGTTGCTGGCGCTGGTGCGGATAGCAGTCAAATGTTGTTGCAATCGCCACGATTGGAGGGAGCACTGTCGAGTGCTCTGCACGATGCCTGCATACCATTTCCACGGACGTCGGGCGTGCACTTTAATGCCATCGGCATGCTGACCACCTTCGCCCAGGTGATGAACACCAAGCGGTTGACATTGCGCCAACATCATTCGATAACGCCGCGCACCCTGAGCGCCATCAATGGCAGCGGATTGCTGGGCAATGTGATGGCAACAACAACAGCGCAACGGGATCCGAATGCCTCCTTCTATCTGCAGGAGCGCATGATTGCCTGCAAGCGTCTACAGGGCAAACAGCGTGTGATGCGCCCAATCAATGGCACCACTCCCGTTGTTCACATCTACGATGCCAGCCAGTTGCTGCACATTAATCGTGACATGGCAAGCGATTTTACGTTGGACAAGCGAGATATTGTCGAAACTTGTCGCCGCAACGGTGAAATTTGTCGTGCGTACGGACGACTGGATTTGGTGCCCATTTGGCTGCTGGCGGAGCTGATAGCAACGCCGCATGTGCCACAAGAGTCATCGATGAGTTGTCAGATGCTGTTCTACAAGGATCCGTTCAAAAAATCACTGCTCGAATCGCTCATTATGCATTATGCTGGTGCTGGAGATGTTCAAACCGCTGTACTTCTCGCCTGCCTCTTCGACAAGTGTCCGGCGGCGGGGCTGATGGGCATGGACATGGATGTGGCCACCTGCCGTCTGCCCGCCCAGCTCCATGCGCAATTGTCGCCATATCATACGGTCTTGCCGCTCGATTTCAAATCGACCGCCCAGGCGCGTGCCTCCAGCGGCACTTGGCAACAGTTGAAGCAGTTGCGCAGCAACTCCTGGTCGGATTCGTTGGATTGGCTGGACTTTAAGCTGGGACAGACGGATGCGTATGCATGTTCGCTAATTCGACGCACCAAAATGCCGCTCTTCGATCAATTCAAGCGCGCCTATGCGGATGTCCTCTTTGGCTGGCAACTGCTGACGAAACGTGCGGTAATCCTCAAGCATACGGTGCACACGCCGCCACCATCGCAAGGCGTTGAGTTTGTCACCGAGTGTGCCGGCTGTGGCAAACCGAAGCGTACGCCCAAATGTGAGCCATGCAAGCGACCAGTTTTAATCTGCATCCTTTGCTGCCTGCCCGTGCGCGGTGCATCAAATGCCTGTCTTTCCTGCGGCCATGGCGGACACATGCAGCACATGATACACTGGTTTGAGGTGCGAAACAGAATATCGCTTTAACTATAATTATTTACTTTTTAAATTATATTCTCACGTTTTACAGCATCACACGGTTTGTGCCACGGGCTGTGGGTGCAGTTGTTTGCAGCGCACCTCGGAGCTGCTGGCTCTCATTAGCTGATTATGAATGGCGCTTGAAATACAACTAGCTTTAGATTTGGTAAAACTTAACGCTGTGGTAATCAAAAAACATATACATAATTGTTTGGTTTCTTTTTTTTTGTATGTCTACAAGACAACATTTTGTAATATTTGCATATATATGACGATAAAAAATATAATTTGTACTCTAATCTTTGAGTGGCTATCAGTTCGACATTGGATAGCAAAAAATTCTTAAAATATTAGCCAATTTTTAACACTGTTTGGTTGCCTAGATGAACCATCATCCTTGAATGCACTGCGATAGAGAAGGTCCTTGCGAAATCTGCTAGTATTTGCCCAGATAGCAGATAGAGCCTTCTTTTCCTCAACAATACGCCGCATTTTCTTGCGTAACGGCAGTTTAGCCAATACATGAGGTAAATGCTATCACAAACATGCTCATCTTAATTTTAATTTAAAGATTAAGGACCGTGCGCGATAATTAAAATATATCCAATCCAATTCATCCGAATATGATATGTAAATCTGATGTGCAAGAGAATTGTTAATAATGTTAGAATAGTTAAAAAAAAAAAAAGATATTGTCCCATTTATTTAGACAGAACATTTGAACAACTTTATGTATTAGTTTAATCATGCGAAACCTTCAGTGTCCGAATGCCATAATTATTTATTAGTTTTCAAATACATACATATATTAGATTTTTATTATTTTTAAATTTTTTGTTTTGTTTTTCTTTTTTGTTTAGGCTTAGCTTAATATTTACGCATTTACTTGTAGTTCTGTTTAGCAATCATCAAATTTGTTCGTCTCTTGCTTGGAAAGCCCGTTATCGTTATTTTGAAAATATGTAGCATTTTAAATGTAAATCTATAGCTCTGCTTTAACATGTATTTTACTCTTCGATAAGCGTCATGATAAATGGAAAGTGATAAGATAAAGAGCTCAAAAGGAACAAAAAGAAAAATACTCAATTTTTCTTTAAATATATATATATATATATATAAAAGATACAACTTATTGCAATTGTTGATCACGCTAATTGGACTCGCACTATTCTATTCTTCGCTATTCATTTTTTTTTTTTTTTTTTGGAAACATTATATCGTGACAAGAACAGATAAGAGTAAAATCTAAGTATAATATTAAAAAAAAAAACATATACGCACAAAACAAATATTAACGAAGAAACTGTTGAAAAACTTTCAGCTTACGGGGGGAGAGGGAACACAATGTAAATATATTGGGAAAGGTATTCAGGTCAAATTGAAGCTAGAGCTAGAGACGGTTCAAACGGGATAAGCTGCTTAACTACAAAAAAATGTGTGTGTGTCTGTGTGTGTTTGTGTATGTGTTGCTTTAAGTGTGTGTGTGTGGATATATGTGTGGATCTCTGTGCAAAGTATTGGATTCGATTTGTTGTCCTCGCCAAGCGCTGGCGGTTGCCGCCACGTCACAATATCATTTAAACTGATCACGATACGTTGCACTGCACATGGCGATCAGCAGGCGAACATTACTGCATTGCGGACTCTTCGGGCAATTCTTGATAAACAGCTGGCAATTGCGATACAGCTCAGAGAGCACTTTCGGTGCATGCTCACGCGTTATGGGATCCACCATATTGATGGCCAGCAGCGCCTCATTGAGGTAGCTAAAAAGGATACACAAATTAATAAAATAACAAAACAAAATCAAATAAAAATTACTTACCTCTGTTTATCCTCATTGTGATTGCTCATGTCCGCCGATATTTGCTGTATTAGCGAGAGCAGCACCTTTTGCTCCAAGCGGCAGCCTTCGGGCGCAAATACCTGCATGCGATCCGTGTGACGGAGCGTGAACTCGACCAGGTTCAAATCATTTGCCAGCAATGCCTGATGGAAGGCCTTGTTGATTTGACCCGCCTGCAGCAACTGTCTAATGCTCTCGCGGAGATCGTAAGTGGGCGCCGGTGTCGCCGCCTGTGAACGCAACGCCATATTCTGGTTATCCATGTGCTTGCGCAGTTCGGTTCGAATGGTCTCCTGCACTTGGCGGGCGAGCAATATCTCCAGGCTCTTCACCTCACGCTGTGTCTCCAGCATGGCGTCTGTAAGTTCGGTGCGATGCTTTAGCAAATTCGACTCCACCAGCTGCTTCAATTGGCCCAGCTTGTTGCTCAGCTCTTCGCCATTGTGCGGCTGTGGCATGTGCTGCAGATACGCATTAAACTCCACCATGACTATCAGCAGCAATGATTAAATTAATAATTAGTTAATTGACAATTGTTGTTAAGTGATTGAACAGTCTTACAGTCTTTAATGCCAACGCTGAACGCCTCGTGTAACTGCTTGAACATGTTCTGCGAGGACTTCTCATAGGCCGGTATCAGAGTGCTGCTCATCGATTCAATGAATGCCGTCTGCAAACTGGTCTGTACGCCAATCAGCACGGACTTGCCAAAAGCGTCCAGGAATTGCTAGAAATACAAATATATATTGTACATATATAAAGCGGAAAATAAGGTGTGTTTATTTTTCTTACCTTGCTCTTGACCACCTGTGCTATGTTTTCCTTGACCGTCTTGTCAAATACATTCAACTTTTGCACAATTTCTAGCTGCATTTGATTCTGCAGTTGATCCATTTTTGCATTGACACGAGGCAGCAACTGACGTTGCAGCTCAATAGTCAGCACGTTGCCAATAATGTCCGTGAAATGATTCATAACATATTGATTGAGCACCTGCAGCATCGAATCGCGCAGCTCACGATTTTGTGTCTCACTAGCATTAATAATGAATGAAACGAATGAATAAAAATAGTTATATGTTCATGAAAGAGTTACGGATTAGTCTTATCCCTTTTTTTCTAAAAATTTATATTGCATTTTAGAAGTCCAACCCTTGTAATATATCAGAATTTAGCTCATTAAATTTGCTCTTATATCTAATACAACTATGCTGTAGAAAATATTGATTTTACATTATTTCCTGTGATTGAAATAATATCAGATATTGGTACCATAGTAGCAATTGCCTACATAAATTTAAAACTTATTTATTTTTCGCCACACCGTTCCAATTTCTATCAGTATCTTTTACTTACCGTGCGTGCAGAAATTCGGCTAGTTTCTTTTTGTGCTCGTTCTCGTAACGCTTAAGATACTGCTCCATCAGTTTCGACAATTGCATTTCAATTTTGTATGCCAGTTCGTTGACGCTTTTCGGCTGCAAGGCGGCAGCAGTGCTACAGCTGGATTGTTGCTGTTGCAGTTCCTGATTAATTTTGTTAACCTCATTTTCCAGTTTGTTAAGCTGTTGCGATTGCGCCTTGACCAGATCTGTGAAGTGAATTGGTAGATTATTGGATTGCTACTCTATGCCCCAAGAATTAACTTTTTTATATACTCACCCAATAGCTGATCCAGTTTTACATTCATTTCGGCATTGCTTGGGCAATTTTCATTTGTTGGATTATGGCTGTTGCTGCTGCTGTTGTTGTTATTGTTGCTGCTGCTGCTGTTGTTTAGTGTTGTTGTCGTGATGTTGCCGCTGCCAAGAGAGGGCGGGACATTACCATTGTTCTTATGCTGAACTGCCTGCGACATGATTTGTGCAGCATTTTGCAGCTCTGCAGATTTTTTGGTCGGCTGCAGCTTCGCATCCAGTGGCAACCAATTGACAGTGACTGACGCATCCTCGACGCTCTGCAATAGCGATGATGTATTTGCCAATTCCTCATCCGTTCTAAAAGATATAATTTCAATTGAGAATATTATAAAATCGAAGCTCACTTAGAGATTCTTACTTCTTTTCCGTTTTGCATAGCATAAAGTATGGATTTTCCTCGTCCGATTCTAGGTTCTCCAGTTCCGCTTCGTAGTCATCGGCATCCTCCTGGGTGGCCATAATCTCTTGCACCTCACGACTGGGACTGGAACCGCCACTTGCCAAATTCTCAGCTGCATTGCGTTCCGGATTCCGATCGATGGCAATAAAATTTTTACGCGCCTCCAGTTTATCCTTTAGCTTCTGCTGCTCCCGATCCTCAATCAAAGTGTTGTTCACAAGATTCAACAGAGATGTATTAACCTGTTCCGTGCTATTCGCGGTGACTGTGGCCAACATGCGAAGGGTGTTCAACACTTGCGAATTGATCGCACCTTGATCCGTACTGGCAACCGTACTGGCTGAAGCAACAGTGGAGCTGTTGATGGCATCGGTGCCAGTTGAATTGCTGCTAATGCTGGTCGTAGCCAAGAGCATGGTGGCACTGGGCCCGCTACTAGCACTAAATGCATCCGGTGTCATTAGATTCACCTGTGGATAAGCGCTGCCATATTGGGGGGACGAGGAGCGAGATTTGCTTACGGCTGTCGCATCCTGCAATATGGCCGAGGGGGCAGCCGCTGCTGCAGCGACAGCGACAGCAATCACCGAAGCTGACGTGGAGCTACTCGAGTTGCGCTTCGACTTGGCAAAGAGGGCATCCAAGGGAACAGCGCTTGAACCGCTGCTACTATTAAGAGGCGAACTGGGCTCGTGCTTGATGTCATTAACACCGAGCAGACCGTCGGGCGTTACGGAGCGTTTATTGCTGACGACGCTAGTATTCTTGCTGCTATTCAAACTGCGCTCGGACTTTAGCTTTTCGGATACACAGGGTTGATAGATAATCTGGCATTCCTGCAAACTCTTGGCCTGCACGACAAACATGTGCACCACCAGCGCGTCGGTGGTGGCATTGCTCTCATCATCATAATCATCGGGCTCTTCAAACGGATAGTAGGTCTCATTTGTGCTCTTCAAGCGACGCATGCTTGCATTCACAATGGAAAACGAGAGAATGCCCGAACTCAACTTGAATTCGGCAATGTTCAGTATACGGAGTTCGGCTTCATTGTTGCCAGTACCGCTAATCGCATTGCCAGCATCGCTGCCATTGTCCGAATCATTGCTGTCGCTTTCCTCGTCATTAGTGTTGCTGCTGCTGTCACCGCCTATACTGCCAATTTGCATAACATATACGGCTAGGGACTCGAGACTGGATATAACCAAATAATTGGCACTGCGATCAATGCCAGCTATGAACATGTTCGGCTGCACACTGGTTGGAATTGAGGCCATTACGTTGACCGTCTGCAAGCACTCCCACAGAGAGCAATTCCAAAGTTTGATCTCCGTATTGTGATCGCTAGTAGTAATTACATACTGCCAGTAAGCACTGTCAATCAAAGAAAATGCATTAAGAACAATCAATCGTGATAGTATCTAGGTCTTTAAGATTGACTTACTCCTCAACGGGCTTGTTAATGTTATCGAGGAAGAACAGCGAGGACACCGGCTTGCCGTCGTGTGGTTTCCATTCGTGCAGGCAGCGATGATTGCGCACATCAAACAAATAGATTTGATAGAATCGAACCAAACCATCAGAACAGGCTGCTGCAACGGTGGTGCCATCCGGCGATAACGATGCGCAGGTTATTAACGATTCCATTTCAATCTTCAGATAACCAGTTTCCAACGCAGATGGCTTAATCTGAGTGCGCTGTAAATTCCACATAAGATAGTTGTTAGTCTAAATATCGTAATTATGCTTTCAAGATTTGTAACACTTACGCCGTGTTCGGTCACAATCATTCGGACTGAGAAGCATTGAAATTGTTTGCTGCGTGACCAAAGCAATAGCTGCTTTTCATCGTCGTCGTGATGACGACTGCCACTGCCGCTAGATTTCTTGCTGGTGCTGCTGCTGTTAGTGATGTATGGACACCAGGAGACCATATCATATTCGGGCGAATAGTTGACAAGGGGATCATCCACTTTCAGCACAAGTTTGCATATCAAATTGCCATCGATTAAATCGATTTTGTACACAAATAGTGAGCACACATCTATAACTGCCAGAGTGCGTTCGTTTTCGCTGTGGGCAAATTGTAGATCCAACACTTCACCGTTCATGCCCTTGATTAGCGCACGCTGACTGGTACTGGTATTGCACACACGAACCATGCCCTCCATTCCAGTGGCTTTGTTGTTAACTACACATATTTGCATTCATTAAAATAATTTCATGTATTCCAATTGTCAGCATATGGGCATTCCCACATACAAATTATCAAAAGTATATTTTAAGAAAAACAATAATAATAATTTAAGGCGACAGTTCATGGAATCAAATGCCAATCAAAATAAAATAAATTTGTTGGTCTTTCTTAGTCACTTTGTATTAATTGCTATCGAAATTATTTCACCCAGCCTTTTTTACTCTCATATTGCTTGAACATGAATAACTAAAGATTTTTTATTTTAATTTTGAGTGCGACTGTTGCGTGCATACCTCTATAAATGCCCATATGTGATTGCAATCTATTCGCTTTTAAGCATTAGTTAGCAAAAAAAAAAAACAATTTGGAATCTTATGAAAATCCGATCCCTAAAATTCTGTTTAAAAGATTTAGCTGTTAAGCACTTACCATTGATGGCATAGGCCAAATGCTTGCCATCGCGATGCACAGCCACCAAATGACCAGGATAATAGTATTTGTGCTCCCATTTATAATCGACGACATTCTTAAGCTTCACTTTGGAGGAGCCACGGGCATGGGCAATGCCACAGCCATAGACTTTCGTATGATTCGTTTTGATGTTGTAGCAGCATTGCTTGTCATATGGTTGAAAGTTGCTGTGGGACAGCAGATCAAAATTATAGCAATAAAAGGAATATTGGATATTTGCTGATTGTGATTTTTGACATACATAACTTCGATTTTCTTCGCATCCGTTGGATTGGCATTGGCGACTTCTGATGCTGCTGCCAGATCTTGTTCATTGTTTGTGCTCATATTGATGCGGGCGTTCCCAAATAGAATCCTGTTTGCTGTTGTCTGCAAATTACTGTTGCTCGTTAATGCCGTTAAATGAGCGTTGTCAGTTATGGTTGTTGTTGTTGTAGTTGTGGTTGTTGCTGTTGTTGTTGCGTTGCTTTTGCTTTTGCCTTTGCCACACCTATATGATTGCAATTGCTGCGGCTTACGAAAGATTGGCAGATGTGCGAGCGCAAAGAGCGCGATTAACATTGACGCACTAACTTACTAGGAAGAGACATCATCTTTTTGTTTACTTTTTACTTCAATACGATACATTAGCATTTCCCATTACCCATTCTGTAAACGGTAAACGTATGTAAACTAACCTGCACTTGAGCGCAGCAGTTTCAGTGTTAGTTGCTCGCTATTTTTCGTTTCGCTGGATTTGGTAAGGCGCGCAGAAGATGGTCACATAAATTAGGCACGCACGCAACAATTGTTTAATGCGTATTACACCATTTAAACAATCAATTTCAACAAATGCACACTTACAAATTATATCGCAAATTTTGCGAAAATTTGCTCCAATGCCGCAAAGCGTTAGTGATGTGCAGCGGCGTATGCAAATCAATCGATAGCAGCGTGCGTTTGTTATCGCATAGCACACAGGGTTGCTTTTCGCATGGCGGCGATTAAAATGAGAACTTAATTCGAAAATAAAAATTCTTGCATATACAGTATATTATTTATTGCCTTTAGCATTTGTAACATCAACTTAATACATTTATCTTTATTTATGTAGATGTATATCCGTCAAAACAATACGCATTTATTACGCTGCAACGTAACAATAAGTTTACACAGTGCTTAATATCACTTTTATTTTTCAATGTCTTACTTTTTTCATTCACTACATTGAGTTTTGTAGTTGTAAATCTTTGAAAATTGTTAACAAGTATTTGTTTGCTTGATGAAAAGTGAAATAATATACATTAATTTATATATTTAATAGTATGCAAAAGAAAATGCGCACGCACTCATGTGGATGATATACTCGGTATTTCTGTTGGCATATCATCTTGTAAATTCGAAGTTAGCATACTTGTGGTCCGGTAAATTAAATAATTTTTTTTTGTTTTCTCTTCGTTATTCATTTGTCTTACATGTTTATACAAATGGTTAAATTAATTTGATAAATGTACATAATATCAATTCGTGTATACATACAAAATAGTTTCGAAAAATAACTTAACCTAAGCTAAGCTTTGAAGGAAATGAAATTGGTTGCATGCGTATTATATTCATTTTTTGTGGTAATCAGTTTTAACGTTTCGTATACTTAAACATTTTAGCCTGGCTTACGAAAGTTGCGTTTTTTTTTTAGCACATTAACATAATAATTTTGTTTATTTCATTGCCGGAATGAATGAGAAGGTCGAGAGATTGTTTTTTCCTAATGGAACCAAGTTTCGAGTTTTACAAAATTAATAGTTAATAAATAGCGATTTAATGCCGTTGAGCAAAATAAATGTTTTATTTCAGTCATTGAAATGTGGTTTATATTTTTAGTTTGTTTATGATTTATATCAGCCAAACAAAAACGACTAATGTGTTGCTGGTTTCGAGATACAATTAGCGCCACTTTGTGGCCATAGATCTGTCTGTATGTCTAGGGAGCAGGAGCAGTGTTTTATATTAAAGCGAACGATAATTCTCATATACAATTACACATTTACGTTTCAACAATTAGTTCAATTAGCTCAGTGCGCTCTAAAGAGAAGTATACATAAATTGATCTGCATAATTATGTATGTATATGTATGTTTCATTATAGAGGCTGCATTATTGTTATTCGTTATGTTATTGTTACTTGCTTGACAATTTTCTTCATCTGTTTCTTACATTCACTTTTGAAATTTAGATTTAACTAGCCTATAATTAAATTAGAAAAATTAAGCAGCGTGCTAAAACTCAAATTCGCATAAGCGGACGCGCAGTGCCTGCTCTTCAAAATAACTGTATGTAGGTGTGTGCTGTGTGTGAGGTGTGTATGCTGTCTGCTTATGTGTACATATATATGCAGTGCATGCAACAAACAACGGAAAACGCTGCTTAAACATTTGTATGGCCACCGGCTGAGCCGGATGAGCCGCCAGTCACATTAGCCGTCACCGGCGCTGATATTGAGGAGCCGGTACGGGTGGGTGCGAGTGCAGTCGCACCACCACCACCACCACCATCGGCAGCAGCCGCGAAACTCTCTAGTTTGAAACGCATCTCCTCCTTGCAGGTCTGCACGCTGAGCAGCTCGTCGCTGAGATCATTGCACAGATGAAGCAGCGAATTATTTTGCTCACGCAGCCGCTGCAGTAGCTCCGTGGTGCTAGTTTGATTATGCTTGAAAGACACATGACGCAACGAGTCACTGATGGCCGTCACACGTTTCTCAAACGTCTCCGCATTGGGCAGCTGCGATGCAGCTGTCGATGTTGTGGATGTGGATGCTGCACCTGATGCTGGTGCTGGCGTCTGCGGCTTCCGATAGACCTCAAAAGCAGATATACGCTGTTGCGTCTGTAGAGTGATGCGCGTAGGCGGCACAAAAGCTGGCGGCGGTGGCACTGGCGGCAGGGAATGCTGTAGCTGCTCGGAAGCTGCATTGATATGGGCATTGGCATTGCTGCTGCTGCTACTGCCACTGCCACCATCCAGCTGCAAGTGTACAAGGCATTAGTATTCATTTTGTTACAATCGCTTTTTTCAAGTCATCAATGACTAATCTACTGAATTTTGGTGGCATAACACTAAATATATAAGCTACAGCCAATTGCGGATGCATTTGATTTGATTGATGTGATTATTTTTTGTTTGGTATGTCTTTTTGTTACACTTACAACGTTCGCATCGTCGGCAAAGTGCGTGAAATCGGCAAAACCCGCTGAGGTTTGCATATCGAAGCTGGCTTGCGCGGTTATCTTAATTGAAATTGGGTTTATGTTACAGATTGTTTACAAAATAAGTAAAATATAAATTAATATGGACTCGCAATAGGGTAAACACTTTTGATCAGTTTAATGTAAATATTTATTCGGTGCACCGAAACAGTTTATACTATTGCAGAGTGGACAAAAAAATGCTTTAAGCTATCTGGTTACTTTAAAATTTTAGTTGGCAATAAGCGAATAACTTGTTTTCAAATTAAATTTCAATTATCAAGTCAAGCTCTGCGATAATATAATGATAACAAATGGAAAACCAGTAATAAACGCAACAATGACAGTAATACCTTAAAAACTAGAAAGCTGCCCCATATGCCTAAAGCAAACTTCTATAATTTATTTAACACTGTTACTCAAAATTTGTCGATTATTTTACTTTAATTTGTTAATAGGTTTTAGTACATTAATGAATGGAATATGAATAATGGTTAGTAAATGAAGCACAGCTAAAATAGCGTTCGGAGAAAACACAGCCAAAGCAGCTGTTAGAAAATGAAGAACAGCTACAGTTTTCAGGATACACTTTAAGACTGGACAATAGACATAAATATAATATATCTGAATAAATACTCGACTCACCTCCGGCTGTTGGGAACCCGCCGTGCCAATTTTGAACTTATTCAAATCCAAACTGCTGCTGCGCGCATGTCGATGGGGTCGTGGCGGCGGCAAAGGCGGTGGCTCCTTCTTGGCAGATATTGCGGTCGATGCATAGACAACTGGTAATGGCGCCGCCTGATCGGGTGGCTCACTGACACCGGCGGACCCAATGCTGGGCTCACGTTGCGGTGGCGGTGGCAGAGCACCAATATTCTTAGCTGGCAGCTTCTTCGCCTGCGGACGTTGTATGGCACGGAGATCGCTGCTTTGAATCGATATGGAGTCACGATCGCGATGCGTTCCACTTTGATTATTATGCGTCGATGTCGTTGTGGCTGTTGTTGACGTTGCCATTGCCATTGCCATTGTCATTGCATTGGGACTATCCTCGCGCAGCACAACAACACCGTCCATGTCGTTGGCACTTGTGCTGCTCGCCTGTTGACTCGATTGCTCGCCGGTTGTGGCAATGGCTGTGCCTGTAAAGAAAATATAAATATAAAAAAGGAGTGAGCATCGCATTATTAAACACTCACCAATGGGCGTTACACGCAATGGCACGGGATGCAAAATTTGCGGATTTGAGCCCACATCCTGGGCAGTGCGTTTCATATCGAAGAGCGCTGGCTTAAGACCGGGACTAGAAACGGCTGGCGCTGCAGTGGCAGCTGCACCGGATGCAGCAGTAGCAGCAGCAGCAACTATTGCAGCACCACTAGCTGTTGATGTAGTTGTAGGAGATTCGCTAAACTTGGTCCATTGACTGGCGGCCTCGTTGGTGGTGAGGGCGGCTGCAGTTGCTGCCACTGATGCACCCGTTGTTGCTGATGCTGTTGTTGTTGTTGCTGATGCTGATGATGCTGATTGATTTGCTTTTTCCACATTTGGCGAATTGGAAATGCTGCGATTCTTAAGAACTGGCGGCGTTGTTGCTGATGATGTTGTTGTTGTCACCTCACGCCTTGAGCTACTTGTGCTGGCCTGCGATGATGTTGAGATGCTGCTTAGATTCATAATGTTCTTATCATTGGGCAACGGGCGTGGCTTCGCCTGCGAACTACTAATGATTGTATTGTCAGTGTGTTCATCCTCGTCGTCGTCATTCAAATGCAGGAGATCAGCCTCGGGTGGCTCTTGAGGTATGTGCGCTGTTGATGACGACGACGTCGACAATGTTTTAGCCAAAACATTCGGATGCAGACAGTGGGGCAGACTGCTGGGCAATGGTATGTTATTGCGTCGCAGCACAACCAGATGCATGGCAGCTGTGAATTCGGATAGACTCAGTGCACCGTCGCGTGTCACGTCGCACAGCTGCCAAATGTGGCGCAGCTCTTCGACAGGAATGCGGCTCTTCTCAAAGAATATGCTGTAAAAAAGTAATATCTTAAGGTTATATTAAAGAATTTCTCTTGATTAAAATGCACTGTAAATTGGTGATTCTAATAAATAACAATTAAAAAAATTGATCATAATACTTATCTAAAATTCTATAATTTCTATTAGTGAAGGGTCAAAACTTACCGTGCTGCCTGCCCGGAAAGCAGACCATGCGGATCACGTTGCACCGTTCGGAACTGTTTGTTGTAGTATTCACGCTGCTCGGGAGTGATTTGATAGAGCGTGGTCAGTTCGCTTTCGTTGTCGTCATCGTCGCTGCTGTGACGATCCGACGACTCCTCCTCGGTGCCCAATAGTTGGCGATGCTCATCACCAAGCAGACCGTGCCAAATCGTATCCTGTGCCCAGGGACGCTCCGCCACACTGTTGGTGGGCGTGGGACTATCGCTGTTTGTGCTCCACGCTTCCGGGGAGCCACCAGCACCACGTCGACGCTGCGATTTAAATAAAAAAGTAGAATTATTTTCGATATGTTGAAATACTCTAGCAGATATATATACCACACTTTTGGAATCTTAATTGGTGAGTTTGATACACGCGTTGCAAACATAATATGTTTTTATACAAGAATTACACTCTCGACTGATAGTTCTGCAGCTCAACATAAAGACTAAGGGTTATATTCCTTATGAAGAATATGCACACTTTACAGCATAAAAAAAATATATATATATTTCACATAACCGTATCATAACCATAATATCCACTCCAAGAGTATACAAGAACGCTGTTTATATCTAAAGTCTATTTGCATAAGCTTGATAAGATATAATAGAAAAATAATACGCACAGTTTCGCGACTGCTGCTACTGCTGACAACAGCAACATCAGCACCGGCCAGCTCATCAAAATTATCGCCACAGCTGGATTCGTTCTGCTCAACCTCGGAATCGGTGCTGGGCACATCCGAGGCGTCTTGTAACTGATCTAGCTGCTGTAGTTGCTGTTGTTGTTGCTGCTGTTGCTGCTGGGAATTGCGACGCAGCGAGTTGCGACGATCGGTGGGCGGCGGTGGGGGCAGTGCACCCAGCCCATTTTCGCTTGTTGTGCTCACTGGCAGCGCTGTGGCTGCCTCCTTCCAGCCGAAATGCGGCAACGGCAATGGCACAGTGGCTGCTATCAACTCCTGACGCAACGGCACCGCCTCCTGATGTGCCGCAATTAGCTTGAGGCATGAATAGAACTGGGCGCGTGAGATATGCAAAGCTGTCGCCGGTATGCCAGCCAATGCGGTGATCTGTAAAAACAAACAGATCACGTAATTAAAAAGACACGACGTCGACACCAATAAATTTGTTGCGAACCTACCTCAATCACCGTCTCGTTGGCAATGTCCGCTGAGCGAAAGAGTTCCGTTGCTTTAAGCATCGGCACCTTGCCGGCATTTTCCACGTCGCAACATTGAAACAGCTCGCTATAGAATCGTGTCTCGGGCTCCGTCAGCGTTACCTCTTCCATAGCCACCTACTTGTTGCTGGCAATCGTCTTACGCTTCTTTTTAAAAGCTCTATGAAGCTAGCCACGCCCCGTTCCTCCTTGTGAACGGCAACTGCGACAATGCCAATCTGTTTGCTTATTATCTATCTCCACACACTTAACTAAACAAACTGTCTGACTTGCTGACTGACTAGCTGACTGGCTGGCTGGCTGGCTGCTCTCAGCTGTGCTACGCTGCCTCCCCTGCCTCGTTTATTTGTCGCGCAGCGTAGGTGGAGAAAAAAAGGGCCAATAAGAGACAAAAACGAAACGAAACACCCGAAATGCAGCAGGTTTGGCAACGGTATTGCAAGCACTACACAGCCCCCACAGCCAACTAATTGAGTGTGCACATTAACGCATGACTCGGCGCAGGCGGCACAGTTGTTCAATTCGAATTTGAGCTTGCTTAACACTACACAATTTCTCAATCAATAGCAATTTTTACACGAATTTTTCGCAAACTGTTGTGCACTGTGGTGGCATTATCATCGATAACATCTGACAGATTAGTGATGGTCGACAAGTTCACACCCGTTACATGTAACGAATACGGCGCTGATGGCACGGAATGATTGAATTCTCTAATTTGCATATTTAAAAATTGCAATTGATCTGAAATGCAGATAAAATGATAAAAACTATTATTGGAAATAATTAATTCCATTGAAAACACTGGCAGCTATTGATTATTGATATGTACCTATATCCAACTATGTATCTAATACGCAATTACTTGGCAATTATGTAGATTTAAATGAGACTCTTATAAGATTAAATTGAAACCGTTGAACATATGTTAACAATATTTAAAATAAGTAATACAAAACGCACATCTCTAATTTCGATAACATACAAATTTTGTTATTGTCTCTCAGTGCGATTGCAACGCAATTTAGTGTTTAAATATTTGCGAACAAAGAATTCGAGTGCCTAAGCAACAGTCATAGACATAGTGATATTTCCATTAACTAGTCAATAATGTTCTCCCGCAAAAGGCCAGAGCCAGCTAAGCGTCGACAGCATGATTTATCCCAGGTAAGGAAAACACCAAAACATAAAACACACAATTGTCAGACTATTTTCTATTATGAGTCATGCCTTTCCTTTCATCTCCTCTACCCTCATCCTCATGTACACGCACAGTTTGGCTTAACGGAAATACCGGATGACTTTGATCCCAGCGCTGGCTATGGTGACGATGATGCTGGGGATAGCGATTTGGAAGCCGAGCTAGCGGCAATTACCAGCGGCGGTGGCCGTTCAAAACCAAAAGTTAAACCAAAGCCGCAATTGTTGCCCAGCAGCGATTTGGATCGTATGATTGCGGATAGCCTGCGTGACGTTAGCGATGATGATGACGATGATGCGTTGGAGAATGACAGCGATCTGCTGGGCGAGCTGCATGGCATTGCGGGCGATGGCATCGAGGACGAAGAGGAGACACCTGCTGCTGTGGCTGCCCCTCCAGCTGCTGCTGAGGAACCGGAGCCGGTGCAGACATTTCTGCCGACAACTACAGTGGACACATTGGGCATCATAAATGAACGCATAGAGATGTACCAGCAGGCGGAGGCTAATGCCAAGGCCTCCGGCGAATCGGGCAAAGCACGTCGCTTTGCACGTGGCTTAAAAACGCTGCAGGATATGAGGAAACAGTCGGCAGCCGGCAAAACCATCAATGTGGATGACATTCCGCCTGAGGTAAGCGTGAAGCCAGCGGCGGCAGCAGTTGATGGAACCATCGAGGAGCCCAAACAGCCAACGCGTGCCGCACCGTTGCCACCTACGCCTAGTTCTCCGCCAGCGACATCACCCGCTCTAGTTCCAGCTTCTACGCCTACTGAGCCGGCCACGCCTGCCAATCCATTGGTTTCTGAGATGCGCAGTCGTCAAGCTGAATATAAATCGGCTGCTGTGCAGGCGAAGCGCAGTGGCGACACAGCTGCTGCTATTCAGTTTCTGCGAGTCGTCAAGCAATTTGATGTGGTTGTGAAGATGTGCGAGGACGGACAGGAGGTGGATCTCAGCGATATGCCGCCGCCGCCCGGCGAATTTCTGGCGTTTATGGCTAAGATACAGGGCGGAGCAGCAAGTGCAGAGACAGCAGCACCAGAAGTATCTCCAGCTCCAGCAACGCCAGCTCCAGCAGTTGTTGAGCCACCGGCAGAAGCTCCGACCTCCATGCTGGAGGCACTGCAGCAGCGGTTAGCTAAATATAAATCGGTGGAAGAGGCGGCCAAGGCAGAGGACAACACCAGCAAGGCGCGTCGCTTTGGACGAATTGTCAAGCAATTCGAGGATGCCATCAGGCAACACAAGGCAGGCAAACCCGTTGCGTATGATGAGTTGCCCGTGCCACCAGGTTTTGGACCACTGCCTTCAGGGAATGCTGTGCCCGCTGCATCAGCAGCAGCAGCTCCTGCACCAACACCACCAATGTCGCCCACATCACCGCCAGCCACAGAGAGCACTTCGGGTGGAGGCACGCCGTCCAGCTCGGGCACAGCGACGCCGACTGTGCCACGACGCAAGGCGCCATCGCCAGCCCAGCCCAAGGAACTAACAACGCGTACAAGCGGTAATCATCAGAAGAGTAATTTGGCTGAGCAACAAATGAAATTGTTGCTCGAGCGACAAAAAGAGTTCAAAATTGCCGCTGTAGCAGCCAAGAAAGCGGGTGAAATTGATCAGGCCAAGGAATACCTGAGAATCTACAAAGGATTCGACTCGCTGTTGAATGCGGCCAGCAGCGGTTTACCCGTGGATCTCAGCACGGTAAGCTAAAGTGGATATGTTATGAATATATCGTTTTAACTAATTTATATATTTATATTTTCAATAACAGCTGCCTGTGCCGCCATCGGAGCGGGATAGTCTGGAGGCATCGTTTGCCATTGTGGCTACCGAGGATTGTGATCCGGGCGATGATATTTGTGAGATCGGGGTGCGCATGGAGGAGCAGCTGGCCAAGCAGCTAATGATGTGCAAGAATACACGTGATCATCACAAGGCCATGGGCGATGTGGCCGGCATGAATCGTTTCGAGAATCTCGCACTGACTGTGCAAAAGGATTTGGATCTGGTACGTTATTCCAAACGCAAGAATCAAACACTGCCCAAGTTTCACTACGAGAAGCGTTCCTTCAACATTGTCCACTGCAACACGGATCTGACGGACAACGAGCTCGAAATTGTTGTCGTGCGTGGCATTAACTACAACGTGTCCAATCCCAAAGATGTGGACACATATGTCCGCGTTGAATTTCCACTGCTGAATGTAAGTTGCCAGCATTACAGTTATGTTTATTTCTCATCAAATTTTAATGCTACAGGATGAGTCTTTTAAGACAAAAACAAATGTGATCAAGGACACGGACACGCCCGACTACGATGAACGCTTCAAGGTTGATATTCAGCGCAGCAATCGTCAGTTTCAACGCATTTTCCGGCGGCATGGCATCAAGTTCGAGATATATTCTCGAGGGTGAGTCCCACGCTCTCTACTATGTGCCTCAAAACATAATATTGAGCACCATAATTATTAACTCTAACAAATGCCAATCGCATATGCATATAAATTAACCAAGGTGAAGCGGAAGAATCCAAGTAAAACTCCACTCACGTCTCTAAACATAACTTGCTTGAGAGGATTTCTAATTATGATCCATACTAAAGAGCTCGACTAAAAGCTCTTCATAGAGTCTTAAACATAAATTGTAAACAAATTGAAAATTGTACACATGCATATTTTGTTAATTCGACATTCGTCCATCCACACTTTTTAAAGTGATCTTAAATAACTAGATAACGGAATTTCTTCCAAAAATCCGAGATCTAAAATGGTATTTTATAGTCATTGGAAAAAAATATATATTATATATGCTTTTGCTTTGGGTATGTCTTAGTATATAGCACTAGTATTTTGAGATTTTTTAAATGGCTTGGTAGACACCCTGCTTCTATATAATACCGATCTTGTTTTGTTGCTTTTGAACATCATTCAAAGTATTATTTGAACTTTATTTTTTGAGTAGAAGAGCTCTGACAAGTTGAGTGTTTAGAGCTTTCCACATATCCATTGTTGCAAACATTGATGCCATAATTCAAATGTTTTAATATAATATGTTTTATCAACTTTTACGCCACAAATCCCAACAAAACTCATTTCACAATGCTCCTAATGGTACGCAAATCGCTAAAATAATAAATTGCAAATTAAAAATTAAAAAATAAAATAAAATAAAACAATAAGCAGCTGCAGTATTGATTGTTGTGGATTAAGTCGTAAACTGCCCATATGTTGTTTCAGAGGATTCTTGAGATCCGACACGCTAATTGGCACCGTCAATGTCAAGTTGCAACAGCTGGAAACGAAGTGTGACATTCACGATACCTACGATGTAAGTCCAAGTCCAACCACTATGTCATTTTAATTTAATAATTATAATGCTTTGCTTCTATTTTGCATCTGCAGCTGATGGATGGTCGCAAGCAGGTGGGCGGCAAGCTGGAGGTCAAAGTGCGTGTGCGGAATCCCATATTGACCAAGCAAATGGAGAACATAAATGAGAAATGGTTGGTGCTGGATGCCGAGGGATGAGCACAGTTATAGTCTCCACATTTGTCTATTGCTTAAGTCAGTGTTTTGTACGCTTTAGCCTCTCCAGCGATGGCATTAGCTTGTGTTCCACACAAAAACACCTACACAAACATACACACACAAACATACACACACAAACATGCACACACAAACATACACACACAAACACAAATACACGTTATGTTCTATATATATATATATATTTATATAGATATTTATGTATTTGAGATACTTGTATTTGAGACAAGACGCTGCGCTGCTCGGAAGATTTGTGCCCCATTTGTGTAAACAGCTCCATTCCAGAAAGTTGTGTGAGTGAGAAACTTGGGAGTGCGAAGATTTTTGGAGGGAGAGAGAACAGCGCCAGCAAAGCCTGATTATGTTTCATCTAATATGCAAGATATGTTATTTAAATCCATACAATATATATTTATATATTTGCATACGATGTGTTTTTTTTTTTGTTGGTTTTTTTGATAAAGTCGTTTGCTAAAATTATAACTCCAGATATTCGACTATTTGCGAAAAGGCGCTGCTCTCATTGAACACATCTACGCCGCGCACCTTATAGAAACCTGCAAGATAACAATGAAGATTACAATGAAGGTGTTCATGATAGTTGTTTTCTCTTGTTGGAACCTACCGTTGACGCTGGCATTCAGGCCGGGCGCATATTGAAATGATGGGTACGGCAAATGCCAACCCTTCGAGATAAGTTTCCAATCGGATGCGGCTCGCTCTCTGAACCACACCTCGTAGCTCTTCAGGCATTGTGTGGAGCGCGCATGTTCGCTCCAGCTGATGAAGACCTCCCGGTGCGTCACCTCCACAATTTCCAGTTGCTGCGGACGCTTTAGTTTGGGCCACGACGCCGAACAGACGCGCAGCAACATCACCCAGGGCAGGGGTAAACTGGCCGAGTTGACAACCAGCTCGCTGTTGTACTGCCAAATGGGTCCCGTCTCGTATAGCCTGGGTGTCTGCGTCCGTCGCATTGCCTCACGCAATGTGGCATTGGGATATGCCGGACTGCCAGCCAGCTGCCACACATGCACTGGATCTGTGCTGTGTGGCACCAGCAGCTCCGTGATGAATGCCGATTCATTGGCGATGGACATGTTCAGCGTGTACTTGTGGTGATAGGCAGTCAGTTGTGGTCCTGCCTGCTCGGGACTGAGGAATATAGTCGCCATATATTGCGCGATACCATTGCCAGAGATGGTGCGCAGCACCTGCACACTGTGCTTACTATCCATATTCACCAGCTCCAGATCTGCCGCCCGACTGCCCAACTTGGCCAGCATGCCAAGAGCCGCATAGACGGGCTTCTGCACGAACTGCGAGTGCGGCGGTTGCGTCTCATTCATTCGGAAGTGGGCCAACACAGTCCTGAAAGAATTACAATAACTTGTGTCAAGGTATATCCTTAAATATACAAAACAGAATCAGAATCAAAATCTGTCATATAGTGATACCAAAAGATGAATACATATAGAGAATAGAGAAATATATGATTATTAAAGGATCTTCAATTCAAAATAATCTTTTTCCTTACAACACATCGATATCATGGAAAGATATATTTAAGAAAGATTATTTAGTTTTTAGCTTACCGCTGACTAAACTCATTTAGTGGTTATATATAGAATAGTGAAACATATGTATACGAATACAGAAATATATTCCTTAAGGGATCTTCAATTCAATCACATAAAGATTACTTGTTAAACAAAATATTTAGCTTACCGTTGGCTAAACTCGTATGGATGATAGCTGAGAAAGGCATTGTCATGGCTAATGGACTCCAGTTGAGACATCACTCCTCCAGCGAGCTTTGCATGCCAATGGAGCATCACGGTGGACATCAAAGTGGCTGCATAACGCACATCCGCTTGAAAGTCCCTCGGCGTGCTCCAGCCCCCAATTGGATCAGCCTCACTGAAACGTAGACAAAAGCTTTAGCTGAGGCAAAGTTACAATCTTAACTCACTCATTGGCCACCGGCAGATGCTGCAGCTGGGGATAATCCTGATATACTTTGGAGAGCAAGACCAGCGATCCATTGAGAATTTCTGTGGCGCTGCCATCGAGTCCCTTGCGATGATAGGTGAGTATATCGATGGGACACTTGGCCAGCTCCTGGTTGCACACATCCAACAACTGCCAGCACAGCGGATGACGATCCTCCGACTTGAACAGGCCAGCTGGACCACGCAGGGCACGATAGAGCTGCTGTTGCCGCTTGGACTTACGCCTGCCGCCAGCTTTGCTCAGGCCACGACGCACCGCCTGCACATATTCCAAATAGGATTCGGCCGTGAAATTGATGCGATTATAGTTGCGCAAATCCGGTTCGTTCCAGGTCTCGAAGCGCCAATTGGACAAGCGAGCGGCGCCATGACGAGCTACGTTTCGGATGAGATCACAATTTTAAAGCAGGAAAACATTTTGACTCCTTGATGATAGATTTACCTATTTGGTGATTGATGATGCTCTTCACAAAGTGCTCCCAAAGGAACCAATTGCGTTCGGGATTGGCAGTGAACACATGACCGGGATTCGCCATAAATTCCACAACCGGCGCTAAGTGCAACTCCTGCAGCAAATCCATAAACTTGTCAAACTTCTCAAATTCATAACGGGGCACGCCCTCCGTGCTATATTCGAGAAACTCCACCAGCTCCAACAGCCAGTGAATACGTATGTGAGTGATTGCTCCCACGGGCAATGCTGCAATCTGGCGAAGATTCAGCTGCATTGCTGTTGACTCCAAGCTGGCACTGATGCCACTATGATTGATTTCACCCGCCGGACAGAAACCGACGCCCGTCCAGAAGTGTGGCAACTCATGATAAACCACATCGCCACTGGTATAGTGGGCGTGGCTATGCCGAGGAGCAGCATCTAACACCAAGAGCACACCCAGCAGCAGCAGCATCATCCACATTTCAAATAAAAATAAATCCAATATTATTTTAGATTTAATTTCGGATTATAGTTGTTTATTATTATTTGCGCATTGCGCGTTGATTTGCTTTGATGGCGATGATGGCGATAAGAGCTCTCGCCCCAATATATACTGCACACTACTGTGTGTCTGTATCTGTTGCCGTTGCCCGTTGACCACGGTCTTGTCGTGACGTCAGAGCCACCAGCAACAGCAGCAGAGGCAGAGACAGAGCAACAGCTAAGCAACAGCGTGCCAGTTTCACACAATCTCCCCCTAAAAACAACAAAAAATATAAAGGAAAACGAGAAGAAAAAAATTGCCGGCGCGCCGCATTGATTGAGAATTGCAATCCCTCATTAGGGGTGGAAAAAATGCCGAGCGATGGCCGGTCCCGAGGCAGGTATCTACTCCAACATCGCATTTACACGCAGATGGGCGTAGCAAGGGGAGAGAAGTGATTACTCACATTAGAATCTATGCCATAGAAAAAACTATACCTGCAGCTCTTTAACGAATCAGACAACATATCTTTGAAATTCAGATTTAACACATTTTTTTTTTTACCCAATTCTATTATTTGGTTTGTATATTTTTTGTATTGATTTAATAGTGTTTATACCACTAAGATGCTTATAAGGAGCATATGAAATTGATTTATCGGAAACTCTAGAGATTAAATTTGTACTGACATATGTACTTTGTCTTGGTCTGACCCCCTTAGCTGAGATATTGACTACGCCCGTGTCTACACAGCACATCTCGGCGCTCACAATGGGGGAGTGAAAGGTGTGACAAATATAATATTTTATGCTTGCGGGTGATAATAATTCGTACAGCAATTACATGCCATTTTAGGGTGGATTCCTACCAGATACAGCTACATAGATTAAATGCTTAGCGCGTACTTTTAAAAGATTTACTCGCATTTAATATTCAATTATTTTATTACAGCAGCGTAGCAAATTGAATGAGAGTGTGAATCCCTAAAACGGACGTCTTAAGAAGCTTAGCAGCTTCATGAAATCTAAACCGAATTCTCTTTGTGGAACTAGGAGTAATGAAAAATGTTCCTAAAATTGATGTCCACACAGCTATATCGATTTATAACGTAAACCTTTAGCTTACAAAATGTATAGAGAAGCTTTTCGTATAATTGTCACCAATTTGTTTTAATGACAACATTTGATGGTAATGTCAAACCCAAAATGAGAGGCACTTAATCACTGAATATGCGTAGAGCCTGTGAAGGCTCAGCTCTGTTCCAGTTTTGTGTTGTAGTTTCGAGTCCACACAATGGGAATGAAGATTCTGCGTGATATAAAGAGCGTGGCCACGCCCACTCAGCTGTGTGGCCTATTGCCCTTTTTTAATGGCGATCAGGTGGATAATTTTAGCATGAGCAGCATCGGAAAGATTTACGCACGAATATTGGCTCTGATTCTGTTGGCCAGTTCGGTGATATTCTGCGAGGATGTGCTGTTTGCATCGCAGGGCTACAAGCTGATGACTAACGCGCAGGGCGACACTGAGGACATTAATCGCACCATTGAGACACTGTTCTGCATAGCCAGCTATACCATAATGGTCGTCTCCAGCGTGCTGAATGCATCCAAGCATTTTCGCACCATCCGTGATCTCTCCAAGCTGGATGCGTATCTAGAGGCGAATGGCTACGTTGCGAACTATAGCTGCCGATTTCTTGGCACTCTGCTGGTATTTGTATCGGCAAACGTTGTGGCTGTAGCTTTCTACTATATCCACTATCTGAGCGACATCATTCCGTCGCGTCAGTGCATCCTCATGATAATCTATAGCCTGCAGATGCTCTACTCCTGCATGCTGGCCCTCTATCTGCGCACTGTCCTCAAGTGTCTGGCGCAGCGGATTGAGTTCCTCAACGCTCAGCTCGATCAGTTCACGCAGAAGAGAAAGCAGCTCTATGACAAGGATGACTGGTGTAAGCTGAGTAATCTCATTGAGATACTTTGCAAATTTCGGTACATCACCGAGAATGTGAATGAGGTGACTGGTGTCGCGTTGCTCTTCTTCTTCGGCTTCTCCTTCTACACGGTGACGAATCAGAGTTATCTAGCATTCGCCACACTCACCACACCCATCAAGCTGCGCAAGCAACATGATACGATGGGCTTGTCCTGTGCCTGGGTCCTGGCGGAGACAACGATAATGGCCGTTATATGCAGTTCCTTTGATTGCCTGGCCTCGGAGGTGAGTGCGAGTAACGATTTATTCATATGATCGAGTGAATGTGTGAATGGATGTGTCGTAAAATTCATAGTGTCCTATTTAGTATTTTCTTTCGGTTTGTGAATAAAAAGTATCCATGAGTATATTCATGAGTGTACTCATGAAAATCAGTTTTTAGAATACTTTAGAGCTCATATCCAAAGCGTATGTGAGTGCCCAAAGAATTCAAACAGAATATTTCACTAAAGCACTCGCATTGGCACTCAAATGAAATTATGTTTTTTTCAGTAAGTACATAAATGAGTATTCGTTCCTAATTCAAGTGCTTGAAGTATTCATGATTAAAACCCCAAGTATTGGCAAGGGTTTTACATTTATATAATAACCCAGTCTACAAGTAAGTGTATTCACCACTATTAACGAGTACATTCACAGCAACACACGAGTGCACATAAAAAAGCTTAGGGTTACTCTAGTTATTGCAATTTCCAATATTAAGCTCCGACATACAAATTAATTATTTTAATGGACTCACATATCTAAATCTGATATGGTCAAGTGCGTTTTCAATCGGTGTTCCAAATGAACCCACCCAATTACGCATCTAGTTAGCAAAATCCTTGTGGCAGTGTCAGTGTTACATCGGCAATGAGTCCCAACACTTGGGTAATTGAAATGGCATCGCATAAATCGCGTCTAAATCCGCGACGCATTTCGCCCCATCGTATGCCGCTCTTCAATGACACATTTGCTCGGCCAGAGACAGCGACATCGACTGCTCCGCTCGAGAATCCAGTATTCGGGGAGATCAGCACGATATTGTCGGTGCTAAAGGTGACCGGTTTGTTGCCCATCTATGAGCAGGTGTCCAAATTTGAGGTTGCAGCACCCACTCGGACTAACGAGTACTATTCGTTCTTCGTGCGTGGCGTCGTCCATGCCCTAACCGTATTCAACATCTACAGCCTATTGACACCCAATGCTGCCCAGCTGTTCTACTCGATGCGCGAGACGGACAATGTGAATAAATGGATTGAAATGTTACTCTGCATTACCACCTATACGCTGAGTAAGTTTCGCCAGATCCAATTCCAAACGGTCAGTCATTCATTATCGCTATTCCCATTCCTTAGCTGTATTGGTTTGCGGCCGCAATACAAAATTCATACTGCAGATCATGAACGACATCCTCCAGCTGGATCAGGAGGTGTTGCGTCAGTTTGGCGTTGCGCTCAGCAATCAGTGCAATTTCTCGATTAAATATCTCGTGGTGATTGTTTGCTGTCAGACATATATTCTAGTGATGCGCGTCCGTGAGGTTGAGGGCATTATAACGCCCACTTCCTATATCCTGATTGCTTTTTTTGCGATACAAAATGGTTTAAGTGCCGCCTTTATTGTGTTTGCATCGGCTCTGTTGCGCATCGTATGCATTCGCTTTCAGTTCGTCAATCAGCTGCTGAATGGATACACGTATGTGCAGCAGCGGAACAGGAGTCGTCGTCAGGTGCGGACGCGCATGGAGAACTTTGCGGAGGATTCGTTATTCATTTATCGCACGCATAACCGTCTGCTGCGCATTTATAAGAGCATCAATGAGTGCTGCAGCTTGATAATTGTGTGCTTTCTGGGCTTCTCGTTCTATACAGTGACCACGAATTGGTATAATCTCTTCGTTCAGATTTCAAGCAACAGGGGCGGCATCTCGTCCCAAATAATGCAGTGGTGCTTGGCCTGGTTGTGCCTGCACATCTCCCTATTGGCCCTATTGTCGCGTAACTGTGGTGCCACCACCCACGAGGTGTGTCCTGGTTGGCTTAACTCGTCTAATCCCTCACTTAATCAGTTGACCTTTTTCATTCTTGCAGGCAAATATTACATCACAAATACTGGCACGTGTCTATGGCAAAAGCAAGGAGTTTCAAAATATCGTAGGTTATATCTAAACCAAATTTATAATATGGAAATACCTAAATACCTTTTTATCTTTTCATCAGATTGATAAATTTCTGACTAAAAGCATTAAACAGGAGGTACAATTTACAGCATATGGTTTCTTTGCCATTGACAACTCAACGCTTTTTAAGGTTAGCCGATGATTACTTGTTAATTTTAAAAACTTATAATTTGTTAATCTAATCGTTACAGATCGCTTCGGCTGTGACCACATATTTGGTCATATTGATACAATTTAAACAGCTCGAGGATTCCAAATTTGAAGAAGAGATTCATGCCGAAACATAATGATCTACACTGTTTCATTTGTATTTTTTTAGCTACATATTTATTACGATTTAAAATTCTTACGTCATTTTATTAATTGCATATATTAATTAATATACTCATTAGATACGACATATTAAGCACACAAAACTTTCAAATACATGTATGAGAAAAAATGCATTATTTATATTCTTCATTAAGTTAAACTATTAAGAAACTGACCCCAAAAATAATTACAAGTTGCAGCCATTCGGGGCGATGATAGAGCTGAGGGAGGGACTCAACTCACACATTTATAAAGAAGCATACTGGAAAAATATTGAAAATATACTTTTTGAAGGAGAAGGAGGTGGAATCTGCGCACAGAATGATGCGCTGTCTAAGTCATATGTGGTTGTTATTAAGATCTAGATCTAACACTTTAGGACTTTGGACTTGCTACGCGTCTCCCCAAATAGGAATGAACAAATGCGATCCAATGCAAACGCACCAACAATATCCACAGCCAGTACAATGATCAATGTTAGGCGGAACTGTAAATATAAAGGATTATAATCGGATATACATATGTATATATATATATATATATATATATATTACGCACATTTGCTGGAAAATCAACGATTTCAAAGAATTGCGTTAGGCCGGGCACAACGCCAGTGGTGAGGAACAACACCAAAGCAGCAGAGGCCCCAATGGCACACATTAGCATACGATTAGCTCGCAGGCTCTCCATAAACGGATGTCCCTAAAATAAACCAAAACTTAATACAAATATATGCAATTTTTGATTATGCCAGCTTGCAAACAGACCTTGTAGTTAACCGCAATGGTGGCCACCTGCAGTGATACGCAAATGATATAAACGGTGCTGCTAACTATGTTAGGATCATATTTGGTTTTCTCTTCGGCACTCATGTCAATATACAGTTTCACCTTTTCCACTCTAAAAATAAGATTAGTTATATATATTATATATGATACAACGCTGTCATTTACCTGGGTGGCGCCAGCGCCGTGGCTTCACTGGTCAGATAATAGAGCGCACCAAAGTGCACAGCAAATTGTGTGAGTATCGTTGATATGGTGTACAAATTGAATATGGTGGGTAGTGGTGCGACCTTCGACAGCGTTTTTAGCGGCTGCCATTGACAATATGTATCGTTTATATGCATTAACCATCAAAAAACTATTCATGAGCAGCAGCTTACCTTGGAGCGTGTAATGAACAGAAAACATGCCGCTATAAAAATGCCTTGCATGGTGGCCTGAGTATCACTGAACTTGACGCCATCGATATAGAGCACAGACTGACAATAGGCCTGGATAAGTGCATTCAACGCCAGAATCTTAAACATTTGCAGTGTGGTGACCAGAGTGCAGCGGCCCTGCTTAATGATGTGGTTCACTGTGGAGGGAAGCAATGCAGTTATAATTATTCGTCTTTCATTCTGTAAATTATGTCTAATCTTCATCTTTACCGCACATAATTGAAGATAGTTTGCTGGTAAATGGCGCTGCTATAGACGCATCGCCTAGCTTGACCATTGTCTGCTCCTCCATGTCGCGTAGGGCGTGCTGGAGACGCACCTGTGTCCGATCGATATGCTCCTGGCGTCGACGCTGGGCGCGCTCACGCGGCGATAGCTGTTGATTGGCGTTGGCTGTTGCAGCTGCAGCGGCTGCAGTGGCAGCTGCATTGATCTGCTGCAACTCCTGTTCGGTGCGTTTGCGTTTCACGGGCGCACTGGTCAGCAGGGAGACACCCACGTGAGCGTGCTTGAGGGCGCCCACATCGTTGGTGCCGTCGCCGCACATGAGTGTATAGTAGCCGAGCTGTTTCAGTGTTATTATGATGTACTCCTTTTGTTTGGGTGCGAAACGCGCATAGACGGTGACCTGGGGAAGCAACTTGAGCATGTAGTCATGATGCGACTCTTGCAGATACATTAACCCCTCGCCGGTGATGCACAGATCGTGGGCGGCCAGCAGCATATCAATGTTTTTGCCGCTTTTCTCGTCGTCCATGGCATAGGTGCGCTCGCCATCGATGGACACCCAATTCCAGTCATCCGCACATTCCTGTTGCAGCGACGATCGCGTCAATATCAGAAGTTTCTTGGTCGTAAAGTGCAGTTGCCGGGCTACATGACAAGCGGTCAACGGACTGTCTCCGGTGATCATGACCACTTTGTGTGATGAGTGCACAAGTTCTTTAATTGCGGCTTTGGAGTCGGGTTTCATGGGGCACGAGATGATCACGAAGCCGGCAAATGTCAGGTCACATTCTACCTCCTCACGTTTTATTTCGCGTATGCGCTGACCACCAAGCGTACCCAGTTCCTTGATGCCCAGCGCCATGACGCGTGCACCACGGCGTGCATATTCCAAGTAGATCTGCAAATTTAACGAATAAACTTGGTTTATCAACTTAAAATTATTTTGCTGCTTCTTCCTTACCTTCTCGTAATCTTTGGGAATGTTCTTCAGCATGCCCATAATGACTTCGGGAGCACCCTTAACAGCGCCAATATAGTTGATATCGTTAGAGAAGGGCATCAGATAGCCAGCAAGGACAGACATTCGTTTCAGGGCCGATGAGAAATGATAGCGTTGCACGATACGCAACGGCTTGAGCTTGCCACGTTTCGGTATCACACTGTCCGACTTGGTGAGGGCCCAGTCCACGGCAGCCAAGGCGGATTTCTCCAGCGGATCCCCGACAAGGCCGTCATCGAGCAGGGCCAGCGAATGACAACAGGCGAGCACCTGAATTGTGGCATCCTCCGCCTCATCAATGGGTACACATTTACCATTGGGCGTCAGTCCGGCGATACCCTCGACCATTAGATTATCCGTTGTCAGGGTGCCTGTCTTATCGAAGCAACAGATCTGCACCTTACCCGCAAATGGAATGCGGAACGGTTCCGTGCAGAAGACAAATAATTTGGTCAATTGTATGAGCGATGTATTCACGGCCAACGTCAATTCAATGGGCAGATCCGGCGGTATAATCGATGTCAGTATGAGAGCACACTCCAAAAACAGCCTATAGCGATTGCGTTCCAGATCCTCGCTTCCCTTGACCCACACATACGATGCAGCGGCGACAGCGAAAACCATCAGGAATGCAATAAACGCAAATGTCTCCGAATTGTTTTCAGTCGCCCGATTTGCGCCAAAAAGAATGGTGCGCAGCAGTCGGCCTTGGGATGTGTTAAAACCAGTGCGGATGACATAACCAATACAACCGCCATCGGGGGCACGCATCGATACCTTGCTGGGCGCCGTATGCTGGACAACCTTGGTGCCGCCAAAAAGGACGGTTAGCTTGCCCTCGCCCTCAACATCTAGTTCGGTGTTGAGCTGTTGCAACGATTCAAGGGATTCCTTCATCTGTGGCACCGACTCGCCAGTCAACATGCTTTCGTCCACAATACAAGTGCCACGCAGAACTACCACATCGCACGGTACTATACTATCGTTCTGAGAACGGGTAATGGAAACCAGATCGCCCGGTAACAGCTCATTGCTGCCAATGTGGCGCCATTTGTTCTGTCGCAGCACATATATTAGATACGGTTTATTGCCCATCTTGCGTATTTCGGACATGTTGCGCAGCTGCTGCTTAACAATAGTACACTCGAAGGCGATTAGCATGAAGAGCGTGAACAGCGAATAGTACCAAAAATCATCCATGCACCACAGACCCACCGAGAACACTTGGAACACAAAGAACGGCGCTGTGGCGCGCTCAATGAATAGTTCATGAAATTCCGGAACAACCATATCCATTTCATTGTTGCCATACGTTTGCATGGCGTTCTTAATCGATTCCTCCGATTCCAGGCCGCGTGAGTTGGCATAGGTGCTCAGCAGTTCATTGACGGGAAATTCCACGCAACGGAACATCGCCTTGTTCTCATCCCAAACATATTTGGTCTTCTGAAACACCAGATAGTACTGCTGCTGGCCATCCTCCAGCATCAAACTCTGTATGGGCACAATCTTAGAGTTGCCATTATTCGCAGTGGGCACAACCTTGGCTAGAACGCCCAACGCCGGCTGCTTGACCTGTCGACACGTAAGAAAGGCGAGCACATGAACGCTCCAGTAGCAGAAGAGCAAGGTGAGCACATGGAGAAATGCAATGACTACCACAGCAATGAAACCAATATCATTCCAAGCGGCGCCTTCATCCTGAACGAGTCGATTGGGCACATCATCCGTTTTGTTCTGCTGCTGCTGCAGGGCGGCTGTCTCATCGTGGCTTTTGTACACGTAGATCCACAGATAAAATGCGGTCAGATAAAGCGGTACAAAGGGCAGCACGACACCACTTAGCGGCGTCGGTTTACGCACGTGCAGCGTCACATACTGCACCACATCGTCCAGAGCTGTGGCTGTAGCTGTGGTGTTGTTTCTTTTCCCGTTCTTATTTTTGTTGTTGTTGTCGCCGGCAGCGCCGCCCGTTGTCACGGCTGTCGCGCTCATCAGTGTCCGAGTTTGCGATTTGTTGCGATCGTCTTGTTTCCTCTTCCGTTCTTTGATTGCCCTAAGCGTTATCGCTTCACTCACAATTTTCGCTTAGAATTACTTCAATTTTGGGGTAACTAGAAACTTCGCATTGAGAAAAACGCAACGTTGTCGCTCAGCTGCTTACGACGTCGTGTATGCAATTACAACAATTACTCGTTTGTGCACACTGTCATTGTCGATTACTCTATCGGCCAGACACGATAATATCGATATATCTATACCACGACACTGCAGCCCTGCTGAACAACCCTGCCTTCTGTAAGCATTTACCAAAATTTCTCAGGCTTTTAATTATTGTGCTATTTATTAATGCTAATTTGTGCCTAAATGATATACAATATTATTGCCAAATGAACAACTAGAATGTGAATATGCTTAAGTATATCAAAAGGCAGACGAGTAAGTTTTATGAAGCATACAGTTTTCGATGTGATAAATAATTGCTGTGTTATTGTGTGTTTTGTTTTGCTGTCAATTCCGCTTTTACGACGTACACAAAAAAACAGGCCGCCGACGCAGCGCTCACGACACGGATGCTAACAACGATGATGATGATGTGGTCGATTGCGCGGCAGCGGCGCAAAAGCGTCATTCGCTGCGCTCAACAACAAGTTTCTGTGATGAAGTCTTCATGGAGGAGGAGGCGGAGGCCACATTGTCAGCAACTTCGGATGCAGTCAGTTTGGGCAACAACAGCTTGCTAAATGTGGGGCCAGCTGATGAAGGTAAATTTAATACTGTTGCAAAATGATAGGTTGTTTATATCACTGCGTGTGTGTGTATGCTAGTTTGATTGCTTGTTTATTTGGCAGTGGACATTTCCGGAAGGTTGTGCTCCAGTTGATAGAGACCAACTAGCAGATACCCTGTAGCCAATTTCAAATTTGCTTACATGCATACTCAAAACAATTGCTCCATTTTATGAAATTATTTTATTATTATTATTGTATACGTTTTGTCTGTATTGTCCGAACAGCAGATTCCAATTCGATTTTACTATGCTTTTCTATTAAAATTTGAAATATAATTGATTCCGCTTATACTATATTTGTAGGGTTAGAATTGATTTAATTACCCAACTTTAATATATCCTTTTATGAATGCTCCTTGCAGATATATTCAAATATAGCTCACGTCTATCGATGACGCTAACGGCTATTGTCAGCGAACCCGATTGCCTCAGCTACTTTGTACAGTATTTGGAGACGCAGCAGGCGCTGCCGCTAATTAAATTCTATCTGGACATAGAGAACTTTAAGCGCGCAGCATTAAATCAACTCCAACAGCAGAAGCAGCGGCAGCGAGCAAATGATATAGCAGCTGCAGCAACAGGAGCAGAAGCTGCTGTAGTCGAGGCTCAGCAGCAGGAGGAGGATGAGGCGCCTACTTTAAACGGAGTGGATGAGGAGAACGATGTACCTGAACTGAAAACTCTGTGTGACTTGTCTATGCGCAAGCCACTCACCGATGACGAAAAGAGTCGCATCTATGCGGAGACCAGCAAACAGATGAATAATAAACCAGGAACAGCGACGACGACGACGACGTGTCGCCACAAAGTTGCTGCAACAACAACGGGGCAGCAGTCGATAAGTGCGGCGAGCATCAACGATGCGATTGCCATTTATCAAAAGTATTTAATTGTAAATGCGCCACTAATGGTGGAGCTGCCCATTGTTATCCTGGCGCACATTTCACTGCTGCTGTGCGGCAAGGGCAGCGATAAGCCGATACCAGCCAGCTGTTTTGATGAGGCGCGAGACTATGTGCTGCAACAGCTCGAGCAGGATCATTTGCAGTGCTTCCGGCAGAGCAGCTACTATTGCAAATACTGTGTGGAACTAATCGAGGGCAATGCCGCGCCTCTGAATATCTACGATGTGCTGCACGATGAGTTGGCACTGTTCTATCTAACCGAATATCTGGAGCAGCAGCAGGAGCGCGAATGCCTCGAGTTCTGGATAACGGCCATAAATTTTCGCAAGAGCTACGATGATCAGCGTGCTGCTCAGTCGGATGCGATGATTATCTACGACCGTTACTTTTCGCTGCAGTCCGAGTGTCGTCTGTGGATGTCACAGAAACTACGGCTACGCGTCGAGCAGGCCATTTGTGCGCCCGGCCAGCTGGCGCAAGCCTTCGATCTGGCACTGCTAGTCACTGCCAAATATCTGGAGCAGAAGCACTTTGCCGCCTTTCTCAAATCCCACATATTCGACAAGTATGTCAATGAGCTTAAGTTGAAGACGTGCCCCGCTCAAGCGTGTGTGGATGCCACAGATACCTTTATTCTGCCGCACAAACTAAGTCTGCGTGGAGCACCAAAACTGAGCGAACAACAGCAACGCCGGCATCGCAAAACCATGTCCATGTCGGACTGTACGTCTATATCGCAGCACAATACACTGCTCGCTGGTCAGGAGACGACACACAAACCAACACCAAAATCGATGACAACAACAACGGGAGCTAATATGAACATCGATGCCAGGCAACTGACAAATCCCCAACTGCTGTGGCAGCGTCCAGTGAGTGCTCTAAAATTTGGACATGTCAATTCACTGGGCCGCTATGAGCGGGACTTTGAGTCTGTCGATACTGTTGCGGCGCACAAGGCACCAGCCTGGTCGCTGAGCGTTAAGAATGCTATGAGGAAGTTGGTCAATCTGCCGGAGGATAATGTGCAGGAGGAGATTGCCTGGCAGGTGGCCGAAATGATTGTCAAGGATGTCACAAGCGTTACGCTCCACGGCAAACATTAACCGTAATGCAATATTTATTTAGTTTATACAACCACAAAACATATTATTTATGATTTGGCGCTCAAATTATTGATGAATCTCGCGTCTCAAGAATTGCACAAATTCGAAACGAAAGCTCTCTCCTATATCAGTGCTCTCTCTTAAATGCTCTCTCTCTCTCTCTCCTTACACTGTTGTACAAAACTACTGAACAAATAACAGTTTTACGTTTGAAGAAGCTGCTTAATTTATATAAATAAGTTTAACGTTAAATTGTAACGGCTTTGCAACCTTCCAAAATTCCACTTTGTATTGTTCGCTTGCTCATTTGTTATGTAAAGCACACACACACACACACACACACAAAGCTAACAAAATACAATTATCTCTCATATTACAAAGAAAGCTTCTTCCGCAGGCTATCTATAATTTAACACTATTTGAATTTGAAAATTCATTCCTCTATATATATTTATCTTTTATTTTATATAGAATATATATACCTATGCATATACATACATATTTTTGCATACTGAAAAACTATATAACAAGATAATTGTTACAAATACACTTTTTACTATAACAATGAATACAAATATATCTTGTAAAAAATAATGTGTATTCTAACGGCAAACAATTTTTGATATTTTTTAGATTTATCTTTTTATTTAAATTCCTGGCACAACAAGTAAGATAAACATTAGTTAATATTGTAGGCATAAAAAATGTATTAGAGGTATTATATAGCCGCCTTTGAAAGCTCACAACAACTGGCAACTGTTTGTCTATGCATCGTCCTCGGGCACGCTGCCCGTTTCGCTAAACCAGCGCAGGATGCGCATCATCGTCTTGGCAGAGTACAAACAAAATGGATACTCATTGTAGCAACGCTCACTGCTGCCACGTAACGCCAGTCCACGACTGAAGGCGCGTCCAATCTTAACTGGCGCCATTTCTACAGTGGATTCAAGGTAATTCATCAGCAGCTCCGCCTCCGCGGAATGCGCCTCAGCGCCCGACATAAGTTGGCAGATCAGCGATTGCAGGCACTCGAAAGGATCGCGGGATAGAATGCGTTTCCAATCAATAGACATCGACGGATGCACTGCTGGATCGCTGTCATCTCTCTTCACCGGTCTGCCATGCACCCAGTCCAGCTCACGACTCAACGTGGAGCGTTTGCCACGTTGCAAATTCAAAGCGGTGCTGGCCTGACCAATTAGAGCAGGGATTCGCTGCAGATTCAGTGCGGTGCCAACTTGCCCCGCCAAATTCGACACCTGTTGTATGGGCCTAATGCGATTCCAGTCCTGGGCCAAAAGATGCATCATGTACATGGCGCCCAAGCCCATAACTGCCAAAATCATAACACTGCAAAACAATCGAATATTTCACATATTTAAAACATTTTGCTGGGAAGGATTAACTGAAAAAAAAAACATCTAAAATTCCCTCTTACCGGATTCCCATTTTGCGTCCGTTTGGCTCCGTTGCCAGTACTTCAATGAGCAGCCTTTCATCGCAATTTCGACAATTTTTTCTCAAAAAGGCTAACAAGCTGTTATTTCGATTTTTTTTTATTTTCTGTTTTCGTGGCCACCTCAAAAACGGCAGTTCACCGCCATTTCCCGCAATTGGGATATATGACATAATCGGCAACCAATTGAAATTTGGCCTCCAAACGGGTTCGTGTGGTTTTTTCTTTAGTTTTTCCTTGCACAGTTTTTGGTCATGTTTTGTTTATATTTTAACCGCGTGTTTTTCTTGTTGCGCCAGTTTCAATGTTGCGGTCAAACAAATTGAACTTTGTAAAAAGCGGCAATCACAATGGTTAGTGGGTCAGAAACACTGGCACCACATTAACGTTAAACTGATAGGAAAAGCATCCGTAATAATGGAAAACAAATACCAAATTTTTTAACGTTTTTTTCGGCTGGTGTATACGGATAATTGATATGCGGCAGAAGAAGAAAATCGTAACTGATCGTATAAAATCGTAAAGCAATAGGGAAATATGAAAGGTGAATGAGTACAGAGAGTTTGCTCGACTGTATGTTATTCTATATTCTTTTAGAAAATATATAATAAAAAAAGTAGATAACAATCACATTTTATGGTCGTATTAAATTAGGTAAATCGCTTAAATAATTGGCAACCGTTTAGGGATACCGAAAAAGCTAAGATTTAGTTTTAAAAAAAACTTTATCTTTACAACTTATTTTATAAGATTATTAGTAATAAACAAGGGCGAAAAATGTTTTTTATTTCAATAAAAAGAAGAGATTTTAATTCCAGAACAATTAAAATTTCGACATATCCTTGCAAAAAAAAAAAATTAATGTACTTTTTAGATTAATTTTTTAACATTTGAAATACATTTCATATTATATTTCAATACTTATAATAAGAAGGAATTGTTAATTCATTTCAAAATCTAAATCAGAGTCACTCTAAAACAAAAGCTGATCATAGATCAGCTCTCAGAGCGTAACATAGACAACAGGCACCTGCCAGGTTTCCTCTGGCTCAAGACATGCTGGAACCAGTTTGAACGAAAGCTTTTCCGAAGGCGCCTATAAATAAAGATTGTGGCAAGGCGAAGGCTGTTTAGTCGGAAAAGTGTTTGTCAATAGTGCAACAGATAACTCCAACGATAACTGCTGCAACAAGCGCTTATTGTTGTGTTTGCAACTTCGGATTACGCAACACGCTCGGGCAGCAGCTTCAAAGCAAGTGAAAGCCACAAGTGACAACATCGGGTGTTGCATCACTATTTGCTAATCTGTACAGCATCCACAAATCAAAGAAATACACAATATGTTTTACGCGGTGATCTTCTTTGCGACAATTGTGCTGCTTTTCCTTATTAGCGGTGTGAGGAAGCCTGACAAGTTTCCACCCGGTAAGTGTAAAACTTAAGGGGAAATATGAAAAAACCTATTTCCAAATGGAACTGTTATTTTAATCTAGATTACACGTCATGCTTGAAAAGATATTTCTGAAAATCGGTAATGCTTTGCAAAAGGTAAATTAGATGAGAGAGTTTGATCGACTGCATGTTGTTCTGTATTCTTTTAGAAAATACTTAATCAAAAAAAGTTTGCGCAACAAACGCAGTTTATGGTAAATCCAAGAAGAATTTTTTGAATATCTTTTAAATAAAATTTGACAATTATTTTAAATTGGTTTAAAAATATGAATTTTGCACCGGTTGAATCAATCTATCATTCTAATTATAATCCAGGTCCACGCTGGTTTCCGATTGTGGGCAGTGCTCTGCAGATATCTCAACTGCGTGTGCGGTTTGGAATGTTCTGCAAGGTGATCGATGAGTTGGCCCGGCGCTATGTCAATCCTTATGGCTACTATGGCCTGAAGATTGGTAAAGATAAGGTGGTGATTGCGTATACGAACGATGCCATTAGCGAGATGATGACCAACGAGGATATTGATGGCCGTCCCGATGGCATCTTCTATCGCCTGCGCACTTTTAACGCCCGCCTGGGCGTCTTGCTGACCGACGGTGAAATGTGGGTGGAGCAGCGTCGCTTCATCTTGCGCCATCTCAAGAATTTTGGATTCGCACGCAGCGGCATGATGGCCATTGTGCACAATGAGGCCAGTTGTCTGCTGCAGAATTTGCGCTCGTGTGTAAGGACGTCGGGTGGCAAGCAGGCGCGGATCGAGATGCATGATCTGACCAGTGTGTATGTGCTGAATACTCTGTGGTGCATGCTCAGCGGACGACGCTATGAGCCGGGCTCACCGGAAATAACCGAATTGCTGGATACATTCTTTGAGCTGTTCAAGAATATTGATATGATGGGTGCCCTGTTCAGTCATTTTCCACTATTGCGCTTCATTGCGCCCGACTATTCTGGGTACAATGGCTTTGTGGACAGCCATCGAGCATTGTATGAATTTATGGGCAAGGAGATTAAGCTGCATCGCAGCACGTATCGCAATTATGATGAGCCACGCGATTTAATGGATAGCTATTTGCGTGCCCAGGAGAGCAGCGACAGTTCCATGTTCAGTGATGCGAGCCTTTTGGCCATATGCCTAGACATGTTCCTCGCTGGCTCGGAGACGACGAACAAGGGTCTGGGCTTTTGTTTCATGTATCTGGTTAGGCATCCAGAGATGCAGGAGCGTGCCTATGCTGAAATCAAGGAGGCGGTCGGGTTGGAGCGCATACCCGAGTGGTCGGATCGGGCCAAGATGCCCTTCTGCGAGGCCATCACCTTGGAGGCGGTGCGCATGTTTATGATGCACACCTTTGGTATTCCACATCGCGCCATTTGCGATACACGTCTATCCGGCTATGAAATACCCAAGGACACAATGGTGATTGCCTGCTTCCGGGGCATGTTCATCAACTCCGTCGACTTTCCGGACCCAGAAATATTTGATCCGACACGCTATCTAATCGACGACCAAATCAAATTACCAGAATCGTTCAATCCGTTTGGCTTTGGACGTCATCGTTGCATGGGTGATTTGCTGGCACGTCAGAATCTATTTATGTTCACCACAACGTTGCTGCAGCACTTCAGGCTGGTGGCCATTCCGGGCCAGATGCCCGAGGAGGTACCACTCGAGGGTGCTACGGCGGCGGTGAAGCCATACGATGCCATGCTAGTGGCAAGATTGCCATAAAAAAGAAAAATGGTTACTAATTGAGAAATAAATACTTCCACAGCATTCATAAACTCTATGTTTTGAAAACTCAAAATGTACCGATTTATGTAACTTTTATAAATTCGAAAATCTAACTAACAAGTCTGTTTTAAAACGGAATATAGTAGGCTTAGCCTTACTGCTCAAGTTTTTTAATGCAAAGTAAAGCAAACAGTCGCAGCAGTTCATGAATACTGATCAATTTAAAGCTATCCCAAAAAATAACCATGCCTTTATAAATCTTATCAAAATATCCGCTAATCCCATTTTTTTTAATTATGTAATATAAATTGAACACGATTTGCTGTTACATTTTCTAATTATATTTTTTATTTCTCATATAACTATAATTATTATTGTTCATTGTTGTTGGTTTTCTTTTTGTTCTTGTTTTTTTTTTTTTGTTTTGTTATTGTTATTGTTTTAAGTAGTCTACAAAGTTTTAATTTAGTTAATTGTTTTGATTCACATTGACAATTCCATTTCAATTCTTTTTAACTTTTCCTTCGATATTTCGTATGCTCTTCAGCAAACAACAAAAGCATTTCAATTGTGCATTACAAATTACGAAAATTAAATTTAAGCACTAAATTTACGATACAAACACGAATACAAATATAAATATATGAAGAACGATTTATCAGCTTAGCGTGAAAATATATTGCCACAAAATGAGTTTCAAAAATGTACTAATTTTATGAATGTGTATTCAACAATTCGATTTCATTTATATTTTTTCTATACACACACAAAATGTATTTATTTTTTTTTCGTTTTATCTTTTGTATTTCTGTTATTGTTATTTAAAGCTATTTGTTTATATGCATAGGTTTTGTTATTTATGCTTGGAAAACAACGGTTACTCAACGCAAATCTTTCGATCTGCCATTTGTTCTAGTACATCTATACAATATTGTAAGTATGTGTGTACATATATATATATATATATATATATATTTTTGTTTTATTTTCCAATTTTTATTTTCTTAAAAATTGTGTATGTGTTCATATTCTCACTCTTGAGCCTGCTGCTAGACACTGGGCTTACATGATCTAATTATATGTGTATGCATGTATAATTACATGTATTGTATATATGTTGATGTATACGTATATAATGTGTATATATATATATATATAGATTATGTATATGTGTATGAAGGGTGTAAGAGTAAAAACGCTAACTATTGTTACACCAAAAGCAAAGCCAGCATTGTCGATTCATAACTTATTTTGCATGTTTCTCAAGCAAATTTCTATAAAGTAACATTAACGTTTTCACATACATCTGTCGTATGTATATATATCTAAGCCATTAGATGATTTTAATATTGTTGCACACGCCGACGCTATAACGATCTTGGTCCATGATTCCAACGAGTGAGAGGAAGAGTACCTATTTATATATATAAAAACAATAGGTATTGTTTGAGTTCTTAGTTCAGGTGAAATAAAGTGATTGTAGCCAAAACTGTGGGGCTAAGGGGAAAGCGGAGGCGATATGTTCAGTTCTATGATAAGAGTTAAGTGTTAAGAGACTAGGAGACTAACAAAGCGTTCCAAAAATTTATGCAACAGCAATCTTGAGACAATAGTACAATACAATATTCGTATCCACATTTCACTAAAATCAACAAATAAAAAAATACTACAAAAAATAGAAAACTAATGAAATTCCCAAAAGCGTTGCAGCCGTTCAGAATATGTCGTTGCCGTATATTTTATATATACATATAGGATATATATATGTATATATATATATCTAGTGTTTGCGCCAAACGAAAGTCGGCAGCTGCTGGGCACAGCAGCAGGCCACAATGTAGAGTATTCCAAAGAAGAAGTTCAGTTTGGCCGTCTGCTTGGGCACCGCATGCATTGTCTGCTCGTTGCGGAAACGTTTTTCGATTTGAAATGCCTGCGGTAATGTAATTAACGGCAGCAGAAACCACAGCGAATACTTCAATCCAAAGATGAAGAACAGTGAGTAGGGTGTGAAGAGCATCATGGCATATAGCACATGGGAGGCAGTGCGTCCGATTAGTATGGCCAGCGTTACGATGCCTGCCTTTCCATCGCTTTCCGCATCGCGCGTATTGTTGCTATGCAGTATGGCCTCCGTGTTGAGGGCCAGCGGTATGGCATATCCCATCGTTGTCCAATCCACGTGACCTGTTTGCGCCATGAATGCAAACAGCACCGACATCGGTCCAAACAATATCAAGATGACCAGATCGCCCAGCGCAATGTATTTGAAACCAATTCCGCCCGTATATAGGAAACTCGATGATAGGCCACCAAAGTAAATAAGCGCCAAGTGTTCCATTTTAGCGGGGCTAAGCACGGCTAGTAGCACAAAGCCACCGCATCCAGCCAGATAAAGGATAGCACCCAGCGAAACCACCTAAAAAAATATGGCCATCAATTAAATGACAAATGCTTGACTGGGCACAAAGTGACCAAAATATATCTTAATTTGATATGATCAAGAAATAACAATACTATTTTAATAACTAATGAGATAATAAGAATAACAAAATTAATATTAATTATTTTTAATTCTAAATTGCGCATATGAGTCGACTTACCTCATCTTTGGTAAGTATGTGATCGACCAGAGTGCGATCGTCAGCCTTTTGTTTGTCGATGCCTTTGATGAAATCGAAATAAGTGTTGACCACATTACCGGCACAGTGGACGGTGACCACGGTGAATGCGGTGAGGAAGAAGGTGACCATGGAGAAGTCCGCCGACCACTGAGATCGATAGGCCAACGCCGAACCGAGCAGCGTTGGCATCAAACTGGCGGACAGGGACCAAGGACGCAAGGCCAGCAAGTAGGTTTTCAGTTTCATAAAAGTGCCGGAGCTATTCGTGTTGTTGCTAACAATTAATGATGCTGCTGCTGCTGTTTTGCCGTTCGACTGCGACGTTGACGTCGTCAGCGACGACTCGTGACCGCTACCGCCATTAACTAAACGCTGACGGAGCAGCTGCGCTGCTGGCGTCGTTACCGTTGCCGTTGAGGTTGCTCCTGCTTCCTGCTGCTGTTCACATTCGCTTCGACTTGTTGCCATTGTTCGCGCTGTTGTAAAACTGCCACTTGGAATCTTTGCATTCGCTGGAATAAGTTTTCTTTTGTGTGTTCGATTTGACCCCGAATAATTTTGCTGGCTCTCGTATTGTTTACAATAGCATATATATTCCGGCCGTGTATTTTCAAATATCCTTCCTCTAATGTTGTATACACAGCATCTTGTTTGTGTGTATGGGGTGTATGTGTGTGGTAGGGAGGCGTGCGACGGGGGGTGGGTGGCGGTGTTGGCTGTTGCAGAGTACCAACAACACAAATTTCACCAAACAGCCTGCGTGCTCCAAATCCAAAATTGCTCGCTACACTCTCGCCACGCTGCCCTAATTTCGCCTCCAGCTGCGCCACGCCAAACAAGTTGCATGTATACAATGCTTGCAATGCTCACGTTTATTGATACGCTAAGTATACAATTCAAATTCACTTGTTCTTTTTATTTATTTTGCAAGCAGCAATAGCAGATTGCTGGCTGAGAGAAGAGAGAGCCTAATCAAACAAACCAACTGTCACGTCAGCGCCGCACAATACGGTCATACTGGTCAAGTTGGTGTGTGTTTATTGTTAGGTGTTTTGCAACACTAACAATGCACAGTATGCAGCTCAGGAATTCTGACTGAAAGCTGGCTTCATTGTTTTTATATGCTCGACCACATTTTTAAATAGATCACTTTTGTCTTGCCTTATGCATTATTTCCAAGAAAAGTTAAATTTAAGTTTGCACCTATTTCTTCTCCCACGAACTCTCAAAAATGTTTGCTTACATTTTGCATATCAGCCTACTAACCTTACGCTCAACCCTGAGAATTGAGCAACAGCTGACGGAAGGCTTCAAATGTTTACATACAAATAAAGTAATAAAAAAAAAATGGATTTTAACGTTCACAAAATATGTCGGGTGTGTCTAGAGGAAGGCGCGCCAAGTCCACTTACTTCTATTTATAGCACAGACTTTGCAATGATGCCCTCGCAAATGTTAATGATGTGCTCAAAGATACGAGTAAGTTTACTGAACTATTTGGCACGTTATTATTGTAAGTAAAGATAAAAAACACTTACAGGTTTATAAGACAGACGGATTGCCCGCTGGCATTTGCAATAACTGCCTCTATCGCCTGGGCGTCGCCTATCACTTTCAGCAGGAGTGCGAAAACAGCGATATGCGTCTGCGTCAATATTTAGGACTCCATGAGTCCTGGCGACATGATGCTGCCACAAATACCGATTTCGTTGCTAACGAAATAAAACCAATGCCCGCAAATATACAGCTCAACTCAAGCGATGAGGAGGAGGGCCAAATGGAGGGAGGCAAGCGCAGTAAACGACGGTCGCGTTACCAGCGCAAGCCGCCCGAAAGCCACAAGAAACGCGGACCGAAACCGGTGCCAAAGTTGCCACACACATGCTATGTAGCCACGTGCCACAAGAGCTTCAAGTGCGCCGCACAGCTGACACAGCATATACGCACGCATACCGGCGAGAAGCCCTTTGCCTGCAGCTATTGTGCCCAGCGGTTTGCGCAGAAATACAATCTTAAAGTGCACGAAAGGACACACACGGGCAACAAGCCATTTCAGTGCGAGATCTGCTCCAAGCAGTTCTCAGCACTGGGTAACTTTCAAGCGCACCAGAAAATACACAGCGGCGTACGCGATCAAATCTGTTCCGTATGTCAGAAGGCGTTCTACACGGCGGGGGATCTATCCAAGCACATGAGCACCCACACGAGCATTAAAAATCATCATTGTGATGTTTGCGGAAAGCCCTTCAGGCGACGTCGCGATATGCGCACTCACAAGCTCAAGCTGCATCCCCTCGAATCGAGTACAGAGCATGATATCGTTGATGATGACGATGATGAGCCCATCGATACGGATCCAGTGGGCTTGGACACACTGGAGCAGCATTCACATTTCAAGTGTCCCGACTGTGATAAGGCCTATGAGTCCGCGGATAGTTTAAGCCTGCATTTCCGCACCCATGCTGCAAATAATAATCTGTTGAATTTGCCACTGCCACCACCGGCACCGCCACCCATGTCACATCACTACCATCATCATCATCCGGGAGCGGCGCCACCATCAACAGCTGCCATGCATCATCACGATGCGTTGCAGCTGCATCATTTGGCGCCACCCAATGCTGCCACACAAATGGGCATGGCGGCCATGGCACATATGTTGGCTCCACCACCACCGCCACCCCCCACTCCCAGCGACGGACGTTACACCATGTTACACCACACGGCGGCGCAACGGTTGCACTACTAGAAATGAAACCCAACTAATGCCAAACAATATAATCAGCTAGGAATTATAAGAAAAGATATTTATGTGTTTACCTCTATGGTGCTGGAAATTAATAAATTTTTCCAATTTCAAAGTCTACCTCTGCTTATAATTATGAATAAAGATACAGGTAGTTAAAATATTTGTTATTTATTTATTATTTTGCTTTATAATATGAACACTTTTTATTGAAGCATCACATATGCCAATATGCATAGTATATAAAATGGAATGGTTTTTTCTTTTTGTTTTGTCATTTTTGCTTTGTATTCGTTTTGTACAATAAATATATATATCTGTATGAATATAAATTTGGCAAGCACAGCTTCTATAAGATCATGGCTAACGTCAATTGATATTTCATATTTTCAATACTCACACTTAAATGCACAAACTAAAATCACTTAAAAGTCATTACGCATACATTATTTAAATGTAATCATATTGATAATTATGTATGTATCTCAATGCTATGTATACGATTGTAGTGTAAATAGAAAAAATGTCATTATTCATATATATATATATATATATATATATATTGGTTTGTTTGGTATTGGTATGTATCGTTATCGTTGGTATTTGCTTCGGCTCCACTCAAATTATTTGCATCCATACATATATATGGTATGCATATATATTAAGAAAAACTGCTTGTAAAATATTGCTTTATGAGACTGCTGGAGTAGTAGTAAGTAGGAACTACCAACTACTTAAGCTTGGCCCTCAGCCACTCCTCGGTCAATTCGTCGAGTTCGCGTATCTCGTAGACGCGAGTCAGATCCACCTCGCGTTGCAGTGCGCTCTTCGTGCAGGCGTACATCATTTGCAGCTCTATTTGACTGTCGCGCGGTGTATAGAATATGAAGCACATCGGATACGAGACACGCTGATCGTCGTGCACCATTTTGTATGTGTAGATCACATAGCGTGGCTGGTGACCAGGCAGTAAGTCTTGCAGCTCATCGACAGATATATCATCAATAAATTCATCTAGCACAACGGATTGCTTCTCCCGGTCGATTTTTACTACACAGAGAAAGAAAACCAACAATCAATCAATTTACTCAATTCGTCTTGGTCACGAATGCCTTTGGCAATATTTGACTAGAGATGAGCAAATAGCAGACACGCGGCCATCTCTACCTACGACTGCAATGTTTGCCATGGCATTGCCAAAATAACAAGAACAAAGGTATGTGAATTTGATTCTTACATATCAGAGCCGAGTTGTTTTTGCTCTTGCGAAAGCGAAACTTTTTCAGTTCCTCAAGCACTTCATTGCTAATGTCGCATATTTTGTTATCACCCTGCAATGCATCGAAAGTAATTAGTAAATGTATTATAAATACACCGCCCTTATCACAATCAAAAACAATCATAAGCACACAGAATAAACACTCACAAGCACAGACAAACACACACCTCACCTCCCAACACGACGGCTTCCACACTTTAAGCTATTAGCATTAGTCATTGCATTAATTTTATGTGAATGATTAAAGCTTACCATGTAGATGGAGCCGCACTTGGCACTTGACTTTGAGAGGGAATTGCCGGAGTTGGAATTAAAAGAAGGCTGCGGAAAATATACAAAAAAATCACTGGCGCTGTTCACCTTTTTCTTTTTTGAGTCAACACTAACAGCTTAATTTGCAGCTCTGGGCACCCAAAAACTTTAACATTTTCTTTACTGTTCTTAACAGCATTAATTGAAAATTTCGGCCTTTTTCAATTTTAAACAACAATAAGAAAACAAAATATCAGAAATCTGAACATCAATTAATAATAAGAATATGGAACTTAGAATAAATGCTGAGCAATATTAGGATGGAGACTCATGTTTTTCGCTTAAACACTAATATGCAATTAAGAATAAATGTTGCTGAAGACAGCAATTTAAATTTGGCGGCTTCATATCTAGCTTTCGATTATTATTTCTTAGTGTTGGGTTATGCGCAATTTTTGCCGCCCAAAATCATGAAGGATGCGTTGAGTTTACCGTTTTTTCTCGAATTCAGTTAGCTATGGCTCTTAAGCAGGTACAGTTAGTATTGGATCCTTGCTGGATTGCAGGCGAAAAAAAATATTCATCAACACATTCTGCAAAACTATTTTCTCGCCATGAAATTAATGCCATCGACATTGTCGCCAGCAGGTAAATGTTAATTTCAACTGCTTTACTACTTGCTCACATGTGTGATAATTTCCAGCGAACGAATTCACGACATTATTGACTCCAACCAGGGCAAGAGAGAATCAAATAATGCGCTACAAACGCGTAGCCATAGTCTGGTTCCATTCAGGGATATCACACGACTTACATTCGGCGCTACCTACATATTGGGGCAACAGGTGGCCACCCTACTTGGCAAGTCAAAGTTTTTTTTTTTATAATTTAATAATAGTATTATTATGTTGAACAGATGAAACCAAACATTTGCTGGATCAAATAATGGGCAACAAGTTTCAAGTGGCTGTTGGGTCTCGGCCCCAGGCGGCTTACGGTTGCCGTAAACGCAAACGAATCATCTCCCTGTGCGTCTCGAAGCGTGCTCGAATCGAGGGTCCAAAGCTTTTGGATAGGCAAAATATTCAATATTATAGACAAATGTTCGCGGAATGTCATATGTGGAATTCGGAATGTAATGGTCTACAAACTGACGAGGTATACCAAGTACATATTCAAATATAAAAAAAAAAATACATATAATTTTAATCTGTATGTGTGTACAGTCTCCAACGATTCAAATGCCACGCGCCTGTTTATCGGATCATCAAATCGGCGTCACCCATGAACTGACTATAACCGAAATAGATCAGAATTTAATGTTAAGCGATGGCTTTGGCGAATCGAATCAAACGGATCTCATAGCTCTTGAAGAGTTTCAACAACCTAGAAATTCCTGTAAGTCATCGGATTCTTATCTTTTATATTATTCACTCTGACTTATTTACAGTGGAGCGAAGCTCAGCCGATTATTCACTAACTGGTTACTGTTACAAAATGTCCAGACTAGATGGTAATGAATTGGATGCTTATCAGCCTAACGGCGCCCAAGCAGTCGATCATCGTCAAGAGATTGAGGACGTGGAACTGTTGCCGTTACCTCCACTTCCCCCTTCGCCTATTGTTGTACAGCCACAAAAAAGGAAACACAACTGCAAACTACAAATAGATAAATGCGTTAAACTATCTTATAAAACGCTCATGTGCCACAGATCAGCCTTCATTAAGAACTACGAGGCCGCAACAGCAGTAAAACCTGATTTAAAAATGCCCAAGCATACTAAAGCCATGTTGAGCAGCTTAAGGCAAGAGTGCGTATCTAAAATTGGATATTGAATAATTTCAATATAATTTTAATTTTTTTTAATTTTGCAATATTGTTAGTAAACTATTTCCAGATCGCTTGAGATCGCGTCCCAAGCGCACTAGCGAAGAACTCGAGCTAATCTGTGAAAATACACTACGGACTATATTTGGTGCCGATTATAATGATGCGCTGGGGAAAGAGATATTGGCCCCAAACCAATCACAAGTTTCCCAAAACGACGTTCCGAAAATGTCAACTACAGAGTCTGCTGAGCTGCCCAATTCACAACCAAGCATTAGCTCTGGCAATAATAATAATAATGCATGCGAGCATCGCAAAAGTTATAAGGACAATCATTTTGGTAGTAAAATTTGTAGTTAGCAATATGTAAATGTAACTAAGATAAATTATGTAAAACACAGATTCGCACAGCATTATGATGGATTTGCTGAACATATTTCGCAATAATCCCGATAAACAGTTCATCGATGCCAACTCGTATGTGAAATCTTTTGCAGACCGCATATCAGCAGCCTTGGCTTTTAGCCATTTGTTGAGTAAGTACAATTTGTACTTACTTATAAGCGATAATAGTTTATCTTAAAAAACTTAAACAATATTACTCGACAGGCCTAAAGCGTGACGGATTTATAGAACTGTCTAAAAAACCAGGAACTCTTGAAATTGATGCCATTACTTTGGGCGCTGAGTCCAACAGGCTCATCGAAGATATTTTAAAATAGTTTTGGGATTTCGTTATACCCTTACGTTTTGGATTTTTTTCCCCTTTATTTGTTATTTATGCAGAGTTGATAAAGATTTCGATTTATCTAAGGAGCAAACTAAGAATTGTTTTTGAATTTTTTTTTTTTGTTAAATATCTTGTTATTAATGTGGACCTTAAAAACCTATTCGAAAATATTTGGAATTTATCGAGCTAGCGAATTAACACAGATGTGTTTTATTTTCTTTTTATCTTTTGTGTAAAAAATCGTACTATGTTATCGTTATTATCATAAACTATAATTCATTCACATATTTTGTAATTCTCTACACTGTTCATTGTTGTCGTTTGTTTTAAACAACTGTACCTAATCCCACGACAACCGAAGTATTTATGAAATAAAAATATGTTGAAATTAAATGCCAATCTGTTGGGCAAGGCCAGCGTAAATATGAAGGGAGCAGAAGCCGATGACTGCAGCGACTAGTGCCTTAATCGCAATCGCTGACCAAGCGCCAATGCTGAGGATGTGCAGCATACCCTCCAGCCAGACGCCCTTGAAGACGGTGACTGCCAACAATATGGAAACGAGCGGTTTCAGCGTTTTGTTTAGGTCATGTCGCGTGAACAGCCAAATCAGCGTGGCAGTGGTCAGGTGCTGGACAAGCAGAACATTCGACTCCAGACATTTTTGTATGTAGATCCAGCTGAATTCGGTGCCACGGGCGCCCACCCACAGCATAATGCCACGTGAGAGAATTACCTCGGCGGTGGCCCCTGAAATCCAAGTTTGCCAATAAAAAATAATATAATTTTCTTAGTTTTTTCTTGTCTTTAAGCACTTACAGCCAAGTCCTGCAGTGATTAGTTTTGAATGGCCCTTGCCAGGTATGCGGCTAAGAATCAAGGCGAATCCAAGCAGATCGGCCACATCCACACTACAACGCAGAATTTCCTGTGTTTCAGAGAAAATATGCCTTCAATTTTAAATCGACAAATTGGAAAATTGTTCATCCACTTACCGGAAAGAAGTTAAACTCGCTGCTGTTGGAAGAGGTGTCTGAATAGAAGAATGTGGCTAAAACGAGCATTTTACAGAGCTGTGTAAATATGTAAATGCAACCCGCCTGCACACACTTCCAGAATGCACCATATTCAGATCTGAAATGGAAGCAACAAATCTTTATTGATTAATACGATTTATTATGTGGCCTAGATTATGAAAGTTGACTTACAGGCCTGAGTATTTGTAGGTGAAGTAATATGGCATCAACAACGCAACACAGTTTCCAAAATGGTAAAGCGTCATCTTATTTTATAATCAGCAACTTTTCCAATTATTTAAGTTAAAACATCAATTTATTGTACAATTGGCACACGAGACAATGTATAAAAAAAACACTGCATAGAGGAAGAACGGCGAGAGAAAAAGCAGCTGTCATTTGTTGCCGGTGGTGCTGTCCACTTGCGTCAAATGGTATTTAATTACAACATTACTCTGAAATACTAATACGCTATCTACGCTGATATAATAATAAATAAAAAGTTATCCGACAAATATCACAATTTGTCTTTTATTAAGCATGATTAATAATAGACATTTTCATTATAAAGCAAAGCTATGCTGTAATTGTTCTAATTTATATTATATTTGTTTTATTTTTATATAAAGAAATTCTTTATAAGCACTTAATATTGCTGTTGAAATTTCATGTATTTGAAGTTAAGTTAGCAGCACGGACAACCAGCAACACGTCATCTGTCATCTAAAACAGAGCTTGGCTGTGTGTGTGTATGGTTTTTTTTTTGGCAAAATATCCAGCGTCTAATAATTAATTCGTCAAATTCCACTAAAGATGTGCAAGGGATGTTAATAAAAATACTAAATACAGAGCAAATACCAAATTAAACCTTCAGCAATAGAGCGTATAAGTGTAACGTCTGCCGATTGCAATAAAAGTTTCAAAAGCCCAACACAACAAAAACAACAATAGTAAAAGTAAAGCGCAGTGTATGACGAATGCAAAAGAAACAACGTCAACAATAATTAATAAAAAAGAAACAACAGGAAACACAGGTGATCAAGGCAGCGAAGCAAATTGACTTGAAATGAGATGCAAACTCGACGACGCCATCAACAAACGGACCAGCAGGAATACAGCAGCAATTACAGTGTCCCAAACACGTCATTGCAGCAAAACCAGCAACAGCAGCAACAGCATTCACTAATCCAACTGGGACAGCAGCAACAACAACAACAACCAGTGTTATACGTCACACAGCTGCAGCCAGTGTTGGAGGCTGCCATTAATATTGGCGAACCGCAGTCGATTTCCGCTGAAGTTGACGCTGACGATAAATACGATAAAGCAGCCCGCCAGTGGAATCTGTTTAGCGACATCTCGTCCCGCTCTGGCCAAGCGTTGCGCACTTTCATCCAGCAGCCACTGAGCGCTGCTGCGGCTGTCGTCACAGGCAATCATTCCTCCCAAGGGCACAAGAAAGTTGACAACAATAACAGCAGCAGCAACAACTACGAGAAGAACGTCTACAGTTTTGGAGGAGCGCAGCCGGAACGTGGGAACTTTGAGTTGGAACAGGAGGAACAACCGGAGATATTCATAATGGCTGCTCGAGATCGTACGGGCGAATTTGCCAATGCGATACGTTCGCTACAATCTCGCAACATCACACGAGCCGTCAATATACGGGACCCGCGCAAGGCCAAACAGGTTCAGAGCTATTCCGAGTTCATGATGGTCGCCCGTTTCATTGGCAAGAACATTGCCAGCACATACGCCAAACTGGAGAAGCTGACCATGTGTAAGTCACAGTAGAATTAGACTATTTAGAAAAAATTGTAGAAATTAGAACTCTTCCAAATTAATACGTAATTTACAATGCTCATATCCAGTACTAACTTTAGTTATAGTTCTCTGCCATGTTAGTTTTGCGCTCACACTTCTTACAAAATTTCTAGTGGCCAAAAAGAAGAGTCTGTTTGACGATAGACCGCAGGAAATTCAGGAGTTGACGTACATCATCAAAGGCGATTTGAATGCGCTGAATCAACAAATCGCCAAGCTGCAAGACATCTCCAAGGATCAGCGACGGACCACAAATGGCAAGCATCTGGTCTCACATTCCTCGAACATGGTGCTCGCCCTGCAATCCAAACTGGCCAGCATGAGCACGGACTTCAAGCAGATACTTGAGGTACGCACCGAAAATCTCAAGCACCAGAAGACGCGACGTGACCACTTTAGCCAAGGACCAGGCCCGCTGGCTGCCCACACCGTTTCACCATCGACTGCCAAGCAGGGCTCGCTGCTGCTCAGCGAGGAGAATCAGGCGGTGAGTATAGATATGATGGGTGGCAGCGATACAACGCCACTACTCGGTCCACCGGCGCGAATGCAGCAACAGCAGCAGCTGGCCATCTACGATGAGTCCGACACGTATGTGCAGCAGCGTGCCGAGACCATGCAGAACATTGAGTCGACCATTGTAGAGCTAGGCGGGATCTTTCAACAGCTCGCGCATATGGTTAAGGAGCAGGAGGAGATTGTAGAACGCATCGATACGAATGTGGCGGACGCTGAACTGAATATTGAGGCGGCGCATGGCGAGATTCTTAAATATTTTCAATCCGTTTCTAAGAATCGCTGGCTCATGATTAAGATATTCGGTGTTTTGATATTTTTCTTCCTATTCTTTGTTGTTTTTATGTCATAATTAATGCTAAATATTCCCATACCAAACGCCCAAACTCCCGCAATTCTAAATTATTGTGAATACATGACATACACATACATTTATACATACATATATTTTTATGGAAATTGGCGTTTAAATTGTACAATAGCAAAGATCGATTGCAAAACTGAATCTAACGATGAGAGACTAACGATTGTAAAATAAAGTTATCAAGATATGTACACAAAATGTTGGTTGAACTCGTAAAATTTGTATATATCCATATCAGTGCTGGCTCTGATAAGAATGTGGTCTAATCTTTACGACGTCAAGTGCTGAGATCCGTAGTGCTGCTCCAAAGATATGACATTGTCAAGCGTCAGTCGAAAAGACCGCTGTCCTTCAAGCTATGCGGAAAAATAATCCATAATAAAGCATATTATTATTTCTAGTTTTACTTTATTTGTTTCAGGTCTTGACTACCAAAATGCAAACTATTACAAATAATAATTATAATAATAAAAACCGTTACAAGTCTCCAACAATACAGACAAAATATATATAATAGAGGATTGCCGTAGATGTATTTTTTATGATTTGCATTTATGCATTACAAACTTCCAAAAACTTTAAACATGAAAATATTGTTCGCTTCGAACCGGAGTTGAGTGTGTGTGGCAATGTGTGTGTGTGTAGCGCATATAAGATGACAATTTGTATAATGTTTGTAGACGTTGCACAAAGTGAATGCACTGTAGGTGCCAACAACAATGAGATCCCCAGGTAGTTGCTCTCCACCTCTATGTCGAGATGAGCGAATAAACCATGCTAAAATTAGCCAGAATTATGAACAAAAAAAACATAACGTTAGACAAAAGAGTACAACAAATACATTCTATAAGCGCATTATTACCCGTATATATAGCAGAAGAAGCAAATCAAGTAGACGGCCAATTTAATCCAACCCTCACGCATATGAAGCGCTAACGTGTCCGTCTTCAGCACTGTGGTTGGGTCATACAAGCCCGGACCCGACATCACTGGACGATTCTTGTAGCTGCAAACAATTAAGGGAATCAAGAAAAAATGTACATAAGACATAATCGCATTGAGAATCGATGGACGACTTACCGCCATATATGATAGGCAATGAGGGGCATGTTGAGGCACAGAGAATACCATTCGCCGCAGCACAGGAATAATAAATTTATAAAAATGTGCAGCAAATATTCGGGTAAAACGAGCTACAAGAAATTGAGGCATTGATTAGTCATTGTTAGTCATTCATATTAGTTAAGTTTATTTACCGGGTTAAGACTGTTGCATTGATCGATTGGATTTTTATAATCTGTTTTTAGCTCATCAAACGCAATGACTTGAAATATTGCGAAAAATATTAAAAAAGCATCACCGATAAGCGCCACAATGTACGTGAATGCGGTGAAGTTAAAGGCCATTGTAGCGGGAGTTACTCAAATACTGCTGGCTTGCTTTAAATGTTTTGGAAATATATATCCAAATTATTCGTTTTATACAATTGTTATAAATACGGACTACGTACCCTGCTACATATATGTGTGAATCATTTATGACAGCTGTGGCTGTAGCTGTCGCCTGCTTGTTAACTTAACATCTTTAATAAAATGTTATTAACAGCTTGCTTGAATTTTGCACAGGTGAGAATGCCGCCAAACGTTCTAGAGAATCTTGTGAATTTTTTAACGTAATTTTCCTGAAAGCTCGATAGATTATGACTTCATTCAAAAGATAATGTAACCAAAACTAGTTTTCGCGGAAATTGTGTTTCATTTATTTATTTAACAGAGACATAACAGTAGGGTGTGAAGTTTGAAATTATTAGAGCAGCTGTGTACCAGGGCTGCAAAATAATATGATTTGATATGATCGAATATTGAGACCCGATAACACTATCAAATCGTAGTGAATTAAAATTTAACACAATTATTGTATTAAACAATTATTGATTTATTTATTGGATGATAATGGTGTTAGCTTGTGTTTTGCGATAATGAAAACTACATTTCATGGTAGCTATATTGTAAGCTCGTTGGAACATCCTGTGCGTAGACAGTGTAGCCCTGGTAGAAGTTGCCGCGAGATTTTTCATACTTTTACGTTTCCAAACCGCCATTGCAATTTTCACGCCAAAGGGAAAAACAAAATTTGAGTAAACTAACCATAAAATTGAGTGACATATTTAATAATAGTATTATTGGTGTGTGAGAGATGTCTCAATTTAATTTTGTAAGCGATCTACAAAATGCCCTAATTATGGACGGCGAGACGCGTGGTCCTGCGCCCCGCTGGAAGAAGAAGCTGGAGGCATCGCTCAATGGCACCGTGAACACTACTCGATCAGTGCTCTCCGTGTCGTACAACACCAGCTTCTCGGGCGTTCAGGCGTCAACCAAAACACCGGGCAAAACCACCGAGGCGGCCAAGGCCAAAAAGTCGACAACGACACCAACAAAGACGCCGGGTGGCGGTGATCGTTTTATACCAAATCGTGCAGCTACCAATTTTGAGTTGGCGCACTTTCATTTCGCCCAGGGCAATAAGGAGACGGGCGATAAATCAGATGAGGAGGACGATGATCAACAGCCCACAAGCAGCAGTAACACCAACAACAACAACAACAACGAGAATAATGTCAAGGCATCGGCCCATAAGAGCGAACGCCAGAAGCTCATCGCCGAAGTCGTCCAGCTTGGCGAAAACAATGGTGGACGCATTCTGTGCTATCAGAATAAGGCGCCCGCTGCACCCGAATCTCATACAAATCCCTTGAAGGTTGTCTACTCCATCAAGACACCTATTTCGACAAAGAGCGGTTCGCGCTACATTCCGACCACATCCGAACGCATACTCGATGCTCCAGATTTTATTAATGACTACTGTAAGTGATGTACAGAAATTAAATTAAGTTTTTATGTCAAATGTTACAGGCAGAAGGAGGCTTCTACAAGCCCATGTAGCACATAGGACCTTCTGTCCGCCGCAGCTATCAACTCGAAATTCTATTTTATAATAAGCACTTTACTTGATTTTTGTTTCTTACTCGTCTAGATCTGAATCTGATGGACTGGAGCGCGGATAATATTGTGGCTGTTGCTTTAGGCAATTGCGTTTATCTCTGGAATGCGGCCAGCGGCAACATTGAACAGCTGAAGGAGTACGAGGAGGGCGACTATGCATGCTCTCTCTCCTGGATACAGGAGGGACAGATCCTGGCCATTGGCAACAGCACTGGCGCCGTCGAGCTGTGGGACTGCTCAAAGGTGAAGCGTCTTCGTGTCATGGATGGACACAGTGCTCGTGTTGGCTCCTTGGCCTGGAACTCGTATCTGGTGTCGTCGGGGAGCCGTGACGGCACCATTATACATCACGATGTGCGTTCGCGTGAACACAAGATATCCTCACTCACAGGCCACGCCCAAGAGGTGTGCGGCCTGAAGTGGTCCACCGATTTCAAGTACTTGGCCAGCGGTGGCAATGACAATCTGGTGAATGTGTGGTCGCTGGCCAGCAGCGGCGTCGGCACCGCCACAGAGCCACTGCACAAATTCAACGAGCATCAGGCGGCGGTGCGCGCCTTGGCCTGGTGCCCATGGCAGGCTAACACTTTGGCCTCCGGCGGCGGCACCGCGGATCGTTGCATTAAATTCTGGAATGTGTGCAACGGCTCGCTAATCAAATCGGTCGATTCTAAGTCGCAGGTGTGCGCCTTACTCTTCTCACGTCACTACAAGGAACTGATATCGGCGCATGGATTTGCCAACAATCAGCTAACCATTTGGAAGTACCCCACGATGGTGAAACAGGCCGATTTGATTGGACACACATCGCGTGTCCTGCAAATGGCAATTTCACCTGATGGCAGCACAGTAATCAGTGCCGGCGCCGATGAAACGTTGCGACTATGGAACTGCTTTACGCCCGATCCCCTAGCCTCCAAGAAGGTGGCCACCGCTACTAGCAATGCTAAGAAGAGCGTGTTTCGCCAGAGCATACGCTAGGTGATGCTAGATGTCTTAAATTATGACTGCGACTTTTTTTTAACTATATCAAAATTATGTATGTTATTCTTAAGTATAATTTTGTAGCTGCCAATTGATGTTTGACTTTTAATAACTTGATGTATTTCGATTTTAAGTTTTGTGCATTCAATATGTATTATGTATTTTATATGTTTAAGTTTCGATATGATATGATATGTAAATGGTATGTATAAATAAAATGCTTGCCATACTGCAACCTTATACGCTTTATTCCGTTCGAATACCTTTTCTCTTTTTTTTTTTTTTTTTCTTGTTTTGGGCTTACATGGTAAACAATGTAATATACATTAATGTTTTTGTTGTGCGTGTTGTAAGTTGTAAGTACATGTTGGTTGGTTGCATTGCTGGTGACTCTTTTTCGTGGTTATTTGTTCATCGTCGTGGTTTTTGTGTAAAGAACTTGCGTCAGAATATTTCGCATATGTGTTGGCTTCAGCAGTTATTGGAATTATAGCGTTGTTAATTATAATATAGTAGAATGAATTGTTAATGCAATATTTATTATGTACAATTGATGATGCGATCTCAAGCAACTGTCATTGGATTGCCGCCATTGTAGCTGACAAAGTAGCGCGGATCACCAAAACGATCGTACATCTGCAAGAAAAAACACACAAGGCATTTCAGAAAAATGTAAACAAATTAAAATTAAAAAATATGAATTGACAAATTGAAACTAAAGCATTTATGAAAAAAAAAAACCAAACAAAAGTAAAAGAATACCAACAAAATAAAAAACAAAAAATTAACTACTACTAAATACTTAAAATACATGCATTTATATAATATTTATATACTTACATACTTGTTATAATAACTCAGCTCGTTAAATAATTAAATTTTGATATGGTCAAGTTTTTGTTTTTGGGTTTTTTGGTTGTGTTTTAGAATAAAATGTTTATTTGCAACATAATTTATTCAGTCAGAACATTGAAACATCAATTAGATTTAAATAACTTAAGTTATGGTATATTATTATTTCTTTTCTTTCTTTTTCCATATATATCGTGGTTATTAAGAGTTGGGAGCCAGCATGTTAAGCTGCCAAATACGTACATTTAAATAATAAGTAGTTCTAGTACTAGTTCTAGTTTTTAGATATATCTATCTATAGATCTAAATGTTAGTTGCCTACACACACACAAGCGCACTCTAATAAACAAATCACACACACACACACACACATTATACATACAGAATAAGACATATATAGAGAGGAAAAGATAAAATGAAACGTTTTACATTTGAACATCTTAAAATAAGTGGATAATAGAATAAAGTGGAAGGAATACGTCATATAAAACAGTGATAACTCGAATTTATAGAACTTTTATTCTTTTTCTTTTTTTTTAAACATATATAATTATTCACAAATTATACTCATTTATGGAACTGTTCTAATTTTCGAGTGATCATTGTAGCAGCACAAATGTTTTATATACAGATAATGAGATGGATGGATTTTTGTTTACATAGCGTATATATATAGATTATAGTATTACATTTTGTTCGTTATTTTGTTGGTTGGTTCTTGCAATGGGCAATTGATCAGTTTTCAAAATGGCGATCTACTAAAACATAGAGCGGCCTTTTACTGTTTATATATATATATATATATATATATATATATATATTTATAGATATATATATCATTTAATGTGGGCTTGCTGCTGTTCCTTTTTTCAGTATTTTTTTCTTGTGTTTAACAATACATTATTTGCTACAATACAATTAATTTCTCTCATTCTTGTTGTTGTATATCTTGTATTTTTACTGAATACCAGCATTCAGTATTTTGGGCGCTTTGATAGCTTATTTTCTTGAACATTTTGGAAGCTGTTGGTGGTGACCCGTAATGGTTACTCTTATGTTCTAATGGATATCTCAATGATATTCTATTCTATTGTTGATTGTGTTTTTTTTAACTCAATTTTTCTTGTATTATTTTCTGTTTAGGCTGTGACGCTCACCTTCGTATCGTCTAGATCTTCAATATCGCTACTGTCATAATCACTATCGGGAGGCGTTAATGTCTCCGCGCCGCGTTTCTCGAGTATGTTCTGCATACGGGATTTGTTTAGTATGCTGGCAACCTGATATGCCGTCAGGCCGGCATATGTGGCTGTCTCCAGATTGAGTTTCTCACATTCATCTAGCAGAAAATTGGCCAAATCCTCGTTGCAGCACTCAATGGCAATGTGCAACGGTGTGCGTCCACCTTTGCCCTCCTGCACAAGATATCCAAAGAAGAAATACAGTTTAATAATATATTATTAATCGTTTATTAATTCAAGTTCAAACTTACTCGTGCATTAATGTCAGCACCGTGAGAAACCAGAATGCGCAAGATATCAATATGCCCGGCTCCGGCGGCCAAATGTACGCAACGCTCACCTGTAACGAGGCAAAAGCAATAAACACATATTAAAAAAATGTTAATAATAATTAAGTAGATATTTTCATGAATTCAGTGTTTATTTAGAGAAACAGCATTTCTGACCACTGTACGCTCTGCTTAAGCTTCATTTATGAATGAAATACGATCACTTCTAAAAAGCGCTCAGTGCAAAAAAGCTTTGCTGTGTTTTTGTTTAACAAGTAGCATTTTGAAATATCAACAATAACAAGAAGTAGCAAATGACAAAAGCTTTGATTACGGCAACAGTAGATAGGAGAGCGCGGCGACGCAGAGGGCTTAGCTTAGCAAGCGCTTTTGCCATATGTACACAATACACACACACACACACAGACACATTTTGCGGTGGTATGGTTGAAAAACCCAAGAAATTCCCACAATAAAACAGCAGCACTAACGACAGCAGAAAAAGTCAAAAAACCAGCAGTGGCATAAAAAGCAATAAAGCAAGAGCAACAATGCAAAAAAAAAAAAAATTAAATAAAGTAAAGTTAACAAACCAAACAAGCTGACTTTTGTTGGGCCGGCGGCGGCCAACAAGTTTGCTCAAGTTCAAATTGGTTTAAGTCGAGAAGAGCAAAAATGTTTGCACATAATTTATACGAAGACAAACAACAACTAAACACAACGACAACAACGAATAAAAAATTACTAAATATGCAACGAAAGCAATACTTCAAAATTCGCATGGGACGCGCGGAATAAAGTTGTTTGATCGCGCATATAAATTAAAAATCAAAAGCACGGCTGAAATCAAAAATAGCTCTTGTCTTTGTGGTTAGCAGTTGTTGTTGTTGCTGCTGTTAATTTGAGATTGCTGTTACACGTGCTCTTGATTGACTTTCACACACACACACACATAAAGCCCAGCTCAGCTGCTCAGTTATTTTTTCGGGCGTGCTCATTGGAATTCAGTTTCCGTAAGAACTTTCAATGAAATGCATAAAAGTTGCGCATGCGTTGTCAACTGCTGGGAAAATGATCGATCGCTTAGCGTTCTAACATTTGCATGTGTGTGTGTGTGTGAACTACATATATCGATTTGACACCTGAGATCGATTAATTTTAAGTTTGGAATGCAGCAAATGGAGCAATTTGATTAAAAAATTTTTTTTTTTGGAAGTTGACACTGATAAATTTAAATTGAATTTGACGGCGACAAATTCACATTGCCATTAATCATTAAAACGGCTGCGAAGTTAATCATTATGATGATTAAAAAAAAGCTGATTCAAAGGAATTCCCAGGCATGATTAAACAAATTTCCAATGACAAAACAAACGATTCTAAAAGTAGTCACTTTATAAAACAGAAGTATTATCATATAAACTAAATTCGCCATCTTAAAATGATCGGCATTTGGATGGGAAAGAAAGCAGATATCAGGCAAGAAAGTTAAAGGCGGGTTTGTGTTGGTGCTTTGATTGGATTATTGACTTCAGTTCATTTCGGCTGCCAAAAGGCCAACAAACAATAACAACAATTGTGTCACAAGTTTTAAATATAAACGATGACAACATTTTTTTTTTTTGATTTTTTTTTTGTCTATGTTCGTTCGCCCAATGAGCCAAACGGAGCGAGTCCGAGCGATCAGCAGACAAGCATCAGCATCTCTGTCTGTGGTCACCATGCGCATGGCTGGCATGGGGCAAGAGAAGTCGAGATTATAATAATACGAGCGCATAAAGGAGGAGATAGTAAAAGCCAAGTCAAGCACAGTTCCATTGTTGCTATTTTGCCTCGCCTCGGCCCGATCGTTAGCATACGATTAAAGACTTATATTGCTGGCTTGTACATGAATATATATCTATACAAAGACATATACAAATAAATACTTACTTAAATATAGTCTTATATACATATATATATATATATGGTATATTTATAAAGCGCGTTTAGAGTCAAATATGAAATATTAAAGACAACAAAGTTTGCTCCAAACTTGGGGAATTCCCAAGCTGCGTCACGCGTCTTAGATTTTAAATTGATACAAATTGGTTCCAGCGACTAACCAGAGTTGAGTTTATCATTATCCAATCCAAAGTTTCATCTGGGGCTGGGCTGGGCTGCCAACAAGTCTGAGCGAAGACACCATCCCCCCTCCCCATTCCCCTAAAAAAAAAGCGAATGAACAACACAAGAAAAGAAACGACAAAAAAGAAAAGAAGAAGCGAAGTAGTTAAACTTGAAATCGCTATTTTGTTCGAGCGGCCTGCTTTCCAGAAAATAATATCAAAAACAGTATAATAATCTCGCTAATCGAATGTGAATTTGAGCAATTAATAAGCGATCGCTTTACGAAACGCTATCAAAATGAAATGCTATTGCGCATTGAGACCGAATCCTTGAACAGCAAACCTTTCTACACCAGGCCACTTCAGAATATTATTTGTACATAACACACAATACATATGTGCATATATCGTGTATGAAATGTACTTGGTACTTTCCGCAATTATTCAACTGTTCTGGTCTTTTGTTATCATCGTCGACTCCAACTCCCCCAACCACCACCCCCCCTACCCCACCACCATGCTTTGCCCTTGCTCCATTTTATTAGCACAGGCGGTAAGGCAAATGGCGACCTTAAGCAAAAAAACCCAGAGTCGCAAAGTTCATAAATTTATTGACAGCACAAATATTAAGAGAAGGTTTTTGTTATTATCTTTGCTTAATTTTAATTAATTGTGCTTATTGTTAGCAACGAACTTTGAAGAGTTTTTATTTAATAATTTTGTTTTTTGTTGCTGTTTATTCTGTTGGTATTTTGACAACGTGTTTTCGTGTTTTTGTTTTTTATCTGTACCGCCCGCCCGCCCATCTGTTGCCCACACGTATTAAGCGCAGTTCGTTGGTTGTTTGTCCTTCACTCAAGTGGATAAATTGAAAAGTTCATTGATTCATAATTATATCATAAATTTGCTTTTTTGCTCATGAAATGTAATATCTATCAGAATTTGTTTATATTTAGCCAAACAACGTCATAATCTTTTTTAAAGTTAAACTAGTAACGTTTCTTTTTTATGAAACTAACTCGATTACGAATCTGCTTTACATATCGATATATAATTGATGTGTTATCGCTGCAAATCTTTACAAATATATAAAATAACAATTGCAAAAGACAATTTAAACATTTTTTTAAAGATGTGACATTGAAAAAATTGTTTTTTGCCATGTTGAAATTAGGATTTGGTGTTACAAAAAAAAACCAGGCCATTGGGGAATTGGGGAATTACCTGAACCAAAAAAAATAAATAAATACAAAATAAATACACACAAAGACAACTGTTTAAATAAAAGAACAATATACAGTTAATGGCTGTTTTGGCTAAAACCTTCTGGCGCCACAATTGCCAATTTGCTGTTGGAAAGTTTTAAGTGGAAATTAAGTGAAAATCCCAATGTGAAAAAAAACCATTAACAGCAGCCAGTTGCCAAATGAGGCGTTAAGTCCCAAACAACAATAAACGATCATGTCGCACAAATATATGTTGGTGGATTTTCCAAGTCCAAAGTAATCAATTTGGTTTTTCTGTTGCACACGCACGCACACACTCTCTCTCTCTCTCTCTCTCTCTCTCTGTCTTTTTCTCTCATTTTTTTTTTTTGCAAGCCCAAAAAGCTAATTTTGGTCAAGTTATGTCATGAGATTATTTGATGACTTTCTTTTAAACGAAATGCAAAAATATGCGATACTTATGGATGGGAGAATGTGTGTGTGTGTCTATGTGTTTGCGAAGAGTTGGAGGTGTGAATGATCGTGCCACGTGTTTGTTATGACCACTCCACACCGCTCCAAAGCATACCGTTCCACACTGTATGATACTTACATACATATATGGATAATACTGCGGGCATATGGGCAAAACCCGCAGCACAGCGCCAAGAAGAGGTCAGGCGCTGTTGTAAATGAAATGCTGGCCCAAAAGCACTGTCAAGTGCTTGATAAATAAATACCGGTAAAAGTTGCTGTTGACCATTTATGTGTGAGACTAGTTGCATTTACTCGTTATTGTTGTTAGGGTTTAACCCATCCATCCATTGTAGGCGAGTACAACAAAGTGTGTCAACGTTGAGGTGAAAATTGTCTCAGCCATATCTATACATATATAAATATATATATATATATATGTGTGTGTAGAGTCGCATTATTATAATGATCTTCAACTTCCGTTATGAGTGGCGATATTGCATTGGGGCTTAACCAGTTAACTTCATGAGCTCATTATACTCAATGCTCGTTTAATAACATGCGTTGTTGTTTTTTTTAATTTTTTAATTTTTTTTGTTGTTTATTGCTGTTTATTATTTTTCAATCGGTCGCTGGGAGAGGCCTGACCCCATCTCGAGAAGCTGGCTGACTCGCTATGACTAACATGTGGTTATTGTTGTGATAGAAAATGTCACTGGCAGTCAATAAAACCTTTCCAGAATGCTAGTAAAATAATAATTTTATTTATTAGCATTAACAATTGTGGGTTAAACCTGTTTGTTAACGTACGCAACGTAGTACCAGTCCAGACCCCAGGTGGGTAACAGAACAAATGTTGTTCAATGGCGATAATATTCGAGTAAAAACCGAAAGAAATGTGCACAAGGGGAGATCGCTTCCTATACGAACAGCTGTCTTTTTTAAACAATGGAACTCGAAACTCGGTTAATAATTTTGACACCACATTCTGTCGTCATACGGCATTGAGTAAACTTTTCTTAAACATTCAGAAATAACACAATCATTAATTATCGATATCATTTCCTATTTGCTATGGAAACTTTTGAATAATCAAAATACTGCCCATTTCGATAATTATCGGAATGTTTTGCTGCTCGGCTATTCTCTATGTATAATATGACCCTAAGTGGCTTTTTATCGATTAATTACCATTAAGCTCTTGTTTCACATCACAGCTATAAAAACACAGCACACTTAATGATCAATTACCAATTGTGATCACATAACAGCGCAGTCGTTACTCTATATCTAAGTATACACATATATATACGTCAAAAAAAAAACCTGTTTATTTAATAGCAATGTAGTTCAATACGACTCCAAAGTACGCTCAACATTTTAGTACGCATATTATGCAAATTCCGCTCAGCAATTACTAGTTTCTTATACGCGTCATCTTGTAGTTATTTTCCAGTTTTCATCAGTGGGTTTCTAACGTTCCAAATTATAAATATATCCATCTACCGTTCCACGGCATTCCCCACTCAATTACTTACTATCTACTTATATACAGATAGATGTGCGAAGCCCCATTATTTGACTTGGAGAAGGTTACAGCAAAATACGACAAGTCATTCAGATTGCCTTAGAATGAATAGACTGCTGCACGTGTTGTCCGCATTCACATTTATTTGGATACAGTAAATGTACTAGAATGTCTGTGTGCTACAAATATCGATAATAGTTCAGATATATAAACTGGGGCATGTCGAAGACTGAATACACTCCCCGTACCTTAACCATATTCTATGACAATCGATGAGTATTTCTAAATATAATATTCAAGATGCTGAAAACTATGGAACTGGCATCTCATAGTCTAAGAAATACATATTACATTTAATAAAATAAATAATTCTGACATACCCTTAGCAAGCAAAGGGTATTAAATGGGAAAACCTTTGATAGTACTTATCTTTTTGATAGCATTGTTGGGCTGGACGACAAATAATGTGTGTGTGTGTGTGAATGTGTGCACTTGGGCCATATGTAGGCAATAAGTGCCGTCAGAGCAATAATAAACGACCACCATTGGGGTTTTTCTCGAAATGATAAGGATTTTGGCCTTAGCTTGACGACGATGCGTTGCGACAATCGCTGCAATTGCCTATGGGAATATTGGATTTGGCTTATCACCAGTTACCAACTGGGCACAGAGCCCAGCCCTGTTGTTGTGTTGTGTTCTATTATCATAAGTGAAGTGAAGTAAATACCGTTTTTGGAAAGTTCTTTATTTCTTGCAACAGATTCAAAGAGATTTTCCATATGTGCTACAAACATATATGATTGTTTGTTTGTACACATTTGTTGTTTATAATTGTGATATTCCCCTAGTGTGTCTCGAAAGACTGAGGGCATTGCACATTTTGACAACAGCTATGAGATTGTTGTTATTCGAAAATACGAATACGTTTGACGAATCAAATGGATGAAATCGTTAGAAACTTTACCGATGCTTCATTAAACAATTCAAAAATATGTTTGGAAAAAATCATTGGACCAATTATTAATTATTAATGACTTTGTTGTGTTTAAACCGGTTCATTACAGTGGGACATTGTTGGAAGCTCACATAATTGTTAGTTTATCAATAAGCATGAGCAACATCATCATTTAGTAAAATTGCACAAAAGTCTGATGATAGGTGCGGTTTTTTATCACCAGAATATATGCAAATAATTGGCTTGATTTATTACTTATAAAAAATGGGGAATGTAAAGTTCCCATTAAACTGTAAAAATCGTTTTACTCTGTTTTGGCCAAGAAGGAAATTCGGAAATTCTATTTTTATAGGTCGTCGCGTGTATTTATTTATATTCCTTAAGCGGCAGTCAGTCCGATTGCGTGCCCAAATCGTGAATATAGTTCAAATATATGTGTTTGTATAATTATATACACTTCTATTCTAATGACCACGCCACTAAAGCGATTATCGCCAGTAAACCAGTAGTAATTAGGACGATATTACAGAAATAGCTGGGGAATTCCAAAAGCTAAAGAAATGCGTGTGGTTGAGTTTAAGAAATATACATGCTTACATATATGTATATATATATATATACGCACGACCATATATTATATATATTCCTACATAGTGTGTGAACATTACTCACTTTGCTGATAAGTTGTCTTTTTGATAACCCTTGAACTCGCTTTGCCATTGCTCTTCACAATTATGTATTGCACGTACAATGTGACCAGAAATAACTGGCACATAGTTTCTGCCTACATATGTGCATTTGTTTCCGACATATTTACTTTATATTTGAAATAACTTGGCTAAGAGCCAGGCGCGACAAAGAAGAAGAAATGCCAGCGACTATTTTCGTAACAATTTCCACAAGCGAATTGCATTAAATTTAAGCACAAAAATGCAAAAAGCAGACATAAAAAAATTAAGCGATACGAATAAGAAAATAGCTCGTTAAATTTAGACAACATTTCTGAAATCGGAAAATATATTTTTATTGTAGACCACTTCACAAACACAAATGTATATATATGTATATATACAGTATTGCTATTTCCCGTTTTAAATAAAAAACCCATTTATTTGTGTTATTCACACTCGAGATTTTTCTTACCGAAACACTATGACGAATTCTCATTTCTTTGTGCAGTTGGCAGAAATTAGATTCTGCGCATTTTAACTGTTGTTTTCGTTTTTGTTTGGTTTACCTAGTTTTAGAGATCAATCAACATATATTCAGTGCAACAATGACGTCAATCAAACAAGAAAGTCTTGTGACATTTGTGTAGAAACCCAATTGAATATGATTTTATAACATCTGGCATTTTAGACACTCGAACCGCACACATTTAAAATTGCCTCAAAAAAAAAAAATAATAATACAAACACAAATAAATATATAAATTAATGTGTCTGCCTTTGCATGGGAAAACCCAAAAATTTGAAAGAAAAAGCTGTCGTTGTCTTCATGTCATCGTTTCGCTTGCCTTTTGATACTCTTCAAATGGAGGCGGATAACTAGACTTTGGCATGCAACAGACTGTCTGCCTGTCTGTCTGTCAGACTTCAGATTGTGTGATGGGTTAAAAATTTATGTTTGACTGAATAATTGCCTATGGAACTTTGATTTTTGTGTTATGGAGATAAAGATAATGAATTAAAATTGATTTATTAATTGAATATTTCTTCAAATGATTAAAACAGAGCATTCAACTGTCAGCTCGTACAAGTTTGAGTTTTTCTTTGTGCTTCATTTATATTTAGTTTCTTTTTTATGGGGGGGGGGGGGGGTGTGTGTGTGTGTGTGTGTGTGTGTGTGTGTGTATGTGTGTGTGTGTGTGTGTGTGTGCTGTGTCTGCATTGATCCAGCCAAGAGATATATAGATATATATATAAGCATAAGTCCATTCCGCATATGTTATGTGCAATGCCTACTCTTCTATATATAGATTACAAGCATATAAAAATGGAGGTGTGTGTGTGTAGTTCGGTCAGCAGCAGCTGTTTCGTCTTGAATATGAGAGGCATGTGGACCAGAGACCGGTTTGGTCTGGTTTATAAGTAGAAGAAGCTGTCAAATGTTTGTTCACCACATGTTTGAGAAAAGAGCAATAGCAGTAAGAAAAAATCAATGGCGAACTCTTTTTCGTTGTTGTTATGGTTTTTATATTCTTAGCAAGGTTATACATAGTCCAAAAGCGAGAATAATCGATTAAACAAACGAAAGGTTAAAGTAAATACACGCATTTACAAGAGTCGATGTGTGTGTGTGTGTGTGTGTGTGTGAATGTGTGTATGTGTCTGTGTGTGGATGGCTATAAAATTGAATCTGAATCCCCTTCAGCAGAGCTCAGCTCTGCTTCGCCAAACTTTCAAGTTTATTAACCTTTTGTGTCGACAGTTGCACAAGCTTCAACACTTTTGTGTTTGAACAATATAAAAATACTTTTATGTGTGTGTGTATGTGAATGCTTTTATGACGACTTTTACTTTCTTCCGGCTTAGTTTCGTTTTTATTCGAGTTGCTATTTTCAAGTGATTTTCAAAATGCGATATTTTGTGCATGGAAATAACAACGGATTTAATTTTTATAGATTTGCTGGATACAGCAAGGAAATTATATTATTTTAATTTAATTTTTAATTTCTGCAAAATTCTAATTTTAAGAGTCCATGATTTTTAAGTCAAACACCGCACAACAAACAAGACAGACACCCCATTACTTTCACCACGCCACACATACAACACACAGGCACCTGTTGTTGTTGGCGCATTTAACTCATTTGTATACAAATAAATCAATAATAACAATCAAGGAAATAAGGCCGCGCCTGCGGTCTATCAGATACATAATTGTAAAAGTATCTGACGCTACGGATTCGTGTGTGAGAAGAAAATTAAATGAGCTGGAAATTAAATGGAATTACCGCTTTTGCTGTTATTGTTCAATTTCCTTGACGATCTAAATTTGCGCAATTTCAAACTTTTTTTTTAATCTATGTACAATTTATAAACAATGCCACTCATTGCTGACGTCAAACGGAAAATCGCATTTGCTTATATATTTCTCTCTTGGCTAAATCAATAACAAAGCAAAAAAGCCAATGAAAAACATATTTTCAGGCGAATAATGTGCGGAGGCCAAATGTATTTTTGGCAACTGTTCAGCACGGGCCATAGGAATATGTTGTATTATATAAATATTATATATATATATATTTGCTGGCAGACAATGTCTCGCACTGTGGCTAGCCGATGGCGGGACAGCTAAAATATAGAACTATACTATATCTTTTATTTGCTTTTGGCAACAAATCAAATGTCTCAGAAGTGCCAACCATTTTTTGGGTACAATTGCCAAAACTATATTATATACACATATAGAGACAGATATAGATTGCAAAAATGAATTTTCTTAATTTCTACAAAAATGTTGGGTTCTAATAACGGAGCAAATGTATTTATGTATGAAAAGATCAGTTAGGATTATCAATGTGCTAAAACCCCATAGATAAGTGTTCATTTTTATAATAGCTTAATAAACATATTATAATTATAAACACATTGACTGACTTAAAAATATATTTTTGAAATAGATTATGAAGCGTGCTCACCATCATAATTGCGTATCTCCAGATCGGCAGGCAAGTGAGCATAGCTCAGCGAACTGACTGCCTTGTCATTGGAACGATGTCCATATTGGCGATGTGCCTCATGTATCTCCGAGGCGCCAAACTTCTCCGTCAAGGCGCGCACACACTGCTTTTCGCCGGCAATGCAGGACAAATGCAACGCCGTATTGCCATGACGATCACGTACAGTGGGCTATTATATTGCACATAGATAGATAGATAGATAGTTAGATTGATGTATGGAATGATGGGTGTTACTCTTTAAAAGGCGCGCCTGCAACAATTGTGGGTTAGGGTTACTCACCTCGGCACCGGCCAATAGTAGCATGCGCAGGATCGCTGGCTGCGCTGTTAGTGCGGCCAGATGAAGGGGCGTCTGAGCCACATCGTTCTGGATGTTCAGGAGGCATGGATGTGGTGCCATGCGTATCAGAGCGGCTACAACATCCACATAGCCCGATATGCAGGCCAAATGCAGTGGACTATAAAGATAAAGAGAGAAAGAAAGTGAGTGAAAAAAATATAGAGAGAGAAAGCAGTAAAAATGTTGAGAAATGAGGTAAATGAAACATTTTTACCTGGACATTTCCCACTTGTTGTTTGATCGTTTCGCGGTAAAACCCCACAAATTTGCGATGCCCAAAAACCTGTTTGCTGTGCGTGAGTGTACCTATACAGGTAGTACATACACACCAAGACACATACCAGGAAAACCCCTGATTGCCTGACTAACACGTGTCATAGTCGACACGTTTTGAAGTCGCTTCATTGTTTTGTGATTCATGAAAGTCTCCCCAAGTTGGTGGTCAAGTCTAATTTATAGCGATCTGCCCGAACATGGAAAAAGATTTGCATCTATTCGGCTAAGCATTGGAAAAGATTTTAGAAAAACCTAGCAATTAAAACTGGTATATTCCTTTAAATCTTTCCTTTTTTCTTTTGTTATGTATTTCAAACATATTAACAATCTCTGACGCTACGTATAGCCTATAATTACTTATACATTTAGTTATAATATATCCAATCAATGGATTATGACAGTGCTACCTATATTAAACTAGCATAAATAGTCATAATATTGGGGCTTATTAAAACATTTTAGTAGGGTAAAACCGAGATGATTCTTAGTCACATTTTTCTTACTTATTATTTAAATGAAATTTATTTAAATTGAATTTTCTATACAACTTATTATAGGTTTTTCGAAAAAATCACATTTAAAAGTGTAAATGAAAAGATAAATGGGAAAATAAGAGAATCTTGGATTCAAATGTTGATTGCAATTTAAATTTAAATATTCGAATTAATATCGAAGATTTAAAACATATTTGCTAATGCGTAATTATAAGTCCCAATCACCCCTGTTCCATTGCTTTGAGTAAATTACGAACATTCGAATTTGATTTTTTTTTACTTACGTGTCGCCATCGTCGTTCTGTTGATAGAATTGCTCCCAGGCATTGATGATGTTGATGTTGTTGCTTCCGCTTAATGGTGCAGTTGCACTTGCAGTATTTCCAGCTGCATTTGTTGCTGTTGTTGCAGACATTGTTGTTGCACTGCTGTTCTGTGGGGCGCTTCTTCGTCCAGCGGAGGCGTTGGCATTTGTTATTGCTGTTGTTGTTGTATTGAGATTGTTCAAAGCTGTGCCGCCGCTGGCGAGGCTCGATTGTACGGTCCATTGCGGTATGCCCGTATCGACATTGTGTTTGAAGCGCATCTGCTCAATGGCCGGCTTTTCGGCGCTAGATTCAGCCTTTTTTTGACTTGTCTGCTGCTCCTGCTCCTCGACCTCCTCGTCGGATGCGTCGTCTGTTGGTTCTTCGTCAATGATGCCCGAATCGAGCACCACTTGCTGTTTATCCTTAGTCTGGTCTTGCTCCTGGCCCTTGTCCAGATGTCCTGAATGTTTTTTCTGTAGCTCCTGTTGAGGCTCCTCGTCGCTTAATTCGCCGCTAAAGATTTGAGCTGATTGCGGGCCAGAAATGAAACCAGAATCACTTGTTTCGCTTTGTGCTGCAAATTCTTTTTGCTTGTTAATGGCGGCTAGGCTTCCTTGATGTTGTTGTTGCTCGCTGCTTTTGCCGCCAAATGTTGCTGATGATTTCGATTGTTTCCTGTTAGTTTCAATTGCTGCTGCTGTTGCTTTTTGCTGCTGCTCAACACTGAGCGCTGGAAGAGTGCTGGCAACGCTACCACCACCAGCACCAGCACAACTACAATCCTCTACCGTTTCCTTTTCCTTGTTATTATCACTTGTTGCTGCTGTTGCCGTTTGGTTCCACATTTTGAACTTTTTGCCTGTTGCTGGCCCTTTTTAGCGGTTTGGCGTTAAAGTTAATATTCTTCTTATTTTGCTGCTTTTTAATGCCGCACAAAATTTTCTTTTTTTACTTAAGTCTTTTTTTTCACATATGTAATAATATATGTATGCGCTCAACTGTTGCTTCTCGTTGATTCTGCAAAAATTTCTTTTATAAATAAATGGAAATTCACACGCTGAAGTTAGCTTTTAAGCTTTGCTTAACTCTCACACACACAAACAAACACAAGCACACACACACATATATTGGTCGCTCGCGTAACTGCGCTTTAAGCCTTCCTCTGGCAGTCGCGCATTCGGTGACAGCCATAAGTGTGAGTGAAACGAATGTAGTGTGGGGCATACAAGTGAAAACGCAATAACAGCAAACGACAGACTAGATTAGCGCATTATGAAGTTATAATTGGCAACAACAAAAATACTTGTTTTAGTTTCTCATTTTCTGGTAATACGTCGCATTCAGTGGAAATTCTTATATTTTTCAGTTGTCTGCTTTATTTTCAACTTGCGCACCTGTCTTCGTTTCGCACACACTTACAGTCGCTCAACACGCACTCAAACACACATACATACACACACACAATCACACCACACACATACATTCTAGCAAGCAGGCTGAGGCTGTTTTTTTTTATTTCAATGCATTATAAGTTTTCCTCTATGTGTCCGCTGTTGTTTGATTTCTATTATGTATTATTATTATATTTTATTACACGCGCACACACCTTTCAGACTTGTCTGTTAATGTAACTTGTTTTGCTGTTCCATATGAAACATACGCGTTTCGCTTAAACTTGTAATTGACTGAACTGCGGCCACACGTCTCGACTTCTTTGCGTTGAAAATAGCACTGAACGCTGTGTTGGAGCTGTTTAAATTTAGTTGTGCCGTGACTATATTCACTGCAAAGCTCTAATAAGTGGGGGAATCCAAATGGCGTTACCAGACTGTTGTGCTTTGTTTTAAAAGCTTTTTAGTGTAGGGCGCGTAGCGTCATAATCTTTATCTGCGGTTTGAATGTGTGAGCACTTTACAGCAACAGCAACAACAACAACATAAACACCAGCAACAACAATAGCAACAACAACAAAAAGAACAGTAATTCCAAAAATTACAATTAAGTACCATATGCAAGTATTTTGCTACTATGGGAGGTACAAGCGTGCGCAACGCTCCGCGACTAAAACCGGAATGAAGTGCGTGTCGCGCAGTCGAAGCCTGGACGAAGATGTAAAGAGAAGATTTGCTAAAAATGGCGGCAGCTGTTGTAACAGAAAAAGGAACAACATTTTAAAACCCTAGCGTTCTGATCCTTGAGAATGGCATAGTAAATGCAACTGTAAAATTTAACAGAAAATAGTCTATAATTAAATAATCTACAATTAAAAAGTTAGAAATTCGTACACAACTCGAATGTTAAGGACATCGATCTTAAAGAATGCCATAGTGTGATTTACAAAATTTTTTGGTTGTGGTTTGTTTTTGCTTGGGAATTTCTTATTTGGTTGTTATTCGTCACTTGGGATTTTCAACAATGTATTGCTAGTTCAGAGAATCAAAGGTCTCTTATCATTCGGAATTTTTAAATGCAGGATCGGACGAGAATTCCCTAGAAATCTAAAAATGTTTCACACATCTACATATGTATGTATGCATTTATGCACATTTATGCGCATTTGTGTTTTCTGAATTTTTTTTTTCAAATGGATAACGATTTGAGCTGTATATTATGAGATAAATTAAATTAATTTAATAGTATTGAAGCAATATAATATTTTATTTATTAAAAAACTTAATTATAAAGATGTTTTACACATGAAAAATTCGTTTTGCGCATTTCAATACGGAACTACTTAATTAACTTAATAAAACAATAATAACATTTTATTTATTATATACACTTAATATATTTCTTGTTCTATTAGATAAATAACCCGCACTAAAATATTATTCAAACAACCGCGAAACAAACTGTGCTGGAAAAAGAAGTCTGCACTTTTAATAGCGTTGTGCAGCACTTAATGCAAAATGAAGAAGAAATAAGAGTCCGAAACTTTTGTTCACAAAATAAGATCTATTAGAGATTGAGTTTATATATGTTAAGTTGCGTGGCCGTTGTGAGAAGCATGACCAAGCAAGCATGTGGCAAGGATTTAATGCAGGTGGTCAAGCAGTTGGAGAGCTTTGCGCCCTCAACCCTAGCAGAGAAGTGGGACAACGTGGGCCTTCTGATCGAACCAGCAAAAGATGTAATTCCATATTTCAGTCTCAGTTTGAAACAATTTTTCTAATGAGCAAACTGTAATTTACAGAAAGTCGTTCGAAAAATTCTGCTGACCAATGATCTGACGGAGCCGGTGATGAGCGAAGCTGTTGATAAGAAAGTGGATCTGATTATTAGTTATCATCCGCCAATCTTTAAGCCGCTGACACGCATCACAATGGGCAAGTGGAAGGAGCGAGTGGTGGCCTCTTGTCTGGTCAACAACATAGCACTTTACTCACCCCACACGGCATGGGACAAGGTGCCAGGTGGCGTGAACGATTGGCTAGCCAAGGCTGTTGATATAGAGGATATTAAACCACTGATCCCAGAACCGGGGGCTGAGCCAGGCACTGGTTCCGGCCGTTTAGTGAAGACCAACATGCCCCTAGCCAAAATTGTGAGTGCACTGCAGGAGCATATTGGGAATGATGTGCACATGGCCTATGCCAATGGCCATAGTTCAGAGATCTCAATGAAAACGGTAGGCATTTGTGCCGGCTCGGGTGGCTCGGTGCTGCAGGGTGTGCCGGTGGATCTGGTCATCACAGGCGAGATGTCGCATCATGAAGTGCTGGACTTTAATCACAATGGCACCACGGTGCTGCTTTGTAATCACAGCAATTCGGAGCGTGGCTTCCTACGTGAATTTCAGCCACAACTCATCGATCGCTTGGAGGGCGCCTGTGAAGTGTTGATATCCGAAATGGATACGGATCCATTGACTACCAAGCAACGGGTCAATTAAAAATCGAAACAACTCATCACAATCAAATTGGCCAACAATTGCATTTTGAATACAAGGAAATACAATTAATTGAAAACTTATATCTAAACTTGATCCAGCTTGAATTTAAGGTTCTTGCTGGCTGCATCGTTGCGATGCAACTGGTACAGTAGACGCTGTTCCAAATGCTTTACGGCCTCCACAGTGAGGACCAAGGTGTCGTGCTTCAGCATCGAATATACATTCAGTCCAAATGAGGGCATCAGATTCACATACCCAATGGAGTCGGTGGCATAGCAAATGTTCTCCGGAAACATCTCTTGCCTGAAAAAGAAATGTGTTAAGATATATATATAATATGTATATTGGCCACCTACTTGTCAATTATTAGCACAGATGGTCCCCAGTTGCGTTCCGCTATCAGGTCCCTGATGAATTGTGCATCCGGTGTGGGAAACTCAACGTTTTCAATGATGTGCAGATCATCCTGGGCAAGCTTAACGCTCAGCGTCGATGTAAGGCCCAAGACGCGTGTGTAAAAGGGCAGCATATAGAAATGGGATGTGGGGGAACGTGGACCGTGTACGATGCCGCCGCCCTTGAACATCGGTGATCGAATCGAGCCATGACGAGCGCGTCCCATGCCCTTTTGTGGCCAGGGCTTGCGTCCGCCGCCGCGGACCTCTGCGCGTGTTTTGGCATGCGCCATGCTTACATAACGATACTTGCGCTGCCATTCGATGTTCTCCTGTATGATGTCGACACGCGGCTGGGTGGCGAACACATCCGGATGCAGTTCCATCAAACCCACTTTTCGCTCCTTCACTGTATCAACATTCTCAATCCATGCCTGCCTGGCGCTGTTCCGGCTTACGGGCGCAAATTTTGCATAGTTCTGTGGCAATATCAAAGCTAGTTTTGTTGCGGCTGATTCACTGCTTGTCGCCTCGACGCTTGCATTGCTCTGGCAGGCTGCGTGTGTATTCGATATATTTCGTGCAATTGGATGTAGAAATTGTCGTGTTTTATTTAAAAAACTTAACATTTTGTTAAATGTGCTTCCAAATAGCCACAATTGTTGATATTGTGCCGACTTTTCGATAGATTAATGATCGAGCTGCCGCCACAGGTTATCGCTACAGTGCTGGTAAGTACTAATTTATAATCAAACAGTTTGAATCACCCTATTTTTTTTATTTTGTTAAAGTACGTTTACAATTTTGATGCGGCTCTAAAATTAAAACCAGTTAATATGTCCCTTTGTGTTGTAGCATGCAATAAAAATTATTTACACTTCCACTTGGCGGCGAGTTCAATATCTCAAGATTTTCTTTGCCTCCATCGCCGACGCAATCATCCTCAGTGTTTTCATCGTCGTCGCCGTAACTGTGATGGGAAAATCTATAGCTTAAATCGCAGAGAACTTTAATATCTTCGCAATCGCTCTGTGGCTCGGGAGCACTGCGTCGATTCTTTTCCTTGTTACTTCTTTTCGAACTGCCAAACAGATCCGCAAACTTTGGCTTCTGTTTGAGCTGGTACAGACACCTCTGTGCTGATTTTGCTTCTAGGCAATCCACAGACTCTTTTCTTTCTCGCTTTATTCGATGCTCGAATGAAAAAAATTTTAATGATTTTGATTTCAAACGTTTGGTTTGCTCTGGTTGCGAAACCTCCTGTTTCTTTTCACTGTGTAACCTCTTGCGAAGCGGCAATCTGCTTCTTGATGGGGACTGCTCAGAATTCAAAGGATCATCATCCTCTTTTTCCTTTTTTTCTCGATCTATTCTCTTGCAAATATAAAGGCTACTCCCTGATTTAGTTGTGTCCGCTTCCAACTTATACGGTTCGTCATTCTGTGGCTTCGTTGGTTCCAACAGATCTAATCTAATTTGCGCTTTCTTTTCTTGTTTTCTCCATTTGCAAATAGTCAGACTGTGTATCGATGCTGAACTTATTCCTTCCGAATGATCCGATTCCTCTTTCTTTTTCTTTTCACGATTTCGTATTTTGCTATTAGAAGAACTGCTCCTCGATTTGGATTTCCCTGGTTCCGTGTGTTCTGAATTGCAAAGCGATGTTGCTTCTCTTGATTCTCCATTGATGATCTTGTTAAGGTTTGTATCCTCGATTTTCCGGGCATTTTCCTGTAAATGTTTCTGGTTTTGCTCTGTCCTCCTCTCAGGTTTTTGTGTCTTACAGCAAGGGAAAAAATCGTTTGCTTTTGAAATCTGAATCTCCATTGAAGTTTTTTTGTTTTCGTCGGTTATGGTCCGGTTTGGATGCAATTCACTTTCCTTTGAATATTCATTACGTCTCCTAGAGGAATCCAAGTCACAACTCTTGTGATTTGAGTATTTTTGGGATAGTTTAAGTTGGTCATGCTCTGAGTTTTTACGGAATGGATTTTGTTGTGTAATTTGTTGCCGAAATTGTCGTGGACCTGAAATTTTTGTATTAAGCGATACATGATTATTTTGGTGTTCAGACTTTAATGCGCACAGTGGTCTCTGATGTTTAGTGTCGATAAAACTATTGTCAATGGGATCTTTCTGAAAACTGGTTCCATTTTTCTTTAAGGCCATGGCCATATGAAAAATGTGTATAAATGATTGAGTTGGCTTCGAGCAGTTAAGGGTTTTACACTTCTTATTGTCACATGAAAGGATTGTGCATGTTTTCAAATCCTTCTCAAGGGTATCCGGATTGCCACCACTCCGAGTACGAGGTCTGGCTTTAATTGACACATTCGAATGTGTAATCCTTAAATGATTATTGCTTTCATTTGTATAGCCACGATAATCAATTTCAGTCGGATTCTCACAGTTGCATTGAACGAGAGAATTTCCATTTTCAGACTGTTGACGATTGATTTGTTCCTCCGATTCATTATGTAGATAGTTATAAACCATTTGCGCAGGTAATTCTGCTTGGACCTGCTTTGTCCGTCCTAACTTACGCGACATATTTACCATTTGGGTATTGGATTGTTGGTAATAATTATATTGTTGGGGATATGAATTGTATGACATGTCATTAGGACCTTTTCCCTGATAGCCCTGATTGTGGTAGTCCAAATTATATTGATTACTATCCTGGGAAGTTTGATAGTTCGGAATCTCATTATAATACTTCTCGGGCATCCTGTTGTATCTGAAGTTTGAATTCATGTGAGGCAAAGAATCGCTTGCAGATTTCTGAATAATACTGTTTTGATCTATAACTGAAATCTTTTGACGTAACAATTGCTCTTGCTTCTCTAAACCAGCGACTGTCTCCCTAAGAATTTCAATTATTTGATTAACATCACATTTATCATCCACAAACAGATTTGCCATTACGCCGCCTTTTTGCATTTTTGCTGGTGTTATTCGACACTTGCCGCACTGATTCTTGCACCACTCAGTTGTACAACATTTTTTTTGATAATCATTTGATGGGGTCTCCTCCCTTGATATATTCGTTTTGTTCCAGTCCATATTCCTTATGGCTCTGGGTTGAGACTTTTTCCTTTCTTTTTCGATTTCGTCTTGTAATTGTTTTGAACTCCTTTGATTAAGTTGATATCGATGGCTCTCATTAGATGAATCTCTTGAAGGTTTTGCCTTTCTTGTGAATTTATTGATGGGTGCACCACATTTGTGGCAAATACAATCGCTCTTATTCTTGATGCAGGTATCACTACATGCTGATGATGGGTTGCTATTGGCTTTGTTTCTGGATCTAACTGGAGATTGCGCATCTGGATAATTATTTTCAGCTATATTCGACTGTACTTTAGCTTTAGCTGATGGAACCTTGTCTCCAGGCTTTGATATGCTGCTTTGAGGCTCTGCTGTCTTGACCTTCTCCAATTTCCCTTTTGTCATTTGATAATTTGCGTTAGTTGGCTTGACTGCCATCGGTTTTCGTGAAGAATTTATCGTTGGACTTGGGGCCTTGGTTCTGCATTTGATGCAGGCTGGACATTGGCATGGATTGTGAAGTTGTATGAAAGGATTTGAACTTGCCGGCTGGGGTCTGATTGGCTTACAGCAGTTTCGACATTGGAATTCGCAGCAATTTTCAGCCAAGTGATTCCCTCGGACCACAATGAATTCGGGTAAAGAACTGCCTTGAAACTGTTGAGTTTTGGCTATTGAATAATTTGGAAATTGATTGCCTATCTGCTTAATCTTGGGGGCTGTTCTTGAGGTCGGTGGAACCTCATTGCCACTAGGATTCGGCTGTACGCCATTCAAGGGAGGTGGATCCTTCTTAGACTGTCGTCTTTTCGAGCCCTTGCAATCAGTTTCACCTGCATTTTGTACTACATTTTCAGACTTACGTCTCTTTGAGGCTTTGCTTGCAGTTTTACCTGCAGTTTCAATTAATTTCGGTCGAATTCCTTCTGTTTGTGTCATAGCATTTGAGCAACGGGGACATTGAATTGAGTTGTTGGCTGCTGCTTGCTTATAGAACAGGCTTTCGCGACTGGGATTATTTGAATACTGCTCTATGCTATCATTTCCGTCGAAGCCTATGTTTTTTTTTGACCTACTTGAAGAAATTTTCTTTTTTTCATTAGACTTTCCCTTGGAATTTTGCACATTGTCCATCCTAGAATCGTGATTCTGATTGTATTGATATTTCTCTTGCTGGGTTACAGAATTGCTTTCTCTCACTGCAATCGTGCGACTCAATTTGATTGTAGCATCCATCATGGTGGGTGGGCGGCTAATATGCTCAATGCTTTTCAAATGCTCCGTGGTTGGATAATGCATTTTCCCAACTTTATGTTGGTTTTGAATGCTCCCATTGCTATTGGATGCCCGACTATCGATGTCCGATGATGTATAACCGATATTCTTCTGAGATATCGCTGCTGCATCTATGGGATGCGATGGGTCTGGTGGATATTTGGTGCAGACACAACCACAGCTGCCCGCGTTTTCCGACTGACTTCCTGCTTCGCCGCTGAAGATACGCTGCTTACCGAAATCTGAGGCATCCACCCTAACTATATCGGGTATGCTGCTGACTCGCTTAGTCCCATAGCCCATATCATTCTGTATCGACTTGTTGCGCATCTTTTGCTTTGGCTTCTCCAAACCCTGTCTGATGCGTGAGTTGGCTTCAATTGTGGGCGCATTCCTGGAGCTCTTTGGCATGGGTCGCAGCGAGCACTGCACATTATTATCAATATTCCTTTGATGGTGGATTCTTCTGGGATGATCGGCTAAGCGTTGATCGTAAATTGTACGATGGAGTGCCTTGCAATTGGTTATATCACTTGGAGACAGCTCTGCGGATCTGCCATTAACCATTCGCAAATCCTCGACCACCTCCAAGTTCCAACTAGATGGATAGTTTAACGAGCTAGCTCGAGAGCCTCGTGACACTTTGTCTGTGGAAATAATATCTATATAATTCGTTCATATCTGAAGTGCCGACACTGTTTTTTAGTGCTCTTACCATTTGCTCTGCATTTGGGACACAGCTTCTTTGGAGTGGCTACTCCACAGTCCAGGCAGCCGGCTATCTCGCGCTGCGCCAAGCCCGTTGCTGAGAGTAATCTCGAAAGCTTATGATCCGGTTCCCATTTGAAGTTAGAGAGGTTGCGCTGCATGTTGCGCACTAGTTGCGTGTCCTTGGTAAGGGGTATGCCCCTTACCTGGGTACTGCATCTACTAGTGGGCACATCATACAGCGCAGACCCATCTTTCGAGTTTTCCACCTTGCAGAGGAGAGCCCGTCGCAGCAGTTCCTGCTTCATAGAACGTTTCTTTTCGTCAAATCCCTCCATATATTTACTTTATTGTCGTCGATACGCGGTGAAGATCAGGTCCAGTCTGAGTCAGTGCTTCGTGGTGCTACAAATTTAAAAAATATTCAAAATTTTGACAGTAATCGAAACTGTCCGCTTTTTTCTTACTCGACATCTACAGTTTCCCAGTAAGCTTGAGGTTAATTAATCCAGATAGTTTCTGCATCTAAAAATGCCGCTTAAACTTAAATCGTTTGAATTTATTCATTTAAATTCATACATCAATCGGCTTATAGTAATTTGGGGATGTGTCCTTTGACAACTTTGTTTATCAGGACCAGCATGGAGCGCAGCAATGACAGGAATAGCAACAGGAATGACGGCAGTTCCCATTGCAGCCATCCATGATGATGGTTTTCGGTTCGATGACAAACGGCGGATCTGCGAAACGATCGAAAACTGTTTTGGGCCGATGCTTCTTTTTCTTTTTCATCGGCCTCTTTGCGTCGGTAAGACTCTTCAGATAGCTGAGGCACTCCTCATTCGGGACGAGGCCCAGGAGTGTTCTCTCTAGGCAGCCCACATTGCACTTGTCGCTATCTTTAGTGGCGTCAGATAGATTTCCTGCCCCACTCTGCATGCCACTTGCCTTATGATAGACACTTTTCTCACGGCAAAGTTTCGACTTATGCCTACCATGCTGATCTCTACAATAGTTATAGTTGACTCCAGGTTGATTGCCTTTTGCTGCTTGCTTGTTACTCGGCTGCGTCTTTGTTGCCTTACTGAATTAAAGCTAAATTAAATGAAAATACAAATTTTAATTGAAATTAATATTGACATACTTTATCAGTACGATAAGTATTGTAGGTCTGTTGCGAGGATCATCTTCGTTTGATGTGGTTTGAGGTGAGGGTTGCTTCTCTTCTGATTCATTTTCGATCGCAGACTGATCATTTTGGCGTGAAGCATCCCATCCGGAAGGATCCCATGCACAGGGGATTTGTGCAGCGGTGGCAGGCTCGAAATAGTTTCCTCTTTCTGAATTAGCATTCTCTTGAGATTCACATATGCCTCCGACCCAACGACTATATTGGACTTGTGAATCGGAATCGTATCTGACTCCCGACTCCCACGATCTGCCTGCCTCCATTTTAGGCTCAGTACTACTCAACATTGCTCTGAAAATTTTGTTGCCATCTTCCCCTCAGTTCGAAATACTTGAAATGCTCTAAAACTTAATGGGGTGTGTTTTGAGTTTTCCGGCGGGGATCACTGCGTGGGATAAGTGAACGGAATTTGTTCACCACCTTTGGCACGCAAACGTTTGCCACATACCGACTCGTACTGGGAAATCTTGCATGCTTTTTGGGCCACCTCCCTATTGATCAATATCTCATCGTGGAGCTGGTCAGCTCTTGCTGCCTTCTGGGGACAATAGTATCGACAAAAGTTGCCATCATTGGGTAATGCTTCGCACATTGATTTCAGTACACGGCATTTGGGTAATGGCGGACTGGAATTCGGCTGATTGGCGATCACCTTAGGTAAAACCATGGCCTCCACTTTGGCCTGCTCCGTGGGCTCCTGAACCAACCGAATCTTAGCCTTTTTATTGGATAACACTTTGCCACACCGTGACTTAAAGATTTGTACAATCTTGACCGGATTCTGTGCAGTTGCGATCTTCATCTGGCACCCAGATTTCTCGGAGTTGCTCATAAGTCGCTTGTCCCACTCTTGTCGCAGGTCGCTCGTGCTCACAGACTTCTCAGAGGTGTCCATGAAGCGAACGCCCCCACCCATGGACGTTCTGGATTCCGTTTGCAATAGCTTGTGAGAGGTGGATATCTCGCGCGTGATTGGATTCTCGGACTCATTGTTTGAATAGTATTTTTCCTGCATTTCCAACATGGCCAGACTTTTCTCGGCATTTTTAAACCAGTCATCCAAGCTGCCTGACGCTACAAGCTGCTCCGCCATTATTTCCGTTGTGAACAGTTTATCCTCTTGCTCCACCTCCTCTTCAATGACTGGGACACTGACTTTGCCACATCTGGGTCGCTGCCCAGGGGCATCCGAGCAGTAGCAAACGTTATATTCTTGTTGCTGTTCAACCGACTGATCTTCCGAGACTTCCAGACTATTTCGTCTGGATGGCGTAGACAGTTTCCGGGGAATCGAAGTTGTGGCACACATCGCTGGCTCAACTTTCACTTGATCCTGTGTGACGACGCCACAAGAATTGCAACAGCAAGGGCAGGGACACCACATTGTGGTGCCACTGTCGCGCATCTTTGGCCTATGCGAAACTAAAAATAAGTGCAGATTCAGCATTATATTATATCCCGGTTTGTGATCTGCAACTTACGTGCAGAATTTGAATAGGCTTCTGCCGAGGTGCGTTTCTTTCGCGGAAGCAAACGAGATCTGCTTGCTGCTTGCGCCTTAGCAACTACGGGCGGGGCAGGCGAGACTGGTTGAGGCACGATGATAACTGGCATCAACTTAAATTCTTTTCTTCGGCACTTGCACTTCTGCTTCAGCTTGCCCAGAATAGAGTGCTCTGAATAAGGAGTCCAAGTGGAGTAGATTTTCTGCTGCTTTTGCTCCGTTTGTTGCTCGATATAGTTGTCCAGTTTTAACATGGTCTGATGCACCAGATCCGTGAGCATATCTAGCTGTGCATCTCTGTCGCTTGCTGGTGGGGTGCCCATATCCATATTCCTCGATAAGTTCTCATTCAATGTTTTGAATGAAACCTCGCGATTTTTTAAGTATTTTCCCTCACCTTCTGTGGAGCAACGGGATAGGATCGGCTCCAAGCGAGCTTGTCTTGCTGTTGGCTGGGAATAATGGTTATTATCCAACTGCTGCTCATTCTCCAGTGTTTGCATCACATACTTCAGCTCTTTTAATGCTTCTTGATGAGCAGAGCAGTTGGAGCAGTTGCCTAAGGCAGCCATTTGCCGTGGTTGGCAGCAGCTCGAATTTTTAATTGTGTCCAAATTGTGCATGCCATAAGCAGCAAAATCCATCGCATTTTTTTGCTGCTGCATTTGTTCATATTTATCATTTATCCTTGGATCATAGTACAGACTATGCGCAGTATGATAGGATGCAATTAATGGTTTTTTGCAATGGCATCTTTGGCTGTCATTGGTCTCAACATTGACAGAACCAATGCGACGCATGCGTCGAAGTTTTACTGGTTTTGCGGCTTCTGGTTGACAGGCTTGGCTCAGTAGCCTTAGACGTTGCTCCATGTGTTTCGGATATATCGGTATTATCTGTCAATTTTGATTGATGTGTTCAGAAAACGACAAATTTAAATTTTTTCAGCTCCCATATATGTGTACAAAGGAAACTTTTGAAATCGTTTCCATGGCTACAGCGCGTTGGACAATATTTTTATTTTTTACCTAATTTTAAAAGTAATTCGCCTGCTTGTTATTACTACGTATGCATATTTTATATAAATGCATGTTCGAAAAATTAAATGCATACTTTTAGGCTGAAACGTAAAAATGACGATGAAACACTCCTTATGGCCACACAAAATTACTGCATACTTATGAGCTGTTCAATAAAGATGATAGTGAAAATTAGTCTCCGAATTTCAGAACTTTTAAAGCATACTTCACATACAACTATCACAAGAAATTGGTGAAATCCTTGCTGATTTTTAAAAGACATGGTGTTAGAATCGGAGGAGCTAATTCTATAGAACTGCTTTCAAGGATTATGGGGATAGTCCTTGAAATGGTAAAGTTACGTCGGATTTTTTTATTTTTCTCATTTTTTTTCCGACTTACCCCCCTTTTGTAACTTGGGCTTAACATTTTTTGTTGAATCCTGGAAGTCTTTGAATTCCAATCGATATTTCTTCTTTCTGTGAGCTCAAAAATGCGTGTCCTTTCGATATTAATAAGGATAAGGCCCCTACTCAGTGAATTACTTTCATTGAATTTAAATGTTTTTATTTTATTATGTAAATAAAATTATTTTCTTTACATGTAACAGTTGAACTTTTCTTTTGTTTGTTTATTTAACACGCATATTTATATCCATATCTAAAAACAAAGCATTGCACTAAGTTGTAATCATGTTGTGGTTGTTTATTTATTTATTCAATTTCCTTTTTGTTGTTCTAGTTTTTGTTTAAGTTACTTTGAAAGTGTTCCTGAGGTCTCAATGGCGCATATAGGTACCGTGTTGTAGTCGCTGCTGCTAATTCGATTCGTTTCCAGCCGGTTGAAGATTAGCATTAGATTAGGTTAGATTTGTATAGAATTTATTAAATAAGATAGATATTTAATAATTAACAATGAGCCTAATCGATGTTCACATCTTAGCGCTAGCCTAAACTTTGTTTCCTTTTCATTTCTTGTATTCTTGTTAGTTAGTTGTTGCATTTGGCTCCTAAAATGGGACTTTAACAAAAGTAAAGCACACGAATAATAAAATATAATATCAAAAAATGTTTTAATTGATTTATTGCTGATCCTCCGGTGCTGGCAGCTTCTCCCATGTGGGTTCAACGCCCCAAATCTCACGGGCATATTCGGCAATGGTGCGATCCGATGAGAATTTGCCACTGGTGGCAATATTGTTGATGGACATCTCCAGCCATTTGGCTTGGTTCTGTTGCGAAAAATGAACATCACATTATTAAAATATATATTAAGGTGATTTTGATAGATTTTCATTGATTACCTGATAGGTCTTGGAGACAAGATCCTGGGCCTTGATGTATGCATCGTAGTCGGCCAGCAAGTAGTAATGATCGTACTTGAGAAGGATATCCGCGATGTTCTTGAACTCGTTGGGATTGCCGGGGCTGAAGAAGCCACCCTGGATCTGATCGATGACCTGCTTCACCTCGGGATTGGCATTATAATGATCGTAGGCATTGTAGCCCTTCTTCTTGAGCGCCTCAACCTCATCGACGGTCATGCCGAAAATGAAGATATTATCCAGACCCATTTCCTCGGCCATTTCCACATTAGCGCCATCGAGGGTGCCAATGGTTAAGGCACCATTAAGCTGGAACTTCATGTTGCCAGTGCCGGAGGCTTCAGTGCCAGCGGTGGAGATCTGTTCAGACAGATCCGCAGCGGGCATAATCTTTTCAGCCAGCGTGACGCGATAGTTCTCCAGGAAGATTACCTTCAGTTTGTCACCAACAATGGGATCATTGTTGACCACATTGCCAACGGCACAGATCAACTTAATGATCTGCTTGGCCACATAGTAACCGGGCGCAGCCTTACCACCGATCATGATTGTGCGTGGCGTGAAATTGGCTGTGGGATCCTTCTTGATGCGATTGTACAAGGTGATAATGTGCAGGCAGTTGAGAAGCTGACGCTTGTACTCATGGATGCGTTTCACCTGGATGTCGAACATTGAGGCCGGGTTGACCTTGACACCGTAGTCCTTCTCCAGAATAGCAGCCAATTTAAGTTTGTTCTCCTGCTTGACGCGTGCCACGTTGCGCTGGAAGTTGGGATCCTTGGCCCACTTCTTCAATGCGACCAGCTGATCCAAATGCACAGGCCACTCATCACCGATCTTCTCGGCAATCAGATCGGACAAACCAGGATTGCAGAGCAGCAACCAACGACGTGGTGTGATGCCGTTCGTCTTATTCTGGAACTTCTTAGGATCCATTTCGTAAAAGTCATGGAATAGCGAATCCTTCAGGATCTGCGAGTGAATGGCGGCCACACCGTTGACGGCATGCGAACCAACAATCGACAGATGAGCCATATTGATACGCTTCTCACCATCCTCCTCGACCAGAGACATGCGACGCATACGATCGAGATCCTCGGGGAACTTCTTCTTCACATTTTCCATATGCAGGAAATTGATGTGATAGATGATCTGCAAGTGACGTGGCAATATCGACTCCAACATGGACACGGGCCAACGTTCGAGAGCCTCGGGGAGCACCGTGTGATTGGTGTAAGCACAGGAGCGGACAACAATATCCCATGCCTTGGCCCAATCCAAATGCTCCTCATCAATGAGGATGCGCATCAGTTCAGGTATGGCCAGCGATGGATGAGTATCGTTCAGCTGGATGGCCACCTTCTCGGGGAAGTGTTCAAAGGTGTTGCGCACCGCCTCGCGAGATCCAAACTTAGAGGCCTTGTAGCGACGAATGATGTCCTGCAAGGTGGCGGCACACATGAAGTACTCCTGCTTCAGACGCAACTCCTTGCCCTCAAAGAAGTTATCGTTGGGGTACAGCACGCGAGAGATGTTCTCGGCCAGATTGCGATCCAGCACGGCCTGAATGTAGTCACCATCGTTGACTGTAAAGATTGCGAAAAAAGATTGCAAATGAAAAAATAAGTCACAAATGATGCAATTCAACAACTCACAGAACTTCAGGTTGAAGTCAATTGGCGACTTGGCGGACCAGAGACGCAGGGTGTTCACATGGTTGTTGTTGTAGCCGGGAATGGGATTGTCATAGGGCATGGCATAGACCCGCTGGGTATCGACCCACTTTTTGCCTTCGGGCGTATCGATCACACGGCCATAGAATTGAACGGGCAGCATGAATTCGGGACGTGCCTTCTCCCAGGGATTGCCATAGCGCAGCCAATCATCGGGCTCCTCCACCTGTTCGCCGTTCTTGATCTTCTGGGCAAAGATACCGTACTCATAACGGATGCCATAGCCATAGGCAGCCAGGCCCAATGTTGCCATCGAGTCGAGGAAACAGGCGGCCAAGCGACCGAGACCACCATTGCCCAAACCGGCATCTTCTTCCATCTCCTCGAGATTCTCAATGTCCAGACCCAGCTGATACATCGCCTCCTCGCACTCGCTCTGGATGCCCAAGTTGATCATGGTGTTCGTTAGCGATCTGCCCATGTAGTACTCCAGCGACAAATAGTAGACGCGCTGTAAATGATTAAAATAAAAGGGTTTTATTTAAGATATTTTCTTTTAGGTATTTGTATTGAAAATTAGTTAGTGTATGAAACTGGTAGTTCCTCTATCCCTAAGAGACATAATAAGTTCATCCCATGCAGGGTATTCCTCTTAGCTTATTATTATTATTATTTACATTAGTTTACATCTGCAATTTTTGAACTGAATTAAGATATTATATAGGAAGAAGAAAGAATGCTTATACTGCAAAAACAAATCTTTTGACCGATTATTCCTATATCAGCTATGTCGTCTCCGACACCATATTACATCATAGATACAATTTTTCATCAAGATCAAGGAAAGACGGAGAGAAGGTCGACTGGTGATTCTTATCAAGTATTAATATATATATATTTATATATATATACACACAACACATTTAGATATCGGTTTATCAAATGATATCATTTATGATTGCATAATAATAACTTGGATCGAATCAAGATGTCTACGATGAGGACATCATACTTAAGTAAGTAACTTTTATATTCTGTTTTTGAAATAGTTTCCCCCACCCTCGATTGTCTCCATTGTAAGCTGTTGTTATTCGGCAAGAACCGGTACAACTGTACATTGTTTAGGAGCATGATTGGTGACGCGATCAGTAGCTGGCCTAATTACCCAATTACAAACTTATGTTAGTGCTAGTAGTGTTTTGTTATTTATTGAGAAGGTCAACCCGCTGGCGCCTTATCTACGGTTGCTAATTTGATTCAGTACTACCGGGAGACTATAATTAGACATTTACATTCACCGGTTCAACGATTGATCAGATCGGCCCCGGCCTGATAAGCATAATGTAATAAGTCTGATAAGGGCAATACTTGCTATACATGCTGTGGAAACATGCTACGTTTCTATGCACAAAGAACCATGTAATGTGAAATGCACCCAAAGGTAATTAGAGCCAATCGCTACATCTCTGCTCGATGTTGCGATCTGTTTTGACGACAACATCATCATCGATTTGGAATGTCGCCAATTTAAAAGTTGTTCCATGCATCGCTTATCAGCACTGCCTGATATGTAAAATAGTGAAGAACACTGCGAGACAAGGTCTCAGCAGAGTTTAGCAATTAATTACGACTATATGCATTTATATATAAATATCGCAATTAAACACTGCATATATAGATAGTATAGATAAGACAGATAATGCTTCTATATTGGCACAGATGTGTCACATTCACAATTGTGAATTGCAAGTGACAACAAACTGGCCAGCCAATAATAAGCGGAAACTGTTGCCGTTTGATAACCCATTGTTTTATTTACGACCGCAGAAAAAAGTCTTATAATTGAATTTCGATATGCATATATGTATTTCAGCCGTGTGCTGGCCATAATTGATAGAGGGGAACATATGTTTTTGCCGCTTATGGCCCTAGACCAAATGATAACAAATACCGTTTGTTTGCGCCTGTAATCGAATCTAAAACAAGTACCCTTGTTATGAAAATGAATATGTTTATTTATATAAGCTAAGCAACAAGCAGCTGCTCATACTCATATTGCAAAATATAAACATATATCTATACTACGGTTAACAGATAAAGCTATCTAATTAGTTTCTCATGTTGTATCTAACGAAATTTTCCCATGCGGGTAAATTCGAGTTAATGTTTGGGCTTATTGTAAAAAACATACAAATAAATACTTTTAATTGAATTAAGATATTTAATATATGTCAAAAATATATAAATTGCTAAACGCATTTTATTCTTTTTATATTTCTATTTTACTTAAAGTTGAAGACACCTTTAGATAATTAACCTAGTTCTGCTTGACACACAGTCCGAATGTGCTTATGTATATGTTTATAAATTAATAACAAAATAAAACATATATATATATATAAGAAATAACTAACTTTTAAATAGAGTTCGTTTACCCGTTTTGACCTATCATCAATTGCTTCAAAGCGAACTCAATCATCAATTGGCCACTTTGAAAACACAAAGAAGAAAAGCACCCCTAAAAGAAGTGGACTCAATTAGCTTTAAGTGTATCTAGTTTTCAGTTGTCGTCCATATATCCAAGACCATAGCATATATTTACTTAGGTAGATACATTTTTACATAGTATTTATTGCTTTCATGGGTAGAGAACAGATTGCATGTAAGCGCATAATGAAAGTGTAACAAACCGTAAATGAGCCTCATGAAAATTTGGGTTATTGTCGTTTTTTGGAACCAAAATAAATGTGTGTACCCTCGTACACATACACACACTCATACACATATATATATATATATACACATACACATATATATATATACATATATATACACATACACACATATATATATATATATATATATATACAACTACAACAAAAAAAACTAAAACGATGACAAATTATTATGAAAATTTTCCTGACGATGGCGTCCACAGCCAACCAGCAGACGGCTCTCATTTTTGTTAATAACCTTTGATTGACCTTGAAAAAATGTGTGAATGAATGTGTGTGTGTGTGTCTATTGTGACTATTATGCTGTTGTACATTTATATATATTCATTTATATTTTTGTTACTATGCTATAATTGTTAGTGCTTTAGATAAATTACTTAAATTGACAAATTTTATCGATAGATGTATGTATCTTGCATAAATTTACCAGTTATTCACAGCATAGCTAAATGTATCTCATAGATACGTGAATTGAGGAAATTGAAAGTGATTTTGCAACGAGACGCTACTTGGACTCGCTGACTGACTGACATTCAGGCAAGGACAAATTTTCCCCTTCAGATATGCGCGAAATTCGCACGCCTGCCGCACGCCTGATGCACGTGATTGCAACAGTGTGTGTGTGTGCGTATGTGTGTGTGAGAGAGAGAGAGACTTTATGTCTGCTGTGTATACGACGCTGGATATGCATTATATATGCAGTTTTCACAAAAGTGTGCTTAAAGCTGCTTTCAGCGCTCGCAAACTCGATTTGAAGTATGCCATTAATACGAAAATATTCAACTTGAATATACTCTTTAAAATAATTTAAAATATTACAAAATAAAAGAACAGCAAACAAGTAGAATGATATATAAGCTATATGATCATGCATATTAAACAGAAGCTGATAATTTTGTAAATAGCCTAAGCACAGTTTTCCAATATATCGAATCTTAAAAAAACAATTGCTTGACTCTAAATTCTATAAAAACTGCTTCATTTAAAATGCAACAAACATATTTTTCACAATTTGTATAATAAATGCCATATCAAACAATATATGCATAAATAAGTAATATGAACTATGCTACCCCATTAATAAGCGTACGGTATACAAATTACTATGTTCATATTGAAATTATATTTAAAATGCCCTCTCTCTCTATCCTCTGTTTGCCTCTCTCTGCGTGCTGGACAGCGACAGCTGCTGATTTGCTAATAAAAAAATAGCTATTTATATTATGATTTTGTTGTTTTTCTTAACTCAGCTGGTGGTTAAAGACTGGGTCACCGGCCTTTTCTTAGCAGATAATTCTAAAACAACATGTATATATGTATTTGGTCCACCCTCAGGTTAAATGTGTTGCAGTGAAAGTACCCCAAATATTTTTGGCATTGATCTCACTGCACTTTAGCCAAATTCTGCGAACGCAATTAGGCAGAAACAGAAAGAAAAAACAAAACGAAATGAAAGCAACATTAGTGTGAAGAGGATGATAATGAATGTAGAAATGCAGCAGAAATTGCAGCTAGCGAGCGACGAAAACAAAAATGAAAATAAAAGAGAAGTTAATAAGAAATGGCGAAAAAAACATATTATTGGCCAATGCACAGAGAGAGAGAGATTGGTAAGAATACAAGCGGAAAGCGGAGAGCCCAATTTATGCATGTCGTAATCCCAAAAACAAAAAATCAATTTGAATCAAGCTAAATTACAGTAATTTCTTAACCAGTTCCAAAATGTGCAACGAAAGTTGGGTTAGGTTATTTTAGTTTTTGCTCAACTTCGAATTAAAATCGATATTCGAAAAAAGGAGGGGGAGTTGGTAACTAACCTTGGGGTCCTTTTCATAGTAATGCTGCTGTGTGCGTATCCAGCGTCCGACCATATTGTCCTTGACGGTGTTGGCCAGCGCAAAGTAATAATCGCGCAGCGTGGACACATTGCGATCCTTGACGAGGGTGTAATGCAAATGGCGATTGAAGTTCTTCTTCACCTCGGTTACGTTGCCAACCTCAGCGATGCCGCGCACCGAAATCTGCTTCCTGCGATCCGCGTCCGATTGTGGCTTCGACATTCTGCCTTCGACTCTCTGCTGCTAACTGAGCTCTTTTCTTTCTTTCACTGCTTCTAACTATCACTCAGCGCGCTGCTTTGCTCTGCTCAGATGCTGTCGTTGTCCCTGCGTGGGTGCGTAAGAAAAACTAGAAGACTAATTTTTTTTATACGCGAACCAGCAAATACGTGAGTACGATGCGCGACCTCAAACGACCGTTCGCTGCAAAAACCGGAGCACTTCTCAGACGGCGTGCGCTTCTCGCATGCGTTATTAGTCACAAGAGCTTTTCATGACCAGCAACCAGTGACGCATAGGGTATTTTGGTTGACTTATCACTCACTAAAGCATACCTAGTTAATTTCTTATTTTATAAATACACTTATTTTTCTGTTGCTTAACTCTTTAGAAATCAGTTACTTGCTATTAGACTAAACCAATTATAACTAATTTTAAATGCTTATCACATGCATATAAATACACGTGTTTTCTGTTGCTTAACTCTTTACAAATCAGTTACTTGCTATTAGATTAAACTAATTACAACTACTTTTAAAATGCTTATCACATGCAAATTTGTTCAATGCAGGGTATTTTGGTGCAGCTGCAAACTATCTACAACACCAGTTTTCGTTTTTAAATTCAAAGCTTTCGCTCTCTTTCGTTGAGTTTCTCTCTTGTAAACAACTCGGATTAAGGCAAACTGTTTGCGTCTTATCAGCACTACGAAATTCTCCGCTGCTTGTCAGCGTCATTTGCCAGCTGGCATTGGCAAATTCTATTGTAGTGTTGAACTGCATTACATGTCCCTCATATTGCGGTTTTTAGCAATCTCCATTGCTTTTCCACTAACACCTCTCGCTCTCTCTCTCTCTCTCTGTGTCTTCCTCTTTAATTTACTTCTCGCTCGCGCTCTGTGTCCCAGTCACCTTGTACGAAGGTCATACATGCGTATTGTTTATTATTTTTTGTCGACAGAGCGGTGTATGCTTTTTGTTTGCTTTTTGACCGCCCATGTTGCCGGCCCTCTGGTGTTAAGCTTTGCAAACAACGGATGCCAATCAGCTTTTTGTATGCTGTCGTTTTTGCCTATACAGACGAATGCTGCTTGCTTTGGCGCGCCAACTCAGATAATTTAACAAGTTCGATTTGATTTAAGTTTATTTTTATTTAAATTTTTACGACCATATCATACTGTTTAATGTTCTTTTTTCTGAATGTAATAAGTAAGAACATGGTTTTCTCTGCATAGCATATAGCAAACTTACGACACATTTATGTGACTTACATACGTCTTTATTTGAAGATCGTTTTAATTAAAATTAAACCACGAAAAGATCATTTGCTGTGGAAAATGTTTTTCGCTTTTTCGTATTTATGATGATTTTGTATTTACTTACATATTACATACATTTATAGAAATATCATTTTAAGTGTTATATAATATGCAAAAATATCTATTGTTATCATAGTTATATACGGGAGAAAAAACGACGCCTAAAAAGTTATCAGTAGTCCTTTATTTCCTTCTGCTTAATTTTCTTTTTTTTTTATCGAAAGCAACACAAACCATAAATTTTAACTTTCATTATTTGTAGTTTTGTATAACAATGAGCAACAAATGGTTACAATAAAAACATTTAAGCTACAAATAGATGTATTTAATGATTATGATCTTAAAACGTGTTGGCAAAAAACTCAACGTGCAGTGCTACAAAAAATTTATATTAAATATTTGATTTACGATGTAAAAACTCTTACAAATTAATTGTACATAATGTAAATGTTTATGAAACAAGGCGGCGAAGCAGTTTGCAATTCGTTTGCTTTATTTTTCATTTATTCTGTAATTTGTCATGTGCTTCTAGGGCGAAAAAGAATCACCAGAAAGTCCTCTTCATAACTGTATTTACTTTCTTTATTTTTGTTTCTTTTCAGGCCAGGCCAAGCGCAACTCGAAACGTTCTATAAACAAATTGGTCCAATTCGTAATTAGGGCCTTCTTATCAATGCTGAGTTGAGCCTGCTGCAAGGACGAAAGCGTTGACTGTATTTGTGTATATATATGTATGGATGATCAAGGATCATCATCAAGGCCTACTATATATAAATATATATCAATTTTGATATACTTGCTAGAGAGATACAGAAATAAAAATAAATGTAAGAAGAAAAATCAGAAAAAAAATTCTAACTTATATATTTTTACTTCACTTTTTATTTTGATTTTTTTTTATAGAAAAATCAACAAAATTAAAATTAAAACTAAAGCAAAGAGTGTTTAATTAAAAAAAGTTGCTAATAAAAATGGGTGTACAATGTTGTTGTTGTTTTTGTTGATTTCTTTTTTTTTTTTTTTTGCATAGCAATATGCATTTTGTTTTAACTAATTAAAATAAAAGTAATAAAATGTTCTCTTCGTTAAGAATCTCTCTCGTTTAAGCAAAGATATTTGATTGGAACTTAGGAAATCTTTTTTGTTTTGTTTGTTTAATTGCATTGCTGTGGCTGTGTTTTTTTGTTTACTTTCTTTCAAATTTGTTTCGTTCGTTTAAAAACTTAAAGACACTTGGACAATGTTTAAACTACTACGAGTTGATATTATTTTTTTTGTTTAAATGTTTTCTTCATTTTTTGTTTTAGTATTTTTTTTTTTAAATTTTAAGTTTGGGTTTACATTGCATGTTGCTTGTTGTTGTTGTTTTTTTAAAGTTGTAATTATACAATTTGATATATGTATTTATTTGTTATGCCCCGATGAATATATTAAACCATTCAAATAATGCTTTATAAATAAATAAACATGTTGCTGTTTTTGTTGTTGTTGTTGCATCTACTCTTATAGTTGTTGCTATCTATTTGTCCTTCTCTGACTCGGTAGCAGCGGGGACAGGCTTCTTGCCAATGGGAATGGCCACCCGAATTCTAGAAAAAAAAAAAAACAATAATTGTTAACACAACCTAGTAAAAGACTTTCGCTTTTTAAGATATGGTAAGTTTTGAACATTGCTTGCAATAATCTATAAAAATGCCTATATATAAAGTAGATGCTTACTTATCGGTGATTTCTGTCAACTTGGTGCGCACCAGATCCAAATAGGTATCGATCGATTGCTTGTTGTTCTCATAGACCTTGGGCAAGGTGAACAGCGAGACAAACGCTGTTGAAATCGAATTAATATTTGAATCAGAATATATCTACATATATATAAAATGATGTGCTCTTACCCAAAATGACCAGAGTCATGCCATTGAACCAGGCACCAATGTAGGTAAAGACCCACAGGATGACACCGAATTTAATCGAATCGATCAGATCCTCAACTAAAAAGAGACGCCTCAGCTCCGCAGTAAAACCATTGAGATGTGCAACAGCAACGCCCGCAATATGTTGCACCTTCTCCTGTGAAAGCGTCAGATCCAAATCAAGATACTCTCTACACGCAAAAAAGATTTTCAAATACAAATATTATAATATGTCTATAAATAAATATTGTATTGTAGTTTCAAGGCAACTCACTTGAAGGGATGGCCATCGTTTGTCTTTTGTACGGCCTGTGTCACTGATTTGTAGATTCTGAAGGCGACGGTGCCAAAGAGCGCCAGCAGCGACAAATACGCAAACACACTAATCACGGAGAAGCAGGAGATGGCTACCAAAATTATGAGACCGGCGCCAAAAACAATGCCCGACTTTTTCACATCACGCCAATAGATGAGGGATTCCACTGCAAAAATTAAAAACAAAAAGATAATTAAAACATAAGTTACAATTTGAGAGTCGTCGTCTTCTGATTAATAGAAATTTCATTATTCAATTGATAAAAAAAGAGTAATTTAAACCGATAATAATAGTTTAAAGCCAGCACATGTTAGAGTTATGGCTTCATATGTATGCACTGTTTGACAGTCACTGAAAGTACTTCCAGTCATAGCTGAAGTTTATTTGCATACTTGGCTGTTACAGTTTTGATGTCAGTTGAAGACGCAGTTTACAGTTTGGGAGGGACTCGTGTAAATAAGGTATTTGGTTTGCTCAGTTGACGAGCCACTGAAAATACCAAAATATACAAAAGTACACACATTAGCACACACACACACACACACACATGCATAGAAAGAAAGATCATTAGACAGCTGTCTATATGTACGCAACTATATACATAATATTATATATATTTGGTTTAGCAATTATGCAATCTTTGGGGACTCTTCTCAGCATAAAGAAATTCGGTTGCAGGCCGAATGCAAATGACAGATAATAATTATATTAGATAGAACATGATTTAGCAACAGTATATGAAGACATATACACATATACTACAAATATGTATATATTTAAATTATACAATATACAAATATATATACATATATATATATATGTATATATATATATGTAAATATATATATATATATCACTCACAGATTCTGTTCGACATTTTTTTCGTTGGTTCTTCGTGGTTTCGTGGTTTAGCGCGCCGTGCTTTTGATCGTTGGGCGTTCGTTGCCAAGTTTTCTACTAGACAAATAATATTTGCCTCAAAATTAAATTTTCCGGACCACAGCCGGAAAAAAAACGCACAAAGAGCGCCAAAGACCAACGAGAGAGAGAAAGACAAAGAGAGCGACAGAGACTCTTCACTATGGAACGGATGCGAATTTGAAACAAAAGATTGAGAAACGGATGAATATTCATTAGAAACTGAAAGACAACCCCCTCATTCTTGGTCATCACACACTCAACCACCCCTCACCTCCTTAAATGTAGCGATAAGCAGTCAATGCACCCATCGATCCAAAAGCGAATTCAACTTAAGGAAGAACATTTCTGAATTGAACTGACATATAAATAGGTTCTGTTCGATAATAAACACATTTGCTGACGGCCCATTGAAATGCGATTAATTAAACAACAATTTTATATGTTTCTATTTTTAAAGAGCACTTTTCAAAATAAGCACAACACACACATTGCTATCGATTGATTGTTGTGCGAGAGATACCCTGTAAGTTGTGTACTCTTAAATATCTGCTTAAATTCAGCAAAATTTCGCTTTAGCCTTGAATAATAATTTAAGATCTTATTGCCTGATTCAAACTATGACACAAAATAATTTCTTTATATATATAATTTCTGCTTATACATTAAATATTATTATATCAATGTTTTCTATATAACACATTTTATTTTAGAGTAAATTTCATGTTCAACACTTTTTTAAATAACATTCCAAATTACAAAAAAATAAATAAACTTTCAAGATTTTGATTTACATATAAGAAAAGCAAACACGAACATTCATAAATATTCATTTCATTTGCATATCTGACTTTTATTGGAAAAGAAAACTTGGCCATGTGCAATTCTCCAGCAAAAGCACAGCTGGCGGTCTCTATGGAAAAATAAAACCCAAAACAAAAGCAGCTGGTGATGTTCACAGATCACAATGATTTCCACGAGCCTCCAGTGTGGAACAAATCTTCCATCGAGTTGGCCTTATGCGAACCCAATGGAAAGCTAAAGTCTGAGTTCAGTTAAAAGCCACAATAAAAAAAAACCATAGAATTGATAATACGAGCACCTATGCAAATATCGGTAACAAAGCTTAAAACCAACAAATAATACAAATCGTTGGTTAAACTAGTTTCGCAGGGGGTGGGCATACAAGAAAAAACAAAATATAATTAATCAAAAAAAAAAAACTGTTGCCAAGCAGAGCTCAAGAGTCTGAAGAGGAGGTTATGTAAATCGGCAGCAGCAAATTAGAAAGGAAACAAAAGCTGAAACGATGAGAGAGGGCTGGCTACAAATTGAAACTGGGTTAAGACATATTCATTCAGACAACATGAGAAACAATCTGATATATTTCCAAAATGCGAGCCACAAAGAAAGCGTTCCAAGAGAAAGTTTCTCTTTTATCAATTGAAAAGAGATTTTTGGACTTCGTTACAATTAAAGGTGTATCGAATGCATGTAGGTTGAGTGATCAAAGAAAAGAAAAAACTAAAATGCATTGTAAGTTGATGGATCAGGAAGGAAATATTGAAAATGTGGGGGTAAGAGAAGGAACTGAGAACTGGGCAACTCTGTCAACTGGTTTATGTCAAAAACAAGTTTGCACTGAAAGTGAAGTGGAAGAAGAACGAAGAAGAAGAGGAAGAAGAAGTACGAAGAGGTGCTAGATAAGCGAAAGAGAGACAAGTGCGAGTGTGTGAGTGCAAGTGTATGTGTGTGCGTAGAATGAGAAATGTGTGTGATACGACACAGGTCAACGAAAATGTTAAATAAATTCTGATTTACTTTATGCTCCTTAAACTCAAATGTTTGTCTTAAGATAACATTGATCAAACATTAAATTAAAAATTAATAATTAACAATAAATTAGTTGGAAGCAACTTAAGTCTAATTTCGAGCACGTGCACAAGTTGCAGTGCTTAAAGCTCTTCAGTTCCAGTTCTTCCCACATGTCTTTAGCAGCGTGGTTGTGACGTCACGAGCATTGCTGAAAATGTTTGCGTAGTTGGCACGCGGCATTGATAACCTTGAATTAGAATACACACACAGTCACACACACAGATACAGCCACACACACACACACTCATATAAAAGTGATAGTGTGGAGAGCGCAATGCAAGCATCAAATGATGGAAAATGCTCGCGTTGCTCATTTTGCTTCAAGTTATGTTGTTGTTGTTGTTGTTGTTTCGTTGGCAGGCAGGAAAAGTTCGTTGACTGCCGTCGACCGCCTACCAAAAACCAACATTTCAACGTGGCAATCAAAATTCAAAAGGCAACTGCTCAACAAAAAAAGAAAAAACAACTAAAAGCAAATTATGCAAAAGTGTATTTTTTATGCTTTTGGGCAACACAGAGAAGATGAAGAAGAACATGCAGCGATTGAACGATTGAGCAAACGGTGGCCACGTTGGCGTCGCTGCTGACGTTGGCAATCAATGACATGGTCGAGCCAAAGCATAGATAGATAACGCTTAACGGTAAATCAAAGCAGACAGGTGTGATAAGCTCATCTGCTGCTGTTGTTGGTATAGCTTATGCTGGTTTTTACCTGGGCCACGTTCGGGCAGCGATTGGAAGTTGCCATTGGAATTGTTGCGCGAATAACGTTTGCTGCCACCGGCCATTTTATGAGTTTTTACTTCGTTCTTGTTATGTCAAAATAAGGAACTTTGCGCCAAAATGTATGCAAAGCACAATTGGCGTGTTTAGCGGTAATTAATAAATGGCTAATGCACACGCACACACGGAATCACACACACACACACACAAACTGTAAAACACAGTCACTGTTATAAAATTGTAAGCTGTTTGACGAGTGCGATACTGCCGACCGCCGTCTACTCTGAACGCAGCAAAAGAACTGGAAGAAGTTCAAACACAAAACAAACCAATAAGCCGCAGTCGTCGTTGCTGCCTGTGTTGCGACCACTGCTGCTGCTGTTAGCCAGTGTTGCCCATTCAGCGTTTTTTTCGCCAAAACTAGCTCTTTTTTTTCAAACATAATGCAAAACATTGTTTTGTATTTGTATATACAAAAAAAAAAAAAAAATTGTAGATTGAAAACAAAATTGTACAAATACAACGGATGCGAGTACTATTAAATAAATATTATGCATATAGTTCTAATTCCAAAACTTTTTTGTATAACTCATATTTCCTATAAAACTAGCTTTATTTTATTTCCAAAAGTGACAACATTGTTGCCAGCCCATTGGAGCTCGGTGTGACAGAGAGAGCAGACCCCAAACAAGTTTTCTGGAATGGAGCAAATTTTTTTTATTCATTGAGAGAGAGGGAGCGACAAAAAGAGAGCGTGATCCTATAGCGCATGAAAGTAAAAAGATAACGCGCAATTCCAACAACAACAACAGCAAGACGAAGACCAAACTTGGCTACGTAGGCGCTCATCGTTATGAGTGTAAGCAACGTGTCAAAGCACACCCGAAGCGAAGTTCGGCCAAACAGAGCAGCAATCGTATGCCACACGAACGTATGAGTTACGTTCACGTTTGACGTAGTGGGTGCGGTTGCGGTTGCCGTTTGACTGTGACTCGAAACGCACTGTGATTCATTAGTGCTCACAATCAACAATCAACAACAAGAACTACATATACCAAACACTAAGCTTGAGCGTGACGAACAAATGCCCAAACTAGAGGTGTTCAAGTGCGACTGCGTGTGAGTGTGTGTGTGTATGTGTGAGTGAGTGTGTATGTGTATGTGTGTGTTTGTGTTTGTGAGTGTTATACTGTATTTTAATGTGACTACGCTCATGTTTGCTGCACTTAATTTAGTGCAGTTTGGCAAGCACTGTGTTCAATGAACTTTCCATCAAATTGCAACGCAAAATACAACCAAATGGCGTTGTATTCAATTTATGGGAATGTAGAATGTACAAAATAAAAAAAATGTAAAATGGGACTAGTGACATCATAGAAACAACCCCCTCAACATAAGATTTATTTTTGTTTTGCTTTTGCGATTTTGGCGCGAGTGAGTAACAAGCTCTGCTTCAAATGATATCATGCTGACCAAAATCGTAGAAAAACAGCGAGAGAGAGAGAGAGAGAGAGACAGAGAGTGGGTAAGAGACGGAGAGAGAGAGAGCGAGAACGAGAGCGAGAGACATGCAGTTGCCGCTGACATAATTCGCATTTGAAATCGTGTAATGAAAAATAATAAATATATAAACAGATAATAATAAAAATTGCACCTGACATTGTCATGAAAAGGCTACTAAGAGACATTGCATAAGCGGGCAGACACATATCGCAATAAAAAGAAGATAATTAAATTATGAAAAGCTAAATTCATTGGCAAACAGCAACAGTGAGCAACAATCAAAATGAAAGCTCACAAAAATGTTGTAGATATTTAGAACATTGTAACTGCAAGACTCAAAAATACCCAGCAATAAAAAAAAAACAAAAAAAAAAAACACCACCCATTTTATCCGATGTATTATGCTTGTGTTCAAATAAAATTAAATGAAAATGCATTACAATTATTAATAAAATTATTAAAGACTTTATATTGATCACAAATGAGCCAGTCAAAGAATAGTAGTGTAATAATAGTGAAGCTTTGTCAGCTTTCCCTGCTGTTAAATAATATATCTAAACACTAAATAAGATATGATAAATGTAGTACAGTACATCCAGTACTACATTTAGAATTTGGAAAATCAGCAGTGCAATGTTTGCAACGCACCACCATATTGATAAAAGAGCATTGGTAAATTCCCAGAAAAAATGTTATAACTGACAAGCGCACTTTAAATGATTAGCACCATTAGTAGTGAGTAGTGAGTAAAACGAGCTAAGGAAGCAATATACCCATAGAAAGCAAGTTTATATTTAACAATAACAATACTCGCAGCACAGCTTTCTTTGCTCTCTGCAAACAAAAAATGTTTAAAAATAAATCATAGCTGCAATTGGAAACAACGAGCAAAATAATAGAAATTTCTTCAAAATACACACATACATCCTTGTATATGTATTGTATGCAGATCGCAATGTGAATAATCTGATTGGGAAATTAGTACTTACAAGATTCCCGATTTATGGGCAGCTCTTTGATTTCATTGAGCGTTTCCAGCAGCGATTGTAGCGTTTCTAAAGCGGCAGCCATTTCTTAACTCTATTCAGATAATATTTATGTATATATATGTGTATATATATATATATATGATTAGCACTAAATAATTGCAACGAAACGATACAAAACGGAATTAGAAGGAAGTTGGACAAGCGACGCGTATGGACTCGGAATTAGCATTAACCGTTAACTGAAACGACGAGGCAATCGACCGAACGATCGAATGAACGATCAGCGAACCCAGAACACAAATTGAATAGAACCCAATACAATTCGAGGCCCCAGACAACAACAACAACAGAAGCGACAATTGTCGAATGACTTGCCGAAAAAAGAAAAAGAAATGCGTATCTATGTGTGTGTATGTGTATTTGTGTGTGTACTTTCGTGTACACTTTCGGCTAACTGCAATGATAAATAAGTGCCATAAACCTACACTCAGAGAAATGCTTGCAGACCAAAGGGTTGAACATGAAATCTAATTTCACAAAAAATCACAGAAAATATATATTCTTGATCAGCAATAGTTTAAAAATGCAATTTCTTGTATGAAGAAACTCTTTCTGCTATGCTTGAATATGTCTATTGATCTAAAATGTATCTAACTGCTTATGGTAAGCAAAATAAAATTATTTTATAAATTGACAACAGTTTTTTAAATTATGTTTCTTTTTCACTATTGGTATTTCTAATATTTGCTTTGAGTGTAACTGTTGACGCATTCGAAAGGCGCACGCAGCAAAATTAATTTAAACAATATAACAAAATTTTGAAATATGCCAGGGCATATTCTATATACAAGAATTATAATTATAGATTGTAGTTGGACGAAGGAGAAGATGCAGATAACAGATACTACACACAGCAACACAGCAGAAATTCCTGCCACATTACCGATTTCCGCAAAATGCCAAATGTAAATGCCAAAGAATCGAAAGTATTTATGTAGTTTGGCTGTCTGTCGATGTTGTCTGAAGGGCTGACTGAGTTCACTCGATGGGTTCAACAGCTGATAGGCACATTTTTCTGATATTTACTGTATCTTACAGATGCAAAACAAACGAACACACACACACACACTAACACAGAGAGGGAAACACGAATGTACAGCGGTAACCGGAGCACTGCGCTATATTCTTCTGTGTTCTGACGTTGACAAAGGCCGTACATCAACTAAACTACAATTAAATTCAGATGCGCTCGGGGCACATTTGCAATAGGTACACACAGATATCTGTGAGTATGGGTGTGTAGGGGCAGACGGCACCCCTTCGGCCTATGGTCTGGCAAATAGAACGGTCGAGCAGTGCAGAGAATCGGAGAGAGCGCAAGAGAGCGTAAGTGAGTGAGCGCGAGAGAAAGAAAGAGAGACGGTACCGGTCAGGCTACACACACATATGCGTAGCTGTAAATGTTTTGTCGTCGCCTGTATCTCCTTATCCGTTCTTCGCTAGGTAGATCCCGGATAGCGATCCCTATCCCTAAACTCGATTCACTTTTTCAGCATGTCGCTGCATATCGTCGTCGAGAACAGGTAAGTCCATATGCCCATAGCAGGTACGACAGCGGACAAAGGGCGAGAGATAACGGGCAGCGTGCAGTGATATCGATGCCAGGGTTACCGTAGCACAGATTTTAAGATTGAAGAAATACTATTAAATTGAACTGCTGTGCTAATATCGCATAAAACTATAGCAATTTCATTCGCTATTGGCAGCTCTCACTCTCTCTCTCTCTCAACGATCTGAGCGCACTAAAAACTCAATCTCTCGAAGCTTTGAAGCTCGTGAGCGTAATTGCATCTCTCATCTCAGTTGGTGGCCAGCCCTTAAGTTTTGTGCAGACATCGCTGCCTCTCTCCCTCTTTCTCATTCTCTGCAGCCCACGTCGTAATCCACAAATCGAACTGCTTAAACACACACAAACAACAATAACTACAATAACAAAATATAGCTGAAACAGCTAAAAGGCTAAATTTAGCAGTCAAATGCGAGTGCTTGAGACTCTCAGACGCCGGCTAAATAAAATAGCCGAAAGCACAAAATCAAATAATAAAGTGTGAACAACAACAATTAAACGTCAGCTGTGGAGAGCTGCATAGGCAACAAGAGAAAAACAAGAACAATAATATCTCTCTCCAAGTTGGAATTTCAAGGTTAATTTCTGTTTGGGGTGCTGTGCGCACTGCTTGTAAGCAGTCGAAAGCTTATTGTGACTACGCGCCAAAAAATTGATTTTGTTTTCAATTTGAATTAGTTGTGGTTAAAACGTAGGCGTGGGAATCGTAATGGCAACGGAATATTATGGACATCTAGTCGCATGACGTCAGAAGAGCAAACTCAACTACTGACGTAGGCGGCTCTTTTTCCAACTCTACCAAAAATAGCACATGACCCTGAATTTGTTATCAGACGAGACGTTGACAATCTCTGATAATTTCACTTTCCCTAAACACCCTGATTCTACAGGTGTGCAATAAGCGAGGTGTATTAGAAAAGTTGAATCTAAAGTATACTATAGGAGAGTATTCGATGGATTTTTTATAAAATAAAAATGTACATAATTTAAGAATTCAGTAAGAAATCTTACAAAAATATTTAAAAGTAAATTTTAACTTAATTATCATTAAATTATAACTGTATTTTTAAAATTGCAGTAAAGAATATTACTTAGGGTGTTAAAATGCTATCATTTTCATAACTTAACATTACTTATCAAATATCAACAAAAAATCGGATCGCACGTAAATGCAAATTGTTCTATACTATATATTTTTTGCCACTGCAAAAAGTAGCCAACCGAAATTTGTGATGATCTAATCTTCTTTGCTGTTCGCTTGGCAGGAAAACAAGTGGTATATATCAATATATGTGCATAGATATATATGGGGATACGTAGTTGGCTCCGGTGTTGACTGCACGTAACCATTAATTTTCTAATTATATTTCTAACCAGTAACAAATACAAAATAAATATCAAAAGCCGGCCGGCTTTAGACAGGTGAAAGGCAGCTACAATAGAAGCCAGACGACTATCAACTTAAAGATATCTAAGTGTGGGTATTTAAAATGCTGTCACGACCAAAATTGGACTAAACACAAAGAAATTTCTAGACATGAATCAGAGAATTTTGTATGCCACAATGTATTAAGAGTGTTGAGGAATTGAATAATATTTGATTGACATTTGTGACCCACCTAATAAATTTATGTTATGAATCTTGCTCAGATTGATGCTTGTTACTATAATTTCTGAGAGAATGAGTGAATTATATAAGTACATATACTACAAAGTGTTTCTTCATTTTTTCAGACAAATTTTATGTTTTTTATTCTAAAAAAAAAAGCTGAAAATGTCACAAAGATCTGTGCAAAAGCAATGGAATAAACTTCTTCCATTAAAAAACGTCACTTGTGAAATTGACAACTGAATTTTTACAAAGATTTATCTTAGTTTATATCAGATATATTTTATATATTTTACTCTCCCAAAATTCTAGAAATGTAAGAAATATGTGTAGTAAAGAACTTGTTCCATTTATAAGCTTCAATTTTGTACTTCACATTCAGTTAAGTTAAGACTTAATTTTTCCAGTTGAACGAATATTGTCTAGTCTCGCCGCCTCGTTGGCTTTCAGTCTTTATGTTCAAGAGCTAGCTGGCTGTTTGTTGGTAACTTAAGAATTACGTATGGGTTGAGTGACTGACAGACTGACTCATTGCAGACTGGAAACTGCCACATAGAGCCGACTGTCGAGTGCTTAGCACAGTGGGTAGCAGTCCGGGATGTCTAACGGTGTCTGGGCGTAAATGGAGGGTCGACTGACTGCTTTTAATTGTTTTTGAGCGCCCGGTAACCGAAATTGGGCATAAAAGCAAATAGCAACAAACGAGAAATTGCTTTTACGTGCCAAGCGGGTGGCATCAAAGCAGCCTCAAGTATTAGAGGATGTGGGAGAATAGTTAATTTTAAGCCGAAATAGTTTTTATGAGCAATAATTGGTAGCTGAAGTTAATCGAGTCTTCATTTGGATTATTACTATTAGTGAATTTAAGCAAAACGTAAAATGTTAACTTTAGTAAGCAGTTGACTTCGCTTTTTATATATCTATTTGTTGTGATCATGCGTCATTTTATTGTTCGATTAATGTGTGGAATATTGATATGTTGTCCGATTCTAGAACTTTTAATTGAATTTATATTGTTGTTCATTGCAAATTAAAACAACAGATGATGTAAATCTGAATCGCATTGTGGATGGCTCCAACCAAAAACAAAGTGATTAAGTTTGTATGTATTGCGTATGTATGTGTGTTCGTACTTGCTGTTACAGTTGGGTGCAAAGCTCAAGCAATGTCAGACAGTCAGTCAAACGACTATGTTGATGATGCCAATGATGATAATCGTAGACGTTGTTGTATTATGCTTTCATAAGCTGATGAAATAGGCTCAGCTAACAACTGTTATATATACAACTGTTATATATATTTAGTAGTAGTGCATGCCTAGGCTGACGTCTATTGCATGCAAGCCTCGTGCGAAAAGTGGCTGCTGCTAGTCACTCTCCACCCACCCCTCACCAGTCTTTAGACCATTTTAGTTTGCGTTTCGGCGAGCAAACCGACGGAAAAGTTTTCTTTTATTTACATATGTGCATATATATTTGAAAGCGCTTTAGCATGCGATCCGATTACGGTTTTATTTAACGCTCCACTGCCACAAACGCGACAAGGAGCCGGCCGTATGGGGTTGTGTTGCGAAGGTAACTGAACTGCATTTATGGCGTCCTACTAAATTGGTGTGTGTGTGGGGGGGGGGGGGTGGGGGGTCGTGTGCGTGGCACAATAAAAGTCCACTTCACTTTGACCATAATTAGCGGTGCACTTTTGACTCCGCTTCATTTTAAGCGCCCGACGAGCTGTGCTCTGTTTTCTGCTGTTGCCTTTTAGGCTTTGTTCGTTGTCCGGTCAACTTTGGAAAAGAGGAGGGCATAAAGAAAAAAGCAAATATGAAAATCAATGCACAAAAGCAGCGAAATTAGCAAGATAGGAAAAGCTGAAACAAAAGGCATTTGTGATCGACTGTCAAGTACCCTATGGGCTGACCAATTTTATTTATTCATATCTACTTATAAATGTATGTATGTTTATATCTCTACGAATACATCCGATTCGACAGAGACGGGTATCATAAATGGAAACTCTTTAACTTATATTATATATGGAGATGGCTTAGCTTTTCATAATTTTTTATAAATACCCTTCTTCTTAAGCCATGTTTACAGAGTACAGGGTATGTGAATAAGAAACGCCACTTAATATGCAATATGAATGGCTACACGAGAGTAATCTACTTGAGCATATATTCAGGGTTGCATAAAGCGCAATTACAAAAGACATCCACACGCACATACAGAGAACAATCGCATATGTCGAGAGCAAGTGCATAATAATGACAACAACAACAATAACAGAAACAGTAAAAAAATGAAAAACAAGAAAATAAGTAAAGCATGGCATACTTTTAGGCTCAAGGGGGGGGGGGGGAGGGGTAGGGTGAAAAGGAAGGGTTGGTTTTATGCGGGCGCAGCAATGACATCATTATTATGGACAACAGTATTTATTGTTTGTCTCTGTTTAATGTATTGTTCCGCATAATCGACAGTTTTATAATTTGCTTGTACAGTAGTGCAAGCACAGTTTGCGCACAGTTTGTGAGCCACTGGGATCACACAGAAAGACACAAAAACACACATACACAGATAGACACACACACATACACTTACCTTGCGGGTGCAAACGTTCGGGCTTGAACCAGGCATCTGCAAATAGGCGATTGATATATTGATTTTCGTTAGTTTAGCATTAAGTTTTGTGTTGTGCAAGGCAGATATAAAAGATAGAGAGAGAGAGAAAGAGATATAGAGAGCGAGAGAGGGGTGCATTAGGCGGTGTCTCATGTCAAACTAAAGCGAGCATCTAGGCGCAAAGCCAAGAAAACAGATAAAATCAATTTTACAAGAAGCATGCATTTCACATTTATAGCTAAAAGCAGCGGGGTATTATTTATAACCATTGCTAAAATTCCAGCATCATTGACAAAGGTTAGTTTTGCTTCGACGTTTAACAGCATGTTAAATGTTAAATGTATGTATGTACGTATGGATTATTGTATGTATGTACATATGTATGTATGTATGTTTGGATGCTTGAATGTATGAGTGCAACACTTACTAGGGTCCAAAATGGAGCAAATCAATGGGCGCTGCTTGCAGACGCCATTTTGTCCGGCTTCGCCAATTGTACACATCTTGTTAGTTTCACACAAGTTCGCAAAACAATTGATTTAGTATTAATTAAACGGTACTTCTTCTTTAATTTTTGCCGTTCTACGTATATTTTTTTTCGGTATATTTCTTTGGAGTAGGTAACAAAAGCACAGCGCAGTTAAAGAGAGGGAGAGCGAGCGCAGCGCAATTAGGTAAATTACGACGTAACGTTAAAAGCAATTTTTTGTTCGCAATTGCGTATAAGAATTCACTGCCGTCCGATAGGCACACGACGCGTACTGAGACTGAGTGTAGGCTAAAAGCTTTCAAGCCTGTCACAAATTCAAAAGGACTAGTTCATAACCGAACGAAAGCGCGGCGTCGAGAGAGAACATAGGCCAGAGAGAGAGAGAGAGAGAGAGAGAGAGAGAGAGAGAAAGAGGGAGCCCGAGTGCAAATTAGTAAAATCGATAAAGCGACCTGCTGTACGTTGGGTTGAGCAACCGCGCTTAGCCCTGAACTCGCAATATAAAAAGCTCAAGCTCAGTGCTTACAAAAAGTGAGTACAATTTATCGATTTGTAATCGCTGCTGTTTACTGCAGTTGACCAGCTTTGTAGAGTGTAGAGATTTGCCTAAGATAGTTCTGTCCATTTTTGATAAGACAAACAATATTTCGTTGAAAATTTAATTAAGCTTGCATATATACAAATATATAGTTTTGTAAAAGTTAATAGAAGCTTATCATCATAGAAAACAAAAAAAAACACTGAATTTTGTTATTTTGTGCTAATTTCACACTTTCAAAGAAGCCACATTAGACGCGAAAAAAAACGTAATTTACAGCACTGGCATTCGCTGAACCGCATGCGCTGCTTTTGCACGAATTGAGGGAGTGTGCTGCTTAAGGGTTAAGGCAGGTGGCCCGAAAATTACCAGACGGCGGCTTTCTTTTTCTGGGTGCGGTGTTTATTGCAGCTCTCCTGCAATGACTACAGCTGTAACCAATTCCCTCCCTGTAAAGGGGTGTGAAACTTGCAAGTTGTGAGCTGGTTTGTCTGTCTGTCTGTCTATCGGTCCAGTGTTGTTTACACCTTGGGAAGGAAGATAGGAAATCAATCAAGCTGACAGCCACTGAGGGCATCTGTGTCTAGCTCTTAGCTGGGATACGCATATAAATATATATAGCGTATATTTATATATATTATGGATTCTCTTTTATTTTTTCAAAAGGCATATTTTATTTTCTGACGCAAACTTGACAAACTTTGGCTTAGTTTCTCAACTAGCAAATCGATTCGAGAGCATCAAGAAGAAATACAAGAAGCAAAAGAAGAAGAAGCAGAAGCACATGGCATTTATCATGTGACAAACACAAAACTGCAAACAAAATGTAGACAAGTTTTACAAATCGAACAGACATCAAAAAACAAAAGTTCACTTAAAGCACAATTAAGCTAATAACTTGTAAAATACTTGTCCTATTTCACACAAGTCAATATTATATAAGAAGTTAGATGCTATTGCAATTTTGTTGCCTTAACGTTATTCTACATTTCCCTTTTACGTTTCGACATATTTTGTTAGTTTGTTTTTTTTTTTTTTTTTTGGCATAAACAATTTAGCTTCATAAACATCCAGTTTTATGACATCCATTCTATATGCTGAGCAGGAACAAAGAAAATTTATTCTATATTATATACAAATATATTATTTAAAGATATGATTTTTTTTCTTAAGTTTTTCTGAAAAGTTGTTTTGTTCAAATATATGAAATTTAATAATCTCTTTTACAGTTGGACGAAATTTTTGTGTTTGATTGTACCTACAAGCAAATTGATGCTCATAAAGATTAAAATTTTTACTCTAATAAAAACAAAAGAAAATTCAAATTTAAATATAGCCCAAAAGCAGTCTTCGAACAGCGTCAGTGATCCAAAATAATATCGATCACGCCCGCCAGCTGGGGAGCACTTGAAAAAAAATTTAACACACACAGACACACACTGGCAATCTAAAATTATATTATGCACACTTTGTTTACCGCCGGGTCGCGTTTCGCGGCGCTTTCACAGTTCTCGTTACGCCTTGTAAGTAAGTGCACTAATTTTTTTTGTAGCTCAACACTTTTTAGACATGCATATAATACAAGCTAACATTGTATAAACTTATGTACAAGTGTTTAACTTCTTGCAGCGATTACATACACAGTCTATTTATAAGGACTTAATTGCTTTTGTGATAGACAGCAGATGAGAGAAATTAACAGTTACAAAAGACGAGCGATAAATGCAAAGCAAAGTCGCCGATAAGTGCAAGCTTAACATGTGCTAAGCACACTGACTAACTAAGCGAGAGAGAGACAGAGATAGAGCGAATAGAAGGGGGAAGCCAAAATAAGGGCTTAACAGTGCAGATAAACGACACTTACACATCTATGATATGCAAAGGAAATGTGCACTGAGCAACTGGTAAAGAAAAATGCGGATCGTTATCGAAAATGCGCCTTCAGCTAGGTCGATGACAAGTGCCAAGCACCAGAAGCAGCCGCAATCAAAGTCAATGCCAATTGGAAAACGAATAAGAGAAAGCGAAGAAGATAGACAGACTCATATACTTAGCATGTACTTGACATAAAAATAGCATGGCAAATAAAGACAAAGGCAATGCTGAGGAAAAATAAATGAGATTACTAATTGGAAAATTTTGCCAGCATGCGATAAAAATAAAGGCGCAGATTGCAAAACAATAAAGTAAAAATGTTGCATCCGATAATCCACCAACCGCTCAATACACTGTTTCCAGTGTAAAAGAAGAGCGTGATTTTAGAATGTCATAACATAATATACTGCTCTTACGCATTGAAAACAGTGTATACCGAAATTTATATTAAAATGAATTTGCGCAGCGAAGCGGGTCCCTAAACAAGATAATTGGATTATGCAGGCAAAGGCTTAAATTAAAGAGCACTAGAAAGAGTCAATATCACGGCCCCTCCCCACACCCCTCTCTCTGTCACTCTCTCTCTCTCTATTTCACCATGTGTGAGTGTGTGTGTGTGTGTGTGTGCGAACTTGATATAATTGCTTGCTAAAATGTAGTACAGCAACTAAAACAGAATCAAATATAATTGGGAAATGTGAAATATGAATTCTGAGCAAACGAGCACCAGTAGCAGTAGTCGAAATGCTGCTGATTCATGCAAGCCAAATGGGAATGGATGAATAAGATATTAGAAACTATAAAAAATGTGCTGTCTCATGCAATTTCAATGCAGCATTGAATCAGCTCTACTATTGACTAATTAAATACTATATGCGCAGCCGTGACTCAAACGATTATTAGCTATCGTTATCGCTTGCCCTTTCGATTACAATTGCCGATCAGTTGCACTCCAAAGCTTTTGACGAAGAGAGAACGTCGTCGTCGTCAAAGATATATGGAGCGGGAGAGGCTGCATGCAAATTTCCATCTGTGTCGCAAAATGTTTTGGGCAAGTGAAATGCTAAATGCGAAAATTATAATTATATATATGTATATCTATATATATTTAAGCTTTATTGTGCAATAATTGTGTACGTACAAAGTTAGATATAAGCAGCGCAAAACTTGATGCCGATATCATGATGATGACATCATGAACGGCAAATAAAAAGCCAACGCCACAAGCCGTAAAGCAAACGGCACGCACAACACCTAAAAGAGAGCGGGCAAGCAGATTGTTTACTGCTCTCAAAAAAAAAAAAAAAAAACGAAATGCAAAAAAGAAGTGACTAAGTAACAAACAAAATAAGTAACAACTCAGAGCAGAGCAGACGCAGCCAAAGGTGTGGTCGCGAGGATAAAACACATATACAAAATGCATATACAAATAATATTATCAATAAGACCAAAAATGATGACTAATGTTGTCAAACACTAACTAATTGGCAACAAAAATAATGATAATAATAAAACAAATACAATATGATATAGATACCCCTGCAGCAGCAGCGATTGCACTCATTTTAATTATAATAATAACCGGCTTTTCCGTGGCACGTTTTGCCTTTTACATTTTTCGCATTTATTCCGTACGAGTTGTTCAATTTATCACGTAACAATATAAATAAAAAAAAAAACATAGTTTTAGGGTGACGAATGAAAAGGCAGATTTTCAGCAATTTCCTGTGTATTGATTATGATTTCTCGTAAAAAGCCTCACATTAAACGGAATTTGTTTAATTTTAAAAATTAGTTCCAATTTTAGAATTGCCTAAATAAAATTTAATTTATAATACTTACATATTATAAATCTCATTTAACTTAGATAATTCTAAAATTGAACTTTAATTTAATAAGTGTAAGTATTATTTAAATTTCTTAAGTCAATTTTAGTTGCTGCAAGGGCATTAAAAAGTCGGTTTGCCGAGATTGTATTTACGTTATTTTGCACTTACCAAGTCCGTACTTGTAGAAGATCTCCTCAACTGACACAATCTTTGGTTGCTGGTGCTGCGGCTGTTGTTGCTGTTTTGGCGGTTGCGTCTTGGCCTTTGGCGGCTCCACTTTGACAACAGGCTTCGGTGGGTCCACCTTGGCAACGGGCTTCGGTGGCTCCACTTTTGGCTGAGGTTTTACCTCAAATTCCTCATCATCCAGATCGGTTACAACAGCCTTAGACGGAGCCGGCGACGGAACTGAAACTGGAGCTGGAGTTGGAGCCGGAGTTGGAGCCGGAGTTGGAGCCGGTGCTGGAGCGTGTGCTGGGACAGCTGGTGGCGCTTCCTTAAAGTCACTCAACAGATCCTCGGAAGAAATGAATTTCTCATTGTCTTGCTCCTTGAGGACAGCCGTAATCGGTTTCTTTGCCGGCGACGGCGTATACGAAACTGACGGCGAATCTGTATCCGAATCCTTGTTGCCAGCAGGGGCAAAAGCATTAAAGCTTGGCTTGCCAAAGAACTCAACATCATCATCTTCATCGTCATAGAAATTGGATGGCGCAGTGGGCTGAAACGGTTGCAGTGGAACAGACATCGGTTTGCTGAAGCTGCCCATTAAATCCTCCTCCTCTGGCTCTGCGTGCTTGGGTGCAGCCACTAAAGTGGGCAGAGGAGCAACCACGGGTGCTGCAACGGGTGCTGCAATAGGTGCTGCAATGGGTGCTGCAACGGGAGCTGCATCGGGTGCTGCCACGGGGGGTGCAGGAGCTACAGCTGGAGCTTTGGATGCATCTCCATAAACATTTCGTTCCACATTCATAAAATCACTGGTCATTTTACCAATGTCCTGTTTAACGGCACTGCCCGTCTCCGTGAGGAAATCTGCAAAATCATCCGTTTTCTGGGCAAATTTCGCATCCAGTTGCTCCTGTGCCTCCTTGGCGCCGGCAGACATGCGTTGCACAAACGCCTGCGGATCACCGAAATCCAAATTTTTTTGCTCATTGGCAAAATAATGCTCGGTGTGCGCATTATCGTCCTGCGCTCCGCTGCTGACGTTGGCACCGCTGCCGCTGCCGCTAACACCGTCACCGCCGCTTAGGTCACCCAATAAATCATCGTAGGTATTGGTTACCTTCTTGCTGGCGCTATTGAAAATGTCCTCAGCTGTGGAGGCAGCCTCCTTTTTCAGATCAGCGAAATTTAGATCCATTGTGCAAATTAATATTTCCACTGCAGCTGTTATCTGTTGTTGTTGTATCCCTTTTCTGATTGGATTAGCTATGCGCTCTCGCACACCAACTCACTCGCACACACTCACGCACACACAATTGTGCACATATACTAACGGACGAAGGAACAGTCAAAAAACGCGACCGACTGGCTTTTGTTGCTTATGATTTTGTTTTATTTTAATAGTAGTTTAAAATATGTGAAAATGTTCGTTTTGCAAACGTTGGCCGTTATACTTGAAATTTTATTTTAATGTACAACGCGATAATCGTGTGCCGCAACGTAGTCGTTTGAAAAATTTAATGAGACTGCGCGATTGTGTGACCGCATAGGGAAAAGCAAAAAATAATCGAATTATATTTGCACATATTGTTAATAAAGAGCAAATTTTTTGCTATCGATGTGAAACAGCTGACAACATATCGATAAATAAATGTACAATTCGAATGCCAAACAGCAGAGCCGACTTAGCATTGTTTTCTATTTTTATTAAAGTTTGAGAAAACTGTGCTTTGTTTGCTTCATTATGAGATGTTGACGAATGCAAAATATTGAAAATAATATGAGCCAAATTATTCGTTAACCGCAACAGGCTTTTACTTCTCCGCATTGACAAAATAGCTTTTCAATATCGATAACAGTGTTCACATTTTGGTTTTATTGCATGTATTTGTATTGGATGTGGGGGGAATGGGGCTCTACAAACAAATCAGGCGGTCCACTTGAGGCAACGTGTGTCCTGATGGGTGCGCAGGCAACGCACACGGCAATAGCGCGTTCCACATGCTGTGCAGGAATATTGTGAAAAGTTGCCACAGACGGCACAGAAATGGCGAACGGGTTTCTTTGGCGGCGGCGCAGCGGCACTTTCATAATTGGGCCTCTGCTTATCCTCCTCAAGTAGTTGCTGGAAATTTTTGCGATATTTGGCACGAAAGTATTCAGCTCCTTTGCGTTTGCCCTTCTTCTCTTTGCCGTTCTTGATGCTCTCCTGGAATTTGGGCAACTTTTTCGACATCACCAGATCCGCATGAGGATCATCTTGAAAGTTGTCCTGCTCCAAGGCTTCGAGAGCTTTGCGTGCGCGTCGCTTACGTGCCGTTTCATCCAGGACACGTTTCTTTTCCGCATCCTTGATTCTATGCGATTCGCGTCCCGTCATAATTTTGTTTGTAGAACTTTTGTTTTTTGTTGTGTTTTGTTTTTTGTGGTTGTTTAGGCGTCCTTCTCGTGCAATGGAAAGCTGATGCGATCCATTAACTCGTCGACACGCGCTTGCAGCACTTCAACAATGTCCGTGGAAATGAATAGATGACTCTCGTCCAAATCTTGAATGATGAATTTTCGACCCAACGCCAGCTTCTCATCCAAATGTAGTAAAAATTGTTTCATAGCCGGATCACTAAGGAGAACATTTGTATAGTGTGGGTGATTTATTTATTTATTGGTTTACTTACCATTCGACAAGCACTCCTTTCATTACATTTACCATGGTTTTATTGCAAATATAAAAACATTTGTTGTTCTTGCTCTTCTTGTTTGGATGTTACTCAAGTGAACATGCTCAACAGCTACACATGTGGGCACCCAAAAAACGATAACATTTAATTAACAGAGCGCTTCTGAATTTAAGCAAATGGCGCTTAAATAAATTCTATTATCTGTTTACGAGCTTTGCGCCAATAAACACATATTATTCAGCTGTAATTTTGTAACTTAACAAGCTTAATGAAAAATTAGAACAATTTACCGAAATAACAAATTAAGATCGGTACGCTTCGCGAGTTTCCAATACCATTGCCATTCACAGCGAGCGAATGCTAGTTAACAGTGATGTTAAACATATTTTTAAAGCGATGCTGTTCTTGCAATTTGGAACAGCTGTTTAACAACTATAACTACATATTTTAAAATAAACATAAAAAATTGCTGTATTTCCATTAATTCCTATTAACCGATTCGCAATTGAGAATCGCTGCTTAAGTATTACATTTGGCTGTCTGAATATGCATTATGTTGAAAAACCGGCAGCAGTTTCGACTGAGCACATACAAAAACCATCGATAAATCGATGACCGATAACTTGTAGTATTGTTCTAACGCGTAGCCAGAAACGCAGAAAATAAATAAATAATATTTATTTAGGTGCATTCGGTGACGTATTCATAATGTCGACACATTTTATAATTGCGTTGGCGTTTATTTCGATTTTTGCTACGCTAGCGGCCGGAAAATCAGATCCTGGCATCATCGACATTGTTATAGATCAAGTAAAAAGCAAGCAAAACAACGAAATTTTAAGCAAAAACTAATATACTCCACTTGTGTTATTATAGGATCAGCATTCGATTATCGAGCAGCGTCCGCTGCTGGCCAAAACCAAGATCTACATTAAACGTGAGTATTGCAAATGGAATACGTTCGACAAATTCGCAATAACTGAAAATATTACACTCCCCATACCCCCTTCACTCCGTCCCTCAACCAATCAGTTGAGTGCACGTCTGAGACGGAAGTTCCGCTTACCATTAATTTCAAGCTGACCAAACATCCATGCCTCTACGAGGGACGTTTTGTGAGTAACGCAAATTCATTTTGCTTCATTTAATTCAATAATATTTGTGTTCTCTTTTAGCTGCTCACCGACAATCCGAATCTGCTGCAAAATGCTAGTCAAGTCATTAAAACAACGGTTACCAAATGCACGCATCTCATTGTCCTGCAGGATAGCACCGACCAGCCAGAGAATGTGCATCCCTTGAAGCAGAGCCAGAATCCACTTTCGGTAAATTTACGTACATATATATATATATACATATATATATATATATATATATATATATATTATTTCAACAGTGTGACTCAGTAATAATAGCACCTAAAGCAAATAGTTTGACGTTATCAAGCATTTCGCTTATCTTACTTTATGCTATGCGATCCATTCTGTTACGGAAGTCTAGGAATTGTTGATAAAATGCTAGGCAAACCAATGAATTAAGAGAAAACAGGTCTTTCTTTTATGTTGTGGTAAAAATTACCCTCGCTTACATTTGATTAACGTGCTTTATCTGTTAATAGTGATACAGCTAACGCAAATTTATAATTTTTGTACGTATTATAGGCGAAACCGAAAGCAATTGCAAATATTGATGAGGATGGCATCTATGAGCTGGAACTGACCATACTTGCAACAACGACGCCTCCGCCTGCCTTTCGGGCAACGGTACACATTGAATTTCTGGGACCGCATGGCTATATATCGGCTATAGATTGGCCATTTTTGCCGGTAAATCAATAGAGTAGCTCTTTATGCCTCTGGTGTTAACGCTGTCACAATTATTTGCAGTTCTATTTGACTATGTGCATTGTCTATGTGATTTTTGGCATAATTTGGCTATTTGTATCGTTTGCCCAATGGCGGGATTTATTGCGTATTCAATTCTGGATTGGCGGCGTCATTTTGTTGGGCATGCTCGAAAAGGCCTTCTTCTATGCCGAATATCATACGGTGGCAAATACGGGCTATCCGGTTCAGAATGCCGAACTCGTTGCTGAATTTGTATCGTGTGCCAAGCGTACTCTGGCCCGCATGCTGGTCATCATCATGAGCCTGGGCTTTGGCATTGTCAAGTAAATATTATTCTATTTGACTCAAATGATTATTTCAAGTGATTCGTCGGAATGTTATTCATATTTTTTTTTATTTATTTATTTAATTGCAACTAAAGTCGGTCGACACAAAGAAATGCAAAAAAATATTACACTACTATAACAATTAAATTTACAATTAAATTGAAACATGCAGAAATTTAATTTCGCTAGATTAGAAATATGAAATATTATGTTAAGTAGAATCTTTATATGTACTTTATATCTAATCATATATATATATATTACCTCGTACCTATATAGGCCTCGCTTGGGACCCATGCTGCATCGCGTTGTGGGCGTGGGCGCATTATACTTTTTGTTGGCCTGCGTGGAGAGCTATTTGCGCATTACCAAGGATAAGAGTGATCGCAGTGAGCTGCTGTTGGCCACCATTCCATTGGCCGTCCTCGATACGGGTATTTGTTGGGGCATTTTCACGTCGCTGGTGCAAACCACACGCACGTTGCGTCTGCGCAGGTAAATGCCCTAAAATATATATCCACTTTGCATAATATTTAATTTTGGTTCGTTTAGAAATTTGGTTAAGCTATCGCTGTATCGACATTTTACCAATACACTGATATTCGCCGTTATCGCTTCCGTAATCTTCATGTTGTTTGCGTTGCGTTTGCGTAGAACCGAAAATTGCACGCCCGTAAGTTTTTACGACTGTATATCCCATATACGTTATGTATTAATTTGTAATATCCTTTCACATATCGGTTATAAGGGCTGGCGCGATATCTGGTTGGATACGGCCTTCTGGCATATATTGTTCTCTGTGCTGCTGCTGGTCATTATGATACTGTGGCGGCCAACAAACAACAACCAGCGTTATGCGTTTACGCCACTCCTGGACGCGGCCGATGATGAGGACGAGGAGGGTAAAGCGAATTCAAAAATATCTTTTGTTGTATTGACAAATTAATTGACAAACTAATTTCATTACATTCAGATGAGGAGGAACAGTTCGTGGCGGATGCGTATGGCATTAAAATGCGCGGTGCACATCAAAATGGAACCGCTCGACCTCCAGCGAATACGCGTGGCGCAACCACAACCGAAGAAGATGATTTGCGTTGGGTGGAGGAGAATATACCATCGGCGATGGGTGATTCAGCGCTGCCAGTGCTCGATTCTGACGAGGAGATCATCAATACCAAGTTTGAAGTCTCCAAAATGCAATAAGCTGCTGACCTCGGTGGCGGTGTACCTAAGAGACTTTCACATTACTGTGTTGCACACTATTATTTATAACTCAATTATTGAACGCACTAATTGTCGGCAGAAGGGCATTAATTGCTGGACAACTCTTCTACTGCATCTCCCTCATTTTTTCTCTAAAATGCTGTCAATATGTTTTCGCTTACTTCAGTTCACGTCTCACATATGTCCAATCAGTTAGTAAAGACGCGATTTTCGAGCAGCCCGTGTAAAATATTGTATGTAATCGTAAACTATTTTAATTTTCGACCTTCTAAATAAATCTAGTTTATTTGTAATCACTAGCTTAAGTTGTAGATATCTAACGCGCTTATTATGAAACTAAAAATCCGATATTTCTTCACGTTTCTATATACTTCTAACATTCACGCACACACAAAACACAACCGAGTGTTCTTATCAATGTTGTCGCGTTTTTTGTATATAGTCGTTAATACACTTTATATATATATATATATAAATAAATATATATTATCTGTAATAACCATGATAAAATAAATATGTACGAAACGCATAACAGGAAAAAGTTTCAATTTGATTTAAAGATAACTAAAAAAAAAATGAAATAAAATACATTTGTATTCATGTATTTGATATAAGGCCACACATCTTATCATATTTAATGACGAAATACATTGTAACTCGTAGGGTAGTTTGCGATTTTTTCATGAAAATAAACAAACAGCCATACCAAACCAAACACAAAAGGAAGCCAATTTATTTATCTTTTAAAGAAATCGAACAGAAGCTATGGATGAGGTCACTATGATATGATAAGATATGGTTGCAGTCGGTGCTTTATCATATCATATTTATCATGTTACCAGGTAAATAATTCAACAAGATTTTCGCCGATCGGTACGTAATGTGTATTTCTCACATAATACAGAGCGTTTCAGTAAAAGTACATAATGTAAAATTTATGCTTCGAGCTTCTTATTGTTAGAATACACAAACATACATACATTATTTATTTATTTATTTATATATAAACACATTATTTATTTTCTCGAACGCTGCAAACGTTTCCCAAAAAGAAAAATTAAAATGCGAAACCAATCGGGTCGAATCGTAAAAAATGAACGTGCAAAACGAAATGCGAATATTTTGCATCACCGATTCTGATACAAAAATTATGTTGTATGCATTATACAGATACAAATACTTATAAGATACTGTCTAAAAGGCGTCGGAGGAGCTGGCGCGACATTTGTAAGTGGACTTTAATGCTTTTAATGTATATGTAAATTGCAACAAGGCGAGGGGCAGGGGTACTTGAAATATGGGCAATCAATTTACATTAATACGTTTTTGTATCTATTTTTGTTTTTTTCATATTTTTTTTTTTTCATTTAACAAGTTTTTGTCTATTTTGTCGTATCGTTAACAAATTTAATGCCTAGAAATGCGCATTGTATTTACTTGGTAAGTTGCTTATGTTCGCATATAATGAAATTGAATTACGCGGCCAATTCGATTACTGTCCCTATAAACGCCATTAGCGCCACAAGGCGCCAATTGCTCAGTTCGAGTCGGGTTTAACATTGCGCCTCAATATTGCCGCAGCCAGATCCTGTTTCATGGCAGCCTGATCGCGCTGATCGGCCAGCGACTGTGTGCTGCGCAATCCATTCACAATGTCCTTGGTCTTGCCAAAGTAAATGGCATTCAGTGTATTGCGAATTTTGTTCTCCATCTCCTCGACCATTTTGCCAATGTTCGCGATATGCGGCGATGATTCACTCACATTCGCATCCTGCTCCGTTTGCCGGGTCAACGAACCGCCCAAATTCATTGTGCCCGAGCCCTGCTTGTTTGTCTGCAGCCACAGCATCGCCGTCGACGTGAGCTTGTAGTGTGCCGTACGTCCCGTTGTCTTCTCCTGCACCTCTACCACGTGAATGGAGTCCCAGCAGCCGCGTATCTTATTACTGCCATCACCGGCTTTTTTGATGAGTATCACAGCGGCGAAACCATGATCCAAATCCCATAGATATACCGACGATACGCCGCCCTCATAGTACATCTCGCGATACTGATCGAATGCATAGTTCGCCTCGATCTCCAGTTTGCGTAGACGCTCCGATGGCATTTGGCCATCCTCCAGCGCTGGATAGTAGGTGTTGGACCAGGGCGAACGATATGAGTCACCATCGCGATTATAATCGCACAGCAAATAATCTTTGCCATGCTCCCTGTCTTTGGCTATCTTCAGTGGCTGGTCCACCGACGATAATAGATCCTCACACAAATCAGGCGCCAGATCAATCAAATCAATTAGATTCCTCTCAATCTGCTGAGGCGGCAGTCGTCTCATCAGATCCAGCGCACAATCCATTTGCATTTCCGACTGTAAGCAGCAAATAGAAAATGCTTTAACTAATATTTTGGATTCCCGCATTGAATTTGAGTCATTTCACGGCTCTCTCTGATAAGTGACCCCGACTCTTCGCCCGTCATTGACACCCCTCCACTATGCAACTCAGCCGGCACGCCACGACGACTACCATATATGGGCATCGTTTTAGGTCATAGGCCAACAACAACAACTCATCCCGACCCAATGCTGCAGTATTCAGATACTTTAGGCATTCAATACTCAATAATTTGTTGCACCTGCGTCACTTGGGGCGGCAGCCAAAATAACTTGTTTTTTTTTCTTTCTTCTTTTCTTTGGCTTATTTTCATATCTTTTGTATTACTCACCATTTTGTTAACTGTGACTGTTATTTGCTTTTGGATGGTTGTGTTCCGTGTTATATGATTTATAGTTTAATGTGTGTCTTTAAGTCGTTGCCGAATCGGTATTTAGGAAGAGCTGGTCGCTGATCCGTTATTGACGAATTAAAACAACAAACAACTATAGTTAACAACAATTTGCTCTTGCTCGATTCGTCAGCACGTAATACAATGGCGTCTGACCATTAACATTTCTCGTGCACATGCAATCAGCTGTTGTAAGATAGGTGGGACGAGTACCTTATCGATAGTTGCATATCGCAAGTATCGATATATATGTCAGTCCGCCAGTGGTTTCTTGAATTGTCACCCGTTTGCTATTTAAAATTTAAATAAAACTACTGTTTTTTTTTTTTGTATTATATTTTTAGCAACAAGTTTATTGAATTTAGATTTTTCGTTCATATACTTTTAATGCTCAATATCTGTTTCCCCATTTTCCATTCTGTGTGAGTTTTTGTTACAATGCGTTTTTTCTGTACGTTTTTTTTGGTTGTGTATAGCTTAGATTTTATATTTTACACAAAAGTTTATGCCATAATCGTAAATTTTTAATCCGAATTGTCATTAAAAATATATTTAAGCTGTTTTCTCGCTTGCACATATACCAGATATATAGAAATCATACGCACAGAGTGAAAATACAGTTTAGATTCATTTCATTTCGTTTCTTTCCCTATTTTTCGTACACACTTTTTAATTTCGTTTTTCTTTTTCATACATTTATAGTATATAGCCAAATACAAATGTGTGAATGTGTGTGAGTGTGTGTGCTTCTTTGTCTGTTTCGTAAGTAGTTTAATAATCATAAACTTAGTCAATTATTTTTTTAAAATTTTTTTTTTAAAGTTTTTTTTTTATATTTTTAATTAGGTGTATACTTTGACCATATAAATATAAAATCTCAGACTTTAATTTTTAACTAAAGTGCACTACATACAGAAAGTGTTCAGTGAAATGTGAACTAAATATGATGTTTTTTTCTTTAAATAGTAATCGTAAATTGTTAAGAGTTATTGCAAAATTAAAAAAGTCTGAAAAATAATTTGCATATGACTTTCATTATTTTCTAATTGTCAAATCAATTTAATAAGTAATTATAATTTGTATTTTTTTTTATTTTTTTATTTTCTTAGTAATTCTTTTGAAGTTTAATATTTCGGCTAATTTAATATTTATTTAGTTACGCATTACGCATTCATAGACATTTTGCCAATACTCGTCTTCATACATAGAAAAAGAAATCAAAAGCTGTTTAAATAAGTTTTTCATTTCTCATAGTTTTTCATTTCGTATTCGTATTTCAACCAATCATTAATTATGCAACATTTTCTTATCAACGCATCGACAATCAAATGTAATCACAGTTTTATGTTTTCCTTCTTTATATAAACTCATTTTCATTTAGCTATTTATTTCACTATTTTCGCTTGTCGCTTTGTGTATGCGTGTTTCTTTGTGTGTATGTGTGTGTGTGTGTGTGTGTGTGTATGTGTGTGTGTTGTTTGTTGTTGTTTGTTGTGATAGTTGTTGTTGTAATTGTGTTTTCTGGGTTGGTAATAACATAAAGATCCATCAAATCAGTTAATGATAAACAAGTGCATTCTTTTCTGTAAGTATGCATGTATGTATGTATGTATTTATGTATTTATGTATGTGTGTATGTACTATATGCTAAGTCGTCATGTGCTTCAAAAACTCACCATACTCTACCCAGCCTAATCCCATGCCTTACTTTTGTTTTCTCCTTTTCTTTTATGAACACTCATTAGATTATCTTCATTCACTTTTCATTTCGTATTATCTCATGTAATTAGATTGATTAATACTATTACGTATTTAGAAAACTTTAAGAATATTACACAACTTTTGAAAATGTTGACTTGACCGTCGTTTTCCTTGTTCTTTGATTTTTAAAAATATTTCATTTAATATTTAATTCCTGAGTTGTTCATAATCGTTTAGCATGATTATTACACTTGCTTCGTCTTCGTCATTTTTTTTTTTATATTCATTTGTTGTAATACATATCGAAAAAATGTTTTTATATTTTAGTTTTGTATTAAATGCATGTATACATCGTCGTGAGTCTTGATAATGCCCTGAGTTTGCTCCAAACGGATTTTTCTTTAAAACTATGTATTTATGCTTGCCTTTATTATACATATGTATATGTACACACCATATAAGTATTTAGAGTTTATTTTCATAATTCATTATTTAATGTGGACTTCTTTTCATTCTTCTTCGCACTGCATAATTATGCATTCCTTAAAAAAACGATTGAAAATATAACTTTTTCTTGGTTTATTTTCAATTTTGCACACTTTGCAGTTCAGCACATAGTCAAAATATTGTTTACTATTCTTTTTGTTGTCTGTGTAACTCAAGTATTGTTGCATTTTTTTTTTCAAAATTAAAAACTAATCAAATTATAGTGTCAAATAATTCCATTTCGCTTATCAACTGAACCGTCCTAAAGTCACACCAATTGCCAAATATTTGGCAGTTGTCTCTTAAGTTGTATTTTTTGTTTTGTTTTCACTTTATCCTTTATGCCGAAAAATTTGTACGTATTTTCATAATATATTTGTTAATTTAAAATTTAACTGCTAAATTTTGTATTACCTGAAATTTTGTACTTGTCATTGTTCCAAAAGTGTTTTGTATGCATTTGCCTTAAATTTTTTTACATAATTTTTTTTTTTTTTCGTTTTCTTTTTTAAGTGTGACCTACATTTAATTTAATTACAAATAAAGACATAAAGAAAACCATTGAAGTACAGAAAAGTAGATAAAATAAAATATTAAATACGCACATATATTAAATTTAATTTGTACTCGCTTCGATTTCTTCGATTTCCATTTAGACAATTTTACAACAACTTGATTTACACATTCATAGAGAGGAGGGAGGAGTTGAGTACAAACACCGATTTAATAAGGTCTAAGCCTAATATTTTGCCATATACATATATAGATATAACGCTGAACTGAACTGTAAAGTCGCTTAGGCCTAAACACATTTTGCTTTTTACTGTTATTAACTTTGTGTTTTTTGTTGTTTGGGTTTTTTTCTTTTAAATTGTAGTATATGTATTTGCCTTCACATAGATGTATGATTTTTTTAAATGTGGTTTAGATACATATATACAAACTAAATTGCTGTTGTCCGAGTGCTAAAATAACTGCGAAAAAATAATAAGAAATTTTTGCTTTATTTCATTAAACAAATAAAATATACGTGATACCAATGAAAATTGCCAATTCGTCAAATTTGTCGTTTTTTTTTTGGTTTTTAACATTTATTTAGTTGCATTAATTTAGCATATATATATTGTATATATATGTTCATATATACATATATATATATACATATATATATATATATATATATAAATATATATTGTGTGTATATATAATAAATTTAGTTTCTTTTTTAAACATAAACGTTACAAATTAAAAAGGGGTAAACAAGCCAATTTGCGTGCTGAATTAGCAAATTATAATTGTACAACATAAAACATAATGTTACAAAATAATATAGAATATATTTCACATACATTTTCACTTAAAATTAATTTCATTTCTGTTGCTTCTTCTTGATATTTCATTTTATAGTTATTTCAAATAACTTAGATAAGATTTTGTGCAGAAGAAATAATTACACAGGAGGTAAGCCAAAAACGAAATTAATGCCTTTACTTTTAGTCAATGTCCTGTGACTAGGTTGTGGCTGAATTCATTTTTCTTTTTGTGTAGTTAAAAAAATGGAAAGTAAAAAATTGTGTGTTGCCTGGATAAGTACAATTGGCTTGTTGTTGTTGTATTTTTTCTGATTCATTTTTATGATATTTAACTAAATATTAATAGAAAACAAGTACTAACAAAAATATATAACAAAAATTACTTACATCGCGCGTTTTTTTATACAACGAACTTTATTTCAATTTTCATTTTGCTTTCGTTTTTTTTTTTTTTTTGTTGTTTTTGTCAGTTTTTAGCATAGGTTTGTATTTTATTTTTATATTTTAAATGTAGCTCTTTGTACCTGTGCACATTACACATATTCAAGTATTACAATATTTCGTTTTGGTTTTATCGAAAACTTCTCATGCTTACAAATTAATTTATACAACGAAAATTAAGGGAAAATTAAATGAATTAAACAATTGTACAGCATTTAAAATGTTATAAACACAAAATTATACATATATTTTTATAGTACATACACAAGTATTTTTATTTTAATTTGTATTTATGTATTAAATTAGTTGTATGTACATTAAAAGTTTACGGTATCTTTTTTCACAACACATTCTTAATTTCGGTGCTTGCCTTTTGTTGTTGTGATTGTTGTTTCAACTTTTAACGCTCTAAATGCAAAATGGCGACATTTGTGTTTGTGTTCTTGTTAAATTTAGTGTTAATTTATTAATTTTTGTCACTTACATTTTTACAAAGAAATTATTTTAGGCCGCTTTTGTCGAAAGTTGGCCTAAAACTTAATGTTTACTTTACGTTTTCGCTCGAAATAAATATTTATGCAAATATCTGGTAATTGTTTTTTTTTTTTTTCTTTTCATTATATTTTATGTTCTGCGAGTGCCTAATGTTTTGTTTTTTGTGTTAAGTTTTACATAAAAATATCTTGTTTTTTACGATTTTGGTTTTTTTTTTGTGATTTTTTGTTGTTAAATTTAAGCCGAAATGTTAAGCCTAAAATGGTTTATATGCTTAGTTTTTGCTTTTATATATGCAAAATTTCTTTAAGAAAGATTTTTTATTTAAGGTTTGTATTTTAGTTTTACATATTTTTAATTTTTATAACCATTGGGTTTCGCTTTGAATTGAGTTTAATTAAATTATGTTTTTTCTGTGTGGCTGTCAGCAAAATTTTTTGGACAGTTACGCGTAGCTCTAGCAAAAGTATACCGTTATTTAGCGTTTGTGTTGGTTTTTTTTTTGTATTTAATTTTAAGTTCTCATAATTTTTATAGCCTTAAAATAATTTCTTTGTATTTTGTTTGTTATTGTAGTTTTACATATTTAGTTAATATAATGTAATGTTTTGTGTTGTTGTTTTTTGTTTTTTTTTTTTTGCCTCATTTAGTTGCTTTGCCGAAAATTATGTATACACATTTTTCTTTCTTACTTGCCTCTACACATATACATACATAGTAAAATTTTTTAGATTAGTTATAGTTAGTTATATAGCCAAAGATTGTAACTTTACATTAAATGTTCTCATTTTCGTGTATTTGTAGAAATTTCGTGTTTAATTTAGCGCATATTTACAAAAACCTATAAAAAAAAAACCATTTCTTTTTTGCCAAAGTTGTTGTAGTTGTCATTTTTTTACATTCAAATTTTGTAGATTGGTTTTTTTTTTGTTGTTATTTTATTCTAAAGCCAAAAAGTGTGATGCAAATGAATTTTGTTACTCAAGTGTTTTTGTAAATATTTCGAAATGAAAAGCCAAAAGGTGTGGAGGTGTGTGTGTGTGTGTGTAAAGGTGTATGTGTGTTTAGTCTGTGTGTCACCATTTTACAAAGAAAACTATAAATAAAAAATTGTATAGTTTTTAGTTTTTTCGTTTCTTGTTGTTTTTGTTGTTGAGTTTTTCTGTATATTTAAGATTTTAAGATATTTTTGCAATATGCGCAGTCTATTGGGGCCCATTGAGGTAGTTCAGTTAACTATTGCAGTTCGATATTGTATTGCTGTTTGTTTGTTGTAATTGTTGCTATTGTTTTGTGTGTGTGTTTTGCAAGTGTGTCTTTTGCATATTACGTACGATTAGTTACGATTAATTACGCGATAGGATTTAAATCATATAAAAACTAAACAATAAAAAATACATGACTAAGAACTAAAGCTGTGTTTTTAGCATCTTCAAATTAGATTGGATGTTTTTTTTTTATTTCATATTGTTTGTCTGCTGTTTGCCAAACCATAAAAAAAAAACAAAGAGGTAGTTTCCATTCTGAGGTATATGAGTTCCTGAGTTTGATTTACATACGTACATATACAATATGGTACATAAGTCTAAACATATATAAAACTAGGTGCTATAAAACAAAATCCTAAGCATATTGACGACAAATTATTAGTAATAATTATTTTTAACATAATTGTAAAGCAATTACGCGTTTGCAGCTGCCACGCCCACTAGCAGCCGAAAGAACGCCCACCGACAGCAACGTACTTAAAAATAATATGTAATTCAGACTCCAGAGAACGTTGCTGCGGCAAGGCGTTGCTGCAATCAACTGGGAGGGGGGCGTGGCCAGGTAGCTTTCTGAGCGAGGGGGATGGGAACGGGACCTGTGGGTGGGGTATGGGAGCAACAAAATATATATGTGCATAGACATTCATTATTATTATGTTTGTTGTAGTATTTAGATTTTTGTTTTTGTTTTTCTTTTTTTAAAGTAAGTTATTGCAATTATATTTCTTCTTCTTTTTTTTGTGTTTTCTTATTTTTTGTTGTTTTTGCTGTTCGAGTTGTTACGGAGTTAGGAAAGCAAGGGTCGAAGAACTATATAAGGGGCAACTATATTTAAAAAAAAATATAGAAAACAAAAACTTTGCAGCGTCAAACGTGGTTTGAGCGCTGCACATCACAGAACAAACTGGGCTTTTGGGTACATTTACGTAAGAACTACACAAAGAAAATGTAACGGTTCAAACTGGCCTATCTATGCGATATATGAAGCCATTCGAAGTGTGTGTGTGTGTGTGTGTGTGTGTGTGTGTGTGCTTGTGTATGTGTATTGTGTATTAACATTTGATATATATAGTAGTATGTATGTAACTAGATATTTCATATACTTTAACATTTGGCTATTCCGTTATCTGAATACTATTTGAGTGTATTTTCTTCTTCAACTATTGTAATTGTGTGTATGTATGTGTGTGTGTGTGTGTGTGTGTGTGTGTGTGTATCACCCTGTAGTTATATGTAAACTAAAATCTTGCACTATTGTGTCAACTTAAAGAGAAAGTGTTAGGAAAAACTAAAAGAAAAAATCTACATGCAAGCAACTTTTGGCGAGCCTAAGTGTTCCTACATATGCGCTTAATATACATATACATATATGTATATATATATATATACATAAGATTAGGCATTAAATATGCCTATATATCATTTTACATCTGAGCCTTAATTCTTAAGCTGTGTGTGTGTGTGTGTGTGTGTGTGTATGTGTGTTTTGTATTTTTTTTTTAATAGTATTTACAGTGCCTGGGCACGCCCTCTTATACAAGAAGGCGTTGGCAATTCAATTTTTGCTTACAACAAGAACTATCAATTCATTTTTTACAGCATTTTGTTTACAAAAATTATATAGAGCCGAAAAACAGAATTTTGAATTTGCGAAATTTACTTCTTGAATTTGTTTTGCTTTTGTCATTTTTGTCTGGATGTTGTTGATTTTGGTTTAGGGGAAATGTAAATAAAAATATGGTTTCTTGAAAAATGTTTTCCAAAGGTGTGCCAAAAGTTTTTGATTTCGAATTTTTGTTTCTTTACATTCTGCTGTAATTTTTGTTGTTGCTTCTCTGATTGTTTGTTGCTTTTTTCAAAGTTTTTTGAGAACGTTTTTGAGTGGTTTTCTTTTTGTTTGCATTTAACTTTCAACAAGTTCCTTTCTCAATTTTTGTTTTTTTTTTTTTGCTATAATTATTTTTTTTTTTTACTTTAGTTCTTTATTTAAATATATAAGCATTTTGTTATTTTTATTTTGTTTATAAAATTTTACTAATAGTTGTTTAATTTATATATTTTTTATAGGCACCCAATTTACCAATTGTTTTAATTATTTGTTGTTGTTGAAAATAAAATGATTTAAATAAAATGTTCTGTTTTTATTTTTGCATTTGATTTTGGCCAAAAGTTTGTTGTGCGTGTGTGAATTTTGAGAAGCCCAAATATGTTATGGTAATAGATTAAAGATTCTGCATTAAATTAAAATAACGCACATCTGTGGGGGAGGAGGGGGTCGTGACAGCCAACTGTTTTTTTTTTGCCCTTTGCATTTATAAATTTAATAAAATTATTTACAAAAAACTTGGCAAAAAACTTGCAGCCGGCTTCACGCCGTTTTTTTTTATGTTGTTTTTTTTTTTTAATTAAATGCTTTTGTATTTTAGTTTTTTTTTTTTGTATTCGCTTTATACTATTTAATTATTGCAGGTACTTGTGGTTGCGGTATTTGTTGCTATTGTTTCTTTGTAGTTTGTTGTTGTAGTATGTAGCTATTTTTTGTTTTATTATTTATTCACTATTTTAAATTCAGTTAATTTTTGTCTTTTTGTTTTTGATTTGAGGCAACTTGCAGTGGTTTTTTGTTTGTTTCTTGTTTAAAAAAGTAGATTGTGTATTTTAAAAACAATAATTGTGATTTATATTTATTAAATACACAAACAATTATTTTTCAGCTACGTTTGGCGGCACCAATCAAAAACGTTCAAACTTTTTTTTTTTTTATTATTTAAGCATAAACTATTTTCTGTTCCATATTTATGCGCTTTTCTCTGACTTGGTTTTTGTTTACTTTTAGTTTCCTTTGTTTTAATTAGCACCCTGAAAACGATTTTTCAGCCGGATTGCATTTTGTTGTATTCTCTTTTTGCTTTGCATCTTTATCTTTTTTAATAATAAAAAATGTAAAATGTTTAATCTGCGCTTTGCTAATTTGTTGTTAGTCTGTTTGTTTGTTTGTTAGTTTGTTGTTGTTGTTGTTGTTGTTGTCTGAAATTAAAATTGTCAATAAAATTCATCAATTAAAACATCAAATACTGCAGTTATGTACTTGTATGTATGTGTGTGTGAGTGTGTGTGTGTGTTGTCTAGTGTACTGTGTGTGTGTGTGTGTTTAAGTTTAGTTTAGTATTAGATTAGTTTATAGTAAACATTTTGCCAAGACTTCTAAGAGTCTGGGACTTTTTTTTAGGTGGTCTCCGAGGGCAACAACAGTTGCAACAGTAGTCATTATCTTCTTTTTTTTCAGATCCGCTGTTCTTCTTGATCTGCGCATAAACGTCTCTTTTTCATCAATCATCACTCAATCACTCATCATCAATCAATCATTTTGCTTGTGGCATTTATAAATTCTTAACATTTTAGAGGGTTGTCGAGGGGGGGGTGGGGTGGGGGGTGTGGATGTGGGTGGTGGGGGGTGGTGTGGGTGCTTGTGGCGGGTGTTTGTTCAACATCATTTGCTTACTGCTCACTTACATCCACATTGAGCTTGGGCGTTGAGGTCAATGTGGGCGCTTCGTGTGGCATAATCATCATCATGGGGCTAGTAGGCGTGGAAGTGGGCGTGCGTTGCAATTCAGCTTCCGATTCATACAGCTGCTGGTGCTGCTGCTGATCTTCCTGCTGCTGCTCATGCTCCTGCTCCCGCTCCGCCTCGTCCTCCTCCTCGCTGTCTGACAGCGGCTCTATTTTGGGCTCAACAACAACCAGCTCGGACTCGGGATCTGGCGAACGCATCGGCTCATCGATATCCATGGAGGCCGCTTGTTTGGCTGCCTCACTGACATCACTTGCCTCCGCATCGCTGCAATCTGTTGTTGTTGTTGTCGCTGTTGTTGTTGTTGTTGTATTGGCCGTGGTATCCATGGCCTCCGCCGCCTCAGCTGCCGCCGCTTGCTGCTGGAGCTGCTGCTGTTCACGTTGCTCCTGTTCCGCAGCCATTGCCGCTTTAATTTGCAACGCCAGCTCCTGATGCACCTGCTGTCGATGCTGCTGCTGATGCTCAAAACTGAGCAGTGCCGCAGCCGCTGATGATGCCGCCGCCGACGCCGCCGCCGCCGCCGCTGCCGATGATGCCATCGTCGTCGACGTCGTCGTTGTTGTCGTCTCCCCGCCCGATGATCCTACGCCCCCTCCAATTTGATGATGATGATGATGATCTCCCCCTGTCACTGCCTCAGCGGATGCCATCGCATCCCGCCGCTGCATACACTTCTCCAATGCCATTTTGAGTGATTTACGTTTACGCTGCTTAGCCGCCTCCTTGTGGGCGCTCATGACTACTGCTGCCGCTGCCGTTGCGGCCGCTTCCTATGGTGAATGATTGGCGGCTGCTGCTGCCGCCGCCGCTGCTGCCACATGCGCCGGCGCAATTGTCGCACCAGCAGCCAGGCCAATCTCCTGCTTATGCTCCCGGGCAATGTGCCGACGCACCGTATTGTTGCGCGTGAATGTCCTCTCGCAGAAGGGGCACGGCACACGGATGCCCTGATGCCGCTGCCGGATGTGGGCCCGCAGATTCGTCTCATAACCGTACAGACGATCGCAATACAAACACTTCAATTTCTTGCCATCGGCTGTGTTGACACTGTTCTTGTTGTTCATCTTGGTGGCATTCCACACGTTCAACATATCAGCTGGTGCTATCGATGCTGCCAAATTGCCAGAGAGCGAACCATCCGCGTTCTTTAGGTTCTCCAGCAGTGCATTCGGTGTCGTCGATGATGTGTTCGAATTTGGTTCGAATTTCGGCGGTGTAAAGCTTGAATTCTCCAGCTTCACACGCAAATCCTCAGCGCCATTCTATAGATGGACAGAGAGAGAGAGAAAGAACGAGAGAGAGAGAGAGGAAGAGAAGTATATAGTATTATAGTAATTCTTAAGTAATTCGCTTTGAGTTGTAGTTTGCATACATCTGTTGACTCATCCATCAGTTCGCGTTCGTCGTCGTTAGCCTCATTGGCACTGCCATTATTCCGCTCCGATTTCACAATGCGATCCAAATTGCTGGTCGCATTCCCATTGCCGGCGGTGGTGCTCGGACTGTGGTTCTCATAGCGGCTGCAAATTGATTGATATTATTAGTAAACTATATAAATATTTGTTTATCAACCAATCGAAGCTAGTTCATCGATTGCTGAGAACCTAGCTCTTGTAGGATGATGATAATTACTTTCCCAAAAAAAAAACAATGTGTCCAAATTTAAATGGGTTAAAGGTTTTTTGGGAGTATAATTTTAACATGTACTCCGAGCCAGAAATGCGATTGTAGCTTTAAATTTAGCATTTATCTTGAAGCAAATCAATGAGAAAAAAATGTTCTGTTTTTTTTTTTTTTTAAATTAAATGACTTTTAACGAAGTTATGGCTCTGCAATGTTTTAATCCATGAACATTCCCATCCCCATCTCAATATTAATTATTTATCAATATGGGATTTTGTAGAAAACCCTCTCCAGTTTCTGTTGCGCTTACCTGGACTGCGGTGAGGCACGTTCAGAGTGCATTGTGTCTGCCTCTGTGGGCGCCGTTGAGGAGGCGCTGGACGAGGGCCGATGGTACGGTGGCTTATTGATGGGGCTGGGACACTCCGAGGAGTTCTTGGAGCCATCGCGCAGAACGCTGCCACGCAACTCCTGTTCGGCGAAGGGACTGCGTAGGGCGCGCTTGCGCAGCGGCTCGTTGAAGGACATGGGACGGTGGTACATTGGCGGCACATAGCCAGACATGGCCCCCAGCGATGTGGAGCTGCTCGGATGCATCAGTGAGTCGCATTCCTGTTTCAGGCTGCCCGTGGAGCCGCCTAAATGCATTGCGACGCCAGCGCCGCTGCCCAAACTGATGGGTCCATTGTTGCCACCGCCAACGCCAACATTATTGCCGCCACCAACGCCAGCTGCAGAGCCCGTGCTCATTGGACCAACGCTCGACGCGGAGCCGCTAATGATGTTGCCACCAGCGCTGCCGCAACGATCCAGCGCACCAGCACTGGCCGCCAGAGCGCTCAGGCCGCTTGCCGCAACACTTGCCGCCGCAGCCATGCCACCAGCAGCAGCCATGCCACTGAGTGCGCCCGCCAGGCTCAGCCCATTGCCGGCAATAGCGCCGCTGTTGGCGCCACCCAAACCAATGCCGATGCCACTGTTGTTGTTGTTGTTGTTGTTACCGCCACCGCTGCCGCTTAAGCTGTTGCGCATGTTGCGCCGCCCAGTGGGTGAATCAAGCGGTGAGCTATCGCCGCCCATGTGTTGCTGCTGCGCCTGCTGTGCTGCCAAACGACCCGTCTCTGTGGACAGACCCTTGACCTGATCAAATGAAAATTGTCAGTCAGAAATGGGTTTAAGTGTCTTTGACTCACCTGTAGACTCTCGGCGGATTTGAGAAAACTGTTGAGCGCCTCCTGGGAGACATGGACTTCGCCCTTATACATAAACTCCAGCAGCGCGGCCATGTTGTCCGGCGTGGTCGCCTCCAATATGATAACACACTGGCCATTTGTCGGCGTATTCTCAAACAGATCGGCGAACTTTTTCGAACAGGCGGCCAAAATTAGTTTGTGTGCTCGGAAAACGGCGCCTAAAATGGAAACAAATAAATGGAGTATTGTTAAAGGGGAAGTGATAAAATTTGATTAATTTTCCCCTTAATTAGAGTATTTATTTATTTTATTCATCAATAAATGCACTGTTTCTAAATATCGGTTTAGTTTTGCTATGTCAAAAAAATAAAAAAAAAAAAATCCTATTGAATTTAAATAGATATGTAAATGTAAGTCTCTAAATCAGCTGATGTGTGTTAAAGCTTATACAAAAAGTAAGGCAGCTTTAATCAATTTAATATAAATAGACAGACGTTTGCCCCAAAATCCAATTTTATAGCACACATTGTGGCGCAATGCGAATAGTAAAGAAATTAAGGCATACTTTCTGGCGCTTGGCTATAAAATGCAGTCAACAGGTGGCGCCGCAAGCATAAAAACGCTTAGAGACCTTGAACTCATAAAAATCATGTCACACACACACCCACTTATACATATACTTATATATATAAAAATAAGCATAGATATCAGGCACACAAAAGCATAATAAAAGTCGAGCAAGGAAATGATTTCCTTGCTCTTGACTTTACACATATACACACACACATACACGCACACATTGTGTGTGTGTGTGTGTGTGTGTGTCTGAGTTATTATTCAACATCAACGTCTTGGCCGACATCTTGTGTGTGTGTGTGTGTGTCTGTGTGTGTGTACCTGTGACATAGAAAACCAGCTGCTGCTGCTGCTGCTGCTGTGGCGTATACGCAATATCCCTTTTGCAACCACCCCCCACCCAACCTTTCGACAGTATAAGTATATTTTTATGTGTTTTCTTGACTAGTCGCTGGCTGCCTTTTGTTATATACCACATTTCTGTGGACGGGGTGCGTTTTAGGGTTTCGGCATCTGTGTGTTGGAATCTTTTACGCTTTTACTTTTTGGCAAGCAATGGCTAAGACCAGGGGGTGGGTGTGCTGTAAGTTTATGGGGCACTTGTTGTACTTGTGCCGCGCGCTACTTAAGTCAAATTGAAACGACAAGCGCGCACTGGCTACAGCCCGAAGGATATTCATATACAACTCGATTTAATTCCAGCTCTCAAATACAATACTTTTAAAAGTTTTCACAGTCTTTAGTCGGCTGCAAATATGTAAGTTGGCGAGCCTTTAATCTAATCAAAGTGCAGCTGTAGAAAATATTTTGAGCAGAAATGTGTGTCAATTTCTATAGTGCCATGTGGCTGATAAGCAGTCCCTATCAGCTGATGTGAATTCCTACTAAATTTATTTGTGAATATGTGAATCCAAAACAACAAACTGAGAGAGAATAAATGCAGTCATGAGCTAATGGAATATATTGGATTGCCGTCTTTATTATGCAATCAAACATACAATTATTCCTAACCAATTACTATCGATAGCTTATCAACGTAGACTATAGTATAATATACACTCACATTAAGCACTTTTGTGTATGCAGGGTATACAAATTTACAGCTCTTATATAAGCGAAATGCATGCGCAGCATTTAATACACCATATCAATTGTTTTTTCTAGATTAAAATGTTTATTGCGATTTTTTCTGTTTTTTTTTCTTCGCTTATTTGCTAACACTTGATACAGCAGAAATTAGGTCAGAAGCGCCTCAAAGAAAACGCCAAAAACAAAAATTAAAACACCCGAAAACATACGCATATTTCTATGTATATGTGTGCGATTATTCGCTGATAAACAAATAAAAATGGGGAGAAAAAAGAAATGGAAAATAACAACAAATGCCATACTAATTGACTGACGTTGTTTACGTTCTGCCTCGCAACGCAAGCTTATGTATATATATATATATATATATACGTATATAGTGTATATGAGCAATTAACTATTAAACTATTAAACAAGTAAGAGTGCTGTAGTCGAGTGAGCTCGACTACGATATACCCTGAACCTAGTTATTAAATATATTCTATTATTACTGGCTAATTCCTCTTTAAAAAGGGCAGTTGATCAATAGTATGCATATGCATAATATGTATTAATTAGAAGATTCTGCCTTTAAAATTGTGGCATTTATTGCTATCGGAAATTTAATATATCGATATTCGATAAACGAAGGCAGTTATCGAAAATAATAGTAACGCAAACTTGATCTGCGCCTGGTATACGGGAACCTATATTCCAAATTTCTCTAGCTCTTACAGTTCCTGAGATCTGCGTGTTCATACAGACGGACGGACGGACGGACATGGCTATATCGACTCGACTATTGATCCTGATCAAGAATATAAATACTTTGTGGGGTCGGAGATGCTTCCTTCTGCCTGTTACATACATTTGCACAAAACCATTATACTCTAAGCAGGGTATAAAAATATGTTTTGATTTCGGGTGTGCACTTTAAAATTCATTAATACAATGACAGCAGTTGAAAGCTGTTTATTGTTTGCCTAGAATTTGTATACACAATCTTATCGCCTCTAAGAGGCGATGATTCACTTTTATGGTTTTATGCACTGTTCTCAAATGCAAAATAGTGCGGCGCCATCGCTTGATTATGAGAGGCATTAAAAAGTCATGGTTTCTACGAAAATATAGCGTGCAGACGTTGATAGCTCAGATATCAACATTTAGATGAATATTATAGAACAAATACAATATATATATATATATATGTGCATATATAAGGCTCCCTTAGGTAACTCCAATATTGATTTAAACTGTGTATTAAAACTTTAAAAATTATGTTTTTTTGTTTTTGTAACTCCAAAAGGCTTAGCCAAAGTCTGAATCCATTAGTACACCTAATACGAGGACTTGTTAATGACTGCGTTGCAAATTCGGCAAATAGCAACCCCCGAGAAAAAAACTCATACAGAATGGCCCAAGGCCAAGCAAATGTTCATTTCGTAAAAATGCTCATTTCTCAAGTGCTGAAAATGCCCGAAACCAATGTAACCCCATCTACCAATAAAAGAAGTGAATAAAAAAAAAATAGACAAACAAATAAAAAAGGCAGCGATAGAACCAAGGCAAAGCACACATGAATATTAAAAAACAATCGAAAACATACGCTATTTGCTTTTGTTCGAAGGACTGGCAAATATTTAATGCTTCATTTGGAAAATGCAGAAAAAAAAACGAAGATAGAAATGGTAAATCAAACATAAAATGGATATGAATACGTTAGAATATGTGATATTTTAGAGCGAAAAATATTAAAAACCACAATTAAAAGCTGTACTCAAAAACAAAAAAACAAAAAAAATAAAAAAAAAGGACGGACAAGAATGAACATTTTTTTTGAATTGTCGTTTTTTGGGGGGGGAACATTTCAAAATTTTAATCAAAAGTAGTAGCACTTCGATTGATATGGATGACAACGGCAGCTATGCAAAGGGTTTTAGAGTATGTTATGGTTTTTTGTTTTTCTGGTTGGACAGGATTTGTGGAAACCCTTAGCACAGACTGGCGAGGCACAGGACGTCTGGCCACAGACTGAGTCTCTGTGATAGGGAAGGGTAAAGGCATAATCCCACCGACAAAAATATGCATGACTACGTCAACAAACAGACAGACAGACATGTAAAGCGTACAATTGCCGGTTGCTTTTTCAATAACTGTAAATACGCGCAAGATACGCACACACGGCGTATGCGCAATTTTTCCAAATTTAAATCTGCCAACTTAAAGCAAAGTTTTCGTGTGCACAACAATTTGCGCATTAAAACAGAAGCCCACTTAAAATGGGATATCTAAGTGCATATATATTATATATGTATATATATATATATATATATATATATGGATGCCCAAGATGCTGACACACGTACTCGCAGCATATTTAAACCCAAATCAAAACGCGTGCATAAAATGGCCGAGAAGGGTCCCAAAAATGAAAATGAGTCGGCAAAGCGGCAAAAGACCCAAACAACAAAAAGAAATTACTGACCTTACACAATAAACAGCGGCTTCTGATTTTATTTGGCAAATATAGGCCTATACATAACCTATATACAAAATAAACATATTATATATGTATATATACCTATGTATCTCAGCCAACGAGAGTTCGTCCACATTTATATTCATTTAATAAGCCGCCATAAAACTGTAGTAAAACGCTGTAAATGAAATAGTAACACACACACACACACACACACACACACACACATACTTACACCCACACATATAGCGCAACAGACAGCGAGACGGCCCATAAAAAGGAGCCGCGTCTTTCGGCAAAACAGCCCCTCCCCCCCACCCTCCTCATAACTCGCGCCACGTCTACTTCAAGCTCCGAAGGAAAAATCAATGTCTGCCGCTTTTGGGCGCTTGGAAAATGTTGCCGGTAGCCTTTTGCCTTTTATGCCACTTTGGCGGCTTATTAGCCAAACAGAAAACAAAACAACCAACAAAAAAAAAACAAAAAAAAAAAAACAAAAGGAACTCAATTTATGTGCGTTTGTCCCATTGTCTGTTTATGTTTTTGGTCTGTCCTCCCGTCTGTCCATCTCTCAGGTTTTGTCTGCTCTTGCGTGTTTACTACAGAATCACAAAGTCGATTTATTGATTGTTAGCCATGCGAAGTGCGTCTAACTTGAGTCTATAAACCAGGTGATGTCTTTTTCATTTCATCTTCCTTCAAATATTTAGCTAAGGCTCAAATTTAAATGGAACTTGGACCGTAAATGGAGATTCGTTGAGAGTAAACTTTATTTGAACTATGCCAGTTGCTTGCATGGCGTCGAATTGAAATCAGCATGGAATTCAGAGTATGGAGAATACAGATAGATATATTGATTGAATTTTATATGTATTTACAATTTATAATCAATGACAAACCAAACATAAAATATCGATAATTATAAATTATGAAAAAAGTCACTCAAAAATGTTTGGGCAAAACTGACATCTCAATTAAAATTATACGTTTTTTTTTAGATATCCTTAATATAAACAGAAAAATTAATATTATATTTCGTATTATGTGCCATCATATTATAATAATATTTCACTGCTTCTTAATGCATGTTATATATTAAATAATGAACAGCATCAGCTGAATATATATTTTCATAATTCATTTAACACTGAAGCAATGCAGTTCACATTGCATTTGATGTCAAAACAAAAATGTGTACGAATTCAATGCTAAATTCTAATTAAAGGATAATAATAATATAGATTGTTTCACTTACCATCGCAGGATAATGTGACATCGGCTAACAGATCTGATTTGAAAAGATTGGAGAACGTTATTGCCAAATTGGACGAGTAACTGTTCCATTTGAGGCAAAACTGCTGTTGTGGATCCATTTTGTTGCTTGTTTATCTTCTTGTGTATTCTTGTTGCTGCTGTTCTTCTTCTTGTTGTTGTTGTTGTTGTTGTTGCTGTTGTGTGGCGCTCGCTCGTTGGTTGGTCAAGGGATCGGGCCAGGGCCAATGAAAGCAGTGGCTGCCCACAATTTGAGGACTGCTCGATTGGTTGTTGTTGTTGTTGTTGTTGTTGTTGCGTTGCGTGAATTGTTTGTTGTTAATTTTAACGTCGTTTTTTATGTTGCCAAAATGGAATTTCGTCGAATTGTTTAGCCGGCTTTGCATAAAAGCAATTTGGCCGCTATCAATTCTTAGCCAAAGGGAATTTTGCAATTGTTTGCTGCTTTTGTTGTAGAGCGTTGACAATGACTTGCGCATGCAATTAATTATTATTATTATGATTATTATTATTGTTATTATTGTAGTTGCAATTTGTTTTCAATGATTTAGTTGCAACGTTGTTATTTATTTGTTTGTTTTGGTTTTGCTTCGTTTACAGAGAGAGAGAGAGCAGTTCAATTTCAGGACGCGCACTCCGAACACGACAAATGCTGCAACGAGAATGATGAGAGAGAAATTTGTTATTTATTTTGATTAGTTGGGACTATGCGTTGTTCACATAAATCTATAGAGGACAAATTCAGCGCCTGCTTAGCTTTGCACTTTCTCAGCTTCAATTCCGAATGTAAAATGCAATAACAACACACATAAAGCTCATAACAGACATAAAGCTCGCTCTCACACAGCCTCACAAGCACACTTACACACTTACACACACACACACACACACACATAGACACTCTCTCTGTTTCTGTGTGTCTCGCTCGCTCGCTCAGGCATCGTGCTTCGTCAAGTTCTGAGAAAAAGTTTAGAAGCCTCAAATTTCAAAGTCGCAAGGCGAAATCGAACGAAATGCATTTGTGTGCGTAATTCTATATATTGAAGGGCACGATGACTACGACTGCGACTGCGACTGCGACTGCGACAGCGACTGCAGCAGTATTTCCGTTGGCCAGAAAGGCCAGCAGCCAATTTATTAGAAATTAATCGAGCATTTAGAGTGGAGCACCCCAAAGAGATATACGATTTAATTCCTGGAATTAGGCGCGCTCAAAAATGCCGCCGCCAAGAGATGCAACCAAAACTTTTTCCCTTTTCTTTTTCAGGTTGTTTTTTTTTGTTTTTTGTTTTTTTTTTAATTTTTTTCTTTGCTGCGCCTTTGCTGAAGTCCTCGTCTACGGTTTCCCGCCTTTGCGTGTCTCAGAACCATGGACGCTGGCCAAACTCACAATTCCTGGAAACTGCAGGTGACGGACACTATGGAAGTCAATGAGGATGTTGCCGCTGTTGCGGCTGCGCGTTGCATGGGATGCGCTTTTTTTCCTCGAATTTGTTTAATCGTTAGAAAAATGCGACCGCGCCACTTTTTTCCTTTTTTTTTTTTTTTTTGTTTTGCTGCTCTCTTTTGCCTGTGTCTGCCTGCACCCAAACCCAAACCCCTGCAACGTTCCGCACCGCCCCACTCCGCTTGCTGCGCTGTTATGTGGAAGCAAAACCCAGAACCTTCTTCGCCTTCAGGCCATATTGCTCTGTGCATGTGTGCGTGTGTGTGTGTGTGTGTGTGTGTGTGTGTGTGTGCTTGTTTCAAAATCAACGGTTTCGGTCGCCTCGCTGAATGATTCGGCCCCAAAAAGATATCGGTAAAAAGCTATTAACAAATTCCTGGGAAGTTTGCAGTTGTCTTCTTTGCTTTTTACTTTTTCAGGTTTTGTTAACTGAAGTAGCAGTAGCAACAGCAGCAGCAGAAATTTTGGCTCGAGTGTTAGCGGATATTTTGTGAGTGAGTGTTTAAAGTTGTTTTGGCCACAACTGAAATTGGTCAGTGTTTCAAATTGCCGAATTGGACATTTGACAGCTGTTGGACAAGCTTTGTATATATGTATGTACATATATATATATGTATATATATATTTGCTTGTTAAATAAAGTAGCTTAATCGAAGGACTTTACACTCAAATCCAGCTGCAAAAATTTAAGAAAAATTACTCTCAAATCATAATACAAACTGTTGCTATCATTGATATGCATCAGTTCACTCTAGAGCGGAAGCTCCTTAAGAGACCGAATGCTAAGAAACTAGTTTATTAAATTCTCTAATCAGCTTTTCAATCTGCACTTTTACTTAAGATTTAACCTTTTTCAACATTCACCTTACAGCTCAACAGCATATCCTTAATAATCCCTATGTAAGACTTTGCATGCGACTGTACTTCTTGACGTGCAAAAAAAAAAATAAAAAATAAAAAAATAAAGCCAAAATTTACGCAGCTGCATATGAAATGCTTTTTTTTACTTCAAATGCTTTCAATTACACAAGAAACAACAATGTGAGTCGGTCTGTGATAAAAAAAAAATAAAAAATAAAAAAATAGAGCAAATTCCATAGGATCAGTGAGTGCTCCTGATTCTGTTTAGCTTTCAATTCTCAACTCAGTTGTTTGCCAACCAAATGACGACACCTGAAGGCAGTTGGGACTCGAAATACATTTTTTCTTTTTACCTTTATCGAGTCGAAGGCAAAATAGCTCTCAGGTATCTGTTGAGCTATCTGTTTTGAGGCCATGTGCGAAACATACAAGAAAAATAACAACGCGTAAATCCTTTTCACACAACACACATACACACACACACACGCATACACACACATGTTAATACACAACGTGTGTTCCTGGAAGACGCACACACAAAGAAGCTGAGCAGCTTTTTTTCTCGCATTATTATATTTGAATTGTTGTTGTTGTTGTTGTCTTTTGGCTTCTGACTGGAACAGGAAGGGATTCGCATTGCGTTCTGGGGGTTGTTCTCTCTCTCTCTCTCCCTCTTTGGGCTCTGACAAACGCACTTTCCTAACAACAATGGAATCGTAATAAAAATTGAAAACAAAACTCCAAATCAAATTACGCAATAGCTATTAAAATGAAAGAATAAATAACGCTGCATTTGCAATATAAAAATTAAAAGAAAGAAAAAAAAAAATAACAAAACCAAAAACAAAACTAAAAAAAAAATGTTTAATTTAATCGATAAATAAAATCTGAAATTTAATTGCTATATTTTTCTGGTATTTCAACTAATTGACCTTGTGCACTACTTTGATTTAGCCATAAGAATACAAATAAATGAATCACACGATTCATTTTCAAAAGTTGCAGTTCGTAAATTGAAGCGAGTTATTTTTTTATTTATTTTTTTTTTTGGTTGTCTGTCTGTTTGTATTCCTCCTCTCTTCTGCTTCTGCTCGCACGCGCTACCTCTCTTTCCACATTTGTTTTTGTTGCCATATTCGCTTGATTTGATTTGCATGTGAATTAATTCAAACATATGACGCACTTTATTATGAAATACCAGATTTTTGTATTTATATTTGATCTTCTTCTTCCTCTTCTTCTTCTTCTTCTTCCTATTCTTCTTCTTTTGATTCTTGAACTTTACTTCATCTCAATCAATAAAGTGCAATATCGAGTGTCTCTCAGTGTCCGTGTTTTCTTTTCTTATTTGAATACAAGTTTCTCAATCATTCATGTTTTGAAGTACATCATATTTATAGCTTCTCTCAATTCAAAAAAAAAAAAAAAAACAATTGTTTTATATTTGTACGTCACCAGCATGATAATTATTAATATAATAACTATTATTATCTAAAATCTTTCCAGTAATTTGGCTTTATCGTGTATATGCTCAACTTTGAGCTGATTATAATAATAATGATAGAAACTATTCAGTTACATATAGTCTAACTATAATTACACCTATCTACAGCTAACATTTTCAACTGGTTCACCAGTTTCTATTCTACATTATTATTTTATACAGCTGCAATTTAAATTGAGGTTCAAAGGTTAAGTTTTCTGAGTATCAGCACAAATATTATGTGCCTGGCCAGGTGAACAAGCCTCCCAAGAAATGGATGTGCTGAAGTAAATGCAGAATCTCTGAAAAGGTGCTTTGCTTTGAACTTATTGGGGTGGACTGATTGCCAACCAGGTAGCAACTGTCAGTGACGAGATGTGGCACAGTGAGTGCTGCACTTGACAAGTCGCAACTTGTGAAATTGTTGCTCGGTAAAGGTCATGAGGGTGGCATGTAAGCATGTATTACACATGTTCGCATACCAGAAGCAGGAGTAACAGTTGCAACAGCAGTTGCAGCATAATTGTGTGCTCGAAAATAATTTAAGAATATGGCAAAAATGTTTTACCTAAAAATAAATGTGGCATAAGCATTGCTACAAAGAGTTCAGTTGGCAAACCGTTTGTGGCAAGACTCCACCGCTGTGGTTTGTGGCACCCCATGGTGCACACATCAAAGCCTCGTGTCTATCTTGAGCTGTGTGGCATATTGCATAAAACGAGACACGGATTATGGATTACAAGAGACACACAGCAACGTGCAAACTCTGAGTTATGGCATGCCTCCAAAATCGCAGTGGGTGTGCCATCTTGCTTGGAGGCAAAATCTGGGCAAAAAGTGGGCGTGTATCATTTGGTAAACAGTAAATACTGTTAGATATCATAACCTACATATATATACAGATTGATGTTCAAGTGTGTGCGATAACAATTGAGTAATTCAAGGTTGCTGCAATTGACAGGCATGCAAAACTCACAGATATTCGACATGTGGCAGCGACATCTATCAGAGGTTATGTCAGCAAAGCTGATGGCCAAATTTTTACAAAAGCTGACATAACAGTTTAAATGTCAGAATTTACTTGTATGTTGTAATTTGAAATGAATTCCGACTCTTTAATATTCACTTATGTTTCTCAAACAAGGACTTTTGAGTTAATAGAAATAAATAATAGTTTTTTTTAGAGTTTCCACTCACAAAGCTTAGATTTGATCTCCATTATTGCTGAACAATTCAAGGTGCAGCTAAGTAAGAGAGCACCTTATCGTTTAATCATCTATGTAAAGTTCAGTTCAGTCTAGTAAACTCTCTGCAGTCTGTCAAATCCCACATGATTAATTAGTTATGCAATGATGGGAACTGCAAGCGCCTGATAATAAATGACCCCAGATTAAAACGCAGCCCGAATAGATGACAGTTATGCGTTCATGCAACGCTGCACACAGCCAAAAAAAAAACAAAAAAAAAAAAAACATGTATATATATATATGTTTCTATAAAATAGAAGAAGAAGAACATGTAGATAGAAAAAGCTGAAAACATTGTGTGTTAATGTACGCGTATCTTTAAGATACGCTTGCCTTGACGCAATTATGTATTGTTATTGTAATTGTGTGTTTGTTGCTGCAGTTGTTGTTTATTATTTTGATATTACATAAACAAGAATCTGAGCGTAAACCAATTAATTGCACAGATAACGGCATAATTAGTATGGGAATGTTGCTGCCGGTTGCGTGTAACAACATTTTTGTGCTTACTTACTAATTCGGCATGGAAGCAGTCGTTTCTCCAATTGTGGGAAAGCAATACACAGCGAAATATGATTTCGGGCAATGCATAGTTACCTGCAAGAAGAAGATCGTAGGGGAAATATTTGAGTTACTGATGGTATATTGTAAAGAGTGCATGCGAAGCATGAGTTTGCTTAAAGCTAATATAATATTTAGAATATTTAATTGTTCTGATTACAAACTAGTTGTTTTTGGGTGTAAGATATTTGTTGCTTTTCTATTCAAAATAAACCTATTTAGATAACTATCAGTTTCAGAATTTAGTTCTCTGCTCTAGCTAAAATTAATTTTGCTAACTGCCCATTATATTGTAAGTAATATCTAAAATTTATTGGCAACTTTAATAGGTGGTTCCATTACCGTAAGATATCCTCCCCCCCCCCCCCCCCCACAATGCTTATGCATACATATATCAGGAACGCGACTCGGCAAACGTCAAGTGGGAAAAAAACTGTCAGTTCTCGCGACAAATTCTCCACGTGTTGTGCCGCCTTATTGTGCTGTGCTGTGTTGTGTTGGCCTGTGTTGTGTGCATTGCTCAAACCCAATTAAAAATGTCAAAAAATGGAAATACCTGTAGGTAGTTAGCAGTTAGCGCACGCAGTAAATATTCATCACGCCAAACCAGGCAAAAGACAGGCAACTAACAGCCCCCCCTCATATATACCTCAAACCGTAAGGGTATACGAACCCCCACTAAAGCCGAACTCTCACCCGAACCTAAATTCAAACTCGAACCCCTTTCGCTGCCACGCATTTACAGCGCGTCACACAGTTTAACTTTTCATTTCGCGGCTGAGTTGGACCGAGTGGAGAACGGAGAACGGAGAATGGACACAGGCTCGTCAAATCGAATCACAGTGTGGGGGTGGTGAGGGGTTGGGGTGGATTGTGGGGCGTCTGCTGTTGCTGCTTATCAGCATGAGACGCACACATGTCAGTAGACAGCCGCCATGGAATGCATTGTGGACCGAGGAACAATTGCGTTTGTATGTTTTCCACTCTTCGTGCCTCGTCAGCAAAATTAAAAAATAGATACGCAAAATGGGTGGTTTGGGGGCATTGACGAGTTTGAGAGGCTGAGGCTGAGGCTGAGGCTGCCACAACTTCTATAAAAGAAGCGCAAATACACAGACGCTGATGCGGCTCAGTAGACTGGAGGCTTCCTGCCATCGACTCGTTTACATTCATTCTGCGAATTCAAATGTCACACAAGGATCGAAAGGTACGCATGGCCAGTTTGGCAGCCCCATCTCCCCCCACCCCCACCACATTCCCCTTTTATGTAGGTTGTGTGCGTTGGTTTATTGCAAAAATACACAGAGGCAGCAAACGAGCCAGGAGCTGGCCAGGAGCTGCTGATGGCCAGGACACAGCACAGCAAACACAGCAGCTGCTTGTTGTGTGTCTACTTTTCTCCTTTTACTTTTCTTTTTTTCCATTTTTCGTTTGTTTTTTGGCCAGCGTCACAAATCTAATAGAAGTAACAGGCAGGCGGGCTGGCGGGCTGGCTGGCTGGCTGGCTGGCTGGCCTCGTCGTGACTCGACTTGCCACGTCCTGGCCACGTATTGAACAAATGCCTAAAAATGTCACTGTGCCCCGCACGATAACTACTGTGAATTGTGGGCGTGTGTTGCCAGCTAACAACAGCAGACGAAGGACACACAGGACACACAGGACACAGGACGTTTTTCGATTTGTTTTTGTTTCAATGAGTCTGGCGCGTGTATGCGTGTGTGTGTGTGTGTGTGTATTTTTATTGTATATATCATTGATGAATACGCCGATAACAAATCTCAATCAAATGTCAAAAAGGTAACAGGCACAGCAGACAGCAGGCAGCCGGCAGCCAGGACGTCGGCCAGGATATTTGCGTTACATGCGGTAATGTTGCAATTTTCACGCAGTCCACGCGTCGTATGCGCAATTGTTTCCCCTGTCAAAACGACAGGTGTGTATATGTCTCGCTCTCTCTGTGTGTGTGTGTGTGTGTGTGTATCTGAACCCAAACCATAATTTTTGCTGCAGCCTCTGACAGCTGAAATTGTCTTTACAATTTTGCAAGCTGTCAGAAAAGTTTAGCTCAGCTTAGTTTGAGGTAAACTGAACTTTGGATAAAATGCATTTTAATTCCGCGCTTGCTAATCATTTATGCAAGAGCAAAGTGTCAAAGTGTAAGGGGTTGACTAACAACAGCTAATTGAAATGATGAAATGTGGCACAGTGTGAGAGAGAGAGAGAGGGAGAGGGAGAGATTCTCTGATGTGTTTGGAACTTTAATCTCTGTTATTGCGAGTATTATAATCTAGTTCTTAGTTGACGACCTTTCACCTATTCAGTTGGGAGACAACTATGTTTTATTATTAAGTAATTTTAATTAATTATGGCATTATATACTTTGTAGATTTTAATAATTTTATTGTTATTATAATTTTATGTAAATGAACATGACAGGATTAATTCTACTTCTACTGCGAACTTTAAATTCTCTTTAAAAATAAACCCCATTTTGGCTTGGGCTTTCAAGCACTCAACCAGCCTCAATGGCATTGCTCTCCTTAAGACCCCCTCTCCAAACCCCTTTTCAAGTACCATTGACGAGCTTAGCGCACTAATTGACAAGCAAGCAAAAATATTTACGTACTCCAAGTCCAAACATTCTAATCAATGCAATACGCGTCACAAAGGCCAAATGCCAAAAAGAAAGCGAAAGAAAATACACACAAAATAGGAAATACCAAAATCAATGGGCAATGTGCAGCAAGTTGGGAGGGAGAGAGAAAGACAGAGAGAGAGAGAGAGAGAGAGAAAATACACGAGGCCTATCAGCTGGCAAACAGGACATGCAGTTCGAAAAGCAGCAGCCTTTCAAACAAACAACAATCGCCTGATGCTGCTGCTGCTGCTGCTGCTGTTGCTGTTGCAGGAACAGGCGAATTCATCAAAGTGACCCTCAACTTCGTACCCCGCCGCTCCCCACCTGTCTCTCTCTCTCCATCACTCTATTGAACTCTGTCTGTCTAACTGTCAAAATGCGTCGAAGCGAACATCATTGGATTTGTGATTGAACAAAAATTTTCATACATTGACTTTTTCTTTTGTGTGCACGCGGGGGGTACAGGAGGCGGGGGGGGGGGGTGGGGTTGGGTTGTGAGTCTTGGGAGTGTGTACTGAAATCGTTTCATTTGCAAAATGCATGCTGGAGTTATAATGTTAAGCGGACGAGGGGCCCAGTCTTCATAGCAGCAAAAAAAAAATAACATTCATTAGTACGCGGCCAGCCTACAAACGAAAAAGGCCACACCTCCTCAATACCGCCCACACACACACCCCTGTCCACCTTTCTACGCCCCTGTTTTTTCAAAGAATTTATATTTACGGTATTGTAAGTTATGCAGTCGAGTGATTCGCACAAATCGTCAAAATGTCCAAGGGTTAGCAACTGGACAGCCTTTTTTGGAGTGGATTTCGCTGTACGATTAAGGCTGTTAGCCGACGATATGTCACCTTTCTCCGTTCTCCGTTCTACCTACTCCCGTCTCCCACTCTGCTGTCCATCCATCGCCTAGGACAATTCGATTTGGCAAACAGCGTTCAATAATTGTGTAAAACGTTTTCAGTTTTACATTTCAATCTTAATTTAGTTTTTCCAATAACGTTTGCCTAGCATTCAGAATCGACAACAGAGCTAAAAAACAAAAAAACAATTGGATTGGGGAAGGGGGTGGGGGTGGGTACTAGCTAATACTTAAGCCTGGTGGCATGAGCAACGCTGTGTGTGTGTGTGTGTGTGTGTGCGGGCTAAAAGGCAAATTGTTATTTTTGTTGTTTGGCATTTTGGCCAGTTGATTTTTTGGCTAATGAAGTTTGTCATTGAGCTTTATTTAATTTGCTGCTGCCACAGATGTCTGCGGAATGGGTTCGCAATGATATGGGATTGAATTTGAATTTGAATCTGAATCTGAATTGACATTTTCGATTAACACTGAACAATGTCTATGTACAGAAAATCTATATCTGTGTATACAAAATCTAAAGAGATCCATTAGCGAACGGATGGTGATATAATATTACTGACATTTTTAATGTAGCGAGCACATTCGTGTCAGCTATTATAGAGAGCTATAAATAAAGATGCATATATATGGAAAATAATATGTATATCTATATCCAATATGACAATATAGGACAAACACTGGTACTATGCTTAAATTCGATGGGTAAGTTCCTTTATTTAACTGGATTGTATACATGCCTATATGCATTAAGTATCTAACTTACTCCACATCCAATAAATAACTTGATTAATACCCTAACTAACTAATAATCCTCTTCATTCACAGACATGCCACACAGTCTCCAACCCTGACAACGTTTAACCACAACAAGCTGCTCAAAAAGCCATTACTTTAATCGAATTTTTCTGAGTTTCAGCAAATGAGCTAACAGCAACAACAACAGCAACAACAAAAACAACTAACAACAATATCAAATGCGGAAGAGGACTCAACTGCAACGCCTCCTGTGCGGGAATTTAATAAACTTCAAACAGGAATATTGGCAAAGCAAATAAAAAAAAATGAAGAAAAAAAGAAACATTGCTGCAAAGAGCAGCTGAAAGAGGCAGGTGGAGGTGCTGGGGATGGGGAGCGGGGGGGGGGGGGGGGTTGGTTGCAATGAATGTTAAGAGGGGTGCAAAATGGCTAACAAACATGCAATTAAGTCGTTAATACTTCATCGATCTAATACACGCGGACAGCAGAAGGTTCTCTGGGCAAGGATTAAAGCATTAGCGCGTGCGAAGCTAAAGGCTCGACTAGAGAGAGGGAGAGAGAGAGCGAGAGAGAGAGCGAGAGAGAGAGAGGGAGATGGGGGAGGTATCCTGTTAGATACAGATAGATCTGTGGACAAGCGGAAACGGAAGTGGAAACTGGCCAAGCAACGATTGCAGACATTTGATTAGTTTGTTAGCAATACTCACTCGCAGCCACACTCGCACTCACACTCGCACTCACACTCACACTCACCGTAGCACTCACACTCACACTCAGTTCCGCACTCACACTCATTGTGATATGCAATTACGATATAAAAGTTAAACAAGCAAGCGATACAGGGACTCAGGGCTCTGGACTCAGGACACCGGACTAAATTCAAAGTATTGCTTTCTGGACGCGCTTTTCAAGCATTTGATTAAAAACGCAAACAGTCGAGCACACTCAATACGACACGGTATTAACCATGCGCATAAAAAATTAACAACGACGAATGTCCTAAGCAAATACAAACACAATTCATCAGCGCCGTTTTTCGTTTACCTGTAATAAAAATCATAAATGTTGTGTGTGGGTGGCTGGGTGGCACTCAAAATATACACACAGATACGCACATATTGAGCTAACGACCATCACAGCAGCATCATGGAACGAGTAGCGAGCAGCGAGCAGCGAGTAGCGAGTAGCGAGTAGCGTGTAATGTGGGTGCAGATGAATACACTCAGCATGAATAGTGGGAGCTTTGAGCTCAAATCAAGTACAAGATTAATCGGCATCTGATCACGAAATCAAATTCAACGCCAGTGATTCAAAATTTCAGTTTATTTTTCCATTTTAAGATGAAAATCTTCTTGCCTCATCTGTATGAGACAGCTCATGTAAGACCTGATTTCGTTCAATTATTTCAATTGATTTGAATGATCAAAAATGTTAGTTCTTTAATTGGTAACAAGTATAATAATAATACTCGACTCTTAATTTTATATAAAATTATGGACCGATTTAGATTTACTTATTAATATTCCATAAATGCTGAACAAATGTTAAGTAAAGGGCAGAAATGACTATCCGTTTCTACTTAGATTATGCATAACAGTTTTCTCTAAGTGTAACGAGCAGCTATGCCAGCCCGCCTCTGACTGTGTGCGTGTGTGTAAAAGGTAAAAACCAATCAAGAGCATCAATAAAAGGCACGTCAATCAGCATCGTGGGGCGGGACAGCAGTCGTAGGCTCAGGCTCAGACTCAGCCTCAGCCTCAGCCTCAGACTTAGATCAAGCACCACTCTCACCTAACAGCCACCCAGCCAACAGCCCAACCACCCGCTGTGCAGCCAGCACGAGCAAAAAAATCATATTTCCGTATATGCGTGCGGGCTTCTGTCTAGCATCGCTTCCCTCGAATTGCTCAACTCCCACCTTTTGTACACCTAAAATGGAACGCGGTTTTTAGTTCAGTCAAGCTGTCATATCGACGCTTTTGCATGCCAAGGATTGCTGCCTCGTGCCACAATCTGTCGCCCCTCCTTCTCATTCTGAATGCTGCCTGTCTCCTGGAGTCTGGCTTGATGGGCACATATCATGATTTTTCAATAAATTCAACGGCCATGCGGCACTTTGCTCATTGAATTTTGAACAGCGATCTGACGAGTGACGCGACACACACACACACACACAAACAGTTATGTGTGGATACGTGTGTGTGTGTGTGTGAGCTAAAAACTGCTGGCGATTTGCACGGTTTGGCAGCAGCAGGACTCAAAAGAGATTGAGGTGATGGCATAAAACTGGCGACTGGTCAAAAGGGAACTTTAATTTCCACGAGTTTGGAAACTTTGGCGGCAAACATTATGTGCGAAGTTTTCAAATCTTTTCTGAAAAGTTTCACACCCAGTTCAGGAGTAAAGATATTTATTTTCTAACAATCTTTGGACTTAGTTTTTATATATACTTCTGGCCTTATTAGGTTCACACACTCAGAAATGAAGGCTGAATGATGAAACCTTATCAAAACTGAAACGATTTTTCATTCCTGATAATTTCTTGACTTATAGAAATATGCTATTCAAATTGGAAAACACAACGTTTTCCTCCAAATTTCTGATAGAGGATTTTATATAAATACATTTTTATATTTTATAATATTTATATCTATATACATATATATATATATATATATATATGGATTTTATTCAAGACCGCTCTCTGCTCTTTACTCCTTCCGACACTGGACTAAAACAAAAGACGGTCGTTAATCAGTCGCCGGGTGGAAAAGTAATAACTCAGCGGAACCCAAAACGCATATCAAAGACTGGCATTGCAGCCAACGGATCATGTCCATGGCCACGCAGCAATTGTGTCCTTTCGCATTTGATCCCATTCTACTCCACAATTTATTAAACTCCTTCAAAGCGCACGCATTGCTGCATTAATGCGTATGGAAAACAATTTTTTTGGTGGGTTTTTGGGGGAAAAAAAAAACCATATGAATTTGCTGAGGGTTGTAATGCATTAGTGTGTGTGTGTGTTCACTGTTGAAAGGAACTCGCGATTTCAATGCATATCCTTTCACTTTTTGGTAAGCCACATTTTGCGTGTCTCAGTTGACGCAACCAAAAAAAAGCTGAAAAAATGCTGGAAAAAAATTATCAAATTGAATACAACAGCAACAAAGTGTGTGTGGGTGTTTGTGTGTGTGTGTGTGTGGCATTAGCTACACCCATGCGTTTAGCATGCGTCTGAACCCTTTTGCCACACAAAATGGGTGTAGCGGGGGAAAGGGTATACAATATTTCACTCGAACTCTTTGCGTCTGATGATTTTTTTGTATTTAATCAACAAAAAATTGAAGAGAAATATGAAAAATGAACCAACTTCAATTCTATTAATGAAAAAGTCAAGTGATTTGCTAAAAAGTGGGCGTGGCACCCACACGCACAACTCGTTAGGGGTTGACACAACGCACATCTAAAAAAAAAAAAGGGGGCTACCAGAAAACCACGCTTTAAATAATGCGTGAAATTTATGAATATAAGAATTTAAATAAATTCAACTAAAATTTATTTCAGGGTAGACTCTTAAGTTAAGTCATTCTGTTCCAGTGGATCAGGACTACTTTAAATTTATCCAAACATCATTTTAGCCCTTTTTCCATCTCATCATTTGATTGTCTTATCAAGTTTTAAACTGTTTATAAAGAACTTGGTATTATGACTTAAACTGTGCTTTAAGGAACTATGTTTAACAATCGTTAGAGCATTTGCCTCACTAAATAAATCAATCTCTACTCAAACAGAAACATTTAAGCTGTTTCAGAATTGTATCTAAAGCTGATTTTATTTCGATCTATCAATTTATCTCATGCTCAATCTTTGTCCCAGTTACGTTGCAGCATAATTAAGTACTTAGGAACTGTCTAAACAGACTTTTAAAATGCAATTTCAACGTTTATTTCATAACTCAATGAAAACTCCAATTTCTGTTCACTTTGCCATGCTGCCAAATACCCCAACTATTGCCTGACACATTTCCAATAGTGTCAGGTCCCTTTCCCCACACCCATTTTCTTATCCTTATCAATCTGCACACAAGCAAAGCACATCAAGAAAGAGAGAGAGAGAGAGGGGGAGAGAACAGAGCAGCAGTCACGTTTATGTGCCTACAATTTTGGGTTATTTTGGGTCTTCGAGTGAACCCAAAAACTTTTTTGTTTGGGCTGCAACAGAAATTGTTGAGTTGCTGCCACCGCCTGTGTTCAATTGCCCAGCAGCAACAGCAACAACAACAATAGCGCCAATATGGACATTGCTTGAATCAACTGGCAACCTTTTAATAACAACAATTTTCTGCTGGCACTGACGTCATTGGCCAAACTGCTAACGTATATACATTTTTTGGCAACTGCGTTTTTATACTCTTCTTGAGGGCATTCGCATATTGTGAGTTAATTGAAGGATGCATATATATATATATATATAGGTATATATATAGGTATAGTCTACGACTTTCAGTCGAGATTGTCATTTGGATAGTAAAAGTTGTATGCAATTTGACTTTTAGTGAGGGTACACAAAATTCGGTTGACCTTTTTCTTTTTGGTGTTGTGCGTGTCACACACCAACACAACCACACACACACACACAAATACACACTGATAGGCATTTGGTGCGCCTCTTAATGACATTTCCTTTTTGTGCGTTTTTTTCCTTTATTTTCCCATATTGTTTTAGGCACTTGTGTAAATATAAAACGCTGCAGTTGCCCCCCGAGCATGCTGTCTCAAACTCATACTCCATCTCTTTCTCTCGCTCTCTCTCTTTATCGTTTTGCCTCACTCACTTTCTCCGTTATCTTTGCGGTCTCTTTCTGCGCATTCGGTGCACGTTTCACGGCCTAGCTGTAAATTATTGTGTATACGCCTCAGTGCGCCAAAAATGCGTGCGGCATGAGTAATTAGCAGCCGCAGGACCCAGCCACTGTGTACTCAGTATACACACACACACACACATAGCACACACTCACACACACTCACACACTCTCACACACACTTTTTTCATTATTTCAATAAATAATTGCCTAATTGCATTAGCCCCAAAAATTATGCTGCACTTTTGCACTTCAAAGCGCCGCCAGCTCAATTCCCTCTACACTTTCACTCTCCAGCAGGGCGGGGCGGTGGGAGGGGTGTGTGTGTGTGTGTGTAAATATTTGCCAAAAACTGGGTGACAATTTGCTGCACAAATGCGTAACTGCCTGCTGCGTGTGTGCGTGTGTGTGTTTGTGTGTGTAAGTGTGCAACCCCCAAAAGCCAAATAAATGTTGATGCTTTTTTCGGGCTGCCCATGTCGAGTATTTTGTTGCTGTCATCCCCCTACCCTCTGGCATTAAGTCCCCCCCCCCCCACACCCCCACACCCCTCTTCCCACTACCACAAAGCGGTGGCCTGTAGCCACCCTTAAGCACAAAAGAAAATTGATTTTTCCGCAGTTATGTTCGGCTGCAGTCTGCGTTTTATGTGCGCTGCGAGAGGCCTTCGCATACAAAACGCAATTCTCTTCGAGAATTTCGAGAGTCCCTTTTCCAAAGTTCTCCATCTCTCCATTTCTCCATTCTCATGCCAAGTACATAGGCATAAATTATGTGCGTGTGCGGCTCCTCTTTGTGTATAAGTATCTGTGTGTGTGTGTGTGTGTGTGTGTGTGTGCGTGTGTGTGTGTGTTTGTATGTGCCCAGTTGGGCTTTAGATTGGCGCCAGTGTGCGCCTGTGCGTCGTTTGTATTGTTTTGACACTTTTACTTGAGTTGATTTGCAGCAGCAACGGCAACTGGGATTACTTAGACAGGGTTGGGACTGGAAATGGGGGTTGTGCGTTGGCTATTGGTATGAAGACAAATGACATCTTTAGATTTTGTGCTAGCACTAGCCCCAGGCAACAATTTGTCGCGCTGTGCATAGCTGATTGTGACTATTAGATCGACTGCAGTTTTGGTCCGTAAATTTCAAATGTCCAAATACGAAATGGTTATGTGAGAAGCAGTTAAAAGTTCTTGTATAGCCAACAATTGTGTGGACTACGCAAATATGTAAATAAGAAACAGATAATGTCACTGCTTTCTAATTGCTAACTTCCAGTAGCTGCTAGATGATTAAATAATTGAGAATAGTTCATATTTCAGCTATTCAAGCAATAAAATAATATTTAATAGCTAGAACTAGAGCTGTAAAGTTCAGTTATTATATTAATTTATTTCCAACATCAATAGAACGAGATTCTATTAATATATATTAATAATTATGTAAATTGCTTCACTTATGCCTTAAAGACTTAAATGTTATTGTTATAATGACTCTCTTAGAACCAATTTAATTCATATATCATTTTAAAGTGTTTAAGTTTGTATTATTGTATAACAAACACGAGAAATAATACAAAACAAATGTTGAACTGCGGTGCTTGCAAAATAGTTCAGGTAGTATTGTTAAGTAAACAATTCAAGTAACAATTTAAGCAAACAAACAATATTGCATTTGTTATTATTATCATGAAAGGGCTATGGATTAGCTCAACATGAAGGAAAATAACTCACACTCACATTAGAGCTAGATAATACACATAAAAATTAGTTTGAATTAAGAAAAAATAGTCGGTAACTAGCCTGAAGACCGCCCAAATGCCCAAACAAAGGTCACAATTATAAGTAGCAGTAGCTATGAAATTGTAGTAAATATACAAAACTTTATATCTACGCTTACAAATTGCTTTCAAAAGTATCGCTTAAAAAGCAATATCAGTCAACCCCCAGAAAGTCAAAAATGAGAGAAGCCTTGACAAATCTCACTTGGTCAACGTGTAGTTTAGATCTGTGTAAGTACAACACTTATTTGGACAGAAGGCAGGCATCAACGTGGTGAAGAAACCGGTTTAAGGATATCAGGAAAAGAAGGAGAAAAAACAGGGGATATATCAACGTAGCGGCTGTTTGTGGCAACTGCAATTAGTTGGGAACGGCACACGCCTGTCACATCAGCAATTTTGACAGCTTAACAGCAATGAATGGGAAAAGGGAAAAGGAAAAAGCAACCCTTGCCCAGAAATTGCAACAAAGATGCTGACGACGTTGCTTAATTAACTGGACCCGAGAATGAAATTAAACCGCTGTTGCAAGCGCAGTGCGCAGTGTTGCACTTCACTGATTCGGGGGTTGCTTTTGATGATGACGTTGCTGCTGCTGCTGCTGCAGCTGCAACAAAAACGACGGACGGACTTACGTAGCGATATCCATCCCTTGAAAAGGGGCGCCACTCTCGACCCTGTGGCCCTTGTGTGGCATGTGTAGGAGCAGGAGCAGGAGAGGGTTGCAGTAGCGTGTGCAGCGTGTTCCTGGCTTCATTATCAGCGCAGCGCATTTCCAGCACGTGCCTCAATACAGGGAGCTGGGCACAGGGAACAGTTAACGGGCAGCAGGCTGCACTCGTTGCGTGTCCGAGATTTTTCCTCTATTTCCCGTGCGGTTTGAGTCGGTATATAGAGCCAAAGGTGGTTGCCAGGACGACGTCGCTTTACACTCGAATTTTCTTCAAAAGAAATTGCATTTTTTTTTTCCATACTGGCTTGTTGTTGTTGTGGTTGCATGTCAAAGTGCCAGGAAGAGTGGTGGTGTAGATGGGGGCGGGGGGGGGGGGGGGTGGTGGTAGAAATTGGCACTGTGTGCATTCAGCTGTTGAGCATCAGTGGTGCGGTGGTTGCTATGGGTGAGCTAACAATGTTCTGCTATTCGGTATGGGGTGTTAACAAACTCGAAAGTAACAATTTTTTCATTTCAATTGCCCCGGTTTGGCATTGCTGGGAGTTTGGGTATTTGGGCATATGTTTATGATGTTATTGTTCGGGGCCTGAATGCTGCGCACAGGGATGTAAATGTAAATCGATAATGAGTTGCAGAAGAACTTACGCTAACGAATCTAAATCTGCCGCTGAGTGTTTAGTTAATTGTTACGGAAATATTTAGTTACCTGCAACGAAAGAACGAGAGATTAATTAGTATGGCATTTTGACTATAATAATTAATTTATTACTTAAATTAAATTGTGCAAATATCATTATATATTTAAAAATAAAACAAAGTAAATATTTATTCATTGCTTACTTAATATTTTATATATTTAATATGTACAATAACAATTAAATACCGCTATAAACACCATATCTTATTTAATTATCTACATTATTTATCCGCTCACTCATACCTAGATAACACAGTCTAACTAATACACTGCCAGAGCAAATACGAATGCAACTCAACACACACACTGCAGCTGACCAATGGGAGATGGCGCATGTAATGCCTATATAGCCAAAAGCAACAACAACTATTTAACGAACAGCCTTCGTGCACTAAGTAAATGTTAAAAAAAAAAATAAAGCAAACAACAAAAAGTCACAAAGCCGACGAATTAAAATTCACAGCGTTGCACGAACTTGAAACGACGAAGCAAAAAGCGCATGCGAATAAATTGCAACGAGCACAGCAGCAACAACAACAACACAACACAGTGAGCCGAACAGTTGCCGAACCAACTAAACTGAACTGAACGATCATTTCAATGTCGTTCGTTCAATATTTCGCTCTCATTTCTCTATATCTGTCTCTGTCTCTGTCGGTGGCTTGCAAAAAAGTGCACTCACACAAGCGCATTAGTATGCACACTAACATACATATCAGCATTGTGCAGCTCTGATTGGACGCATTGAATGCGTATAAATGGCGTTTAACTAATTGGAATGCTTGGCACACAAATCATTTCAGATAAAGTTGTGCGTTAGACACGCGCCAGACACAACAACAAAACAACAAAACAACAATCAAAATGTGATTTAAATTGTTAATGAAACATTTCAGATGGCATCCAAAAGAGCAAATATACAGATAAATTTCAAATATTATAGATATCGATACCGTATGGCAGAAAATGTTTTAGCACCTGTTTGTCAGTTACACACTTTGTTATTCAGCGAATGATTATCAGTCAACAATTAGTGATTATTGCATAACAGAATAACAGAAAACACGTCAGAGCAAACAACAACAATAAATGAATACAATGTATGTGCGCATGTATGTGCGTGTGTGTGTGCTATCTGCGCACGTATCTGTTTTTTTTATAGCCTTTATTTATATACATATGTATATAAATATATATATATATATAAATATATATATTAATTCCTCTATGTTCTTTTTTTGCGTATTATTTTTTATATGCGCACTCGCGTGATTTCCGCAAATTTAACCTACATTTTGTATTTTGGCAAATGCGATGAACGGCAAAAAACGAAATGTGAAAATAAAGTGCAGGCCCGGGGAAGTCAGCAACAGAGACAGCGAGAGAGAGATAGAGAGAGAGAGAGAGAGAGAGAGAGAGAGAGAGAGAGAATTAGGGATAGAGAGAGGTAGAGCGCATGTAAGCGTTTTTTGAGTAGGTTCCATTTATTGTCAGTTGTATAGTTCTGATCCCACTTTGGGGCAAACTTTCTATGCAGCCACATACATGTTTTGTGAGTCGCTCTCTCCCTCTGTATGCGTGTGTGTGTGTATGTGTGTGTGCTATGCGCAGCTGAATTAATACACTTGTGCCAGACAGAAACTAACACACACACACACACACACAGTGGAACAAAGCAAGTTTGAGTTCTTCGCGAATATGACAAGCAAAGCAAACAAGCAGCAAAAATATGTATATATATATATATATATATATTGTACACATACACATACTTGTATTCACACACACACACGCATCTGCACACACGTACACAATCGGCATATCTTGTTTGTTCTAAGCTACCAACACAAGCGCACTGCGAAACAAGGTCAAATGCAGTTATTTGCTCAGTCGACAACGCCAAATTCGGCACTGCCAAAAAAAAAAAAAAAACAACATTAAATGAAGCAAAGAAAGAGCATGCTCGACTGGCAGATGCCCTTTACAAAACAGAAGCATAATCTCTACAAATCATACAAATTTACGATGATCGCTCAAAATGTGAAACGTAACTGTAGTTTATATTTCTTAATTATTTTCCTATTTCCGGTGCATATCTTGTTCATATTGCTAACAGGGTATGTGCAAATTAATAACAAAAAAAATGGTTTACTGCCCAGTCAGTATGTATGTGCGTGTGTGTGTGTGAGTGTGTGTGTGTGTGTTTAGTTACTGTTTGATTTATCTTTTCCGTTGTTGTTGTTGTTGTTGTTGACGCTGCTGTTGTGCAGTTTCTGCGCCTGCTCCGCAAGCTTTCGTTGCGTTTACTTTTGCCATTATTATTATCGCTTTTTGCATTTTTCAAGGACTCTTCGTCGTTGCGATGTGGTCTCTTTTTCGTCTCTCCCTCTCTCTCTCTCTCTCTCTCTGTCCCTCTCTCTCTCTCTCTGTCTTTTGCAATTTGTTTGCTGCGCGTGTGCGAACAGCAAACGATAAACAGCAACAGCAACGAGATATTCGTGTTAGTTAGTCAAAGGGATTCCAGGAATTGGTTGAGCATGCAATAGGTGAGAACTGAAACTTCAAGATCTTTCTGCGCGTGGATCTCTATTTGTCATATACATATATATATATATATATATATATATATATATACATATGTACATGTGTGTGTGTGTTGAAGTGTTTGTTTGTTGTGAATGCGAAATTGAATGAATTGAATAAATGCGCGCTTTGCACAGTGTCTTCAATTAAGCAATTAATACATGTGAACTATGCAAAATTTGAATGTAGAATTTTGGATATGCTGATTCATCTTCACATAAGAGAGATTTTCATATGCAAGCAAGACTAAAGGGCCATTAAAGCGTACTTAAGAATATATCTTTCAAGTTCTGAATGCTTCAACAATAAATACAAGTCATTAACTTTGAATTAATCTTGATCTAGAGAAATTGATTTGCATTTACCATAGTGCAGTCGATAATTTTACAACAAATTGGAAAAGCTCGCTTTACATTTGGTTTACTTAAACAAACTCTGGATTGTATAAAAAACATAAGAAGTAATTCAAATTAATAATAAGAAACTGATTAATGAAATTATATTTGGCCAAGTAAATTAATTGAGTAATTCAAAAATATAATTAGCTAATTAGCGATTCTGTAAAGAACATCTAATGTTCGTTTACCTTCTAAATAGTTTCCATATAGCAAATAAAAAAATATGCATTCATATATAAATATAATATAGTTCCTTTCAGAGATGAAAGAAATACTTGCATCTTTTGTCACATGCAGGAATTCGCTTGAATAGAATGAGTTTTTTTTTTTTTATCTCAGTATGCAAAAAATGATTATATTCACAAATATTCGCGGTTGACTGCTGCTGTCGTCATGTTAAATGCACAAATTAACTAAGTTCCGACTACAAATACGAATCGTTAACACATATCTAGCAACTATATATGTGAACATTTGCAGTGTATAGAACCTCTATGTACGCGCACAGAATCCGGACTCGGACTGACTCGCGCTGACAAATAAAAAATTATTTACTTTTTGTTCGACAAACCAAAAAATAAAAAAAAATTAAAAAATATAAGTAAAATAAAGGCGCATTTGTTGCGCTCTCTCTGTTGCACAAGCAACAGCTTTGGCCCTCTCATTTGCACATACTCTTTGACTATGCACAGTTTGTGTGTGTGTGTGTGTGTGAGTGTGAGTGTATATTTGCTCAGATCTGCGACAACAACAGCAACAACAAAAAGCAGCAACAGCAGCGCATTTTGCTGTTATTCGTCATTGCTGACCTTGGTTGCAATCTTGACTGTGTGTTTTTTGTTTGGCAAAAATATCAGTCTTGTTCTTGCCGTACTCTTTTCGTATTTCAAGTTTTTTTTTTTTTTTTTTTTTTTTGGTTTTTTCTGTTTTTTGCACATTTTTATCGAAATTTATTATTTGCATTTTAGATATGCAAACAACTCTACAGCTGCTGATCAAAACGGAAGCGCGTCAATTGCACTTAAACACTATATATAAATCATACGCCCCATCATCCCAGCTAAATGACGACATTTAAATTAATTATGTATAATTGCAAGTGCAGAGCTTAACAAATTTCCAAAATGATTATTGAAATTTTCGCAATACAAAATAGCAATACAACAAAAATTTTCCATTTGATTGCTACACGCGCGCGCAAAAAAAAAAATAATAATAATGTGTTTTATTTGTTGTTGTTAATATTGTTAGTTTGATATTTTATTTTCAGCACTATTTGAGAGAGAGAGAGGGAGAGAGAGAGAGAGCCACCCAGTCGCAGCTGGGCTGGGCGGCGTTTTAGACTTTGCATCATTGCAAAAGACACGCGCAAGCATACAAAAAAGTATCTCACAGATACACGCAGCAGGCGTGTAGAAGCGGTCTGCCGGGGCAAACAGGGCAAACCCACCAAAAACAGAAATGCCGCAACATCAAAATACAAAAAAAAACAAAAAAAAAAAACGCAGACACACTGCACACAAGTGTCCCAGTTCCACGAATCTTTCATTCTACGCTGCTTCCACAACGACAGCACACAGCGAAAATACGAAATACGGCAAAGCGAGTAAAAAAAAAAAACGCTAATACATAATAATAACAACAACAACAACAACAACAACAACAAATCAACAACAGATAGCCGCGAAATTTCGTCGACGGCATCCACACACAGTTATAGATACAATGGCGACTGATAGACAGCTGCAGATACATTTTGCACACAGTCGCGAAAGATACAAGTTTTTGCGCTCGTTTTATTTGCACTATACTGCGTTGGCGTCGTGCAACTGTATATATGTATTTTATATATATACACATACACACACACACACACACACACACACACATACACACACACACATACACATACACACATACATATGTACATTCATGTACAACTTATTTACATTTATTTTATTTATTATATCATTTATTATATGAATTTTTGCATTTCGCACCGTATTTGTTTACTGTTTTTTGCTGGTTGTTTTTGTTGAGGTTTATTTTTTTTTTGTTAATTTATTTGCACTGTTATGTCATTTGATATAATTTTTTTATTGTCTACTTTTGCATTTCATCTAATAGATACACAGAATGTGTGTTTTATTAGTATCTGTTTTGCTCAGCCATTCTATTTTGCGGAAGCATTCCAAAATATGCTGTGGCCCATAAATTTGGCAATCCTCTTAACTCTTTTGACATATTAGGAGTTGGGCAGAATTATCATTATCAGAATTTTAACCTAAAACTGTTCAAATTTATATTACACAAAATTGTCGGTTTTTTGAGCAAACACTTTCTGAGCCGATCAAATTAAAATCTGAGCAGATTTTCATTCTTTGAACCAATTGAATTAAAGCTTCAGATTCATTATGCAGTTTGAGTATATTATGTGCAGTTAAACTTCGACAAGCAAGTCTGTTACTTGGTTGATTGTATATGTAATTTTAAACATATATATATATATCTATATTTATAAATATATCCATATACATATAGGAGATGTCTGTCGAGCATTTGGAGAGTTAAGCTCATTTAGTTATTTTATTTAGCGATTAGCTCATTAAAACACATTATGTATGCATTCCATTATTGCCCCCTTTTGCGCAGTGAAACAAAAACAAAAAAAAAAAAATAAACGAAACTCATCCCCTACCCCAAAGGCAACCCGCACAGGCCCCACTTGCAGTCTGACAACCGACTGACATTTAACAAAACAAATTCATTTTCGGGTTTCTTTCGGGTTGGTGTTGTTGTTGCTGCAGTTTTTGTTGTGTGTCTGGCGCAATTTCAAAGTCACAATTGGACGACTTTGAGCTGATGACATTTAGCGCAAAGCACACAGCACGCAAATAGACATCAGAGACAGGGAGAGGGGCAAATGTGAGAAACACGCACACACGCACACACACACACACACATAAACACACACACACATACACACAAAATGAAATCAAATTAATTGCAAATTGCTACTGCAAAAATGCGGGCTTTTTTTTTGGAATTCCCAATTTCATTTTGGGGTGTTCTTTTTTCATTGCATTGAAAATTGCGCAGTGCACTTGAATTTTAAAATATATTTTAATACATTTGCTCAATATATATATATATATATATATATATATATATATATATAAAGTTATATATAATAGACAACAACACTTGTTTGACATTTGTATGCATTATTGACAACAAATAAAACACATCATTAAAGCGCTCATCAACATCATCATTATCATTATCATTATCATCTGACACAACAGAGTGCCGTTAAATGTATTACCAACAAAAACAACAACAACAACAACAACAATGTTAGCAGACAAGACGACGTCAACGTCGACATCGTCGCTTCCCCCAACGTTGACTTCGATGCCTTCGTTTCAAGTTCAAGTTCAAGATAAATTTTATTTTATTTTATTTTAGCTGCCTTTTTTTTCCTTTTCTTTTTACGCTACTTTTTTACATGCCCGCACAGCATCGCAGATACTTTGTCTAAGTGTGTGTGTGTGTGTGTGTGTGCTTTGTGTGCTTTGTGTGTGTGTGTGTATCTGTGTCTTGTTGCTGCTGCTTTATATGCATAAATATTTTCATTCATACAGTCAGCGGCAGCCCACTGAATGAAGTGGGAGCTTCGCTGCTGCTTGAACGATTTTCTTCTGCAGCTGTGCTCCCAAAACGGTTATTTTTTCTTTTCACATCGTAATGATGCAATAAAAGAAATTATAACCGACTTATATGAGTCGCAGTTATGCGCACAGATTTTCAATTTACATGTAAACGGTCTTTTTATAATAATATACATTACATTTTATTTATTAATGGACAATAATCATATTAGCAAAAGTCAAATGGTTTGCTTTAAGTGGTTTAATAATTGTTAACAATGACAATTTGTGTATAAACATAAATGTAGTTTCAATTTAAGCGAAAAACTATAACCAAAAAGTCTTTGCTGTAGAAAATTGTTTGAGTTTTGACCAAGTTACGATTAAACTCATCCCAAAACATAAATCTAAGGTTTAAATTCTTAGCATGAATTTTGCAAAAAATTATATTTTCAAATGGGAAGTAAAACCTTGATTAAAAATTCCTTGCTGTAAGGTTTAGTCTTGACAAAGATTAACCCGACGAAAAACACAATTTGAAGCAATAAACATGATTCTTTGAAAATAATCGCAATTTTAATATGCGAGCCGAACAATGATTAAAAAAGCCTCTTCAGTTTTGGTTCGAATTTCAGTTTAGTAGCGACAACCTTTAATGCTGTTCATTGGTCAGCAATCAGCTTTCATTCTGCCAGTCAGCACAAAACCGTTTGATATTCACAAATAAGAGAGTTTATACCTCTGGCCTCTAATATATATATATATATATATATGCTTAAATAAAGGTAACAATACATAAAATATATAAATGTATGTATATATCCTTATAAATATGGCAGCATGGACTGGGAATACACAATTCAGCGTTATGACAACTGCAATTTGTAGATACAAATCTAACACCTACACCTACACCTACATGTACACCTACACCTACACACACTTGTGTACAATGAGGCCGCATCGCACTTTCGTTTGGCTGCCAAAATGTCATAACTTTCGCTTTCTTTGAGACGGCAACGCTGCCAAGTTGGTAGTCTCCAGTGTCGACCCTCAGAGGTCCCCGTCGCATTTGCCAAGTTGTTGCACGCAATCAGCAACAACAGCAATAAAGGCAACAGTAATAAATAAAATGTGTGCGAGTGTCTCTCTCTCTCTCTCTCTCTCTGTGTGTGTGTGTGTGTGTGTGTGCACACCAACACTCATACCAAAAGTAAAAAGTAAAAGTCATGCGACAAAGCAAATTTCAGTTTTTTTCTTCTGCTTTTCGGTTTTTTTTTTGTTTTTTTCCTTTTTTTTTTGCATTAAATTGCATGCGACATTTGCGTTTCGTTTGGTTTTATTTTATTTTTGTTGTTGTACTTTTTTGTGCGTCTTTTGTGTCAGTTGAAGTCGTGACAAACACGTCTGGGACAAATTTGAGTGCCGGCTTTACATATATACCATATTATACCTATATAGAAATGTACATATATACATATACTTTATGCATTTGTGTACAAAACGAAGTACCTACAAATTTGTGTATATTTTTTATTTGTGGGTGCTTAAGTGTGTGTGTGTGTGTGTGTGTGTGGCGAGTTGTGCGTGTGTTGTTGTTTGTCGTAGGAGTCGTTGAATGCGTCACTCATTTCCAGTGACTTGCTGGAAGAAATGTTTGGCTCTCATTTGTTTCATTATTGTCATTGTTTATAATAAATTATAAAACAATTGTTTTTATAAACATTTGACATTTGTGGTTTTGTTATGCGTGGGCGACTTTTCGAACAATATATAGATGAATAGATGTTGAAAAATGTAACAATAAATTGAAGTGTTGCAAATGCAAGAGACCCCTTACAACATCAATGGGAATTATAGATGACTTCAATTTTGTTGAATAGTTGTCAAAACTAGCAAAATTGCGCAATTTTGAAATCAAATGGAAGCCGTACAAAATTCAGCAACAATCCATTTAAGATATCCTATTAAGAACTTTAAACAAATTGAATTCAGATTGTGTTAAGCGGTTTTGCGAAGCAGCCAAGTCAGAGCGAGTTTAGTCAGATCCCGTTAACAAAAACCTTTTAGCCTAAGCCACTATTGATGGCCCCAAATACTTAAGCACACACACACACACACACACACACACACACACAAGCACACTCAGACTCCCGTAGATGTAAAACTAAAACCTTTTATCAAAGATAAATAAAATGACTGCAAAAGCAGAAAACAAACAAGCCAAACGAGTCGCAGACCAGACAACGCTCTCTTGGCCAATTCAATTTTTGGGGCGGTGCATGCGACAAATGCAGCTGCAAAATTGCCCAAAAAAGCTAACTAGACTAACACATACCCAGTAATTGGCTTGAAAGTCTCTTAAAATATACATGTAATATTAAATAAAAGGCTACAAATTACATAAAGTCGATAATGATTGAACAACATTTTAAGCATACCTATCAAAATCGATTATATTTTGAAAACAATAAATATACAAACTTTATTTACAGGGTATAATCTGTGAAAACATATTCATCGTGTGTGCATCATACCTATTGAAATCCCTAGGATAAGTATACCATTTAAGCTGCACACTTCCTATTTACAGAGTATAATCTGTGGAAACATATTCTTCCCATGTGTAGCACCATATGCAATGCCAGAGCAAACAGAATGCATAGCTCCAGGAACCAAAAAAGAACAGAAAAAACACACACACACACACACACACAAACAAAAAGAGGAAGAAGACAAAGAGGAAGTGGAAGTAGTCGAATGGGGAGAAGCTGCCTGGTTCTTTTCAGCTCTGTCTGTGAGTTAGCTGCAGCCGTTAGTAAAATAAATTAAAATATTTTTATCTACACTCGTGCACGTAGCATGCAACAACCCTCGGCAATACACACACACACACACACACACACATAAACACAGCTGGTGGCAAAAGTTTTTCCAAGCGTTCGCATTTCCGCCTTGCCATGTACAACGAAAGTTTTGAACAAACCACCCAATCCCACCACTCCCCCCCCCCCCATGCACCAAGCACCGACCACAACTGGTTGCAATTTGCAACCCCTCAGAGTAGAAGCTACAAAGTATGCTATAGTTTGTGGCGCTGCACTTGGAAAATGGAAATATTATGAAATAATTGCAACTACATAACAGGGTTGGTTGCATTCACTAAACCTGTTACAGTCGCACTCTCTTCCTTACTCTCTCTCTCTCTTTCTCTCTCTCTCTCTCTTTCTCTACCTCTCGCTATCTCTCTCTCTCTCTCTCTCTCTGTCAGTCAGCTGTCTATGTGGCGCTTGCTCACTCTTTCACTGTCTCGCTTTGGACTTTTGTGTACATATGTCTCGTCTGCTTTTTGGCGCATTGCACTATGCGAAAAATGCCGCATGAGGCAATCTACATGCAAAAAGTGAAAGTTTCTGCTGTTCCTTTTTTGGGCCTTTGAATGACGGTGCTCTATGTGTGAGTGTGTGTGTGTGTGTGTGTGTGTGTGTGTAGGTGGGGTTGGGTGTATTATGCGCTATGTGGCTATGCTGTCTTTTGGGCTCTGCAGTTTTTCTTTTCGTTTTCCTTTTTTTTTTTTTTTGGTTTTTTTGGGTGGGTTGTGCAGTCAGCTGGCGTCCCTTTGCCTTGCTGCAGGCCGAGGGTTGTTGTGTTTAATAATGATGACAAGCCAAAAACGTTGATGCTGCCTCATCATCACAATGATGATGATGATGATGATGATGATGATGATGATGACAATGACGTTGTGCAGGTTCAACCCCCATGCACCTCTCTCTCTCTCTATCTCTCTCACTCTCTCTCTCTACATCTCTCTCTCTCTCTCTCTCTCTCTCTGTCTTTTACATTTTCATTGATTTTTTGCCTTTTGCGGGCGGACAAGAAAAAAAAAAATAGAAGCAAGTTTCAGGGCAACACAAACTGCATTTTTTCTCTCCGCCTGCAGACAATGCGACAGACTTCAGAGGGTTGTGGGTTGTGGGTTGTGGGTTGCCGCCTAGATAGCTGCTGCCTGCATAGAAAATTCATTTAAAATTGTCAGCATGTTGTAGTTGTGTAAGCGTGTGTCTCTGTCTGTGTGTGTGTGTGTGTATTTGTGTGTGTTGCCGTCTGGCAAGGAAATCACAGACGATAAGGAAATGAGTGAAAATTCATTTGGACCGTTTGCCCGACTCGTGTCTATATATCCATCTAGTATATGGTATATATCGTAGTACTACTATCTACTACGCTCTACTACTATTTACTACTATCGAGCGCAAATGACTGTGGCTTCAGTTTTAGCTTTCTTTTGTCTTTCTCTCTCTCTCTCTCTCTCTCTCTCTCTATATATATCCATCTCTCTCTTTGGGCTGGAGTCATAATTTGCTTGCATTTTGCTGTTGCTGCCCATTTTCTGTGGCTGCGCACTCTCTGCACTTGAGCAATTTATCGCATTTATTGCAGCCATCCTTTTTTTTTCACTTGATGTATTTTTCATTAGAAATTTATGTGTGTTGTTGTGTGTGTGTGTGTGTGTGTGTGTATATATGTGTTTGTGTGTGGCTTCCTGCGGCACTTTTGTCTACTAGTTAATTTGTGTGATTTGCTGTCGTATTTTTGAGCACGGCATGGGCAATGTGGCTATAACTCCTCCAATTGGGCGTTTCTGCCCCAACAAAAAAAGCAATGAATATTGTTTAGCATACGAATGCATATGTACATGACATGGGTCGATCGCAATTGCATAGCTATATGTGAATAATGCAATCAAGAGAGGAGTAATTTCCAATAAATTGATGGATGTTTTATTCTGCAGTATTGTCATTTGTTCTTTTCGAGGACAACTCTTTTAACTTAGCTAAGCACATACAATGTTTTCTACAGAAATCATCTAAATAATATCATGTATTTATAATCTAATCTCTTGACACAAATCATTACACAATCACTTTCTTAGATCAAGGACTCCATTATGCACATTAAAATAAGTAAAGCAATTAAGATATCCTTTCATCTGCTAATTATCATTGACGTATTCGTAAACTTTCCACTCTCAATTGAACTTATTGTGTTTAGACACAAACATTTCATCGGTTTAAAGTAGAATTTATTATTGTATAATTTACTTCTGCTTGCCATAAACAAAATTTCCTTGCTTTAAATTTGACGAATTAAGTTTTCTGCCACTTTTCACTTACGTTCGCAATTAAATTCAGAAATAACCAAATATCATTCCAACTGCGTTTGGGACAAAAGAAGCAGATAAAAGTGAGCATGACACATGCATTTCCATATTCGTTTGATAACAAATTTTTGTTCATACTAAAAACTGCAATTCCTATTGCGATTGTGGATTGCACATGGTGTCCCGGTGGGCGGGGTGTTCAATAAACTGAAAGCAAACCAAAAAGCGACCGGAAAATAAATCCACCAATGCATTGATGATTTATTTATGCTGTAAAAACAGTCAGGGACTGCAGAGAAATCAACAAAAAGAAGATAGGGAAATATGGCAAAAAATTCTGCATTGCACTTTATCGTAAAATTTATTTATTAAAAAGTTTTTTTCAACGCTGCCAAAACAAACAGCAAAGCCCTGCACAAAAAAAAAACAACAACAAGATGAATAAAAGGCAGCGCCAAAGTATTAATGGAATATTGTCGAAAATTCTGCAGAAAAGCGCATGCAAACAAAAATACACACACACACACACAGGCACAACAAATTACAAAAGCAAACAAAAAGCGGCGCTTAAAACCCAGACACAAATTTCACAGAAACTGCTGCAAAAACATATATGGATGGGTAAAAAGAAAGAGGCAAATGTTATTTTATGCTGTTGTTGCAGTTTGCGGATTGTTTGGACTGCAGTGAAGAAGGCGTCACTGCAGCACTCTGTCCCGGCCACGCCCCACATAGAGTAAAACGAACTTTTAGGCGACACAGGCAACAAATGAAAAGAAAAGAAAAAAAAAAATAAACACACACACACACACACACATATTCAAATATCGAAATTATATTAGCCAGCAGCAAAGCGGAAATGAAAATGGACATACGAGTGGGAGGTGAAAAGCGTAGATGCAAAAAGTGATATGTGCAAAATATGCATACAGAAAGAGTGAAGCAGCAAAGAAAAACAGAAAGAAAAAAAAAAACACCCAATGAATAGCATAGTAAAGTGGAAAAGTGTGGAAACTGCAAAACACAACTGCAACGAGCAGAAAACTATATTCTAACTGGACACTATGGAAAAATGGTATACACTAGAGGAAATGGAGAATTCTTGTTTTGGAGCTCAATTATGCGGCTACTTCCGGTGAAACGATCGATCTTGTTCTAAATTACTGCCAACCTAAAGATCATTACAAGTGAACTTTAATTTTAAAATTGTTGTAAATTAATAAACATATAAATTCAGTTGCATTTGATCAAAACTTTTCATAGTTGCACATAATTTTGAGAACGTATCTTAAGCTTGAAGCATTTATTCTGCTTAATTTGCATATATTATTCTTATCTATATATATTTTTATATATATATTGTATTACGATCATAAGAACAGATTATTTTAAGCTTACAAAAGATATTCCTGATTTGCATATAATACAATAGAGTGACTACCGGAGCAAGAATTATAGGATTATTTGAAACCTATACAGACAGACTTAAAACAGAAGAACTTTAAACCAATAATCCAGTAAAAAGTGTCAAATGAAACACTAAAAATTGCAAACAGTTTCAAAAGAAGCTCGAATGATTTTAATTAAATGATTATAAAAGATTGCTTATTTATATTTAAATTTGAATCTCAAATCGACCAGTTGCTGATCAGAGATATATATATATATATATATTTAGATATATGGTCTAGTTAGGGTATTGAAATGAGTTGTATATTTTACGGGGCTTATGCAAAATGGCTTGTGTGGAAAAAGTTGCTCGTTGTTGTTGTTTGAATTGCATGTGGGGAGACTGGGGACAGGACATGCAATAAAATGCCAGTTGTGGGTTGGGGATGGCCTTTGGGTGGTTTGGGGATATGCGGGCGCCGACGTCTGCAGGCGACTGAGGCATGGGCAGAGGCAGAGGCTGCGGCTGTGGCGGTGGCTGCCACTCGAATCGTGTCTAAATTAAACTTCATCATCATCAACACAAACGAATAACGGAGGCAAGCGAACAAAGCGTACCGCAGCGGGGCGTGGCACACGCCTCAATGGGTGTTTGGGAATTTTTTCGTAAAAATTGCATAGACCGTTATTGTTGTTGTTTCTGGCCTTTTTTTTTTTTTTTTTTGTTATTTTTTTCTTTGCCAGCTGCAGAAATTGGCATTTTTTGTAGCAGTACAAAAGCAACAGCAACAGCAACAGCAACAAGAACAACATCCACAGCAAAAGGACAGCAAGGAAATCAGAAATTATTGTAGATTGCAGGTGGGTGGGCGTGGGCAGGGTCGGCGTAGGCAAGAGCGGACAATGTCTGACCAGCATGCAACGACAGGACTCTGAAACAGAGTCCTGGCATGCAAAAATAAAAATATATTCTAGAAAAAAAATTAGAAGAAGCAAGTGAAGTGCATAAATGGATTTTATAACGTCCAATGCTAAAGTAAATTTATGCTTTTTAATGCAATTGCAGAACGAACCAGACCGTAAGTGGGCGGCGCATTGGGTGCCAAATGGGTTTTCTATAATAGGCAAGAGGGGGGGAGGGGTTCTGGGTACGCTTCGTTGGCCGAGGCTAAAAGCATTCAAATTCACTTGGGCAAATGGTAAACGGGGTTTGGGGTTGTGCAAGAGAGTTAATGGATCTGCATGCAGCAAGTTTGCAGTCTGCAGTCGCCAGACAATGTGAAATTTGTCATTAATTGCACAAATTTATGGCTAGAAATCGGGCAAGCAGCAAAACTGCTAAAAGGCCATTTGGCCAATGCCACAAAATTTAACAACAAAAAAAAAGGCAACTTACGTGCAGTTAGACGGCCTAATTAGTTGGCACACAAAGCGTTCGCTTACCTGGAAGCAAAGTGGAGAAAAGCGAAATGGAAATTGCATAAATTAATTTGGAAAATATATAAAATATGTATATAGAAGTTAATAAGTAGCGTGTGCTTATGTCTTAAACAAGTGACACATAATGAAGACTTAAATACATTTATTATTTGTGGAATTGTCATCAAAAGTATTTTATTGTTTTCTTTTCAACTTTAGGTAATTAAAAGTTATACAAATTTATTGTCTGATAGAAAACTAATATTTGAATTTTCGCCTGCCATTGGGTTGTTGTTGAGAACAGATAAAAACTTTTTAATGTTATAACTTTGTTGAAAATGCAGCGAGGCCTTTTCTAGAATTGAACTGCATTTCAATTTGGAGACACCGATTTTCCCAAAAATTCATGTTCAACACAAAACATATTTAGGCATGGGTTTTAAGTTGTCAAAGCCATAATTTTCTCAAAACTGAAAGCAATTTCGTGGGAAATGTTATATCAAAGAATCGCAAAGAGTTTATTTGTAATCTCAGAGCTATCAGCTAACAGTTCAGTTTATTTTCAGTAAATATTGTTTCCGACCAGCTCAAATAAATTGGCTATGCATTTAAATAGAGCTTTGCATTTGAATTTTTAGCCCTGTTCTATATATGTATTAAGCCCCCAAAGCTGCCTGTTCCGATTTACAGACCATTGCACAGCTTGGCGTTGTCGGAACGCAGCCAGGCAAAACAATAAAAGTGGCTATACACATATATATATATATATATATATGTACTTTATATAGAGTCATAGAGTCAAGAGTGCAGTTAACGCATCTTTAAGCCACAACTGGCACTGGCAATGGGTTTGCCATTGCCTTTGGGCCACTTTGCGCTCTGTTGACTCAAAAGTCGCAGTCAAGTTAACTTCTTACGCTTCGTTGCCTAATTTCGCTTGTAAGTCACACTTTAAAAGTGGTGTGGCGAAGTGGGAGGGAGTGGTACATGAAGCAATGCATTTCTATTGTGGCTTTTGTTTTTTTTTTTTGGTGTTTTTTTTTTTTTTTTTGGTTTTTTTTGTGATGGGGTCTGTTACGAAATCAGCAGTCAGTTGTAGGAGAGCTCATTGTGCTCTTCTCTGCAGCGACTAATTTATGCATTTTCTCAGGCAAACGTTATGCGTGGTTGCATTTTCCATGTGCCCCTCCCCTCGTCTTGGCCACCGTTTGCCCATTTTCATTGTGCGTGGCTTAGCTGCAAGGTGTTTCATTTACACACTGTGCCGATCAGCGATAATGAATTGTGATCCCAACTTCAATTACGCCCAGCCCTGACCGCCTGCAGCGTTTTTTCTATTTCGTTTTTTTTTTTGGCTTTTGCATATTTTGAGTATTTTTTCTTAGACTATTTGAAATTAATTCAAGTGCAGTTGTTGATTTGGACGCGTTGTGCGCGGTGTGAATGAGCCCATAAAATGGGCAACAAAAACTGCACTTTTATGGCCGTGATTTACAGAACCAGTTCAAAAATTGTAGACCAACAAAACAACAACAACAACAACAGCAACAACAACAAGAGAAAGAGACAGCCGACAAACAAAAATAAAAGAAACACGTCGGCAATCTTGGTAACCATGAAATTGAATTGCTACTTTGAAGTGCACTCAACGTCGAACCGCGTCGCACTCGTTGGTGTCCGGGGAGTGGCTTGGGGGGGGGGCAAGGGTTAACTGCACACATGGCTGCACGGCTGATAGGCAGTCGACGGGCTAGAGGGATGGGTAGGGGGAGGGAAGAGTTTACTGCTACTGCTGCTGGCCACCTAGTTACCCATTCTAATTACCAAATGCAGCCACGGCAACAAGCAAAGCTCTGAGTTTGTTGCAAGTGCAGCGCTCACCATGGTGGATGGGGAAATCGGAGCACTGGGAGGGGCACTCTGAAGAGTTCATTAGAGGCGCAGTGAAAGAGAATTGGTGGAAAAAAAGTGAGGACTGGACAAGACTGTAGTTTAAATTCGAGTTTGTCTTTTATATCGTAATATGTTTTAAACGGGAAATTTAGTGCAAAGGGAGTTTGACTTAAACAGTAAGAAAGAGCCAAGCTTATGGAACAATATCATGTGATATATTGAGATCTGGAATCAAGAGAACTACTGCGAACATGAAGTGTGCCCAAATTCAAACGATATTCGATTAAGATTAAGATAAGAAGACGAAGATACGAGAAACAAGTAATAAAATATCTTGAAAATGTTGAAATTCTATTAGATTAAACTGACTAGTTAGTTTAGTTTTCTTGTATATAAAATAGAGTCGATATATATATATATATGGATCAAGGCTCAGGCACACGAAGTGTAACGAATCCAGCAAATATTATCGTTTTCTACACATTTTCTTAGAACTATAAACTTAACCGGAATTCGATTCGATTTGACACCCGGATCCATATTGATCGAGTCTATATTGTCAATATATTTCTGGAGTTTACAACACTTTAACTATATTCTGTCTCTTTCTTTTCCGTATGCTATCAACACTCAAGTTTGTCTAGCCATTTTATAATTACATTAGATTTGTAGTTGCATATTAAAAATACATTATGACTAGACTATGTACAGTTAGTTAGTGCTTAAAAATCAACTAAAATTGAAAAAGCAGGCAGATTGCCATGAAAATTACTTGTTTCCCATTAAGAGGCAAAGTATTGGGTATTGCCTACACTGAAGATTCACAGTCGAGTCGGAGTCGAGTCAAATCGAGTCGCGTAACCAAGCCAGCAATTAAGCGGAGCTCTTTGCTTTTCCTGGCGTGCTGACGTACTAACGGTAAATGCTGCATATGTGAACTGGTTGCGTGTTTTTTTTTGTTTTTTCAATTTTTTTTGTATATTTTTTGGGAACCCCTTTTTGGTTGCTCTGTCTAACTCACACTCACACACTGTCATGCAGTCTGTCTCGGTCTTTGTTTTTGGTTGTTCTTTGTTTTAACGGAAGCTGTTGCTGTTGTTTTTATGCTTTTTAATTTCCTTAACAATTTCTTTTGTGCTTTTTGTGTTTCCACTTCTGTTCGCATAACTGCGACGAGTGCACTCCAAGCGTCTTTGCCTCACTTGCCTCCCAAGGGTTACGTATATATATATATATATATATGTGAGAGCCAAAAGCGAGGGAGAAGAAAAGGCTTGAGGCGTAGCCAAACATAATAAAAAATAAAACAAAAATCAAACGAAAAATCAAAATATATATTTATGTATGTGTGCATGAAATAGAATCTCATGTGACACACAATGCTTTTGAGGGCTGACGCCGGCGCTCGAAGATTGGGGCAATTTACAGAGGCAGCAACAGAAAAGAGCTGGAAGAAGCCAAGACGATTTTTTTTTCCGTCTTTTGGAGTGTGTGTTTAACATGCGTATATTATACTTGACTTAATAAGCTGTTATTAAAAACAAATTGGGAGAAGAGAACCAAATAAATAAAATTAAAAAAAACAAAATACAAAAGGGGTTCCTAACAATTAAATAATCATTTTTCTTCCGTTTGAACAGACTCGGAGGTTGGCGATGGTGGCAGTTGCAATTGAGAATGCAGTTAGAAAAAATGTGGTAGCATAAGAGGCAACATATATTTTAAATGCTATTACCATAAATAATTAATCTTATTAAAATGTGCTAATTTTAGATGTCTCGTTTGCGAATATTCTGCACTAAGCTATTTTTAATATATGTGCGTCACTGGTAAAAGCGAAAAGAAATGAAATTTTCATAATACAAAATACATTTATTTTTAAATATTTAAATGGATACGTCATAATCTACTGTCGAAAACTAGGTTATATAAAAGAAATTGATCTTAATAGACAAGTGATTCAGTAATTGGAGTTCTTTCAATTAAAATCACACGTGATTACAAATTAACTTCCAACTAAGTTGAATTTCAAAATCTAAAAAATTTCTCAAAAAAAAATTTCCAATCTATTTAAATGAAATTATTAAATTTTAATAATAATTAAATTAAAGTCTTTCTATAACACAATTATGAATCATCAATAAGTACAGAGTTTTCGTTCCGTCACCACTCTCGAATAGAATAATAAGAAGAAGAAGAGAACTCAAATACGCCTCGATGTGATGGACGCTTATGATCTAAACCAGCCCGGTCGCATAGCGATCTCAACAACTGCAAAAGCTTTCTCATGATGCTTGCCCAAAAGCTCCGAAATACAAAAAAAAAAAAACTGTGTGAGCACAAAAGCGTCGCCAGCTTTTGCATTTGTGGGAGAGCGGCAAAAAAAAAAATATGTAGGCCTATGAATTTAGTTGTTGTTGTTGCTGTTGTTGTAGTTATTGTTGGTGTATTTATTTTGGCGCTGGCTAGCAAAGCGACGTAGCCATTTTTAGATTTCCTTAGTGCTTGCTGTAGTTTAGGTTGTTGTTGTTGTTGTTGTTGGAGGGCGCACGCATTGTTGTATTTGCAGTTGAGCTTTTTTTTAGTTAATTTTCTTGTTGTTGGATTGTATTGCGCGTGAATGTCATTTGTAAAGCAGGAAAAGCTCAACGAGCTGCAAAGTACATATGTATATGTATATGTGTGTGTGTGTGCGTCTACGCACATTTTTAATTATGTTGTGTGAGCTCAAGGTTTTTTCTATCGCTGCTGTATATTTTTTTTTTTTTTGGATTTTTTGAAACGTTTTGTTGCTGTGCAGGCGTTGGCGATAGAGCGTATAGACCTCTGCTTGCCCTCTTGCGCCCCTCAACCCCCTCCCTCTGAACAGGCACTTTTAGCCAATTTAATTGTAGGCCGCAATAATTTAGATGCGACTCTTACACAATCTACAAATAGCCGAACAATAAAAAAAAATATGTAAATATTTTGCGCTGCGTTTGCACACACACACACATATATATCTAATATATCGTATGTATTTATGTGTGTGTGTAGTTTTTGTGTAAAACTTACATTATTTATAGGCCTATTTCTCGTCTTTTTTGTGCTTTACTTGAAATTTTTTATTTTTTACTGTGCCCTTCTAATTCTGTGTGTGTAGTGTGTGTGTGTGTGTGTCTTTCTGTGTGTGCATTTTTCATATCAGCCCGCTTTTAGTGCTACAATTGACAAATTTGTGTTCATAGCTCAATAGCATTGAACAATAACATCAAATTTCTGTTTGGTGGTTTTTGGTTTTCTATGCTATACAAATTGTAGATTAGATTTTTGTTTGGTGCAAGAACTGCAAAGATATATAATTTTTTTTAATATTTAGATTACAAGAAATATGATAACGATTAGTTTGTAACAATAGATTGTGATTATGAATTTGCTTCTGTCATTATAAGCCTTATAGACATATCCTTTTAATTTAATTTAAGTTTAATTATAAATTTCATTAATTTAATTTAATCAAATAATCTTATGAATTGTTTCCTTCATGCCTCTTTCTCTCTCTCTTTCACACAGTCTGCCACCCTACCACCCATTTTGTGACTCATTTCATTTGCATGTCGGAACTTTTCTCAAACTAACACCCTGCAACATATACTAATTTATATGCCATTTTATTGCCACGTTACATGGCCTATAAAAAAAGAGCGAAACACGCACCAAGTCTGTGATTAGCATTGCATACTATTATAACAATATATAGTTTCATTTCCATGCTAGTAATAAAACTTGCATGTGCTGATGCCCATAAAACTAAAAAATAAAATGCGAAATCAACGCTTTTATGTGGTGCTAATTATGCTTATCAAAAAACGCGTAGACAAATTCATTATAAAAACCAACAAAAAAAAAAAGGAAAGAAAAGCCCAAAAAAAATGAGAATAAATATTTTTATTAAATATTAGTCAAGTACAGTGAAAACCTGCCAGTGTCACTCATTGTATTTGGTTTTCTCATATTGTTGCCTGAAGCACTTAAATATACATACACAAATACAACACACACACACATATATATATATATATATATATATAAATAAATATATGCTGGCCAGCTGAGTTGGCCATATGCCTAGGCCTAAACCTACACACACACACACACAGACAAATATGATGGTTGCTATCTGCAAACTGTAGGTGTGTGTGTGTGTGTGCAAGAGAGAGCGTAGAGTTGGAGTAAATCCGTATGTTTGTGTGTGTACACACTGTTTTTGTTGATATGGCGTTGCCTATGTGCAATGCTACTTTGCCAAACTATTCGTATTGTGTGTAGCTATTTATTCCCCAGCTAATTGCCAGTTGCTTTTTGCTCCACTTCGTCAAAGCACACGCAGACACACCAACGCACTCCTACTCACTCACTCACTCGCACATGCACATTTCGCACTACAACTTACACTCTCGCACGTTATGGCAAATGGGCTGGCAAAACTTTTGCATGCAGTCGATAGAGTTGCGTTGTAGAGTCAAGCGCCATCTACTGGCTGCGTGCTATGTGTGTGTGTGAGAGTGGGCGAGTGTTTCTTATACAATGTATGTAAGTGTGTGTGCGTGTGTGTGTTTGCACAAATAGAAGCGCATTTCATGTTTTTGTTCAAATTCAAATGGGTGACAGGCTGCCATTTTGAGTGTGCGAGAGAAATGTGCAGTTATAAATAACATTTCACATTTAAGCCGAGTAGTTTCGTATTTCAATTATCAATTATTTGCCATTTGATGACCAATTCCAAGCCAATTTATGAGACCACTTGAAAGAAGTGTGCAGAGAGCTGTATAAGCAAAAGAAGCTTTAACGGCAACAGAAGCTTTACTCAAGTTGCATGCGCAGCGACCAATTAGCTGAGTGAGAAGAGCCCCGCCTCACACTCTCTTTCTCTTTCTTACACGAGCGCTTTGTCAACAAGAGCTGAACAACTGTAATAATAACAACTGAGTAGAGAGGCTTAAGCCATTGAGCTTTTCTTCTTGATAGTCGAGAGGCACATTAAAATTCAAACAACTGCAGTGACTGCTCATAAAAAATGCCACAATTATTAAATCACCAGCAAGCAGCAGGCAGCAGAACATGAAGCAGCTATAATGAGTGCAAGCAGTGGGTCGACGGTGGTGGGGGGAAGACGCAACACTCAAATGCAACGAACGCACTTTGCGCAACTGCCGACGACGACAACAACAACACAAATAATGAGAAAAGCAACATTGCGTCAGTTTCAAAGCCGCGCAGTCTGCGACGGAGAGATGGAGAGGGGGAGAGAGAGGAGTGAATCTGTAGTTTGGATAAGGAGCTTTCTGTGTGAGTGTGTGTGTATGCATGTGTGTTTTTGTGTATTCTAGGAAAATTAACGATTGTGCAAATGAGCGCTTGCTGCGAAAGACAGAGACAGATAGAGAGAGAGAAAGGGAGTGCGCGTGCGAGGGGGAATGAGACGGAAAAATACAAAGGTGAACAGGGTAAAAACGCACTTCCGACAAGTGAAAATGCAACAAACACATGACAACAACAACAACAATAACAATAACACAAACAAAAGCACGCAAACGCTAAAAGCGAAGCACACACATAAAACAAAAGGTTGAAAATATACCAAATTGTTGTTGCATTTAATTAAATGCGGAAGACCCCGCAACAAAGGGCAGCAATAACAACAACAACAACAAGAACTACACTTAAGCGCACGCACAAAGTGCGAGCGAGATAGCAACTACAGTGTAATACAACACATAAAACGCACAAAAAAAATATTTGGAACGCGCTGCGCTTAAAGTAGGTCAAAGTGGCAGCGACGCCGACAGCGGCAGCGGCAGCGTCAATGCCGCAAGGGGGTTGCGTGTCAGCAACGGCAGCAGCAACAGCGGTAGCGGCCACTGCGACGCAGCAGCAGAAGAAAAGTTTAATTTATGCAAAGAAGAAAAAAATGATTATGCGTTGCGTACGAGTGTGTGTGTGTGTGTGTGTGTGTGTGTGTGTGTCTGTGTGTACATGTGTTTTAATGTGTGTGTAAGCAACTTTTGCTTTTCTTCAGTTGATGCCTAATTGTTATTAATATGCAACGTTGAGTCTCATTTGTAAACGATATAGCACCAAAAAGAAAAAAAAATCAAACAAAAAAAAGTGCGTTAAAAATACAAAACACAGTTTTCAAGCACTTTTCTTTTTTGCATAAATTATAATTATAAGTTATTATAATTACATTCGTTATGTGTCAGCGTCTGCAAATGTTTGCAATTGTTTGCGACGCATCGCGACATGTAAAAAACCACAAAAACTTTCGAAAAAAAAATGTTTTTGTCTTGTAACTGAGTGTGACAATGTTTTATAGTCTAGGGCCTAAGAGGGATGGCCTAAGGGGGGAGGCAGGTAAAGGGCTAGATCAGACTAAGGTTCGATCGGCCAGGGAGTGGTGATAATGGTGGTTAGTTGTATAAGGCAAAATGCGCTGCGTCATTAGCATAAATATTGAATGAACTTCTTCTTTTTTTTTTGAGGTTATATTGCAATCAGTATTGGAGAATTTTATGCATTTTCTGGAAGTGTTGGTTAGTTTTTACAAGTAATAATGTCTTATAGAGCAGGTGTCTTGTTATAGAAACATTAAAAACTTAAGCTTAAAGAACATATACAACTATTTAGTAGAGTGTTCAAGTATTTGTTTAGATATCTTTCACAACAAAGGGATTATTATCCAAAATTTGTTCGACTATGTGTGATAAATTTGATAGAATCAGGGAAAATAATATCAGCTATGATTCAAACACTCACCTTAAGTTCCAATTGCAAATTTGCGCGTTAATCCAAAAAATGCCTTAGTTTTTAATTGTAAAAAATGTTTACAAATTGTATTCTTTTTTTTATAATAATTAAATTACAGTATGTTGTAATTTGTATGCACTTCACTGCACTTATACCAAAAGTTTATCAATTTATTTTTTACAATTTCTGTATTGTGTTGATTTTGTTTTTTACAGTTCAGTTGTTATCAAAAATGTTTACCAAATAGTTGCTTATATAATTTTAAGCAATAGTTGTTTATATATATTTATAAATATTTTTTTATGTGTATTTGAATAAATTGTTTTTGTTTTTGATTTTTTTTTTTGTTGAAATTTTTCAATAATTCTTTTATGTTTTATCGAAACGAAATTTTTATGCAAACTAACACACACTTTCTGCTGCTGCTTGTTGTTGTTGTTGTAGTTAATGTTGTTGTTGTTGTGGCTGCTTATTGTTGTGATTGCTGTTGTTGTTGTTGCGGTTGTTGTTGTTGTGTTGCTGTGTTTAGTATTGCGTTTTGTCCGAACCAATAATTTTGAAGAGTTGTCCAATTTTGTTGTTGGCTTAAATTTTTGCGGGTTTTCCTTGTTTTTACTTAGCTGATTTTGTTTTGTTGATTTTTTTCGGTTTCCCTTAAGTGTTACATTTAATATGTTTTATTTCTTATTTATAGTTATGTGTGTTTTCTTTGCATTTATTTTATACTTTCCAATAAGCCAAATAATTATTTTTCGATTTTGTATTTTAAGTTTTTCGTTTTGCACGCAGCTTGCCAAAATAGTTTTTTTTTCTTTTGTTTTGTTTTTGAAATTTGTAGCCCTAAATTATTTTTGCCAATTTAAAATTTTGCTTTTGCATTATTCTTTTTCTTTCAGTTCATTTTTGTTTTTAGTTCTTTCTTTGTTTTATATAAATTGATATTTTTAATTGGTTAAATGTTCGAAAATTGCTGTTGCATTTGCATTTAGCTGCATGCGCCAATTTTTGGTTATTTTGTCGTGATTAGTTTGTGCAGACATTTTCACAGTGACATTTGGGACCTGCAAAATACAATAGAGATCAGCATTAATTTCATACAGTATTTTTTTAAAATTGATATTCAACTTAATTTTGATTGTTTTGCGTACTTAAAATATACTTATATAGATTTTCTTATTGATTTGCCAACTGCGCTTGTCTGAGCATCTTTGTCATAAAACTAAATTGACAAATATATATACTATTGCTATTATGAGAAGGGGCTATTATGAGAAGGGTATCTCCTAGTAAGGCATTCCCCAGTCGAATTATAATTTTGATTCTATTCTAATGCTTCACTTATGACACGTCTCATTTAATTGATGGAAACCAATTCATTCATGAGCCAAATAATTTAAAAATTAATGCGGCTTATCAGTTTTCTAACATGTTTCGCTAAAAGTTCAATTAATTCGTTAATCTGAAACCCCAGATTCAAAGGCATTGCATTTGAGTTTTGCCACTATCAAATGTTTCAATTATAATCGCGCTTTAAGTTGTTGTTGTGAAATGCTCTTGAACATGGAGACGCACTTAAACATGTGCTTTGCTTCAGGAAATTGTCAACGCTTATCGCCCATTAATAAAAGAGAAAAAAAACCACAAATACTATGCAGCTGCAATAGAACAGGGTTTTAATTCTAATTTTTCTGAGCTTCAAGCCAGGCCTACACTTAACTCTCTATTATATAGATTTAAATATATATATATATATATATCTATAAGATTTTAAGATGATATTTTGCAAAAATTTGGTCAAAAGGGATTTCTCTTATTGATGCTTTAATCAGTATTTTAGCTACTTAAATTTGTATTGCGTGAAATTAACCTTCAATTTAATATGCTTCAAGTTTTATAAATTAGCTTCATGTAAATAAATAAATATATTTATTGCTATTTTATTTCATTTTAGAATAATTTCATCTTTTCAAGACAATTTCAAGTAATTTTAAATTAATTAATTGAGTAATTATTTATTTCAATTGTTCTTTTGGTTTGATTTTAATTTATTTTAGAATTAATAAAGTTCTTAGTTCTTCATTTTAAAGAGCAAACAAGTGTCTCTTTAAAGTGCATATTTGTATCTATTTTATTTTCCAGCACATATTATATTCCTTCATAATCCTTATGCACTTTTCATGTTGCACTCACACACTCACAAACACAACATACACACACGTGCCGCAAAAAGGGGTTCTAGTTCAGTTTTTTGTTTTTTTGTTTGGGTAGTTCAAAATCTTTGCTTTGGGTTTTTTTTTCTTGCTTGCCGCTGTGGGGCGGAGCGGGTAGGGTTGTTTATTGTTTGAGGCGCATTTCCTATTGTTATTGTTGTTGTTATTTCTGCTGTTGTTGTTGTTGTTGTTTTAGTTATAGGTTATTGTTGTTGCTTGATTAAAAATGCAGAAGTTTTCGCTTCTGGTTTGCGTTTGCTGCTGCTGCGTTTTCCAGTTTCAGTTGCATGCAGAGCAACCCCAATTGCTCTATGTAAAAATCACAAAAACACACACACATACAGTAGCACACACACACACACACACACACACACACACAGTCACATACACACACAAACGCAATTAGTTACGCATAGTCAAAATTGGGATGCGGATGCGAATTGCGGATGCATTTGTATGGATTTGTCCCGGAACTAAGTTGAGAACTTGTAGAGCTGCTGATCTTGCTCTTTATTCACAAAACTATTCCCAACTAAAATCACAACTTGAGTATCTTAAAGATACAAAAAGACGCACTTGAATTTTGATGTTGTTCGAATCGTTTTTGCTTTTTATTTTGTTTGAACTGCGATTCTAAAGCGAGAACAAAAGTTGTGCTAAATTTTTGCTTTACATTTGAAGCACAGAGAAACTTAAATTTTTAACTAAGAACTTCATCATATTAATATATATTTATTATTAAACATTTCGTTTGTCTGTTCTTTCAGTTTTCAATTACTTTATGCTCATATAACGTATCTTATTTTTTGTATTTATTTTTATGGTTATTTGCTGTTGTTTAATATAATTATTTGTATTATTTATTCAGTTTGCATTTGAAATGAATATATTTTTTTGTGTATACATTTTGTATATATTTTTGTCGATACTTTTGCGCTTGTATTGATTAATAACAATAAACAATGAAATTACCTTCAATCACTTGTTAAATACACACACACACATACACACTCACGCACACACTCGCACACACATAGAAAGATACACCGTCAAAAATTGTTTTTATTATATGTGTGTATATGTATGTGTTTGCCGGCCTTGGACGTGTTGTCGGTATTATTTTATTTTTGGTTAAATATATTGATGTATTATGTTGTTGTTTAAAACATAAACTAAACTTAAATAATAAATTAAAACAGAGTTCAATTGAAAACTTTCGTTATTTTGAACAAAATATTTGTGCGCTTCTTTTTGGCTGCTTGAATTTTCATTTATATTTTTCTTGCAATTTTATCAAATGGATTTGTATTTATTTTTTTTCTGCATTTCGGTATTGCCGTTGTTGTATTATTTTGAAATAATCGTATTTTTGCTTAATTTTGAAAATGTTATTTTGCATTAATTTTGTGATTTTTTTTTGGTTTTTTTGTAATCAGCTTCTGTTTCAATTGCTGTTGCCGTTGCCGTTGCCGTTGTGGGGAAATGTTAAGAGACGAGACGAGAAATGCACACAACGAACGCTGCTGCTGCGAGCTGCGCACCACCGAAACCTAGCGCCGAATAGACGAACATGAAATTCAAAAATTGCGTTTATGGCCTATCAACCAGGCAGGCGACGGCGACCGACGCACACAAGCTTACAAAATGCACGCATACACGGCCAAGCGCACACACACAGACACACACACACACACACACAGACACACAGACACACAGAAACGAACTGCGGAAGAGTGACGGGCTGCGGGCAGAGCCACCACCAGCAGCAGCAGCAGCAGCAGCAGCAGCAGCAGCAAGGAGCAGTAGCAGCAGCAGCAGCAGCAGCAGCGCAACAGCTCCAAGAGAGTAAGAGTGAAACGCAGCCGAACGCAGCAAAGCGCAGCGAAAAAAAAAACCAACTGAGAGAGAACAGAGAGAGAGAGAGAGAGAGAACGCGTTCGCTCTCGTGTTCTCTCCACCGACTCGTTCGTGGCAAAAACAAGTTTAGCTGCCTGTCGTCGTTGTTGGGGCCTGGCGTCGCTGCCGCTGCTGCTGGCGCTGTCACTGCGGCGACAGTGCGCCCATTTTGCATTGCTTGTGTGTGTGCATGTGTGTGTGAGCTTTTGTTTTTGATTTTGTTTCGCTTTGCCGTTGCAAATGCAGAATTTGCATTGGTGTGCGAGACGGTTTCATGTTCTCTTATTGGACTTTGGCGCGCGCTCTCTTCGCTTCTCGCATTCTTGCTGGCTCGCTCACTCGTTCGCTCTCTCGCATGCTCTCTTCTCTGACAACCACTTGCGCAGCGGCTGTGCAATGTTTTTTGCGAGTTAAATCCAATTGGAATGCACGGACTTGCAATCTTCAATTGGGTTTACACTGAGTGCGAAGCTAATAGGAAATATGAAATTTTAATGTTTTGCTATAATTAACTGTACATTAAGCTATACTATTATCGAATAATGTTTAAGCTCAACTCGCTGCTTATGCTTGACTTATGATGTCATTGCTGCAACTTTGCATGTTTTGTGTGTATGCACTGCTGACCCCCCCAACCACCCCCTCCCTTCCTGACCCTTCTAGGACCACTCACCTCCTTTTTTGGGGTGAGTTTCGCTCACACTCAGCTTTGTAGTTTTCTCTCTTCTATCTGTTGAGAGAACGCACTCTGTGCAGGCAAATTGCATAAGTCGCATGAGCTAATCACCACAGCAAGAGAGAGATAGAGAGAGACAGAGAGAGAGAGAGAGAGGGAAAGCGAGAGAGAAAGAGTGCGTGTGTGTGTGTGAGAGAGAGAGAGGGAGTCCTTTGCAAGTCCTTCATGTGGAAAATGCTCGTGGGTAAATGTGAAATAGGCTTTAAAAATAGAAACTTGCTTTTTCCACACAGCAGGGGATGTCCGGCGGGATGGTGGAAGGGTGGATGGGAGAGGAACGCGGTGGGGGGGAGCTGAGAGGGGAGAGATAAGTGAACTCTGATTGCATCAGCTGGCCAGGTGTAGTCCTTTACAATTAACTGGGCTATTTTAAAGAAATTCAAAGATCTTGTGATTTTTTTTGAATCGCAATCTGTGATTCTCTCCAATGCAAATCAACAATTACTTCACATTGTTTTAAATATCCTTAGAATTAATAATATAATTAAAATATAAATATATATATTTTCTTTAAATTATAGAAATAAATGTTTACCTTATTCAATTTAATTTTAATTATTTATCATTAAATATTTCAATAGATCTTTTGAACCGAAAAAGTTATAAATTGAAAGCCTTCCATCAACATAGAATTTAAATTGAAAATAAAAGCTTAGAATAAAATTTCGAAATAACTTGAATATCAATTTCAAAACTTAAAACTAGAATAAAGCTGAAAGAATCTTAATGATTCACATTCTTAAGGCCAATTCTATGCAAAACAATAATATTTAATTTCAGTTTCAACAATATTTGTGAAAATATTTTTATTGCATTTCCCACAAAAAATATCAAATTCCTGTGCACACAAAACAACACGTAATTGCGCCAGGATTCTAACCACAAAAAGCATTGAAAAACTCTATAAAGATATGCCGCATATATATTATTAATTAAATGTTGATTATTAGCAACCAGTCGCATCAGAAAAAAAGATCCCAAAAATCGCTCAAAGAGACAATTAAAAGCGTTCGCTTTTTCACTCGTTCAGTTTTGAGTGCAGAAACTGACACTGCTGCTGCTACTGCTGCTGTTGAGCGAAAAACTCGTTTCTCCTTCGCTTCCAGTGCCAAAACAAAAGCAAAAACTCACACACACACACACACACAGAGACAATAACAACAAAAAGAATAACAATACGCATTCATTTTGCAGTGGCAACAAGAGGGAGAGAGAGCGAGAGAGCGAGCGGGAGCTTGAGCTTTTTCGGCATATGTCACTTCCCCAGCTGGGAGCGCGCATGTCGCTCAGAGAGCGCAAAGCGCGCGCAAAAAAAAAAACAACACATGAAATAAGTAAAACGAAACTAAAGCGAAGCGCTGCCATTTTATTGCTGCCTGCACACACAACAACAACAACAACAACCACAACAGCAACAGCGACAGCAATCAAAACGGCGAGAACGAGAACAAAAACAGCAGAGAGTCGCCGTCGCCGCCGTCGTCGCAGTCGCAGCAGCAAGTTTACGCAATTCAAACAAACACGTGGAGCGACAAGCAAGCCAAGCGCAGCGTCGAGAGCATTTTTCGTGCTTTTATTATTATTTCATTTTTTTTTGGCGCGGCTCCCCGCTCTCTCTCGCTCTCTTTTTCTCACGCTCACGCGCTGTCTTTGTGCGTGTGTGAGTGGCGCTTATGTGGCTGCTGCTGCTGTTGCTGTTACTGCCTATGCTGCCTACGAGAAATCCAATAAGAAAATGTTTTGTGCGTTTGCTGCGCGCACACACCAATGCAGGCCATTATATGCGTGTATGCACGATGTACACACACAAACACACACACATATATATATATATATGTATATGTATTGAATATGTATTGCGTATTTTGGCATGGCCGTCAAGCGCGTCGACGTCGTCGTCGGCGTCGCTTTGCGTTTGCAGTGCTGCACGCACTTTTTGCTTAGCTTTTTTTTTTGGTTGCTATTCTTGCTTTGCTGCTGCTGCTGCTGTTGTTCTTGTTGTTGTTGGCCTATGTACAGTTTTTTGGGGCGGTTTATATATATATATATATATATATATATATAAATATAAATATATATGTATATATATATATATGTATGCTCCACATTTTTGGCGCCAGGCCGCTGCCACCGTTGATACTGCTGCTGCTGCTAACTGCTGCCTGCTGCTGCTATTCTCTCACCCACTCACTCGCGCCGAGCATTAAAACGAACGCACTTTTGCAGCTTGCGCTTGTGTGTGTGTGTGTGTGTGTGTGTGTGCCTGTGACTGTGTGTGCGTTTTGCTTTTTTTGGGTGTGCGTTTTTGTGAAATTTTAGCATTTATTTGTTATGTGCGAGCATTTTGACTGCTGCTGCTGCGTCGCTGCTCTTTGCTGCTGCTGCTGCTGTTGCTGCTGCTGCGTAGGCCCGTTATATACACTATCTGGCAATTATGCGTAGCTATGTATTTGTGTGTGTGTGTGTGACCCTGCTGAAAACTTTTGTCGGTTATGTGTGTATACTGCATTTTTTTTTCTATCTTCTAACCCAACCCAACCCAACCCAACTCGATTCCAACCCACCCACAAAGCTATACAATTGCACAAAAAGCAAATGTTTCGCTTTCTGCTTGTATTTGTGTTTGTAATGTGTGCACACACACACACAACACACACACACACACATTTATTTATTTTTCATGAACATATCCAAATGCTTCGACGGATTTGTGTTGCGCTTTCAGATAAGATGATATCATTTGTTTTTGTAGCATTTGGCGCACATTCATGTTTTCGTATGTTGCGCCACAAACACAAATATTTACACATACATACACACACATAAATTTATATATATATATATGTATGTATGTGTTTATATGTATGTATTTGAGTACTTAAATTTAGAAATGGATCGCTCAATTTGCACGGTTGCATTAAGTGCGTTTTATGCTCTTTGGCATTTTCATCTTTTTAACTAGTTTGAACAAGTGACAAAAACACACACACACACACACACAAACACACACACACACACTTGACAATGAAATTGTCTCATTTGTTGGGCTAGGCATTACATATGGTACATAAACACACATTTATATACATCCATATGTACATATGTATATGAATTGTGTGTAGAATTGTGTCTTGGGCATTAATTGTGCTAATTAGATGAAGTAATATCTGCCAGAGATGTTGCACAAGTGTCTGAAAGAGACAGATGGGCAGAGGCACATAGTGAGAGAGAGAGAGATGGATAGAGAGTGATGTGCTTGAATGTCTAATCAGCATTACTCAAGAGACTTTCTTAACAAAAATCGTTCCAGAAAATAACTTCAAGCACAAAAGTCGCTGAAAATATGGCAAAAGTAAAAGGAGTTCGAATTCTAAATAATTAAGAACTTTACATACATATATATCTAAGATATATATATATATATATATAAATTTATATATTCAGATGCCGAATTAAATTATAGAGAGAATGCTTAAATACAAATAATTAAATAAATATTAATATAATAATATAAAATAAATAAAATAATTACAACTAAGCAAATTTCTGTATATTAACAGCAAAACAAAGACAACAAAAATCAATTAAGTTAACTACCTTTATATTGTAAAGAATTATTTTTACAATAATTAGATTATAGTTTTTTGTTCACTTTATTAGCAATAATTAATAAGTCTCAGCCTTGTAGCGCTAGGATAAATAAAAAGATTAAAAATAAATCCCAGCATTAAGCAAGCCGATACTTGCTAATATGATATAATATTTAAACGTGTTTATTTTGATAGTCAAACTTAGCTGATATTGTTCGATTAGATCGATTATAAACAAATTAAGAATGGATATTTAAATCATGTGTATAAAGACTACACTTTTTTACAGTAATTTCCTCAGTTTCCCAGTTTAAGTCATGAATTTTTGTGTCAAATCAACAAGTTGCTTCTTGCTTTAACAATCATTTAGGATTTTTGCTTTGCTGCAGGATTCCTAGGAAAAAAACCGCAACCGCAAGTAAACGACAAAAAATTGTTTTGACTAACATCAAAGCTAAAAAAATTGACGTTTTACAACGAAAAAAAAACAAAATCTGAACAAAAATAAATGGCAAAATACAAAAAGAAAAAAAAAAAAAACCCAGTTGAATTACGGGCAACAGTTTAAAGAAAACCGCCGAACCCGCTGAGACCCAACGGGTAGCTGCAACCGGTGGACTGGTGGGGGTAACAGAAGGGAGCGGGTGGGGGGAGTGGCGGTCATATTACATATTGTGACGTTGACAGAGTTGAGGACCACAAAAAAAAAAAAAAAGAAGAAATTATTCTACCATAATTCGAAAACAATGACGCCGTCGAAATAATCCTTCAGAAAGTCTGAGAAGAAGAAGAAGCAGATGTAAAAACGAAGAGGAAAAACAGTTGTGCAAAGGGGAATACAGAATACAGCGTACAAAAGATGTACAGATGTACAAAAGGCAAGACAACGAAAACAACAAAAAAGAAAAAGAAAAATAAAAAAAAGGGGTTCAAGGACATTTTACACATAATTTTTACTACCTTACACGCTCGCCAGACAAACCCATCCCCTCGCCTCCCCCCCCAAACAGACACACACACACACACACACATACAAATACAAACACAGCGCAACTCGGCTAATGCTAATGTAATAATTTCGTTGAAGATGTGCGCCAGGATTGCAAAACGTCCTTGCGCTGATTTGTTCGAGTTAAATTCGAGGAAAAGAGAAAAATGAAATAAAATAAAACGAAGAAGCAGAAGAAGAATACGTAATAATAGAAAAAAAGGCTGTTGCTTGAAGAGTTTAACGCTCTATTACGCACAATCAGTGAGGGAAGCACGCCCGGGGGGGAGGGGGGGGGGCTAACTCAAATAATAATATAGCAGCAGCAAAGAATGAAAAAAAGGAAAAACATAAGCGTTAAAGGCACTTCTAGGACGACGACATTGATTGCCATTTCACCTTGTCGCCAACCCCAACCCCAACCACCCCCAACAGGTTTACCGTTTCAACTCACAGCCTTAGACCAAATTCAAATGTTACGCGGCCTTGTTTACCTTTTTTTCTCTTTATTTTGTTTTTTTATTTAGCCGGGCCAATCGATTATTACGTTTGGGGTGACTGAACTTGAGAAAAGTCAAAGATTCAGTTATTTGCATGCATATGCATAAATGTGTATATATATATATATATATATATATGATACTTAAAACAATTGAAAACTTAATGCGCTTGGAATAATATGAGCAACATTCTTATATGCTGAGTCCATTAAAATTGGTTAAAAGGGTATCATGCAGTTGTGCATGAGTATGTATGGATAACTGGAAGAAGGACGCATAATAATATAGTATTTATAATATCGGAGCTGCAAATCTAATTTGACTGATTCATTTCAGTTTAGTTGAAGTTTGCGTTAGAAGTTAACACGAAGCAAGGTGCATCGATCCGAAAGAGAACGATGAGTAAAAGTTATTAGTTATTAGTATTCCAGTTAAGAACCCGATGGGCAAATAGCCGAGATTGTTTTTTCCTGTACATATTCTATTTTATCCTGTTGAATCCCCAACGATGCTTGATCAGCCAGCAAAGGGCAGTTCGTCTGCCAGGGACTATAAGTGCTGGCTCCTCAATATAATACATAATATAATATATAAGATATATATATATATATATAAGTGAGATCAAGTTTATTTGCGCATATTAATATAAATCGATATCTGATAGCAATAAAAACAACACCAACAACAATTAAAGGTATTCAATTGATCAAGAGCGCATCAAGAAACAACCAAAATATATTCTCTTATTGATCTGATTACTCTCAGCAGACGCAGGCATTTCCTGTATATATCAATATGCGTGTGAGACAGACAGATATATATATATATATATATATACGATATACGCACACTCGCAGGTGTATTTACATATGCGTTTGTCGCAAGTTATCAGTTGTGGCTTGTGAATAGAAGCATTCGCTAATTTATTCATTTATTTTTCAGACTCTTTAAGACCTGCTTGCGTTCAACGTGCAATTTGTCAAAATATAACTAGAATCTGGCTTTTAACTTAACATAATCGACATAATCGAGCTAATCGAGCTTATTCTTACTCGTTATTGTTATGACAACTTTTACTTAAAATTTCAAACTTAAATATGTTCGAAGCCAGTCGAGTTGCATGCAACGCCAATAAAAAAAAGTGCTTCACAGTTCATTTTTTATATTTATAATTTTGTTTTTTTTTTTTGTTTTTGTTGCGCCGCAATTCAAAGGGGCAATTTGTGAACTAGAGCAAATCGTTGCTCTATTAACGCGCTTAGGTTAGAAGGGGAATAGAAGAGTGTGGAGATGTTGGCTAAGGGGGAGGGGAAGGGGGAAGGGGTAAGGGGTGGGGGGGGGTAGAGGTATATAGAAATTGGGTCAGACACGCATGTGTTGACTGTCGTCAGTTGTTGCAGTTAGCTGCGCAGTAGTCAAAAACACACACACACACACACACAGAGAGAGATACTAGATACTGAATACAAGATATCAGAGGCAACAATTTGTGGCAGACAATGCGACGCATCGTGTTGTAATGGGGCAGACAATAGAGAGGTCGACAGTCAGCGATAATGATTACGCATGCAAATTACAATCAAACTGAATAAAACAACAGTAAAACTAAATAAAGAAAGATATTCAAATGTTGCACGTGAATTTGATTTCTTTAATATATTTAAATTTAATATTTATTTCAATATATGAATATAATACTTAGATATGTGCCCATTTTAAGCATTTGATATTTGAATTAAATCTAATCTTTAATATATATTATATATTTTAGTTTTAATATTTTCAAAGACATTCAAAATAACATTAAAATATTTATTAGGGTTTAGTTAAAGTTTTCTTTTTTGTTCTATTTGATGCCTTCATTATTTCGAAATCTTCTGTTGCCTCACAAAACAATTTGCGGACACGACGTGCGACAGCTTTATTTGGGCCTCACTGTGCCACACAGTTGACATTTGGATGGGGCAACAACTACACAAAACCAAAGTTGCCGATGAGCTATGCGTTTTGTGGGTAGGTGGGCTGCCACTGCGCCTTGCATCTAATTGACGCACGTTGATCTCTTGCCACACTCGCACCGTCGCTTACACACTCATTCTCTCCATCTCTGTCTAGCTCACTGACGCATTAATTTTCTTCGGTGCCATGCAATTCTTGTCCCAAAATTGTTGTTTTTTTTTTTTTTTGGTTACTCAAATTAGGTCAATGCATATCATTTGGAGTGCGTCTCGTGTGCGGCTGCTCTTCCTCTCCCTCCCTCTCTCTCTCTCTCCCTCTCTGTCTCTCTTCGTGTTTCTCTCTGTGCTTTAGTTGATGTTGCAATGTTGCTGATGGCGCAGTTGCTTCTGCCACTGCTGCTATTGTTGCTGCTGTAATTTCTGTAAAATAATTTTTTTTTTTTTTTTTTTTTTTGTTGTTGTGTGTCTTTGATCTTTGCTCTTTAATGCCTCCGTTGAAGAAGTCGCTCTGCCCGCTGTGCTGCTCAGCTGCGGTGTGGCAACAGTCAGAATGCAATCCATCAATCGCAGCAGAGTCAAATGAACAAACGTCGACGTCAGCATCGGCATCGACGTCGACGTCGACGTTGCTGTCGCTGTCAGCGTTGTTGCCTCAGTCTGTGTGCAACCACCGGGCAATTATGTAATCTATGGAACCTGCTGAGCGAATTGCTCAAATTCGAAAAGGGGGAGTGGTGGGTGGTGGGTGGGTGGGTGATGGGTGGTGTTGTCGAGTGGCAGCTGAAGTAGTAGGGGTTGTCTCGCTGTCAAAAGATAAGGCAACAGCTGTGTCTGCTTTGAATTTGAAGCAGCTTTCAAAGAAGACATGGTTTTTTTTTATTAATAAAGAAAGTAAAAGCTGTAAGTTGACTTAGAAACATTATATTATCTGAATAATGTACTAATATTATTAATTATTTTAATACATATTAATAGTTACCATATTCATATTGGACTTATGATAATCAGAGTTAGATTCTTGAGCAAAGAACTAGCGAAAAGCGACTAAATTCTTTATTTATGCTTGAAATAACAAACATTAATTTTTTAAAAATATTTAAAAATATTTCTAAACATTTTGCAGACAATTTGTTGACAATTTTTGCCAAAACTTGATGTTAACTTAATACCTGGGCCAACAAATTTCGCTATCCGCATTTTCGCAGACTGCAATGTGATAAGTAGCGATAACTATTTATGCTCTGCTCAAATACATCCCAACATTTATTGATTACGTGACACACATCAAACATCCTTGCCCACCAAAAGCTAAATACATATGAGACAGCATTTGTATTCATCCCTTCTCCCCCCTGCAAATCAATAACACACATAACAAATAAGAAGCATAATCACATCATAACATTAAGTACTTTATTCCATTACAAGACCTTCAGAAAGGTTAAGCATAAATTAAATTAAGCAGAAACCAGCGGAAAACTAACCACCAAACCAAAAAATACCATTTCCAGCCACAAATCTCCACTACTTTCACAGCTTTGTCTTCAGTTTTACCATGTTTTATTTATATTTATTTTATGCAAACAAAAAATATATTTATAAAAAAAAAATAAGAGAAATGAAAATAAACAGAAAATGCTGAAAAACATGGACAATTTAATGGCTAGAACAACCCCAAAACTGAAGATGCTCCTTTAACGCGTTTTTCGGCTAATACTCTGTAATGAATGCGTACAAGGGTATGTGTTGTTTTTTGTGTTTATAATTTGATTAAGCTTGACTTTCTGTGTGGGAAACTAAATGACATTTTTACAATTGTCTGGAAAAAACCTGAGTTTCTCGGATCAAATTTAACAAATATCATTTGTACTGATTATAGGGCATCACAAGGATGAGCAAACTTATTTATTTATTTCAGATTTTTTTATTTGTTTATTATGCATGAATTGTAGATGTGGAGGCTTGCAGCAGCATCAACAGCAGCAGCAGCAGCAGCAACCGGAAGAATTCAATTGAGTGTAAGATGCGTAATGGGAGATGTGAAGATGAGGGGCAACTAGAGCAACACAAAACACAAAAGCAGAACGAAAAAGGCAATTGTGAATATTAAAAGAAAGTGATGCCAAAAAGGAGGGTTGGCATTGTGGGTTGGCGTGTAATTATAAACATTTGTTGCTGCCTGCGAACCTTTTTCTTGTTTTTGTTATTGCTGTTTTTTTTTTTTTCCCAATGAGTCGCTGCTCAAAAGTTTCACAAAAGCAAATCGCAACCAATTCCAAATTCAATTCCAACTTCAATTCCCACGCGTGCCGCTTGCCTCAAAACTAATTGCAAATTAATGACTTTGGTTAAGTTGCCGCAATGAGGAGCAGCAGCAGCAGCAGCAACACCAACAGCAACAGCAAACAAAAGCAACAACAATTAGAACTAGGCAACAATTTTGCGCATCTTTCGTTTGCCAAGTTCGAGCAGGTCAAAGAAGCTAGATATAGTTGGGCCTGCAGGGCCCTTCGCTCGAGTTAATCAATCATTTTCTCCATTACATGATGTGCAAAAAGCAAAAACAACAACTACAGCCAAAAAAGAAGACGAAGACGAACTAAAACAACAACAACAACAACGTCAATAACTAAAACAAAAAACAATTTCCTATCGTGTATGCCAATTTGTAGCTAATTAGTTTTCTTTGAGTATTCGCCGCAGCAGCTCGCAGCACTGATCGCTGCAGTGCGAGCGAGACAGCTAACGTACACATAAAATACACACTCAAATTGCAATTCTCGCAAAGCTTTCGCTTAACTCTACCAACTGCAGCAACTGCTAGTGCGAGCTTGCGTGTGTGCGAGCGAGATAGCGAATTAGAATGACTGCCAATTGGTTTCCGATTGGATGCGCAAAAATGGCGATTGCCATCGGATCGTCAACACTTGCCAATTGCAATGTGTGAATTGAGTATGCGATAACTGTTAATTGGATTGAGTAAATATGCATTTAAGCTGCTATCGAGATTCTCTTTCCATAAAAAAACTGAATTTTCATTTTAGTTGATTTAAGTTTTTTACTGCCATAATTTTGACAAAAGTGTTGCAACTTTCAATGGGAACAGTTTTTTGATTAGCTTTGCATTTCAATTGGGAAAAGTGATTTTCTTTTGAAATTCATGCGAAAATTCTATACCAATAAATTCATTTCGAAAAAGCCATGCAAAATATATATATATATATATATATTATTTTTCATCTAGTGAATCATACAGTATATATTTTTAAGTTGAAAAATGTAGTTGTCTGTAAAAAGCGTTTTGCTTAGTGAGGCGCATCCAACAACATTAGCTGCATATATATACATACATACAGACATACATACATACACAAATACATACATATATTTTATACTAATTTATTGATAGAGTATTTCGTGAATGCAAAAAAAGAACGCTCTGCTCTTTGTTCTCAATATGCGACACATAGATACATATATAATAAACATATATATATATATATATATATATATATATATATATAAACTATACATTTAAATTCTTTAGTGGCAAACCGGTTTCAACATACATATGTATTTAGTTACCTTTTGATATTGTTTTGTACACTCTTGCGTTGAGTGCAATAACATAGTCATGATGCTTAAGTGATTATAATATAATATATTTAAATGTTTCTGTACTGATTACTGATGTAGAATTCATTTGGGTGGGTTGGGAAAGGTTAGGAGTTATTTACTGATATAATTTACAAGAAATTATATATTGAAAGTGAGGAGAAAAGCATCTCTGATTGCTTTGGGAAAGATTGTAATTACTTGAAAATTCATATTAGTTGATGTATATATGTAATGTGTTCCAATTACTTTGTCACTTACATATATATATATATGTATATAGATAAGGTATTTATAGATTAAAACAGTTCCCATCTATAGCACAGGGTAAATAAATATCGGTGTTATTTAGTTGTAGCTTGTTTTGCGTTAATCTACCCAAAATGTTGTGCGCTGTGCTGGACATGAAATTTATGGGATGTCAAAGGGCCATAATCTGTGCGACGACTGCTGCTAAGACTGGCGACTAAATAGGCAGACGGACAGACGGATACAGACCGAACAGACGACGCTAGAGCAGAACCTAAATATGTACGTGGAGAAGGCCAGCGAGCGTTTAGGTAAGGCAGCAAAAGCAAGGGAAGGGACGATAGACGAGCGACGAGGGGGACGAGGGGGGGGGGGGGGGCGATTCACTCAACGCGTGCAACGAGAACGACAAAGCTTTGCGCTCACGCACTCCAACTAAAACACACACAACACACACAGACACACACACACACACACACACAGACACACGCATGTGGCGATTACCTCATCGCAGCGAATGTCAGCGCCAAAAAAGCAGGCGAACAAACTAAAAAGCGCAGAGCTAAAGCGAGGCATGGAATGCGTGCACGCATATAAAGAAGAGGAGAGTGGCGACGGTAGCCTAGGCAAGCGACGCACTTTGTATGCTAGAGGCCAACGCACACCAACACACACACACACACATGTACAGTTGTGCGCGTGTGTGTGTGTGTGTCTATGTTCTATGTGCTGATTAAAAAAGCGTGCGATCTTTTATTAATGCTGCTTCTGCTGCGGCGACTGCGACTGCGACTGTGACTGTGAGTGCCTCTGCTGCTGCGCTGCTGTTGCTGCTGCTGCTGCTGCTGTGGCGACTGAAGCTTTTGCGCTTGCTGTAACTTATGCGTCCCCTGCGCCCATTCCCTTTGCCAGTGCTTTGCCCTGCGCTCAAGAACTGGTCCAGCAACATTTTAATTAATGATCTCTGGCAATGCTGCTTCTTTTTGCTGCTTCTATCATTAACACCCTTTAAAAGTGTACTGTATAAATAGGTTATGATCATGTAGAGGCCAGTTTAATATATGCACATGCATTTATTTGTGACAGCAAAATGTTAAAAATGTAAAAATACAAGTTAAAAATTAAAGTTAAGACTAAAATGAATAAGATATATTAAATTAAATTTAGAGGGAGGTATCAATTAAAAACTAATAAAATTCTTATAAAAATGAGTAATTGACAAGCCTAAGATAAGTTTTGTACTACTTTCTGCTTATTACAGGGTATTTGACAGCCGTCGTGTCTGCGTGCGGATTATTCTATATTCTTCAACTTCTTCTTCATTGAGTGCTTACTCAACTGCGCCAACTGCTTCTATCGAATTTAGCTGAATGTAAAATCTTTTATGGTAGGTCATTTGCTCTCCCTCTCCCACTTGCACTCTCTCTCTCTCTCTCTCTCTCTCTCTCTCTCTCTCTCTTGCCGCCACTCTCTTTCGCTCTGTTGATCTATCGCAGACCTGTTCTCATTTTGTAACAGCCGGAAATGTGTCTGGTTGTTGTTATAGGCAATTATATGATTGAGCCACACAGATATTAAAAACGTGAAAATTGTGCCTGAAAAACTGTTCGCTTTTTATGTAATTAATCAAAACGTGAATCAAGGTGAAAGTCAAGAAGGGTGTGTGTGCTGCACTCAGGACCTTGCTTCACGCAACTCACAACAAAAGGAAGAAAATTGAAGGAAAGCCACACATAATTATTGTAATTTGCATTTTCAGCAGGTTGTTCGGAAGGCAAGAGTGTGTATAAAATAATGTGCGTGGAAACTAATACGATAATAAATCAAACCAGGCGCAGAATGTGCGTTGACCTAGACGAATTGCAAATGCTCTTCACAGTTAGATGATATAAAGTTGGCAGTAATTTAGCGTATATATGTAAATGTGTCTTTAGAGCACTGCTACGATCTACGATCAGAAACATATATATATATAAAAGAACTGAAAGATATTTTTGAAAGATGTTTTTTATTTAGCAAAAAAATGGTTCTGTAAAATAGCTTCCGCTTAATAAATATACCTGGCACAACAACAAAATTGGTAAATCATACAATGAAGGCCATCAAAATTGAACAATAGTAAGCCAACCATTTTACTTTATTTGATTATCCTTTTGTTCAGCGTTAACACACCTCTTCTGCTGTGCAGGTGAGCGGACATGCCTCGAAAACGCAAATCACAGTGAATGTCATAAAAACAAGAAAAAAATAACATAAGAATTACAAAAACATATATCAAAAACAAAAGAAAATGCTAGCAAAAGGTTTATTTTCTTTTTTTATTTCTGCTTGCCACTATGCACGAAGCTGCGCCTAAGCTACACAAACCGGAGGCGTATGCGTAATAATATTATTATGTATACGCAATGGGTTACGCTAGGGTCAAGCAGTGCATATGTGTGTGTGTGTGTGTGTGTGTTTGCTAATGACCATAAAAACTATAAAGAATGCGTATATTCAGAAATCATACAACACATACACACACACACACACATACGCACTGTGAGCCCAGCCCACAAAATTGCCGTTCAGCCTTTTAATTTTATGATTTTGCCATAAATCTAATTTTGGCCACAACTACAAGTAGTTAGTGTTGCCGCTGCTATTGCTTAGTTCTTTCTGTTGTTGTTGTTGTTGTTGTTGTTATTATTGTGTGTCCTTTATTGCATTTTAATGTTAATTTCTTGCATGCATAGGCGAACTTTCAGTCTTTGCGCTTCGTTTATGATTCGACCACCTTCTGTGCCGCTAATATGACAATACTATAACCAACCCCATCTCTCAGCAAATACTCTACGCAACTATTAAGTAATTTCATAATTTCGAAATTTTCGTCATTACTTTCCTGTTTTCTTTTATTTTTATTTTATTTCTTTTTTTTTTTGTATTTTTTTGTTGTATTTTTGAGGCTTGGTTCGACAGCGCATTTGAATTTGTAACTCGACTCATTATTTGCCTCGATGGATTTTTATTGCAAAATTGCGTTTTCATTTCTAATTCTTGTTGGTTTTTTTCTATGTAAATTTTCTTCTTCTTGTTCTTTTGTGCGCCCTTTGAAACTAACCTCAATTGCCTTTTGTTGCGTGTCCTGTGGCAGGGGGATTTGTTTAGCCTGTCAGGGGGCAAGTGGGTTGAAATAATTCATGGAACTTATTCGCTGCAGGCCTGTCCCCGAAATATGCAAATTTTGCAATATGATATATGTTTATGAGTATTTCTAATGTAATGTAATGTAATGTCTTTAATCGAGGCAGCGGAGATAAGGGCCAGCAACTGGACAGCAGTTAAAATATAATATTCCACATTGACAGTTGTGGAAGTAGGCTACATTCTAAATACTACAACAAGTTAGAATTATATAGTAGAGAGAGAGCTCGACTTGAGAGTCTCCGAATCCAGCTTTTAAATACATCAAAGTACATTATGGAAGCTGTAAATATGTTTTAGTTAATAAACTCTGCGTTTCTTTTCCACTTTTAATGATATTCTTACAGTTGATCAACAATATGTGAGTGTATATTATGTATTATTTGAAAGGCTCTTGATTAAGTATGTATTTGGAGATGCTTCAGTCTGCTTTTTACATACTTTTGCAACAATTTCATTATACATTTTATCCCATTTTTAATGGGTTCAGTGTTTGAGAACTACATCATTAGCCAAATGCTTAATATATTTAACAAATATTTCTTTTCATAGTTGGTTGTATTCTGAAACGAGATTTTTTTATATTATAAATTCTACTCAAGTAGCAACTCAAATTCCCTTTATTAGTTATCTATATTGTGCATCGATATTCTATATAAATCATATATTCAATTTCAAGTAGGACCTTACTCATTTCCTTTGTTTATCAGTTTCGCTTTTCGTATACAGTTTATGGCACACACAAATGTAAAATATCCTGACGCAGCTTTTCATTAATTTCACAATTTGTAAATTGTGAATTTTATGCATAATATTTGTGCAGATAACAATTTATGATTATTACAACCGAATAACAACAATAACAACCAAACTGAAATCTTCTAAGAAAATATGACAATAAAAACTAGAAATTTATATGACAGGCAGCCAAAGAGCAAAATAGAAAAACAGCAGCATGAAGAAAGGAATTCATTCAAGCGAGCCACTAAAATCATTCAAATTAGTTCAAGAAAAATGCGAAAAACAAAAGCAGCGCGTCAAACAGAAGACCAAAGCAATCCAATCACCACACAACAATAACAACAATGAGCTGATAATGTTGCAAGTGAAAAAAAAAAAACTGCTGCCACAGCAGAGCCTATGAAAAGGAAGCAGGATTCTTGGCGCCTGAAGACGGCACCATAAAAATCCAGACCAAAAATAAGAATGGAAAGTTAATAGAAAAATGCCGCATTCTGAATGCCCTTCAGCTACTCTTATCGAACAATCGGCATGGCAGATATATACAAAATATATTTCTATACTTTTCATTAATTTTCATATGGAAGAAATTATTTGTTGAAAGACACAAATTCCTTTTATGAAACAGTTGCATTTATAGTTAAACTTAACGGTTAAATATAAGTGCCTAAATGACATCTAACACTGTAAAATGTTAATTATTTAATGTCTATCAATTTTTAATATTGTCTATTTAACTTTTGTTAAACTTCAAAATTCATCTGAAAAATAGAAAAACCAATAATAAATAAAAGAGATAAACTGACTTATGTTGTTTTGTAAGTGTTGCACATTAACTAACAAACAAAATAGTCCCCTTGAATGGGTAAGGCAAAGCAAAACTCTAAGAATTCGCAGCATAACAAAATATGTGGCATGTGGCATATATGTGTACCACACGCATAGAGTTTTGTTTTTAATCTTTTGACCTTGTTTTGCGTTTAGCCAGACAAAGTTATTGCATTCTGGCGACGTGGCTCAAATCAAATGTAACTGGCCCTGGAACTGGAGCCAGTTCATCTTACATTTAATGCTCCGCCTATGTACAGCTTATATATATATTTATCTATATATTTGTATATACATATATATATATATATAGTGCACTGTGCCTACGCATCTGACATTGTCAGTTTTGCCCTTTTGCTGCTGTTTGTGACATTTGTTAAATATTTCTCCACATTTTCGTAGCAGTTTGGTGATTTTTTTTTTTTTTTTGCTTTTTCGCTGCCTGACGCCACTTGGCCATTAAATTGATAAGGAAAATGTTTTGGGGCTGTCTAGGAAACTGCATGAATGGCCTCAAAGACGATGCCAGTCACATGATAGAGATACACACAAATATTGAGCGGGGGGTGCCAGTGAGAAAGTGAAAGTTGTCAGCAGGGTTGCTTGGGGGTGGGGGTGGAAGGGGTGTGGTTAGAGGGTTTTCATACTTCACTGAACGCCACTTAACACAAATTTAAGAATTTCTGCAGAATAATAGTTACAATTGGTTTACAAATATTTAACAAAATTTTGGGCATGCTACAAATATGAAAGAGAATGAAATTAATATAGAGAATTTCCCACAATCAAAATGATCTTCGTAGAAAATGTTTGATTTCTTTGGTTACGATTCAGAATGTATTTGTTGCTATCTTTGTAATGTTAACGATCGATCTTAGAAATACAATTATTCATAATTCTTTAAGCATATTCCAAGTCTACCTTTTCATGGCCCTAATTTCTTTCTCCCTTTCTTTTCTGCTCTTAATTAAGATATTTTTTCATACTTAAAGCAAGGATTGCTAAAATTAATTTCTCCATTAGGGGGTTTCCGCTGATTAAATTGCGTTAAGCTGGCCAATCAAGTATATAAAAAGCAAACTGCAAGCAAAGTTTTGTGCTCAGGCATAATAAAAATCAGAAATATCTACACATATTTTTATTGACTATGGACAATATTTGTTGTGGCGTCAAATTGTTGTTGTTGTTTTTGTTTATTATTATTATTATTGGCATTATTAAGGCGGCAATTTGTTTGCGTGGCCATTGACCAAAAACAATCAAATAAAAGAGAAGTTTTGGCCGGCAAAATTTTAGCAAGTTGAAAGTCATGTGGAGCGGGAAGGGTGAAGGTGGCAAGTACTTAACGTATTGCCATCTAAGTGACCCAATTCAGTTTGGCTAAAAACAAAAAAAAAAAACACAAAAAGGACCTTCAAGTCACTTGCCCCCTATTTATTCGTTGTTTGTCTTCCCACTCTCTCTTTCTCTCCTTCTCTCTGTTTACCCTCTCTGCCTATTGCCTTTGTTTTTGCTTCTTTGTGTGCGCCACATGTTAATGTCTTTGTATTGGCAGTTTTGCCCTGTCCTGTCCTGTTACGTCCCGTCCGCTCCACTCTTGTTCTCGCGTGTTCGTTGTTGCTGTCCTTTTTTGAACTGTCATTAGAACTTTTTGTATGTTTGACAGCGCCGTTTTATTGGCCGTCCACCGGCTCCTTAGCTTAGCTTAGTGCTCTCGTGTCCTTTTTTTTTTTTTTGTTTTTCATTCTTATATTTTGACATTTATTGCCAAGTTGTTGTTGAAGTGTCGACCCCAACTTCTTTGCTGCAGCAAGTTGTTTGTTTCCTCATTTTTAGTGGGTCCATTTCACTTTTGAGGCACCAAAGGTTCTCCTTAATGGGCCTCACTCTCAATTCGATTGATGTCCCCCTATTTATCGAGCAATTCGAGTCTATTTACTTTTTTTTTAAAACATTATTTGGAATATTTTTATGACATTTGGAACTAGTGAGGAAATGATTAGAGCTTCATTAAATCAGCAAAGTAATACAAAATTCTAAAACATTAGAAAGGCATTTTCAAAACGAAGTCAATTAAAAGCTTACTCAATGTCATCCATTAATCATAATAATTTATGTTACATTCTACGTTGTTTTTTTTGTGTTGTTGTTAGAATAAATATATTAATATTAATTCTTATTATTATCTTTGTTGTGCAGTTGGTGTCAAGGCAGACGTGATAATTATTATTATCACACATGGAGCACACTTTTCTGTAATGAACTCAATGTATGCCTATCAGCAAAGTCGAAAAATGTCTGATAAACGACGAAAAGTATTAGAAAAATTAATTATATTTCGCACGAAATCAACGAAACTATGTTGAAAACGGTGCCAAAACATATAAAACTATCAATTTATGCATAAGTTTAAACGCCTAATGCATAATTAATTTAACAACTCAACGAAAAGCAAATGCGAATTCAAATTTTTGAAGAGAGCCTCAAATCACAGGGAAGAGCAATTAATAAGAGTGCAGTTGAGGTAGGGGAAATGATTCCAATGGCTCTTTTCGAAAGATTCGTTCAGTTTGAACGAAAGCAAAAGTGACGTACGCTGGCAGCAAGAGCGCAACGCAGCGCAGCGCACTTTAGACAAAGAGTGCAATTGTCCGTGAAGCGAAATTAATGGGAAATTTTTCGTTTGTTTGCTTGCTGCAGTCTCGTCGCAACTGATCGTCAAGTGAGTGCAGTGCTGGGGAAAAGGGAAATTTGACAATTTGCACACAATTCGTCAAGCGATTCAACGATCGCAAGAGAAGCGTAATATAGCAGCGAAGAGTGCAGTTGCCTCTGCCGGGCAATTATTTGAACGAAAGCATGAAGAGTCGTTAAGTTTTGCTGGTTTGCAGCTTGAATAAGTTTTGAACTAAACGTTATGTTTGAAAACTGCAAAGTGGCCGCAAAACAAATCAGTTTTAATTGGCAATCGACAATTGAAATGCGGAAGTTGCCAAAGATTTATGATATCTCTGAAATGTTGATAACCAACAACCAGAAAAAAAAAGTTTTTCTCATGCCCCAACTCATGCTGTTGAGTTTGCAGCGTCATCATTCCTTTGGAGCCAATTTTTGGCCACATAATTACCGGTTATTGTACGCTTCATAAATAAATGCGCCGCTGAGGCTGCGACCTTACGCACAAAATGCGTGTGAGATACGCACACAGAGACGCGCATAGACAAAATAGAAGACATCGGGACAGACAATCGGATAGACGAACATTCAGTTGGCAACACGCAGCGCATGCTGATCTCACAGTAAAATTTCTGGTTTTTATTTGGTCAGCTATGGAGCCGCATACAAAATGCGAAGAAAAATGTCTTGGTTTCCTCTCTCTAGGCCCTGTTTCGAAGCTCTGCTCGGTCAAACAAACAAAATCTAGCAACAAACACGCACAATACGCAGAATTTTATGCGTTTGCAAAGTTTTCGTTTTCGTTGTCGTTGTCGGATTGTTGTCTTGCTGTCTTTGTATTTGTCTTTTTGCTGCCTCTTCGTCATTCGCTGCTGCCTTTTGTGCTTCAGCTTCGTACTCTTGAGCAGCATGGACTGGAGAGCTTTTCAAACACTAAAGTGCCCTACAAATAGTCAACAACTTCAAAATATTGGTTAACTAATTGAAAAAAAAAATAGACAAATAAAATAATGTTCAAAATAAAAAATAAAAGTTCCCAGAGGATCTAAGGTCATTGTCATCCATTGATTTATTTCCAAATTCTGTATTATGAGAAACTTTACTATTATTACAACTTACTTACTATTATTTGAATAACTACTAAAATGTATCCAATAAGATTCATTTGAATGCTGGCAGTCGAAAGATGAAGCTAAACAATATGTTCTTGAAAATTAAGATCTAGAGAATTTCTAATGTCTTATATTTTTCAATAATACAAATAGTATACACTTTGTATTTTCTATATATTTGTATAATAATGAATAAAATAATAATAATTATGATAATACTTTAAACTTTAGTTTACAAGTAAAGAAAGATAGATTTATGCTCTTTTCAATGGCACTTATCGCGTCCCAAAACTAATAGAGATACTTAAAATGGAAATAGTGTAAAGAAAACCCCCACTCGCACATGAAATGATTAATTCAGAGCGTTTTTCGCTATTGTTATGCAGATGACAAATGAAGATGACACTTGTCACGCCTCTCTACGCAATTCTCAACAGTTTGTTACATTGAAGCGCATGCGAACTGCCCACGCAGCCCAAACAAAAGCTTAGCGCATAACTCTCCAAGTGTCATGCGCTCGCGACTAGGTATACAAATGTCTACCTTCCTCTCTCTCTCTCTCTCTCTCTCTCTCTCACGCACTCGCATTGTCTATGAGTTATGTGTGTGTGTGTGTCTTTCTGCTCATATGCGTAACGCATTTTTTTGTGTTGTTAGTTGGAGCTCTTCGCTCACTGCGCCTCGCTCTAACGCATTTATTCAAAAGCCTAGGCTGATGAAAAAAATTTTTAACCAATCTTTAAATAAAAAAAATGGAAAAAAGCACATATACGCACACGCACACGCACACACAGACACTGAATTCAACTGAACGCGACTCTATTCAAGGTTATGTTCAGGGCTACACGCATCGCATCGACAACGAATTTCTGTTTCGATATTTTGTTGTTGTTTCTTTTTCCTTTTTTTTTTCGTTTTCGTTAGTGCGTTTGTCACTTTTTTGTTGCTGTTGTAGTTCACGTAAATGTGTGCGTGCTTGTATTTGTATTAGTAATAATTTTTTTTATATTTTTTTTTATTTTTTGCAGGTGCTAATCAAAATGCTTAATGCTCTCCGGGCTTGTCGCCCGCTGTAATTTATAAATGCCTAACAAGCAGTTGGAAAAAAAAAACACATTTGAAAAAAAAAATGTTGTAGTTTTTTGTTATAATTGTTGTTGTATGTGTAGCGGCTGACGATACGCATTATTTACGCAACTGATTTGTATTTGCAGTGTAAACTGTATTCAAATGCCACAACTCATAGGCGAAATACAGATACATTGAGATACATTTTTATGTTCAGGCATTTTGGACTTAGGAACTGTTTTTGGGCATATAATCAAAATGATCATATCCATTGTGCCAATTGTAATTACATGTTCAGCAAGGTTAAATAGAAGTTAACTGTTTATTTTTCAATGAAATATTATATTGATGCTTTGTTCGAGTATTCGATTTGGTTGAGATTGGCAGAAACATATTCATATTTCAATCTATGTTTCATTTATTTCTTAAGTTTCATATTTATAGTTTAATGATAAACCTCTAATGGTTATATTTGAATATGGTAAAGATGTGCAATCAATTTATTGAAATTTTACGCCATTTATTGATCAGCCATCGCTTAATAAAAATTTGCATTTTAAATTTTACAATTTGCAAGTAATTAAATATTTGAATTTGAATAACTCGACATTAAAGAATAATGATTTGAATAATAAATTATTCCGATTTATATTTTCATATCATCATTTTAATATTAACAAGTATGAACACTTTGGTCGAGACAGCTCGACAAGGAAATACCTGAATCCAAGTCTCTATTTATCTATAGATTTACATGTCTTAAATATTCATGTGTGTGTGTGTGTGTGTGTGTGTGTGTGTGTGTGTGCGAGTCTGTGTAAAATGCTTGCGCTTACTGCTGTGTAATTTGGTAAATATGTATATATGATTTTCTTCCGTGTTTGCCAATCGATCTCTATGAATTTTTAACGGTTGACAATGGTTATTAAGATTAAAATTGAACCATATTTTAAGAATTGTAATATTTATTGCTGTCGGAAATGTATTTAATATATATTATAGTCGCCAAACGTGGAGAGTTGGCAATAAAATGAAATAAATCCGAGCTGCGTCAGGTAAACAAAAATTTACATTCTCTAGTTCTTATAGAGTCTAAGATCGGATTGTTCATATAGACAAAGCTGCAGACATGGCCAGACATGACTCGACTTTTGACTTTAACTAAAGCGTGAAGGTTTCATAGAACTCGTTTCAAACCGATCTGCAGTTCTAGGCACAATTCTTTAGTTGTAATAAAAGTTATAAGCTTTAATGACGTTACATTTGCTCAAGCTAAATATATTTCGTTGTTGCTTTTTTTGTTTTCATTTTTAGACATTTTTATTATTGTCTGGGCGCTGCTGACCTTGGTCACTTTGTAACGCACAAGTATCGCTAGAGTAGTTTGTTAAGGGCCCACAACAAGCGCACTCACACATATACACACACACTCGCAGACACAACACACACACACACACACACACACACACACACACAGACAATGACCAAGGCGAGCATTGCGTTGCCCTTCTAGAAAAAAAAGTAACCTAAACCAGAAAAGCTAAAAAGCTGCGGACTGCGCTATCAATGCGTATATCAATTAAATACTGCTATTGTTGTTGTTGCTGTTGTTGTTGTTGGTGTTGTTGGTGTTGTTGGTATTGTAGTCGAGGCCCTTCAATCATCAAGTTTACATTTATTGAGCTTTATTGTTGTTGGTCGCTCGTCGTTTTCTTTTTGGTGCGTTCATTTCCGCACTAAACATTTGATTAGGAGCAGCGCACATAACATAAATTTGATTATACAATCATAAGCTAGATTATATGTATGTATATATGCTCTACAAATGCTTATGCATGTGTGTAGATTTGAGGACTGCAGGCCCAGCAATGGAAGCATTGAACTGACCCAAGGTTGTCTATATATAAAGCAATTAGTTTGCTTCCTACGTTTTTTCCTTAATTTTCACATGAGACTTTTAACAACTGACAACGCGTGCACAAGTTGCGTGCAGCATAATAAAATAAGAATTTAAGGGAGAGGGAAAGTATCTAAATATTGTTATTAATATAATAACTTTAAAACAAGCTTACATTTTTTCACAATTTTCCTAAAATTTATTTTGAAATGTTAAAGTATATTTCATATTGAGCCTAATTCTTGAATCAAAAACATTAAGAATATGTGGCACAAATGGCTGTTGCAAATTTATTAAAGTTTTCTAATATATATCTTATGTATGATATATGTTGTTATACTTTTATAGATTAATATATATAAATATATATATGTATATACATAAAATTCTTGAAACTTTTGCTAAGTGATTTTTCAATTTTCTAATTTCTTGATATCAAATATGTAAACATAAATTTATGAAGAGAATAATTTAAAATAAATATCTTTAAATATAACAAAATATATTTATTAAAATGTAGATAATTGTTTTATTTTAACTTAAAAATTATATATTAATCATTATATACTTTGCTGGGGTATATTAAAAAAAATATACAATATAAACACACCCCTCGCAGCGCTGTTCAAATATTCAAATAGAGCTGTAAATTGTAACTTGTAAATTCGACGCACGTTCTCAAGGTCATCATTCTATTTTTGTAGTCAGCTTGACCTCTGACTGTTAACTGGTTGTTGGTTATTCATTGCCTGCATTGGAACGCACAGCTAGACCCCATTGAAAAACAACAGTTTTAATTTGATCTATTAATATGCACGTGAATTTGAAATGAAGCCATCGGACTTGAATTCATCCGATTAAATTTGCATTGTGTGCATCTTTTTTTTTTTTTTGTGATAAAATGATAGTTTTATGACACAGGAAGTCAACTATTCATGCTGATTTAAAATTCATGTTTTTAGCTGAAACTAATAGTAAAGTTCCGTGCCTCTCTGCACGTTTCTGTTATATTTATTTTACAAAATAAGTTATTATATTATATTATTATATATGGCGTGTATTTAGCTTGTATGAACGAGTAGAAAATTATGCGAAATGAAGATGGTCACAAATTTCTGTTTTACCATAACTTTGTTAAAAGTAGTCAGAGTTTCAAAACCTAAGACTTTTCAATTATAGTTTGACCAGTATAGCACTTCTGCATTTAAAGTTGAAAATACGATTCTGGCTCGAACAATTTTGAAAGTTGCAAAAGAAAATATTTTACATAGCTAAAACGTTGTGAAAAGTGATCCGCTCTTCATAAGCCAGTTCTATCTCTGGGTCAACACTAAAATCAATTTAAAATTCTGACTCGATTATCATGTTAAGCTTAAGCTAGTAAAAGAGGCTTGTAACTTTATAAATGTATATGCCAGTCTTTAAATGACCTCATCAGCAATCTACCCGGATTGGTGACTCTAGCAGTAAAATCGCGAGAAAAATATATTGTGTTATTGATTTGCATTTAGCGATGTTATCGATTTTCCGGTCAGCAAGTGGGGCGACCTTTATGGGTGAATATACCCATAATTTATGGTATTTTTTTGCCATTTGCAAATCTGCATAGTTTTAAGAAAGCTTCGGTAGTGGGAACTATATGAATATAGTGTCTGGTTAAATTGGTTTTGGAGCAGCAAAAAAATGGTGTTGGTAAACTAAAATGCAGTAAAATGTTATGAGTAAAATCATAACTCGTTCGTCATTCAATGGGCTAAGCTGTATTTACTCTGTGTACTTACTGCTGTTCTTGGGGCATTTTAGCCAAGAAACCAACTTGTCAGAATGGGCACTCACACACCCAATTCACATTCAACATGCATAAATCACAAAGTTACACGCGAGTTTAAATCGAGTACAAGAGTAAATAGAAAATCGCGTATACGCTGCGAGGCCGACAAAGTTAGAGGCACTTGAAATAGGCAGAGGTGTGCCTATAAAATATGTGTAGTATCATGTTAAATGTGCACATATTTACGAGTTTATTTCATAAAATTTAATTACATATTCACACTTGGCGCTTTGTTGGCCCATTTCAAAGGTGTGACACACACGCGACTTTCGACTCATTTCGACTCATTTTGACTCTTTTCGACTCGTTTCATTTCATCTCTTTTGTCTATTTGGCTTTTGGCTTCTGTGGCGACTACTTCACTTTGTATTTTGTGGGCTTTTGTGTGGGATGCCTTTTCTTTTTGGTGCTTTGCTTCGTCTGATTCGGTATTCAAGCGTACAATTTAATTACTGTTCTCTAATTACCATACGAGTGTCACGTTGACTTATTTGCTTTTGATATTAAGTTGACAGTTATGACGAAATGCCGTGTGCACTCCACTACCTGCCACCCCGGCCATAATTGCATGTAGGCAACTTAGCTAATAGATTAAACTAAAATCGGAATTAATCAGATTGTGTGCTTAGATTCTCGTAAGGAACTGGCGCACGACCTGTGATTTGTTTCACTGCTGGTTCGAATATCGAGGAAATATATTCCTTACTTCTAAAGTTAGAATAAAACAACTTTGATTCAGATCTCATGTTGAACAAAAAAGATTTTAATACAAGATCTCATATTTTGATCGATCGTTTCTGGGGCAGCTATATGATATAGATTTCCGAACCAGTCGGCTACAACTTTTGGACCAACTGAAAGTTTTATAAAGTTAGGCTTAAAACTTTAAGTTTGCATAGAAACTGGCAGAAAAAAAAGTACTGCAAAAGCAAGAAACATTATTCATTCAAACTGTCTAAATAGGTAGATCAACAATCTCTTTTCATAAATATCAAATTGATTGTAGAATTATGCATACAGTCTATGTACTAGATATTTTGAAACGATCTGTTGCCTCGCAACTAATTTGTATATTTTCTGCAAGAATTGCACAATTCAGTTCTAAGAACTGCGTCAATGTAATGCCGAAAACATTACCCCATCCGGAATACGAAAACACCTTCAAAATATATCACAAAATGTTCGAAAGCAACTCAGGCCAGTCAGATATGTAGACAGGCATATGAATAGACTGAAAGACCACCCATAAGAAAATGTCATCCAACATTTTCACATAGGTGTCTGACCGAGCACACCAAAGTGCGTATGAGTGATTATTGTGAGTGTGTGAGTGTTTGTGGTGTGTGTAAATGCTTTAAATGCAAAATTAGCAGGCGACAGAGTATTAATCAAAGCTGAACTCACCGCAGCGTTTGACAGCTGTCATTTAAGACACGCAGCGCCATTTTATGTTAATAATTTTGTTGTTATTGTTGCTTCTGTTGCTATTGTTGCTTTTATTGTTGTTGTCGTTGTCTCATGCAGCTTACGCACTTTGCGCTGAAATAGAACCCATAAACATTAAAAAAAGCAACTGAGAAAATCACAAAATAGCTGCGATCGCAGCGCTAAGGTATCTTGTCATTAGCAGACGGAAATACTTATAGATAGAACCATAGAAAAAAAAATGTATACATTTATATATATGTATATATGTATTAAAAAATAATAGTCTTAACGAGGCATGGGTATAAAAAGCATAAAAACAAATTAAAAATAAATATTCATCATACGCACTTGCAACACACCAAAAATAAAATAACGAAAACTATTTAATTCTAACTAGTTAATACTCTAAAAAGGAGTTGAGTTGGTATTTAAAAACAAATTGTAAATATAAGAAAGTTGTGAGAGTGTGGAATAAAAACTTTCAAACTTTCTCAAGTATATTTTTCAAAATTAAACAGAAAGGATTTGTAAAGAAGTCAAAACTAAAGAAGTGGAAACTAATTAAACTGTCTCTTTAGGAAAATAAATTAAATGGATTTTAAAGATGTTAGATCTACATTGAAAACTAATTAAGGTGCACGTGGCTGGAACAAAGGTGTGGCTTCAATTGCGAGTAAAATCCAAAACTACAAAAGGAAGCCTCAACAAATTTGTTGCCAATAAAGTCAGAGTAAGAAATAGCCTGCATGCTCTCAAACCTCATATTTCAGTAAGTGGACTTATAATAGAGATTAATTATACACACTTGCAACTTAGAATGTCTGTCGAACACACACACACACACACACACACACACACGAACATATTTAGCAGAACTAGCCTAGTACAAACATGTACATAAATACATTTGTAAATTTTTGTTGGATTCTACATATAAGCACCCCGCTGCGCTCCATAATGAAAGAACTACAAGAACAAAAAAAGAAAAGAAAAAAAAAGAATAACATAATATACGCACTGGAATATGGCCCAAGCTAAAGAAACGTTCGAGGGGGTAGGGGAGTGCAGGGAGTTCAGTTCGGGTCGGCATGGCATAGGAATCATAGGAGCAACATTCAAGGTTAGAGGGTTACTGACTTTGAAAAATGCGATAGAAGCAATTTTGGTCCCTCTCTTTGTATACTCTTGTATATGCGATATCATAAATTTGTCGTGACACGTGTAACGGATTGAATGACATAAATATATATACTTACTCTATATATACTTTAAGACTGAATATAGATAGTCGTCGAAATTTCAACCTTTCTAACATAATACAACTACAGAAATGTAGAGTATTCAGCACAAAGTCAGTCGTGAAACAGAAAACATATAAATTAAAAATCGAATAATTAAAATCGAATTGTCAGCAGATTAATTTCGGTCTACAAGGGTATGTAATCTTCGGAGTGACAAAGATTGTAGTTCATACATGTTCTATGGGGTTTTTTTTCTTCATTTTTTTCATTTATATTTTTTTTTTAGAGAGAGCAACAACGACCACAAATTAATTGAGCATTTTTTTCGCATTTTGATTTCCAGTCGCAGTGCGTGAGGAGTGAAAAGAGCAGCAGCAGCAGCGGCAGCAAAATAATAAAATGTCATAGAAGCAGAGCCGCAATAAAAGAGGGGAAAAAAAAGTGATGGAAAGAAAAAAACGAATGCGAACTATAAAAAAAAGCACAAATAATAATGACAGGTAGTTTTCTATGCTGTTATTGCTATTATGTGTGTTGTGTGTGTGAGTGTGTGTGTGTGTGCGTGTGTGTGGGACGTTGCAGGTAGAACGCTGGGGAACCTACAACAATAGCCAGCTGTGTGTTATTGTTGTTGGTTGCTGTTTGCCGTTTGCGAAATGACTGAATAATTCTCATTGCTTGCTTTACACGCACTTTCGTAAACAACTTAGTCAGTTATTGTTGTTGTTTTTGTGATTGTTTTTGTTATTGCTGCTCTTTTGTGTGCTGCAAATGCTGAGAACTGTTCTAAAATGGGTAAATGTATTGAGTTCCCGCAGCAACAGCAGCAGCAGCAGCAGCATTTACTCTGCTTAGAAACTTTGCCACTTTGCGTGTAAGTGTGTGTGTGTGTGTGTGTGTGTAAGTGTGTGCGTGTGCATGGGCATTAGATGGAATTTTGGCAGCCACATATCATGTGATGAATGCGTGCCTCATAACCTAAACCGCAGCTCCCAAAATGAAAGAAGAAGAGTTCTTAGATTTTAAGTTGAAAAGCAGAATAAGTCAAGTGAATTGGGGGCGGCAACCAGAATTGAATCCTTTGGATCCTTAAGTAATTTAAACAAAATAAATTGCTTAAGAAAATACAAATATGTGCATTTATTAAGCAATATCTTACGTCTCAGTGAAGAGCTGATAAAATTACGCATACATCATGTGAGCCAAACACTTCACTTCAAACCACAATTAATTTCCCAACGAATTTGAGCTCTGCTAGTAAAGTTGGTGGCATATTCAATAATAACCCTGCCGAATTTCGTATTTTTTTCTTGCATTTAAACCCAAAATAGTTCCCACAATTTACTTACATTTGAACAGTGGAATATCTCTCTATCTAATTTCTGTATTCTAGTTTATTCATTTTATTTGCACAACTGCGTCAAATGGCAAATCGCAAATGTCAAAAAAATAAAATAAAATAAAAATTGAGTATACGCAACGTCTAGCAATATCTATAGAACTAAGAAACCATTTTTTTTGCGAGGTTATTGCACTTTCAAATGGCAACAACAACTAGACAATCAGCAAATTAGCAAAAAAAATCAGTAAGCAACGCAGCGACGCAGCAGCGACAACAATTAAACCAGCCGCGCAAATGTTGTGCGTGTGCTTTTGAGTGTGTGTGTGTGTGTGTGTGTATTGGTGCAAAAAAAATTCCAATGATCAGCATAAATGCGCAACGCACACACACAAACAGGCACGCGCACCAACACATGCACACAAATAGTACATTGCGAAAGCAGCAAACAGCAAACGGCAACAACAAGCAGCAAACATCAGCAGCAGCAGCAGCAGCACCAGAAACGCTGCGTTTCGGTCGCAGCTAGTAACCGAACGAAACGAAACGAAACGAATCAAAACGAAACGAAGCGAACGAGCGCAACGCACTTCTTAACGAAGGCAACCATCGGCTATGCTTCGTTAAATCGTTTCAACTTGTTGTTGCTCTTCTGTTGTGCGTTCAAATTTGTTATTCTAAATTTGATGATGCAATACACGCATTTTGCTCAGCGACGACAACGTCAACGTCGGCGCAGCAGCAGCAGCAGCAGCAGCAAGAATAGCAACAGCTACAGCAAAAAAAAAAAAACTGCCATTTGCTATTGCTTCTAACGTCTTCAACTCTTTTATTTTTCGGGCGTCGGTTTTTTTTTCATTTTTTTTTTATTCTTTCTTGTTCTTTGCTTCCCCACACGCACTCTGCACTTTGCTTTCGGCGACTTTTTGTTTTTGATTCGAAATCGCTAGAACAACAACATATGTATGTGTATGTGTGTGTTTGTGTGCTTGTGTGGGTATGTGGGATGATTTTTAGGCAGCGGGGTTTGCGGCTTGTGCAGACATAGCATGAATAATAGGCAAATAGCAAAGAAGAAGAAGAAGAACAAGAACCACGCACTGAAAATGGCGATTCATCAAAGTCCACTTAACAAGTTTTTTGCATTTGAAAGACAACAACAAATTGGCTCGACCAACATACAAACAAAACAACAAAAAACAGAACAAAACCCAAATGAAAAAGACGAGAATTGGCAAAAGGCACAAAACTTAATAAACTGAAGAGCCAAAAGAAGTTAGAATATGGCTGTAAGCGAATACATCCATATATCATGTATAACTTAATGATAGCTGTGCATATGTATAATTACATATGCAGATGTATATATATATATATATATATAGATATATGCATGTAGATTCTGCGATCAATCATCTGAACTAATTATATAGCTCATACTAATTTGCATACTTCTAGGCTGATCTGATTTTAAAATATTTTTAAGTTGCTGCCAATAAATATTTAAATTCAATTTCCAAGGGTATGGCGAAAAAATATCAACATTTTAGAGGAACTTTGATTCTGTTCTATACATGTGCCAAATTTACTGATTCTAACACTGCACATCTCTGAGATTGGCGCTTCTATATATAGATCAATGTATAATAAAGGTTTGACTGCGTTTAATATATGAAAAGCTATGTACAAGATTTAGTGATTCTAGGCAGATCTATGCAGATTATGTTGATATGTCGACTTATAAGTTACTATTATGATTCAAAACTATTTATTATGATTAGTAACATTGTCATGTTTTTATGCACACATGATTTTTTACAGCTGCCCAAGACACTAAAAAAATTATATTTAATTTATTTAAATATATATATATGTTTTATCTTTTGCTTTGCGTATTATATTTGACTATATGTTAAATGCTGTTTCTGTTAGTATTAATTATTGGCAGCATTATAGAGATGCTATATAATCCATTAATAAGGTATGGTCAAATGCTTTAGACATTTTATAAATAAACGCCCTTATTAATGATATGTTTGTGCGATGCTGTCAAACTAATTGTTGCCTCAATGTAAATTTACAAGCATTATTTTAGTGGGTAAAAGTTTCACATGACCTTGACAAAGGCTTATTGGGCTGTATATTTTTGGCTTTTCTTGTCCATGCTCAAGTAAAATTATTTATATATATATATATACATTTTTTTTATTAGGCTTTTTGTTATGATTAGCCATTCGCGCCGTACGCACAAAAATTCTAATTTTACTTTTCAAGCACACACACGCACAAACACACACACACACACGCACACACACTTTGAAATGTGTCTGGCGAATATTTTTGACTGCTGAACGTGTATTTTAAACTTTTGTTCTTGTGATATTTGCTGATGTGTGTTTTTTTTTTATTTTTTTTTTTAATGTTGTGGCACGTTCCTGCCAAAGAAAATAAAAGCCAGAATGTTATAAAAAAAAAGGTAACGAAAGTTGCTTTTAGCACTGTTTACCAAGCAAAAGAAAGAAAGAGCTGAAATACATAATAAAAATAATAATAACAACAAGAACTATAACAACAACAACAACAACAACTGAGCACTATCACTTTTTATCAGTTTCGTTTGGGGGGCTTGTGTCACCGGTAAATTATCATATGGCACACTTTGCTATTATTTGACTTTGATTTCAGTTTAATTCATAGTTTTACAATAATATATTGCGCATACGCCTCGTTGGCTTTATTGCTTGTCAGATTTTGTTTGTTGCTCCCACACCAGTCAGCACGCAGATTATTATTTATAGCTATTGTTGTTTTAGTTTTCTGGTTTCTTTTGCTGTTGCTATTTGCTTTTGTTGTAGCAGTCATTGCACTCAGTCAACAGCAGCACTTTGAGCTTGACTTATTGTAGGTTTTTGCTATATATTTTTTTTTTTTGATAATACTCAAAACGAAATTTCACGAGCGAAAAAAAATTACCGCATCGCGCGCATAAAAAAGTTCATTGACTTCATTAGAAATGCTTATATATATATATATATATATATATATATATATATATATGTTTTTATTTATTTCACAGAACTTGACGTTGCTACTGCTGCTGCTGCTGCTGCTGCTGCTGCTGTTGTTGTTGTTGTTAGTGTTGTCGTGAAATGTTGCTTGCGTGCACCAATCAGCTACAACGCTGTCGCTGGCGTTGGCGTTTTGAGTTTAGCTGCCATTTCCTCTGCTCTCCCTCCTATGTTTGTCTTACACTCTCTCTCAGTTATCGCGCTCGCATGTGTGCCCAATTTGTGAAAAGATCTGCATATATTCTCTCTCTCTCTCTCTCTCGCTCTCTCTCTCGCTCCCTCTCTCGCTCTCTGTCTCTTTCTCTCTCTCGCTCGCATTCTATCGCTGTGTTATTCAATTAATGCTTCTCATTATGCAGATGGATACATTTGCCTATTAGCAAGGCATAAATTTCAATTTATCTGCCGGTCGCCTACTAAAACAATAACAACAATTAGAGAAGCAGCCGCAGCAATAACAAACAAATAGATGCAAAAAGTTTGAAGCTGCTGACTTCACGCACATTTTATGTAAATCAGTTAACAAATTGTTATATTAAGTATGAAGACTAATCAAATACCCTATAGATTCAGTACAAATAAATTGTTGTAAAACTGGTTTCTATAAGCAATGTAAATATTCAATTTGGTTAATTTGAAGACATTCAACAATCGTTGTCAGATTAAATGAAACGAAAGTTTGTCAATAACAATACAATTCTAATACTAATCGACTTTAAAAAGGTGCCTATGTTCTGCATATCAAAAAAAAATCTGCTTAATTTCCATATGCATGACTTAATAGCTAAAAATTGAGAGTTGGCCAGCATGGGCTAAGCATAAATTGATGCCTATGATGTCGGCATCGTATGGCAAGGCTCAAGACAATGTTAACCTTGAAAAATTGTAGAGGCGATCATTCCACTCTCTGCATATAGAAACCCAGCGAAAGATACAACACAAGCAAGATATCTGTAGATGGGCTCGATTTATGCGCTTGTGTGCGTTGTAGTTTGAATAAATTGATGGTGCGTTCTATGCGCTCCAAGCAATTAATTAACCAACTGTTCCTTTTCTTTTTTTTTTGCTATTGTTTTTTATTGTTGTCGGTCTGTTCTTTATTTGGTTTGACGTTGTAAATTGATTGGCAAGCCATTGGATACTTTGGAGACTTTGGAGCTGGCCAAGACGTCACCTACAATGCGAGAACTAGAAGTGTGGGCCATGGCAGCACTCGAGTCGTGCCTTGTCTTGTACTTCAAGTGGAAGCTGCTCTACAACAGTAGGAACATAATAATAATGGCATATATGTACTTAATAGAAAACATTAATAAGGTGCACGAGTGTTGGCGAGAGGCACAAAAAAAAAACCATAAGAACCACATAGCAAAACAAATGAGATAAATGGCAAATGCTACACTCGAACTTTGAAGCAGTGAGAAACATATAAATATGAAATACATTTAGTTAAAACATACAAATGTGGCATATGTTATAGAACAGATAAAGGTGTATGAAATAGAGCATAGGTAAGATATGGTAACAGAGAAATAAATTATTAGTTGTTATAGAATACGATACAATGGAGTTGTTAGACAAATGCAAAATTATAAGTTGAATAATTTCAAATGGAATTTGTAATGAACGAAACGGTGTAAACTGTGTTGAAACATTTAATTTTAAACAGATATAATGGCACATAGAATCTAACTATAGGGAAACATATCATATATTTGAAAAGTGTTTGAAATTACAGAATACAATAAAATTCGATTTAAAACAAATGAAGCATTGTGGAACTCTTGTAAATGAAACGGTTTTAAAACCCGAAAAGCCACACTTCTATATTCGATTTTAACTGAATGATTTGTAAATTATAGACAAACAAATGCTGTAAAAAAAAGAAGAAAAAAAACGAGCCTGGCTTCAAGTGAGCAAATTGTGAGGCAGTGCAAACCATTAACAACCCGTCAAATGTCTGTGGGCAGGGTTGAGTTAAGAAGAAGCGGGTAAGAAAAGGTGGAGAAGAAAAACACGAATGTCAAGAAGCAGCAGAGGAACAACAGAGACCACATAAATGACTTTACAGCCAAGAATAACAACAACAACAAAATCAGCCACAAGAAGAACAACCAAGCCGAACTTTCCTATGGACTCATTCAAATTTTTGTCTAGCAATTCTGGCTATGTTCGGTTCTCAGTTCTGTTCTTCTATTTCATCTCTTCTTATTTCTCCTCTTGTCTTTTTTGTTTTTTTTTGGCGTGGTATCCAACGTTGGCGACTTGCAAGCGGCGGACTTTGGCTCTTTCTATAGGGGGGGAAAAAAAAACTCAAAACCCGTCCCAAGCCTGGCAGCAAATGCGTGTGCGATTTTGTTATTGTTGTTCATGCTGTTGCTCTGTTTTTGTTGCGGTTGTTGTTGAAGCAGCAACAGCAACAGCAACAGCAGCGCCAATCACACGCTTCCCGGCACACACAAGAGCTGTTCCTGTTCTTTTGCAAGCTCTTGTATTTTTGTATACCCTGTACATAAATTGACTACAACTGTGTGATGGACTTGTGCAAATGCAGTTTATTCTGTCGCTCCCAGCCTATTTCACCCTACAAATTAGAAAATATTAATAGAATATAACTTTAGAGCCAATGGAGTTAATGAAAACAAATACTAACAGTTTGATTCATAAATAAATAATGCTGACGAAATTAGTGTAACAATATTTTGAACAGCTAAAAAAGAAAAGAAGAAAAAATATATAAGCTTAACTTATTGTAAGTTTCGAATATTATAATGTTGAGGTATTGTTACTCTACATATCTATAACCGCAATTACCCTGTTCCGAATATTTGTGTCAAATAATTCCAACAAATTCTCCTTAATAATGAAATCAACCGACTATGACGTAAGTTTTATTACATGGTTTGAACTCTAGGAGAAATATTTATTTTCTGATAATCTCATGGCAATTATATTTCTTCAATGTGGTTTCAAATAATTTTAAAATCCAGACCACAAACCATTTCAAACGATTGCTTAAGCATTTTTAAATATTTGTTGCAAGTAATTGGGTTACATAAAAAATTATCTATTATACAAATATTTTACTACACTGAAATAATAATGTTGTGGCAACGCTTAAGCGACATTAAGTAGTATATATTTTTTTAAGATATAGTTACTTTAAATGCACATCCTAAATACATATGTAACTTTGATTTGAATCCAGTTCTAGGGTATCTCTTCACCAAACTTTGTCGCTTTAAGCTTTCTTACTTGTTAAGCGCTGCTAGAGTCGCTGCCAGCGTCGCTGCTGGCGTTGACGTCGTCTACGCCACACTTTGCCTATTCTAGCTAGTTTCACCTTGAAAAGTTCATTCACGCCGCTGCCAAAAAATACAAAAAAGAAATAAAAAAAATAAGCCGAAACGCAGCGCTAAAGTCCGCAGCGGCAGCAGCACCAATAAAAAGTAGTAAAAAAAACTTGCACAAAAATAACATAATTTATTTTTTTCTAGCCTGCACGCAAAAGGGAGAGACAGAGAGAGAGAGAGAGAGAGAGAGAGAATAGGTAAGGCTAGAGAGAGGTTCTTAAGGCTAACTGCTGACCAGTTGCCGGTCACTACGAATGCTTTATAATGCAAATATATACGCACTTTTTGAGCAACCGAATATTTATGGCCAACTTTTATTATTTCTTTCAACTGGTCAAAACAGGCCACGTGTGTTTTTGTTTCCTATCTGATGTCTTTTTCTAATTCTAAGAAATTTGCTATTTGGGCCTATGCATAAAGTTGAGAGTTGTGTTGTCAACTGGCTGCAGGTTAATCGAAAGCAAAATGTAATTTGCTTATTATGCCCCCTTTGAAAGTATGCTATATGCTGACATTTAATCTTATCGGATGATTATGTGCAATGCCAGATATGATATGCTTTACTATCATATCGGCATTTTTACAACGATAACATATGGGATTTTGGGAAGTGTTAATGACAAAAAAAAAAAAAAAAAACAGGCTAAAATTTTTTAAAATGGATGTAAATGATTGATTGTAGTTTACGTAAGCTATAACATTTAATAAACGTTTTTTGTTTTTAACAGTTTCAGTTATATGTAATAATATAAATGCAATAATTTAAATCCAACTGGAATAAAATACTTATTACACTTCTAGCTAATGCTGCATATCTCCAATCACCCTTCCTAAACTACAGATCTACATTTGGCGTACCTCCTCTAATTAAATAGTTCAGCAAACGGAATGATTCATACGAAAAACAAAAAACCACCGGGTTTCACATTAGGCAACCCCAAATAAAATAGTTCTGATTACTCAGTTCGACGCCAATAAAAATATAATTCGCACACCCCCACGCACACACGCACAACAACAACAACAACACAAAGTATCAAAATTGGCAAAGTGCGAAATCAAAAATGGCAACAACTAGTTTTATTATTATTGTTTTGTATTTTGTTGTTTTTTTTTTTTTTGTTTAGTTTTTTTTTGCACACATCAAAACAAATGGCGAAAATTCGGTGAAGTTCAAGGTATGTGCCATTAAATCAAACACACAAAGCAAACAGAACAAAACGAGACAAGGAAGGTCTGATAGAAAATAGAGCAAAACTATAACATAGACAAGGCATTAAGTATTGCTGATTGTCGGCTGTGCTGGGGATGTGTGCGCGATCGGGAGACGGTATTGGGAACCCAATCAGCATTGCTTGCGATCAGAATGGCAAACAAAACGAAACACAGAATAGCGAGGCAAAGCAAAACGAAAAGAGAAGAGAAAAATATATACATATATATATATATATATAGATATGTTTGGATGTGCGTAAAGTGCGTGTGCTTAAAAAGCTCTCGAATGTTTATATATTTGTAGTTTTTGTAATTTCTGCTCTAAACATAAGAGCTTTTGGCAAGGTCTTATCTTATCTGGCGGATCGTGCCTTCCCTGAACTAACTAACAAGAACAACGGTCGCGGCAGCAACGCACTTTTTAGTGACTCTAGAATATATTTATTAGGTTTTTAGGTTTCATCTAACAGTGACGAACAGCTCGATGTTTTCTATCGCTCTCTCTCTCTCTCTCACACTCTCTCTCTCTTCCTCTCTCTGTGTCTAGTTCTATCTATATATTCATAGACATTTGGTCTGTCTGGTGTGCGTATGTAGGAATCTGCCCCTAGACATGTTTGCCCATCAGTGGATGTCATCTGAGATTTATTTTTATCTTTTCTGCTTTTTGACATTTATTAACCAATATTTGGTGTAGGTTGGGAATAAACAAAGCAGAGATAATAATTAATTGCTGTTGGTAATTGACAAATACACATCAAATATAAATGATAAAATAATTAAAACCAAATCAGATAATTCAACAAGTTGTGGACTTAGCTATGACATTAGAAATAGAGATCTTAATGTATATAAGTAGTATTGTAGTTAATATTAATAAATAAATAAGATCAGTTATTAGTTATTTTTTATATTTTGTTTTAGAAATATTCCCATTAAAGCAAACCATTTTTAGCTCTTCTTCTCCACAACAACTATTCGAAAACGTTATTCCTCATTTAGGCTGGCTCCACAAAGTATGCAACATATTTTTCAAATCATCTTCAATGAAATTCGAACAAATTTGACTCAGGCCAACTGACCCACTTAATATGTAACGCAATACAACTTTTAATCTACAGAGATTTAAAACAACAAAAAAAGTGGGTAGGGTTCCAGAGATGCTGCAAGTAATTATACCCAATCCATTTCTTTTCCCAGCGTTGCCCAATATGCAAATAAACTGAAGCTTGGCCAAATTTGGCGTTTATTCCATTTGTATGTAAAATAGACCTTTAGCATTATTTTCACATACTTTGATTGCCCGAACTGGCTCTTGATGTGGTTATTGTACGCTTCGGGTCAGCGGTAAATCAGAGCAAGTAACGCTGATCTAGCTGTGAGTGCTGGACTTAAAGATACCCTGTACAGGGAATTCCCTATTATTTAAGTAAGGTGTATAAATAATAGTTAATCAAAATTAATAATTATGAAATATTATATATATATATTTATCTATGAAAAAAAGGAAATTTTTAATATTGAATGTATGCATTTGCTGTCTCAATTCCTTCTAAGATCACAGAATCAATTGATCTATAAGGGTTAATGACTGGGCTACACATAAACAAACATAAACATAAACATCCGAAACTCTTGACTTTATTATACCCTTTATTTACAAATTTGTACAGTTACTGGGTGTATAAAAAGGTGCTTATAACTGTTGTTGTTGTTGTTGAGCCCCAATTTTTGCTTATCTCACACGCATCTCGAATGACTTGAATATATGTCATTTGACGGCAGGACGAGTACGTTGAGCAGAGCTTATTTTGGGACAGTGTCCTATAGATGGCTTGCTGCACTTGCCGACCACAAACACGCACATATGTATATATATATATATATGGTTCAAAGCGTGCACAATAAATTTCCACATGTTTATCCCTTTTTCGACACATACACAACACACACACACTCTCAACTAACTTCCTGAATGCTGCATATTTCTTATGTTCTGTGTCCATTGTCCTTTCCCAAATTTACTTTCGCCTGTGCTTTGCTCTGTGTGTGCGGGTGTGTGTGTGTGTGGGTGTGTGTGGGTGTGTGTGTGTGTGGGCCCGCAGTGCGCAAAGTGTGTCAAAAAGTTTTTGGCTATTACTTTCACTACTTAGAGTTAGAGCCAGAATTTGGCCAACGTGCTTCGAGTGTGCGAGTTGGAGATGGGGTGGGCAAGGCAGTTATAGCCATTGATGGGACTGTGTGTTTCGGCCTTATGGGGGTTGCTGTTGTGCTTGTATGTGTGTGCGTGTGTGTGTAATGCGACAAATTAACAATGTACTTAATTAATATGTCAAATTGGATTACAATTTGCTAAAAATTTGTCATAAATGTTGGTCACTGTGCTTCCACACCAGTGAACTTTATTTGAGCAGCCAGCACTGTAATTGTTTCTATTTAGCTGACCATAGCTGAAACTCTTGGGATTTGCTTTTATATTCATTAAAGATGCGAGTATTTAAAAAGAATTTGTTGAAATAAATTCAGGCTAGCAGCCCTAAGTAATATTCACACATGTGTGCTTAGAATTCCCAATTGGTTTATGGGAAGTGTTTACAGAATAATCATTTAATATGTGACACTTGAAAATGCATACTAAAAGGTTACCGGTTAGCGTTTTGCTCTCAAAATCAAATCATATCGAGGCTTACATACATTATTTTTTTTTTTTAATGATATATTGATTTGAAAACTGCCTTTAAGATTTGTTAAAATAGTTTAAACTAACATTGCGGCAAAGTTTCGTGTATTTTACATTATTATCAAGAATACTAAATATTTATGTTAAGCAATAATGGAATTCCTCCACTCAGAAGACAGACAGCGGCTTCAACTGCTCATCAACTCATCAACAAGTAAAGCCACTAAAAACTTATCAACTGCGCATATATAAATTTTAATTAGACTTCACACACACACACACACATCACAGACTAGGCGGCATAGAGACAAACATTTTGTAGCAGGGTTTCATTTTGGCCTTAATTAATTTTTGGCCAAGTGACATTCCCCCTAGCACACACACACACACACACACACACACACATACATATTTCTGTATACTTGATACACATCTCAAAATTTTGTAGAGGAGTCGTTTCGGTGAAAATCGAGCTTGTGATAAATTGATTTTCACTGAGCGAAAGTTTTTGGGGGCCAAAACAAACGACAAGTGCAAAAGCGCAGCGCAAAAGTATCTCACGGATACACAAACTGTTGAGAATCGGATCCTGCCTGCCAACTGTAACTGCTGAGTGCTAGCAAGCACACGGGTGTGGAGTGGGTGACGGGTGGGATTGGATGAGGTGGTGTGCCTGCCTGCCTGCCTGCCTGCTGTGTTGTCAAAGTAACGAGTACGCTGTCAAGACTGTCAGCCACACCCACTCGCCCCCTCCCCATCCCCCAACCCAGCCCAGTCGAGCGTCAACGCAAGTAAACTAAAAAGACAAAAGCAACGCCTAAAACTGTGCTACACATAAGGCACAAAAGTATATAACGGCCCGGTCGGAGCTGCTATTGCTTCTGCTGCTGCTGCTGCTGCTGCTGCTTTTGCTGCTGCGTCTTCATCTTTGCAGGTTGCCCCAGCGACGCGTGTTGGCAGGAGGCTCAACATGGCCAAGAGTTTCAGCTTCACCCAAGTGCAACAACAACAGCAGCAGCCGCAGCCGCAGCAGCAGCAGCAGCAGCGACAACAGAAGCAGCAGCAATGGCAGCAACATTGACAAAAGGTTTTTATACTCTGTTATCCAAAAGAAAAGCAGTCTATTGTTTGAATTGTGCAATGTTCATCCAGCTTAAAAATATTTGTACTTAAAACTTATATATACTACTATATATCGTATATTAAAGTGGTAGAGTTGGTATACATAATCACCAATCTCATTAAGCACTTAATTCAATCTAGAAAATCAGAAATCAGAAAGCAATCCACTTTTCAGCGATTATTATACTGGAAGCAGAGCATAATAGAGTCGTTGATTTCCGTTTGCAATATTCTTTGGCTTGGAATCGCGTTACGCCCTCGTACCGCCTTTGAGCTGCCTGCCGATGCCCAACCACCCGCAGCAACCTCACCTCCCTCCAACTCTGGCCATGTACACAAAAACTTTGGGCCGCATTTTGTGTTGTGTTGGAAAATTCGAATGTCAGTTGTAATAGCTTCGGCATATAAATCAATAAAATGATTGTACGCACCTTTGCGCCTTCCCCTGCCCCTTACCCGCCCCATCCTCCTGCCACAACTCGGCCACCACTCTCACCCCAACTTCAGCTGCTTCTGCTGCTGTTGCTACATTTTTTTGTTGTTGTTGTTTTGTGTCGTTTTCTTGCAGCTTCTGGTTCTGGCCATGGGCACTTGTAGCGACGGCTGGCGGCCTTTACTACAGTTAGTTGTTGCTGTTGCTATTGTTGTTGTTAATGTTGTTGCTGCAATGTTGTTTCCGAAATACACACACAATAAAGGGGTGGTACAACGAGGGTCATCTAAAGAGATTGTCGTATTTATGCGAGAACTTAGCAAAATGTGCTGGTAGAAAATTGTGCAATTAAAATTGGAGATGAACTTAATTAATAAAGGAAGAGAAGTTTAGAATATTAATTAAGCTAGAATATTAATAATTAAAGCTTATTTTCCCTGATTAAAAGTTTTGTCACTAATTTTGGAATACATCTCGACACAATTTTAACTAAACTGGCTTGCTACTAATTGGAATCCAATACGATTTTGAAAACACTTTAAATACATTGATTTGATGGTAGCAAATACTCATATTTATATACTATATATACTTTTTATAACAAAAAGTAAGCAGTAAGTTCTTACGTAAACTAAATATAAATGCATTCAGGTTTTGTTAAATCCAGTGTTTCCTTTATTATTATTATCAAATAACAATAATAATAAACGCGACATATTGTTTTCTTGCTGAACAACAGAAAACTGTTCAATTCACCCCATTACCACGCCCACTGCCAACGCCCACATGACCGTCCACTTGCTCGTCCCCGCCGTAAGCAAAAAATAAAAAAAAATAAAAATATATATATATATATATATTTATGCTACCAGCTTCAGGTGCGGCTGCTTGTTGCTGCCGTTGCGATTGCTCTGCTTCTTCTTGTTGCTGCTGGTGTAATTGTTGTTGCTATTGCTGTTGTTGTTGCTGCTGCTGTTGCCGTTTGCCATTCTACATTGAAGTTGGGGCCATTTTGCTGACTGTTGATGATGATAATGGGCCTGGGGTTTGCCTTCGGGGGCTTCTATGGGAAGTAGATGCTTGTGTCATACACACACATACACACACACACACACACTGAGACACATACTTGCCATTGCGTACAACATATAAATTTTTACGCATTTTTGATTTATGTGGAAAAAGCAGGCAGCGGAAATAAATTGGCGACGGTTTCGTGTATATTGAAAATGCATTCAGCGAGCGAATAACAAGAAAACAAAAATAAAATGTAATTCACGAGGCAGATTTTTAGCAGCTGCACAGCACTGGCAATAACGTTAATGATTATGGCAACTCTGGCAAGCGATAAACGAGCTGAAGAACGGGCCGACAATGCTCAAGAGAGGGATGGAGGGGGGAAATAGGTAGTCATACACCTGCGGGACACATGTGTGTATGCGGGAAAAACTCGAGATCCTTTAGCTACAGAGCTACAGGCCATTAAAAGTTTTACAATGCAGACACACGCACTTTTGCCAGAAGTTGCCACGCCTCATGGTTTTTTTTTTGTTTAGGGCAGGAGAGCGAAGCGGGTTGTGGGGAAGTTATGCTTTTCCTGCTGCCTGCTGCGTCGCACAATTTGTAGGCTCACTTTAGTGAAGCAGCTTGTATTTTTTTTTTGGCGTTGTTGTTTGTTTTTTTTTTTGAGGTATATTTTCTATGCCTGGCCAACGGTGCGCATACTTGATGCTCGTATTTACCCATCGAGACAAGCAGTTTTTGGGGCCATGATGGAAGACCAGAACACATGCCAACCAAAAGTTACTTCAGCTCCGCACTTGCTTTCGCCATCACATTTTTCTTTGCCCTGCCTTTTGCCCTGCATCAACGTATATATATATTTTTTTTTGGTTTTTTCTTTTTCCGTTGCCAGTGTACAATTTACAACAAGTAGGCCAACTCAAGAAGCACTTGAAATATATTTTACCATCCTGTTGCCTTCCTGCCTTGGCATCGCAATTTATGTTGCTTCGACATTGAGTTTAAAGTGGCATAGATGCTAAGCATAAGCTGCTTTGTCATACGACAGAACATACATACATATGCCTGTGGATATGAGGATTCAAATACCATGTTGATTGTCTCTTCCTGGTAGAATTGTCAACTTTCACAAGTGTTGACCATTTGCTGGCTAAGTGAGCCGAAAAACAGCGCCGGTTCAATTTAAATTGTTGTTTATCAGTCACATATGCTGTTATTCACAATTTCCTGGAAGGTGTGTATTGCATGATGAAGATGTATATTCTCTACCTGTTTGGTTAAGCAGGCCTTCCATCAATCAATACTCAATCATGATATCTAGGATCTGTTTTTATTTTATATTAATCAGATTCTTCCTGAGCTAGTGTATTATTGATACTTTTATTATATCGACATGCTTGATCACTCCATATTGGAGATTAAATACTTCTACTACTACAAAAAGCAATAAACTTGGCAAACAACTTTAACACAAGGCTCCTGTGGCTCTTGCCTTATGCAAGATTAATTTCATTCAATTTAATGACTAATTGTGTCAGACAATAGGTTTTTTTTTTCAGAGAATTTGATATTATATTGGGATTATTTGTTGAAGTGCCTAATACCACTAATTGTTCAATAAATTCTTTAGATATTATTTTAGATTTCCTAGAATTTGGGCATCCATTGGTCTTAAAGCTGCTCGAGCCTCTGGCCTGCGGACATGGGAGCCAAGCACTCAAGGTTATTAGGGTGTGTGTGTGCACTCCAACGGCTTACTGACTAACATCATGATTCACATTGAACTGCTGTGGGGCAACACCTCATTAAAGTAACATCGCGCTAACAAGCCACCCAAAACAACCTGCATAAGGCTGCACACACACATAGACTGTCCAGACACCCACATGATGATGAGATTGCCCAGGGAGCCAAACACACGGACGTTGCTGTGACAGCAAAGATAACGCGACGGCAGCAGTAACAGGCAACAACTCCAATTCCATGTGTGTGGCAAGACAAGAGTGGTGCGAAAAATGTCAATGCATGTGCCAACCAACCGAATGACCAGCAGGAGTCTCGCACACACACACACACACACACAGAGAGTGTGAGAGAGAGAGAGAGAGAGTGTGGTGATCTATGCCTATCTGATGTATTTTAATGGTGCTCACATATATTTTTCATTATTGCTGCTGCCAGTAAATAAAAAGCAACAGCGCAGTGAAATAAAGCAATAAAGCTAGTCAAACGAGTGAACATGTGGCAAATCTAATGTACGAATATTGTCCTATACTCTAAAAATAATATCGAATTTTATTGATTTAAAAACATTTTTAGTTGGATTATTTGGTATTCCAATCACTTCTGTAATCTTAGCTAAGAAAATATTTAGCGTATGCTGCTGAAATTTGTTCAGTAATTTGCTCAAATCGAGTTAAAATCCTTTTAAGTTGTAGAGCTTCTTTAAAAACGATTCATTTTGAATTATTATATGTATAAATTATAAATTAAGTTGAGTCCATATACTTATATTTGTACTAATACTAAAAAAAAATACAAAACACTTGACACTAATAAACAATAATTAGAGGATGATATGCTGCTAGTTAGAGGAAATTTGTCTTATCGCTAATAGGCTCTGTTCTATAAGGTATTTGAATATACGCTCATCTCCTTAATATCAGTGACTCATCTCCAAATGCTGCGTTACGTATACGCAACGCATGCCAGTCTCACACGCACACACAGTCTGTGCCAGGTCCAAATTTATATTGTGTACACCAGAGGACGCGAATTTCGCGGCTGCATCCTGCCCCAGGCAATGGATAAAGAGTCGTGCTGGTTGGGTCCCCCACGTATGATATGGACCCGGGTCAGACCGGGTAAGACAGCACCCCTTATCGTTGTGGGTCGAGTGCTGCGGCATTTGGGGGATCCGTGCGTTGTGATGTGATGCGCAATATTTTTTATGGCCCAACGTTGAGATTGCAATTTAAAAATCGATAAATTGCAATTAATTTAATGGTCACAACGACACACAGCAAACAAATTTGAGCACATAAATCAGCAGGCAATGCAGTGAAACGATGCGGATGATTCTGTTTTCTTGCAGTCAACGAAACACGATCCTATATATATATATCCCATATGGAGCATTCATGGCTAACTATGAGAATATGTAGAATTACAAAATGTTGGCACTTGCATAACTTCCTAACAACCACAAAACAACTAACAACTTATGAAGTCCACTCAGAAATCCAAGCAAATGCTTTGCATTTCCTAATTTCATAACTTCTAAGCAATCACAAAACAACTAACAACTTATGAAGTCTTCTCAGAAATCCAAGCAATTGCTTTGAATTTCATAATTTCATACAGAATGACAAAGCTCTTCTAATCTATTGTAGCTTTTCATTAATATTCTGTCTAAAATATTTGTTGTCCAAAAAATAAATACAAATAAATTGTTATTTATTATGGCCTAACGGGCACTTAATTAGCCACAGCAACTCTAAAGGCGCATCAGCCTAATGGATGACAGCAAATGCGAGAGATTTAAGATTGCCTGGGTGATACTCAAAAACATACAAATTGCTGGCAAGCTGGAGGTGTAGTTGGGCAGCGTTATATAAGACAGGAGAAGCCAAAGGTAAAACAATGAAACAAATGTGAATGGTAAAATTAGAAGAGTTTCATAAAATATCAACAAAAAAAAAACATGTAAGAAGCACTTAATATTAAAACTGAAATAGCAATAGATATATTAAAATGGCATACATATTAATTTATAAGCAAAGTGCATCATTTATAAAAAGATAATTATGCAGAACAAATTATTTATTTATTTATTAAGGTCAACAAATCGAATTAAAAGTAATTGTGATCTTTATTTGTTTACAATTTATTTGTTTATGTAATGTGAACTAAAATTTAAAATGAAAGTCACACATTTAATTATGAAAATTAAAATGAGGTAATTAAATTAAAATTTTAAAATAAAGAAAAAAATAGATGTACCGTTGGGTATTCAATAATTCACTCAATAATAATAATCACTGCATTCATCGTTTTTATAATATTGGTGTATCCAATAAAGTTTATTTGCATACAAATATATTTATATATATGTTTATTTATATATAAAACTCTATAAAACTCTACGTTGCTCTATTGATGTTTCTCTAGAGCTCTAACTGTAATGCATTTTCCGTTAAGTCATCTCAATGGGGGTTGCAAAAAGCAGAAGAAGAAAGCACATCGAAAGTGAAATTTTAATTAAACTGGCCTAGCCATTTGTAGCTATGGCAAATGAGAACTGGAGCATATTTTAAATGCAGCAATGAAAAACAATTTGACAGTCAAAAACAAAAAACAAAAAAATAAAACGACCGTCGTCCTGTTACTGCTCCGTCCTTGGTCCTCAAACCTTAGCAACGGGCATTTGCATAATTTCCACCCCAAAGTTGGAATGGGGTGAAAGCAGCAGTGGCTCAGATTCGAGAATCGCTGGGATTGCTGATTAGGTGCTTGCGCCGCCATCGACTTTGTACTTTGTTCATGTTGCCGTCGCTGTGGTCCAGCAACGCAGCATTTAATTACCAACCAACCACGGCGGCAACTTCAACACAACAACAACAACAACAACAATAACAAAATACACACAAACACACACAGCGAAAGAGAAAGAGAAAGAGAAAACAGGTTAGGCGGCCAGAAGACGCGACCAGGCCGTGTCCAGGACATTGCGCTGTGCCTTGCTTTGCCAGCAGCTAAAACAAAACCTAATTTTCTCAAATTTCCAAAGCGGACAACAACAACGAGAACAATGTTGAACATTGTGCGGAAAATATGGCGCAGTTTAAGTGCGATCTAACAGCATGGGCAAGAAGTAGGGAGCAGAATAGGGGAGTAGGGAGGGGGTCGAAGCCTGGAAGGGAGTAAAGCACTGCGACGAAAGTCACTGATTGTTGTTGAAGCAAGAAGCAGACAAAGGAAACGAAAGGAGTAAACACAGAGAAAATAGCTGGTGACTGATCAAACCTGAATCTATCAATTAAAACTATGAAAAGGTTTCCTTAACTATACAAAAACTTCTCTAAACGATTGATATTGAGAGCACAGGCTCAATTATTTAAAAATAAAAACTAAAGAAAAGTGTTCTTTATTTTTGTATGTTATTTTTAGTGCATTTCACTTTATTGTTGCATTTAAATATATTAATAATAAAAATAAAATTAGAGCACCCGATGAAATTCAGTTTTTAGCACACAAGATACGAATAGTTAAGCTTAAATAATTAATTCAGTTTCTTCTATTTTTTTTATAGTGTATATTACTTAAATGTTGTATGTATATATTAATTCCAAAAACAACTGATGTTCAATTAAAACTTTCAAGCACAATAAATTTAAGGCTTCTATTAGATAACCCGGCAGCGCGAGACTTCTTTTAATTATGCATAATTTTCTAAGTATTTTATTGCAGTGTAGATCTCTGCGTAATGCTCCAAACAGATATTCATTTCAGATGCTGTTTTTCGTATGTAGGCGTTGCTCAAACAGGTCTCTGCAACGCGATTCGCACACACACATACACATACAGAAACACATACACACAGTGACAGCGTGAGGAACAACAAAATATAGAAAAAGCAAAGCAACAAACAATGATTTTCATGGTACGTAAAATTAATTAGGGCACTGAGACAAAAATCCTCAAATTTCAATGAGCTGCGCAGCGCAGTCGGCTTCGATGTCGACGTCGACGTCAAGGCAGGCACAACTAGCAGAAGAGCGTGGGATGTGCGGGGGGGAAGGCTTGGAGGCTGTGCTTGATGGGGTGGCATGCAATGAAAACATAGGCACAACTAAAAATACCAAAGAGCGAGCTCACCGAACTGTGGCAAGGGGCAACATAGTAGAGATACCGGGCAACATAATTACTCTGCAGCTGTATAAGTGTATGTGGGTGTGAGTTTTAGTGTGTGTGTGTGTGTGTGTGTGTGTGTGTGTACGTGCGGGTTGTGCGTAGGCTGCGCCTGCTAATGCAACAAATTTTTGGGGCCTGACTTCGATGTCGGCGTCGCTGCTGCGCGTGTTTCCTGTCGCTCTATGTACCAAATAGCTTTTACATAGCAAAAAGATGTAAGTGTGTATGTGGGTGTGTGTTTGTGTGTGTGTGTTATCAGCATGACAGCAATTACAATAGCAACAACAACAACAACAGCAGCAACTTTAACAGCGACATCAGCTCAAAGCTCAAAGGCAAAAATTGTTTTTTATACGTTTTTTTTCTTGCTAACTAATACATAATTACAAATACATTAAATCCAGAATGTTTTTCTTTTAATTGTTTTTGTTGTTCGGCTAAAAAGCCTGGGAGAACGTAACGGCAAATGCGAAACAATTGCGTTGAAATGAGTTAAGCGTAGGCAGATTAAGCGGTGGGGGGGGGGGGGGGTGTCGGTGTGGGTGGTAAAGAGCGGTAAGACTTGAGTTGGAGTTGAGCCGCTTGCAGGCTGACATTTTGCTTTGATTGACATTTTTGAGATTGTGCGACAGCATAGTAAAGATGAAAAGCGAAAGGAGCAAGGCGGGGGTGGCTTGAGTGAGTGGGTGGTTGGGTGGGTGAGTGAGTGGTTGGTGCTGTGCTGGGTTCAGCTGCTGTCAGTGAGCACATTTTTGAATGGATAAAAGCTGCCACAGCGCTGAGAATTGAGAATTGAGCGCTTGAGCGACGTTGCATTCATATGATGAATACGCATTGGGAATTTCAGTGAGTGGAACACGGGGAATAGGTGGGGATGGGGGGTGGAGTGGGGCAGTTAGATGCGAGAGGAGAAAAGTATAATTGGATATTATTCGATATTAGGCTTACGCGTCGCTGTTACATTGAAGTCCAAATTGAACTCCGTAAAGATTGATTTTCGAGCAGCCTTTAAATCGGTTATATAACCATACATTCCATATGGAAGCTGAAATCATAAGTATCAACACAAAAATGCTGAAAATATTTGAAGTATAACATAAATCTTGAACTCGAACTATTAAACCTTAACCTAACCATCTAAGAAACTTTTTTTTAGACAAAGGAGAAATGTGACTAATGTATTTAAAGTATTTGTATCAAAAATGTTGAACTATTAAAATTAAAATAAACGATACTGATCCATATTTGTATTAACTCTTTTCGATTAATTTGAGCACCAATTAAAATAAATACCCAAAGATGTGGTTTTGTATCTTTTTCGTAATTAGGCTCGCTTGAAGTTCGACTTAATTTGTTCTTGTCATTTGAAGGCACATTATCGCTAAAATTAATTTCACTTCCTGCCTTGCCAACTAACTGCTATTTATAGAAGCCCATTTTGAAAGCTTAAAGTTGGCAATTAACAGTAAAGGAAAGAAAATCTAACCGCCCGAAGACCGCACACGACATTTGGCACGCACTTTGTTATTAGAAGCTGACTACGAAGTTGACGACGACTCAGGCAAACCTTAAAAGCGGCTGCTTTTCCAAGGAAAATGCCAGGAACTTTGCCATTTGCTCAACTTTAAACTAACGCACACCTACACACACAAACACACACATACACATACACACACACACACAGAAAAGGGCATTCATTCACATTGCTATGCACCGCACATGAAGGAGGAAACCCGAGACCCGCTGCGACCCACATAAGTAAGCCAAGGCAAAAAAAAAAGAAAAGAAAAGAAAAGAAATGGAAAAAGTGAAAAGCAAGCAGCAGGAAAATGCCAAAAGGCAATGAAAATTTCGTCTTGTGCACTGCGAAAACTACGCAATTTAGAAAAGCAGCAGCAGCAACAACAACAACAACAACAAGTCCTAAGCTTCCATCTATATACCCAAGCTATATACTCACGCACAACCCCCCCGAAAGCAACAACAACAACAACAGCAATCAACGTCAGTCACAATGCCGCTCCCAAGCGCCCCCATTATCTGCCCCTTCGCCCCCCCCTTTCTCCCAACTCTCTCTCCAACGTTCGCTGCACACGCACAAAAAGCGCCAAAATTACAAACGCAGCGAGCGGTCGGTCGCTTATACGATACACTAAACAAAATTGGGAATAACTACACAATTGCTTATACTATATTTTGAAATTTAAATAAAAGTAAAATTTATTTTATGTAATTTACGTTAATTTATATATTTTCATACTTCAATCTAAAGAGTTTCTCAATTGCTATAATAATATAATAAATAATAATAATAGTAATAAATATAGCTTTTTTTAGCCGTTTTTTCTTATTATTATTCGATGTGACAAGCAAAGCTTTAATTCCCTGAACAGTAATTGCTCTTCCATGCGTTATTTATTTTCGACAAGAGAAGTGGTAAGTTTAATTGAGGCCCAATAACCTGTTCTCTATTATTATAAATATATATAACGACTTTAAATATATTATTTATTATTATTATTCGATAATCAGTTTAAAACCAAAATTGTTTGTTGTGTGGTTCATTTGGACTGGCTGAAGGCAAAGTGGATTCTGGGTGGTTTTCGGCTCAATAAAGGACTGCAGCAGCAGCAGCAGCAGCAGCCGCAGCCGCAGCAGAAGGGGGAGACCCTTGCCCCCTCTCGACACCCCACCTTCATTTTATATATATATATATATATATATATAGAGGCGCACACGCACATCTGTTATGTACTGCGAGGCAGCTGCAGCCATCCAGCAACGCAAAAGGCCCCCCCAAAACACCCATCCACAAAACCCATATCAAAGTCAAGCCACCACCAAAATAAAAAACAACAAAAAAACAAAAAACACAACAAGAAAGGATGAAGAAGAAGAGCCGAGCCGCCCAAGTAAATGAAAATATACGCCCTGCATTTCTTTTAGTAATCGCGTTGGCTCCAGTTGCCGAGTTGCCGAGCAGTCGCCCATTTCATTTAACTTGAACGTCCTTGATCCTTGCAACGCACAGCAACAACAACAATAACAGCAGCAACCATAAAGGGCGCCTGCTGGTCGTCTTCCCAAAACACAAAAACACACACACAAACACACACACACATACACAAATATACGCGCACGCACATGCACACACATACAAATGCAAAAGGGCATAGCATACTTTTTGGGGCCAACGTCGCCTGGCTGACGCCTTATCAGTTGTAAAAACAAAACCGGAAGCTCACACACACAGACAGGAAGTCACAGTGCGTGCGTGCGACAGTGTGAGCATGACTGTGTGTCTGAGCGTCAGAAAGAGACACAGCGACACACACACACACACACAAACAGAGAGCGAACGCGACACCGAGTGAGAGAGAGAAAACACAAATGCGACGTCGTCGAACTTTTTCAGGGTGTTTGAAAAGCGAAAGTGAAATGCTGTGAAGGCAAAGGACAAGGCAAAGTGAAAGTGAAAGTTGTGCACACAGCGCAAGCTCACAGAGAGCGACAGCGAGAGCGAAAGAGAGAGACAGAGAGAGAGAGAGAGAGAGAGAGAGAGGGAGTGCGCTTTGGCGAGAGCGTGGCATTGTCGCTGCTGCAGTCGCGTCTCAAGAAAGCGGCTGGAAAAAGCTTGAATGCCAGCATTTTAATGGCCGCAATGTCCTTGGCCAAGCAACGTGCCGAAGGATATTTGGTATAAACGCACGACGTCGACAGCGACGCGAACAGCGACGCGAACAGCGACTGCGACGCGTGAGCTTCGTTTTGGCGGCGCTTGCATTTACTTTCACTTTCGGCTGGCCGCGAACTTGGCAATCAACCCCAGACCCAATGCCAACACCCCTCCCCAAACACCCCCTCCAAACGCACACACACACAAAATACACGTCACATTATCCGGCTCATGCCCCCCACACCCCCCCCACACTCCGCCCTTTGCATGCTTGCATATAATGTACTTTTCGTTTCGTTTCGTTTCTCTTCTCTTTTTTTCTTTCAGTGAAGCAAACAAAACTTTTGCCCCAAGAGCTTTCTGCATTTTTTTCTTTTTTGGTTGCTGCTGTTGGTTTTTTTTTTTTTTTTTGGCGCAAGTTTATTTTTGACAGTGTTTTATGCCCTGCGGCCAGGACACTGCAGCGGCAGCAATGCTGAGCCGGGGCATGGTGGGTTTGGCTGTTGGGTGGCATCGCCCCAAAATGACAAAATAATGTAATTTGGCATTAGATTTATGCGTGCTGCGCCTCGTCTTCTCCTTTGGCGCGTGTCCTACGCGTACGAGCGCAAAACGCAACAAGGACCCCAAAAAGAAAAACGCAGCGTCGACGTTTCCATTTTGCCTTTGCTGCTGCTGCTGCTTCTTCTTCTTCTTATTCAGCTGCTATTTTTTTTTTGTGCTCGCCCGCTGTGCGACTTATGCTGGATGTTGTTGCTGTTGTATTTTTGTTGTTGCTTCTGCCTTCTTGTTTGCCACGCTTTGTGTCCTGTTTTTATTTCATATTTTTGCTACTTGCGTCTTTGTTATTTTGTTGTTGTTGTTTTAAGCCGCTTGTGCGAATTTAGGGCAGGTTTCATTGACGCTTTTTCCTGCTTGCTTTTTGTATTCTCTCAGCTTCTAGGCAACGTTTTTTTTTCTTCTTCTTATTTATACATTTTAGCTGTTATCAAAAAACCAAAGAAAAAACTTTCACGTTTCTAGCTTGAAAGTTGCCGTAAATTGAAAAATGTCAACAAAGTTTAAAGTGGTAGAAGAAGAGCGGCAGAGTGAGATGGGCAGCTTAAAAAAGCATTTTATTGAGAGTTTTCTTTTGAAAATTCCAGTGAAAATATATTGAACGTAATAATAAACAGATTTGTCGAATAGTTTGCAGAGCAAATCGATTTTACTTTCCCTTAATAGGTTTATAATTGTAGTTAAATACGAATATAAAATAAGTGTAAACAAAATCGAGCCTCTTAAAAATTATTTAAATATCTTAAATTAATTTTCAAAACATAGTCTTTATATAAAATGCAATGTGCAAATATTTATCATAATCAGAGAACAATTCTTTGAATCAGTACTTAACCCAAAGAGAAATTTCAATGAATGTAAAAAATCATAAGAAATAGGAAAAATATATTACAAAACTTACTTCTTATATACGTATAATACATGGACAATTGGTCACTCTGATCAGAGAAGAAGCCTTTGGATTTACACTTAACACAAGTACAAGTAATTATTTTTGTAAATCAATTTAATTATTTTTATGGACCTACTTAATTTGGAATCCGCAAAGAGCACTCTATATTTATTAACTTTCGATTCCTAGAACTAACAAACAAAGCAAACATAAACATATAAAGTAAGCATTTACACTTGAAATGTAAATGTAAACATAAAATTCAAAAGAGTTTACATTTTACGGAGCCTAAACTACAGAAGTAAATTCTGACGAAAATCTATTCACTCTAAATTCAATGAGTAAAAACGATTGGGAAGAGCTGATATATTTGTGGTGCATAATAATGTCGGGAATCGTAATTGTGGGCAGTATTCTGATGATGATCGTATTAGCAGCTGGTCACATTAGCTTCTATGGCCCCAACGATGATGTTGTGGAGCTAACCACGGCAAATTTTGATCACGAAGTGCTGCAGGACGACGCCATTTGGATTGTGAAATTCTATGCAACATGGTGCAGGTATTGTAACGCAATGGTGCCCGAGTACAAGAAGCTGGCCAAGGCGCTGAAGGGTGTGGCCAAAGTGGGCGCTATCGATGGCGAGCAGCATTACGAGCTGTGCACAACATATGAAGTGCGCGACTTTCCGATAATTAAATTATTTGGCGTGAATAAAACAAAGCCAAGCGATTATTTTGAAGCACGAAACGCTGAACAAATTGCCAAGGCAGTTGTGGCCGAGATTCAACGGAAGTTGCAACTGGTCATCAAGGGGCAAGATGTCGTCGCCGAAAAAGTAGCAGTCGAAGAAGGGCAAACGAGCTTAGGGAGTGACACTAATAGTGACAGTGAAAGCGACAGTGATGTCATTGAGCTACAAACTAATGATTTTGCTAAGCAGGTGCTGAATTCAAATGAAGTTTGGCTGGTGGCATTCTATACGCCCTACTGCAAGACATTAACTGCCGAATGGATTCAGGCAACCAATGATCTGAGTGGCAAAGGCTTCAAACTGGGTGCCATGGATGTCAGCAAGCATACGATCAAAGAGAAGGAGTATAAATTCAGTGATTGTCTAACCATTAAATATTTTCCTACCAACACAAAGTTAGTCAGCGATGCACTGGATTATCCTGGTAAGCGAAATGCAGCGGATATTATCAGTTGGGCGGTGGCAAAGTTAGAGGTGCCCCAACTGCTGCAGCTGATCGATGAGGCCAGTTTGTATGGTGCATGTGAGGAGAAATCGTGGTGTGTAATTTCGGTGGTGCCCCCACTACTCGACTGCAATGCCAGGTGTCGCAACAGATTGTTGTATACTTTACGCAAGCTGATCGAAAATTTTAAGCACGACTCTTTCGGTTGGTTGTGGAACGGGGCAGGAGAACAGCCGGTGCTAGAAGAGGGTCTGCAAGTGACAAACTTGGGTTATCCAGCATTGGTCACCGTCAACTGCGAACAAATGCAATTTGCTGTATTTAGGGAACCATTCACACACGATAACTTGGTCAAGTTCCTAAATGATATTGCCAAGAATCGTGGCCATAAGATGCACATCAATTGTGCCCAGAAGCCAGCTATCAATCGGGTTGCACCCTGGAAAGGAGATGATGCACAGCTGTCCCAGAAGGAGACACTCACCGAACGCGAAATCACCGATGAGTTGTAAAATGGCGTCTCCCGAATTCTTCAGTAAACCCAACATTAAAAGCTGATAAACAAAATAAATAATACTTAACAAACTTGCAATTAAAAAAATATTTAATTAATACATTTTCTTAGTATTCACATCTTTAAATATATTTTTTATACGTACATTAAAAATTCTAAGAAATTCAATTTGTCGTTTGGGGCACACCAAATAAACAAAGAATTTGTCATGTCAATTGAACAATTGTCATGGTCACCTAATCCTGGCTGGCAAAATGGCTTAGGAAGAAAGTCGAGCAGACGCCGACCGGACAGCAGACAGACATTATGACTGGGTCCAGTCGAAAGACCTTAGCCAGGCAACAAAGTGCGCAGCTAAGCATGTGCTAACAACAATCTTAAAAAAAATATATAAAAATATATATAAATGTATATATTTGGATATATTTATGTGTGATGTATATATATATATAATATGTAGACCCAAACTGAATTGTTGCCGTTGGCATAATAACTTTAAATGCAAACCGAGAGTTCGGTTGAGAAAATGACTGCCAGCTGTGCTACATTTGGCTGCGGCTCCAGGGACCCGAGACCGCGCCATCTTAAAAGCTGCACATGCCACAAGCCAACATAAGCACACACACACCCCCTCCACCGACCCCTCCTCTACCACTTTTCTAACACCAATGCCCTCACTTCCCTTGCCTACACTGCGGGAGTTGCACAGAGCTAGCTGCTTATTTCATTTAATTTTCAGAGAAGCCGCCCAAGGAGTAAATGGGTTTTGCATGCCAAGGTAGTCCAGGCCAAAAAAAGGGGGTTAGGAGGAGGGGCAGGGGAGAGGTGTGGAAATTGTGGTGTGCATGGGCGTCAGCCCGACTGTCAGTCACTGAGTCAGTCAGTCAGTTTAGGAGGCCGTCACTCAGCTCAGCTCAGCTCAGCTGAAACTTTTTGGCTGCCACGCACAATTTTCCACTTTCAACTTTCGTCAACGGGGGGGGCAAATGTCTTGCTATTGTTGTTCTTGTTGTTGCAGGGCCGTGGTTGGTGGTGCGAGTGGGTGGACGGATGGTTCGGTTCGGTTTGGGTTGAGTTGGGTTGGGTTGGTTTGAGCTGGGTGTGCGTATTGAGCTTTATGCTTGGCTGATGTTGCGATAAGCGGCTGGAACAGGCAATGTTGCTGTTGTCGTCGACGTTGTCGTTGTCATTGTTGTTGTTGCTGTTGTTGCCACAGCCGCAGCCGCAACGCTGCACACGCTACACACACACACACACACACACACACACACATACACTCACACAAAAGTGGAGCTGGAAGAGCAAAGCAGCCCTCGGCATTTAGAAGGCGGGGCTGACTAGAAAAATAGGCAGCCAAAGCAAGTTGCTGTTTTTGTTATTGTTGTTGTTGTTGTTGTTGATGTTGTTGATGTTGATGTTGTAGTTGGCGCCATTGCCCAATGTAAAAGTTGCTGAAAAGTGTAACGCAGTTAACGCCAGCAGAGGGAGTGTGTGGTGTGGTGTGCTATTCTGTGTTGGTTAAAAAGGGGAGCTCTTCACTGCTTCTGGGCTGCTGCTGCTGCTGCGTCGCCTACGCGGCATAGTTTTAACTGTGCTGTTGCAATACACTCTCCAATTGAACTACACATTTGGCTATGTCATCAAGTTTGACAACGGAAATAATTGAGATAGAGACTTTAGAGATTACAGCATCTAGATTATTCCTGGCTACAAAAGATGGATACTCCAAATTTGTACTTAACATTTTTGTATACCATACCCAAATATATTTAAAAAAAATAATAGTAATATATAATAATATAAATAATATTGATAGAAATAACAGTAAAAATAATATTAATAATAATAAACGAAAATAATAATAATAATAAGTCAGACTATAAGCATAGTTAAGGATAAATTGCTTACACCATTTAAATGTATTATAGCAAACAATAAATCAATAGAAATTAAACCAACTGCAATGACCTTAAACACTCCAAGATCTCTGCTATTTATTAGGGTATTTTGAGTTCGTTGCAACGGTTGGCATAAATTGCTGTTGGATTTGTTGTTTTGCTCAAAAATGTACGCACTTTTTGTGCGCCTCTATGTGAATGTTAGTAAGTCTATATATATGCGTGTGTGTCTGGGTGTGCATTACTATGTGTGTGTGTGTGTGTGTGTAAGTGTCGTGGTAAGTACATAGAGGCGCCGTTATGTGCGCAGATTGCCTTGCCTGGAAATGGAAACGGACGCCGCCAGCAGCAGGCATTTCTCCTTTCACTTTCACTTTCGCTACGCCACCTAGCGACGGGGAGGGCAGCTTGTGGCTAACGGGGAGGGGGAATGGGGGGACTAGCGGCGAGGGAGGCAAAAACTTTCGACATCAAAAAGAACTACTTTCGATAATCACAGGCCTGGCGCCAAAGGAATTACTTTTGCCGGCTGTGAGCGTTGCTGTTTTTTTTTTTACTGCTTTATATTTTTGTTGTTGTGCTTCTTCTTTTTTTATTCCACTTGCCGATTGGGTTTTAAAGTTTGGCGAATTTGGTTGTTGTGCTTGTTTTTGATATTGCCTACTTTTATGCGCATAAATAATGTGAATATTTTTAGTTGTGTTTTTATTTTTGTCAAGTTTCGCATTTTTATGCATTTTTTATTGGCATTTTATGCGTTTATTGTTTTTGCGGTTTAACGCGATGAGGTCAGCGAATAGCAAAACAAACGATTCGACGTTTTTTACATGGGAGTAAACATAAATGCCGCTTATTAATTAAATCATATTAGAAATTCAACTCACATCCCCATCTCTGTACCGTTCTATATGAGAGAACTCCAAGGCGCAGGATTCTAATCAATGACATAACAGCGAGCAGAGGAAAATGCAATCGGAAAAACTGTGCAAACTGACGGCTGTGATGGTGGTGGTTTTTTCGGTGGTGCACAACCGGTTTTCCATGAAAACCCTTTTTTGTTTTCTTGGCGAAAGCTAAATTGTTGCAGTTTCTAATTTAGAAGGGAAAAGTTTTCATAAAAGGGGTTGCTTGCTTACCTTGTTGCCCAGTCACTCAGCGGGTGGAGGAGGTCGGGGAGTCTGTTAAGTATTATTAGCTGGGAAATACGCATGCAGTCTCTCATTTAGATGGAAGCTGTAAGGAAATCATAAATAAGGGATTGTTTTTACTTCACAATTGTTCTTTGTCTTTAATCCATTCAACCAGCTATTAAAGTGCAGTGAATTTAAGTTTGGGATATGCTTAGAGATCTCTCAAAAATAAAAATTCTCAGCATCAAAAATTTCAAATTCAATTGTTAAGCTGTTATTTTGAATTTCGCACATGTTTCAAATTTGGCGGACAGATAACTCTATGGGTGTCGAGTTCCGCGCGCAGCCAACTTTAAGTGAGCCAAATTTTGAGAGCAGCCAACGTCGCGTGCTTGCGTAGCTTCCTTCAGGCCGTATTCGCAAAGTAGAGTCTACTTTATTGTTGATGCTGCATATGTATGCCTAATGTATATACGTGCAATGCAAGCACACGCATTTTGTACTGTGTCGAATTAAGTATATAAAACGCTTACGACTAAGGTATCTCCTATTCGAGGTCTCAGAGAACGTAAGGTGAGTCCAATTTGGCGCGCAACCAACATTTGATAACGTATTTTAGGCTAGCGGTACGCAGTTTGAGCTACGTTGCTCACTTCGCGCTTACGTCACGTCGTAATGGCAAAATGATGCAAATTTAAACGCTCGTTACTTTTACTACATTGTAAACTTTTGACTTTTGGTAAATAAGCAAAACAGTATATATTCATCCATATAGATACTTGATTCTATGTTGTCAAAAAATTTTTTTTTGGTATTGAGTGTATTGAGTATGTAAGTGAAATTGTTTGGTATTTTCACGTTTGCGGCGTTCGGTCACTCTGGTTTTCAACAGCAACAGCAAAGCAGACGGACGACGTTGGTTAAAAGTCAACGATATTTTTTCTATAGACAAAAACAATTAGAAATAACAAACGCAAGCCAACAAAATGATGAAAGCCGTGTCCTGTGCCTATGTGCGAGCCAACGCACAGGCGCTGTCCACCAGCCTGCGGGCGAGCGGTGCTGTCAATGCCATTGGTAAGCATCATCAACAATAGAAATCTGGAGCTGCAGTTACATAATTATAGACCAATTCTGTGGAATTCTACGTGGAGCACCGTCACAATTCAAGTTGAAATATTTTCCGCAATGTTTTCAATCGACAAATGGCCAAAGTTGCCAATTTCCTTACGTAATTTCTACATAACCTCGTTCCTTGCAAACAGCTGATTGGCGAACGACTGAAAGTGTACGGCATTGCCCGGGCCAAGATTTGGGCGCTTCAACTACTGCTGTTTTTGAGCATTAAACATATTGTCAATCAATCAAATTTGTTGCGTACATCATAACTAATGTATTTGTTTTTCTCTTGCAGCCACTCGGCAGGCGCACAGCGATCTGCAGGTGCCCGATTTCTCGCCGTATCGTCGTGACTCTGTGAAGGATGTGCGTCGCCGCAACGATTCCGCCGAGGAGCGCAAGGCCTTCTCCTATATGCTGGTGGGAGCCGGCGCCGTTGGCGGTGTGTATGCGGCCAAAGGTCTGGTGAACACCTTCCTGGGCTCCATGAGCGCTTCGGCCGATGTGTTGGCCATGGCCAAAATCGAGATCAAACTCGGAGACATACCCGAGGGTAAATCGGTGACGTTCAAATGGCGCGGCAAGCCGCTTTTCATTCGCCATCGCACCTCCTCCGAGATCGAGACAGAGCGGGGCGTGCCCACATCCACACTGCGTGATCCCGAAACTGATGATGTGCGTATACCATATATATATATATATTTATATAAATAACGACAATAATCCTTGCTATTCTGCAGCAACGCGTCATCAAGCCCGAGTGGCTGGTTGTGATTGGTGTCTGCACGCATCTGGGCTGTGTGCCAATTGCGAATTCTGGTGATTTTGGTGGCTACTATTGCCCCTGCCATGGCTCCCATTATGATGCCTCTGGGCGCATCCGCAAGGGACCGGCCCCATTGAATCTGGAGGTGCCCACCCATGAGTTCCCCGACGAGGGCACTCTCATCGTTGGCTAAGAAGGCAGAGTTGAGTGTGTTGTTTACCTTTTAAGCAAAGCCCCGCGCGCGACAGCAAATAGTGAATGGATTGATGTAAATTAATAAAAACAAAAAAACAACAACTACAAGCTATATAGTTGCAGTTTTATCAATTAACCAATATATGCAATCGATAAGCTTTCTTCAACATTTAATTAAAATACAAAACAAAAATTGCGAAAATTAAAACCCGGTTGTTAAGTCGATAAATCTGCGAAGGTGATTATCAAAATGAAAATTATCGCTTCAACAGTTTGGCAAAGCGTTGCCAATAAGTTGTTATTCCTTTTCATAAACAGTTGATTGTTTAGAATCGAAGTTCTCAACATTTAGAGCAATAAATAATCCGTTTCTTTAATTTAAACAAAGCTAATTTACTTAGCAACAAGTGGATACATATTTATAACAACATATTTGCTAGTCTCTGTGCATAATTAATACTTAAGAACTATTGCTAACAGAATCCAAGGAACAAGCCAAGCTCGTATTTCTTAGGTCATTACTTGTGTTTTGAGTAAACTTTGAGAAAATCCCTGTGAATCGAAGATAACTTATCGGCAATGCTTTTCAGGGCCTTCAGTTTTTCCTTTTGTATGGCTAAATTAGCCTTCTCAATGGCCAATAACCTATCCGACTTACAATCCAAATTCATTGATTCTGCTGGCGCATAAGTATTTCTTGAATACGCCGAGTCACTTTTTTGAGAAGCAGGACTTATTTCAGGACTTGATGGTTCTAGTTTTTGATAGATTTCAGGACTGCTTCTTGATTCTATTGTTGGAGAGTTGTTTCTCTTTGGCGAGCTTATGTTGTCATAATCACCGCTCTCAGAATCCTCAAATGGCGAAAAATCTGAAATAAATATGTACACATTATTTAGGCTGCATATTTTTGAGGTTGCTGAGTTTATACCCAAACTGTTAGCCATGACTAGGTTCATTTTCACCGATCTTGATTCATTCAATAATTCTTGCACCGTTTTAAAATGTTCCCATTTCGATGGCAGCCCAGTTGCGCGACTTTTATTCAATTCTATTCTGAAGTAGGAGAAATAACACTAATAGTATATACTTAATTAATATAGGGGAACACACACACCTGTATTTCCTGGTCATGTTGTCCACTTTGGCCTTGACTGCAACGTGAGTTGGACCAAATTTGTGCAATTTGTCGGAGATTTCCTTGTAGATTTGCGCACTTACGCGAGTGCCTCGCAATTCTTCGATGTACTCCTGCCACAGTTTCAAAAAGAGTTTCGTCGACGCCAGGTTCCACAGAAAACGCTTGCTAACTGCATTGATTTAAATTTGTTATCATTTTAATATTTATTTAATTGTTCATGTTTATTTTGAAATGCACCTCTTTTGTATTCCATTCTGATATTGTTTTGGACAGTGCGATAGGCAGAAATCGATAATACGCGTTTTCTCTTGGAAGTCGATGTTGGTTTCAATAGTCTGGCAACGCTAACTTATTCATGCACAGTATGCTGATCACTCAATGTATGTAATTGTCTCATTGGAAATATCAATATTCATTTGTTTTTAATTATCTATTATTATTATTTAAATGTGTATTACTTTATTGTTTAAATTATTAATATTTATTACAATTATATCGCTTGCTCGTTGGGCAATTTCAGTCCATCTCTAGCTGAGCGCATAGGCATACAGCGGCATCGTGGCAACTCTGACCGACCAGCTGGTAGCATTTATTCGCATTCTATTGTGTTGTTTTGCCATTTAATTGTTGATACGTGTAAAATTGGCAGAAAACAATGGCCGAGGAAATCGATGATAACGAATTCTATCGCGAGAACTTCAGCGCCGACTCCGACTGGGAGGTGTTCAACGCGCAGCTTGGCGAATTGCTACAGAAATGGGAGGTGGCCGTCGATGTTGGCGTCCCACTGCAGCCCGAGGAGCTTTTCAGATGCAAATGGCATGTAAAGTCCGAGACATTGAATATGCTGCGCAACGTCATCGCCGTCGACTACTACGAGGCACAGTTGACCGATAGGCAGACAGCTGCAGTAGCAGCAGTCAGCAATTGCTTGCAGCGCACAAACTGTCATCACGATTTAATGTGCAGTGGGAATAGTTTTGGTCCACCCATAAGGAACTCCAGTGAGCTGCATACGCTGGCGCGGATTTACGGACTGCGTCGCTTTATCGTGCTGCATCCGGTGAATGCGGTCAGCAATTACATGAAATCCACATCAGAGTTCAATTTCTTTTTGAGTGCGGCGGCAGTTGTGGCCGCTGAGGTCAGCAGTGTGGTGCCGATTTTTGTGCAGATCTACGATCCCAAGTGGAACTTTTACACTGGCGTTGCCTTGGCGCCCGCTTTGCGCACCAATTTTCGTCTGATTGGACTGGAGCAGGCGCCGCCAGAGTGCCGTTATCTGATGGGTTTGCTGACGCTCTTCCATGACAAGTTGCCCGCCTCGTATGCCCAAGATGCGAGGGTATCGGTGAGAACCACCTATTCGCTGGATGCGGTACGAATTCGTATGCCATTGTATGTGCCCTTTGCTCATGGACCCAGCTCAGAAGATATTGTCATCGATGGCGATGTGGAGCGCTTGGATGTGCAGCACTTCTATGCCCTGCCACATGGCTATGCACCCGAATCCTGTACGGAAAGCTATTTGGTTTACACTTGGCCCGAACTCTCGGAGACGGTGGCTTTTGACAGCGAGCTGCGCACAGATTTTGTGCCCTCAAAGGCGCCCCTGGGCAAGATATACTTATCTGTGGAGGCCTCCTCCTATCTGACCAGCTGCCTGCGCGACTATCAGGCGGTGGGCAAAGTCACCCGCACTCTCGACTCCTATGTGGGTCGCAATTTCTCGGGCACCAGCAGCGGTGCCGAGCACACAAATCCCCTGGATAAGTTAACCGAGCATAAGTTGACAAAGCGCCGGCAGCAGCAGCTGAACTATGAGCTGCCCTCGCAATCGGGTCTCACCAAGCGACTGCCGGGACCCATGACGGAGAGTGAGCTCGCCGAGCTGCTCGCCTATTTGTTTCCCGATATGCATCCCGATCTGGCACTGTTTCCCTATGCCAAGCAGAGCTTTAAGGATAAGGTGAGATGATTCTTTAGCTTCAGCTTTCCATATTTATTTATTTATACACAACAATTTGTTTTGCAGTTCGATCCGATGCGCATTAAGAGCGCTGTTGCTGATTCTTTGGTCTGTCGTATCAGCTCCCTGTTGTCCACTTGCCACGCCCATCTGGGCGGCACGGAGGGCATGGCCCAGTTGTGGGCAATATTTACACGCCAATTGCGTTTGTTATGGGACAATTCTCTATCGGTGCCCGGGTAAGTAAGGAATCCGTCCCGCCCTAATTATTAAAAAATCTTGAGCGCTTAACAAAAATATGCTTTATTTAGAACTTGATGCGTATTAGCGAAAAAAAACGTGTTTCTCTTTCAATACAACAAACGAAAAAACTTGGCAAAAACTTGTCTCTACTGAACTTTTGCTAATACATATTTTATTTTTGGTTTTAGTTTTTCTTTTGAAGCCGCAAAGTTAACACTTTAATTAGTATATTAACAATTTAACGCACATTTATGGTAAGATTTGAGTAACTTCATTCCGTTCTAAAGTTTAACATCGGATGGTGTTGTATCGTGTTTGGTTTTGTTTATTCAATATAATTTTTCGAGTGGGATTCAATGTGACATTAGAAGAAATAAATTCGATGGAAAATAAAATTGTAGACTATGCTTTTCAGTTTTTACAAAAACTTCAAGCGATAAGGTTTTCTTTTTATTACCTTGTTGGTAAATAATTTTGAATAGTCCAGTCGAGACAGCTCGACTAGCAATCACCATGAACCCAGCTTTTATATATATATAGTAGGCTTGTCGATCAATGTGAAAATTTATTTTGATTAACAAAAACTGTTTTTCTTAGCCGTTCTTAATGCAATTTTAACAGTTGATAATAATATGTATTGGTATTTGGTATTTTATTGCTATCAGAAATCAATTTCTATTGAATTTCGCGAAATTTAATCTATGTATGGTATATAGGAACCGACGGACAGACAGTGACGCTGATTAAGAATGTGTATATATATATATATATATACCTTATATGTATATACCTTATGGGGTCGGATATGATTTGTTCTGTTTGCTATATACTTGGGTATAAGTTGATTATATCCTTGTTACCTATATTTAATGGGTTCAGGGTATCAAAATACATATATAGACAGCATGCCTAATGTCACGTGATTTTGTATTATATGTTGCTGTTTGGCAGTATTTGTGTATAAGGTTGCTCAACTCGTTTCTCTAAAGTGCTGCTAAACTAAAAACTAAGCACGTGCTTCATTTTTCGTCCTTGTCTTTATCATTGGAATTCTTTAAACTCATTTTTCGCTGGTGCTAAGGCAGTTAATTAATTTAATTCATTGTTATTAAGCTTAATACTAGGTTTGATTTCAAATTTTCTTATGACTATAATTAGAATCGATAACGCAGTTGTATATCGTGTTATCGATACATTGAGTACATAACTAATTAATTTGCTTACTTTACAAGTGAAACATTTGCTTTTGCATTTTATTATAACTTAAATTGTTGGGTGTTCTTTTCTTCTTCTTTTTCTTCGTCTACATTTTTCATTTTAATTTATTGCCTACAATTGTTAAATATATTATGTATATTTATATATTTTTAAGTTTATTGTTGTTGTTCTAAATAATTGCTCCCGTTTTCCATCAAAATTGTGTTTACTTGTCTAATGCTCAAAGCGTTGTCTTAACTTCTTCCTAAATCGAATTCTATTAGATATATGTATATAATATATATATATATGTCTTACTTCACTATATTATCTAGTGTCTGATATGAGCGTTATTGGGTTCTGCCTTTTGTTTGGCCTTCATCCTGCCCATCGACACTAAATATTGTTAACTGTCAACTGTGTTCTCCTGGATTTGCACTCTGACAAATCCTATCATTAAAAATGCTTGAAACTCAACTCTAAGCTTAACTATTAAATTTATGTACAAACATTTACAGATGTCATCAAATAAACAGCAAAACTTTTCTCATTAAAACTATAATTAAAAATAAAGTAATAACAATTTAAAATAAAAGTCAAAATACAAACCCAAGACAATAACGTAGCCAACAAGGCGAAACTAAATAAAAATCATAAGACACTCAATTTCTTTTAATATATATATATATATATTATTTAATTTTATTAAAATCTCACTATGAAATTATATTTAAACATAAAAATTAAACAATTAATTGTTAAATCAACTTAGCACACAAACTTTTCGACTGAAGCTTTTATACAAAAAGTAAATTCTTGAGCTCTAAAAAAATGAAAACAATTATTTGCTTGATATATTTTTTTTTGGAAACAGAATCGAGAGAAAATGGATTTTCTCAAAATTATATGCTAATATTCAAGGCAGTAAAACGCTCTTCTTTGCACAGAGCTATTGGAATGTGTTCTTGTTTCTTTTTTTGTTCTAACGTGATGCGACAAGCATAGGAAATAATCTTTCAAAATTAAATTAACTTAACTTATTTTCGAAACCTTTGAGAAATGAACATAAAAAGTTCCCACATGAACGTTGTTAAATTTTGACAAACGTCTAGAAAGTTTCAAATAAAAAGTTAAATTTATGTAGCACATTTTTTAGAATCATTTAATATATATTTTTTTTATAGTTCATTTTAAAATGATGAAATTTAAGAACTTCTAAATTTGCTATGTTTGTCGCACCGTAGTTTTTAAAGGGTTTTTATCTTTTCGTTTTTACTAGACTATATTAAATAATGTTGATTTATAGATTAGTGATTTAATAGCTAGTAAGAGTGTTTGTATGTATGTGTGTGTGTGTTTTAGTACCGTTTTATAAGATATTGACTTACGTTTTAGCTCTTTGATTGCTTAACATTTGCTGCTTTACCAAAAAAAAAAAATAGATAGAAGAACAACGCGCACAACGACAAAGAACCAAAAAAAGCGCTAATACAGTTAACAGATACAGATTGCAGATTACAGATAATAGATAACAATTACATTTATGTACACAAACAATAGATAATGTGTATAAGTAATTCATTGCACTTTTTAAACAGCATACAAAAATAGTTAGTTAACTTGAATTTATATATCTTTCTGTTATTTTGTTTTTTTTATGCAAATTGCTTGTGATGCGACAACAACAGTAGCAACAACCCCAGCGACAACAACTTTGTTAACAGCTGTAACAACAAGAACAACAACAACAACAACAACAACAGTATATTGTACTCAAAGCGTGTCCAGGTCCAAGTCTAAATCCAAGTCCAAGTCCGTCTCAATGTCAGCCAATGTCAAGTTCAGTTCAGACAAGGCCACAGCTGTTGTTATTGTTGCTCTGTCAATTGTTGTTGCTGCTGCTGCTGCTGTTGCTGTTGCAATTGTTGCCGTCGCAGGCTCATACTTAGCTGGCTGCACTTGCTCAATGCTTGAGACTGAAGTGCTGGGCGCCAAGGATGATGCTTCTGTTTGTGTGTCAACGCGACTGCTGTCAGTTGTTGTTGGTGTTGTTGTTGTGGTTGCTGTCTGTTGTTGCTGCTGCTGCTGCTGCTGTTCGCTTAGTCTACAATTACAAGTACAGTTACAGTTATCACTAAATGTATGCGCATTAGTTGCATCTATTGAATAATTCTTTCGCTTATTGAAAATATTGTTAGTCGTCGCTGCCGCTGCGGGCAACTGTAAACGAAAGGCATTGTTGCTGCGGCTGCCCAAACGTGTTGCTGGCGTGCTACTGCTGCTGATGTTGCTGCTGTTGCTGCTGTTGCTGCTGTTGTTATTGCTAGTGGGATGATAAATGATTTCCAGACGCTCATATTCGTTGAAATAGTTCTCAACAACAATGCCATCGTTTGGTGTTGCTGCTGCTGTAACAGCTGGCAACGGCAATGATTGCTGATTAGGGTTGTTGCTATTTGTGTGGCTATTGCTGCTATTATGGAAATTGGCTGCACGGGGCACCACATCGGGCGGCGAGGTGCAACGCTGTGTCTGCGCTGCATTGTAGTATTGTAAACGATGCTGTTGTTGTTGCCGTTGTTGCTGTTGTTGGTGTTGTTGTTGATATGGCTGCTGCAATTGCTGTTGTTGCTGATTGTTTCTATATCGTTGTTGTTGTTGTTGTTGTGCTGCAGCTCTTTGCCGCTGCTGCTGCTGCTGCTGCTGTTGCTGCTGCTGTTGCTGTTGCTGTTGATGTTGCTGCTGACGCCGCCCACCATCGCCACCCGCTGCAATGGCCGGCGTCAGATATTGTCAGAAAATGCCATCCAAATTTAGTACAACATTGAAATATCAGGATAACATAAGCCGCCCTCATAATGGCACCAGTCCGTTGCGCGTTGTCGGATTGCGCGCCATATATATATCCATATCATGATCGGTCCAATTATCCGATGTATCGCAATAATTGTTTAGCGTATGCGTTGAACCCGCCTGCGAATATCTATCAACGTGTGAAAAGGGAGGGGAGTAGAAGAGTGCATCGATTACAAATACAGCAATTAACTTGTGTGTGGAAAGTTGTGGTGGGAAAGGCGGTTAATGACTTGCGCCAAATTGTTGTATGCCAAAACGAAATTTAAAAAAAATAAAATAAACGTAAAAAATCACATATCTCTATAATGAACGTAACAGGTTTACACACTGAGCAAAGCAAACAACAACAACAACAACATAAAAAAAAAAATGTTAAATGAATTAAATTAACTCTTTGTGTTGTGTTCGATTATTCACAAATTATCACGTGGCCTGTTGAGGGGGAGTAACTCAATTAAGTAATCGCAGAGCGAAACAGAGTTGGCTTGCTTGGTGGTTAATTTATTATGGGTTAGAGAGCGCGATGTATTTAATTTATTTATGTAATGTTTTTCATAAAGTTTCGCAAGGTATATCCCTGTTCCCTGGCACATACCTAATATAACATAAACTATGATTTTAATTAGGTTTCGCAAGCTACAGCGATGGATTTTTGTGGTAATAGGGAACAACCCCAACTATGTTTTTATTCAAGTTTGGGGGTTCGACAGCTAAAAGCGAAACTAAATGAAAAGCCAACCATCATTGTGTAAATTGGTATTATAATTCCAATAATAAAAAAAACTCTCTTGAAATTGCAAACTTATAAAAGCGCAGCTATTGTCTTCAATTTTAAATTACATTTTTGAGGCTTTCTATCTTGTCAATCTGTATTAATGAAACTTTCTTATAACAACAACTTCTCTTCTCCGACAAATGTTATGGATATATTAAAGGTGTGCCATATTTATTAATAGATTCCCATAATCTTAAAATCTAAAATGTGTATCACATAATAGGATTATAAAAAGAGACCAAGCTTCTTTCATTTTATGTCGCAGCTTAGTTAACAAGCAAAGAAGGGTGAAAAGCGCAAATTGTTAATAAAATTTAATGGCACAAAGTATAAAAGATGACAATAAAAACTAGTTTTTTATTTTGCTTTAAAACTTTCGAATGAATAATAAGAAAATTGAAAGTGTGACGTTTCTAATTAGCGTCATGTTTTGAGCTGCTCTTAAGCTGTTGACTGTTGTGTGTGTGTGTGTGTGCGTGCTTCTTAATTGAGTGTGTGAATGCTGTGTTTGTGTGTGTGTGCGTGTGCGTGTGTGTGTGAGTGTGAGTTTAAAGCCTGTACCAGACGTGGGTTAGTAACGCCGTTCTACTTACCGACTTCCCGGTCGATGGTTATGTATGTGCGTTGTGTTCAGTTGATCGCGTGATCTGGAGCGCGGACGTGAGCGTCTTGCATTGCTGGATGCAATGCTCGCTGGACCACCGGGACCAACCAATCCGCTCATGCCCATCAAGCTGCCGGCATTGACCATGCCGCCAACGCCCATGGCACCACCACCAGCACCAACGCCTCCACCACCGCCGCCGCCGCCGTGTATGGAGCCAGCGTAGGAGGCGCGGGACATGCGCTCGGAGGCAGCTGCCAACGATTGACGGGATTGTCTCAGCTCTGGGCGTGAATTGACCAGATTTGTGGGGAAGGCGCTGCCCAAATAACCGCGATGCGAATTATTTGAGAAACTGTGCTGCGATTGCCCATCGGCTATGGATCTGCTGTTGATGTTGGCCAAGATTCGTTTGTAGCCGTCCCATGTGTGTGCGTGTGTTGTGTGTGTATATGTGTGGTTTGTGGGGGGCGTGTGTGTGTGTGTGTGTGTGTGTGTGTGTGAATGAGTAAACAATAAACATAATGAAATATGAAATTATAATTAAATCAATAACAAGTGTAAAAAATAAAATAAATCGTAAAAATCAAGCAAATATTTGTGCAACATTTTTAATGATTTACGATGCACGTTGCATGTTAAATATTACATGTTTTTTCCTCTTGACCTCTGTGCGACTTACCTCGATTTGGCCACCTTGCCGGGCATGCCAGAGAAATGACTGCGCATATCGTCGGGCTGTTCGACTGGATAGATGCGTGGTCGCGGTATCGAGCGTCCACTGTACGCAGATACTTGATCCCATTCCTAGAGGCAAGGAAAGAGATGCAACGCGCAGATAGTTAGTCGTGGTTATAGTTGAAAATTTTAAGTCGAAGTCACTTTTTATAAAGTTTTGTTTTTGAGTTTTAAACTTTTAATTAAATGACCTTTTGGTGTTACTTTAAAATAAATATCGTTAAAGAGACCCCAAATAAAATTTAACTTGATAATTATGTGGTTTATGTAAATTTTCAATGTTTCCTATTGTTGAAAAGAAAATGCAATATATACACAATATTCAACGGTTTAAAGGTAGTACTTTAAATAAATATCGTTAAAGGGACCACAAATAACAATTTTTGTATTTTTTTTTAGTGTTTTATATTGCCGAATAGAAAACGCAATCTACAACAGATTTAATAGCTTCTCCCTAACCGTTTTAAGATTTCATTTTTTAAATAAATCAATAAATATTGTGAAATTTAAAGCATTTTTAAAATGCCAACTAAATATTTGTTTGGCAGATAGCTAAAAATCAGCCGAAATATAGACAAAAATAAAATAGATGGCTTTTTTCCCATTTCGACCTTTAGAACGTACCAGTTTAATTTGTTGGCCAATAAATATAAAAAAAAATATATATCGAGGCGAAAAAAAGGTTGCCTTCAATTGCGGCCATTTCCGAGTCACAGACCAATTTAGCAAGAACCTCGGGCAAAAAGCCACCTTCTATTTTTTTTTTTTATAGCCAATTGGCAAGTGAAAAAACTCACCTTGTGATTGTTAAATGCCGATAGCGTGGCAATGGAGCCAAGTGGTCCTGGCGAACCGGTTGGACCGCAACAATTAACAGGCAAACCTCCAATTGGCAGCGGACTCTTTTGCTGGTTATTTTGCAGCTTACGTGAGCGCCTGCAAAATCAAAGGGAGAGAGAGAGAGAGAGAGAGAGTTAGGGGCCGGGAATAATAGATATTTAGATGATGATAATGCTCGAGTGCAGATAATACAAAAATACGTTAAGCAAGAATAGCAATGCTTGCTCTAAATCCATATAAATTATAGAAATATTTAATATATTTTTAACTGAATGTTCTAAACTCAATCCGTAATTTTAAAAAGTGGCAAATAGGCTAATCTGTTTTTGCTGAGTGTATATATTGGACGTTGAGCCCAACTGTGTGTGTGCTTTAGAGGAATAAACGCTTGTTATTATTCTTACCTGCTTGCCGCAATGAAAACAATCACGGCCACAATGATGGTGCCACAAATGGCGGCACTTGCCGCAATCGTTATCTTATCCATGTTGGATGTCTGCGAGGAGACGGTGCGCACCTCGCGACACTGCTGATATGGCACCGTTTCGGGCGTCACATGCAGCTCCTCCAGCGAAATGACGCACACAATGATGCACTCCTGGGCGGGCACATTCTTGATCTTGAACTCACGCTCGCTGGCCTCCAGGGGCGGACCCTGCTTGAATGCCTTCTCGCCGAACAGGCGATAGACAACCCGGAAGCCCAATATATTGGCCGTTTCCGAGTCCCATTGGATGATGACGGCGCTGTCCTGACGGAATGCATGTTTCACCTGCACCTCGTTGGCATCATCGATCCGTGTGCCACGTTGCGGCGGATAGCCCAGCACCAGTGGCGGCCTTTGTGGCTTATGTTGACTACCATTCGATCCATTGGCGCCTTGACGCCAGCCCGGCGCCTGTTTGCCACTCGTATGCAATGTGGCGGACGATGAGGAGGACGAGGAGCTGCTGCTGCTGCTGCTGCTCGTCGATGTAATGGCCGTGGCCTGAACGCTGCCAGTGCCATTGATGCCAGCTGTTGGCAATGGGGCGGCTTTCGTTGTGGCTGTTGTCGCTACTGTGGGCGGACGAGTCTGAGGGAGAGCCAGAGTTATTGAATGTTGCATAAATCACTTGCTGACATTCTCAAATTTGCTATTTATATGTTCAGTTTATGGGCATTTTTGGTGTTATTGGTGTTAGTTGCACGGATTGGGGCATTTAGTGTGTCGTGTCGTGTCGTCAGTAAAATGCAAGTGCTCATTGCTAGGTTTATTGAAAGCAAACTGAGCCGGGATAAAGACAGAGCAACACTTGTTTCTTGTTTGAAACCAATCAAATTTAAATCAGTACTTCATTAATTTAATTTCTTTTGTGGTAGAAAATTCTCCATTAGTAAGAAACAGAATTAGATTTAATTCTGAATTTTGTTATTTAAGCTAATTTATAGAGCCTTTGTTTTATAAATATAAAAACTTGTTAAGTTAAATGGCTTTTGGCACATTCTCAGTTGGAAAATCTGGTCACTCGTCTAAGGTCCTTAAAGCTGACTAAAAACCGCCTAAAAAATTATACACTTAAAGCTGTTATAAAACTTTTTTGTCATTATTATTCGCTGTCAATTAATTTTTAGCTGACTTACTTTTTAAACCGTTCAAACTCAACTTCATTTTAATAGGAATAAATAGTTTCTCAGTTACAAATTGCTGGCCTAAATCAAAAATTACTCACCGTGGTCACTGTTGTGCTGGAACTTGTTGTTGGCACTGCTGTTGTTGTGGCTCTTGTGGTTAATTTTCTTGTTGTTGTTGTAGTTGTTGTTGTTGCCTTTGGTGTTGTGGTGCTCAGGCTGTCTGGCTCGACTGGCGACGAGGCGGCAGCTGTACCAGTGCCAGAACCCGTTTCAAACTCCACCGAGTCCGGTGATGAGGGATACGTGGGCTTTAGATTGTCGGCGAGACCGACAGGACCACGAAGCGCAGCATCGGCAATCTCGGGACAATTCAACTCCTCCGGCTGTATGGAGTAGAAGCCCCGATCACGGAAACGTGGCGGTGTGCCACAAAACTGAGGATTGCGTTCGCGTGAGGTGACCTAAAATGCAAACCCAAAAAAACCAAAAAAACCAGAAAAAATAAAAAGAAAAAGCATTACGGAATCAACTACAGATCGATTAAAATAATATGCGTTGTGGCTGACCTGCAAGTCACCGTTGCGTATCCATTCGGCAACCCAACGCAGTTTGCAATCGCAATGAAGGAATCGTCCGCCCAAGGAGAGTCCACGCAACGTGGCATTCAAATGGGCAAACGCACCCTCCGGCACCGTGCTGAGTGGATTGCCGTCCAAGGCCAGCAGCGTAATGCTCGGATTGCCACGGAATGCCGCCTCCGGCAACGAGGTGAGCAAATTGAAACCAATATCTAAAACACGCAGCTCCTTCAGCGAATGCACAGCGCCAATGGGAAAATCGGCCAAAAGATTGTTAAGTAAACTCAACGAACTCAACGTTTTCCGGACACCCGCAAATGCCGTTTCCGCAATGCTCTGAATGAGATTCCGTTCCATATTCAGGGCAGTGAGTGCATCCAAGCCAGCGAAGACACGTATGCCACCAGCGCCCGGCAGCTCCTTGATGCCATTCTGCGAGAGATCGAGAAATGCGAGACTCTTCAGACCACGTATGCATTCCGGCACTCGCCGCTGCTTGGTGCCCTTCAGATTGAGATTCTTCAGACTCAGCTCGAGACCACGAAATGCGCCCGGAGATAGCGTCACATTGTTATCATTCAGCTTCAGCGTGGACAGCTTGTGGAGACCCGAGAAGGCATCGTCCGGTATCTGGGTGATTTGATTGCGCGACAAGTCGAGCAGATTGAGCCTGCCGAGCAGTTTGAATGCTGCAACGGGCACATCATTCAACAGATTATCCTGCAGATTGAGATTCTTTAGCATTGACTCCTGCCCCTTGAAGGCGCCACTGGATATTCTTTTGATGCCACAGCTCGATAGCTGCACATTGTGCAGACTCAGATTGCTGAATATATCATCGGGCAGCTCCTCAATGGTCGCATTGTTCACATACAGCAAATCCACCGGCTTCAGTCTCGCATATTTGTTCATCGCATCCACAAGTTGCGAGAACTCCACCTGCAATGGCATCGAAATTAGGATAGAAATCCCGAATTATTTCTTGATTTTATAATTAAGCAATTTAATAAAAGTACAGATTTTTTCAAGTAAATCAACTGATCATAAATCAAGTTGTCTTTTAAGTATAGCGAAGCTAGTGAGATACAAAGAAACCAACAAATTTTAGGATAATTTCGGAACACTTTGATACTATTTGAGCAACGAAATCATCAACATTGGGTAAATACATATATGAAATAGTTGAGTTTTCAAAATATGTTCAGTTTGTGTGAGTGATTGACTCACTGAAATTCTCTCGATATTTTGTCTTCTGTTACATATGTTTAGCCAACCATTTGCTTACCTGATCACATTGTACGCTGAGCTCTCGTCCCAGATTGTAGGCACATATGCAGCTCGTTTGCAGATCGGGCACTTCACGTTGCCAAGGACATTGTGCGCTGATCCTGCTGCTGCCTGCTAGAAGTAAAAGCAGCGACGGCAGCCAAAGCTGTCGATTTGTGGGCGTGGTCGCTGTTTTAATGATGTTGCGTCTCATCTTGGTGCCGGCATAGAGCTGCAAGTGACACAAAATAAGATGGAATGTTTTATATATATATATATATATATATATTTATACTGGTGCGCAGCGATATCTTAAAAAATATATACTTAATATATGTATTTATGTATGTGCGCAAAACAGTTGATCAAAAGGACACCATCGAAAGGGAGTCCAGTACGGACAGACGGATAGCTTTATCAATCAGTTGTCCAACTACTCTCAATTTCATTTTTACGCTCGTTAAACATCAAACTGTGCGTATCCTATGACCCCTATCTTACTGCTCATCATTCTCTTGTTGATCCTTTGGCAGTTTCATTTGATTAATTTGCCTGTCAGTCCCGGTGCGCAGGTCTCCTTCACATAAAAAAAAACGAAGCATAAAGATGCACAAAGAAAAAAAAAAAAATCCAAAGGCACAATAAATTCTGCATCCTCTTCAACATCAGCCAAAGCGTTTTGTGTGTGTGTGTCGGGCGGACATTTAATTTAATTTGCCAACGCGACAGGCGCGTCATAAAAAAAAGTAAAAAAAAAAAAAAAAAACCCTCCAACTCCCACTCCAAAAGCCAGAACAATAGCTAAGTGGCTGGCCCTTTTGGCCCAGTCAAAGCTGTTGACCTTTTTGCATAATCATGAATTATGGCCGCACTCAATTTTAGGCCTCACAAGTTTTGCATTTGAGGTGTCTGTATTTTTAGACTTTAGAGATTTTCATTGTTTTCTTATTCAACGCACACAAAGCGAAGACGGGTTGAATAGACATTAAATAAATGTTACGCATTCGCCGTGTGGTGCGAAGCGAAAGGTCAACGCTTGAGTGGAACAATGACAATTTGTAAAGTTTTATGCTACCAACTAACAATGACAAAAAAAAAAAACTACTTAAAACTTAAAGACGACTCTAGTCCAAATTTAATGTAGTTGTAAAAGTTGAAATAATGACGGCAAGATTTGTTTTTATTAATAAATGACATCTTTGCAAAAAAAAAAAAGAAACTCTGTTCATTATTCTTTCGAGCCTTACACTGTAATTATTATTTTTATTAATTAACAAAAAGCGAATAGCGAATTTCAATCAATTGATTTAATATATAAGATCTTAATTAAATCTGATTATTTTTTAGTGTAAGCCTGTAGCACATTAAATATGAATATAGTTACTTCTATCACTTGCCCGAGTTCAATGAATTCGTTATTTCATTTTGTCCATATTAATTCAGCTGAACAACACGTTAAGTTTTGCCTGAATTATTTAAAGGCAAAAGTAAAAGTAAAGTTTCAGCAGCCCCCCCACAAATGCTTCATTGATTTGTTTGCCATCCGAAAAACCACAAACAAAAAAAAAACACTATAAATTAATAAAAAATAATAATAACTGAATTAAGCTGCACGCTTCGCTCCCTCACAATGTTAATCAACGTTTTGTCTACTGATTGATAGTTTTTCAGCAGCATTATTAGTATTTTTTTTTGATTTTTATTATATCTTTGGCAGCCCTGCGGCTCAAAATGTCGTTTCGCTTGACTTAATTTTTCATGCGATTTGCGTTTTTTCCATCTCTTTTTCGCCACTTCGCTTCCCTGCGGCTTCTTTTGTTTCTTTCCATTTGCTGGCTTGGCTTCCTTATGTTTTGTACAATTCAAGTCGAAATTGCATTACGTGGCTAACAAATATTTTGCGCTTGAGTGTGCATTCCTCTTGACACCCCCCCCCCCCCCCCCCACTTGAGCACCCCCTCCCCCACTGCATACACAGTGCAATCCCATCCAGTCGCTCATTTCTCATTCGTCTGTCCGGCCACAAACTTTAATTAAAAAATTCTTGCACCCATTTTTCCATTCCGAGTTTTTACACTGTTGCCCGCCCGTCGAATTAATTGCATCACTAAAATTTTTTAATGCGCGAAAGTGCGAAAATTACAAAGACGCCAAGGTACTGAATGAAAAACGATTCAAGTACAGTTGTGCAACAAAGTTCCAGTTAAATCTAAAATTAAAAATTAAAAGAAGAAAAAACCATTTTTTCTCACCAATTGAAGGTGTAAATGTATATATATTTTTTTTTATATTATTCTTCTGTTGTGTTCCTGCCGCATAATTATTCACCTTTTTGTATTTTTTTTTTTTTTTGATTGCGTTGCCAAATTTGCATTTTTTAAGACAATGACCAAGAGAATCAGAGGCGGGCCAAAAATTTTTTTTGTTTTGTTCTTTTTCAACCACGTTGTTTTCCCTTCATCCATTTTAGGACAGCTTATAAACAAATTTCCCCTTAGGGTCTGAGCCTCACTTGAAACGAGTTTTAATTGAAGTTTTATTTAACAAAAGGGCGAGGAGCAGTTGCTGGCACACTTTTTTCTTGTTTATTTCCTTTTTTTTATTTCTGGCTGGCAGGCCACATTGTGGGCGTGGCTGGACGACCGCACGTTAATTCTGTTCAGTATTTAAGTGGATTAGTATTTGCAGGTGCACAAAAAAGTGTTTGGTTGTTTTGTACTCAAGATGAAAATTTGTCAATTCAAAACTTTTCCGACGTGAGTGTGTGGGTGGAAAAATGTGAAAGTGTTGGCCGGATTTGTGTTTGCTGAACTAATCTATTAAAGTTGATTTTACGTTGGTATTTTGCGTGGCAACAAAAGGTTGGGAAAAAAAATAAATATAAGCCATTAAGCCTCTGATAACGCTCTTCTAAAGATTGATTTAGTATATTGTAAATTTGATTACGTTTTAAATAGTCATAAAATTTCACCAACGGCTCCTTTGCATTGATTCATATTTATATTGCTTGAGCGTAAAAAAAAATCATCTGTTTGATAATCATCTGCAGTTGCTACCAAACCTTGAGATTAGCCACTTGTTGTTTCGCTAATTAATTGTTCTATAAATAATAAATAATAAGCAGCGACTCATAATCAACTGTTGTGATCATAAATATTTTAATTGCTGTGACGCTTTTGATTTGTTAAATAAACAAGTTATTGGGCTATATATGATGGCATATTGTTAAGATTAGGCTATCTTCAAGTGCTTAAAATTATTTTTAACGATTTGCTCAACTCTTTAATGAAGCTATGAAATCTGGAAAATGTTATAGAAAGCATTCAATTATTATAAAGTTCAATTGTGTGATCAGAGCAATATTTGTTTGATGTTTGCTAGAATCCGAAGTGAAACAACAAAAAGATTGCATTGTTTCTGGAGTTCTAGTTTATTGTACTTGTGCTTATTTGGTAATTAAATAGAAATCAGTAATGTGCTCTTGAAAATAAGATCGATTTAATGATTTCAAATGGTCTGACTAAACTAGCAGATAGTATACTTCAATATCGTGTCCACACAAATTTGGTTGGTCTCATCGAAGAAGTAGTTGCCGCAGGACTTCTGATCGAGGGTGCGACCATTGGCACACCGCAGATAGTGGCGGCAACCCTTGGTGGGACTCAGGACAAATGGTATTGTGCGACCCTGGCAACGATCCTCTGAGCAGACGACCTTGTTCGGCTCAATGCACTGTTGTGAGCTCTTGTCAAAGAACAGATTATCAGTGCATCTGCCCCAACGCGGATTTGGATCCGGGGAGCCATCCTCTTGCGCGGCACAAAAGAAGTAACCATGACAGGTGGCGCCATCTGGCACCAGAGCATTCTTCTTGGGTGACTTAATTGTGCCACAGACATTTTTCGGAAATGGATGAGCATCGCAATAGACTAAAGTTTTCGCCTCACAGTTGCCTGTTCTCTTTTGATAGTAGCCCGACGAGCAGGACGAATCCACCAGTTTGCCCTTGGTGCACACATGATACCGATCGCAGCCGAGCACATTATCAAATTTAACGCCGTCCTTGATGATGCTGCAATAGTCAAACTTGCTTGAATGACACTCAGAGTCATGGGTCCACACGCACATCTGTGTCTCCGAAGTGAAGTGCATATCGTCCGGACAGATGCCATAAATGGGCGTCTGCTCATCGAGACAGTAATAGTAGCCAAAGCATGACTTTGGATCCTGAACAAATTCATTCGTTGCGTTCGCACAGGACACATTGCAACCCTCCTCATCATCCAGCGAACTCACACAAGTCAATTTGTTCTTGTCGAAAAATGCTTTGGAGCCCGTGCAGGTGCTGTAGGTGCCCACGCCATTGACGCAGGTTATTGAGCGACTGCACGACTCTGGATCACGTATGACTGTTTTATCAGCGAATATCTCGCAAATATCATCAATACGCTGGCTCTGGCTCAAACCACAAATGGCCAAAACAACAAATGCCAATAGGCCGCTACTAACTGCAAGTAATTTAAGTTCAAGTTTTTACTCTCCACAAGAATAATTTCAAATCGAATTTAGCAAATATACCTTTCATTTTTTTTTTTGTGCTCTTTTCTGTTTGCCAACTGGCCACAAACTAATCAATGAAACAATTCCAATTGTCGACTTTGCTTGGCTTTTATATCAAAGGATCTATCGAAAGTAGCTGGCTTTATCAGTCACCTATAGAATTCTATTTAATCGTTTTGGCAAAGAAATACCCAAAGATTAGATTAATGCCTAATGCCATACACATAATGCGTGAACCAATAACAAAGTGTATATAGGACTATATATTACTCAATTGCGCAAATGTTGTGACTATTTTGTTGTTGTTCTTTATGCCATTGTCTATTCCATTGATAAATCATTTGGTGTAAAGTCGAAGATTAGCCGAATTTTACACCTGACACCTGAGAAATGCATAAATGAGATAAGTTAAAACTTAATTGTTATCAGTGTGAGACGCAAGTGTTAATATTGTAACACTTTCCATTTCACAGCAGGCACTTGATGTTTAATGATTATAAAAACAGTAAATAGTCTATAAAAAAGAAATTAAATTGAACACATTTTGAGCCTATTCTTTAAGTCTAAGGTTAATAGAGCTATAAAATTAGTCCATAAATTATTGTGCGTCAATTAATCAAATTATAGCTAAATTTATTTGTAAAACAGTTTCGTGTTTAATGGTCTTTGTGCGGTATTTTGTTAATCGTTGTCATTGCCAAAGATGTTATTTATTGTTTAAGACTACCTCTAAATGGTTTAGTTTTAATGATATGCATATTAACTAATCCACCTTTCAAGTATTTTTCTGGCATGGTTTTAACTTTGCTTTAATAATGCCACATTTGAGCTGCTTTTAGTCGACATGCTTATTAATCTCAACTACTCTTTATCTATTTTAATCGAGGGGGTCTCTTAATTACCCAAACTAAATATAAAAAAGGGAATATAGTATTTTGCACAACTTTGTCACAGTCTCTTAACTCGCACTGGTATTTAAGACCTCTCGGGCAATTTCCACATGTGGTTGCCTCTGAATCCATTTCTCACATCTTAGCTGTGGAAATAAATAGAACTATAAAGTGACTAGGCCAACATAAAATGGCCGAAAACAAATTGCTGTGTGCTTTTGTGGGCCTTGCCACAAAACTAAACCGTTACGTTTGTGCTCCCATATATATATATATATATATATATATGTATATAAATTAGGGCTAGTTTATGGCTGGGCGTTGTGATGATGAGACTGGAGTCTGACTTGATACTCCGACCCCTCCGCTCCACTCCCATCCTTAACAATAAATGATGTGCAGAGCACTTGAGCTTAAACTACTCTCCAAGCAAATAGAAGGCTCTATTGTGGTCAGTATTTGTTAAGCAGAATTTGGCCAAAATATCGCTTGTCAACTGGGTTTTAGATGGCTTAAAAAGCTTTTAAGCAACTACTGCAGCTGTTTACAAAAAACTCATAAGCGAAGTTTATGCAAATGCACAGGGAGGGGGGGAAGGGGGGGGGGGGTGTGTGTTGGTAGTTTGCAGTTTAGGCAACTACTTACGAGACACATCCGCTGTCTCTGCAGCTGTTGGCCAAATAAGTTAGTTCCTCTTTGGCTAAAAGAAGCGCTATGCATGCTACTTATAACTGTTCAAAGGTTCAATAAACTCTTTTCTTTCATGACTCACGGGACTAGCTACGCCCACTCCGCCGCCATTCCCCAATCCCTGTTTCGCTCGTACCTCTTCCAACTCCATTAAGCGACACTTAACTCATTTGTTATGCACAACTCGAAAGCCACGCAGAGCACACAAAGCCGTCAACAACTTGAATACCAAATGGGCCAAAAGAGGCAAGCGGCAACGGCGACAAAGACTCCGCCTTAAGACAGTGCGTGTCATATATTTCAGATATCGTAGGTGTATATATATTCAAATATATTTATATATATATATATCAGCGTGTACACATTTATCATATGTGAGTTGCCATTGTCAGTGCCGTCAGCATACGATGATGACAATGATGATGATGGTGATAAAGTCGCACCGTCAGCCCATATTATCATATTGTTGATGATGGCTCGAAAACGGGACTCACAACTTCAAATTGGCGGCTTTGTTAAGCGTATGCAAAAATGTGCGTTGTTTACAATTGGCTTTGAGTTTATTTATGGCAAATCACATATTTGCAGATACAGATACATATCAGCACGTAGCATTTTGAATTATAGTCGAAGCTGATTTGTGTTTGATTACTTTTCAAATAGTTCGAAATCAGTTCAGTTGCTACTGTTCTGCATCAATGGTTTTAGATTTGTGAAATGATTTCAAATATAAGCCACATTTTTTGTTTTTTTTTATCTGTATTCACACAGTAGTTGTTAGAAAACTTTGATTAAATTCTTAACACGCAAACTTTGTTAATAATTCTTGTTGCTGTTTGCACTTTCTTTTTTGGCTTCTTGCATAGGATTGCATCTGGTTTTCCCGACACACGCACCTGTCTGTTGCACCAGAAACTGCAGATGCTCAACGTTTGCGTGGAGCGGCGAGTGCAACGCGAAGCGCTTGGCAAACGCAAACAACAACAACAACAGCAGCAACAGCGGAAAGAGATGAGCGAGGATGAGGATGAGGATGAGGATGAGGACGAGGATGAAGGCGAATTTTATGACTGCGATGAGACCAATTCTGCAAGTGTTTCCCCAACTAAAGCGGTGTTGAGTTTTAAGCCAGAGGGTCGCCTAAAACGTATGGGCGACGAACGTTTGCTCGATGAGCCCGATGAATATCTGTATATACCCGAAACTCAGGAGCCGGTACCCAAGACTGAGGATCAGCTGCATGACGATGCTGAGGTTATGTTGAAACTGGGACCCGGTTCGGGTCTGAGCACACAAATGATGTGCACATCGCTGATGTCCGACATGGAGGCATTCAAGGCGGCCAATCCCCGTGGCAAAATGGAGGACTTCATACGCTGGTACAGTCCCAAAGACTGGGAAGCGGTGCAGGATGGTAAGCATGCAGAAAGTGTTTAGCATTTATATTTTGTATATAATTCAATAAACTCTCCAGAAGGTGGAGAGTGTAAGCATCAGTTGAGCGTACGCATGACAACCGAGGGCAATACGTGGCAGAAGGTGTGGCAGCAGGCACAGGCGGTGCCAGTTGCCAGGCAGCGACGTCTCTTCGATGATACAAATGAGGCGCTCAAGGTGCTCCACTATCTGGAGACGCGCAATATGAGTGAGATTTATGGGCTGACTATTATACCAACGCTACACACGGCCATACTCAAGTTGATTGTAAGTTGCCATAAATCTACGATAATTTTTAAAGCATATAAGCCATAAACAAACTAACATGCAGCCATTAAGGAATTGTGTAAAGTTATAAATCTTTTAATAATAAATGTTTGTTTCTTGACAGGACATCTACAGCAATGCGCATGTGGAGGATCTCTTTGCTGCACACATCGAGCAGCTCTTGGGCGATCTGTGCCGCCTCTCGCGCTCCCAATCCAATGGGGAGCCGAACGTGAAAGTCGTGCTGGATGAACTGGCCGAACTGGAGCGTCGTTTCTATCAGTACAAGTGCTTTGAGCGACTCGCTGGGTACCCAAAACGGAGCTCACTGGAGGAGGTCAAGCGTCAGTTTGAGGAAATACTCCGCAATGAGAACAGTTGCACAATTGTCGATAAGAAGCGGAGTGCGGCAGGCGATATGATGTTGGGTAGCGGTGGCAGTTTATATGATATACTGAGTCCCAAACTGGAGCAGGATATATCGAATCGTTTGATCAGCAAGGATTACGTTATACGTCTGGATGGTGATACGCAATCAAGCGAAAAGGGTCTCTATTTGGGGCCCCAATTCATGCGAGCCATTGTCACTGGCGATAAGTTGAGACTTTGTGGCGCTTTTACAGAGAGCACGACTTTTGTTTAGATACATACATATTCCAATTATCTACTATATAACCCGCTAAATATCTAACTATTTATAGCTTTTAATTTGTATGCATATGATATGATATTATATTCTATAATGTTCTTTTGGCAATTGGTGCTCTTGCAAACTTCAAGTTGTAAACATAATTGTAATAAAATTATTACCATATTCTTGTGTGAAATTGGCTCAACTTGCTCATTTTGTTAACCGCAACTGTTTCCTGCAATCAATATCAATTATAACAAGACAACATTTACACTTTACACTTACATGTGTGTCTACAACACACACAACCACATCTAATCACATAATCATTTCTTCCCCTCCCCTATTTTCCACACTCAATGTCTGGCTGTGTAGCACTTTAAGCCAGTTTCCTTAAGGCATTTTAGCCAAGCACCAAAAACTTAACACACGAATGACAGGCGGCAGCATGGCATGGCATTTCAGTACTTGAATTCAACTGCGCAACTTCAACTGCAGACATGAAAATTGCCTACATACCAAGCAAGACCAAGACCAAGTGGTAAACGCCAAGTTTCCGCCAAAGGCGTCTCCTTCAAAATAGCAGACTGTAGTTGTTGGTATGTGTGATGGCCCAAACTAACTCTCGTTTTGTGGGCCATGTTTAACAGAAATTATTTTAAGCGCTATCGTCGCCATAGCTGAAGCAACATTTTTCCCCACACGGCCACAACACACATAAAACATTTCTTCTCTTTCCAGTTTCTCTTTCATGCTTGGGTTTTTTAGTTTATATTATATTTATTTTCTTTTTGCTTTTTTGCGCCATTTTTATCCGGTACTCGTAAATGTTGCGCCACTAAATTACCTACGGGCTATAATTGTTTTGTGCACATGCCGGAGTCGGAGGCGGTGTCGGAAATTAAGAGTCTTCCACAGCAGTTCATGCAACAGCCCTGCAACAGCCTTACCACCCAAAAATATGCAAAAGCGTAAAAATAGTATATAAAAAATGGTTTAAGTTTTTCGTATTTATAACTCGTAAGGGTGCTGCAATGTTCACAATATTCCATTTTAATAAATTCTTTAATAGCTGTGAAAATACTTGTTGAGATATTTCGGTATTTGTTATAATGTTATAAATAGTTATATTAATTAAAGTCATGGCCATAAGCATAGCAAATAGGGTTAAGTAAGACGTCACTTATTGACCATAATTTACCAGTACAATTATTTCATTTATTTATTACAGCTGCCAAATGCATTTGCTGTTATTTGAAATCGTTGTCATAAGTTACTGTTGAGTTGTGTGTGCCACTAAATGTGCCCGCTGTACACAATAAATGCAAATCCACTTAGTAAATCAAAAATAAATTGCATATACAATCTATAAATATATGAAAAGACATTCATTGAATGTTAATATTCAATTCAATTTATACTATAAATGTGCAATGCGGTAGTTTTCAATAATATGGTAAAAAATTAATTAAATTCTCACAATCAATTTGGCATGAAATAGCTGTTGAATGGAGAAGTTCATTTCCAATTGATTTGATGCTGGTTTTGTGGTACCTACAATAAAGTGTGTATGTGTATATGTGTGTGTGTGGGTGTGTGTGTGTGCGGCCAGTGTTACAATTTTGCTGATGCAGTTGAATTTTAATGAAAGCATTTTTATTTTTTTTCTCGCACAGAAAATTGAATTATAGCAGACAGATATTGGGAGACATAGAAAGAGAGAAATGATGGCAGCCAGAGAAAGACAGAAAGACAGACAGAGAGAGAGAGAAAGAGAGAGAGAGATAGAAAGAGATGGAACTGCAAGGACTTGTTGAGATTTTCAATTTCTATTGAACTATGTGGCTGTTGCTTTGGTTGCAAATTGAAAAGTGGCTGGGAATAGAAATGAATGATTTTATTTTTAACATACTTTTTCTATTTGTCTGTCGCAAGACATAAAAATCTTTTCGTTAAATAGAATTGAGTGAGTGGGACTTACGCTCTCCTGCACATGAATTATTCAGCGATAGTTGCAGTGCAATCATAGTCCAATGTATTTGCTCTCAAAGATCTAATTGCATGAAATAGAGAGTAGTGAAGCGGCATTTACATTAAGAAATATCAAATATTTCTAGAGCATTTGTTTCATCTTTGTTGCAAGTCTATTTTAACAATGGCGCATAAAATCCAACTGTGGGAAACGTGCAGCAAGCGAAGCTGCACAAATTTGCATAGTCATCGCATAAGCGAACTGAGTGCAGAGAAAGATATACAAATTAAAACTCGCTTAAGATTCACAACTCAATAATTAAAAGTATGCCCAACAAAAAGATGAAGAAGAAAAAGCAATAAAAACACGAAAAGCAACTCAAATTAAGATTAAAACGTGCCAAAGAGCTACAATCACAAATTGAGCACACACTTTTTTTTTTTATTTTTTTTTTAAAGACACACTGTTGTAGCTATGTGCTTCAATTTGTGTGTTGTAAAGTTGTTGCTGTGTGTGTGTGTGTGTGTGTGTGTGCGTGTCTTTTTTTATTTTTTGTAAAGAGGTGTAACACATTGTCTGATTAGGCTTGTCAGCGGCAGCTGCCTTAAATCCAATCTTAAGCATCTTATTATAAATTTGCTGTATGCATAAATAAACACTTGACGCTGATGTGTCTGTCTGTCTGGCTGTGTGTGTGTGTGTGTGTGTGTGTGTGGGTTTGTCTAATTTACGAGTTTTGGGGTGTGGTAAAATGAAGACATACACAAGAGTACTTGAAAATACTCGAACAAGGTTGAATAACTTGTCATGAGCCAGGCGAAGAGCGATTGCAAATATTTGTAATTGAAGATGCCAATTGTTTGCCAGCAATTAGCCGTCTTGCCATGTTTTATGTGTGTGCGTGTGTGTGTGTGTATGCTGTGAGTGTGCGTATATTTAATAAAGTGTGGGTTAAATGTTACGCCCGCATGTCAATGAATTTATTTTTGAAAAATCTCTTAAAATTTGGCCTTTTAAAATTTAAATTCAACTTACGACAACATCCGCTTTGGCAATTAATCAACTCAAAGTTTTGTATTTAGCAGAGGTCTTTATCATTTTTAAGCAGGCTGCTACTTTAATCACATTTATCAATATTTATTCACAAGTGTTTTTTTTTTTGTCGAAGGCCACACTAGTTGGTTCGGCTAATCGTTTATATTTTTTTCTGATAGGCATAACAAATGTTGAACGAACGAGTTGCCATTTCAATAATAAACTAACCTAAAGAGTTCAATGTGTTAGAGCCACAAAATCACGTCAAGTTTGTTGTGTGTGCTAAATCACTGTTTCCATATGCGAAAATACATATTAAGCTCTTGTGTGCACAGTTCAACTTTACACATGTTCCCATAATTCTTTGGCGAAAGGCGCCTGACAAAATAGGATTATTGATATCAGCATTGTAAGCTGTGCACTTTTTTTTATAGATGATATATTAGTATATCATATATTTGCCCAGAAACAAGCTGAGAGAAATATTGCTGGGTAAATATTTTACCGGTACGCTTAAATTCTTATAAGCGGCTTTAAAAACTTTGCTTATACACTGTGCTAAAAAGGGATGCAAAAACAAAAACAACGCTGGGCAAACTTGAAGTCGTTGCAAGGTTCTTCCTACTGCTTCTTTTTTAATGTTTTTTTGTTGTCTTTTTGGGTTTTTGTGCAGATCAACTTGGTTCGTCGTACTCGCGTGTCGTGTCCCGGGGCGGGCAACAAGCCATGAGAGATGACGGCAGATAGCACAGCGGGGTGAGGTGGTGTCGGAGGGGGACGGGGAGAAGGACGAAGCATTTATTAACATTGCTTACTGGGGCATGGCAGATGCTGCCAAAAGGTGTTAAGTGGCAACAACGACGGGCAAATGATGATGAGGCAAACTCACTCATACGAGCTAAAGCCTCCGGAATGTGAGCGTCGAGAAATCTGCGTAAATTTCCAGCATAACCCCATAAATTACAACAAATAAACCAGCCCAACAAGAGGTGAATAATAAATATGTAGGATGCTGCTAGTTGGTAATCATTGACTGGCAATATATCCTGGAACCGACACACCCTAATATGAACTTCAAAAGTTGTTTATTTGAAAAGCTTTTTATGATTTTTTTTTTAGCTATAATTTGATTGAATAATGAATAGAAGTCTTGTTAAACTACTTAACCGATTTTGGGTGTGTTTCACATAAAACATAAAATAACCCTAATGTCAAACTTAATCACTTAATATCTAATAAACTCTTAGATTCATTGGCTTGAGCAGAAAAAAAAAAAATATGTTACATAATTTTCTAAATTTAATTGTGTAATTTAACTTGTTATATCAGTTAAATACTTATTCAAACTTCGATACCCCAGCAAAAGGATATTTTATGGCTGCAGGGTATTTAAATGCCAGAGTGCTGCAAAAATGAAATAATTTATGAAAGTGTCTGCACGTTACCGATTTACCAGGGAGTCCAGGCCAAAGCATTTTTTTAATGGTTAATTAAATTGGCAAACGAGAAGTGCAAAACGCGCAAGGCGAACTTAATGTTTATATGCCAAATTGATAAAAAAAAAAAAAAAATAAAGAAGAAAGTAGCGATGGGCAACCCAAATTGGAAATTCAATTGGAAAACAACTGTTAAAGCATGCACACACACACACACACATAGATACACCAACATTTGCTCAAAGTTACGGACAACGCGCATTGACTGTGGTCAGAAATTGGAAATGAAAGAGCTGAGCGCAGACTCAACGATGAATCTGTCAATGAATCACGCAGAATATAGAAACTTTGATATATAAAAATATATATATAATTGGATAAATAGCCAACTTATTAGAATGTAGCAACTTTGAGCTTAACTATCATAATATTTATAATCTTTGAGCTAACCAATATTAATATATAAATAATTGGTTAATGCAGTTAAGCCGAACATTTGTGCTAGGATCCTTATAATTAAATTGCTCAAAATGAATTGCTTAATGAATATTATAAAAAAAAAAGATACCAAAAATGTACAGATAGAAAATTAAGAAAATCTTTAAAAATTCGTATCATTAAAAATGGAGACAAAAACATTATTTTGAATGCCAGGATATTGTTGTATGTTTTGTCTGTAAATACAATGTACCTCAAAAATGTCCAATTCAAAATTGATTGTGTCCATTTAGATAATTTGTATGTAACTATCGCAAACACTTTGGTGTCATCTCTAGCTAAAAGTGCATTTGGAGCTCAAGAAAATTACGTCAGTGGCTTGGCGCAAGTGCATGCACACACATACACATTGACACAAAGACCAACCCAAGCACAGACATACAATCACACACATAAGTACACACATACACACACATAAGCATAGACATACACATACACACACACAGAGACAGACCTATAGATGAGTGACTGCTTGGGTGCTTAAGAGATAGACCAACGCATGCCCGACTGGGCAAACAGTGCGTGTGGCTGTATGTGCGAGTGTGTCTGTGTGTGTGTGTGTGTGTGCGTGTGTGTATGCGAGTGTGCGTGTATGTGTGTCAAATATGGCCACAGCAACGCAGATAAAGTTGGCAATGTTGCCACAACTGCCCTTCATCCCCACACTTTACCCGGCCAATGACGCAGACGATTGAATGTGCTCCCAAAAACCCGTTGAAAGATTTTGGGACGCGTTGCGAGAAGTGGGTCAAATGCCACATTTTTGGCCTGCAGCTGAGACGGCAACAGCGCTGCCTAACGGTTAATATTATTGCGCTTTTGCCGCTTATAGCTGGCCATTGTTCTTGCCGTCGCCGTCGCCGTCGCCATCGACGTTGACGTTGACGTCGCTGCTGCTGAGATTTGTAGCCAACGTTGGTTGCCTCTTTGTCTGCCAGCCTGCCACGCTGGCAGTGAAGGCAGCGGCAACAAAGTCAAATAGGCGCACACACAAAAGTCAAACGGCAGCCGCTTAAATTTACTTTACGACTCATTGTAAACGGCATAATGATGTAGTCGGCGACGATGATGACGAGGGAAGTGTGTGGTGAGCAGGAAAGCAGCAGCTGAAGAAGCTGCCAAGTTTTGGGCTTGTGCAATCGACCATGTGAGTGTGCTGCTCTTTCCGTGTGTGTGTGTGTGTGTGCGTGTGTGTGTGTGTGTGTCTGTGTGTACTGGTGTGTATTCTTATTGCTCAAATTGCGTTAGCAAATTGTGTGCATTATGATTACAAATTTTGACAGAAATTGTTTACAACATTTTACATATTACATATTATTTAATACAAACAGAAAATGTGGCTTTTTAATCATGTAAATATTGTGTGAACTCCATTTATCAAATAGACAAAAAAAAACAACTATAATTGACAGATGTATGATTAAGTCTAAGCATATTCTGATTTTAAATTTCTTACAAACTTATTCAAGTGGGCGCAGACTAAGAACTTAATTTAAACTCAGCCTTTCGTACGATTTTTTTGATCAAATATATTTGTGTGAATTTCGAAAATAAATCCAATAACACCAGACTCAAATAGTTTGAACAAATTTAGTGCATTTAAAAGTCTGTTCAATTTTGGATCAATTTATTGCAGTTGGAAATTGTGTCGCATTCTCAATTAATTTTAATAAAAATAAAGTATTCATTTCTATCAAGCTTTGTGTGGCAATAAGTTTTGTTTCGATTTAAGCTTGCAAATGTTAAGCTTAAATTGTGCAAATATGCAGCTTAGTTTATTTGAAAACCTATTAAAAGTCGGTGATGGAAAAATTCAATAAAATATGCAGCATTGTTTATAAAATTACTACCGATTTTAGCTTGCCATAAATAAAGTTAAACCTCTGCATGGAAATTTAACAAAATGTTTTTTTTTTTTTTTTCTTGTTATTTTTGGATTGCTGCTGCCTTTTCTACTTCTCGATAAAAATGAATTGCTCATTGAGAGTTTGGGAAATTTTTTATGTTGGTGCTAAACGTAATTGTAATGTTTATGTTTCATTTATAAACATATAAATTTTCCTCTTCGTGTGGCTATCAAAGCTTAATTAGTGCTTACAATAAATTGTTGGTGGGTCTTAAAGCTGTTCTGGTGCAAGTCTTTAATTCTTATTACTTGCGTTAAATAAACGCCATGATTGTTAAAATTAAGTTGCTGCTGTCGCTGGTTGCTTTTTGTTGTTGTTTCGGGTGTGGCAGCAACAACATTTTGTGTCAGCAATTCGCCGACGGCGTTGCAAACTGATTGAAGCGCAGTTTGTCAGCGGTTATTGCTTTTTTTTGTTTTTGTATTCACTACTGCAATTAATGATGTTGCCGCAAACTGTGGCATGCTGTAGGCAGCTGGCCAAGACAGTGTCTCTGTCTCTCTTGATACCCATACATTTATTATATTTGCGCTTCTTTCAGACCGCAAATCGAAGTCAAATTGAGACACTCTACAAATATAATGTTTAATTAAAGCTGTAGCCGCAGGCCAGTGTGCAGAAATGGATTAATGGCCACTTGCAAAATGAAGTCTGACAGTGAAATTTATTAGTTGCAGTCAACATTTAAACCTGAACCTGCCAACTAAGCTCCCAGTGGCTGCAGCGAGTGCTATCTGCAACTCCGTGTCGTACGTGTGCTCGAACATTTTGTTACCTTGACACACACACACACAGACACAGACTCAGACACACCCACAACACACCCATGCTGCGTGGCTGGCATGTGAACGAGTGTGGAATATGTTGCAGCACATGCACACACACACACACACACACACATAGTTGAGGCAAATCCCATTTGTCACGCATGCAACGATTCGGGTCTCGACCCGTTCGGTTTGTCAGTCTCCATTGACCCGTTAAAGAAGCCACCTGTGTGTATGTGTGGGTGTGTGGGTGTGTGGGGTATCTGGTCTGGCCTGCTCAAATTTTTTGGGGTTTGTAAAATCTAATATAAATGCAAAGGTAAATGTCAAAAATTGTAAAATTAAAAATCACATCTGCCAGGCACAACACCATACACTACCCTCACACCGCCCCCCCCCCCCCCCCCTCCCCATATCCTGCCTAACCCATTATTAAATCCAACCACTGTCGGCCGACGGCAAGTCTCAACTATTTGTGTGCAAACACGTCGCATACGTAACATATTTTTGCAGTAACTGTCACATTACGTATACGCAATCAGTCGTCAGTTTGTGAATATGCCACGACGAAGAAATTTACTCAGCGTTCGCAAGCAAAATTAACTGAGTGTCTGGTGTCGTTGCCATGATTGATACCCCAGATACTCTGTAATCAATTTCAGTTCGCTAGCGTTCGTGAAATTGGCAGAATATTTGAATTATACTCAAAACAGACGCTAGAGAAAACATAAATATGAATTTCATAAAATACTCGAATATGATTTATTTTATACCATCAAATTCAAATTGAAAGGAAGTAAACACTTTGTCCGAGAGTGTGCTTCAAGGGTTTTCCTCTATCACTGTGAGTGATTTTGATTGAACAACTCGTTAGATATCATTTCATTTGTGTAGATATGATGGTTCATCAACCACATAACCCAATTTCCAGATATTGCCAAACACATTTTCCAAAAACAAAAAAAACAAAATAAAAAAGGAGTAACTTGTGTGGCAAATGAAAATTTCATCTATGCAGCATGTTGTACATGAGACCAAAAAAAAAAAAAATAAAATAAATAAATAAAAAACGAAATAAAAATGTATTTTTGCGGCTTTAGCTATTCATGCATGAATTGGCTGTCAGTAAATGAGGAACTCTGGGTTTGGGAATGCCATTGGTATTGATAGCGACAGCAATATTGACAACGACAGCGACAAAGTTCAGACGCGAGTTGAGGGCCACACAAAGATTATGACGAATTTTTAAGTTAAATTTACGAGGCAGAAAATCGTTTCGCAGTTTTTCATTAAAATTGCATTGCGTTAAAGCTGTGCATTTATCTGCCATGCTGCACTTGATTTTTAATTTATACACATGCACAGCCGGCAAAGATGTACGTGTGTGTTTCTCTTTAGGTGTTTGTCTGCAAAAATGAAAATGAATTTTATTTTAATTTGTGCGCAGGCATCAGCATACACAGCCACATATTCCAACTAAGGTGCACAGGTCGACTGTGGGGGTTAGGAGTCAGCGATCCCAAACAATATTCACACACAGACTCATTGACACACACACACACACACACACACACACACACGCACACTCATATTCATATACACTCACGCATGCGACTGACTGAAAACGGAAATATGCACAATTCTTCAACAAGACAATGTCAGCTAGTCTGGGAAGTAGGTAGTTAAATAGAAAAAGGAAAATAAAACACAAAGAAGAGAAGAAAAGAACAATAATGGAAAATTATAAACTGAAAAGTTTTGCTGCCATTTTCGCAACTTTCTGCAGTTGCACACAATTATATAGGCTTTGGAAATTGCTTGAGTTTTCAGTTTACTTTGTTTCAGTGCGTTTTCTGCTCGTCGTTTTTCATTCTAACGTAAACGAATTTTCCTATAATTGCTTAAGTGTGTGTCAAATGAATAGATAAAATACTTAACAGGGATTCTGTGCACTCGGGTCAATTAAAAAGATATGGCTATAAAATGTCATATAAGTATTTGTTTAACTTATTTTATAATATTGTACATGAGCTTAGGAAGGTGGAAAAATTAGAAATGTTTGTATAATAATAAAGATTTTATTAGTCTGTAAAATACCATAATGGAATCGAATACCGAAGAAGCTGTGTAACCAATTAAGTACTTTCAACGGTAGCTTTACACATTACTTTAATTTACTCAAACTGGAACCCAAATGCGAATCAGCTTGATATCTTGTTAAAAACAGATTCAAACAGTTAGCGATATCATTTTAAATTTAGTATATCAACGCTGTCTAAAAAAAATCACAGATTGAAAAGCTGTCAAAATCAGATTCATGCGGCTGACAAATTAACAACAACAAAAAAGTGCAATACGAATGTACCTTTAACATTTAATAATTCAAAAAATAAAAGCCAATTTAATAAATTAAACCACATTGCAAGGAAATGGCGCATTAAGCGAATACGATTTTTGCAGCTTGTCGTATTTCATAGTTTTTCTGCAAACCCTTAAAAAAGAATAATACCTTAATTTTGCAGATTCTCGTATTTCATAGTTTTTTGTGCAAACCACCCTTAAAAAAGAATTATACCTTATGCATGAATATGATTGTTTGGTTATTATAAAAATAGCGGCGTATTCAATGCGTATTTATTTTAAACACATCTTTCGTATGCATTTTTCGTTGCCACATAACAATAAAATTGTGTTTATCTCTTTGGTGCCAAAAGCACACAACGAACGCATTTAACTGAGCCGCAAACAACAATAATTGTAAATGCATATGTATGTATGTATGACCATATTTGTATAGCGCATAAGGACAAATGTATAGTTATATATTTACATTTGCATAAATCGTGTGCACATTGACAAATGGCGGAAAAGTCAGCGGAACAAATATTGCAGAATCCGTAATAAATATTAAACAATGTGTATTCGATATTTCAATATTGAATAATCATTAAAAAATTAGCTTTAAATCTCAATTAAAGATTTAAGCTGTACAAATGTATAATAATAAGTGAGAAACTTAAGTGTTAAATAATAAATAATTGTCAATTTACAGCATTTATAACACTTTCAACGAATGTGCTAATTAAAATTTGAGCCTTTGCTTAATAAACACATTTGTTTAACGAAGATTTGCAACAATTGTGGCTTGCGGTTGACTAAAATAAAGTGCTTTTGAAGCTTCCCGTTAATTCATTAAGCATAAAATGCTTTAATCCCGTTTATTGTTTATTATTAAAATTTCTAATGAAGTAATCACAATTGTTTGTTATGCAAACAAAGGAAAATGTCATTAAATCAGTGCATGCAGTGAGTGAGTGACTCAACACCTTGCAAAAATCAACTATATTATTAATTAAAGGTAACAATCAGCGTTTAACCAGCAAAGGGGGGGCAAGCAGGGAGATAAATGAAAACAGGTCAGTGCATAAATTGTAAGAAATCGGCAAAGCCGGAAGACAAACGACTAAAACAGTGGAAAACGAAATGTAAAGAGAGCCAAAGACAGCAGTGACAACTTCATGAATTGTGCAACGAGCCAAAAAGAGTCTTAAACAGAAGGGGAACTAAGTGAGGTATGCAACAGATAAAATACACTGGCAAAACATTAATTTAAATAAATATGCTAGTTAAGTTGATAACCAACAGATAAATGCGCTTAATGCAAATCACCAAAAGATAAATATTAATAAAAAAAAATAAAAAACAAAACACGAACTTTAAGTAAAAATACTTTGAATACCAAGTTTCATTTAGTTAATCTCATTGAAAATTTTATAATTTTTTTTAAATTTATTTAGGAAGATAACTGGGTGCGCTTAAATAATCTATTTAAATAATAAAAACAAACAGCTAGAAAAAAGAGTACACTAAATTCCAATATTATATATCTCCAATGTACATGGAAAATCTTGTTTTTTTCACAAAACTTTTGCAAACTCCACAACTGACTGCTCGAATGCTGCGAATCTCTGAGTAAAGACGAGTTTTTGTATTAATTAAAGTAGTATCTCTGGAGTACCCTCTGTTAGGGTATTATGGAGATAACAAAAACAGACAAGAGACAATAAATTAAAATGCAAATTTCAACGAAAATGTGTGTAAACATAAAACACTTGCGAGGGAATGCTAGATGCAATCAAGTTGGTCTGAACTATGTCTAAGAAGCTGCTAACTGGCAACCCAAGCATGCAACTGTTGAAATTGTGGCGACAATAAGACCAACTGTGAAGCAACCAGGGGCGGACTGGTCCATTGAGTTAATGGGCCCCTAAGCTGCACAGCACGAACACATAACAGGAATTAGAAAAAATAAAGTAAGCAAAGTAATAATAAAATGCAAACTTAAAAATGTTGCATGTATATTTAATAGCGCTGGGGCACAGCGAAGGAAAACCAAGTGATAATTCTTCAAAACTTTTAGTACAAGTTGTTTAGGACAAGTATATCTTGTTAATACTAATCGAGAAATGAATTATTTAACTGCCAAAATTCCACTCCACAGACATATATATAAATTGTAATCAGTAACAAATATTTTTGGCAGTGAGAAGTGCTTACAATTCAAATATTAAAAATTGTCTATATATCTTTCTTTATATACTCTTTTTTTTAATCGACTCGGTCCTTTTGGCAAGAATCCACACCTGTTGTAGACTTGGCCGTCTGTTGAAGCGGAAGTGTCACGGAAAGCGAAAAAAATACAGCTATAGGTAACAAGCGACTGGCTAATAATACTTGCAAATGGCGACTTGGCGACGACCAACTGACCCAAAAAAAAAATACCAAAGAATTTGATGCGAATCTTTAGGTAGATTGCCAGCCAATTGCCATAAACAAGTGCCACTTTTACGCCCATTGTTCCGCCAGCGTTGAAGGTCAACTATTGTTGCTGTCGTTGTGTGTGTGTCTGATGGATTGAGCTCGTGCCAAAAATGAATTCGCTCCAGTTACCACGTCTTACTTACCCCATATACCGTGTTTGGTGTTCACTCAATAAGAATAACCCCATTGATATGTCCAATAGTTTTAAATTGAAAATTTGTGCCTTACCTAAAAAGAAAAATCAGCGAAAATACAAATATTAAACGTATATTTCATTTTATTTGCTTAGAAATTTAGTTTTGTGATACAATTATTTATGTACATTACATGTCTATGTGTGTGTGTGTTGTGTGTATGTCCAAAGTTGCAGCATTGTTTTGTGGTTCTGCTTGTGCTGTTGGTTGTTTCCCGGTTCTGCCTAGCCAACTGGGAAACACCCGCAGAACAATAAAAAAAAAAAGTTTTTTTTTTTTTTACAGGTTTTTGTTGCTTTAACTGCTCCTCTGACCGTCGACCCGAGCAGAGAATAGCAGCAAATACTAGATAAAGCATAAATAAAATATAACAAAAACTAAAATGAAATAACTAACAGAAGAGCAACTGCAATTGCCATTGCCACTGGCTATGGTCGAAGAGATTCTCAAATGGCTTTTGTTTTGTCAAATGAGTGTTTGCATACTTCCCACAAAGCGCTGCCAAAGTCAAACCAAAGCAATTGAGCCCAGAAAGTATCGAACAAAAGATTTACTAACATTTACAACTTAGCCTGTGGTACAGGAATAATTATGGGAATCTAGCAAATAAATTAAAGTAACCATTAAATGCAAATAACTGAAATCGAATTGGTTAAGAGATATATGTTGAACAAATTATAAGTAAACGTTTGAGCTAAAGCCAGCGAAAATACTATAAAAAAAAAAATAGATAACTCGACAAGTAAATACCCTGAATCAAAGTTATTGCCCATATTAAGCCGAACTAGTATTCAAATATTCAATGCAATACAATTTGTCTGGGCAACTTTTCTAAATGAACAACATATTTAAATTTGAACTTTTTTAAATTTTTGCCAACTTAATTGGCTGGCTTTAAATCGTATGTTTTATCATCGTTTCACAAATCGCAGATATTAGTTGCAAAGGTTTAGACAACATGGAAAAGTAAACACAAACACGTCCGATGTTCTGAGTGAAGTGCCAAAAACATGCTACAACCTAACCAATCTAACAAACTAATGAATAAAAATTCAAATATGTACCATAAAAAATGGAATGCAATCAATACAACGGACCAACAGTTCAATTGCTAACAGTGGCTTAAATAAACAACACCCACACCCACATCCGCACACACACACACACACACACACACACACACACACGCTGCCAAATTGAGCAGCTGAATTGGGGCAGAAATGTTTCCATTTGAAATGTTAACCAAATGTTGTATGAAGCGATGAATTCAATTTAAAAGATTTTTCATCAAATTCAACACGTCGACACAGACACGAAGGACCTGCAAAATGAATTATTGCTGTTGGGCGTTACTTTAGACCTAAATCTGTGAGCTGGCCCAACCGAACACATACAAAATGAAAATGAAAATTAATCATACCCAGTGATTTTTTGGTAACTGCGCCGAGAGCTTGACGGCTCTTAAATAAATACCAAGAGCCAGCAAGTAACAATAAACACACCGAACATAAGAAACAACAACAGTTGGCATTATCTTGATGGCATTTGCCACCCGCACTTTTTGGATAGAAAGGAGACCCCAAAGCAAATGATACGCAACTCACTACCAATCTCAATTCCCGCCAGGCGGGCAGCGTCAGCCTTGAACTGCACAGTTTGACAGCTGAGCAACAAATAAGTATATATTTACAAATATATATATTATATATATGTATATTATATATATATCCTATATTTGCTTAGACATGACCATGCAGTTTGAATACATTTTAACAAAAAGTATCTTTGGTTTTTCTACTCGTTGACCAATGGGGTAGTGCGATTTGTAGAGAGCGCATGTTGCAGCGGAAGTCATTTAAGATTTTATTATTATCTTAGTCGTAATGTTATCAGTTTGTTACTTCTGTGGACGCGTCATCCATCATTATTATGCACTTGCTAGCTTTCCATGTTTTGTTTTGGTTTCTTTACCGCTTCTCTTAATCATAAAAGCGTTAAAGTAAAGATAAACTTGGCTACAATTTTAAGGTATCGTATATCCGGCTGGTTTGAGTAGATGCAGCTCCGATTTAGCTGTTTTTCTTGGGTTTTTTTTTTATTATTTATTTTTGGCTCTCACACGAATTAACGTTTAACCATTACTGATTTTTATAGTTAACAAAACTATACACAAAATATACACACAAATAGACATGAATATAAGCGTAAATAAAAAATATATAGAAAAATAACACTAACAAAAATTGTTGTTATTTTTGGCTGTGACTTTGGGCTAAACAATTTGCATAAACCGCAAAATCCGCTTGTTTGTATTAGCATTTGGCTTGGACCGTCAATAAATTTTGTAGCTCCCCGAAAGTCGTTTAAATTTTTGAGAGAGAAAACTTGAATTTTTATATGCAACACAAAAATGCTATATACATACATACATATTTAAATTTGTGTTCTGCTGTTGCTGTAAAACCAGATGGCTTAGGACGGGAGGGTGTGGTGACTACATTCGTATCTGTCGGGTGTATTCATCTTTATGAGGAATTCATTCATGCGTTCAGCTTAAGTCGATAAACGGTCCGAGAGGAAAGACAAAAGTTTTGCAGAGCCATGCAAAATGTTGAAAATGGGCAGCCACAAAAGCGCCCAGCATCTCACGCCCTGCCCTCACAAATTTGCTCCCTTGGGGATTAGTTCCAGTCTCAGACATGAAAGCAACCCAACTAATAAGTTATCAATCAAATATATTGGCATATGGCTTGGACCTGCATGCAATCAATTTGTGTGATAAAGTCAAACCTTGGACAGTCCAAGGAGTTGGGGGTTGAGTATCGGGATGGGGACAGTGTTGGGAGTTTTGGGGTTGGGGTTGAGGCTTGAGGGTTATTGTGTTCTTTTGCTGTTTAGCTTTGTATGTTTGACAGTTGTAAAGTGATTTGCTACGTGATTTAGCTGGCCCCTTAACTTTTTGTTGTTGGTGATTTATAAGGTGGTTTTACCATATGCCAAATTGTACCAAAATATGATTTGTATGTATTAAGAAATTTAATGTGAGTGCTTGGATAGTTGAGATCATTTCGTTGGCTTCTTTCTCGAAGGATGATTAATAGTTGAACTGATTTCGAAAGGATGTCGAATGCATTGAGCTTTTTCTGTTGAAAAACCATTGTTTAAGTTTTCAAGAAACTCGAAATTTACTTGTTAACTTTAACCCCTAACAGGTTTTGTTATGAGCATAGCTCGGAAATATTTCATATGCTAACAATTTGAATATTAAAAATATGATTTCACTGTATTGTCATATTTCTCAGTCAATAGATACAATTTATTTATTGTTAATCGCATTACTCATCTTCATCTTTAATATGTATTAACCTGTTTATTGTCACATTCTACGTGAATTCTAATGAAGAACATGCTAAATAAACCGGCTGCTTATAACTAAATATGAAAACGTTATAAGCAGTAACATAAGAAACCAAAAACTATATTATAAATGTATTTGTCAAGTCAAGCATCATAATAACACAGACATGAACAACTTGCATCAATTTTTGTTTGTTTATCAATATCGAAACGACATTTCGTCTGTGATTTCCTGTTTATCGAATACAACAATTTCACGAAAAGTTTTTCTTTGCTACAATGAAAGGAAGCAGAACTCAGACGAAAATAGAACAAAAAAAAAATAAATAAATTGAACGGAACTCATACAACTCAAATGTAAGATGCCGATAAAAATGACAAAGTTTCTCTTAATGTCCCATAGAGTTTTGCGGGCTGAGTAAATTTCTTAAATATGCTAATTTCAAGACTATAAAACCAGTAACAGCAACAGCCAAAACTTAACGTGTACAATGAAGCGTAAAGTGTATATAAAAAACAAAAATGACACAAGATGTTAAGAGATTAAAAAAATGTTGACCAGAATGTCAGATGGCCAAAAACCAAAACAATAAAAATAAAAAAAAAAACTCATGATGATGATGATAATGAGGTTTCTCACAGCAGATACGCTGATGAATTCAGATGATGTGGGCAGTAAAATATTTCGCATTGAGGAAGTGCCTCGCATGCTTTTTTGTAATTTAAAATTCCATTTCAATAGATGAAACACACTTGCCAAGGCCAAGCATTCCCACCACTACCAGCTAATCAATAAAATCAACAAATTGCGGCTATTTTACAATTTTTTTTTGGTTTTTTTTTTTTGTGCTCTACACCTTTTTTTTTTAGTATAGCTTAGGTGTTTTTTTTTTTTATATGTTCAAGTGACTCTCGTTGAAGTGCGGCTTGGGTGCCACAAAAGTGGCATCTGATCGAGTTGCGTAACGAGGAGTCGAGGAGTCGTCGCTGTTGGGTCTGTTGGTTTGCTGGGTCAAGTGTGACCAAGTGAGTTGTAAATACGAATGCATGGTATATGAAGCTCATAGCTTATGATAGATAGATTGCCGTAGTTAACTCTCGACTCGAGACTCCCCAAGCAAATAAAGTTAAGTGAATTGCATCGTATTCAAGTGTTTGTTAATGTAAAATGTGTGTTTGCCAGACTCGCTCATCGCAGAAGGATGGGGATGCGGAGCAGCAACCGTCTGCCGAAGTTGATAACATGTTTTGCTCGATTTGAAGATTGATTGCAGCTTAAGCTGCAAGGCAAATTAAAACCTGAGCGGATAGCATGAAGCTAGTTATCGATTATGCGCAAAGCGCTCCTATTAAATGACAGTTTTTTATACAATTTTTATAGACTACACTCACTTAAAATGAGAGAAAGGGATTAATAAAGTTATGGAAAATGATATAACGTTGACATTAAGATGTGAGTTGATTTAGCCAAGTCAGTCTGGCAGTCCATGCAAGAAACTTTAAATTTGGAATATAAATTCTCGTACTCTATACGCAGATCAAGTTTTTTTTTCCATTTAATGGATAACTGCACCGACAGCATTAAAATTATACCTAGTCATATAATTGATCAATTAACCATATTATTGAGATCGGAAAAGCAACACAGATTTTGCTAATCAAAACGTTTTGTAATATTGAAGAAACTACTATTTGCAAGTCAAGTATTTATTCATAAACTCGATTCAGGGTATCTCCCATTCGAGCTGTTTCACATTCTGTCATTCTCAATGGTTTAAAGATAGAGGTTGACATTAGTTATTCTGCTTAAGCCAGTGGGTAAATTTAAAGTTCTCAAGGCACATTTAACATTTAAGTTGGGTGCATTGGCTGTTCAACGTCTTTTGTTAATGTCAACTTAAATTCCAACTGTGGCCTGTGTGCCGCCTAGGTCCCGACCATAAACAATTGCTGGCTTTGCTATATAAATAAAGACGTAGCCTTCATGTTCGCAATATGCCATCGCAATATGTATTAACTAATCCGTTCACTCTGTCTCCTCGTATACGGTCACAACTTTGTTGAACGAATGAACAAAAGAAATGGCTCTTTGTCTTTTAGATGGATATGGCAGTTCATGTTTAGTGAAAGAAATTGGCTCATTACGTTTACGTAGACAATAAAATATAATTTAGATGCGTGCAATTACCACTTGCCATTGACATTGAAAGAAGAGTCGTGCCAAATGTTAATTAAGTTCATCAATAATTTACCTGAACTTGTTTATAATGCTCGGCACAGCACAGCACAGCACAGCACTATAATGAAGACATCAAGAGTAACAGCAAAAATGTTGTCGGCAACAATAAAGTGAAGGCATAAAAGATATCTGGATTGGATGGATTGTTGAATTGTTGATGGGTTGGATTGCTGCCTGGCTTGGTTGGACAGTCAACACTTTGCCATTGGTTTTCTTTCGCTACGTGCAGCAAATGAAAGCGATTTTCACTGACTAACTGCCAAAGCATCCATTGAAAAAAACCGAAACCGAACCGAACTCATTTCAACTCAACTGAACTGAACTGAAGTGAGCCATGGGCACATTATGAAAAACGCTTTTCATATTTATTGTCGGCTCGTTTATGTTGTGCTTTACTTTTTTGAATTTCGCTTTTGCTTTTGCTTTTGCTACACTTTATTTGTTATAGCCGTAATGAGGGGCAATTTATGATAATTTCAGGTAAGGTCTGCACATAAATCTAAGTTAAGAGTGAAATTTACAGCCAGTGTCCCGCAAACAAAAAATATATAAAAACAGTTCGAAAAGTCAAGAAGATGACAACAGTAAGATAAATAATCTAATAACTGCTTCAGCATCAGCTCGACATTGAGATACTTTTTAAATAGATTTGAATGTAAACGCTTAAAAGTGTCTTGTCGATCCAGCAGATACTTTGCATATTTAATGTGAGTATTTCCTAGTGATTTTAGTTTGCAGTTGCAAAATAAAAAATGCATTTTTATCGTTTGATTACCTTCGAAGACGATAGTGAACCAGTTTTGTGAGGTACGCGTAAATTATATTCTACTTTCATACATTGATCACCTCCCCAAGGAGTAGCATTCATGCCCAACAGTAGAGAAAGGAAACGCCTTCCAATGTCATTCGGTCAATTTAACAGGGTATATTAGCTACAAATACATATGTATTAAGGCACGAACGATTTACAAACAAATTGCCGTCGTTGTCAATTTATATTAAAACTAATAAATTTGACAGAGCGTTACCAACAGCGCTAAAAAGATCGGAGACGCCCCCTTCTGGCTATAAAAAATATACTTGTCAACTTTGCTGCAGGTTGTTGTCGATGTTGTTGTTGTGTGTTTGTTTGCTGAAACAAGTGAAAGTGTCAACGCCATGGAAAATGATGAATGGCCCTGAGACTACGGCCACGACTCGGGGCACAGGCAACAGAAAAAAAAATATCACAAATATAAATAGAGACTGGAAGGCTGGCCAATGCGGCGTATGCGTAATTTATGTGCTTTGCATACACACAGAAGGTGTGTGCTTGTCCGTGTGTGTCTGTGTGTGTGTGTGTGTGTGTGTGTGTGAATTGTCTCTTGGCTGCATGTGAAAAGTCTGTCATCATAGGCAATCATTAACTGTTAACAATGAAACCACTGAAATCAAGACTTGTGCCAGCAAATAAATGACGCACAGCACAATGGAATGTCGGGAGGTTCATCCGTTGCGTAATGGCCCTATTTAAAAATACCCATTGAAAGTTCTACAACTTCTAATAAAAAAACAACTAATAGACCGAATAAAACATTTACATATAATATTTATGGACAGCTATTAACATAAGACTAAAAAAAAATGTGCAAATTATAATCAGCTTTTGACTTAGAGTTGTTTGAAAGGCCGTCTATAGATTATTATAGAAAATTGTTTAAAATACTATAAACATGTTTCCTTTCTCACAACAAAGTAAAATTAAATTGGATTGCAGTATAAATATAAAAAAAAAACTTCAGGTTGTTTATTGCTTGGTTTAAAGAAATCGCTGATTCAACAAACACATTCGATATTTAAGTATCTAAGTAGTAAAAAAATCTGAGATTTAGATTATTTAGGACATTGTCAAAGAATGTGTGCTATTATGGCAGGCTCAACCAGACTGCTTGCTCCACAAACAGCTATCGCTGAGTAAAATTCTAAAAAAAAACAAACGAAATGTTTCTGCTGGAGACAGCGGCCACCAAGGGCGTTAAGGGAGTAACGTGGGGGAGGCAGGTGTGTGTTAATGTGGCTGCTTATCTGGCAGTCGGCGCGTCTAGGACTTCATAGATAACTGCCAGGACTCATGACAAACGCGTGCGCTGCATAATGAAAATTCTGCGGGTTGGCAAGGGATATGAAATGCTGGTTGGCAAGAGGAGGCGGAGACGTAGCATAGACGATTTGAATAGCCGACTCTTTAGTAGCTGGAAAATGCTCTGAACGCGTTAAGGCGTATTATTTAGTGCCACGAATAACACTGACTTAAGTGAGAGGATGGCGAGAACCGGAGTAGGAGGAGTAGTGGAGAGGAATAGATTCGGTTTTGTGGGTTGGTTAGTCGCTAATTTCGCTGGCATGTGTGCCGACCATGCGTAGTTTCTAAAGTGCTAATTTTGTATCCGCGTGTGTGTGTGTTTGCGAAGTATGTGTGTGTGTGTGCCTGGGTATGTGTGTGTGTGTGTGTGTGTGTGTGCAGGGTTTCAGTTGACTCTGACTTTGCATGCGTCAATTTCAAAACACGAGAAAGTTCAGTTTGCCAAAGTCAAAGAGAATGGAGCGAATAGAGAAGGTGCTAAAGCGTGTTCACAACATGTCTGTGCATGTGTGTGTATGTGTGTGTGTGCGAGTGTATCGAACCCAACATTGATGATGTGATGTGTGTGTGTGTATGTGTGTGTACACAACAGGTAAACACAATGAGATGAACTATGAAGAAAGTCAATAAGTTGACCACATGAAATGGGCTTTTAAAGTGACACAATCGCTTCGAATGTTGTTAGACAAAGTTTTGGAAGAGCAACTTGGTCAGTAAACAAGTCGGGATTTCGTAAGCGAATTGTATTTGTAAATATGTAAAAATAAAATCAATAGGAGTTGTGTCCCTCTTGCTCTATCCATAACCTCTAGTAATATTAACCCTTTTTGCATTATTACTTTTCGGGAAACTAATAGCTGTTCGTCAGGACAGAAAATTCAATGAAAGCCACTCAGCAATTCTGGCAACCCATTCAAATTCCATTCATCTAACGCAAACGACCAACACTAGCAGTACATCAACACGCACCCAAAAAAAAAAAATAAAAAAAAATAAAATCACTAACACACACTCTGCCACAATAAAAATCTCTCATGAGAAAAAAAAAAACAAACAAATACAAATATGAGAAAAATGCTGTGCGTGTGTTGAGGAGGCCTAAGTCACAAGCACAGTGAGGCGCTGAAGTCTATGACCTGACTACCTATAGCACTGTAAAGCAGTACACCCACTATACGCCACCCTCCCCCCGCACAATCCTCCTTGTCAACACAAGCAGTTGGCAATCAAAAGCGGCGGCGTTTTTCTTTTCGGCTGCTGCTGTTGTTGCTGTTGCTGTTGCTGCTGCGGCTGACTCTGCTGCTACTGCCGCTCTTAGCCTAAGCGCGGTACAATGAACTTTGTACAGCATTGGGGGCATTTTGTATTAAAGTATGGGCGGCGTGGAGGGGGTTACACTTAGAAAGAAATAGTCGCAATTTAAGGAAAGCGATTTACTCTGATGCTAAGCAGCTCTTGCCATTTTGTGGAAAGTGTTAGACTTTAGTGTTTAGTAGAGTGTTAAAGCTTAATTTATTTTTACAAATGTATCAATTAAATACAAAATAATATATACATGATAACTACTGAATTCCCTGTATAACAGTTTTAAAATGAATGTTTTTTTTTTTTATAATTAAAGCTACTTATATTCCAGATTACTTTTTGATAGAGCCAAAAAGCCAAATGAATTGTTGATAAGGGGTTGCATTTATACTTTGCGGTTAAATGTGAATGCAATTCCTCATACGATTTTTCTGAGTGCACGGGTAGTTGTCGGAGGTCGGCTTGTAATGCAACGCAAGCAGAAAGCATCTGCATCAAGTATCAGCATCAGTAGCAGCAGCAACGGCAGCTTCAGCTTCAGCATCAGAGAGCAGGTTGCATGTTGCGTTAACTGCGGCTGTTTGCATTTAAATTTTTCACATTCAATTCATTTGAGGCTTGCCAACAAAAACGCAAACATAGTTACAAAGACGAGGCAGATCTGAAGGAGCCAAAGGGGTTGGGGGGTGCTTTAGTTGTGCCGCTTTTGGTTCGCCTTGTGGCATGACTAAATGCTGCTCAAAATGAAGCTAATACTCATGTTGCAACTAGGGCTGTGCCAAGCCCCCAGCAACTAACAATCATGACCCCCCCCCCTATACCCCTACACCCCGCCCCCTTCCCTATTTTCATCCATCTCGCCCTCCGCCTCCTGCTCAAAACTGCAAATGACTGGCGGCCTTTATTCTTTCAAGCAGCAAAAGTTGCCGGTGTTGTTTTTGCTTTTCAGTTTTCTTTTTCTATTATTATTTTTTTTTTTTGCTTTACCTTACTTATATTTTACACCCACTTTTGCATAGTGCGGGCGTGGCAAGCACCTGTGCTGCACATTGTGCCCATTCCTTTCATTTCACTCACTTGCTCTTTTTGATACACACCCCCCCATCCCATCCGCCCATCCCATCCCGTGCACACGGTTCATCAGCAGCACCATCCTCGACAGGCATGTGAGAAGTATTTCATAAAAATAAATCGAATTGAGTAACCTCGAAAAAGTGAATACTTTTTGTACATTGTGCTTACGGTTATGAGCGTAAAGAATACCAATAACGGCAAAGTGCACTGAATATGATAGATTTTAAGCACAAAGTTGACATTTTAAGTAATGGTATATACTAAATATAAGCAGCTCAGAATAGAAAAGCAATTTTCCACGTCAATAGCTTAACAATGAAATCAATCAATTGAAAATTTCGCTTAAGCCATGGCCAATTGTTTGATTCTGCATTAAAAATTAATTGTTTCACTTTGATGTTTTCAGTGTGTTGGAATGTGTGTGTGTGTGTGTGTAAGTGTGTGTGTGTTTTATAGTGTGTTTGTGCTCTTCTATTGCTGTTGTTGTGCGTGTGTGCTTGCAAAAGTACCGTTCATTTGCTAACAAGCCAACTAACTACGTGAAACTGACGTTTAAATGTGCACAGCAAAAACGGCCACAACTGCAACAACAGCAACAACTCCAACAACAACAGTAACAACAGCAATGTAGATAGCATGTAGAACCTGCTCGGCAACCGTAGCTCGCTTGTTGCTGACGAGGATACGAAACGAACGACCCAACGAATCCAGGTGACCAGATCTCAACATCCAATGCATGAAAGCATCGGGCGCTTTTTGTTTTTCGTTTTTGTTGTTGTTGGTGGGCTTGTTATGTGCATGCGGCCACAACGGTATATCTTTACACACACACACACACACATACACACACACATACACAACACACACTCCGCCACACTGACGTACACCTGCCTTCGCGCGCTTTGATGACGACAAAACTCGCTCGCCAATTCAACAGCAGCAACAGCAGCAGCAGCAGCAGGCACCACGCTTTCCTCTTGCCACTGCCACGCTGCGACCTGCTGCACTGACCCTGCACCTGCAACTCGCTTTGGTCCCGTTTTGCCAACACCGTTCAATTTTTTTTTTGCATCTCTTATTTTTATTTATACTCATAACATGAATCGCAGACTGCAATTTGCACCTCGACGAATTTCTGCACTTTGCATTTATTTTTATACATTTCCTTCCAAGATTTATAAATGGAATTTACATTTTTCAATCAGAGGGTGCAAAATAGTTTTATGTTAGCAAAATACTCTTGACTATCGTAAGTGTTTTAATCACATATTTCGCATGTCTGAGATGGTTAAGTTAATAAATAAATTGAATTTCAAATATTTGCAGTGGTCTTGTAATATTTATACACTAAAATTTAATAAAATCCTGAATAAATTTCAACATTTATTCAATAGCATTGTAATATTTGTATATGTATTTCTAAAATATTGTTTCAAGCTAAATGAACGGATGCTCAGAATATCTGTCTGAATATGAATCTGGACGGCATTTGAAATATTTTGAAGTATATAAAAAAAAAAACTTGACCTCGAGCCAGAAAACGCATACTTAAATTATAAAAGAGGTCATAAATTATATATAGGCTTGCATAGGTTTAATTTACTGAAACATTTACCAAATGTGAACGATCTAAATTAAAGATACAGCATTCTACAGCATCTACGCATTTTTCATGTGCCTTCTACTTGATTTTTCCCATTTGAAATAATCGTGCTTTTAAGGCTAAAGCCTCTTGAAGCTGCTCAGATATAAAGTGGATATGTTTTTTTTTGTAAGCAGTTAGGAAGAGTGTATATTATTTTAATATCATTGCTGCTTTTTGGTCGCCCAGACTTTCAAACTTAATGATCGCATCATAATACCCCCATTTTGACACTCTCTTAAGCAAGGCCACAAAAAGGAGCGAAAGAGTAAAAAAAAAAAAACAATATGAGACAAAATACAGTTCAGCGTCGATTGAATGTCTTTTGTATTTGGGTCAGCAATGCTGTTGAGCCAGGTTGCCATTCGCTTGGCTTGGTTGGCTGCTGTTGGCCCGGTCCCGGTTCCATTTCCAGTTTGCAGTTTGCAGTTTGCAGCAGCGGCGTCTATTTGGGCCACATCAGAGGCCAGAGGATATGTTGTTATTGCAAATGTCGATGGATGGGTGAGCTGAGTGGAGGTCTAGCTAGGAAACTGGTTTTTAAACGTTGTCAATGGCCAAAACGTTAAGTGTCCCGTTCGCTGGACACTGCAGCACTCTGTCAAGCACGCGACAAGCTGCGGTCGCTAAAACCACTCGTGGCCAGGTAAGGGGGGCGAAGGAGTGGGGATCTGCTGTGTTTACTGGCCAATTTGCTGGCTGGCATTTAAAACTTGTTTCATGTGTTCAGAGCGTTGTCATGTGTCTGTCTGTCTGTGTGTCTGTTTGTCTGTCTGTGTGTGTGTGTGTGTTGGATGCACTTCAAACAGGTTGCACTGTTAATACTGTTAGTTGCACTGATTTAGTTGAAGTCGATTGTTCTATATAATTCACCCCCCTCCCCGCCCCACTGGTATGCCCCACGATTGTGTCTGTCTCAGATTTGAAATAAATTATTTGCAAGTGGGACAGTTGAGCACAGTTACAATACATTTATATATGGAAGAGCTGCCATATATGTTGCTATGATGTTGCGCTATTTACCCACATGAATAACTAACTATCAATATTTACGCATACACACACACACACACACACACACACAGATCACACATCATCCTATATGCGTGTGTGTGTATTTCCAAATGATTGCCTACAATTTGGTCGTGCGCAACGATTTGAATTTATTTCTCAGTTTTTTATTTGGATTTTTTCTCATCTTTTCTTTTTATTTATTTATTTTTTTTTTTTGTTGGTATTTAATACGCATGACTTCAACTTTGTCGTGATGTTGTTGTTTGTGTTTGTTGTGTATTTATGTTGTAACTGTTGTCTGACTTGTAGACCCGCTTCTTTTATTTTTTGGTATTGTTTTCTTAACGAGTTACCGAAGAGATTTTGTGTGGGGATCAGTCTTTGTAATTCATATGTAAGCAATACTGAAGAAAAAGCTGAATTTGTCATCAGAATGTTGTGCGTGTGTGTGTGTGTGTGTGTGTGTTTGTTTATGTGTGTGCGTGGGGTGTACTTAGTGTGCTCAATAGAACGTGTAAACAAACTCATGGAAAGGCAAACAACTAAACAAAGTATTTATTGTAATGGGGCAAAGAGTGAAGACTCCTTTGTTGCAAAGTTCTGAGACAGTTATGTGATTACGATTAACCGGTGTTGACCTTTAAATACGACAAACACTACAATTACTCATAACAATAATGGTACTAAAGTTTTACTTTGAGCTGCCTTGAATACTTTTTATTTGATCACACAAATTCCATAAGAGCCAAAACTGTTTTTTTTTTTTTGTTATTGTTTATTTCAAGATGGTTTTGGGACTAGCGCTTGCACTTTTACTAATTATTGTAATTGAAGCTGTGAAACATTGAAAAATTATTAATAATCTGTAGTCTCAGTGTTAATACTATGCAGTCTCCCATTAAGATAGTTTTATAAGTCTGTTTCTGATTATAACTGCTGTTTCGAACTTTGCACAGTACGAATCAAATTTGTGCTCGTTACTCCGCTTTCGAAATGTGTGTGTTTTTAGATAAGATGTGTAATAAATTGAAATATTTATTCCATCTATATAATATTAAATCATCATACGACTTAATTGAATTAAATCGCCTTTACATAAGTCGCGTTTCGAATTATTATCTCAATCCACAATTTGGAGATTGGTATTTTGCCAAAGAAATGTGTATCTCAATCGGAAATTGGAAGTCCAACTCGAGAAACGACTATAAATGACCAGATAAACATTGGCAATTGCCAACATTGTGACTGTGACTGAGGCGAGTGGAGTTCAGATGACGAAGAGGCGATTCGGTTACCACATCATCATTATCGGCAACATTATTAGCATCAGCATCATTATGCAGTTGACCGTAAAGAGGCAGGCCAAAAACAACGAAACGGAAAACAAGTCAATCGAGTTGACTCGCATACCAAAAACCCAAAAAGAAAAGCGAGAAAATATGCGTAACAACAACAACAACAGCAACAGCAACAGCGACAACAACAACAACAACACTGGCAACAGCTACGAAAATGAAATGTCCAAAAATCAAAAAGCGTGGCAACAATTTGATGCTATTAACAGTTAATCTGGTCACGAAAGCCGCACAAGCTCCCACCTCTCCCCCCAAACACACACACACAAACAGACACACAGACACACACACAGACACACAGACACACACACACACACATACGCATACGCATACGGTTACACGCACATTTTATGAGGCTACTTATAGATGTCAACTAAGTATTAGTTATGCGTTTTGTATCTGCAGCTGTAATTGCCAAATGTATCTATGTGGGTGTGTGGGTGTGAGTGTGTGTGGTAGTTGTGGCTGTGAGTGGCTGTAAGCTGACCTCAGGCCATCCATTTGGACGGCAATTAGCCGCATTTATGTCCGTTTCATGTTGTGTGCCCCGTTCTTGTACTTTGCACTTAAATGTTGCATGCGACATTTACCACACATGACACGCGCCACATGTGTCTGCCTCATTTGGCACATATGTCAAACGTTCAATCTTTCAATACTGCTATGCAGTCCACACATTGACTCGAATCATTATAGCTAATTAATAGTATTCGCACTACATTTCCCACAAATTTATGGCGCTTAGAGCAGCGTCAGAATGCCACGCCCACAACGCCCCCTTATTGGAATGCACGGAATTCAGCTATTTGCCGTTAATTGCTTATTTAATTTGTTTTATGTGCGTTTCACCAATACTAAATATGTATTTAGGTTTCCTTCTCTCCTCTTTTTGCGTTTGTTATATTTCTATTTTAATTTGGCTTTTGGTTTGGCAGCTTTTATTTTGGGGTCTTAGCTGGCACTTAAGAGGGTCATTGGCTAAAAATTAATGACTGGTTTTAATGGGTCATTCGAGAGCACTTTGTGAAAAGTGATCAACACACAAACACTTACAAACAGCTTCACTCTAATTAGTTGACCACGGTGAAAATTGGTAGAGTGGGTCAGATAGAATCAAGTAGTCAAACGAACATCAAAGTAGTAGTTTACATACCTAAAAAGAAACAAGAAATAACAGAATTGATTTAATCGAATTATTGTATTAACAATATTATATCCAAGTAGACAACAAAAAAAATAAAGAAGCTTAACATAGATAATATCTGTAGACCTATCAAAAATATTCGCAAAGTAAAATAATTGTTTTTACTGCCTTTTTGCAATAAGGAGCAGATTAAACATTTATGTTGTCAATGTTGCAAATATTAATTTGAGCTATTAATAAAAACACATTTTTCTAGGATCTGTTATTGCTATCACTGAACTTGATAATAGCACATAAATTCAATAAAGGTTACCCAACAGATGTCAACAATATTTTTTTTGCTTAATTTCCGAAATATTTCAAACAACAGTTGACATTGAAATTCCAATGTGAAACAACAACAAAATTCCACTTTGATGCTGCAAATCCAATGAAAAGTGTATTGCAAAAAAATGAAGACAGGAAAGTGCATGCAATTTATTGCAATATGCATATTAAATTCAATAAATTTTGCATAGTGCGAAACAGTAAGTGAAGATAAAATGACAGGCAGGCCGACGCTGCTGATATATAAATATATATATATATATATATATATATATATACATATGTGTATATCTGGAGGTATATATGTATGAAGGGGCACATTTTTACATAAACATCTGAAGGATAGATGCGCGGTTGCTGCCCGACAGACTTCAGGCCAAATTGATAGACACATAAAATATATGCAAGACGCGGGACGAGAAGTAAGAATGTAATATGTTAAAGTGCAAGAACTCGTAGACACCCTGTTTTTATAATTAAATGTAAAGATTATAATACGATTGTTTTGAAATTTGTAGCATTGATAGTTATCTACAATATATACGAGTAACATATAAACACATAAACACTTCAGTTTTATAATAATTCATAATTTTTTTTCTAGCACCTTTAAATTGGTGCACAAAAAATGCAAATAGAAGCAAAATTCTAGAAAAGCATTTATTTACCCACTTGACTGCGTATAGGGTATGAAAATTGAGCTTCGATGGGATGCCAAAAGTGCTGAAAAAAAGATCTTTTGTATGCTCTATTTTTGCAGCGCCACGCGACAAAGTTTATTTAGCCCTTGACTTGGAATTTGAACTCAACGACTTTGACGCTCAAGTGCGGGATTAAAAGCAGTATGAAATGGGTGGAAATTCTGGGAAAAACGAAAAAGTACTGCATAAATCGAATCAGCTGACAAGGAATGGCAGTTAAGCATCCAGGTGCTCAGAAAATGGCAATGTGATGCGTAAACAGAGTGCTCCTGCTGCTGGTGCTGTCATAGAGCTCTATAAAAATAGCTCAAGATATGTTTATATATAGCCAGGCATCATTTAATTGACTGTGAACCAATCATTATCAGTGCCATGGCTTAATAATGGCCTTCGCTAGGCCTTATTACGCTGGGATGGGAAGGGATTGGGGTGTGTTGGAGCTAAAATAAAAATAGTTCACCTCCCGTGGAGCAGTGTGTCTCTCCACTTAATTAAATATTTGTTTGCCAGTTCGCCATGGTTTGGCATTGCCGTCATAAAGGAGCTGCCACTATGTTGGATTGAGTATTGGCCCTCCCCCATAACAGACTCATCCCCCACCCCCCCCCCCCGCTCTCCCGTTGCTCCCATCATCTAAATATATGTTTTGATCAAGAGGTTGGCAAAGGCCTCTCGTGTGTTCGTTCTGTGTTCTGTGATTGCTTTTTTGTGCATTGCTTGCGTACAAAAATAGTTTGAGTTCGCCAAATGGCGAAAATTCAAAATAACAAATTGCATCGATGTTGCCGCAGTGTTGCTGTTGTTGTTGTTGTTGTTGTTATTGCAGTTACTATTGCTGTTGCTCTTTTTGTGTTGATTTTGTTGTTTTTTAGTCACTGCGGTCATCAACTTTGCCGCTTGCAACTTTGTGGATTGGCAAGCGGCAACCGCGATTGCAGCTACAATTTCTGTTGTTGCTGTTGTTGTTGTTGTTGTTGTTGTCTGTTGCTGTCCATAAAACTGTGACTGAACCTGCCCCCTCTTAACCATGCAGCCAGCGGCGTCGTTAGCGCAAATTGATACAGGGGCGTGAGCCGCACGAGCTACAACATAAAAATGACTTGCACTTCAAATAATAAAAAGCAAAAAAAAAAACAACAAAAAAAACTCGCAAAAGCAAAAGTTGCTGACTTTGGGTTTCCATTTAAGTTGAGTACGTTGGATGTTGATAAGTTGATACGTAGGCATTGAATATCTAAGTACTGCATTATACTTTCAAATGAATTTAAGCAGTGCTTACTTGATCTAATCGTTATCGTTTATGGTGCAATTGAATTTTATGAGCAAGTTATTGAAATATGTGCTTAAATGGCACTGAACTATTATCAATATTGGCTATTATGCTTCTAAGAAAGTGTTTTGCATGCGTTTGAAAGTGTCGGCAATAAGTATTAAATTTGTATTATTTACTCGATGCCCAACACTAGATAAATGTGGAACCTGCCTGATATTACGTCTATTTATTGTTAAGTTACTAATTGTATTATATACATTATTAAAGGAAGTAAAACCAAATAAGTAAGACAAAATAAAATAATTCTGAGTTTATTAAAATGTAAATTATTTCAATAAGCAACGCAAGGAAAAACCACAATCAGAAAGAAAATATAGATATTATAATTATATACCCTATGCTCCATCAATATTCTAGTAACAAAAGCTGCAATGCATAATGGCTTCTCTTTGTGGCATTTTTTTATTTTTTTTTTGTGTTCATCTAAAATTTAAGATGCCTTTTATGTGGTAATAAATTGCATATTACAAAGAGTGCAACACTGGCTTCAAGTAGTTTTCACAACTGCCGAGAGATTATAATTCAAGGCATTACTGAATTGATGCATAACTTAATGCTGTTTCACATTTTACTTCTTTCGCTGTCAGGCCTAAGCCAGAGATTAACATTTTATTGACCCCCACTAAGAACAGTAGACGCTGACCATGGCCAAAAGGGGGGATAAGGCGTGGCTTAGGGACAGGCTTAGTGTCCTGCTGGCTGCAGTGCTGTTGTGTTTCTGTGCCTGGATGTACCCCGGCATCGTGCGCAGCTATGCAATTAAATAGAATATATATCGCCTCGCAGCCAAAACTCCAGAAATCCATGGCTCAGCCAGTGTATTCAGAACTCACGCGCCTCGGCCAAAACTCAAAATTCAACCGCCTGGCAATAATTCAGCAATGTTCATTTGCTGTTCGTTGTTCTTTGTTGTTGTTCTTGCTGGAATTGTTTTTGGGAATTGTTTCCGATAGTTGTTGGCGGCCGTCGGCATGTTTGACCAAAATGCGATGCATTTGCCGCTGCCCATTGCAGTTGGCCGCTTGTTAAGTAATTTTGTTAATAACGTCGAATGTAGCCACAATGCCGCTGCCACGATTGGGCTTCAATAAATCTTTGTGGCTGCCACAATTCGTTGCACATTTCATGCTCTCTTTGCTGCCGTTGCACAGCCGACAACTATAGGCTATTAAAATGGAAACTAGTTCACGACGCCAGCTCTTAAGAAGCTCAATGAAGTTGTTGTTTTGTCCGACTGGCAGGCATTTTCCTTTTATTTTCCCCCATTAGACAGCCTGAAATGTTGTTGCTTTCTTGATTGCAACCACCACCCACACACACATACCACCGACAGAAATACACAGCACAAATTGTTGCACGCACCTGAGAAGCCAATGGCAGATAGACAGACAGCTCACAATGCTGCATCAAATATCTTTGCGGACTTTCACCAATTTGTAGCTGCTTCGATTGCAACAATAGGACAATAAATAAAAACAACAACAACAACAACACGCACATTATGGTTATCACAATAATTATTTGGATTATTTCTTATGTACTCACTTTGTGACGGCAACACGTGTTTTTAATTGTTCTCTTGTCAAAGAAATATTTCTGTCTATATATATTCGGATTTTATCTGTTCAATTTCATATTGCATTGTTTACTTTGTATAAAAATAAGTTGGAACTAAATCTCTGTCGATTTAAAACAAATTGTCAGTCATAAGTCGCGCAGTAAAATGTGTTTTTTTTTTAGTGTGAGAGCATTAGGGTATTTAAAATTCGGTTACAAGCAGAAGAAAGTGTTACTCTTTCATCTTGCTCAACTTTTGCGCCATTATTTTGCCAAACACATTTTATGGTAGCAAGCGAATTTTTGCTCATTGAGTTGATTACAGCGATTATAGCTGCACCGCTTACTTTCCCTACCGCTTACCGCATACCCCATGCCACCTGCCACTTTGCCCCTTTCACATTTCCTCTTTCAACCCTTACTTGCCAGTTTGCGCGTTCTGTTGTAATTTACACCTGTTGCGCTTTTGGCCCGCTGCCTCTGGCGCTAAGTCATCCCATGAAAAATGCACAAAAGTTTACACAAAATTTAGCAATTTCCACAACAACAACAACAGTAAGACTTCCCCCATATGAGTTTTTGACTGTGTGTGTGTGTGTGTGTGAGTGTGAGTGTTATTGTGTGTCGACTACGTTAAATGGAATTTAATTATAAAATAATTATGCGCTCATTTGTTGCTTTTGTTTTAATTGTTTGGCTCTTGCTTAATTTGCCTCATTAGAAACATTTTTTGCTTTTTGCTTTAATTTAATTTTTTTTTCTTTCATTCGCTCGGTATTTGGGTCGAGCACTTTTGCTGCTGGTTGGTTTTTCGCAAGCCGACAGAGTAATCCATCAGTTTGTCAGTTCGTCATGCCAACAATTAGCCACATTAGTCAACGAGGCTGCTCCTGTTGCACACACTTAATACCCTGTACGCCTCAGCTGTGGGCAGGGTCTAACAGACATTCATATATATATATATATATATATATCAATTATTATCGATTTTTGATATTATTTCAAAGAGTTGCAGTCGAGTTTATTTGAAATTACACTTTTTAAGTGGTTTGTGAAAATCAAAATTAGAATTGTTTGTGCAGCAAGGTGAGCCAGGTGAGGTGTCTAGGAAATAGATTAAATACATTTATGAAAATTGTGCACATATCAGCCATACGCAGAGTGTTGCACAACAATTAAATGCTACCAGCAATTTAGTTTGCTATGCACATGTTTATGCATTGCTACGATTCGAATTATGCAGCTTTTAATTGACAATCGCTATTATTTAATGCTGTTCCCAATCGGATTGTTGGTTTTTAGCAATTGTTTAAATGAAGTAAACCATGCAATAGAATTAATTGAAAATACTTGCTTTGTTAATATGTCTAGCTTAACATGACCTTTAAAAATGAGTTAAACAAGAGAGAACATCGCAGATGGGTGTCATCGACAGCTGAATACACTGACAACTGAAAAGAGATGGCAAAATGCTTTCCTGGGGAGGTGGAGGGTTCGATTCCAAATTCCTGGTAAGATGATACTTCAAAAATGTTTTTTTTACGGACAGATCCCAAACCTTTAGAGTACTAAGTTTTGTCGAAATTGAAACATTCCAAAGGGCGCCGGAAGCATCAAAGCTTTTCAAAGCCATAACTTTTGGCAAAAGAAATCCGATTATTATAAACCAAAAACAACAAAAAAAAAAAACAATTCAGGCTCGAAATTAATGTTTAAATGATACTTCCAAAAAGTATTTATGGGGACAGGTCGAATCTTTCCAGAGCCAAAACTTTGTGAAAACTGATCATAATACTCATTAATGCTGCATTAAAAGTCGGAAACACGATTCTGACTTCAAGGATAGGGTTTGTGTTTGTGTTTTTGTTTTGGTTTGCTTCGCTTAATGATGTTTTTAATTTAAGCGCGGATTATTTATTTAATCAATGAAATATTTTCACCGGCTTTAATTAACTAATTGGCTGACCAAATAAAAACAATTCACAAACGCAATTGAGTTCACGTGTTGCAAGCTAATTGCGTGTTGTGCCACATAAATAAAATGAATGAAAATAAAGAAAAGAAAGAAAACCAATACGCTGATTGATGTTAATATTCCATGCATATTTCAATATGTGAACAGGAGTGGCAAAGGGAAGACGAATGTTGTCCAGTGCTTGCTGCATAACACAATTATGCCCCCGAAAAACAAATGAGGAAGAGCAAAACGTGAGGGGCATGCCACACCAGAAATGCTGGAGGAGCTCCAACTGAATAGCAGCTGAGGGACATTTAAACACAGTTTAAGTTGGGGCCACATGCCCCTAATCCGTGTTAAGTAATAAAAGATTCACTGATTCGCCAGCACCAGCTGAAATATTTAGCAGTCAGCAGTGAGCAGGATAACAAACAGCCGACTGGTGCATCCTTCGCTCGTTTTTGCTCCTACTCCACCTCCTCCGCCTCCGCCTTCGCCTCCTGACAAATGAAATATGAGTCGGACACAAAGCCCGGACAGGTCCGGACCGGCCTCTCTGTTAGCCAATCTCAGCGAAAAAATGTTTTGGCAAACGACATATGAAATGGTGCGCAAATAGAAAACGAAAGAAAAGAAAATGTGATAAGAATAATCTACGTATAATATGTCTGAATTATTCGCATACTAACACAGAGCGATGTATTTAATTGTGAGCAGATGCCTTTTACAAAAATATCACACAAGTAATCCAATTATTGTTGGGTCCCAATTTTCCTTACAATTTTAGTTATTTTCGTAAATTTGCATAAATCATAAATAAAGGTAAATTTGCTTCCATTCTGTTTATTTACGCTTATTTAGAGCTGAGCACTTGAAATTTTGTAAGAATTTATTTATTTTTATAATAAAAAACTTGAAATAATGAAACTTGAGCAATTCAATTTACTTTCGCATTCTTAACCTTTCGATCGTTTTCAGCAAGCACTGATTAGATTTGCGAAACTTATTTACCAGACAAAAATAGAGAGAGAGAGAAAGAGATAGAGATAGGGGAGAGAGAGAGAGAGAGAGAAAGAGCTGCTCGTGCGCAATTCTAATGCTCTTAATTGAAATTGCAATTAGCCAACGGCGTTAAATGTTGATGCTGTTCTTTAATTAACACACATTTTAATTATTAATTGCTGCACTTAATTTATAGGCTCCACACGAAGTCAACTCCAAACAGGGCCTTCCTTATGGACTCCTATCTCGACCCGGCTAACCCCCTTAATATGTATTGCGTGTTGGCATGGAACAAATTGCAATTTGTTTCAAGTTTCCTGCTGGCATCGCCAGGACCAAGTTTCCTATGGCTTTGTGACTGATTCTCTCTGATTCTGGCATTCTGCTTGCTCCGTTGCACTCAATTCTGTATTCTGTTACCTGAAGTTGTAGCATAAAACTATCTACTATGATTTCAGTTGGCCCCAAAAAAGTTGGTAATTTGTTGTTTGGCTTGCATTCGACAAGCATAAATTCAATGGCCAACTTTGCCATATGATTTTCATTGCATTTCATCTGCATCATTCTTGTACATTTTTTTTATGTTGGAGTTTTTCTTTCATTAGACTTGGTCAAAAAATTAATTAAGTGTGGCATAACGGCAAGAACCGTAGTAAGTTTTTCAATTTATCGTAAATGAATTTCGTTTTATTTTTAGGAATGCCACAGATAAATTAATTTAAATAATGCAAATGAGCCACCAAATAATCTATGGTAGAAAAGGAGAAAGAAAAGTGCACAAAAAAAAGCAGTGTGGAAAAGAGAGTGCAAAGGAATAAAAAGTAGCCAGCTATTCTCGTTTGATTCTCTAGTCTCGCTTTAACCAATAATGACCAAAGGGCTGGCTACCCAGAAGCTGCATGCTGTTAATGTTCAGCGAATAAGATTTGCAGTGCCATATTAGGAGAGGGTGCAGGGGAGGGTTTAGGCGGTGTGGTTTGTGCAGAAACTGTTTGGGGAGCGTGACTTTTGAACGTTAAGACATTGGCAGCAATGAGAAGATGAACAGAAAGAATGAAGAATCGAATGAGTTACAGCAATGTTGAACAAACAGTAGATTATATACCCTTGCTTATTGACAAACAGATGGATATTTTAGTCCGAAATTGTGGTAATGATTCTAGAAGAACTTAAGCTAATTCATAATTTTTATATAGACAAATATTGCATTAAGAATTCGATTCAATATCGAGAGAATGATGCCATTGATTGATTCTGTATAAGGAATTTGAGTAAAAATACCACCTGGTCTAGAAGAAGTCTCATTGCATTTAGAATTATAATACCCTGCGCAAATGTTGAAACGAGGTAGACAATCGAAAGCAGCAGCTTAATAAGATTAATGAGCTAGCAAACCCTCTCATTTCCAATGGCAAAAGTCAATGCACAATCGCAACATGCAATGAAAACATGCTGAACGGCAACATTAACTGGCGATAAACGCGCAACTTTTCATCACATAAGAAAGTACCTAATAAATGTAAGACTTCCAATTGCTGTTATAATAATACATATGACATAGATAATGAATTCTTCAACCCCATTTCTTAATAATTTATTATTTCATTATTTTATTTTTTTAGGTATTTATGTCGCATTTTTAATTTGCACATACAAAATAAATATATATATATATATGTATATGCAGGTGTAGAAGACACGTGCCAACCGTCTAACGTTGGCCATTTCCTGTTGGCCGAAGCCGTAGAAAGCAAACTGGGAGCCAGTAGCCAAAAGCAGGCAACATGAAGCATTCTAAAATGCATAAGGGCCACTAAATTGTGCGTACCGCAACAGCAAACGGAGCAGCGGGGTGAACTGTGCCGAGCAGATATGGGAAGAGTGTTTATGGAAATGGGTCTCGGCTGGCGACTATATATTAACTACTGCATATATGTATTATACACTGCACAGTGCATAACTCTGGCTTATGCCTGTTGGGTTTTTCTTTTGCGAGCGCGTAAAACGTGCAAAGGAAATGGGGACACTGCAACAAAAACATCAACGTCAACAACAGTCACGCATATGCAAGCAGATATGCTGCACTAGAGGATACTCTACGTGGAACAAATTTAAAAGTTTTAATTTTTAATATCGTCGTAGGATAGCATATCAATATAAACATAAATAATACATATATATATATATATAAATTTAAGCTACAATTCATGTTTAATGCGTCATCAAAATATTGAGTTCATTTTCGCTATCTGTATGAACCTGTTCATATTTTATATGAAATGAATGGTAATTAAATTATTTCTCCATAAAGTAAGAATTTGTATGTGTTGTCATCACCTAGACATAAGTAAAAGCATCAGAGAAATGTTCGACGTAATAGTGGGTTGGGTTGGTCAACTGTAACTCTTCTTCTTTTTACCATCTTAAGTGGCAAACTTTTTCCCATCTCCCAGACGAAAGATTATCTTACGTTACATACTTGGCGCTTAAAAATAATATATGCTTGCATCTTCCGGAATTGTATGCAAATCACTAATTTATTTGTAACTCTCAACCAGCTCAATAAAACAACGTTATATTTTCTGAAATTTCCATAGGAACATCGGTAAATTTTTGGATAATATATTATGCTTAAATTAAAGTTAATCAACAATTTCAGTACTCAATGACTGTGTAACTGCAAATCAAGTTTTGATAACTGCCGTTCCCATATTCGATCCGCGCATTATGCACAGCTGAAACTAGCATTTTGCTTAGAGGGTATGGAAATATGTTAATCAAGCCGCAGTCTGTCGGGGCCGGCATGATAAACGTGATAAACGCTTCGCTGGATGAATGACCTCTACAGCTGGCATTCCCCCCACTCTCTCTCTCCCTCTCTCGCGTTCTGGCACGGCCTGTTCTTTCTGTCTGTGTGTGTGTGTGTGTTTGTGTTTCTTATTTTTGTTGTTGTGATATTTAACCAAAATTGGTTGCAGCTACCGGTACGAACTGTGAGAGAGAGTGTAAAAATTCAAAGTGCGTTTATTTTGATGCACTTCTGTAATTGGCTAAACTCAATTCAAGCTGCGGCTGTGGTTAAAATTCAAAGTTTATTTATCTGATCATGATGCATCTTTGGTATTTGTTGACTGCATTTTTTGCTGCCGCTCCCCCCTGTTGCTGCTGTTGCTGTTGCTATTGCTGTTCTATCTTCTGCTGCTGCTCCCTTTTTTTTTTCGTATGCTGTTGTTGTTGTTGTTTTGTTTGTCTGGCATTTCTGTGTAGAGTTCATTGCCGCGCTGCTGTAACACAGCAAACAGAGCCCAAGTTGGTTTCTGCCTTTGAGTTCGAGTCTGGCACTTGCACTGCTTTTCTTTTTTTTATACACATTCATTCTGCTTTGCATCTACAACTGGCATCATCATCATCATCGTTATCATCATCATGCGTTTCAGTTGACTACCCTACTCTGGCTTGGTGTGTTCATTACTTTGTCGGTCTGAGTGAACGCTTGACACAGTCGGTGATCATAATTCAATTATGAGAGCAACCCAATCCCACAGTGGGAACACTCATTTCTATTCTCTCGGGCTTTTATTATTATTATTCTTCTTTTTTTTTTACTTTGGGTTGTTTCAGTTCTTCATTTTTTTTTTTGGGCTAGAGGAAGTGGCCAACATTACAAAAATTGCTGCTTTATAACACTTGAAGTTTAGCTGCAAATTAGTTAAGTTAGTGCCTGTGGCAGGAAATACTTATTCGGAGAAGGGGACGGTACTCACATTTGTAATAGAGATTGAGTAATTACAAAATAAATGAAAAGTGTGGGAAACTGTATTTTTCAGTTGAAGATAATAAATAACCTCCTCTACAATGCGACCTATTACCCTTCTTTTTTTTTTAAGTTGAAAAGCGTTTTAGTTAGTTGGATATTAAGTGGATTTTAAAAAGTGTTATTACTATAGCAAAGTGTTTTTGTATTAAGTAGAAAATTGGATCTCCCTTTTGGTTTTGGATTGAATTTTTAAATACAAATTTGAGTTAAGTGATGATTTTAAAAATTACATATTAAAATCAAATATATGTAAAAATATCTAGTTGAGTAATTAGGTAAAATTATTATTATATTATTATATTATTTTAGATTATTCTGTTAAATAGTCGGTGGTGTTTTTAATTCAAAATAAGAACCGAGTGATGATTTTAATATTTTCATAAAATATGTATAAATATATAGTTTAGTGTATACAGCTATAAATAAACTATACTTAAACGAAGTGCAAGGGAGAGTCGATAATATATTTTCCAGGCCATTTATTTTCATTACTGAAACAGATTCATATTCTAAATGATTTCAACAGAATGGACCACAGTACTAAGACTGCTGGCTGCTGCTAAGCGGCACAGGCACTAACTTATTTACACACTTACACACACACACACACACACACACATAGAGATACACTGAGCAAGACACAGACAAGATTTGCACGCTTTCTTCTCAACCTAGGCCGAAACTTTCGTCTTTCAAAAACATATTTCTACAACGGCGGCACCTTAGCACATTTTTCACATATTTTTGAGTTCACGATCAACACGAACCGATAATGAAGTTGTTGATGAAGATCCGAAAGAGAGGCTTAAGACAGAGAGATAGGAGAGCGAGAGTGGGAGAGAGAGACAGAAAGAACGGCAGTTAAATTGTGTCGGACAAAACGCTTTAGCCAAAAACTCAATTGCCGCTAATGATGCCAAAAAAAATAAAAAAAAAATAAATAAGTAAAAAAAAGATGCCAAAGATGCTGCCAGTGTAGGGAAGCTGTTGAGGAGTTGTAGAATGGCAACAAAAAGGGGCAGAGTGTGGGGAAGGGGGGTTTGGAGCATTTGTGTTTAAGCTCAACACATTTTGACTTTCATTTCTTTATACAGTTAGACACTTTTATTGTGTTTTACATTACTTGTTGTGTGTTTTGTGTGTGTTGTTTGTTTTTGTTTGCCCTGCTGCCTTCGTTGCCTTTGACTGTCTGTTTGTCTGTTTGCTTGCATATTTCCCTCTGTTGATTTGAACTTTTCTTCAATTTCTATTTGTAGCAACGATAACAACTTCTACTATATATGCATTATGTGCGATATTTGGCTACAACTTTACTCGAACTCATCTCAGACTAGTCTCTGATACCGTATCTTCTGTCTCTGACTTAATTCAAGTCGACCCTTTGTGCTTTTTGTTATTCTTTGAACGCAGTTTTCCACATCTAAGATTCTTATTTTCTTTAGCAACATTTTTCTATCCTCTTCTCATTTTTTTTTTCATTGCTACTGCACTCGACTTGAAGAAGTTCTGCGACAGACTTCACATTGTAGCAATAGTTTTTTTTTTCTATTTTTTCTCTGACTCTTCGTTTTCAACAGACAAAGACGCTCACAAATTGGCTTGAATCAGACAAGTCGTGACCGTTAAAATCAAGTCAAACACACTAAAAATAATCACTCTCAAACGAATCAGCAAAGCGCCTTAACAATTTTGATTGTTTTTAGCAGACAACAACATAAATTGAAATGCAAAGTTAATTAGAAATTTCAGCAAACTTTCATTTCATTCGAATTTGAGAATTAGTTAGTTAGATTTGTGATATACATTGTTACTATTACACATTATCAGTTGATGTATTTTAACAGAATATATATTTTATTGCTGCCTTGAACTTCAGTAGATATGCATGAACAAATTTTAAAACATTTCCAAAATTTGTGTCGATAAATGTTGAGATTTGCAGAAGATTGAGATTTATTTAAATTCTAAAGCTTAAAATATCAAACATTAAAGAAATCTGCAATTAGACTGGGCGCCAAAGGGGCAAAAAAAAAAAATAATAAAAAAAATATATGTGCGTCATTCGTGTATTCGTGTATTCGTGTTGTCGCTTTGTTGTTTGCGGCCAAAAACCAAAACAATGTTCCACACACAATGGGGCAGAGATTTTTTTCTGATTTTGTTGTTGTTGTTGTTGGTGTTTTGTTAACGTTTATTGTTCGGGGCCAGCTGCAGCACCCATTCAACCCCTAGCAACTCTTGCTTGCTTATCGAGACGTACAAAAAAGTTCAGTTGGCAGCCCTCGCAGACACTTGTGCATATTAATTGCTTATTGAGCAGGCCAGGGCTGCAGTGGGGAAGTGGTTTTGAGCTAAGGGGTAGTGGTATGTTGCACAGACTTTTTGTTCTTTTGTATGTGTGTGTGTGTGTGTATACTTTTGGGGAGCAGGCCTTTTTATTATTCTTTTATCAGTTTTCAATCACTCAATCGCACCCAGGCGGATGGTGGCAGCAACCAACGAGTAGAGCACCACCCGAGCACCACCATTGATTCATTCATTCATTTATTCACTTCATTCATGCACTGCTTACCTGTGTGTGCTGGTTGTCGTTCTTCTCCTTCTTGTTGTTGTTGTTGTTCGTGTTGCTTTTGTTGTTTTGGTCTTGTCGAAACAAGCGTTTTCCTGGCTTTGGTTCAAAAGGGTTTTCGTTATGGGCCTCAGTTCGTTGCTGTTGTTGTTTATGTTCGGTTCACAGGGTTACTTTTGTAGTAGTTGTTGTTGTTGGTGCAGCCACTTGTGCGCTTTTATGGCCACTTGGCCCTTTTTCGGTTGACAAAAAACGCCAGCGCTTGAAATTCCTTTTTTTCTATCCGCTTCCCTCTATTTTTTTTTTCTTAATTTTTAACCAGCATTTTTCGTGTTTTTGGCTTTTTAATATTTTTTTGTTGTTGTTGTTTTCTTTTTTTGGCGCGCGCGTTTTTGAAGTTGTTGCGTGGTTTGTTATTTGCACATTTGCTGTGGTTGTTGCAGCTGTTGATTTTTCTTGTTAGCCTTTATTTGAGCCCTGCAGGTGTGCGTATTTTTTTCGTTGTTGTTGTTGTTGTTGCACTTGCTGTTGCTTATGGCAACCTGTTTGGCAAAACAATTTAAAATATTTAAGCTGATAGGCAACAATTGTTTGCCAACTTATTGGCATAATATGCAAATCATTGCTTCATAAGATTATTTCTTATTACTAAATTGAATTTATTAGATAATATTAACAAAAGAAATAAGCAGATTTTTTTTTTCAGTAAGAAACTAAATTTGGCATGGAATTATAACTCTTTCAAAAACGTAATAAATTCTTTTGTTTATTTTTTCTAAAGATTATTTCATATTTATTATATGCAATAAAAATCACATCAATCAGTTTAATTTTAAAGAAACTTAAGTTCTGGAACAATTTAAAACAAACAGCTATTGCAAAATCATATTAAAAACTCATGTTAAAAGCAAATCAAACATTTTATTTGCAAATCATTTGATTTAAATACAAAAGAATGAACTAATCTGTTGAAATGCTTTAAAATATCATTATTTATGATGCAAGGAAATGATGTATTCAAAAATAAATACACAACTTTTTTGTTCGAAATGATCTCACAAACATAACTCAAGCATGAACTTCATTAATCAAATATTTCTAGACACATTTTTATCATTTCACATTTGCTGTATATAAGCAAGATATTTCTTTTAAGTTGAAATTGTATGCATCCTTGATTGGGCCTTTAAATTGTTATGTTTAACAAATAAATATTAAGAAGAAGATGCAAAAGAAGAAGAAGAAGAAACGTTAAACAAACAATAACCACAATCGAATTAATTAACGGTTTTCGGTTTCGGTACAAGAAGTCGGTCAATTTTTCAAAGAGCCCAAAAGAAGACAAGTTTTGCTTTAAATTTAATTAAGCATTTGTTGTTGTTTAGCAACCAGACTTTGCAGACTGAAGAGAACCGCTTTATAATAATAATGATATTGACGAAGAAGATGAAGAAAACGGAGAAGAAGAAGAACAGTGTCTGGAGTTTGCCGTGTGGCTTTCTAAGCACCCAATGCAAGTAGCAAGAAGAAGAGATAAAGCCACACGCTTCGTTGGCCAAGGGAAAAAGAGGACAGAAGAGCTGGACAGCTCCCATGAAGAAGAACAGCAGCAACAAAAACAACAACACAATCGGCAAGAGAGCGCGAGATAAAGAGAGAGAGAGAGAGAGACTAGAGACAGCGGTGTAACGGTAAACAAAAATGATTGCTAAACTCGGCAGTCGAAACTGCAGCTGCAGTGTTGAGAAGTGTTGGTAAGAAGTTAGACGAGTTACAGTCAGGGGTAAAGGAGGAGGATGTGGAAGGGGACTTCAAGCGGTGCGCCCGCTTAAAATTCTTGCATGGCAGCCAATTAACAAAAGCCGTTGGCCATCGGCCATCGAGTTCACATTAAATATGTGCTTAGAATAAAAGGGAAAAGCGTGTTGTTGTGTGAGAGGGGCGGGAGGGGGTAAAGGAAGGGCTCACTACTACTAGTGCAAGAGTTGACCAGAATGTAAATAAAAACAAGGCACACACATAGGCAGCAGATGACGCGCTTAACACTCACTCACACACATACACACACACATGCACAGCGAAAGAAACACAAAACACAGAACTCAAAAAGAGACGAGACGCGTGGTTAACACACACACACAAACACAAACCGTTAGAAGAACCCGTTGCGAAAATCTGCCGCTACGTTGCGACGCGCTCAAACCTTGGCAGGTGACTGAGACAAGCGCCAGCAGGCCTCAAGCCAAGAACTGATATAACATAAAACGGAAATACGAACAGCGCTGCCACAACAACCAACAGCAGCAGCACATCAGCCTTAACAGTAGCTGCCAGAGCCGAAGTTACCCATGTTATTGTCGACACGAAGTGTGCGCTGCGACGCCGACTGCGCAGCAACAGCAACAGCAGCAGCACAGCCACTGAGTGCTCTGTTACTGCGAGCGCCGCTGTTAAGTAAAATGAACGCGAAATCTTTCAAAATCATGTTTTTGAGCATTCATTTTTGTGTTTTTGTGTATTTATTCGCATTCACAAAGCGGATTTTGCATGTATGCCCAAAAATCTATAGGCGCCAATTAACATGCAACCACAATTAAGGGTATTTAACGAAGTAGCCGTCTGCAATTAACATGAGGAAAAGCAGATGATTTAAAAAACACAAAACAAGTTAATAAACTTTTGAATGTTATGTAAATTATTGCAAACATGAAGTGGGAAATAGTCAATGACTTTATCTAAATTTGGCAAATCTGTTGCGAAAAATATTAAAAAGTAGTTTTAAGCATAAGTGATTCATAATTGGTTTTGTATTCGAGTGCCTAAATTTGGTGAACTGGTAAAATAGGTTTAAGCATTTTAGCAACTTTAAACCTATTTAAAATGACGCATAAATATTTTTCAATACAAATTTGTAAAAGTTAAAAAAAATCTCATTTATAATTTAAATGCAGTTTTCACGGAGAAGTCAAGCTATGCTAAAAACACTTGGCTAATTTTTAACAAAATTATATCAGTTATAAGGTATATTAATACCGGAATTAAAATACTAATTACAAAATAAGGCTACCTTTGAACATTATATTGGAAAATCCTTAACCAAAAACAAAGAGAAATTTCTATTCAAAAAGCAAAACACCAACAAAAGTGTTGCACTAACCAATTTGAATCATGCCACAGAAGTGCAACATTTTATCAAGCTGCTAACGGGCTGTTAAGAGCAGACGGTTAAGCTGTTAATATGTGGGCAACATTTAACAGCACTTGGGCAACATTGACTGCAATTGCTTGCAACATAATAAACTGCATAGTTTGCAGTTAACAGTTCCTAAAGCTGCAACGAACGATGCCTCGCTGCATGCCACAAATATGCAATTGCAAGTGTGGTAGCAAGCGAGAGGTGAGGCTTCCAAAATTTAATTTTATCTAATAATGGCACTGAAATATGTGGCACAGAGCATCAGTAGTAGCAACTGCAAATAGTTGGCTCTTTAAATATTAAGGATGCCTTGAGAAATAAGTGAAATACTTCAGTTGACTTCTGAAAATTGTTTGGTTGCCAAAGATTTTCGACTGAAGTTCAAGTTATGCGCACAATTTTTCATATGCCTGCCTGCCTGACTGCTTGCCCTCAAGTTGACTCAAAACTTTTCAAATATGCCACACACACACACACATACACATAAAGATTTATACATTTTTGAAAGGAGAACACTTAAAAGTGTGTTACGCCGCCGGTCTGCAGTTGTGAATCGGTTGAGGTTCTTAGCATATTAGCATCGATAAAAGTCAAAGACGTTAACAACAAGGGGATATCCTGGCAGCAGCAGCAGCAGCAGCAGCAGCCACGCCAGGAAGCAACGTCGATAAAGACGTAGTTGCAAATGACGTCAATGTTTCCATCATTATCATCATCATTTTCCAGCTAAATTCTCGCACGTGTCGTCCCTGCCCCTTCCTCTTGCCACACCGGAAAGCTTCGCTGTCACGCTTCGCTAGATTATGAAAATGTTGTCGGTGAAAATTAACACATTAAAATTTTGTATATTGCACATGTGGAGAATTTATCTCCTTGCTCATATCTCAAATGTGGTTTCTTCATTCTTGTATCTAAACATTTTTGAGGCATTCATTTTTTTATAGGGATATTTTTTATGCTTATTATTGGAGGATTGCTCCAAGTCTAACTTAAATCGTAGAAATTAAGCTCATTTTGACAACAAATTGTTGCATTGTAAGCCAGCTGTAAGCCAGGTCTGGTGAATATATTGGCTAATTGACGCCTAAATTGCCAATGCTTCTCCCTCCTCTTTTCCGTTGGGGAGAGTTTTGAACTCTGTGCAAAAGTGTCACTAATTAATTGAAACAATAATTGTGCAATTTTATTGTTTGCCATTTGCTAATCACAGCAAATTATTTATTTATTTAATTATTAAATATAAACACAAATGAGCAACACATATTTATAGCCCCAATGTTTGACTAAGCATAGCCTAACTAATAACAAAAACATATATTTCTAATTACTGAACTAACGTTAATTACATCACATTTTACAATGCTAACAATTGCCATTTACAATAATTATTGGTTAAGCGGAATATTTGTTTATTGGCTTGATAAAAATTGTGCTTTTTACGCTCTGAAAGTGAAGATATTCACGAATATATAGGATTTGGAATATATATTAGACAAACGTGTTAAAATTGCGGCGCTATGGCCACTGTGAACTGGGATATCGAGCACATTGATAAATACAAGTATGTAAAATCAGATATCTCTCAATTATAAAGAGAGTTAGCAAGTTGCTGATCAGCATACAAATTTGCGACGTGATTTTGGAGCCCTTGACTAATTTATAGCTATAGAAAGTCCCGACCCATCCATAATATACCTATGTGGATTATAATTTAAACATCCATTTCGAGCCAGAATCGTGGTTTCAACTTTAAATGTAGTACTAATCTAGAGGTCGAACTATGATTTGCCTCTGAAGAGTTTGATTTACTTTCCAATGATCGAGGCAGACGCACCATAACCCATATAGAAGGCTATTTGTCACCTGGCTGCAGCTATCAGAGTATTTCGCAGTCGGCTATGCATGACTTGTTAATCTAATTTTGGTTTATATGTGCAAAAAGAGCTAAAATCAAAATTAAATACTTTTCAAAAACAACTAATTAGAAATACATAGAAAATATATAAAAAATTCAAATGCAAATGCAATAAAAATGTTTTAATTCGCATGCTTTGTGGTAAGCAATTTTCATGGAAAGCTATTTAACAATTTGCATTTAGTTGTAACGACCGAAAGGGGTTGAAAAAATTACACTTGCAAATGAATAAATGATTTATTTGAACCACGTTAAATGCCACTTGACGGCGACTATTTTATAATTAATTTCTAATTCGTTCGTAGCTGCATTGCATTTTATTTTAATTGACACAAATGTAATGCAAATAAATACTCTCCACTCAATTATGTATACGCCATGAGGCAAGATGTGTGCATTTTATTTTCAAATGAGCCTGGCAAACGACAGTTGTGTTTAATACGCACATATGTTTATCATAATTTATGCATAACTTCATAATAAATTGGTTATAGTTACAAAAACTAAAAGTAGATATAAGCTTTCAAATTATGTACGCTGTTTCACTTTCATTTGATTGGCAGCAAAACGAAATCAACAGTTATAACAAATTTGCCTGGAATTGAATTCAATTAAATGCTTTTATTGCAGCATTGCGCATCAACTTGCGAGTCAGTAACAAAATCAAAATCTGTTTCCTTCACAATGTTTTATTGTCCAATAATTCAATTTAAATCTGAGCTCAATTTGATTTTACAGCTTGATTTAATTTATCTAATATTTATATTTAAAGTGCTAAAAAAATAAAGATAGAATATCGATACAAATCGAATCGCAGAAAACAATATCAACACATCCACTTTGCTGAATGTTGATTTTAGTTTTGGGTTTGTGAAATTGTGTTTAAAAGAATAGATATATTTAACTATTTAACTCAGGGTATCTGAGAGTCGACCTCTCTAGAAAAGTGTGATGTTTTTACTTGTACTTTTGTATTGCTTATGATTTATTTAATTTTGTTGACGTTTTTTTTGCATTTATTTATCATTTCTATGCAGCTTACAATATTTGTTTTCTATTTGATTATTTTATTAGATTTTATTTATTATATTTGTTTACTCTTTGTATTTCTATATTATGGGAATACTTTATCTGGCGCATATTTGTCTATTATAAAAAACTGTCCTGCATTGTTTCATTGTTTGTATTGAAAAGATTTTGCTATTTATTGACAAACATTGTGATTGCTTTAAATTGAAAACAAAGTACTTCATTAAAACTTCAAACTAAATTTATCTGCAGACCAAGTATTTAATATATTCAAAGTTCTACTCAATAATTTATTTAAATGCTTTGATTTGTATTTGCATTCGATATTTTTTGCGGACTAGTGCTCTGTTTTTTTTTGTAAATGTGCTTTGATTAATTCTAAACACAATTTATAATTCGCCCTTAGCTTCATCTTTAGACTCGCAAACACATCCACACAGACAAATGTATGTATTAACTTTGGGAATGCATTAATTTTGAGAATGCTGTGTCGTATATTTGGACCACATTCCGCGGGTGCTTAATCAAATATCAATTTATCAAATTTCTTTTTACTGGTATTAAATCAAAACCTTTCAAGTGCAGCCGCGAAATGAGTTTACGCTGCGTATACTTAATATGATTTTGCGTTGAAGCTAAATTATAGATATAGCTACAGTCAACCAGAGCTGGAAAAATAAATGCCAACCAATTTTATGCGAGCTGGTGAGACCGTATAAAAGGATTTATTCTTTTTTTAATCTGATTAAAATGTTGGAATTTTCGTTATGAGGGTCTTTTTATTCATATTAATATTCAGACAATTATTTCTTGCAGGCAGTACATATATCATAAAGCTGCCTTATAAAAAAAATATGAGTTTTCTATGAAAAACTTTTTCGTTTACCAAGATATTCGCTTCAAATTCAATAAATGTGCGTTCACAAAGCTGCTTACATTTTGAGAAAAAAACGATAAGAATTTGTTTTTTCAGTCAGTTCTTTTTAAAGCATAGTAAACTGTGCAAGAGTATTTAACTATCAGTTCTAGCTTGGAATTGCCGGCAAAGGTGTTTTAGAATTTTTGACGTGGCAAAGGCAAAGTTGGCAACAAAACGAGGCTCCTGTTGGTTTTTCTTTCATGTGCTGCATTTGATGCCACACACAGAAGAGACGCAATCTCAAACGCTGGCAGCGTTGCAGCAATTAGATGACCGGCAAATGGGCCACGTCAGAGAGAGAGAGAGTGATATGATATGGCTGGGCCAGCAAATTGACAAATGATGCATGTTAATGTCAAGAGGTAACGTTGTGAGGCAAGTACACTGATATTGATGCACGTGCAACGGCCGTTGCTACTCATGATGCTGCTGTTGCTGCGACTTTGATGTTAATACGCATGATGAAGTGATGTTGATGCATGTGCATATGCCCTTTACTACAAGCAATACACTCACACACACACACACACCACTTTATATCCTGCCACCTAGATGTGCCCGCACAAAAGACACACAGAATCTGAAGCAGGCAACGCTATATCATTTAACGTTTGCCTTAAGCCGCATTCAAAGGACGCACAACAATGCAAATTGGGATCGCTACTCATTGCTGTTGCCCGCAGGTGCCTGTCAAATCAGCAGCAGCAAGAACAGCAGCAGCAGCAAACTGCAAACTGAGCTAAAAGCCTCGAAAAGCCTTTGCCTAATGCCAATAAGCCAAAGCTATGCGGTCGCCAAGGGAACACGGCCCCTACACACATGCAACCCACATTCCCCTTTCTCACCAACACACACACCAACACACACGCAGGATGCTAACAAAATTGACCGCAGCATTATTTTCATGAATGTTGCATGCGAAACCGATGAGGGGGCAAGTGAGTAGCAAGGGATTGTAGCAGTTTGATGGGATTGTGGGGAGGGGGGGGGGGGGGGGTGGTAGGAGAGCTAGATGTGCGTGCGTTGATACTTCACACAGTTAACATCTTAAGTGCCATGAAATATTCAGTGAATGGCGAGATCCGCAGGCGAGTTTAGCTAAACATGAAAATAGTTTTTGCACGTCGCCAAAACATATTTTTGTATGTTTGTATTTATGTACCTACATACATATACATACATATGTATTGAAGTACATATGCTTGAAACTGTGCACCACATAATTATGTGACGGGGTTGGCTTAAAAAGTACTCGACAAATGTAAATTTAGCACATCATTTAAGTGAAAAATATGCACCCCAAAATAATGTTAATAAAATTGATTTATGTACATCGCCCAAAATTACATTGGAATTTGAGGCAGCAAGGTGTGGCTTAAATGTGAAGTTTAAAAATCAGATTTAGCTGCAAATCTGCACTGCAAATATGAAGAATTCCAGTGATGTTTATCGCCCATGTTCTTAACAACCTATGAATATTATTGCAATTATATATTGATAAGCATATTATATAAATAACAATAATACATGACACTAGCTTTGGATTTAGAAAAGTATATTATTTAATAAAAACTTGGTTAGTTACCATTTGCGCCAGAAATGTGGCATTTTTTCCCTCATTTTATATTCACTTCAACTTTTCTGGCTACCCACGCTGTATCTTTCATTATATTGGCTAACCGCCCATTAACTATTAACCGGGGGACAATAGTCTATAAACATGTAGAGCAAGCAGCAGCAGCAGCAGCAGCAGCACCTCTTATTCCATGGGGAAGAGGCGGCTCTTTAAAGTGCTTGGCAACTGCTTAAAAGTTAAGGCACGCCCACAGATCCTAGATTGCCACAAGCCCCAAAATCATGAGCCACAACAGCGCCACGAATATCTTGGTTTACTCTTTTTTTTATTTATTTTTTGTTGTGTTTATAGCTGTGTGTGTGTGTGTGTTGTTTGTCAAGCGATTAAGTTGTAATTATGCGCTACTACGTGTTTGTTTTCGTAGTTCGAGATGGGGGCGGTCTCCGAGTCGTGGAACTTTGTTTGTTGGGTTCCCCGAGGATCGCATGGCGATTATGGTTAACAGTGCCTAATGAGTTGACATTAATACGTGGGCGTGGCATTACGGCAGCTAAATGAACTTTAAGGCCTTTGGCCAAATATTGCTACACACTCAGCTCGGGGGTTGGAGAGAGAGAGAGAGACACATGCTACAAATGTAATTAAAGTGGCAGGGATTCCGATTTTTCTTCAGGCTCATAGTCACCAAGGAAAGTGCGACTCAAAAAAAAAATAAATAAGTAAAGGATGCCAAGAAGAAAAACAAATGGAAACGGAAAGGTCGCTCAAAAAGAAAAAAGGCAATTATACAAAGCAGAACACAAATTGACATCACGAAATCGCTCCTGACTGAAGCATTTCCAAGCATGAAAATTAAGAAGTGACATTGCGACAACAGGCAAAAGAATAGTAAATGGAAATGAGAGTCTGGCAAAGTGTTCAAGGAGGCGGAAAACTCTTAAGCAATGAAAGGAAATGGCAAATAAAAAGGGTGTTAAATGAAAATTGGCAGAGCAGAACGCATTCGAAAACATTAATGTTTCTGAAGATAACTAATGTTGATTAATTTTAAAATGATACTTTTAACTAACTATTATTATCAAGTGAAAGAATGCGCATTCCACTCTTGAAATATTTCCAAAGTTCGACTAGCTATGTGTGATTTTTTTTAGCACGGCACATCTGCATTCGAACTGTTGGCTAATGGAACATTATTAACACATATACTCTTGTCGAACAACAGCAAAATTACCTTTGAACACATGCAGCAATTGCCTGATCATAACTTGACTGCCGGCAAAACATTTCGAATTGATTCTCCTTCCAAGCTTGCCATAAATTACCAAAGACACAAGCAATTAAAGTGTATGCTGCCTTCGGGGTGTCTCAATTTTGTAATTGGAGCAGGCTAAGAAGGCGATGAGAAACAGGAGCTATTAAACTGGAACTCGAGTGGCCGACTTAAAACAATGCATCAAATGCAGGGCCGAACAACAGCAAAATATGTTGTCAGTTTATCAATGCATTCACTCACAAAATACGTATGAAAAAAAATAACGAAAGGCGAGACTGCTTGACTAGTAGATATCCAAAAGAAATCAACTTTAATATTATTGAATAATTTCTATAATTGACAGTAAAGTGAATAAGCATGTTAAAGGACTTGTCCACTAAATATTATTTATATAGCATGTTATCTACATTTAGAAAAAGATTATCAGCAATTTTTGAAGATTGCCTTAGTGAAATAAGAAGAAGATTTTTTTTTAATGTATTTCTTTCGAGTTTCCTAGGCGATTTTCATGTTACGCAGATTTTAACTGGGATTTTGGAAAAAGAAAATGCAAACTTTCACATTCAATTTCAAAAAGCCACTACTCTTCTTATACGCTTACAGGGAATATCAAACATATTTACATCTCTCCCACTCTGTCTCTCTTTTACTTAGTCTCTCACTTTCTCTGTGTGGCCCCAAGGATTCCTTTGTCAAAGCTCCCGCTGTGTGTGCCACTTTTTGTCGAACGCAATGTTAAGACAACACAAAAGGGCAAACAGATAGCATAAAAAAAAAATGGAATAGACATATTTGTACATATACGAATATATTTTAGAATCCATTGTTATGCATAAAATGTGATGTGTGTGGTTGCCATAGAAAATATATAGACACTTAGATAGATAGGTATGGATATATCCCATGTATATCCATGTCAATATGGTTTAGAATTGGGTTTTTGTGCTGGCTTTTGTCCTAGAATTAGTTGTGTGTTGTGTTGCCGGTATCTTTAGCTTACAAATTGTAACTCATCATCATAAATATCTATAATTGTCTGACGTAACACAACGTTACAGACAATGAAAGTCAAACGCATTCACACATATGTTTATTTGTATCGCATTTTCAGTCGAGTCATCACAATTCACGCACGAAAAGTTTCCATTGCCCGAAAATCGATTATGCAAAAATGAAAGAAAGTCCCTAACCAAATTTGTGAGCCTTTTTGTGGAGGGGATTTAAGCCTGACAGCTCCCCATAATTCCAAATCTCATGTCCTTAGTTGACTGTCTCTTCATTCGACAATTTTTAGCTACTCATCTGTGTGAAGAAATGGAAAAATATGCAAGGCAAAGCCAATTAAAGGATTTCCAAAACTTTATCGGCACATTACAACACTGTGTGGCTGTCTGTGGGTTTCGCTCAGTGTGTGTGTGTATGTGTATGTATGTGTGTGTGTGCTTCAATTCGTGTTCATCATGGAAGCTGGGAACATGTCTCAGCAAAAGGGAGATAAGCCAATAACAAAATAGAAGTGCGTCTTCAACGAAGCAATTAATGCTCTATAATAAATAAAAATTGCAGCTGAATGTAATTTTCCTCTATTTAATGAAACTAAGTTTAAAAATTGTATCAATAAATCAAATAGTTGAGTTATAAATATATATTATAAAACGATACGGTTGCAATTTATTAAAGTATTTGATATGACAACTATAACAATATCCGATATTTACTATACACAGCCCACTTTTCATGTCCCAGCGAAATAAACTCAATTTAGATGTGGTATAAAAATTGTAGAATACTTTTATGGGTCGCTGCAACTGGCAGCAGTAAGCTGTTGGTAGTAAGCAGTAAGCAGCCAGTAAGTCAGGCAAGTAAAGTGCAACTTTTATAGCTGATGAACGACAACAGAGAACAGCAGGCAGAATAAGCATAAGAACAGCGAGTCGAGCAGACTGTTGTCTGACATCAGCAACAACGATAGCACCAACTGCTACAGTAACAGCAACAGTAACAGCAACAATAACAACATGCGGCAACAATGTGCATGCATATGAAATGAGGCAAATAATTCAAGTAGCTCAGAAGCCAAACCACAACCGACTATTGACCATATAAATGACTTGGTGTTCGGCAGCAATTGACAACTTGAATGCTTGACTAAATGCCTGGCTTTGAATTTGAATTCAATTATGTATGTGTGTGTGCACTCAGAGAAAAAAATATGACCCTGAATTTAGCAATTTACTGGGAATACACTTAATATGTATTTATTTGTAGAAACACTTGTATAAAATTCACTCTAACAATAACGATTTATTTTTTGCATTTCTTTTATACCTTCTATGATTTAGATAAATATAAAATATAATATTATTTCTGACATTTGAAAATATATTTCCAAATTCAGAAAAAGGCAAACTGTATTCACTATATTTATTTCAAATCTGAACTTTTATGGCGAATGATTTTCAAATTCAGTATTTTTGAATGCAACGGCAGATTCTATTTTCATTTATAGCTGCATAAAACTCAGCAATGTCATAAATATCATATTTTTCAAATTCTATATAATAATCTTTTAGAAATCGACAAGCACAATAATATTTTATTTTCCATCTTTCATAAATAATTTTCTGCTTTTTAATAAGCGATATGGATTTCGACATATTTTTCAATATAAAAAAAAACACCCTGACAGTATAAGCTGATTTTCTAAATTCTAGGGTATATTTCGCTCAATTTCCATGTGTGTGTCAGAACTTTTGTGGCTTCAACGAATGAAAAGCTGACTTTCAAGCTCAGTCGATGTGAATGCAACGGCAGCTTCGATATTTTTTTTTTGTAGTTGCAATGATTAAATGGGAAAATTCCATTTTCCATTTGACATTTAACATTTACAGTCACGCACAACAAATATCCATACCCACACACATGCAAACACACACCTACACACACACACACACAGACTTGAGTGTGTTTGTGTTGCTTTCGCAATGTTTTCACTCACATGGTAAACCATTTCTGATTGATGGATGGGAATGAGAATGGAGGCCATATATGTATTCTAACGATGCGTGAAGGCTGTTGATAACCTTTAATTGGCCTGTTTATATTGCTGATGTGTGAACCTTGTTTACAGGCACGCGTTGGGCGTTCTGCATGTTTTGCTGTCCCTTGTTGTTCCACTTCGGTCAACAACATGGAAATCAACAGAAATCACAATAACAATAATAACAGCAGCAGCAACAAAACTAAGTAACTAACTGACACTTGGACATGTGACATGTAGCTATAAGTGTTTTTAAGTCACTTCCGAGCCTCTTAAAATAGACCAAAGCTATACAAAACAAAATAGAAATTGTCAATTATAGCAAAAGCTTTTGGCACCACAATGACACCATCATCCTGATTGGTGTTTGCTCTCAATAAATGATGTGGTCCAGGCATCAAAGTTCAAGATTTTTCACTCAGTCGACAGATAGTTACGGTAGCTGGGACACACTTGAAGGACTTGTAAAGTAATTAATTCCATTTGCATGCTGATATTTATCTGCTGTGCTTCAACTTGTATTTAAAATTTGTTTTACTTTAAACATAAAGTTTATTTTGATGGCATTCAGCACGAGTACTACAGTAATTTTCATTAAAATTTGCATGAATATTATGATTATTAATTATGTATTACTACATACATAAGCTGATGTGTCGTCTCCATAGTTGATTGTAAGACTAATATTCTTTTAATGAGTAATTTTCTTTTAGCTTGGAAAATATTTGGGATGCAACTTTATCGCTTGATAACCTTATTACGTTTAGCCCTTAACTGTAGTCACTTTAACTAACTTTAGTCATTCCTCGGGTTGTTCTGAAAAAAAGCAGACCGGATGTTATCGTGTGTTTGGCACACTTTTGTTTTTCCACATCGAATGGCCACTTTTGTGGTGCGTTGCATTATCACGTTCCACTTTTTATGTGCTCTTAAGTGCAATATAAGCTTATGGCGCCTTAAAGTATGCTATAAACTCCAACACACACACGTCCACTTTGGAGAGCATTTGCAGTGACTGCTGGTGCTGCGTCCAACCCATAAACATTCTAACGTTCCACACAACAAAACAGTTTTTAATACAGAAATATAACCAAAAAGTGGCCAGAGCTTTAAAACACGTCCTGACAAAAGCAATTGCAGCAAGGCAATTTTTAGCATAGTTTTTCCTTTGCTTACACAAAATTTGATTATGTATTAAGCATATCGTATAAGTGGTAGTCTCTCGGTTCTTGCTACATGTGATGCATATATATAAATATCATATAAAAAGTATTCAAACACGTAAGCAGAGATTTTTGGTTCATACAGTTTGCCTTTTAGCTATTGACCTGCATAAAAAATAGTTTGATAAATCATCAATTATTTTTTAACATACAAAGTATTTTTGCCATGCCTTTTTTCAATTTCATAAAATATTTCAAAGTGATGCAACAACAATAATGGCAAATTTTCATTTCAATACACACGCTGCACGAGCCCAGCTATTCCCTAACCCGTAACTTGGCCATTTTCCCATCGACGCTACGCAAAATAGAAAACATTTTATTTTTTTCTAGGGGGCATTTGTGCTACATTTGACAAATATTTTAGACGTTTGACTTTGAGCAATTCCCAGTGACACTGCCATGGAAATTGTTCTAACCAAAAGCGGAAACAGAAGCATTTGCTTGTGGCCATTGTTTAGAGGTCGTTGAGTAAATCTGTTCACTAATTCTGTAGGCCTTGGGTTTGGCTTTTCCACTGGCTTTTGATTTGTTTTGTGGACATTTTGAAGTCAGCGACATTTTTGATTTGTTGCCATTTGGTTCAGTTTATTTGTTTTTAATTTGATGGCCAGGCATTGGTTTAGATTTGCATCGTTTGATTTCCATTTGCATAAATGATTCAAATGCACGATTCTAATAGTTTATTTTTGGTCAGCAGATTTACCGAATTGCACCGAATGTTAAATGTCAATCGAAAATATTTATATACAAACTATAAATAATCACTTATCAGAGTGCCAAAGCATTGGTACACAAATAAATTCATCTAAATTGGTAAATTTGTGACTATAAATTTTATATTTGATTACATTTTACGTATGTATTTGTAAAGTAATTGATTAAAAGACTTGATGTCTTGACCAACAAAACAATATTTATTTATTTTATATTAAGCTCAAAACTAGTTTAAACTTTCCTCAAATGAACAGGCAAATAAATGTGGTAAATAAAACAGATCTAGCGCATGCAATAATATATATATATATAAATAGGTATGTCTGTATAAATATATATGTATTCATATATTTATGGACACATGCGAATATGCTCGTGATTGTTTCCAAATGTCATCTGCGCCCCTCACACTAACTTTATATCAGTCCGAAATCCGCTCTCTTTTGCACTCTCCCCTTCTAACGCAGGTGTTCAGCCATTTGAACGTGTCTGACAGGATATGTGCAGTTAGTGTGGAAGGAGTATGGGACACACAATGTTGCTGTCCATGCTCACACTAAGTTCTTCTTCAACTGGGCCATCAGGTGACAAAGATCACGCCACCTTGGCAAAGTCCCGCCAAAAGGTGGCCAACAGTGGTATAAAAGGAGCACAAGACGGAGTCAGTCTAAGTCTATGAGAAAAGACTGCCGGAATCTGTGAGCGGAATCTATCTGCAAGCAACTAAGTTATCGGAGTGAATTCACACGCGTGTGCGAATTAAATTAAAGGGATACAAAGTCCGGTATCTTGTGGTCAGACACAGAGTACGACAAGTGAATCAACACTGATTGGAGTACCAAGGGCAATCCTTGAGGAATCAAGGAGACCACTAGTCCAGTTGAGCAACAAATGTGCTTGCGCAAAATCTCTTTCGGGCAGGTGGAGATTCTGGACTTGCTCTTAGCAAGATACATCGATGTTCTGCCCTGTGAGTCCAAGATTATAATTAAACAGACAAAGTGTGTTATAAACTAAGTGCTTTCATGAATAAAACCAACAATTTCTAAAGCATCCAGGAACAAAAGATTTGTTACAACTTAGTTGCTTTTCTTTGTCAACCTTCCAAATTTGTTTAAAAACTCTGTCGTTAGTTTTTTGTGTGCGACACCACAGCTGATCCCTGGATAATATTTAGCAGTTAATAAGTTGGAACATATGTGGGTAACTGTGCAAAGAACACCTTTCAATTCATTACCAAGTTTATGGGACAGTCTATGGCAAAAGTTTGTGTCCAGCCAAATTTACGAACTAAAAGAAGTAAGTAAAAAATATGTGTGTGTTGCAACGAATCAAAGAAACTTTGTAAACTTACGAAAAAGCAAAGTATCTAAGCATATAGTAAGAAACCAGCAGCATATGCACTGGAAAAAAAACCTTCTATGGATTGCTTTAGTTTCAAATAAGTTATTCATGTTTGAATGAACTGCATTTTACTTATGTGAACAACTATATAAATTGAGTATAAAATACAAAATTTCGAATAGCCATTTATTCTGTGTGTGTGTGTGTGTGTGTGTGTGTGTGTGTGTGGAGCTTAAGCGTGTGTGCGTGTTTCCCTGACTTATTATATAACTTGGCATTAGACAAGCGCGCACAGCTGAACTTGAGAAGTCAAAAACTCAAAAAAGAGGAATTACGACTTAAGCAGAGGCAACAGCAACTGGAGCTGATGCTGGAGCTGAAGCGGGAGCTGAAGTTAGCGTTGAAGCTATAGCAATAACAGCAGCAGTAGCTGAAGCCAAGTCGGAACGATGCCAACTTGTTTTTGAACGCAAACTTTGCTCCTGCTCGTGCTCGTGCTCCTGATGGTGTTGCTGCTTCCACACTTACTGCTGCTGATGCTGCATGTGTTCCCTGTTGCTGCCCCTGTGTGGCTGGAGTTTTCATACCCATTAAAAACAGGTACGTAACAAGTTAAAGTACTTAACTTCGATTGCATACCAAAATCAAAATTGGCCTTTAATTAGACTTTTAGAGAAGTAGGGCACACATAAATGGAACGTGGTTTAATTTGAACTATACAACAAAATTGTATTTTTTAAACATTATTGTTGTATAGTTGAAAATGAACCATGTTCCATAAAAAAAATAAACTAAAATAAAATTGGTTGTCAAGAAACTTTAATTCAATTAAATTGAACACTGAGTTTGGGTTGTAATCACCAAATGGAATCAGTTTCGTACATTCTTTGTGATGTAATTCTAATCCAATTTTTTTTTTTTTTTTCAATGTAGTCAGCCAAAAGCACGCAACACAAACGACAAACGACAAATAACAGGGCCAAAATGATCAACAGGCATCAAATATCAACTCAACCTAGTCCAGTCCTGCTCTGTTCTATGTGCATACATTCTCGTCTTATCGATATCCTATAAAAATATATATCAATAGGAAGAAATACAGCAATAGTTTTATAGATAGAGCTTTCTAATTTTATGAGAATATAGCTTGATATAAGTTAAGATCACCTGAAAAATCGATAAGAACCACGTAGTAAATCGTATATTCATATTTATCATTCGAGCTAAATGAGCCAAGGCTAATGCTCCTGATCTGAGAACTCTCGTTTCTTTACCGTTGAGGGTGTAGGAGATTCTCAGAGAGAGTCTCAGTCTAATGACGGGATCATCTACCAGAATGTGTTCACAAGTCGGACAAGTCCTCGTGGAGATGCCTTAAACACTGAAAGCGAGTTATAACGATTTGGGTACGTGGTATCTCGAAGTCGTGCTTTCTCCCCCATTGGGATCATTGTTGCTTTAGTGGTTGTTGTTCTTCGTCTTATTGTAGCTTTGATAAAGTTTAACTGGCATCAACACAGCCACACACAAGCTGCTTGCTGCATGTAGCGGCATGTGAGCAAAGTTGCTCGTTGCTGTTTGCTCGTTGCGAACTGCTCGGCTTGTTGCCAGTTGTTTGTCTATTTACTTTTCAGCCGTTGGGTTTCATTTCCGTTTCATTTCATTTCATTTCATTTCATTTCATTTCGCCTCGTTTTATTAGTTTGGTCAGTTCGTATTCAGTTCCCACTTTTTTACTTTGACATCGCAGCGATAAAGTTGGCTTTCTTGTTATTCTGTTGCTGCTACTTTGGCTGCACAACATTTAATGAATGCTTAACCTTTAGATGCAACCATCTCCTCCACAACCTTTGGCTTCTCATTGAGACAGCCGTGTTGACATCTTTTTTTTGGCATTTTCTAATTTCCGTTGACTTCTAATTTGGGCCACGTTACTTAAGCACGCGCTCGCCTCTTGTAACCAAAACGTTTACGAACAAGGTCATAAGAGGGGTGTGTAAATTCATATGAGCCATGAGCATACTCATAAGCCCGAGTTTGAGTGCTGGCATGAGTGTGTCTGGTTTTGTTTTCTTTGACTGTCTCTGCTGGCTGGGGCGTCGTCATTAACCGTCAACAAGTTTTGCATTTGGCTTTGGCCGTAATTTGATGGCAACCTGGCATCGTTGTGTGCCCACCAATGAGGCACATATTGGGGCAGGGGCATGGCAACGCCCACCAAGCAACGCAATTCGCGTGGCGGCAATTATGGTGATAATTTTAAGCTGCAATTCTATGGAAATATTCAAATCGATCTGCTCAAAAAACGCGGAATGAATGAGTTTCAATGCCAGTAAAAAGTTTACGAATGAAATTAAAAAAAAAAAAATAAATAAATATACGTGTAACGTTTTCGAATGCATGGCAAAGCAAAGCAGAACTGAAACTGTAATTTATGTTTGAAAGCATCATTAATAAATCAAGGACTTGTTGAAAACGTATTCGGGAATTTAAATAGAATATACATATTCCATAGCCAACCGGCAACTAAGTTTACGTCCTGCACAAATGAGTTTGCCCAAAGTCAACTGTGCTTGAAAAAGCTTTCTTAAATAAAGCAAATACAATCATCAGCCAACAGCTGAACCAAAGCAAACCCATTAACATTTTAGAACCGGCCAATGCCAAAGTCAACCGAATCATTTTTTTTGTATTTTAGGCACGACGACTTCGTTTACGCTTCGAGCCGAGAATTTATTGTGGAAAATATTTCGTCAAATGCTTTTCACATTTTCTGCACCCTTTTTTCGACAGTTGTTGTTGTTGTTGTTGTTGTTTTTGTAGCTTGTGTAATTGAACACCAACTCAAATTGACAAATTTAACTGAGCTGCCGCTGAGCAAGTAGGCGTTTATTCAACTTGGGGTGCGGATAATGTATGCTTGCTGGAGTGCAAGAGATGTAGATGTTGAGTTAGACAGAGATAGGGCCAGAGCACTAATTATACAATTGCTTTGCAGATGACTACGCTGCCCCGCCCCCAAACCATCGCTGTGTATTAATTAATGCAACAGCCTTGGTAATTTTGCATACTAAAGAGCTCAACACAAGGTGCGTTCATTAAGTACGTAGGAGCCATCAGATTATGCCATCTCTCTCGCTCCATTCCGCAACAGCGTCTTGGCCATCTTAGCATATTTTGGCTAACAAGCTGTAAGGCCGGCAAGTGTTGGAGTTTATAATAATATTCCGGAGTTTTGGCAGCTTTGGGATTTAGTCATAATATCAAGCATTCAAATAACCAAAGGGACTTTGGTCAACTTGAAATGCAGCTCACTAATTGCCATAACCTTTGACATGCAAAACTTCTGCGTTGAACTTTAATGCAACGCACACAACAATTTAGCTTTTATTGCAAACATGTTGACACATAATGGAAAATATATATAGAATATTTGCTTGCGAAATGTAAATGATAAAAGTCAAGTGTAAATTTACAAAAGATATGTGACAAACTATGTTTGCACAGAACTCAAATAAAGAAAAATAGCAAAATTCATTTTATTTTTTCCAATTAAATATTTTTTAATTGATGGTGTTATGTTTTAACTTAAAGCTTAAATGCAAATGTGCGCTTTAAATTCGGAAGGACATTATAATTAATTAATGGAAATTTACTGTGTGCGATTAAAAAGTGATTCATATCATGGAATATAAAAATATATGTTTTTTCCAATTGACTTTAAGTTCTCATTTTATATATTCAAATTATAAATTTATATTTTTTTTGTTATACTTTTATATAAGTCAGCAGTTAATTGCATTTGGAATTAAATTTTGTGCGATTAAAGAGTGAATAATTTAATGGATTGAAAAAATATCAAATTTTTTTAACCCATTAACAATAATATTGTAATTTTACACACTAAAAATTTATTGTTGTCTTATGTTTATATCAATTTTTTTTTTTTAGATTTAAGATTTGGTATGAAAATCAAATTACGATGTGCGATTAAAGAGTATAAAAAAATATAAAATGGTTTTAAGTCATTTATTTATTTTATATACTCTCATTTAGCATATTTATTGTATTGCGATATTAAGATAATTTTAAACTGATGCTTTGGAAAAGAAAAAGTCAGATCGACAGACGAACATTGCTATATCGAAGAATATATATTTATATAAGACGTCTTCTGCAAAGCGGTTTAAGTTCAGAAACATCCACTTCAAGGCTATACAGAATAATATGCAATGCTGGCTCTTCTTTTAAAGCTTTAATATATGTACATATGAAATAAGAGATTTCAATTGGCATGGCGTAAGTGAGAGGCATAAATGGAACTTGTGTACTGTTGACCATTTCAGAATACATAATTATAATTACATAAAAGCTGTGTGCCGCACACAACATGTCAGTCAGTTGATGCTGCCTTCTGCTTTTCTTGTTGTTAATATTTAGTAAACAGCTTGAATGCTTTTGGCTTCATTCATAGAGAGCTGGCTATTACGTCTCCAGCATAACAAACGACATGAGGCAACTGCAACAGCGACCAACTAGCAACAACACAGGCAGGCAACTGTCCACACTTGTTGCCCCATTGCCTCAACCGACTGGAGCTCTATGCTTGTAGGGCAACGACATCAGTTCACAGTGAGAGAGAAAGAGAGAGGGAGACAGAAAATGCTGCCAGCCGCTTAAATGTGCGATTATGTTGTTCACGTGAGTTGTTCCCTCTAAGCACCCCCCCCCCCCCCCTCACGTCCCCGTTACCCCCACACACAATGTGTTTCTGTTTGTATTCATTTGCTTTGCTCTTATTTTTTTTTGGTCAGCACCACCCAACGCTTTTCCCATATAAAATCATAAAAAAAAATAGACTTTTAGGCTCAATTGTTATTGTAGTTGTTGGTTTTTTGTTGCTCTCCTGTCACTTCTTGCAAAACGCAAGCAAACAAATACGTGAACATTTTAAGTTTACTCTTGTTGCTGGCCAAAAGATCTTGTGTATGATTTTCGCTATATTTTTTGTCTTTTGTCTTCAATTTTTAAATAAGTTGCAGGTTATGCTTTTTTTTTTATGTCTTGCTGCAAATTGCGATGATGTTGCAAGCCATGTGTATAATGTTTTTTACGGCTCTTTTATGACTGCCAGCTGTGTGATAAGTTGTTATTGTTTTTGTTGTTGCTTCTGTTGCAATACAGATAGCAAAACCAACAACAACAACAACAACAACAATGACAAGAATAATCATCTCAGCGGCTTTGGAGTCTGTGGAGCGTCTGCAAATCTTTTTCACTTATTTATGCGGCAATTTCAGACAAGTTATGGATATCAAAACACTCTCAAGTTATTACCTGTGAGGGTCTCTAACTTTTATAATCGTTTTAACTCGATTAATTTTCAGACAGCTGAATTTTAGTATGCCCCCAAAATAATGCCGCAATGCGGCAAATTGAATGTTAAATAACAATGTTTATGTGTATACTGAAAATTTGTGAAATTGTAATGGAACATAATCTAAATCATGATGAAGAAGTTATGGCTTCTGAAAATCGGTTCAGCTTTAACAAAGTTATGACAGAGAAAATGCTGCGACCCATTTCTGAATGTCGCTATTTGGGGCAGAAAACCCAATTACAATAGGTTTTCTCTGATTCATGTAGGGAATTTGTAATCCGCTTGAATAGCAAAGCGAATCGTTCGACAGGACACAAAAAGCCAGCGAATTGTTGGCACGATTTGGGGACTGACTGTCTGTGAATGAACTAAATGTGAAGAAAAAACTAATCAAACCCTGCGGCTTTTTGTGAGGAGACTGGAAACGACCGCATAAAACAAATATGGGGCAAAACGTTTGCTGCAACAACAGCACCCAAAAATCTCATCAATCAAAAACTTAGTGTGATAATTTTGTAGCACGCCACAAGAAATCACAATCATTCCATTCTTTCAACTAAACAGCGACAGCGTTTGTTGTCGCTTGCAACTAACCCACATTTCAGTTTACGTTTGGCCAACGATGACGATGCCGATGATGACGACGACAAACAGAAAAGGAGGCGGTGCTGGGGATGGGACAAAGAGGCACGTTGTCATGCTTTGCTTTTGGATAACTTTGTTGCGTCTATATGGATTTGTTTCTGCCCCGAAACGATGACGTTGGTCATGATGAGCCTCTGTCGCGACTGATAATGACGTAACGGACAGACTGTCTGCCTTGAGCCATGCGGGCGTTGCGGTGCTGGGTGCTGTGCGGGGCTCTGCGGGTGTGGCAGTGGGTGGTAAGCTGTCTGACGCTTTATCCTTGCGAGACGACGTCGCGTAATTTTCAAAGGGCCCTGGGGCGGACCAGCTGACAAATCGAAACTTCCGCATGTTGCCTGGCACTGGGCCTTCATTTCAAGTGAAGCGTTTTAAACACGTTCATTTAACACGGGCCCCCCCTTATCCCTCTGGGTGCCCTTAAGCTATCTGGCCGAGTCGAAAGCTAATGTTGCGCGATTTCGAAACACAAATTGCTGTCATTAAAATCATTTGAATGCGCATAAAAAGCCACGTTAAGAAGAACGAAGAGCATGCCTTGGAAGAGGCTAACAACAAGAAAATATAACGAAATAAAATGTACGTCCATTCAATTAGATTTAGTCTGTGCTGATTACAAGCATCATTATTTGCTCTGGTAACTTTATTTTACTCTCATTCAGCAATAGATTACTTTTTGCCCAGATTATGATAAAAGATTCTCAAGTACTTACTTGTATAAACGTATTCAACGATTTTACTCATCACAATTATTAGTGAAATTCTAAAAATAAGAGTGAATAAGAATGAATATCTATTAATTTAGCTAATCTAGTATTCTTATTTAATGAATTGCCTCACCTACATCATCATCATGTTTATCCTCTGCTTAAATGTAATTAAAACTGATTGTCGCCTACACTATTTAGAGACATTTTTAGCAATTATATAAAATTCTATTTGGTGTAGTTTTCGCACGTCTGCACAGGATTGCGAGCAGTAATCCGAATGCTGAGTATAAATTGGAAAATGCCATCCGCAAAGTTGACATCGAGCTAGTAATGTTGACAAGAAAACTGATTTGTCATTGCCGTAATCAGCTTGCGGCTTGGGCTTTGCTCACCTCTCTCCGGTTATCTGTGTGAGAAAGCAAAAGTAAAGCATAAAATGCAATAAGCAATTCCATTAAGTAAAAGTGAAAGAGAAAGCACGAACAAGCTGCTGGCAAGCACATGTCGTTGAAAAACTGGGAGGAAGTGAGCCAAAGATGATAAGAGATACTGAAAAGCAATAGAAGAAGCTGTGTCGCAGTGATGCAGTTTTCTCATTACGAAAGCAAAGCCATACTTGAAGCTCTGACGGTGAGTTGGCAACTAAAATATCTACCAGCAATGTAATCTGATACGTAACTGGAGGCTGAGACAGGATAACCGAAAGAAATTATATCAAAATTATATTTAAGTGTCAGCTTTTCATGCGTCTGACGAGTGAGAAGTTTACTTTCGACTGCTACTTTAAAATGAGAATAGAACAGATTGATTTCAATACATCACAGCGAGTAAGAAAATTGCATAGAGAGCAGCAATTTAAATATCAATTATTTATGTTGAATTTGAGAAGTTTAGACAGTTGTTAGGGAGAGATAAGAACTTTTAAGATTTCAGCTAAATAAATGGTGAGTTTAGACAGTTGATTGTGAGAATTAAGCATATTTCAATGAATTTGTCTGAGCAGTGAAAATTATTTATGTGGTCTAGACAATAATGGAAACTTGGCTTTAACCATATTTTGTATTTTTTATTGTTCATTTTATCTAACTATAATTTTTTTATTCGTTTATTTGTTTCGTACTAATAACATAATGGTTAGAGTCTTAAGTTTTCAGCTTCTACTTTAATGTCTTAAAGCATATCTGCGGCTATAACTGGCTTTTAAGAAACATGATTTAGTTTGAAAGTAGTTACCAAAGCCATAACAATAAATTTGCTATTGCAATTGTTATTATTTTCAAATGGTCCTGTTACAGTTACAGAAAGGTTGCAAGAAAAGCTTGTAGCTACCACAAATCAATTAAATTTGACTTAAATTCAATTTAATTCGTTTTTAATTGTTTGATATTAATGGAATTTGCTATAAATATTTATTTATATAATTGTTCAATTATACATGGCTGTGATTGTTGCCTCAGGTATCTGCTTAACTCACTGCATTGCTGACTGACTTCTTGTCCATCATCATCCTGCTGACTGTAAACTAATTGAAGTGTGTTCGTGTCAGATGTAAACAGAATAAATCCACTCACTTACACATATATGCTGCACACACACTCACACACACACATACACACACACACACCCACACAAGGTCAACAGTTTGCAGTGTATTTAAGTGCCGAGTGTGGTTTGCGGGTTACTAACTAACTGAAGTAACGTTGAGCTGTGGCTGCTGCTACACGGTTCTAATAAATTCAGCTCATGATTCACCGCAAGAGGAAGCAGTGCACACATAAGTGCAACATTGCTGCAATCTCAAGTGCCTCCAATGCCCCAACATTGCTTGTCCCCTCCCATTTACGGACACTTCAACATTTCTGGAGTGCCTGCTCACAATGAGTAGAGTCAAAATTACTGCATTTATTTAGCTCGGCGCAACTCGTGCGGCAGGCACATTAAAATAAATAAATGGAAGACCAGCTCAGTCTTTGGATATGTCTGAGGACTCATCACTCAAAAACACTTGACATTTTGGCTACTTGATTCAATTAGTTGAGATAAAAATCTGCTTTATATATGTAATAGACATGTTGCAGATTAAGGCACTCTTCTCTGTGAGTTGCATTAAAACTAGTTTTCAAATGGGTCAACCGAATGATTTGTAGTTTATCATCATATCCAGTTTTTTTCCTCTCTCTCTCTCTCTCTCTCTCTCTCTCTCTCTTTCTTTGTCTGTGCTTAAACTGTCAACTCCAACTGTCATGCATGCAGAGAGGCATGGACACTGTCACTGTCATGCGGCAATATCCCAAATCAGATTACGATGTAGTGTACGATGTAGCAGTAATTGTAGCACAAGGGCAGAAGAATTGCACAAAATACCAAATGGTTAATCACTCGATTAACAGTTAAACATAGATTAACTGCATTTTTTTTATTTATTATTTAATTTTATTATAATTAAAACAAATTATTTTACGATTTGAAATATTAAATATTTGTTTATCATCATCCTAATTACTTTAGTAAGGCATATACCAAATGCAAACATTTAATCAATTCAATTAATTGTTAACACTTAATGCTTCAATTTAATTAATAAAATATGAAGCCATATGCCGTAAGTCGTATGGAAAAAACTATATTTATTTGTTCGCTTTCATTTGTAAACTATTAATATTTAATGCTTTTGTTCAGATAAAAACTTCAAAGACAACTCGAAATATATTTGAACAAACTAAAGATTAAAGATTTACTAAGTTTTACTTCTACCAATTGCTCACATTAGTTTTGTTCAATTTTATTATAATTTGTAGCCCGTTTCCAGCCCTGGTTAATATTGGTGCACATCAGCCGGTCACTCGTCGGTAGTGGTTAGTTAGATGCGTATAAAAGTCTGGGCTGGCATGGATGGTTGGCTGGTTTGCTGGTTTGCTGCCTGCCGTCCCCATGTGTGTTACCGTAAACTACTGCTACGAGCGACATGTTGTGCGCGTTGCTCATACGCCGCATGGTACCGACTCTTGTTTGCGTTGGCGGCAACGTGTTGCATGCAAATGAATATCATGTTTGCCAACTGCCTCTTCTGTTGTTCTCAATGTTGTTATGGTCGATGTCGCTGTTGTTGTTGCTGTCATTGTTATTTGGTTTGTTTCCGGCATGATTTATAACGAGCGTGTTTGAATTTCTGCCAGAACGCATCACGAATTAACCGCAAAGTGGCAAAGTTCAAAGTTGAAAGTAGGTGCCTTAATAAAATTTAACTTAAATTATGATCGCATGAAGCTTTTGATTTTTAATGGATTTATATTTATTTGTGTACTCAAAGCTTTTTATTTTCAACCTGTCAAGTGGCTATCGAATGGCAAGCGACTTGTAAGCGCTGGCAATTTACTTGTAATTTTGCAGCATTTTTTAAGTAACTTTTTTTCTAGTTTTTTTTTCATTTTTATTTGAGTTTTGGGAGCCATGCAAAAGTCAACCAAGTGCAAGCAACACATTTGCATATTAACATACACGAATTGAGTGTGCAGCATACCAAACGCACTTTAAATTTAATTAAAAATGTAAATGAGCAAAGCTGAGCATCTACAACAAACAACACATACACCGCGCTCCAACAACATAAAGCCAAAACGATGCAAAATGTTTAAATAAATGCCAAAAAAACAACAAAAAAAAAACAAAAACAAAAAAACGAGAAACATAAAACCTAAAGAGCATAAAAACAAGCAGCATGCACTTTATGGCTTTGTGCAAAACTCTGCCGACCTTCGGCACCATTCTTCCCTACCCCTAGCCCTCAATCCATATACATTCATTCACATTTCACTATATGCACCAGAGCTCCCATACAGCCGTCAGAATGCGGTCCAGTGCGTGCTCAGCGTCAATTTCATGGGGGCAGTCGTAAAAATAAGGAGTACGAAAAAATACACTTAAAATAAAAATGAGTCGGTTTGTTGATGACGCTGCCCACCAAAGCAACTAGGGCACCACAGTGGTACCAACACTTCAGTTTGCTAAGAAATCAGTCCAAATGGTAGACTGCATTTGTATTTAGAGTTTGACCTCTGGATGATAATAATAATAACTAAAAAAATAAATCAAACAAATTTTAAACAGAGACAGACAAGAACAATAACTGAAAACTACTCAAACAAAATGAATTTAGAGATAAAAAAACTTATTATTGTGTATTTTATTGTAATTGGAAATTGATTATATAGTTATCAATAAAATGACAGAAACTAGAACTTATATTCCAAATATGATGTCTTTAGTTCTTATAGTTTCTGAAATCGGTTTAAGCTTCGCAAAATTATGGTTCCAATATTGCTTAAGCAAGAAACATTTTTACTTCAAATGATTTCTTATACCTATAAAAATTATCTGTTTTATTATTATTATATTCCTGCACGCCTGATATATTGTTCCACTGTGAACCGCTGGACAGCTTGTGGCTGGCATTAATCAAGCCATTAAAATGGACATTTCTTGGAATGAGAACGGTGTGGATGTAGTTGGGAGCATGGAGTAATTACAATTACACCTTTCTGCGTGGAGGACGCGTGTTAGGGCACTAAATTATAATTAAGCGCCAGTCAAAAGATGACTTTTATTAAATTTTATTTATAATGCTTTAAATACCATTAAGCGAATCCAGCGACTGTCGCCGGCTGCCAAGGCTAATTGAGTCATGAGAGTGCCCTACACATAAATAGAATCAACATCATCATCGCCACCGTCACCAGTATCAACATAATCATTATCATTATGCAGCCTAGAAACCGGATATACTGATAATATCCCCTAATGTGCTGCTTGGTGTTTTTTGCTCGTTCTGAGAACAATTTTTACTTCCATCAATTTTTTTTTTTTTACAATTTCTTGTCTTTGATTTGTTGGCAATTTATTTTGTCATCGTCGTTTTGATTAGATTTCGTCAAAATCAAACCTCAGCAATAAGCGGGATGTTGTGGAGTGACTGACGTTTATCATGACATGGACATGGTTTCACATCCAACCCTCCATTGTCCCATCCTTCTCCACACCATCCCCTCAACTCCTGGTTGTTGACCGCGAGCACGATTTGTCAGCGTGGCGCAGACACCATTAAATCGTGTCACACCCAAAAAAGATTAAATTGACTTTTTATGTAGACTATGTGAAAATATATGTATAATATATAATACATATATATTTACATTGTTTTTTGCGCTGTATGTCGTTATCGTTACTGGGTTAAGGATTTCGCATTTCTCCTTTCACCAGATCATAAATAATCAATCATTTTACTCCGGGGAGCCCTTTATGCGTGTAAAAGAACTTTGGCATACAAAACAGCAGTGAAATAAGTATAATTCAATGAAAATCTGTTCAAACCATCCGAGTTTATTTTTATAGGCACAACAAACAGCTCCATGGCAGTATTGTTTCCCTAATAGTTTAGTTATTTACGTAAAATATGCAAAATTCCCCGGCATTCATGTATATTTCTCCACTGTTTTTTATAGCAAGTGTGCAGAAAATATTTACACAGGCAAAATGTGTCAACGTGTCGAACTCAATGATATTTTTATTTGTATACTAAGTAAAATACTGAAAATCTGACTTTTTTGTATTTCGTTATTGCTGGAAAAAAAAAACATACAACAAGTTTAACGCTGACTAAATAAATAAATTCATGTTTACGGTGCAGTTATTGAGTTTAACAGCCTGTTAACAGGGCTCTGCTAAGTAAGAAAACAGCAAAGAAATGTAAATAAATGAAATGCGGTACAGCATACAAAATTCAAAAGTAAACAACTTTTTTTACAATTTAAAATGTTACATTTTTTACTGACTAGCATTGGCAAGACAAATATAATGAATATATAGATTTTAAAAATCAACTACACAAATATTGAGCGGGAAAGCTTTGACTAATGGGAATTAAAATCGATATCGGGCACTTGAACACTTGAAGAAAGAAAGAAAAGTGAATGAAACAAATGTTGATGCAATCTGAACTAAAAGCTTACACAGATGTAAAAGTATTTGCGTATATATAAGTATTTATTGACATGACAAAATATAATTTAAATATGATAAATATAGACAGAAGGATAACAGAAGCTAGATAATCATTAAACAATTTCAATTTGTAATCAATTATATGTATATTTTAGGAAACCTAATAAAATTGCAATACTTAAAACAGCTGGCACTTTTTAAGAGCCGCAAGCGCAAAGTCCTCAATTTAATGCCGAGATTTTTATGTTGGTGTCCTTGTAAATAAAACGACGCTGAGAAATGTAAAATAGCCTGCAGGCTGCTTTGGATTTTCATCTAACTTCAACTGATTTTCTGACTTCAGGAAACACGCACATACACTGAGAAAAAGCTAAATGTTTCGGAAATCGCAAAGCAGCTGCTGCCGGATGCATTTTGTGTGACGCTCTTACACAAACACACATCAATACACACACAAACGCACACACACACACACACACACACACACACGTTACACATACGCACTGTAGAGCACAGCTGGCAACTGAATCGCGTTAAACTCATCAACGTTGGCTGCTCAGCAATTTGGCTGCCGTAGGGAGTGAAAGGGGACGGTTGCGCTGATGTTGGGGGCGTCACGAAGCAGCATAGTTCAGTGCACTTCGTATTGCCTCTGGCTGAGCGTCTTTTGGACACAAGTGTGGCAAGTAGCAAGTAGCAAGTAGCAAGCAGCAGCAGCAAGTCGAAACTCTAACGATGTCGAATGATTTCCTTCCGATTTTCATTGCAAAATGGTGTTGCACTTTAATTTGATTTCAATTTTCTACATGCTCCTCACATTGCTCCTCCCCTATCACTGCTCGTTGTGGGCTATTTGCTTTTCACTTCATCTTGTTTGACTTGATTGCATTGTGGCTTAAAATTCATTGTTTGACTTTCGATTTCGCACCACAAGAGGCCAACTAATTCAATAGTAAATGGTATCCATTTGTTTTTCTTTCTTTCTGTTAGAGTTAGGTGATGTCCAATGCATTGCAATTTATTGCCACTGACGACATAAGATATTGAAGCAAAATTCTCTTAAAAAAATGTGGGAGCTCCTTAAGGACTTCCACACATTTTGTCTCCTTGATACTTTAAAATCTTTGTAACCATTTTTGCAACGCACTTCACTCAGTGCACATTGGAATCACTTATTTTCTGACTTTTTTTGCATAAGCTGCAATAACCATCTACATATATATATATATATATATATATATATATATTTCCAGGATTTTCTGCAATTTAACAACTTCTTGCTGTAAGAAATATATACATATATATATATATTTCAAGATGTTTGCAACAAGAAATAAAACTGTCAAAACGAAAAACATAAATAAATAAATGTCAGCATTCGTTTCGCAGCCAGTTTGCCAAAAAAAAAAATCTAAAAAACGATACAGGAAGGAAATTCTGGAAGGCATTCATATACAAAAAAAAAATGTGTCTGCGCTTGTCTTGTTGCATGAGTGTGCAAAATTCATTCGGCTTTTGTCTAGCTCGCTTCGCATTTTATAGTGTGCATATTTTATAACATGCTAATGTGTTTCCCAAAACCTCAAAAATGGCGCAACTACTGCTACAAACTTTCTTCTCTCTCTCTCTCTCTATCTCTATCTCTCTCTCTCGCACTCTCTTTCTCACTCTCTCTGTCTCTTCATTTATCTCATGTTAAGCGAACTTAACGTCATGAGAAAACCTTCAAATTATGCAACAAGTCTGACAGTTTATAATACCTAAATCCGTCATCCCTTTGTTATGGCTGCAAAGGGTATAATGAACTTGTGCATAATTATGCAAAAGTCAAAAGAAACAATCTTCGACACCATAAAGTAGATATATGAATATACTTCTAGGTACTTAGTTCACTACCAACTGGTAGGTACACACCTAATGAGTGCAGAGTATCCCATAGTCAGACACTGCCGATTAGACCTGCAGTCGTGGCCTTGTTGTTGGCTGTGATGTGAACGTGAGTATATTATTAGTATTTGTACTTTTCCTAAAAAAAAAAAGAAAATAATGCTTGAAAATGTTTGCCCAAAAATTGCTTTTAAAAAGTTTTGTCCAAGATATCAGTAAAAAAATCTTCGCTACATATAGTTGTTGGATTACTTAAAAAAAAAAAAAAAAATAAACAATAAAGAAAATATTTCTGCTTTCATTTTCAAAGCTTTTCAAAGAGTCCATTTAAGTCCAGTTTATGCTATTAAACTAACGCTTAAAAGTTATCGTTTTGAACTATATTTATAACAAATTTTATTATTGATATTTGCAAGATGAGATAACAATACAAACAATTTACCTCTCTAGAGACTCTATCGATGTCACACACACACACACACAAAGTCACGTCACGCTGCCATCGCAAGACCTGTGGGCTGTGTACTTGTTGTTGTAGCAACTTGTGTGGCTGTCTTAAGTATCTGACTTGGCACTGACAAAGAAAACTCAGCACGATGACTTTGGCAAGAAGTAAGTTTCCGACATTGCACTAAAACAGGGGAAAAAAAAATGTAGAAAACAAAAAATGTAAACAAACAATTGGCGAAACGAAACCGTAAACTTCAACAACTGTCATAATTTGTTATATTTGCATATTTTATGAGGTCTCATGACAAATTTCGTAAAGTTTTTTGCCTCAAGTCCGAACCACTTGCGGACAAAACGAATGCACAGCAAAAAATAAAGATTTTATTAACTAATTTGTCATTTCGCTTGGTAAATGGAAATTCTGTAGCCAGTTACTTGGTTGTGTTCCGTACCGCTCCTGCCCACTGAGCTGCTGCATGCCGTACGCAAAGTGCAATTTCCGCCGGAAATGTGACACCACCGAAGGATTCTGTAATCTAATTTTAATGATTTTGCGTTCGTTGCAACTTGCCCCGCCAGCGCCACATCCCCTTGGCAAGAACGAGGCCAAGTGCCTGGGCTAGATAATGCGCCCCAGATTCGATTTGCTCAGCTCAACATCAGCGCCAGCAAGTTTAACAGCTAAGCCAATTTGACGTTGATTTTCCATCCAGCAGCAGCTTCTTCTTGTTCTTCATCCTCGTCTTTGCCCCATTTGTGTTTGTCCTTAAGATATTGCAAGCGCCCGAAAATATTCAATTAACAAATTTTTTCATCTGCTTTCGTCTGCATGTGACAAAATGCCATTTGGAAACTTTCCTCTTTTCATTCTTTTCTGCTTTTCTTATTTATTTTACATAGACGCTAATGACGTCAGTGGCGTTTTTCTGCTCCACCCCGCAGCCAAGTCTTTGCCAGGCAAATTAGCTGGCAAAGTTTTTGGGTCTGAGGAGGCAGCCGTTGGTGCTACATAGGCGTGGCTTGGATTGGCGCTGGATTGAGGCGTCAAGTTGACATCTGTGCTCAAAGTTAAAAATTAAGGCAACAGTCAAGCAGTTGGCAGCAGGATATGAGCATCCCAACCTGGCGTCAAAAGACAGCGGAAAGCTGATTAATGAATGCAGGCTGTGAGAAATTGCGCAGTTTAAGCATCGCATATGAGTTTTTTCTTTGCTATTTTCTTAGGTGTGTGTGTGTGTGCGTGTGTGTTTGTCTAATTAAGGCAATTATCTGTTATAGATGATACTTTCAAAAAGTTTAGAATGTGGGCGAAGAATAGATTTAATGGGCAGCAGAAAAAGTTCACACATTAATAAATTTCTAAAGAAAAATAAAAACATTAAAACGATGTTTGCATATTTTAAGTGTTATTGCACCTCACAAATGTGCCAACAAATTATTAATAGATTTTCAAGTTTGCCATCACCAATCAAAATATTTTCACAAGCAAATGCACAAATTAAAAAATAAAATCGAGAAATATTTCATATTGTTCCCATACATATTGGAATTGGAAATAAATATTATCGTATTGGCATTCATTGGCTGAAAAATATTTGTGTTGCACGCAAATTGCTCGTTAATTTTTAACTAATGCCAACAAGTATTTTATGCAAACACACAATAAATATTTGAGGAAAACAACCTTTACCGTTTTCTAATTATCAATAATTTGTTGCGCAATTTTTGGCTACTATTTTAAAATGCGTAAAATTTCACACAACTGCAAAGCCACACTTCAAAAATTAATTGCGTCCATGTGAAGAATACTTTTGAAATACCCTATGTTCAATGAATGAAATAAATTAATTTATATTATTATATATAACTATAGTTAAAGAATCATTTAAATTGAATATACTTAGGCGCTGAATATGCATTAATTTAATGTTGTAATACAGATCAAAGTAATTAAATGTTGACGATAACTAAAATGTATATTAAATTTGGCAATCGCCTATGTATGAATCTCTTTGGGATATTTAAGAGTTTTCAAATAGTCAAAGCTATTGCATTTGCCACTAATGACTTTTACCATATTCGTTTGCTCTTTGGTTTTTGGTGAAATTGATTACAGCCGCGGCGGGGCGGGGCGGGGTGGGGCGGTAACATCATCGCAATCAATTTCAGCTGTTAGAAATGAATATGCTTTTATTCATTTTTGTCTAATTAGAAAATATTACGCTCCGGCGTTCACTCTGAGTAATTGATGTTGATTAGTGCGTCAGCAACGGACAACGGTTGCGGTTGCTCTACGGGTTGTTTTGGGGGCCTGCGTTGTCAGCAACAGCACAAAGCTGCAATAGCAGTCAGCAACAGCAACAGCAGTCAGCAGTCAGCAGTCAGCAGTCAGCAGCAATAGCCTTGTGATACGCCTCATAATCAAAAGTTGCAATTTTCGGCAAAACTTTACTAATTTTGTTGCTTTCGCCATTTTACATATTAGCTCCGTGATTTGATTTTCGTTGGTTAAAAGCAGCAATTAAGCGAAATATACATTTAACATGCCCTTAATTTTGAACAATTAAAACAATGTTATAAAGCTTACTTCCCTTTGTCAACTCACTTTAAAAATTATTTAACGATAAAGTTAGCATTTAATTGAATGGAATGAATAAATCATTGAAATTAAACATCGATTTCTTTTGCCGCTTTTTAATATAGTTCATTTTGAAGTTCTTAAAAGAAATAGTTAAGTAAATGTGGCCTCATAAATACTTCAGCTTTCGTAAGTGCAAAAGAGCCAATGAAAGTTTCGCGACTTAGTTGAGTTGGTTACATTTGGTTTAAAACTGCTGAAATTGCTATTTGTTGCATTGTGGAGCTATTCAGCCAATCAAATTTGCTCAAAGTGCTCAAGTCAATTGAATTGCTAAGCCAATACACTAACATAGTGTCTCCTTTATTCGCTCTCCGTGTGTGTGTGTGTGTGTACAGTGCTTATTGTATCTGTGCAACATTTTATCTGTTTACAAAGTCTATCTGTGTTTCACAATCACTGCGTTACCTGCCATTGGCATTAGTAAAGCTCTTTTGCCATTGACTTTTCTTTCTTGCCCTTTGCGCCCATTTTCCACTTGATAGCGCATCGAATGCAACAAAAAGATTTTTCTAATAAAGAAATCGAAATCGCAATATTTCTAATGGCACCTGGGCGAAGGATGGAAAGTGAGATTGAGAGATTGTTAGAGAGAAAGGTATCTGGGCGCAAGGGCAATTCAATTGGAAAATGTTCAAAGGATATGAAGTGTCAACTGTTGAAGATGTGCTTGGCACTCTCAACTCTCTCTCTCCCTCTCTCTCTCTCTCTCTCTCTGTCGAACCCAGACACATCCTGGATAGAACCGGACAAGACAGCTAACTTGACGATGTCAGTTTCTTGCACCCAATGCAATTGAAACAGGAAGCGAGAAACCTGTAGGAAAACCTGACAAAAGGCAACATGCAATCAAAGATTCGTTCCTTCATTTTGTATGCGGCATCTTGGCAACTGGGAGAAATCAGTTATTTGTGTTAATGGCAATGGCAGTCTAATTAAAATGATCGCATTCTTCATTTATGGCAGAAGTACACAAAAGTCCTTGAAAATAAACTGACACTTTTGTTAGTTTTTCAAAACGAACAATAATTTAACGTGGAAGTCGAGTTATATTTTATTAATAAAGTTAATTTCAAGTCATTAATTAATCGATTTAATATAAGCATACTTTAATCACAGCTTATACGAACAGTCTATATGAAACTACAAAAGTGTTATTTTTCAGTATTTACGCCAAAATTATATTTAAACAGCTTTAATAAAGGTACTTTTAAAATAATGAATGAACTTTAAATGCAATTTGCAACTATAAATAGTTAAATTTGCGACTGACAGGAAATTCATTTCCAATTACTTTGATAGTAATCGATGGCCTTTATGCGAAGCTATAGACCTCAATCTGCCGCATTAATCATACGCACAGTTGAACAGCTGAAAAAAAAGGTAATTTTTACAAATACTCCACACATACAGACACACTGCTTTTCTCACTGTGCAATGTGCGGCACATCCGCAACGGAAACTCGGTAAAGCAGAAAGCTGTCCACCGACAGCTCCTCCAACAAAGAAAACACTCGCCCCAAATCGAAAATATTAAGTGCCGCAGTTAGGGCAAGTACTTAGCGCAAACAAAATGCTCCGACATATACATGGAGGGGGATGGTAAAGAAGGACCTGGGCCAGGACCAGGACCAAGAGCAGGAGCAATATCCACGGGAGTATAATTCCACAGAATGTGCAAACAATGAGAACGAGCCATAAGAATGAACCCGCTAAATATGGCCAACAAACACGAAACGTTCGCGAGAGAGGGAGACGAAGGAGGGGACGTTGGTTGGGCGTGCCCAATAAAGACACATTCAAAACAATGTCCTGTTGTCGTCGATTGTGCAGTCGATTTTAGGGAGCCTGAAGCCTGAAGCGATGCGTTCGCTGCGCGTTTGTCGGAACTGTCACATTAAAATGGATGATTTATTTGTGCTCTTAATTTATTGCGACACAGTCGACGAGCGGTTCTCGCTTCTCCAGGCGGCAACGGAGGAGATGCAGAGCCGGTGCCAGAACTGTGGCCGGATATTGAGTACGCGCAATGCATGAGCGAGTGACGCATGTGAGAGGAGGCAGGTCAAGGGTGCTGGGTCTTGTGCTGAGCATAGAAATGGAATGGATGCCAATGAACTCTCCACACAACAACGGGGCTAATATAATGAATTTTATACGCTGCCATCGCACTTGGCACTTAATAATCGCATTAGGGGCGCTAAGCAGCCCGCTGACACATACAACTGGAAACGAGAGAGGGGCGTGAAGAAGTGTAAGAGTGAGGGTGGTGAGGGGAGAAGGGAGGTTGGAGTAAATGACACGGGTGTCAAGTATATGGGGTTGCTTTATCAGCTGGCGCTAATGTTTTATTGTTCGCTTATTGCTACAAATGATGGCAAGAGCACCCGGTCGCGATTCAACTTAATGTGAATGTGCGATTACAAGTGTGTCGGATAAATGTCGGTAGTCACTGTGCAGTCACTGTGTTTGTATACTTATGACATTACTGTTACTGAGATAGCTATAGATGCAGGTGTATAATTAACACGCTGGGGTCATGGAAAGTTGCACATAAAATACACAACGTTGTGTGGCAAAAGCTGCTTACAACTGCGCTGCCAATTCTGCCTTGTGGCAACAAGGATGTGCCCCTAAATGGTTGCCACAGTAGCTCAGCTGCTGGTTCGGTTATCATTGTTGGCATTCATTAGCTTTCAATGGTGATTGGATGTTATTTTAAATACTGATATCTTTCTATCAACCCTTTTTATTCATGTCAAATTTAATTAAAAAGCAATGTTAATGAAAATTGTACCTTTTGTCACAGTTGTAATCAATCACATTTTTAATCCTGTTCGTGTTTTGTCAGAGGTTCAAAATCGCTTCTTTTTTATCTTTTCTCCAACTATTTCTCTCTCCCCTCTTATTCCTATTACTAAGCTATTAAAGTTTAACACTTTTGGTCTGATTTATTTTTTTTATTCAGATTAATTAAATGAATCAATGATTATTAAATAAATGGCACATTATGCCATCTCCACTTAAAAATTAATTAAATTTCTATTTGTCAAATCTTAACTAGTCAATTAATTGCCATAATCAAAAGGCTATTCTAAAATTAAATTGAATAAATTATATTTACAAATGGATTTTAATAAAAATGGCACTTCAAAACCAGAATTGATACATATACAGCTGTTTGACAGCTGTGGCTTATTGTGCAACAACGTTAAAATTGCGATCAATTACGATGCAATTTCAATGAGTGTCATAAACAGGCCATTATATGTGAATCGCATAAATTTCCATTAAATTATGATATTACTCTAGATGACGGCAAATCTATTGTTTCATTTGAATTGCGTTAATAAATCAGTGAAAAATGATTTGCTGCAATGAGGTTTGGCTTGAATTCCAACAGAAGCTGGAGTTACACAGCCAGCCACGCCCACCAGGTCGGCTACGCTCAACCGACATTCACTCGACAGTTTCACACAACTGTGTAATGAACATTTATGAGGCAATTTCCTTGGCAACATATACGCACGCATACACACGAGGGACACACAAAGACATACATAATACACAACGCCGCCTCGACTCCCTCTCTCTGTTCCCTCTGCCACCATCTTTGCTCATCCTCTGTCCTGGCCACTCGTCGTCTTGTGCAGCTCACAGATATTCTGGTACATGGCGCACAACTTTTTCTGCTCCACTTACGCGTAAACTAATTAAGAGCAGGAAAAAAGTTACCATTTCCTTTCCGCTAACAACCGCCAGTCTCTGATCTGAGCAGCTAGAGTTGGGCGCCGGGAGTCATTGCAAGTTGCGCGCTGCATTTCTCTTCGTTTCCAGCCAAAATTGCAAAGCGTTCCTTTCGCTTCCTTTGCCTCTGCCTCGCTTGTAAGACAAGTTGTATAATTTTTAGAGACTATGCGTAGAGGAGCACAAGATCTTGAGGGGGACAGCGTGGTTTGCTTTTCGAAAAGCTATTGCAACGTGCCTGCATTAAAACCTAGATCGCATTATATTTGCAACTGTCGCTGGCTATCCAAATATTTAACAGTTGCTCCACTTGGCGCTGATAGCCCATTCGGGCGTCATAATAACGAAGATAAATGTTGCAAAACTTTGCTCTACATACACGACAAGGGACAAGGGAAACAGAGGGGGGGGGGGGGGTGGTTGGGTGAGGCTTAGGCGAAACATCTATTCGCTTGCTAGTTGCATTGTGTTGTCGAGGGCAAACCTTTTGGTAATATTTTGTTAGCAATGTCCCCAACTATGCGTAGCAAGAAAAGTTTGACATATTTTTGAGTTAAGAAGTTTTTAGAATTTCGCTTGTAGCGATAATTAGTTTTCAGCTAAAATTGCAGTACATTATTTAATACTAGAATATGCAAGCTATCCTACTATAATACTCTACACATGGTATTGCATCTGATTTAAAATGCATATATATTACTTTTTATAGAAATATGTACTCAAAGCCTGAACTTATTCTATTATAAAACATTAAGTAAATCTCAGGCTACTCAAACCCAAATCAAATGGAACAGAAACAACATATACATCTTTGATTTAATATACTTCTCGATACCATCAGCACTTTTTTAATTTCAGGCAGCGTATATGGCCATCAAATATGCCTTAAAGTATGCAGCGGGAAATATCGCACAACTAATTTGAAGTCGCTGCAAAATGTTTACATGGGAATCTCGCAGGGTGCAATATGGTCATCAGAGCTAATGCGCTGGGAGAGCCATCTGTGCTTTTTGCTTCGGTTGTGTTGCAGATTTAATGAAACAGCACAACGCGATACACTCAGAAAAAATCACCCTTTCGTTCAAGTCGAAAGAGGGAGAGCTAATTGTATTATATTTTCTAAAAATAAAAGTTTGGGTTTCCACTTTTTGGAAAAATATAAAAATATAAAAAAAGCCTTTCTAATCTTAAGATTTTTTTTGCGTACATCTAGCAATTATTAAAGCTAAAAAAAATTAGAAGAACTGTCTTGTTTTCAGTGCGACTTTTATTTTGGTTCGATTTTGATTTTAAAGTGTAATTTACACTGATGCTTGCGTAAAACTTGTCTAAAAGCCTCGTCCAAACTAGCATTTCAGCAATGTCATTCACAAATTTGGGAACCAGTTGGCAACTGTTGAGTTGGGTGTCCAATGCTATGTCCTTGCGAACAGGCAGAGACAGCGTCTGGTTTGTTTGATTTATGAGAGTTTGTGTGTGTGTTTTTGCTAGTATGGCAACAGCTCTCGACCTTTTTGTCCCCCTTTTAGTTTGCTGTTAGCTGTGCTCTTTAATTAAACAACTAAAATAGATGACTGCATAGAGAGCGCGCTATTTTTCTAGATTGCACCACTTGAATTATTTGATTGTTAACAAGCAATAAATTATGATAAGGGCAACAACTGCAAGGGACTGCAACTTTCTATGCTAAAGTCGAAGTTTGTTTCCACTTAATAGAATGATACAAGCTGAAAATACAAGTTTAATTGAAATAATTGTGTTGAAGTTTTTTAAGCATATTTAAGTTATAAATGACAATGTAAAAAGCTCTCCACTCGTAGGTTCTAAACAGATATTCCTTCTTAGACTAACTAGTTACCAGACTGTGTGTATTTCTCTATATTTAGCATACTTAAGTCAATTCTTTGTTAGAGTATATAAAAGATGATAAAAACGCGTTGCATTTTTATGGCCGGTATATATATATATATATATATATATATAACGTTTTTAAAATTGACAGTGCATTTTGCGCAACGCTGTTCTTCCCATTCTTTTCTGTTTGTCAAGGATTAAGCTCGAGCCACACACAAATACACACATAGACAAACGTCAAGTAGCTCTATAAAAATAACTCACAGATGCTTTCAATAAGAGGAAACTAAGAAGAAGAAAAGCGTCTGGTATACATAATAGGATACACACACACGCATGTCTGAGGCAGCTGAGCAGGAAGCAAGCTGGCGACGACATCCTTCTAAAAGCTCAAGCAGTCGCAGCCTTATTGGCTCCAACTCAGAAAATATTTCATACGTGGCGTATTTCAAATAACACAAATAACTCAGTGGAACGACTAGCAGGCCGAACAACAGCTGACTGACATTTTCCGCTTTTCTTTACGGTGCAGTGAATGAGGACATTATTAGTGCACAAAAGACACAGTTGAAAATGGTTTCAAGCTTCATTTATTTCGCTTCCATCCAACCATCACCCGCCATCAATTAGAAACGTGACAAAAAAATGTATATGAAACGAAAATGACCAAAGCCAAGGAAAACTGTGACGCTTGGACGTTGAAAGCAGACAGATATATCCAGACAGATAGAGAGAGAGAAAGAGATAGAGAAAGATAGATAGAGAGAGCGATGGAGAAGGAGAACGTTAACGGTTTAAAAATACAACGAATGAACACTATGAACCCCAAAGCGCACATCAAAAAGATAACTAAAAATTGAACGCGAAATCAATAAATGCTGAAGAACACAAGTTGGCTATCAAATATAGATAAATATGTAAAAATTTCCAAACTAAATAATTTAAGCCACGAAACCATTGCGGCAACTTTTAATGCATAATTTAGGTTTTAACTGGAAAAAAGTCGAGAGTATAAAAGCATTGTGTTTGCTCCAAAAGTAAAATCATTGACTAATGCATAACGGACATAGACAGGACATGTTTTACAAGCTGTTTTCTCGACTGAGAGTGTGGCCCCTAAAGGAGTCAGTGAAATCTCGCGATGCATTTGCCTATGTGGATCGCGGCATGCAGATTTGTGGCTGGATGCCACCGAAGGGTAAATACCAACGCTGGATCTATGGTGTGTGGACGGTGTTTTTAACAACGTTTGCGATTGTCTTGCTGGATGTGTCGCTGCTGGTTAGTTATTTCAAAGAATTTCGCACCTTCACCGCTGGACAGTTTCTCACCTCGCTGCAGGTGGGCTTCAACTGCTTTGGATCCAGCGTCAAGTCGAGTTACACCTTTGCTGGTGTCAAGCGTTTCAAGCAGGCCAAAAAGATTCTGGACCGCTTGGATGTGCGTTGCACCAGTGACGAGCAGCGCCGTCAGCTGCATCAAACTGTGGCACATTGCAATCAATGTTATATGGCATTCCAAATTCTATACTCCTTGTATACGGCATCCACGTTTCTGGCTGGCGCTTGTACTGGTCGCCTGCCCTGGAAGTTATATAATCCTCTAATTGATTGGAAGCAGAGTAACGTACACTTTTGGTTAGCTGCTGTTTTCGAATACGTGTGGATGACAGGTGTTGTCTTCCAAACGCAATTGTCTGATGTTTATCCCATCATATACTTCTTGATACTACGCACTCACATCAATTTACTCAAGGAGCGATTGCAACGACTGCGCTCAGATCCAACGATGAGCGAGCAGAATAACCATGAGGAGCTCATCAATTGCATTAAGGATCATCAGCTGATACTCGAGTAAGTTTACATAATATTATGGTTAAATTATTCAGCTTAAATCTCTCTACTCTTTCAGTTACTGCAATACGCTCAGACCTGTTGTCTCTGGCACAATTTTCACACAGTTTCTGCTTTGTGGCATCGTCATTGGTCTATCCATTATCAATATAGTGTACTTTTCGAATTTCTGGACTGGCCTGGGCACAGCGATATTCTTGTTCGATCTCATACTGCAGACATTCCCCTTCTGCTACATATGCAATATGATCGGCGATGATTGTCGCGAACTGGCCAATAATCTCTTTCACTCCAATTGGCAGGGTGCACCTCGTCCATACATAACCTCATTGCTTTACTTTTTGCACAATATGCAGGAGCCCATTGTTCTCACAGCGGGTGGCGTTTTCATCATTTCCATGGCCACAAATATCACCGTAAGTAATGCTTATTAACCGGTCTCGCAAATCATTTAATATGTTTGTTGTGCATTCGCACAGGTCGCAAAATTGGCATTTTCTGTGGTCACATTTGTCCAGCAATTGAACATCGCCGAAAAGTTTCAAGACAAATGATTCTCACTTTGATGTTATGACACCAGCTATTAAAGGTAAAAAAAAAATATACTCAATATTAACTGCTTATATACAAAATAATAAAATAATGTCATATTTGAATCTAAATACATTTTGAATAATTTGTTCCGTCGAGTTCTGCTATGTTAATATCATATTTTTATAAGCAAATTAGTTTTCAACCAAGCTTAGTCTGTCATTATTTTTATACCCTGAACCCATTAAAAATGGTTGAAAAGGGTATACTGGTTTTGTGCAAATGTATGTAACAGCCAGAAGGACGCATCTCCGACCCCATAAAGTATATATATTCTTGATCAGGGGCAACAGTAGTAGTCGATATAGCCATGTTCGTTTGTCCGTCTGTCTTAATAAACACGCAGATCTCAGAGACTATTAGAGCTATAGACTTCAAATTTGGAATATAGGTTTTATCGATAACTGCAGCAGTTTATCGAATATGGATGCATTTAAATTTCCGCTAGCAATAAATGCCACAATTTCAAAGGCAGAATCTTTTAATTAATATATAATATGGATATGCATACTATTGATCAACTGCCCAAATATCGACAGGATGGGATAAGAAACACCCAAGTTATAGTCGAAATTATATTCTCATATTGATCTCATTTCTATCAGCAGCTGTAAGCAAGAAAGAGATGGCATGATAATCGACGCGAGCATCAATATTCTTTTGTGTGTGTATTCTGCAGAGCCCCGCTACCTTTGATTGCCTGTTTCACGTGTTTGTCGGCAGAGGGCGCTTGCAGAGCTGAATTTGCCAATAATAATAATATAATATATTTAATAACTGGTAGCAGGGTATATCGTAGTCGAGCTCACTCGACTACAGCTCTCTTACTTGTTCAATGATATTCTATTGAGTGGCCTTATCAGCTACTTAATTACTTATTAACACTCGTTATACAATTCTGTTCAATGTTTCCAATTGTGTAAGTCTTTGAATTAAATGTTAAATTACAAGCAGCTTATATTTATTATACAATTATAATAAGTTTAGTAACAGTTAACTACCTCGAGCGTTGCAAGCTGCAGCACCGAGCAAACATGCCGCGCTGCACCATCACTTAATAAAATCTAAAGTGCAAGCAAGCAAGTGATTATTTCACAGCCATTGTTCAACACCCTTTACACACACATACCCTCACTCACACACATACTGTAACTGCTCGCGTCCCGTAACAGCGAGTGGGATATGTTGAGGCGGAGGCGTATCTAAGGATTTGCGTAATAAACGAAGCATTGTGCCACACCAAATAAAAAAGGAGAAATGTGCCAACAAATCGCAACGAATATCCAACTACACTTAGGCAACTCTTAATTAAAATGCGTTGCATGCTGCACAACATGAGTTGAACACACCATGTTAGAGTATAACAAGAAGAGCCGCGAAAAAAATTTATAGTGTGAGTTTTCATTGTTAAGCTCTGAGAGTAAACCAAAAAAAGGAAAATAACAAAAAAAAAGGGATAAAGAAAAAGGAGAATATAAAGCCAGCTACTGGTTGGCAATGAACACAAAAAAACAGGACAATGTGCCGGACAAGCCGCGTAACAACGACACAGCCGCGCCGCGTGGCAACCCTGGCGATCTGGCCATGGCCAAAAGGCGAAGACAACGAGTTGCTGGCAACTGGTAACTGTTCTGCGTCTGGCAACTGTGCGGAAATTTACGAGCTGCTTTATGGCCGCAAACGGGCAGCAAAGGCGTTCACTCATACACTCACACTTGCACACACATGCTCACACCTACACACACACACACACACACACACACACACACACAAACACCTACACACATATTGAGGAGCAGTGCTTGCATTTTGGTTTTGTTTTCATGCTTTCGGCGTAAAAACTTTTTCATTTGTTTTATTATGTTGTGCACTTGATTACAAACGGTTGTAAAATTTTATTGGGCTTATATCTTGGGTTATCGATATTGATTAATTGTGAAAAAAATGTATATTCCGAGAAATAAATGCATTTGCATACTTTTGAAGCGTATTCGTGTAACTGTCTGAATGCTACACATTTTCATTCACGTCATTTTCATTCACACACAAACACAAATTGAATCATGCACAAATTTTACATATGTGAATAATTCGAATTATATTTGATGAGTTAAATCATATAATATTCTGTCTTTTCGGATGTTAAATACATTTGGTCATTCGATTTCATTTTTATATGATAGCCAACTGACAAAAAATGTATAAACTAATTGGTAGACTCTTTGTAAATAGCAAAAGGTATTTTCTTTGTTGATAATATTAAACAAATAATGTCAAAAATCAACATATTTGATTTCAATGTTTTTGAAAGCCTTAAGCTAGCTTAGAATAAAATCAGCTTGGTGTTTTGCCTTAAGTGAAACACAAAATACAATTTCATATTCGGATTGAATTAAGTGCATTGCCAACTCACTGCTCAACACAACAACAATGCTATCAGTTGTGCTGTGGCAACAAAAATAATAATAATAGTAATAATCATAAATAACAATGAGATTATATTAAATGTGAAAATATTTGACTTTTATTTACCTGTTTTATGAGAGACTACGTTTGTCGTTGCTCACTTAATTAGGACATGGACACGCAGAATATGCAACATAAAATCCAAAAATGAATGTCATTATATTTTAATACGCTTGCATTTATGCATAAGCGGTCATTGAGGCAAGCATCATTTGCATTTGCCAATGGAGTATTTTGCCTAATTGAATAATGAAATTATTGATTGTCATAAATTTTAGCTAATTGCACAGCTGATAAATGAAAACAACATTTAAAGTGACTGGTGAATTGTTTCAACCAGTCTTAGCACACCTAATTACTGAATCGATGGTAAATGGCCAGAGAAATAAATATATTAAAATAGAGAATGACATTTATTTTATATTAATAGAATAGAACATAATATTACAAAAAGCAAAAAGTTAGTCACGTATCAGTTAATTCCTTTTAAGATTTAACGAGCTTTTTTTAGACTCTTAAAGACTACTTTATGTATATATTATTTTTGTGTTTCATAAGTCCATGCTAAAACAAAACTGATCAAATAGAATTCTCAAATGACTTAAAGTCTTTAACAAATATGTTGAAATAGTTCTAAACCGCTTTCAAAGCTCCTTCCTCCAGTCTGCTTTGAAAGCCATTTGTACCAGTATTCCTATGTGGTTTAAAAGCTTTATTATCAGAGATTCAACAAATGTTTTAAAAATCTTGAATGCGATTTCGAACATATTTAAAATATAAAATATCAGGAATGTTCCACACTTCATTTGTCACTTTGTCTAGTGTTAAGTTCGCTACTATTTAAGTCCAATAATTAGTTATGTTAAGTTAAGCGATATTACGGAATTTTCTATGGCTTTAGGCATCGTTACAAGCCACAAAAACACACACAGGGAGGCAAAGAGAGAGTGCAACATATGGCATTTATCTGTACTATCAATCAAAATAGAAACACTAATTGCAATTTTGTGGTAGGGTTAGGCGCCGACAGCGCTACACTGCACAACAAAACATTGCTCACTTTGGTGGCTGGCACGCTTTTACAGAATACACAGTTCGCTACAGGATTTTGAGGGACTCGCAGTTCGAGGCAACTTTGCAAATGCCGTAGAACAGGAACATAACAGTAAATTTCCAAGTAATTCGATTGAGGGCGGTCGCGGAATCGCGTGTGTGGGTGTGTGTGGGTGTATCTGTGTGTGTGCACAGTTCGGCGAAAAACTCATTCAATATGCTGCACAGGTAGCTGCCCACCGACCAGGCAGGCAGGCAGGCAGGCAACATTTTGAAATATTTATTCAAATGTTCTGAACCCGTTGAATATCAATAAATAAACAGCTCTTTGTCGAAAGGAATTTGTTGCTAGACATTTCATACTATATAGTATTATTATTGCTGTTGCTGTTCTTTTGGGTTATCTGTGTTATACACACTTTGTATGCAAATAGACAAATACGCTTTTGATCTTTGATACTTGCCTGCTTAGGCATCATTGGATGTTAGCCACCCTAAGCTGCCTGTTTGGCCTAAGCCCCGCGCACTTGCCTGCCTTTGAGTCACTGAGCCACCAGCTGCCATTTTTGGCTAACTGACAAATGTATTGGCGGAACGCATAAGCAGGCTATTTAATATGTAGTTCTAGCTTCCTGCAAATGCTGATGAAACGTATAGTGTTTGATGTAATGCAGGCCAATAACAGATAGATTTGTAAAGAAAATATATTCTGTATTCATTAAAATTAACTATAATGTATTTCATTGCATATATTAATAAAGTTAATAATACAAACAGGACTAATAGCGACTATACATTCAGCTGTGCTAATAATAATAATGATTTCTCTTCTTATTTGTGCTCTAGTAAATTTCAATCTTTAATAAAGAAAGTGGGCTTTCAGAAATAAAATTGAAGAAAATACTGTAATTGAGACAGTTAATGAATGTATAATAAAGTGAAAGAGTTTAAAAAATTAATTTGAACGGAACCCAATATTTTTTCTATAATTTTATGAGTCAATTCAGTGTCTGTGCATTAAAATTGGTTCAGATGCTTCTGATTATAATAATTTTTAGTTTAAATGTGCAGAGTAATACATATAAATTAATACATATGATTCAATGGTTAAATGTATGGACGACGCATGTTGTATTTCAAATTAATCATAAGTTAAATAGCAGCAAATATATATTGAAATTGCAGACAAAGTAAATGGATAAATACACACATGCAGATTGCAATTAATTAATTGCTAAAAATGGAATTCAGGTTCATTTATTGCTCGGCATTTATTGAATGTGTACCATATGATGGCCCATGTCCTGCTCCTGGTGCATCCTTACAGCGTGGCACAAAGTCAATATTATGATGGTAAATGCGAGACAAAAGAAACATATACGGTGTCAGACACAAAAATATGGCGTTCAAAAATGCTTTCAATTAATTAAACACCCAAAAACGACAAGAGAGAAGAGAATGGACAACAATCCAACCAGCTGACAGTTCATATAACCAACGAACCCACTGAAATGCCAATCCAATGAACTATAAACAATAACAACAACAAGCATCAGCCAGTTGTCGGAAGAAACATTATGTGTTTCTGCTCTGTGTGGTATGTGAGGGATGCAGCTCATTAATAATACAGATAATGTGTTTGGCAATCGTTTCAGCTTGCATGCCACAAATGCGGCTGTAATTAACACATTGAACTCAACAGCTGAACTGAGACAGAGTCAAATCTGCTTAACAGCATAAACTCTACACGATAATGTTAATGGCAATCAGTTTAAACTTTAGCTGCATTGTTTTCCGATGAGGATTATGCAAGCCACTATTTTATTTAAATTTGAGTAGATGTTGCAAAAATACAAATGATAAGACTCTTAATATTTATCAATTCAATATGCACCAAAAGACCAAAAGCAATTTGAGTATGTAATCGCATTCATTTAAGTTGTTTTAACTTTAAGTGTCTACAACGCTCTTTACTCGTCCATATGTTTGTTCACTCGCAATTCAATTGAATTGCAATCGAATTATTTAAGCAGCACTTCATTTATTTTGATACAGAAATGAGTGCATTTAAAGCCCTAATGGATAATAAACAGGGGGACCAGTGCTAATTTGTATAATTAAGTGAATGTAATGCAGTCCCTGGAGCCAAAACTGTGCTGCAATATCCTTTGAGCAAATGCAATTCAATTAAATTGCAGTGCTGCAGCCAAATTCAAAGAACATAAAAGAAAACCATTTAAAAAAGTCATAGAAAAGAAAACGCGCTAGCTGCAAAAAGTAAATTAAAAACAGTGTATAAATATATATATATATATATACCATATTTTAGTGAGTTTGAGGAGGGATCTTGCAGGTCACGGCCTCATAAAATGTTTAGCAGCTGGTCATTTGGAGGAGTTGCGACAACGCAGTTGATTTATAGCTGCTTGCGAAATCGAATTACGAATGGATGCGCATCCACAGCACACGTGCCTCGTAGATAATAGAATTCTCGATATAAGCTCCATACACTTGGGCTTATCGCGTGACAATTGCAGCTGCCAAGGATTCACTTTGACAGCAGCAGGTAGCTCAACGGACAGCTGCTTGAACTTTCCCCGAAAAGGAGGCGACGCAACTGTTCAAAATTTCCCAAAACAATAGTTTTGAGGCAGCTGCAGGCAGGTATGCCGAGGCTGACTATAAAAATCACAGCTACTGCAAACAGGACACGCATTGTGATTTGAGCATACGAACCAAACACAACACACAACTATCTGTTCCTTAATAGTTCTACAGCCGAGATAGAGATAGAGATAGAGAAAGGAGAAAACAAATCCATCCATGGCCGAACAACTATTTCCGGGATTGGAGCGACCTTTGCCGCAGCTACCATCCCTGCCCTACACTCTCTTCGCCTATCGCGAGGAGCTGCGTCGTCGCGACGCTCCGTTCATGAAGATGTCCACAATCAAGCTGCATCTCACCGATAATCTGATATTGCAAACGATTAAGAACATACGACAATTGGATACAATAGAGATAATGAATCTCAATCGCGAGATCGTCTTCAAGCGCAATCTGACCAAGCAGATGCGCAAAGTGCGCAAGCTGGAGAAGATGGGGTTCAATGTCGATCCACGCCAGCTAACCCAAGTGAATTGGGACTAAAACTAATCGAACAGCAACAGAAAACTGTGTACAACAAATTAAAACATACTCCAAGCATGTCAAATACTTAGTTAATAAGCTCTCAAGTTTCTAAAACTCAATTGTAAACGGAATCGATAACAAAAACAATAACATATATTCTATATATATATGAATAATTTTTTTTACATATTATAAAAATAGAAATCAGTGAAAAGTACAATTTTCTGTGTTTTCTTTAAAGTGGACGACAAGTACAGGGTATGCAGCAGTCGCACAATAGTTTTGGTTAATTGTAGATTACACTTTCAGTTGGCCAGGTCATATCTCTCTACCATACGGTCTATCTGAGTAGTTGTGTTCAGAACACAAACACACCCATTCAAAGGAGTCAACTGGAATAGAAGGCGGCTTTAACCGCATCACTGCAGGCTACTAATAGACACCATGGCAAAAAGGACACTTTTTCTATTTTGTGTTTTTGAGCTTAGCAGAAGCCATACAGAGGTCGATGTGTAAGGACTCACTAATCACCGAAACAGATGATTAAGAGAGATGTGTGTCTGTCAGCTACTGCAGTGACAAAACAGAAATGCAATGAGAAAGAGATATGAACAGACAGTGTGAAAGAGTGGCAGAGAGATGGAGAAAGATGTGGTGATAGACAGAGAAATAGAGATAGATATGGAGATAGATAACGTACTGGGTAAATAGTACTTCATGGTGAACATGCGTGTGCATGCTAATTGAGAATCTAGCTCGTTAGTCTGCAGTGATTAATTTGAAAATAGAAATTTGCTTATTTTGATTCTTGGATACAAGTAAAAGTATTGTATTAATTTTTAGTTATCTCCATATACATAATAATAATAATACATATATATATTATACCAATGTAGAGGGGACTTATAATCTTGTCGTGAAATATGCCACACAATAAAAGAGACACATATTTTATATATTATTGTGCAGCATTACAAGAAAACCCAAAAAATATTTAAAGTTTCGGAATGAAATCTAAATTTAATCTTCGGCGTGGCAAATATACATTTTCCCTCTTGTTATTCGAAATCATTTTATGTTATGTTTTCACACATTGTACATTTAATTGTTAGATATATGTATTTTGGAAGGCCAGATGTGTAAATAAATATTAATACATTTTGACAACAATGCATTTATGGTTCTTAAAAACATTGTGGGAACATTGATGTGCACTCGTGCATACTTCTTGAGTTTTAACTGGCTTCGAAGTTGGTGTGTTTGCATTCCAGTGCTGCTCTTAATGATTTACAAAGTTTTCTACCAGATGCACATTACATGCAGAACCACATACACATACTGGCAACCACTTACAACAAAAATAAGCCATTGTTGTATGTTGCAGCCATAAAAACTTTGTCAACATGAACAAGAGCAGGAACAACTCACATGAAAAACGCAAAGGCAAAGCGTAAATTGTAGTCGCAGTTGGAATTTTTTTTTTTTCGCTTTTTTTTTTTTTTTGGTTTTCGGCATTTAAGTAAATAAGGCAAGGCAAGCGAGTGGAAGGTGGGGTGTTGTGGGTGAGGGAAAGCTTTGGGTGTGCGGTTGTGTGTTTTTCGTAATTTAGTGCGGCATTTGAAATGTCGTTTTTCGCGCAGCTGAAAAAAAGGATGTGGGACGAAAAACAAGCAACGCTATGTTGCATGCAAAACAATGGTGTGCTCTGCTCTGTGTGTTACTGCAACCGCATTTTATGCGACATATCTTATAGCGAAAGATCCCACTACCAGTATACAGTTGCCACACTCACCACAATTTAGTCATATGTGCTGATTAAACAAATTTTATTAGAAGGCCTGCTTCGCTAGCATTTTATTTACTTAGCTTAATTAGCATAAGACTCAAAAAATTAAAAAAAAAACCAAAACTGAAACATTAAATATACTATTTCTTTTAATGGATTTCCTTACAAGACACTACATCAGAGACTTTTCAATACAATATCTATCAAATGCGATGTGGAAGACTTTTAGCCAGAGCTGAACTGAATTGGCCTTTGCACACTAGAAACATTTTTTTTGGAATGGCTTCAAAGGCGAAAAAAGTATGGTGATTTTTATTTGTACAGACTCACTGACCCTCACTGAGAGACTGATGGTCTGACTAACTGGCACCGGACAAATAAGTTCAGAGTTTATTCATCTTGTATACGCCAGTGCTGCATATTTTCATATTCTTGTGTTGAATATTTCTTTGGGAATTGCATTACAAGAGAGCACAGAGAAAACAAAAAATTCTCGATGCGAAGATGCACTGGAATGTATGTAATAGAAAATAGAAAATAACGCTTCAAGCGAAAGAAAAATATTAATGCACAAAAATGTGCACTGCAAAAAGTTGGAAGTGCTAAACTTTGTGCGCTTGTGTCCAAGATTTTGGCCACCAAAAAACTACTCGCCGTCAAAAAACTTGCTGATGCAAGTTCCTCAACAATGGACCAAGTTGAAACTAAATAAAATTGGCTCAATGACTGAAATTTATCTGCAAGTTGCGAAAAGGATGTGTGTTGGGGCCGTAGGTATTACAAGATGGCGAATATTGCGCATACGCGTCGTAACGCAATTGGGAATTTATAAAAAAAAAATCACAAACACAATTTGGCGGTATTTCAAAGTGTGTTGCTTATTGGATGAGAGAGCAAATAGTTGTGCAATACAAAAAGTTGAAAAGTTCAGCAACTAGTTGTTTATTTTGGCCACTAGGTTAGTAAGAAAGGATAGGACAAGGTGAAAGGTGAGGGTTAAAATATTACAGTTTTGAATGCTTTTGGGATTTGTATTTGAAACTTCAAACTCCACAACTGACTGGGCGAATCCTGTGAATCTTTGCCAGAAGACAACTCCCGACCAGATTCGAAATTAATCGGAATATAAAATATAAAAAATTCAGGTCAAGTGCAGCAAGCGAAAGACATATTTCAGTAATAAGTTACAAGAGGTCACCTCAAAAAACATAGTTATATAAAGTGGGACAATCTGTAAGCTGCATATCACATTTCGTAAATATACAATATAAAACTAAAAATAAGATATATACACAAGCATAAAAATACAATTCGATTTAGATTAGAATGCACAACTTGCAACTAGCTAGAAGATATTTCAGATAATTTAAAATTGATAGCTTAAATACAGAAAATAGCACGTACTCTTACAATATTGTGTGACATTAAAAGAGAAACCCAATAAATAGTTGCGACAGAGTTTCAGTTTCCAGAGATGTGCATAAAGAGGACAGGTATGTGCAACCCAGTCCCATTTTGTGTTTAACATTTCACATACAAGCAAAAAATTCTTTGAATTTGTCCGCACCCAACTGGCCCCGGAAAAAAATATTAACGTAAGGCGCCAGTCCTGAATTACCCAAACCGTTGCTAGCTCTCACATATCTTGGGATGTTGCCCAAAGACCAAAGCACGCTGGGCCGCTGGGCTGGGCTCTAGTCCGTGGTCCCAAGTCGCCAAATACTTTAACCTACGTAAAAGCATGCAAAGGAGCAACAAGCGCCCAGCTTCTCCCCTAAGTGAACAAAATTCCTGGCAAGTCTCGTACACAAAACTACAATCCCCATATCATGCCAAAAACCACAGTGGCAAGCGTGGCGAGTGTGGCACGGGGATGTGGAGCTGCCGCATTGATGTGAAACGAAACTAGTCGTGACACAATTTCTGATGCAAATTGCACAAGTCATGGCATTTGAGTGTTTCGGCTATTGCCAGATATCGATAGCATCCTTGAATTTAAGGAGGTGCTGGGCCAATGCCAGGAAAAAAATATATATATATATTAAAAATGAAAAGAAAAAAACTATACTATGCATTCTTAGGCTAATAACATTATCGGCACATAAAAGCGGTGCCAAAAAAGCTCATCCGAAAATTATATATTATTAAATTTTACAAATGGTTCTCGATGCCGAAGCAGCACGCAAGACCGTTTTCCCTTTTCAATAAACTGCAAAACGAGGCGACAACACCAGTGCCATCCACTAACCGCAGATAAATGAGACACTCGGGAGCTGCTGGCAACAACAACAATAAAAGGAGGAACAAGGAGTGGGAGCACTGGCAACAGGATATGTGCGACAGTGTTGGCCAAAATGCACATAAAAAACCGATACAATCCCAATTGAATCAATTGAATTCAATGGCTGAGCAAGGCCCTCGCTTTGGCTATAATGGTTAGGGTTTGAGTTTTATATTTGATGGCTGGAGGTGCTGGGGTTGAAAGGGTTCCAATGCATGCAGGGGGTGTAGATGACAAACTCCGGACACTAAAACACCCCAGCGAAAGGATTCCAGCGAGACGATCTAGAGAAATAAAAATAAATTGATGTTTTCAAGTGTCAGGCGCTTCAATATGGACATGCCTGATGGCTTGTGTAAGGGTGAGTGGAGTTTGAGGTGGGAGTTGGAATTGGAGTTGGCGCTGCTGGAACTGGCTTAGCTTTCAAAATCGTGGACATGTTCAAGAAATAGTCGCGAATAGTTTGATTACTTTTTATGTATTTATTTTTTTTTTCTTTTCTATATCGTGTCTTCCACTCAGCAATTTGCTCAACGATGCAATGCGGTATGTTTATGTTTATGAATACTCAGATAGGTTCAGCCAATAGCTATACAAATATTAGAGGGTTGTGCCACAAGTTGTGGGCATGTGTTGAATAAAAAGTATGCAAATATCACAAAGTGGGATACAAATATTAAAAATAATCTGGTTGCAAAAAAGTTAGTAATGATGACTTTTCAAGATAAGCGAATAAACAGAAGGGGAAATCCTTATATTCAATATTTGTATATTATATTAAATGCTTTTAATTTTCAGCTTTAGCAGCGTGTTTTTTACAGTTAAATATTATTACTCTCGCATATTTGAGTAACTTCAAAACATTCACAAATCTTTCGAGAGCACCTCGCTTACCACTTTTGTTTCAGCGACTTTATTTCGGCTTGGGGCGTTTCACAGCAGAAAAGGAACTTCCAGACAGACATTTGCAAAAATAAATAGCGGCAGATAGAAAAAGAAATTACGAGCAAAACTTTCGCAATTGAAAACAAAGTGAAAGAAGCGAGTGGAACACGCTGCCTCTGTGCACCGAGCTGTAAACAGTGCTTGGTTTTTGTTTCAGTAACTCCCCGAGTTGCAGTTACAGTTGCCACCGAATGGGGACTACATGCCACTCTATATCTATATATATATATAGATACACACAGTATACACCATCTTGCCAAAAGTAAATGAAATAAATGTGCCCCAATAAAAGACAGTAAGACACACACGCACTGAGATGGAGAGAAAGCAGGTTGCCTGAATAGCATTTCATATTGATTCCTGCGCCTTGATAAAGCAACAAAGCATCGAGACAGTGTATATGATTGTGTTCGTGTGTGTGAATGTGTATACATGCGGTATATGTGTATCTGACGTCATCATTGTGAGCTAAATGTAAATTACAATAAACATTGCAAATGCGAAACATGAAAAAACACTCAAGTTTGTTTGATAATGTCGACAGGATGTGCGTGAATTTGTCAGTTTTGTGTGGGCGATTTCAATCTGTCTGCCGGAAGCGGATGCTATCAGTACTTCATTGCGATTGTCATACGGGAGGTCTCCCACACTCTCCTCCTCCCTTCCCTACATATTTATGTGTATATCTATATATATATAGAATACATGAATATATTTAAATTAATAAATACATCCAGTTTAAGTTTGACAAAGTTTGTGCCTTGGGGGAGTCTGTCACAAATTTTGATTTTCAGAAGAAAAAAAAAACAGATAAAAAATGCAACACTCTTCAAAATGCTGCCAAAGTTAAAAAGTAACAATAGTTTTGAAATAATATCTGTGTAAGCTCATGTAAAGCCTATCTACATGTAAATAGCACAACATGCAAGTAAATATATTTTATTTTGGCATTAAAAGTGCAACATGCAACACGAGTGCAGAGGCTCAAATAATGCACACAACAAGTTACCACAACTTGTCATTGCAACAGCTTCGGGGCTGATATGAACAGAGCACTATGGTTCCCAGTTCCCCTCTCCCCTGGGAATGGATGAACCCGTAGCCAGGAGAGATGCCACTTCTCTGAAGCTATTTTGATGCCAGGCCGCAAACAAAAGCAACGACAACAAAACTGGCAAAAACTAATGAACTCCATTCTGACCACCAGGCAACCAATGACAAAATGGCAACATATAAAATATGGGAATTAAATAAAAAGCAAATGTTGGTTTTTGTGTTTTTGTGTGCGCTGTGACCGACGCTGTTATAAATTTATGATGGAAATATGGTAAATCTGAAATTAAACATCATATCTATGGCCACAGGACATAACGTACACAGTACATGCCTACATACAATGCTAGGACATTCAAAGATACTTCAATAAATAATTACAACTACTATCGGGCACCCTTAACCAGTATCCATAAATATTATCCTATATAATGACTTGAGAATTTCCATATTTCAATTTTAATATCTTAAGTATAATCAAAATTGCACAATATGAAAAGCGAAATTAAACTTTAAGTACAACTCAATTTGACCACTGGCATTTTTTCAAAAGTTTTTCTAAAAGTTTTTAATATAAATAAAAAAAATCGAATAATTCAGTTTAGTTATTTACTGTTGATTTTATTATGATTTGTCATTTCATATTTCTTGCAATTTGAGACAAAAAGTTATCTTCTCAGCGAAATGAGTGGCCCCAGTATATATATATATGTATATATATATATATAAATATATATATATTTAAAGGATCATCATATTTGCGTGGAGCAAACTTTTTGTCGCTCACAGATAATCATTTTGTATTAACTAAATAAGCGTTTAGCATTCAGAGGATGGATATACTTCAGAATTTGCCTCCTTAGTTGAGTGCACTTGGGCAGATGCTGGGCTGCTGTTATTTCTTCAATGGATTGCCCTTCATGCTTCGCCTGGTTTTGCCCTGCCAACCACGCTGTTGGTCATTCAGCGAAACAAAAAACGGTTCACGTTCATTCATGCTCATTATCCTATAGATTATTCGGTACTTTAAAGTGCTCAGTGCGATAATAACGATAATGATGCTGCTGCTTCTCCTGCTGCTGCTGCTGCTGCTGCTGCTGCTGCTGCTACCAAGGATGTTGTTGAGACAGCAGGACGAACTGGTTTCTGCTTTTTGACTTGTGATTTGATGATTGTGGGAAATGTAATGGGGTCGAGGGAGGTGGGCTGAGAGTTTGAGTTGGGCTCGCTGAGAGGACAGCTTAATATTGTTAGGCGACTCGTCCTTGTTGCTGTTGGCGCCGCTGGTTGATGATGATGCACTTGATATTTGCCGCATGAATGCAACGGGCGAGATATCTCCAGTTCTCGCTCACTCTCTCTATCTATCTCCCTCACTGTGCCACTCTCCAAATCTTATTTAGCCATTTAAAGCACATTAAGTCCTTGCTTATTGTGTATATGTATGTATTTGTATTCCTCTACTTGGGCTGTGGACCATTCAAGAGTTGAGAGCTTTTGTTGTCGACTAGCTCGACTTTTACTGCACATTGTCCGCGAGTCCTACGACTCCTGCGAGTCCTTGCGTTTCAGCTTTTGCAGCTTTTGTAGATTATATCGCATTTACTTTGTGTGTGTGTGTGTGTGTGTATTTTGACGCCAACCTGCCACATCCTCCACAACCTCATCGCTAGTCAGCTTCAGTTAATTTTTGGCCATTTAAATGTTAAATATTTGTTGGATTTATGCACCTACCAAAGCAGCCGCACCTTTTTACCTCGTAAATCCTGTTTGTATATAAGTGTGTGTGTGTGTGTTGTGTGTGCGTGTGTATGGGTGTGTGTACTCCTCATGCACACACCTACGCTAAGCTGTGTCCAGCCACACAAACGGAGAACGCCATTGTGCCGACTAATGGTCCTGCTGCCTGTCGCCGATGCGACGTCAAGCTGTTGTCAGCATCGCCGCTAATCCCTCGTTTGAGTGGCAAATGCCGCACCATTGCCCCAGCCCCATCCCATGCCACATCGGAAGCGCCAGCGTCTTTCCGTTGGGCAGTCCTCGCCTCACCGATGACCAGCTTAGGTAATGGCAATTTAATAAGCTTCTAAACGTTGGCACAGCCAGCTCTGGCTGCCTGGTGCTATGTGGCCTCAATGGCGACCCATATTGCCATTGGCTATAAATACCAAATGCCTAGAGGTAACTAAAGCTGCTTTCATATCCCAAATTCCCTACAGCTATGCGTTTGTTATGTAAATGTTTGTTATCGATGGCTTATCATCACTTGTTTGCGGCTAGATCCGTTTAAGAAAATGTTTGCAATTGAAATTTGAATATCATAAATGGGATTTCTAAACGTTGTCGACTAATATATTTATTAGTTTATTCAAATGTTCAGCTAGTTCAATATTTATAAAATATTTTATCAAAATTATCTTTTGGTATCTGCAAAAATCTCCAATCATTTTATAAAATATATATATATATATATATATTATTTTTTTTTTCAAATTTTAATTTACTTAAACAAAATTATATACTAAGAAAATAATGTTTGGTTATTATTTATATAGCTAATTAATATAGTATACAATAATAAGACCAGTCTGTCGCATAGCTATCATGTGAACAAAATATTTTCTGAAAAGTTAACTCTTTTTAGACATATCACTTACGGCTTAAAGGGTTATGCAATTTTCGGCTTGACTAAGACAGAGTTTTTTGCCTTTCTTTCGTTTTATTGTGCAATAGAAGCTAGATTTGAATTAGATGCTAAGTGAACTTTTTACACCGACGAGTCGAGCAAGGGGCTAAGACAATTGCAGCAGACACATAAAGCGCCGGCATTCGAATGCCCGAGCAGAAGGAGGGATGCAGGACGAAAAGGACAATTCACAAAGTCGACAAGCGTAAAATTGACAAACGTTTTTGGACCAAAATGCTGGCGAAGCCAGGCAACATAACAAAAGGGGTAACAAAGGCGACAACAACAACAACAGCAACAGCAACATCTACAACAAAAACATTAACTCACCGAGCTGCACGCTGCTTTAGTCTGTTGACAATTGTTAGTGAGACATTGACTGAGTGTCGAGACAGCTGAGCAGGGAGAACAGGGAGAGAAGGAAGAGCAGGCAGTGCAGGCAGTGCAGGGAGGGCAACAGTCCACGCTCGCTCAGACGAACCTTTTAATGACATTCAAAGTGTTAAGTCGAGTGGACGTTGGCCCAGAGCACACTCACGAGTCCAAAACATGCTGCCCCAGTCCTTGCCTGGGAGTGCATTCCTGTTGACTTACTGACACTTTGACACTTGCCACTATGTCGGCCTCCACTAATCCCCCCCCCCCCCCTCTCTCCACCTCTACACACATCACATAATTTGCGAGTTTGGTTGTTGCCACTGCAACTGACTGGAAATTAGTGCCACAAAAGCTCGGAGTGTTTGCCTGTCTATCTGGCAGGCCTCCGCAGGCATTGTGCCACCATATCTGGCTGCTCATTATTCGGCTCATTTGTATGCATCTGATTCGTCGTCTCATGGCACAAACCCGTGTGTCCAGATTTTTGTGGAATTTAACATTCAAAACCATGCAATTGTTTGTGAATGCTTTCTGCAACGACGACAATTGAATACCCTTTCGCTAAAGTTACTCTCTGATATGTATAAGTGCAATATTCATGAATTACATTAAACTTATTCGTGGTTTAGAACAATATTCATAAAAGCAATTATCAGCAGAGCTCCTTTAGATATTATTCAAGTCAATATTCACAAATACAGATACAAAGGGAATTAGCCCAATTTATCATAATTCATAGTACCAAATTTGGCAGATTGTTGCCTGGTTGTAGATTCCCATTCAGTATTCAGCCCTCTCTGTGCTGCCATGCCATGTAATCTCATTTGTCAAGTCGGCCTAACCCAGTTTTTTGGGGGGTCGAATGCAATTTGCCTAAAATCATGGCCAGCCCTTCTGGTCTAAATAGATTTTATGCTGTTCCTTGCACTAGAAAATAATAAAATAAAAAATAATAATACAAAAAAAAAACTCTGTAGGCAAACAAACAATGTTGAAATGAAATTGTAATGCCTGTTGCTGGTCAGATTTGCATTTTGGATAACCATTTTGGATTTTGAACAGACAGTCTTGTCCAAGGTGCAGTCCTTCAGTTGTTTGCTTTTTTGGCTTTGGTAATTAAATTGTCAGCTTGGCATTTCAAGCAGTTAGCTGCAGGCGACAACCTGCAGCCTGTAACCTACTGAGTCACGCATTGTTGACTTTGGATTGCATTAAGCACAAGTTTTTATCCATGTTTAACAATTTGTCATCCACATATGTATACAAAATATGCAGTAGAGCATACACTGTGAAATATTTTGGAAACCCTTTGACGCATATTTGATAACTCTTCTTTTTGTTCAGCAGGTATATTTACAAATTGAATGGTTGTGTTAATAAAACCTGGCGTTTTCTTTTCTTTATTCCAGAACAGATTTTCCTTAAGTTTATTTCTGTAAACTTCAATAAAGTAAGCTTTCCCATATAGTGCTATTTTATCAGATTTTTCAAAACTGTATGGTTTGCTTTTCTACTTTTCGAAATACATTTTATATACATATACATTTTATTTCTTATATCTAGAAATTACTTTTTTTTAGAGCGACTTTCACTTTATTTTTTAAAATTTCATGCCGTTTTTCTGAGTGTATGCGTCTCTCTCCAATATTTATGAGAACAATAAAGTTATCTTTGAAATGACAAACATATATTTGAAAAATAAAATACGATGTGACAGCTTGTTTGTAATTGAATTTGCCAAGCAATAACAATTATGAATTATTAAATCATTTAATCATTTGAATAGAAAATAAAATTGTCAAACTAATTTTATTTCATAGTAATATTCAATTTAAGATAATTTTGATATTTTGAACATTTCATGACATTCGAATATTAATTTTCAATGAGTTAATGAATTTATTACAATGCGTCCATTGATTTCGAATTGTTGAGAGAATTTAACTGAAGCATAATTCTGGTAAATTGTTATTTAAGCTGAGCATAAATCGTCGTTAAGCCTAATTGCCAGTGATTTACGAATATTTGATCCATTTGAATGGCTTTTATCTCGAAATTGAAGCACAATCGCTGCACATTCAATTGTGCAGTGAACATTTGAAGGACATGCCCTAATGAGCCATTTTACCCTCAACGTGCTGAAGTAATGGGTAAGGTTTAAGGGGTAATTGGTAATGGGTCTGGGACTGAGTCTGGCTCTGTCTCTGGCTCAGGGCCTACGCGGCTGAACTTAATTGCATTTAAATTGCCACTCATGTTATGTTAACAAATAATTAGTTGCCCATTGGGCATGAAAACAGTCCGAGGCGTAGCTCGAAGGACGCGCCAGACGGGCCGACAATTTAGCTAAAGACAAGGACAATGCACACGCCCCGATCTTCGTCGTATCCTATGTTGCATGAAGAGAACCGCACTTGCCTCATTACCATACACTCTGCGTTGCCGTTGCGAATTGGACGAAACGAAACGAGAGAATGCTGAGAATGTGAATAGCCGCTAAATGGGGTCGTGAGTAATGAGAACTTCTGAAACAGGTTAACAATTCCCATGCCACATGCCACATGCCACATGAGGCAATTAGGCTGCAGCAATGAAAAATTCATATAAATCCAATAAAGTGCTAAATTATGCATTCACCAGCCAAAGGCCAAGCTCTGCAATTTGTGCAAATTAATTATTTGCAACTATAATAACAAGATAGCAAAGTGGAAACCAGCCACAAAATGTGCTAAATTCTCTCAAGTTTAAACAGCATCTGAAATTTCAATGAATACCTGACTGACGACGCTTTGTGTTGCAAATGCTAACTGGGGGCGTGTGGGGCATAGGGGGTGTTATTCAAGGAGCAAGTCATCAATATCCTGTCGAGTGTAAGCGCATTTTCAAAGGCCAGTGTACAATGGACCACACAGGCAAAATACTACTTAAAATTGCTGTGATTTATTTCTATGATTTGAAATTTAATTAATTCTAGAGATCTATCTAGGTCGAAGCTCATTAGTAATATTAATAAAGTATTAGAGTTGTTGTTAACAGTAATAAATTAGAAGTTTATAAAAGCAAAAAAGTTTTGAATAAGACTATATAATTTAGGTGTTAATACTATAGAACCTAATGCACTATTAATTCATACATAAATTTCCATATAGTATCATTTTGACTGTCTGTATGAAAACTGTTCTTATTTTATTTAAATCACATTTCCAACAAGTGAAAACTTGTATGGGGAATGAGTACAAATTAAAAGTGAGTTCGATTGTATTTTATATTTTTATAATAATTCGCTTATTGGCCGTTTGCCAGTAAAGTTAACACAAATGAATATTTATTGCTAACTAAAAAATTACAGGTGATTTGGTCAACTTTTTAACGTGCTACAAATAAAGATTAAAGAATGTATGTTAAAAAAATATAATATTCAATTGTTTTTAAATAGTTTTTAAATCTTAAACTTTTAGAATGAACTTCCTAACAGTTATGAAATTTAAATTGCATTAGGAATACTTACAGCAACTGCAGCGAGAAATTTAGAAATTAGTTAAGCAAATTTGTGTACATGCCACTGTGTCCCAATGTTTTAATCAAGCGTCCACAGTGGCGCCTATCCGAGTGCAGCGTGAAGACAAGATGAGACGAGAGTAACCGCCTCCAAGACTTAGAAACATGCAGCGAAGCATGCGAATATTTGGCTAATACGAAATGTGCGCTAAGAAATTCCGAGTGCATAGATTAAGCCAGAGAGGGCGCTAAACCCCGATGCTGTGTGACTCTGTGAGCAGAGAGAGAAAGATATATACATACGTAGATAGAGAGATTGAGTGAGGCAGCAAGAGTTGCTGTCAAGGCGAAAGCAAAGTTAATGCAGCGCTTCGGCTTGCCGAGACGACGAGACGACTAGACTGAGGGCGGCGATGAGGGGTGGCAGCAGCGGGCGGTGGGGTCGGAAACAAGTGTGTCCTTGGGGCTTACTACCTGCGGTGCATTTTTAAGCAATTTACATAATAATTATTGAGCAGACTCAAGCCAAAAGAGCCAGGCCAGCCCAGCCCTTTGGGACTGCGCCTGAAATATTGAAAAACTTGAACAACTTGATAAAAACTACATAATTAGTTTTCACCAGCTTGTGCTGGCTGTAAATTACAACAACGAGTCCAACTAAGTATTCCAATCTATTTGAATGTGGCAAATTTAAAAGCAATCGAAACTTAAAGCAATCAAATACGGTTTATAAACTCAAAATTCATTGACTAATGCAGACTAATTTAGTAAGGAAGTCAACATATTTAATAAGATTATTTTGTAAGTTTTTCTCAAGTCAAGTTAAGCAGTTGACACATTTGACATGATTAAGGTTCGGTTCGTTTAAGGAAAGCATAAAAAGCAACTTTGTGTTTAACTATTCACAAATAATGCGCTGCAAGCTGTCGACACAGTAAGTCAATCAAGAATAACAATTTTTGAAAAGTGTGCAACACAAATTCAATGCAAAAAACATGAGCAGATTTAAAAAAAAAACATAAATATATATATATTTATATACATTTGACAGATGCATTGTGAAAAGGTGTTAAGGGTGGTTCGGGTGGAGGGGGGTGGGGGGTTGGATTTGTGGGGCTGTTGAGTTTACATTGTGCGCTTGTTTAACTTAAATTGTTTTGCTTCTGCTGCTGCTGCTGTTGTTGCTGCAATGACGAAACAAAGGCCAACAACTACAGGAGTTTTCGTTCAATGCGCTTCCGTTTCCGTTTAACCGCTTCCATTGCATCCCCTACCCCGCCACTAGCCACCATGCCATCGACAACGGCAACACTCCAAACAGCATCCAAAGTTTGGCATTGTTGTCTTTGGCACTGCCTGTGGCAATCACTTTCGTTCCACCAGCTTCTCAACACCCCAAAATTCACCCCCCAAACCCCTCTACAACTTCTTGGCCAACTCGTTGAACCACCAAACACTTCCGTTGGCTTCCGTCGTGCTACGTGGTGCAAAGTTTAAGTATAAAGCGCACAATTTTGTTCCTTTTTTTTTTGGTTTCCAAAATGTATTTTAAGCTTCAGTGTTGGATTTACCCCAAAGGAATTGCATACGTTTTTGATTGAGCAATTAGGGAATGCACAAGGAAAGCACCGGCAAGGGGCACCGACCTGAAGGGGCGCATTCTGGAATTTTGGCTTTTTTTTTTTTTGCACTTTGTCATTTGACACAAAGTGTACACTTTTCATAATTTGGCTGCTGTGCGTTGTAGGGAATTCAATTTTGATTTGGGACTCGAGGTACGGCTATGGTCACAGCTTTGCCTCCCACAAAATGTGGGAGTGGTCTAACCGTGCAACGGACAACAGCACAAAACCGCAGTCATGATTAGTGGTCAACTGGCTTTTGTTCCATCGGAATTTGCTGTTAAACCCACTCACCAAAACTCAGCTCTCCCTTATTTTATGTGCCGGATTTTGACAGAAACAGCGACAGAGACTGATACGCACAGAGAAAGAGATAGAGAGAGATAGATATAAGTATGCAATCAGTCAAACAATTTGAATTTCATAATTTTGATGTTGCTGTAGTTGAGAGAGAGCCTTTGAGCTCTCTATTATGGAAATAAAGTGAAGTTTATCATCGAATCAGTTGAGCTTTGGATTATCATAACATTACTGCAAATGCTCTCATTGTGGCCCATTTGCAATGCTGTACGTTAATTTTGCAAAAGTGCCAAACAACTAAATTTATGTTTATTTGTAGAGTTTCAGTTTTACCAAAAACTAGCACTTTTTAATTTAAGAAACTGACATCGAATTAAGTATTTATAGTTGTGTGTGTTTTCAGTAGTAATACAACAATAAAAAAATGGAGGAAAGGGGAAAGCGAAAACCGCGGAAATTAACAGAATTGTGGCACAGATAAAAGAGAAACAGCAATTGTCATTAAAAGGCAAGCTTTTTATTACAAGTGGCAATCGAGTTTTACAGTTCATCCCCATTGAACCTTGCAATTAAAATAAAGGCAAAAAGAGTTTTAAAAAAATAAGGTAATGGCAGCATGTGCAATTTTCACTCTTAACTATTAATTGTGTGTGTGTGTGTTGAATCGAGAACCATCTAAAGGCAAAAGTATAAAACTAGGGACAAAAACATATTTACCCATTAAATTAGATATCATCTGAAAATAGCTAAAAATGTTTCCCTACCCACATAATAAAAGCGAAAAGACGAGAAAAGCAGTTAAAAGTCACAACATGAGAATAGCATATAGAAAATGGAGTCACGTGCGCATCCAATGGAATCACTCTCTTGGGGAAAAACTAGGTACACAAATCCCAAGGAACTGTCTAATATTTGAATTACGCGCGCTTGCGTTAGCTACGGCCGCTGTGCAGCACTGTGTGAGGGGATTGTTGTGCAGCACTAAACTATCGGCATGGCTATCGCATGCGCAATTCTGAGCTAGTGGTTCAACAGCTGTTTGAACTAGTGATAAAGCGGGGTTCTTTAAAAAATAGTTTCTTTGAAGCAAAGAATCCAAAGAATGAAAACTTTAAACTTATTTTGCTGTAATAATTTCTCCAATATGCAATAATAAACTTTCAATTTAAGTATTGTGAACGTTAAACAACTCTTTACCAAAATTGAGTAACTAATGTCGTGCATTTACCCAAAATGACTGTTTTAATGAAGTAATATAAATCGGTTATAAAACCAACCTTCCGTCTTAAGCGACACGCGATCCGCATATAAATATATTGTAATCATAACTTTCAAGGTTCAGGGCGAAGGTTAAAGTGCATTTGCTCTTAATTAAGTTTTAATTGTTGCCAGAAAAAATGAAAGTTAATCAAGAACATAACCATTAAGTGCCCAAGCACAAAGTGCAATAGCAAAAAGTAATAATTAAGAGCAGTTGAATATGAACAGAAGGCAGAGAACTATGAATTACCTACGCTAGGTATGAAAAATTATATTTATAAGGAAAAATAAAATCCATTTATATTCATACATCATTATTGAAATAATTGACTGTCTTTCTTTAATATCTTGTTAAATGATTTTTTTTGGTAAATGGTTTACTTTTCCCAATGCTTCGTATTAGAACCAATGTGTCTACCTCAAATTGTAAGGCAACACTGGCAGCTTAAAGAAACGGCACCAGCAAATGCGCAATGCTAGCCAACACTAACAGCGGGACATACGAAACACTGCCATGTGCCGTTAACATGCGATGCAGAAAATAAGTCACGTTTCAGGTGAAAAATGCACTTTACATTCGCATTTGCAATGCAAAACAGAGTCCGAACAAGTTAGCCAAACAAGTCTAAACGCCACAAATCAAAACTAATCATTTGCACATTACACCAAGTCGCAACACGCAACGCAGTCGGAGGCAAACTTTTAGTTTGCACGTCAACATTTTGAATTCAAATAATTGGCAAATAATTAAATGGGCTTACCTTAAGGAAAAATAGAGTTACCGCCACACCCCAGTATCCAGACAAAATTGTTAGGTGTAATTTAATATTTTGTGTCGCCTTAACTACGAATTTTACACCTTTTACAGGGTATTCTATGACGACGTACTGCTTGGAAAAAAAAATCGAATTACACTTTTTGCTCAAAATCGTATTCCATTTAGGGTGGCGTGAATATGATATGTGGTTATATTTTCTGTGCCTATCAATTATGTAAAACTTTATAAAACCGATTTATACCACATGTATTACTTATTATGCAGCACTGATTCTGAAATTCGCGTGAATAGTGCTGCTAAAGGACATGGTATGCTGCTCAAACTGTTGAAATATTGCAAAAATAATATGTCTGCAAAAAAAATTGTATCCAAGAAGTTTTGTATTTTGACAAGCAATATTGTACTGCTAAATGTAATATGTGTAATTAATTATGTTGCCTTGCTTGCCATATGCGCGATCAGCGTACTAGCCATAAATACCAAAAACATATGAGTGTTGTATGTTGCCACCTTGCTAAACCGGCAAGATGAGCAACAAATCTGCGTACAATTTGTAAACAAACAGATAGTTTCAGATAACTGGTAACACTGCCAATTACAAAAATAATAAGAATGATTTGTAAACAATTTATTGAAAGCTTGATATTGTAATCTAAAAGCAAAGTAAAACATTAACATGAGCACCACGTGAATCAGGCGCAACTTTAGCACGACCAAAGAAAACACAAAGTGCACGCGAAATATATTCAAGCGAAACGATATAAAAGTAATTTGGCCGGCAAGGAAGTGGCTCAGTTTTACATGAGCAGCGACGGGCAGAGGAACGCGTTGCGAGAACGAACTGCAGCTGGCGAAGAAAGGACGAAGACGGCAGGGATTCGTCGGCATTGTTGGCGTGACTGCGGCGCATTAAATCAACGTGTGAAACAGAAACCGGAAGTGCAACGACGACGACGCCCCCAACACCGCCCCTAACACTAACCGTAACCGTAACCCCAACACTGAACGCAACTGGTGGTCGCAATGGTGGATGTCGGTGTCTATGCCTGGGTAAGAGCCGTTTGGCGACATCGCCAATAAAAAAAATAACATTTGCATTGCAAATTAATGAGAGATTTCCTTTGTTTTGGCTGCGTACAGGGCGCCAATTCTCACGGTCAGCTCGGCCTTGGCTACGAATCGGAGCTGTGCATGTCACCGCAGCGCCTCGCCAAGTGCTCATTTCAGCCCCACAACATACGTTGCATTCGCGGTGGCGGAGGTCATGTTCTAATCCTAGACAATAATGGGCGTGTCCATGCTTGCGGCTGGAACAATCGCGGTCAACTCGGACTCAATTCGACGGAGGAGTGCCACAATGAATTTAGCATGGTGCCCACTGAATATTTTGAAGTGAGCTCTCAGTTTAAGTTCACTGTTGAAGACTATGAAGTAAACTGTTCTGTTCGCAGGAAGTGCCCGTGGAGAGCATCAGCTGTGGCTGGGACATCTCGGGTGCGATTACGCTGACGAAGCGAGTCTTTGTGTGGGGCTCGAATGCCTTTCACCAACTTGGTATTTGTCAGCGTGGTTTTATGGCGGTGCGTAGTCCGATGGCGGTGTGTTTGCCACGAGACGAACCAGCGCTAAGGATTAGCTTTGGTATGCGCTTCTGCGCTGTACTCACCCAGGATCAGAAGATCTATGTTTTTGGGCGATTGCGTATCATGGATCCCGCACCCATTGAACTGGACATTACGGCAACGTCCCTGCATCGCTGCAACGTGATGAAGATCCAGGCGCATAATTCCAATGAGCTGAGGATTGCCTCATTGGTTAGCGGACAGAATCATATGCTGCTCAAGTGTGTTAACGTGGATGCGGGCGGCAGCAGACGCATCATCGCCTTGGGCGACAACAAGTTTGGTCAGTCGAATGCATTTCAGTTTGAGGAGGATGTGCGTCAACTTGCTGTCGGCTGGACCCACAATGCGGTCGTCCTAAAAAACAATAGCATTCAGCTCTGGGGTCGCAATTGTTACGGCCAACTTGGCACTGGTGGCTTCACTGAGCAGCTGGCCACGCCCCAGCCGCTCCAGCTCGAACTGGAGGAGGGCGAGACGCCGGCACATGTACATATGGGCGCCGAGCATGGGCTGCTGCGCACAACGTCTGGTAAAATCTATACCTGGGGTTGGAATGAACATGGCAACTGTGGCAATAACGCAACTGAGAATTTGTAAGTCTCTGCGGTGAAGAACAGATTGGTTATTAGTTTGAATAGTCATAATTTAATTAAAATATTTCCATGAATTATTTATAGTTAAGTGGTTTGATGAAAGGAATATTTTCCATTCTATTAGGCATTTAATCATTCTGATAAACATTTAACTTTAAATGTAAGTAAGTTAGTAAGTTGAGATTTAAATTATAATCAATAGATGATATAATATTTGAGATTCCATAGAATAAATATTATTATAAAACATTTGATCTGTTTTTTTTTTTCCTTTCAGATGCCAACCAACGCAGTTGAAGCTGCCAGGATTTGCGAAATTAGCCGGAACTGGTGCTGGATTTTGCTATGCCATTGTGGAAGCTGTTGAGGAGCATATTGATAAAACGACAATGCCTTAAAAAATAAAAATATTATCCGCGACTTGGCACCTTTAAATGAGTTTGTCGCATATCTTGTTGTTATAATTGTAAAAAAAACAAAAAGAAAAATTGTTACTTTTAAGAAATTGATTCAATTTGTCAATTTGTGAATTTATACAAAACTTATTACATAATGTTTCCCATATGACTATTATAACAAGCAATAAAGACGGATATAATCCAAGTTTCTTCAATATAGTTTGAATATGTGTTCTAAACTTCTTCATGACTTATTTATTTATGACATTATCAGATTTGTCTGATCTAGATATATTTATCCATTATCAATTTAGGTCACTAACTAGAGATGTAAATTATATGAAAAGTGTCATTCCATTTTAAGAATAATATCTGGACTGCCAGTGCTACCCATCTATCGCTCAACTTAAATGTCACGTTGGTTTCTCGGAGCTGGCTAGCAAAGTATAGAAATTCGATTTTAATTGAAATAAGAATAAGTGGAAAAGGTGTGTTTCGCATTGCTTATGTACAATTTGATATCATAAACATTCGATAGGAACAAAGAGAGGCGTTGCACCAGTTCTGGTTGACTCAAATTTAGTTACAGTGATTTGCGAAACTTGAAGCAGAGAGTGTCAGAGAAAACTGCAAGTAGAGGTGTGATAATAATATAATATTTTTAAATAGACTTAAAATATTAGAATGTATTGCAATTGTTCCAAACTATATTCAATGCGTAAGTTAGATTCCTATTGAATCTTTCCACACATGAAAATTAATGGATGTGAATTATTTTTAAAGCCAGTGGCAACGAGCTGCTGGCCAAAAAGATCTGCTGTCCCATGGAATCCAATTATGAGCCCATTAAGCAGCCGAAGCCTGAAAAGCTTTCTGGATTCTATTTTGAGGTGCTGAACGCACTCCATGGCGACACCGCTGGTCATCCGGCTCACGGCAGCTTTACCTATCACAAGACTGCCGAATGCTATGCACTCTTTGGTGACGATTTCTACGACTATCCAAACTGGAATTCGGATGGGGAAACCGAATCGTCGCCAGGTTTCGAGCACTTACACTCTGCCAGCGTAAGTAATAATGGTAATATTCTTAATGTCGCCTGTCCATCTATGCCAATGAGCAATTGTGACTCGTATTCGTCCTTTTGCTGAAGGCGACTCAACTATTTTCATCTGACTCGATTTAAGGATGATTTTTTTTTAATGATTATTCAGCAAATCATCATCTGGTTAATTTTTTGTTTTTCAGAGCTCCGCTAAAAATTCGAATGCACTGCAAAAACCCAGTGGGGAGAGCAGAGGGGCGTTGATACTGGGACGTGGCATCGGTTTGAACAGTACCAGCAATAGCTCTAACACTGAAACACTGTCGCAGCTGTATTTGAAGGTGCTGCAGCAACAGGTGCAACAGCAGCATAAGCGGCAGCAGCAACAGCAGCTTGTTGGTGGCTCGCAAAACATGTTGATGCCTATTTATGGCTTGGCCAATGGCAATGCCTACAATCTGACTCAGACCTACACTCAACTGCTTATTTCGAATTTGCGTCATCAAGCCATGCTGCAGCAGATGCAGCAGCCAGCGCCACAACACGTGCAGCAGCAGCAACAGCAGCAGCAACAATTTTCTAATGCGGCAACTGTTGCAATACTCTATGAGGGGATGCTGCAGCAACGCATTCTAATTCAACAACAACTGCAGCAACTGGCTCAACAGCAACCGGCTCAGTTGCAACAACACTCCGCCCAAAGCGAGCAATAAATGAATTTAATTTGTCACTCAAATCTTTTTTATACTTTTATTTGTCTTCTTGCAATTGCTAAGAGTTTTTTTTTTTAGTATTATTATTAACATATTTAAAGGTTTCTAAATTTTAGAGTACACTTTTACGATTTTATGCATTTTGCAAAACTTTTTATTGAAAACTCTGCGCACGACATTATTCCAGTTTTTTGAAACGGTATCAAATCAAATTCATTTACAGATATTCCATTTACAGATATACTATATGTACACTATACACAAATACATTAATTTAAACATGAATCATGAATCGTAATAAACAATAGCTACCAGTACATATGTAATATATCATAGACAATCATCTATTTCTACATTTTCACATTTAAGAACTTCATGAGCTCAAACAAATATTAGCCATAATCATTATAAACAATTTTTGTAATTATTTTTTTTTTCAATTTTTATTTTGCTTGCATTTATTTAATATTTTTATTCCATTGCTAATAATTAATTGGAAAATAGTTTGCAATTTTAATACTGTGGTGCAAAGCCGACCATATTTTGTCCTAAATCAAATTGTGTGTAATAGCGGCCAATGAAGGTATCACCTAGAATCCAGAAGCTTTCGGAAATGGACGTAAAGCTAGACATGCAGTATGTGACGCCATCCTCCTGGAATCTGCTAATGTAGTCGACGGATGTCAGATTGAAAATGGTTCCGCCAATGTTAAAGTTGAGCGTTGGCAGAGAATATAAACTGGCGCAGTTTACATAGTAATCCCCTTGCATTTCATAAGCATTAATATAATTATTTATATAGGTGAGTTGACCAGCGGGTACAGCCAGCAAAGAGGTGCCCGTATCCGCAATTGCCTGACAGTCGTTGCAGATAGCAAAGCCATCCATTGTGACGTAATTCATGGCAAACTGCCAGTATCCCATCTGGGAGACAGGGACATAGGTCAGATTGCCTTGAAACAATATATCATCGACACCACCGAGTATAAGTTCGCCGCCTTGTTCAGCAGTGCCATCATTCATCAAAAAGAAACCAAACGTGGGCTTATCAATCAGTCCCTGGTTCCAGAGATTGTAAAATGGTGGTACAACTTCATCCTCAGCAATAGTTGCATAACCCATGCCCAAAATACCATCAAATGGTACTCCAGTAAAACTGTTATTGGGCTGAGAGATGGCTTCACCGAATATCTGATTCAATATGCTCAAGCCATTAATGGTGACTGTGTCCGAGGAGAGGAATCCCGCGACACTGCCAGTGCCGTACTGTATACTGAAACCCTCTCCATTTGCCACATAAGTGCTGGATGCACTCGAATTGTACTGATTATGATTCATGCAAGCGACATCGGTCGAGAGGCAGCTCACCGATGGCACCCACAGATTTGACGAGCCCGTATCGAATACGACTTTGAAGTACTGGGGTGGTGTTCCTATAGCAATCTCACCATAATAATCCATATTCAGATTGTTGGATAGTCCCACCATAGTATAGTCACGGCTCGAGTCCTCCTCACTACTGTCGTAATCATAGCCCGTCGCATAGAGTTGACTCTGCTGGTGATACTTTTGATGGAGCTGACGGGCAGCTGACCTCATATGTTGTCGGGTCTTCTTGTGCTGGTGCTTGTGGATGGGTATGCGATGCAGTTCCGCACTGACCATCGCCACCACAATGGCCAGCAGTAGCAGTTGCTTCAACATTTTCGCTTTATTTGGTTGACTCTTTTGGTTTTTGGTTGCCTTGACTGGGCCACACTGAACTCAATTGCGTTTGAGGCCGTGCTATATATACCCAATCCATAAGTCTGTTCAGGATTGATCACTTCCCGATAATTGTATCGTTAAATTTATAAAGTGATAACATAAATTGATTAATTTGCAATTAGGCTTCTCTTTACAATAACACATTTCGAAAAAAATGTGTCAACAAATTGAATTAAATTAAATTGGTAAAATTTAAGCAGTTTTAGTTGGTAATTTATTGTTTAAAAAAATAAATGTTTGAAATCTAAATTATAAAATATATTTCAATATAATTTTATTTTTTTATGTATTAGTATTCTATTCTGTTCTGTTCTATATTCATTCCAAATTTTGTTTAATTTTTGAATGCATTGTTTTATATATAATAGAGTCACAAATTTTGTTCAGTGCTGGCATGTTTTGCTCTCGTGCAACACCCACCCACATTAAAGAAAGTGCCAATTCAGCTACTTATGAATGAAGTTATCTTAAGTTCCAAAAGTCTTAAATGTTAGAAGGCAAATGGAAATGCGGAAGGGTCAAACAAAAAAAATAAAATAAATAATGACAGCGGATGTGTCAACGAGTGTCAACAAAATTTAAGCAAATATAGTACACTACAAAAAATCACACTGAATTTGATAAAATCGCCATACTTTCATAATCAGCATTTTTTTTTTTTTTCAAATTCTACAATTTAAGTCTTGTTTATTTTAAGATTTCTCATTTACAAATGATATTTTAAAAGTATAAAAATTCATATAATTTAATTATAATTTATAATTATAATTTAATTGCAATAAGTTAGAATTTAAGTGACTTCCAGCTTAGTCGAGCTTCAAGATAGACAAACATGCAGAGAGAAAGAGAGATGAACTATTTAAACCTTTTTTCTAAAAATAAAAGAGGTTTTCTTATTTATTTAATATTTTTAAATTCATAAACTCAGAAAATCAGAAAATGATTCTAGTTTACTAGGCAATTTTTATTTTATGGATATTTCGGAAATTCAGTTCGTTTATTATTTCTGAGTGTACCTTCAGGTTACAAAAAAGACTGAAAGAAACCTTATCGGCTTTCACGAGGTACATAAAATATTAATAATATTGTTTACTTATGTTGATTGGAAAGTAAGCTAAGCTGTTACGAACTTTATTTATGGATGTGAAAATGTATAAAAACAAAATGATCAGAGTTTAGAAATAGACTTGACAAATATATATATTGTAATGAATGATGTCGAATGATAGACCAAATTATTTGTACTAAGCTATGTTAAATAGAAATAAATAAAGAATTTACTATTATTTTTAACTTATTCTTTAACTATTAATATTGAAAAATTGTCTAAATATTTTATCTAAATCTTTGAGGCTAATCCAATGCGCTTGTATTCCATGTCAAACTCCATGTAGAAGGGACCCATGAAAACAAGGCCCAATACCCAAAGATTGCCATAATCGGTGCCATTTTCATCTTTCAACTCCGTGTCAAACTCATCCAAGCTGGTGAAGCCGGAAACACACACATCCTTATACTGAACCACATAGTCTGCTGGGCTGAGTACAAAATCACGTCGTCCAATGTTTAAAGTAATTTTGGGCAGGCTGGAAACCCTGGAGCAGACCACCGTGTAGAGACCATCCCGTTTGTCTTTCTCCGTCAGTCCAAGCATTGTATTTATACTCTTCAAAGCAGCTCGAGGGGCCACAATCAACGAGGTGCCCACATCCACAATTGCCTCGCATTTCGAGCAGAGGTTCTTATCGTTGCCCATGACAATGCTGGCAACGGTGAATTGCCAATAGCCAATCTTAGAGAGGGGCACATATGTCATGCAGCCACTGTACAAGGTTGGATCATTTCGCCCCAGTATCAATTTGCCGCCATTTGAGTCGATAACACCCGTATTAGTGCGATTGAGGTAAATCGAGAATGTTGGCTGCGAAATGAGGCCCTGTTGAATGAGATTATACATGGGCGGTACGATGCCATCAATGGAGATCTCCTGAAAGCCCAGCCCAAAGATGCCATCGAAATTGGCGCGACTAAAGACGCCCGGCGGTAGTGAAGTAATCTCTGCAAAAGTTTGCTTCTCAATGCTCAGACCAGCCAGTGTCACCGTATCCACGGAGAGGAAGCCATTAAGAATTGTCGGCTGATGATTCCTGGCCGCGTATTGTATTTGAAACGGTTTCCCATTGGCCACATAGCTGCTGGAGAGACTCGAATCGTAGCGATGCTGACGTGTGCAATTGTCTGGCGGACACTTTATCGAGGGCACCCACAGATTCGAGGAGGCCGTGTCGAAGAGTATCTTGAATGTCTGCGAGCTGCCGATTTGAATCTCGCCATAGTATTCCGTATTGTAGGCATTGCCGAGCGGCAACTGACGCTCACTTTGCGAAGTCCCTTTCATTGCTCTGGGCTCAGCTTTGGGATCTATCAGCCTAAATTTGGATCGAAGAGCCGTCCTCTCGAATTGCAGAGTCTTCAGCGAGTCCTCTTGATTTGATTTACGGATTAACTGCACTGTATGACTCCTGCTCCTTCGTGTTCCGTAGTTCGATTCAACGCTGGCATTGAGCAGCAGTCCCAGCACAAAACTCAACATCCAATTCCAATGCATTATCTTTCAGTTCTGAACCGAACTTAAGTTAACCTAAAGTACTTATAATAAATACACAATAGGCAAGAGTTATCAATTAATTTCAGCTACTGCAGCTGTTTATCTATTTTCTTGGCATTCCGCTTAAGCTGAAGCACGTGCTGCAGAAACTATTTAATTGTTCTTTATATTGAATAATTGACAATTGATTATCGAAACAATGTATTTTACAATTTTATGCGAATATATTCTTAGGTCTTATTATCTGTGCCAATAATTCTTAAGTCAACAGTTTAATTAATTAAATTTTGAATTGGAATTGTGTTCTGTGTATGTAAATTGAATGCAGTTCTTCAATTCTCATGTCGCTTATCGCAATAATAAGCAATTGAATATTAATGATTTCCATTTCATATTGCTGCCGCCATCTGGCGGTAAGCGGCAATTAAATAAATACCTACTGGCGCCATCTAGCGTTTTGAAGTGAACTGTTGCATACGCCGTTTGTAGGCAGCTAATATTCAGTAAGTCGAGACAAAAACCAAATTTGATATTTATAATTTAACAGAGATTCAGAATGAAATACTGTAAGTTCAGATATAAAAATATAAATTAGATATAATATACACTTCTTATGCCTAAAAAAATTAATTTTTATATGTTTATGTCTTATTGGAAACTTAGTATTTCTGCATAATTTTCTTTGCTCATTGGAGTTTAGAATAGCATGTACACACACCTGGCCTAGGTTGCTGTCTGGATTGCACTAATGCAATAAAAGTGGCATACTTCTAATGGCAAATATATGATGAGAAAATATATTCTAAAAATATGGTCACCTTACAAACAAACATCTATGCTTAAAACAAAAGAGCTTTTCAGATCCAAAGCGCAGCTAAATCCTGAAAGATTTTTAATGACACGAAATCACAAAATCCTGCTTTTCTCGGAAACTGTAATAAAATAGTTCTTTTGCCTTTTACAAAACTAAGCGCAATCTTTTAGAATGGGCGCATCTCAAATTCATATTTCTCATGAATTATAATATAATAATTATGAATAACATTTTGACTGTATTCGATACCTGTCATAAGTTAACTTTATTTAATTGAGGTAAACGGAAGTATAAATATAAATATGAATTTCCGCTGGAACTGTTGATCCATTTGCCACAGAATATAAACTGCAAGAGTCTGGTTCTCCAAAATAAATACTCCTTTGACGCTCAAGTTGAAAAGGCGCACTTGGCCAATACTTTGTTGGCCAATAAGAAGCGAAATGAAAGTGATTGCAAAAGTTTTGCAAAGGAGACAGTCGCCTCATTGACGCTTAAAATATGCCAAGTTTTATTTGCTAATTGCAGCCCAAAGCCCAAATAGAGGAGGATTGTGGGGAGGTGTAGCGATTGCAGTGTAAATAGCCTCAAGGACAAAACTTTCAATTCCAATGCTGGCCAACAACCACGGACATCGAAGGAGACAGAGAAAGACACAGACATAGATAAAGAGAGAGATAGATGCATATCGAGAGAGCCCTCGAGCTGTGACAACGTTTACAGAAATCACACAAAAAACCGCCGCCGGTGGGCAAAAGTTTTTCTCACAAAACCAAGAAGGCAACGTTTTTCCGCCAATTTCTTTAACAAGTTTTTGCTTATTTTCCGTCTATGCGTGTGTGTGTGTGTTGCAGGGCAGTAGTAGGAGTTGTGGCGGGGGGGCAACGTTGTAATTGAATTTGCGTCAAGTTCTATTAAGTGGCGTAAACTTTTGGCCTGCGGAATTGAACTTGGCGCCAGTCGCATGTGCATTTTTCATATGTTTATCGCACTGTTCAATATATTTGCCATTATTTGCCTCCTTCAACCCCCCACCTTCATACTATGCCTCACCCTTAACCACTTTACCTATACCGCTGCCACTTGTGCTGCTTGCTTTGTTGTTTGGTTTGTTTGTTGTTGGGCCGCTTTTTCTGACATGTCTGCGCAATGAAAGTGACTGCGACGAGACTGAAATTATACACTGTAAGAAGACAAGAGGAATAGCAACAGTAATGTATAGTTAAGTCATCTGTTAACTAAAGGGACTCCAAGGGACTCCAGCTGGCATTTATTTTTATAATGCCGATATAACCAATCATTCCAAACAGTCATTGTAGCATAACCATACCTAAGTTCAGCAATAAATTAAATTCAATTAATAACGGCTAATGCACTCTTACATAATTTAATGACTCTCATTCTAGGAACAGATTTTAAATAAATTGCAGAGAAAACAATGATTTAATTAAACAACATAAATAATACCACATTTGTATGCAGTAATCTTCTAGAGCTCAAACTAAGTTATAAATAGCATTTGAAAATCGCCATAGCCTAAACATAATTGAAGCAATATTTTAAAAAGGTTTTTATTGCGAATTCTGTTTTTCTTAATTATGGATAATCTGGCTTTTCTCAGTGCATTCGAGTGTCTTTGTAGTCGGGAGTTGTTTTCTGGTTATGTCTGAGTTAGGAACTGTTCTTATCGCCCAATTGGCTGTCATTTGCCAGCGACATGTGCGGTTATCAATGAAGCATTAAATTGTTTTGCCATTTTAGAGTTTGAGTCTGATGTTACAATTCCGTCAATACTATTATATATATATTTTTTTTCTTCTTGGCTTAATCTTCCTAACTGACATTCCATGTCTCAATTGGCGCTGCAATATCTCTCAATGGGCATTAGTCTTGCAGAAATCACTTCATTTGTGTTTATCCGTGCGCACCAGACAATACACTCATTTCCATGCATTCATTCATTCATTCATTCACTCATTCGCTCATTCATCTCAAGTGAATAACGAGCATAACTACAATTCTATACAAATTCTAAACACGAGCTCATTTCGTATGCAGGACCATTCGAAACTGGACCCCAAACATGGCCAATTTATGCATTGCACTGCACACTATGCAAAGAGTGGGGGAAAAAAAAAATGAAAGGACAACCAAGTGGCAAAATCAAGTGTAAAGCCATTAAATTGTTAATGTTGCGCATTTGTTATCAGTTGAAGTTTTATTCTTCTCTCTTCCAGTTTTCCATATCTGCTATCTAGGTCAGCGGGGCTCAACAATAAGCTTATAAAATGCGTCGCTTATAAATGCGGGTGCGAAAAACACAAGAACACAAGAAAAATAGACCCCAAAGCAGGTCGCAGCTGCTGTTTGAAAGCGACGTGTGACATCAAATATTAAGATTGAAAATGGCAGCTGGTGACATGTCTCGCAGTTCTCACTTGCTGTTGTACTTTGGACTGATTTTCGGCTCTTATGCAACGCTTTACACCCTCTGAGCCATAAAATGGTTAAAACGTGATCATATTCCTAGAAATGGTAAGAACATATTTTTTGTTACTGCATAGATAAAACTTATACAATGTATAATAATAGTACAGCCATCTGACGAGTAAGATTTGTGAAAATATAAATTGGTCTCATATCTAGCACAAGAAGATATAATTCTAATTTAATTTATTTGCTAATTTGTCAAATTAATTATTATTAAGTGATTATATTTTCACCATAATTCTAGAAATTGTCGATAAATATTTTGTACATTTATTTATTTTGTAGCAAAGTTACATCATATGAGTAAATCACGAATACAGCAAATAAATAAAGTTCACAAAAGTCGAAATTCGTCTCATAATTGGTAAAATAATATAGTAATTTGTTTGTGTGCTATTTGGTTTTAGTAATTATTCAGTGATTATATTTTGATTTGTTTAAAACGATTTCAAATCTATTCGATAACTTTGAATCAGTTCAACCAAATCACAAATGAATGACCTGTCAGCAATTTTCAATATCCTATTACATTTGTTACTGCGACAAATCAAATAACAACAACAATGGCCAACAATAGCCAAGGCCAATTAATTTGTATTTATGGCAAGGAGACCAAAACACACACTGTTTACACTTCTCTATACTTAGTGCGGGGCCCATAAACAACAATAATAACAACAATGGAAACTTGCAAGTCTAATTGAAAGTCTTTTGTGCCTAAACACAAATAACATAAAACACACACACACTCAAGTTGGTGTGTGTGTGTGCGTGTGCGAACACTTCATTAAATTTTGTGAAACGCAACAGCTGCTGGCTTAATAACAGGACAAGCCACAAAACTAACAATAGAAACAATTTCAACAATTTGCACACGAGTTGCAAAATTTTGCAGAGAGAGCAGAAATTTTTGCTTTTTAAACAAGTTTTATGTGTACATGTATTTTTTTTATTGAGCAAATATTTATGACCCGAGAGCTAAAAACATTGGCTTAGGCGCTACGATAAGGATTTGGCCCACTGATGGGTCTAAGCTGTTGGCAGTTCAATTGACAGGATAAACATGGATATGTTCCCCAACTCTACTTACTTATATATACATAAATATATACACATACATACATATATATATATATATATATAGTGTTCATGTTGTATGCGCTGACAACTATTTCGGTTTGGTTCACCGATATCCATTCAAATTGTTAGCCACAAGCTTCTTTCTCTCTCCCCCTCTAGAAACACACACACACACACAAGCAGACACACACGCATGACAGCTATTTGCTTTTATGGCAGCTGTGTGTGTGTGTGTGTTTGTGTGTGTGTGGATGTCTGTCGAGGACATGCATACGTCAGTTGGCTGTACAGTTTATCCAGTATATAAACTTCAACAACATACGTGTACACATTGAAATGCCCACACCCTCCCTCTCTCCTTCCCCCAGCAACCCTCTGCAACTATTTCCGCTAGCTGCAAACAAATCCCAGCTAGCAAAACATCGCAAGCAGCAGCAACAACAATTGTTGGAACAATCACCGGGTCCTATGGCGCGTATACGCAATATTGGCACTAGCATATTATTGAGTTGGCAGCCGTCATTTTGAGAATCGAGCAGACACACATAGCAGTAAATGTCCTTAACCCCGTCTCATTAAATATGTTGACATTTTGATAAATCGATGTAATAGTCCTCTCTGACTCTATTAGACAGGACAGTTCAATGCGGCGTTCACCAATGAAGACATTTCTTGGGTTTCTTGTTGTTGCCTGTTGAATGAGATATGAATGCAGCAGCCATTGACAACTTACTATTCATGTGGAATGTATATAATCATAATCATAAATATTTTCAAAATTAAATTAATTAAAATTAAATATTTTAAAATTCAAATATGTTTATTTAAATTGAATGTGATAATGAGAAAAAGCTGCAATATCCGAGGAAATGATGTCTTAGGCTCGAAAGATATAGAAATCCTTCATCCGACAAAAATCCTTGAATTCGCTCAGTAGATCTAAATAGGGCGCAGTGCATATAGATCCCCCCAATAATAACAATAATAATAATAATGTTCGAAATATCTATATTCAACACAGTTTAATTATAATGCTGAACCTAAAAGGTCACAACAATAACACAAAATTCTAAAAACTTATCACAAAATCATCAGGGTTGATGGACAAGTTATGGGCTCAGAATGTGGCAAGTTAATTATGAAGATCTCAGCTCTGCGAAACAACCCCTAACTCACGTGAAAGGGAAAGTAAGGTACTATCTATTAATAATTAAGCTGAGGTGAAAGTTCTAAAGAACTTGAAATATGTTTGGCTTAAAATCAAAAACTTGAATGCTTAGCTTAGCAGAACTCAAAGTGGCTAACAGAGAGAGAAACAGAGGGAGAGAGAAAGAGCAAGAGATGCAAACGTAGTTTGGCACTTGAAGACGTTAATAGGTTTTAAGCATCTTTAAGCTTGTTAATCCCGACTGTTCGAGCCGTTGTCTATTGGCTTCGTTTTGGCTCTAGTATTCTCTCCCGAGATGGGGGATGTCATATTTGATTTTGAATTTTCGTGTTGTGCTTCGATTTGGATGTCTGTTTGCCCATCTCCCCTGTCGCTTACACCCACATCAAAATTGTGACAGGGCAAAAACTTTGTGCTTAAAAATAAATCAAAACTTTTCATTCGTGCATTATTTCCCCAGATAAATGTGCTGATAATTTGTATGTGTTTTTGCATATGTCAACTTTTGTCAATGGGCCAAGAGTTTTAGGCAAAAACTTTTCTTTGCAACGCAGACGTCAGACGTCTGTTTGCCAAGTTTTTGCATCGTTTTGTCTACGATTTGGCTTTTGCTTCAGATTTGGCTCAGATAACTAGAGAACAAGCAAATAATGGCCAAAAGAGAAGCTCTGTGTGTGTGTCTGCTCTCGCTTATCTATATGTAACACACACACACATACACACAGATACACACACATAAATATTAATCTGCAAAGTTGAAACTGATTTCATTCATTTAGAGAATTGTCAGATTTTATTGCGTACAGCATAAATAATACAATAGATGTAAAATAAATGAAAATATATTGTTTGACACACATGCTTTAGCAGAGTGGATTGCCAATCCTAAATACAACCAAGCTCACAGAAAACTCAAAACTCAATAGTAGTGATTTTATAAATATACTTTTCTATCAGCTTTCACAGATATAATATTCAACTTGAGTGACTGACTTGTTAATGTGTCACAGCAATTTTATACTTTTCAATCTTTTTTCTCTGCATTTTGTTTTGACACCGGCACGCAAGTGAAGGCCAAACTAAAATCAATCAACATTTGATTAAGTATACGACATGTTTGTCAGGCTCTTCAAAAACTTTTCTTATCCAACTCATACACACTCCAAAAAAAACGTTGTCAAATTTGAACCCTTCAAAACCATAATTTTGGTGTAAACAATTCAATTGCATAAATATGCAAAACTTTTCCAAAAAGTTCTGTGGAAAACAAACCGACAACACTTACACACTTTATATCATGGCCGGGTAATGTTCGAGAAATCATTTTATTTTACAATTTTATTCAATCAAAGTGTCGACTCGATTCCGTTTAACAAAAGAACGAACGATAGAAAGAAATGCAAACTTTAGCAGAAATCAAGCAGCAGCCCGTTAAAAGACCCCTCCTCTCATTTGTATATAGATGTTGAACGTTTTGTCACCTATGTCTGCCTACAACGCAACCCAAGAACTTCGGAAGTTATTTAAAACATTTCCGTTCGCATTCGTTTGCAAAGAAAAATGCGTTTTTCATGCTAATGTCAAACCTTAATAGATTCCCCACCCATAACAAACCTCAACCTCAACATCAAAATAATCCCCATTCTTTATGCTGTGCGCTTATGGGGGACGCTTAAGGGGGTTAGGGGAGTGCCAACTCCCCCACAACATGTGTTCTGAGATTTGTGGAGCATTTAATTGAAGTGTGGCACAATCGAATTTTGTGGGCGTTCTCAATGCTGAGTTATTTCACTCTTGAGAATTTCAATTGGACCACTGAAACTTTTCCCTTTTTTTTGCACAGCTTGAATTGCATGGGCGTGACTAACTGATAGGGCTCTTAAGTTGCATTGTGTCCTATTTAGTTGGTAAGAAAAAGTCAAAAACATATAAATAAAAATCGGATAATCTGTCAAGGTAACTTTGACTTTAAATGACTTCAATGTTAAAAAGTTCGACAATTGAGCAAAGTTGAAGTCATTTGAAAGAAATGTTTTTACAAGTTAGTTCATTGTATGTTTCAATATGTTTCTAGATTGAAAACTGTAGTATTTTAGTGATTTTAGTTTAGTACTAATATGATATAATAATAATAATATTTTAATTGATAGCAGACAGTGCAAATACAATTTTTTGTGGATTTATATATTTATATTTATAATTTGTACTTATTAAAAGAAAGTTAAATCTTACACAATTTTTCTAAAATAAATATTTTATTATTGCTATACTTTAATATACTTTACTTTCCAACATGTCATATCAAATGATATCTTATTATTTCTATAAAATATTTTCTATATATCATTATTTTGTTATGCCTTGAGACACGTTCTATTTCCTCTTGTTTAAATAGTTCCACTCAAGTCTTCAGGTTCTCATTTCATCTTGAGTCTGATCAAAGGGGCTGTGCCATTAAAAAATATCTTGCTTCAGATACGATATTTCCGTGTTTTGGTGGAGGGTTGTTAAACAAATTGAAGCGAAATTTAAATTACCATTTGTTAATGACAACCTGGCAAAAACTGGCAACAACAACTGCATTCCATACATACACACACACACACACACACACCACACACTTGGACTAAATGAAAACAAATGAGCAGAAGCGGCGTCTCACATTTTACTAGCAATTTGGAGGCTGTCGCGCGGGGGGTAGGTGGATGGGGAGCGGGGCCAGTGTCATTTGAAGTGTTGCAGCTTAGTTCTTTGCGTCGCCTCGCTGACAGCGAAAATAAAATTTTTTTCAGCAGCCCAGACGCAGTCACAGATATAGATACAGATACAGATACAGATCCAGCCACACGGAGACGGGTGTGAAGAGGCAGTTGGACAATAAACACATGTTTCAGTTTGTAATGCACGAGGCCATAAAGTTACGCGCAGTCCTCTCACCTAACCCCTCCCCCGGCATCACAATGGTGCAAAAAAAAAAAAAAAAGCAGAAGAAAAGATATAGCAAATAAAAGAAAAAATAAAAGAAAAGTAAAATATAATGCGAGGGCAGCCGAAAAGTATCTGCGTTTGCGTCTCTTAAGTATCTGTTGTGTCTGTGCGAACACATACGCCCTTTTCGGGCGAGGGTTTGGCATTTCTGTTGTCAGTTGTGTGTTCCAAACGGGGATTACGCTTGACAATGGGGCATGTGAGTAGTAGCATACAATGGGCTTTCAGTTCATAAATTGGTAGTTTTTCCATGAAATCGAAATCAGTATTTGTGGTTTGAGACAATGGCGCTGAAAAACCAATCCGCATTGAAAACATTTGCTATTCAAATCTGGAACGAAAGAAATAACTTTGCGACTTGACTTAGCCTCTACGTTGATTCTCTATCTAAATATATATTTTTCATTTTATGTACAATCTTAGAGACTTTTATCTTATAGAGAAGAGCATACAAAGTTCTGTATTAATTTCTGACTCGAGTGTTTGTAAGTTCTCGGTTCCTTTGCATTTGTAGTGGGAATCTGGTCTGCACTGGTACATTTGTCTCCGCGCCTGCTGTGTCTGTGGGCCATAAACTGAGCTGGCTAATTATGGCCACTAATGAGCTTGAAATGGCACTTGCACAAACCGAAACAAAAACACACAAGCCAAGCAAAAGACACAAGGCATACACAAATATACAACTTGTATTACTTCGTATTTAGACATTTGCTGGCATCGTAAAAGGGGCAACAAAAGGCGACGAACCAATAGCCAAATGCAATGCGTTTAGCACTAAGAACCTATATGTGTGCTCATGTTTTACTCTATAATTTATGAGATGGACCAACTGCACAGTTAAATCGTCGACAACCAAGTATGTGCTCTTATGGATTAGGGGCGGCGTTTGCCACTTGAAATTAAAGCACTTCTCAAGTTAAACAAAATTATAGCGCACAATTACAAATTGTCTGCGCAATGTCAACGAAATTAGCACATTTTATGGGCCGACAGAATTTTGAACATTTTCACATGCACGCAAAAAATATACGTTTTTAAATGAAAGAGTTGCAGACTCCCATTAAGCATACCCTGCTCATCGCAAGGATATTTTTAGAGGTGTGCATACAGTTATAAGGGGAATACATTTGATTCTATATACAGTCAAAATAAGTGTCATTATAAAGTGTCCTAAGTTAAATTTTTCGATATGACATATATATAATTTATTAAGATGAAGTGGCTGACATGTGTATGCTAAACACGCAATATGCTTTTCATTTTTTTGGCTCTATTAGTTGTGACCAAACGAATATGCATTAAGTTAACATATGCTTAAACGATAGATATACAAAAGACTCAACTTAGATGTTTTGACCTATACAGGGTAATTTAGTGTCTACTACCATTGATACGATGCGTCTGGGGCAAAGTGCCAGACTTTACATTGCAGTTGCACTTTGGTGTCTCTTAAAGTTTCATTGAGATATTTGTCTGCCCGTGTGTCTCTCTCTCTCTCCGCCTCCCTGTCTGTGGGGGCAACTTCAGACCGTTCCTTGATGATGTGGCTGGTTATTACAATATTTTCGGTGCATTTTACGAATATGGCCAGTGCCTGTTTTGCAGTCGCCAATTGCCAATTGCCGGCTGTTATTGTAAATTTTAATTATTTTCTACAAATGATGATTAAATTGGCCGCAGGCAGCACAGATATTAAATCAATACATGCAATCCCCTCTCTCCTCGTTGTCAACTCGTTTTGCACAGTCTGTTCGGGTCTGGGTTTGTTGTTGTCGGTGAGCGCGTTTAAATGGCTATAAACCCAGATTGGGCGACAGTTTACCGGTTTGCAGTTCATTATCGCATAAATTGACTTTTTGTCCTGACCAGCACTATGCACAGTTACAATTAACAAAATGATGGCTATTTATGGCCAATATACGGCAATAAGCGCCCAACAAAAACACAGCAGGCAACAAGTTAACTGCACAACAATTCAACTTGAAAACACACATAAATGAAATAATAAACAGTAGTCAACGGAGGAATGCTTTGATTCATGTAATTTCTTGTAATTATAAACATTTTCTAAGATTTTATTTGGAAAATCAACAATCGATTTCTAGTCTGCAATAACTTTATATTTCATGAAGTTACAGGACTTGCCACAAATTCCATATACCCTTTAGAAATCGCAGTGCTCAGTATTGAAAATAAAAACAAATTTCAATTATATGCGTATTTTTAGCCTTGGGTGGCGCACATCAGAGAGAGATTTCAAAATTAAAAAGCCATCAAAGCCATGAACACCAAGCAAAATCAATGCAAGCAAAATATATGTATAAAAAATATAATAACATCAACTACATAGTACGGATCATGGAAATTCGCAATGCGCATTACTTAAACAAAAGCGAATAGATTTGGAGTTTGTACGTGTGTTTGTATGTCTATTAATTGAAAAACTCTTGCGATTGATGAACTTTACAAACATTTCAATGGCTGTCCTTTGCTAGGTATGTCAAAAACACAAGCCACACACACACACACAAACAACACACATATTTGAGTTACGGATAGAGAATGAATGACCATTGTGGCCAGGCAACAAACACTTGAATGGGTAAATGGCTCAAATTGATTGAATTTTGCACTTTGGCATTCATGAGACCAACAAATTTGCCTGCTGCAAAATTTATGAACCATGAAAGCCGAACGAATGTCCAAAATGTCAAAAAAAACAAATCAAACAATCAAAATTAATGGTGTACGAAAAATGCTCAATTTCGAAAGAATTTGCTTTACATATATATATTTATATATTTTATATATTTATTTACACATACATAAATACTTATAGTGTATATAGCGAGTTGAGCTGGCTAATTTACTTGGCATTCAAGCAATTTAATCACCCACAAAACATATTTGCTTTGATTTACTTGCATTGTTTTGTTAATAATGTAACATAAAGTTAAAATAATAATTACATTTATTTTGTGATTTCGAATTCTACGTAAGGGTATTCAATCTTTGGCAACACAAGCCTTCAATCTCTTGTACTTGTTTTCAATTGGATTCATTAAGAAAAGTTTACTCAGACCGCGCAGCCGGATTCTGTAAGAAAAAGTAATCGAAAGAGTTGGAAAATTACACTTAATGGATTTTAATTATGCATTGGTAAAAGTCTCGCAGCTAGAAAGCCAAAAAAAAAAAAAAAAAACAAAAATAAAATAAAATAAAGAAGGAAGAAAGAAAAATTGATAAAGGAGTTGCGTCCTTTACTTTGGCTTTGAATATTTGATTGAGTCCAATGAGTTTGCCAAGTGAAAGTTGCTGTATACTTTAGGGCGTTATGTCTCGATTCGATTCTGGGGCTGCAACTGATGTTGTTGCTGTTTCTACTGTTATTGCTGTGAGTTAAACGAAGCACAGAGCACATCATTCTGCTGCGGGCAAGTGTGGGGATTGGGCATCCCATGCTTTTGCTCTGTTTCGTCCTTGTCCAATTCAATTTACCCGCATTTCAATTTCCTTTCATTTTACGCTCTCTTACGCATCAGTGTCCCGCGGCATGTCCTGCCACCCAAATCGAATCATCAAAGCTCAACCGCAATGGCTTACATATGCGTCAAATTTGCCTATTAGTATGCTGGCTAAAATATTAGCAGCGCCATTGCAATTTATTTGGCCAACTTGGTTCTATTTGGTTCGGAATCATATTTGTGCCAAGTTCATTGCACGCTGCTTGGCAAGTTGAGCATCGCCCCCTCAAAACAACTCCTACTTATAGATATGATAAATTATTCTTGATTGCTGAAAGTATGCCAAGACAATGGAGACAAATATGCTTTTAGATTTATGCATCTGATTTTTATAGCTTGGCCAAAAATAAAATGCATAACTATGTGTTGCCAATTGTGGTGACTTATATATAGGATTTCTAAAATATGCTTATATATAATGCTTACTTCTCTCTTGCTCATAACTTTTTTATTTATATGTATGTATATATATATATATATATATACTTTGAGTATTTCAAACCATTACTTAAAACCCTTGAGAACGCAATCTTGCAGCGTTTCAAACATCAATATATCTACATTTTACAGCTCTATTCTACTTTCTTGACTTAACGCTGCTTAAAATCCAATTTAGCTAACAAATTCAGCTAATTAGCTGAATTTTAAATGCCTGCAATTAGACAAGTAATTAGTTGGGATTTGCAAAAAAAAGAAAAAAGTACACAGCAAAGCCAGCGAATATAAATTAGTTGGTCAGCATCGCTTTAGTTCCATTTACTACATATACTCATGAATAAATACATTTATTTGCATTTACTAAGCGTATGGAAGCATAAGTTGTGGTTATATATTCCAAGTCGAAATTGTCGAAAGTTTGGCAGGCGTCAAATAACAAATGCCTTTTGGCAATATTTGGTAACATGTGTTGCCACATTTATGTGCCGTTATCGCAGCCCCCTCGAATCATCCCCTATTGCCGACATTCTTTTTGAATTGATGTGAAGAGCTTGCGGAAATCTTGCTGGCAAATGTCTGGCACATAATGCCGTTACTTTCTGCACCTTTGTCATGCACATAATGCTAAAATATTATACCGATATTATGCAAATTTTTATTGTTTTTCATGCGGGTGCCCGGTCGGATGCCCTGCCAATCACGACAGCCCAGAGATTCCCCCCTCTGACCCCAATCGCCCCCCCATCCATGCGATTTACCGTGTCACGGCAACGGTTCACGACTAAAGGGATTTGGTGCGTGATGAAATTAGGATAATTTAATAGATTACGCTTGGCGTTGATTTTTCATGTGTAGTATCATCAGAGTCACGGCTGAGTCTAGGTACCTACTATATCATGCATTATACATAATACGTAATACCTGTTATGTGCCGTCAATGCGTATTGATTGCATTTACTTTTACTTATACCCTATGCCAGCCATTGTTGTCTACCATCCAAATACAAATGCCATCCACTTGGGATTTGAAATTTTTTTTTTTCGTATTTTTTTTTGATAACTGGTCGCACTTAATGTGCCACCCCCATCTGTGAGGATTTTCTTTCCCACTGCGTGGCATTTATTTGCCATCATTTTTGGGCCTTTACCAGGCACATCACGTACTTTCAAAACGCATTTCGTCACCTGAGCAGCGGGTCGCAATTGCTGTTCAGTTGGGTTGCTCCCAGTTTCCCCCGTATTTGTAGTCGACAGTGCACTTAGTATTTTGGAATCGCATTATGGGCTTGGCCTTAACAGTAAATATACTACTTAAACATCAAAAAGAACAATGTTACTGTTCTGCAGTTTTCTGATCTAAATGGCCTCAACTCACATTTTGTATTTGTTCACTACTTAAAAAAGTATGTATAATGGTCTGTCTGTATGAACACGCACATCTCACAGACTGTAAGAGCTAGAGACTTCAAATTTGGAATATAGGTTACCGTATACTAGGCGCAGAACAAGTTTGCGTTATTTTATCGATAACTGTCTCCGTTTATCAAATATTGATATATTAATTTTCCGATAGCAATAAATGACACATTTTTAAAGGCAGAATCTTCTAGTTAATACACAATATGCATATGCATATTATTGATTTCATCAAGATCGGATAAGAAACACCCAAGTTATAGTCGATAATATATTCTCATATTGATCTCATTTCTATCAGCAGCTGCAAACACTTTCTGTATGCATAAATGTGTATGCTTCTGAGTGTATTCTGTGTTTGTCGGCATTTTAGTGCAAATCTTTTTAAAGCAGAATTTGCCAATAATATTAATAAAATATATTTAATAACTGGGTTCAGGGTATATCGTAGTCGAGTTCACTCGACTACCGCACTCTTACTTGTTATTAGTTGATGTTAGAGTCAATATTTTAATTCTATTAAATACATTTTAATTTGGAATTTGCAAAAAACAAACAAAAACATCTCTTCTTCCTTTTTTAATTTTTATTATGCTGTTTATTATGGTCGCAACTTAAGCATCCTCAGCCCGATGATAATTTGTAGCTCTATAAAACACACTTAATCTACTTAAGCCGCAATCCCACCCCTCGCCAGGACCATCCCTCGTATTCCCAGTTGCAAATTTTCAACTAATTTACTGGTATTTAATTGCTGTTGGACTCCGCAGAGCGCTAAGCGAAATATTGGCGGTTTGCAATGTGCAGCGAGCATGAAATTGGCATTGGATACAGGCACAGTATTAGTATATTATAGGTAGGTATTAGTAGTACGTGCCTCAACCAAAGAGATTATATTAATTAATTTGATATCGAGTGCAATATTAGCCGCCCATTGTCTTGGCTCCATTCGAATGTGTCTAAGAGGATAGACCGTTGCCGGGCCAATGTTCTAATTATCCCTTATCAGAGAATGCAACTGCATAAATGCGATTTGTAACAGCTGCAAAAAGCTTTATTTATATATACACGTTATTTGCTCATTATTAATTGTATTTAAATGGCTTAATTCTTGGGTCGAATCATCATATGTGCGTGAAAATAATAAGAACCACTCCAGTAAATATCTTTTATATTTCCGTTTAAATCACTAAATTGGCAGAAATAATGGAATTAGAATTAAAAGTTATTGGATGTACAATATGTTTTACTAACCTTGATATACAGTTATCATCATACCACCAAGCACTAGAATGTCTTTGTGCACAATTTGTCGATTTAAGTAAAGCGTTATTTTGGTCGTGGGTTGTAAATTTTTTGTTTAAGCTTATAGTCATGCCATCGCGTGCTGTGCCGCTGTATGTGCCGAGAGACTCTAAAGTATATTTGCTAGTCTCATTACCTATCCGAAAATGATCATATAGAGCAGAAATCAAATTAAATCCATTATATAAATAGACAAGTAATTCGTATTGTTGTGAATATGTGATACGATGCAACTTTTCCAATCCAAGGAAAAAGTTATCATTAAAATCTCCAAATCCTATTTTGTAATTATTCCAGTCACGATAAAAATTCACATTGGCATTACGGCGTCTTTGAATTATCGTCCAACCTGTCCCATCCAGAGAACAAGGCACTTCTAAAGAAATGGCCGGACAAGGAACCGTTATGAATTGGAGTCCTTTTAAATTCAAGCAGCTATCATTATTTTTCAAACGGGGGGAAACTTAAAAAAAAAATACACATGTTTGAGTTTAATCTACACTTTAAAAAGTTTACCTACTTTCATGAATGTCATTTGAAAGAGAGAGAGAGAGAGAGAGTGAGGAATAGGAAAATATATGTTTTTTATCTTACTTTGTCTCAGCTTTTTAATTTCTGCATTTTGTTCCATAATTTTTAAATTATTTTTTGAGACATTGGATTGTAACTTCTTTAGAATGATCTCCTTTTGTATTAGTTTTCTGCGGGCATCGGCAGCATCAGATCGCAGTTGTTGTATTTCAACTTGAATTTGTTGTTTCTCATTATTGCAACTCTTTAGTTCAGAATTTAAATTTGATATCTCATCTTTCCTTCTGTTTTTATTTTTATAGGTGGCTGAAGATTGAAAACAATTTGAATTTAATGAAAAAGAAAACATTTTACCTACATTGCATCTTACTACTTATAATTCCTCTTCCACTTGTATTCTTGGCAATTGGCTTTTGAATGGCGAATGGGTCTAATAATTAGATTGCATAGAATAGAGACAAATTTAAAAAAAATATATATATAATTTGTATTATCATATTATCTTACTTTGCTTTAATGTTTTAGTTTCATTATTTTTTTGAGCAATTTGTTGATCATATATATTCTTTAGAATTGGTTGCTTAGTTATTGCATCAATTATTTTTTGAATATAAATCTCAGTTTGTATTTTAGCTTGACCATGCTCCTTCATCATGTGGTTATTTATTAGATCTTGTATCTCATGCAATATTGTCTGTTGCTTATCAGCTGTTTGCTTATTTAACTGTGCCTGGCATTCATTAATCTGATTTTCCAAGTCATAAATAAAAGTTTTGGCTTCGTTGAAATTTGTATTTATTAGATGCTCGATTTCCCATTCCAATCTCTTTAATTTGTCTTCCTTCTCTGTGATCACTGTCTCATACTTAACCGATTCATTTATTAGTTCTTCCATAGTCATTGTGCTCTCCACATCAAAATGTGAGCTGATGCCACATCTTGTCAAAATTATGAACTGAATAGCACACACTGCAAAACACTTATGCATCTTACTTTCTATTCATCTACCAAGCGTTTGTCACTACCGTCTCTTCCTTAATGCCGACACATACTAAAATGAATTTATTAAGAAACTTGCTGAATTGGGCTGGGCCCGCTCTCTTATCATACTTTATACATTTTTGCGAGTGTGCTCTCTTAGTGAAATAATCTCAGCATGGCGGGAAGATTAGCTTTCTTATATATATAGACTATTATAAATTTGTTGTAAATGAATTGAAAGTGACGTCTCTGACATTAAGTCGTTTGTCGGTTTCTTTGACTATAAATATTAATTTTTATAAAAAAAAAAACACTCTTTCTTTACTTATGAAATTCGCTAATATCAAACGATCAACATTGGATAATTATATTATAAAACATTCATTGGAAAAATCATAATAAATTTATTTATTTATTTAATGATCGAATTGGAATTTAATCTTGGAATTGATTCGGAGGTATTGTATAAATATATTATTATCTGTATTTTATTGTTTTTCATGCATTGTCAGGCTAGAAGTCAGCTCTTATTTTTATTTAAATGCAGCTGACGCAGATACAACTTGAAATACATATCAATAATATTTGCGCATTGCAATTGTAATTGAACTTTCAAGTCCCTCTCTCTATCTCTCTCTCTCTCTCTCTCTCTATCTCTTTCTCGATATCTACCCTTTATGATGCGGATTATGTTTGCATTTGCTTCTGCCTTATAGAGGACGCCATATTCAAGTGGATGGCCAACTTAAGCATTTGTTTGTCTTAATAAACGCTCGGTAAATTGTGCGTTTTATGCTGTAAATAAGGCAGCACCGACGTTTGATGTTTAATGATGTGCACATCATGCATATGAATGGATGCTCCACAGATGAACGAGTATCAGTTTATCTTCTGCGCATATAAAAAAAAACTAGTGGCTGCATTGCGGCCTAGCCGGAAGCAGTCAAAGAAAAAACAAATTCAGTTTATTTCTTCTATTCTAGTCTAGAATTTAAAAAATCGATGCCTATTTCAAATCACTCTTCAAAACCAGAAGAAATAATGTGTCACTCTAAGAATTTTTGTGAAGCTTTAGTAAAATATTAATTTTCTTATAATGCACATTTTTATTAAGTTTCTTGACTTCTTGTTATCTGAATGTACTTAATGCGAACATTAATGCATTTTGGCCTGGGGATGTGCAACCAAATTGCTTGGCTTTTTAAAGCCAACTTTAGAGTGTGTTTACCCAGCTGTGACTTAATTTAATTTTACATATATGGTGTAAGTCCTTCACTCCGCACTCGCAGCACATTCGCACTCCGCGCACTTTAGATTAAGCTTTGAATGTCTGGCATGATGTTTTTGAGTAGCTCGAGCGATGATAATGTGCTCTGACTTGTGCAGTGGCGAAGCAAAAGTTTGCCAACAAAATACTGCTAAGCCCTGGTAAAAGTTTTATGACTAGACTGTTTTTGGGCATCGTTCGTCAATATGCTAATAATGTAAACGCACGGCCGGAAATTGTTTAGCTATAAACTTTGGTTGTGGCTTCCCATTACCAAAGGAGCAAACCACGCTATATCTGCCTCTTCTCTCTCTCTCTCTCTCTCTCTCTGTCTCTATCTCTGTGTATAACATATATGTATAACATATTTGATGAACTGATCTTTGCCTGACCTTAAAATAGTAGAAGGAACAAGCTTCTTATCAGCATTTTAGTCAATGTCCCATTCATGGAAAATTTTCTGCTAAGCAGAAATTTTATTTTATTTTTTATCTACTGGAACACATCAATAAATGTTTAGTAGCAACATATGTATATAATATGATGTGATATACTTTATGAGTCACGTAGCTAAAAACAATATTATTAAAGTACTATTTTCACTCTGAGACCCTTTTAAGTTAAATTGTGAATTTTTAAATCATGTTTTTTATTTTTTTTTGTATTTTGTGTTTCTTTTCTTTGGCTACAAGTTGCATTGTCCTATGCAAACAGACAAGTCCACCTGAACCACTCGCACCACCCACTCAGTAGTACTCACATGCTCCGGGGCCATTTATCTTGATTTGTACAAACCTAACGACGTTTAAATGCTTGCTGGAAACGTTTTGAACCATTTGTTGTACCATTGTAGCAGACTCCTCACTGGATTCGGTTTCGTGGACTCGTGGATTCGTGGCATCACGTTGCCGGCTCGTCAGCTCCCAGTTTTGCTGGGTCATGTTTATGCTTGAATAATGTTGACAAAATCGCTGAAGCGACGGCGGTCAGCCAAGAATGCACGGAGAGCAGTGTTGCCCAGCTTGTCTACTTCTATCAAATCAAATCTAGCCGTTTTCAATGCACAATTGGAGATATGATATAAAACACCAACAGACTGTGGACATTTTATTTTTAGCAATTTATTAAGAGCAATGAAGCTATGTTTTACCAATGTCTAAAAACAAAATAAATTATTTATTAATGATTTACTGCAATTATTTTTAGGCTAAACTTAAAGTTTCAAACACAATTATTGGCCAACTCATGTCAAAATGTTGCCATTTTGTTATCCTAAGTTAATTTCTTCTACTAATATTTTTTTTAGTAAGTACTCAATATTTCATTTAACGCAGTTATAGATATTAAAATTAGAAATTAGAAAACCAAAACTGATTTGCCGTATATTTAAAAAAAATATATATATAATTTTGGCTTTATTTTAACATTATTTTCTCGTGGACAGCACCGATAGAGAGAGAGAGATAGAAATAGATACAACAAATACAAGCCAGTTACATGCCACGGACATGCGACCCGGCTAAACACTTTCAGGCAGCTCTCGTTTCTCTCGGCCAGCTTCTGCCCTCCGCGGCACCACCCCCTGCACCGAACTCGTAGACAAATTGTCGGTGCTTGGGTGTGAAAATGTTGGCAAAGTGGCAATGACAATGCCCGACTAGCTACGGGGATAGCTAGAAATGCCTGCCCGCCTGTCTGCCTGCCTGGCTGGTTGACTGCCTGGCTGTTGCAGTTTTGTATCGTGTATCTTGTATCTTTTTTCGCTTTAGCGGACTGGCAACTGGCGCTGCTCAAACTCGACGCTGTTATGACAAGTGGCTGCACCGTTTCTCGCCGTTTCCGAGCCATAAAGCAAATTGATGATGAAAAAGTTGTGCCCAAAAGCTTCGTGTTCGTGTCATGGCCTGTTAAATGTTGGCAATAAAAGTGAAAACTCTCTTGTCATACGGCGGTGCCGTTAGTTTGCCATTTAGTGGCCATAAGCGACTTTAGAAGCAGCCATAAAGCTCTAACCTCTTAAAGTAATCGCCGCATGCATTCTCCAGAATCTTAACGCCCCTCAATATTGCATTGTATTGGACGCACCTGTGACAAGCTCATAAACATAACGAACACATCGATTTATGAAAGAACCAGGGTTTTTTCTCTCTTTTATTGTATCCATAAATCAGGCCATAAAATCATATGAAGGAAATGCAAATACGAGTAAAAGTTATGCGGGCCGTCATAAATCTTAAGAGTTTTCTTGCGGTTGGCAAATTGAAAATTTTATTAAATATAATTTTAGATACAATTGAAGAAAGAGGACTATACGATATATTAACGCATATAGCTGATCACTTTATAACTTCATTAAATACCATTTCAAAACTGAGCGTGCAAACTAAATAAAAAATTACAAATTAATAAGCTACAAGAAAAAATTCATTCTTTCGCTTTTAGATTTTTAAGCTAATGTAAATGAGTTAAATAAATCGTTTAAAAAATAAAATAATAAAGCAATTAAATTTCTCATAATATTGAAATAAGACAACTTTTGTGGAAATATCCTGAAATTTGATAAAAATTAATATTGTTTTATACTTAACTAGCAAACAATTAATTTTGAATTGTTTTATTCTCGATCTTAGCGACATTTTCCCCATTAAGGTAATTTTTATTTAGAGCCCTGCAAAGTATGTACATAAAGTGCCCCGAAGTCTACCTTTCTCTTAATTAATAATCCGAACTTCGATTTCCACTCCAGACTTCTTAAGGGTCTTTTCTGTAGCTACTTTGACAACTCGACAAAAACTCAAATAGCGTGGCTTAAGTTGCACTTTGGGAAACATATCACCGTTTAATGATAAATTGCCACTATACAGAGTCAGGGATAAAACCAAAAGTTGCTCCGGTAAATAATCGAAATCAACCGCAGGAGCCACGCGTCGAAGCATTCGCAAATCGAGCGTTGATTGAAAAAAGTTGTAAATTTTTTAACGTCAAATAAAAATATACAGAATCAACAACAACTTGGAGCGTTGCGTTGACAGCGAAGGGTGCGTTGAGCAATTGATAAATTTAATGGCGTTACGGATGTCAAGCTCGCCAAATCCTTAAGAGTGTCAAATTGGCAGCAAGCTCGCAGCCTCCCCACCAGGCCCCCGCTCATCCTAAACAAATAAAAACGACAGCGAAAAAAACCAAAAAAAAAATGAGGAAAAAAAAAAATCTTCGTTACAATATCGAAGAAAACTTCAACAACGACAGCAACAAATGAAAGTAACAAGAAAAAACGAAAACTCTCGTCTCGAACTAATGGAGAGATATGCAAAGTGGCAAGTAGCAAGCGGCAAGTGGCAAGTGCCAGGTGACGTAAATAAATTGTGAAACATACTTAAGACCTGTATGATAGATGTAGATTTATACCACACCGACAAAAACAACAACAGTAAACAACAGCAATCGTTGTTGGCTACCTTCAAAGTAATTCAAAAGTTTCCAAAAATCTTAGGCTCTGTTTTGTAAAACTTTTTTTGCGGCAATCATTAATTTTATTCCCGAATGGAATTGTTGACAAGTAAAAAATAAATTAATAGATTGGATTGTATTTGCTGCGTGGGATTTACTTGATGCCAAATGGAACTCTGTGTTCTGTATTTTGGCAAATGATGTGGCCAGCATTAAATTGAAATGTTGTTAAACAAAATTACACTCAAAAGAAATGTGCAAAAAAAAAAAAACCGTTTCCACAATGAATGAGTATATTAAAATTTTGTAAATAATTATTTTACTGAACGCATTTATTATTAATCATTTTATGCATGAAACTATTAGTATATATTGAAATTAAATTGATTATTAAAGGATGCTAAGAATGAAAATTATCGTAGATATCTATACAATATATATATATATATATATATATATTTATATCTATATAAGTTATATTGCTTAAATTTGGTTAGTTAAACTGAAGCGATTTTAAATCTCTTGAGTTGTTATCCGTACCAAACTGTTCGCCGTTTGCTCATCCAATTAGACCAAGAATGGCGTAACGTGTAAATCCTGTCGTTGACTAGCAGCGAAATGCATTTAAAATAACTGCAGCAAGCCAAAAAGAAGAGGGCAACTTCTACAGTAGACGCTGGCAATGGATACAACCTTATATATATATATATAGTGTTAGACAGAGAAAGAGAGAGAGAGAGAGAGAGAGAGAGAGAGAGAGAGAGAGAGAGAGGAAGAGTAGTGGGAGTGAGTGGTAGGTGCGGAGTCAGCTCACTAAATGCATCACGTATTGGGTTTTGACATAAACGCTTGTCCTCGTTAGCGCCGCATCGTGTTCCGTGGCCAAAAAGGTGGGTTCGCGTTCTTTCGTTTTCGGTTTTGTGTTCAACAGCAGCTGCAGCTACACCTGCCCCCCCGCGGCGCCAAACTAAAAACTTTTACAGCCAGCCACGTGGAGGCGAGGACTGTGAGCTGCAAACTTCAGTAGAGTTTCTTGTAGGCTGCCGCCAGCATTGATAAATTGCCGTTGCGCCTCGCCTGCGCCTAAACTGACTGGTCCGGCTCAGATTTTATGCAAAAATTCAGCGTTTAGCAAAAACCAAAAAAAAAAACAAAAAAAAAACACATAAAAAGCGTAGCAAGAAGCAGAGCGACACTCAGATGCAGCTTCAGTTGCAGATCCCTCGGGGTGTTGACTGACGGCGTTGCTGCTGGTGCTGAAATAATGCAGCCAATAAATGTCACAGGCCCCCCCTCCCCCTTCCACTCCCACTCCCCTTTCCAACCGCTCGATTACCCCCGTTGCTGGCCCCTTTTATGTCTTTCTTTGGCCTTTGCAAATTGTGTATTTAAATGGCAGTTAAAGTGGCAACACGTTCCACTCCCGTTTGAAGTCGTCGATGATGAGTGATCACATGCAGCGACCCCAACTCCCACTGCTAACAGCAAGTGGTTACTGCTGGCAACTGCTTTATGGATGGATTTATAAATATTTCATGCGTTTGCTCAACGTAGCGGAAGTCACTCCAGGTCCGAGTGTTTACAATGAATCATATATTTTTATGAGCAGCCTCCATCATTCAAGCAGCTCCACGATGCCGATCTTAAAGCTGTCCCGCTGAGACACAAGGCATATTTGTGATACTCGCATAAGCAATGCATATCTCAAAGTGCATATCCAGAAAATCATCAATTAAAATTCTTCTTTGACAACATATATAGTAAAAGTTCCACGACTATTTAAATTGGGTTTGTCATCTGCCTTACAGATGGTACCATATGAAATCTATTTAGTAAAGTGCAACTAATTATAGCAGGTTTCCTATTTGTAGGGTATCTTGTAGTAATGCAATCTTAATCTGAACCGTTCTTGGTTCGTGTCCTTCCTTTTTTCCTGTTCATATTCATATTAATTTGCATTCTGTGCAACCGACTCAAGTGACAATTGTGAGTGCTTGAGTCTTTTTCTCTCTTATTTTTCTCATGATCATTTACATATTGGCACTTGGCACAATACTCATTCACATATCTTTAAAATGGCAAATCAAATGTTGCCAATTTGTGACAGACTACATAATCAATTTGCATATCTCAGATGTGGCGAACAGCATTTATAATTTAGTCGTCACAATGTGGCACATAAATCAATCATATCCAATGTACATTAAGCCATTCAGTCTGACAATCACGATGATATCATTAAATTCGTTTTAAAATTGATATGCACAGAGCTTTGTATAAATTGAACCTTTGTACATATCCGATAAGTAGCTATATTTATGTTAATTATATGTTACTTTAATATAATAATAGAAGTCCATGTTTTTTTTATTATCTTGTGGAGTATATATTTTGTACGTTATTTGAAATATTTCTAAAATTTTAAACTTCATTGTTAATTATTTAATTCTGCTGTTTCCTCCTCTTCTTTTCAGCTCTTTCTGTCTATGATTATGTGCTAATTCCTTAAGCACTTTTGAGCTCATTAAGATTAGCGACAGCTGAGACAAACACTTTCTGAGTATTTAGTTTGCAATTAGCTAATTTTCATCATTTTTCGCACTTATAAAAAGGATTAACAGCAAAAAATATTTCCATTGGAGTTTTGTGACTTTTTGAAGCAAGATAAAACGAGAGAATTTCTTTTCAATTTATATAAACTTATTTTAGGTTTGCTTGTACCTTGACAAAAAGCTAAATAATTCGCATTTATTACGGAGATGTTGCCTTATAAATTATGTGCTTGACATTGTTGCCAAATATCGCTTATCACATTTATCATGTGCACACGGCGGCGCTTATTGTTCTTTATGTTTGTGGAGTGTGAGAGAGAGAGAAAGAGAGAGAGAAAAAAATGTATTTACGATAGCGCAATTTGCATAATGTGCAAATCATAATACGAACTTCCTGTGCCACGGCCCTGTATGGGGCATAAATATTGCAGCATTTGTAACAGACATCACCCCAGCCAAAGATAAGTTATCAGCGACTCAAGTGCACACACGGGGCACCATACACTTGGATTCGATGTGGCATGCGAATGTTGCACAGTTGAGTGTTGAATGTGGTTGGCAAAACTTTATGCCAAAGCTCGACAACACTCCGCCGCCATCAAGGGGAACTTTTTGGTTTTTTGTTCAGTTGATACAGCATAATAGCTGCAGCTTTAAATAGTCGTAAAGATCTCAAAGCTAACAAATGTTACACTTTATAACAACGGTATGAGTTTGACAAAGTCATACATTCGAAGGGGCATATTCAACCCCTTGCATTAAATGTATTCCTGATCATTATCATTTTCCAATCCAGACATGCTCAACTGTCTGTTAGGTTTTTCTTATGTTTTCAATATCTATATGAATTAATTAAGTCCACTCACACTCGACAACGGAATTTCGATTTATGTTTAACATGCCATCTACAAGTTCCACAACATTCATAACGATCCATTAATAAATACTTACATTATGTGTATAAATGCTGAAACATGCTTGTGAAGCAGCCTTGAGACTGGTTACGGGGTACATTTTAGTCCAGCCCTCTCAATTGCTGTTGTTCGTCTGTGTGGTTTACTGCGATTGTTAAATTTCAATTCACAACTTTGCAGCATGTAACAAGTGCAGCAAGTTGTTGCTTTGTTGGAGGTAGTTACATGTGTCCAATGTCTGCAAAATGTGACTATGACAAATTTTGGTAACTGAAAAAAACTAACGAGCAAGTGAATGCCTAAACTCTGAAGTCGAAGTATGAATACGCTTGCATTTTGAACGGATTTATGATAAACTAGTTAATCACATATATATAAAAATATTTATGTTGGGGTTGATTAATTACATATGTATATATTTTATTTAAATAGGCAAACATATATTAGTCATATAGCACAGATTGATCAATTAATTCAGAAATAACATTATATTTCCATAAGTATATGTAATGTTAGTTCACAGCTTCCACTTCTTAGCCAACTTAGTATACCATCAAAATTGTAGCGTATTTCAATGCAAATCAGAACATAGTCTACTCTGTGGCCATGCCATGTGCCACACATGTATCAACAGAGCTATGCAAAAACATTTGTCCAGAGCTTTAAGTGAAATCTGTAAGCTCGTTGAGCTCTGTAGTGTTATGGCGATGACTATTGCAGCCCCACATCAATTCAAAACCAATAACTCAAAAACAAGAACCCAACAATTCGACTATCCAACAATCATGTGGCTGCATTTCAGCTAACAACATTTCTTATTTTGTTTTGGTATTGTTTTCTTTTTAGTTCTCTCTGCTTATTTTCTCACGTTGCTTTTTGCCTTGTGCAATTTCATTTCCCAGAATTCCATTTACACTCGAGCGCTTTGTTCCAACCTGTTCAGTCTGTTGGCCCTTGCCCCGAGAGCCCATCCCCCATGACTCCACCCAAAGGGGCTGCAATGTCACGACGACGTTTGCCCCGAATTGGCAGTGATAAATGTAGCGTCAAGGCAGCATCAGCTTTAGTTATAGCTTCAGCTACAGCTTCATGTTTGAAGCGGCAAGTTCGAAAAGTGTTTGCTATTTATGCGAAGGTATACAAAAAAAAAACAGATCGACTCAAATGTGGCTCAACAATAGAATACTCTTTGAGTGGATCTGTATATTTTAATGCAAGAGCGAGAACGAAAGAGATAGAGAGAGAGAGAAAGAGTTATTGTGTCAATAATTCATTACTCAGTCTAAAAAAGTAACTTAAAAATGTTCTCACATGCCACCAAAAACAAATTTAGTTAAATATAATCTTCTCTGAAATTACTATAAAATAATTGACAACAAAAGCAGAAAGGAAGATTTATGGCTTCCCAAAATATTCTTTGTATTTGAATACGATTTGATTAAAATACTACGGATACAGATATAAGTTTTAAATAAAATATTCTTAAAACAACGTTTCTAATATACATTAATTCGTGTAAATCAGAAAGAAATGTATGTTAAAAAAAAAATTAGTTAAATACAATAAATTATATAAGCAAATACATAAATAAAATATATACAAAATGTACATTAAGTAAAAAAAAACGAAAGACAATCTAAAGTCAGCCTAAACTTTAAGGTTTCTGCATTTATTTTATTATGAAATACTGCAGGTAAGATATTAAATAAAATGTTATTTGATAAGATCATCTGAACCTATCATATATGACTCTTAGTTTTAGTATAGGGTATTTTTGTAAACATAAATCAGAGTGCGAAAGCGAACTACTCCACTACTCCAATATTGTAAGCCACTCGCTTGACAAACTACTCCACACTCTGTCCTGGCGTGCTGTCTTCTGCATTGCTGTTGCTGCTGTTGCGTTTGTGTTTTATGTATGAAATGCCAAAATGAATACCACAGACTGAATGTTGACGCCTGATGCATGGATGGATGTGTCTGCAACGAGGCGACGTCGTCTGCGGCATGGTTTTTGGTGAGGCGGAGTGGTTAGGTGGCGGGAAACAAGTTCAAGGCAACCCTCTCAAGTCGCTCATGTTGCACGCTGCTGTTCAAAGTCAGAGAACTTAGCACACTCCCAGATTGCCTGTATGAATGCGAATACACTCGACTACATGTGCCCTGCGGGCATTTAAAACGCTATTGAAATTTCAGCTACAGCGTTGCTAATTTGTATTTTAAAATATGCGCAATTATAACAAAAACAAAAACAACAACAACAACAACATTGCGATTGTTCAGTGGTGTGTAGTCTCCATGTTTAATAGGCCGAAAAGGGTGCAGCCCGGACGAGGGGGAGGGGCGATGTCATAACAGCGGGACAGAGCCCAAAGGCGATACTCAAACCCTCCACATAAATATGTGGACGCTACCCTTAAGTGCATGCGTTAACATTTTAGCATTTTACCAGGGAACGCGTGCCAACCCCCCTGCCCCCCTCCCTATCCAAACCATAGAGCCCACCAACCACTAACCCCCTTTTCCGGCATTGGACTTTGCATTTATGAAAAATCATTAAAATTATTACATTTGGCTTGCTGACACCTCTCATGGCCATAGAATTCATGACATTTGTGCTGGGGATTAGCCCAACAACTGTCACACATTTTTTTTCTTCCTTTACTCGAAATTAGCATGGACTGTGGGACTGTTCTAAACAGGGTAAACTCAACTGCTGGCTATGATGAGCATTTCACTTTTCGGGATTATGGGCACTTTTTCAGGCTTAAGAACCAACTGAAGACACCTGTCCACTCAATCGCCTCAAAACGGCTGCCCCTAATGGGAAAAATCTGGAAATTCTTCGACATTATGCAAATATTTGCGCCTACTAATGATACGGCGTCCGTTAACAATCTGCTCCTTATGTTGATCAAGATGGAAACGAAGCGGCCTTCATTCTGCTGCTTGATTAAGAAAAATGTATATCAAATTCTATAAGCTGACAAGATGTTTGTGGTGCTGCAGCATTTAAGGGCCTAGGCCAAGGGCAGGCTCTGACAGTCTTTGAAATTGAGTCTATGCATAATTAATAAGCAGTTAATGGCTCAGGCATATGCATTATGCGAACGGTTTTTAAAATGTTCTCGAGGATGCTTATTAAGGTGTAAGCCTTAACAAGAATTTTATTTTCATTTTGAAGTAATAAGAAGGCATATCCTCTTGATTATTAATATGTCAATTAATCTGACACAAATAATTGCATTCGAATTGGGAAGTTTTTATTTTAATATATCATATCATATTTCATATTTATTTATTTAATGTGGACTAAACCCCCTAAACCATAAATGTAAAATTATATTTTTAAATTTAAGCTATAAATTATATTTTCTTAACTCGAACAATTTGAGCAAGGATTATGGAAACAAAAAAAAAAAAAAACACAATCAGCCCATAATGAAAAGCTTCTATAATATAATATTGACATGTTATATTCCTCAAGTTCTCAGTATCTTGTGATTGTTAACCGTAAATATTTAATTATATATAAAAGACAAGAGTTGAACACACTCAATTTTTTTTTAAAGATATTTATATTTGATTTGACAGATAAAAGATTGCATTTATCTGCTTCCGTATGGCTTCACTTGAAAAGAAGTCAATATGATTGTGATACCAAGCCCATTTACTTCAATTCTGTATATATAACTTTCGTTCTTGAGGCATGCATTGTTGTTGTTGTGATTAATCTGCAAACTTTAAACAATTCATTTACATATGGCGTGGGTAAACTGCTTTGAAAGGCATTTCAAATTGTGCGCTTCCAAAGCGAAATCAAACCGATGAGCACCCAGTTTCTCCCTAGGGACAGGCACTCGAAGCGTCGCAATGCCGCTGATTTTGCTCCGAACGTTGGCCAATTATGTAAGCAGCTAGACAAATCAAAGAGCCGCTGACAAAGCACTTGGGCCAAGGGGCTAACGAGGGCAGTGGCAGAGTGAGCAGAAATACCTAAAAGCCGCTCGGCGCCAGCTTCTTGCCTTGATGTGGCATTGTTTATTGAAATACAGCCGCATTGAATGAAATTGCGCGGAAGCACTTGCAGGCAGTTTTTATTATTGGCTTCATTCGCGCAACCCTTTTGAAAAATATGTATATTTTTTTATATATGGATGTAGATGTATATGTATGTGCATGTGTATGTGTATGTACATTTATTATATTTTGTTGAATGATTAGCCCGGGGCGTGCCCAGCCAATAGTACAAGTAATTCTCTGTACGATCCGATCCATTCAAGCGGCAATAATTTGCTTGCTTGGCATTGTTGAAATTTTACGAATTTAATGCGTTATGCATTCATTAATCGTATTCCATTCGCAAATATTACTTTTTGCACCGTATCCAAACTCACTTCAATGTGCGTGTCTGGTGAGCATTAAGGCTGGCAAAACGATTCCAAAAATTGCGACTTCTACAGCGCCACTGGCTGCCCATCAAGATCTCGTTTCGCTTTCGTTAACCGATCCCCGGACACAAATTATTCACTGAAGCGATTTGCATGTGTGTGTGTGTGTGTGTGTGCGTGGTGTGTGTATGTGTGTGGGTCTTAGTGATCGTCGAGTTGATGATTTTTCAGAATTGATAAGCACGACCACCAAAATTTCAGAGTAATTTGCCTATACCCTGTTCGAGCAGACGCAAAGAGACTGTTGGCTCAAAATAAACATTTCAAATTCCATCGAAATTGATGGTGATGAGTATTTCTTAATTAGGTAGAAGATCTGTCTACATTACAAGATTCAATTTTAAGAAATTAATAGTGAAGATTATTAAATTATTGTGTATAAAAAGATATGATGCACATATTTTACAGTGTATCTCTATTAATGAAATTCTATTTTTCAGAAAGATGCTCATTAAGCGTAATGTTGTCGTTTTTCTGGCACTTTGGTCTTGCATTTTGCTCCTCATAGCTGATGCCATAAGTGTCATTTATATGTATGTACTCGTAGTTGATTAATTACTTAGAGAGAGACTCTTCTTGTGTGACTTTGTCGTGGAAATCAATCAATCATCTATGCCATGAATAGAAAGATCAAAGAGCAGCACTTCAATGGAATTGAAATCGGACTCGGAATCGCAATCGCAATCGTTAAGATTGAAATTGTAAGAAGCGTTCTAATTAAAGTGGTGCAAGTGAATCTTGAGTCACAACTGTGACGATCTCGGACACTCGAAGCAGGTTCAGGACATTTTCCAGCTTGAATGGGAAACGGGAAAAATGGTAAGGAAAAACAGGGCAAAAGCATTTCGTGACGGGGAACAGTGCGGCTAAGTGACAGCGTGAATAAATTTGTCATTAGTAAATGTCAAAGATAAAAGTAAGACCCGAGAGCAGCAGCTGCCAGTGAAACAACTGCCAGTTGTCAGAAGTGTGGTAGTGCCAAGAAATGCACTTGTCCCTTTCCCATGGAGGCCAGACGATCCCATCCATATGTTGCTTATTTGCAACGAGACAATTTGCATGTGGATTCCAATCATTTGTTGTGCTAATTATGAAACTTAATGTGGCATTGAAGGCGCACATTGCTGCTCCAACTTTCGATCCGTGGACTCTGGCAACCAAATGCTGCGTGCAGAACAATTAACCATGAAATTGAAAATGCCGCCAATGACGATGACGACGATGGAGAGGACGCTGCCAGCAGTTTAAAATCGACTTATGCACAGTGAGAAATTTACGGTATAATTGCTTGTAACACTTAACGTATAACAGCCTAAATAAATGCAATAAATTTTAGCACTCTATTTGCATTTAATACCTGATGGAAAATTTAAGCTTGTCGAAGACCAGCAGATATTAAATGGAAACTACTATTTCGTACAGTGTATGCAAAGTAGGCAGCTGAGTCAGGTCTCGCATATCCAGTCAGCCTCATCCCCATTCACGTTTTCACGTCCTGCGCCCATTTGTTCCACTTCTGTGGCCAGGCAGGCGCAAGGAAGTGCCAGAGCGTGCGCGTGCCCCCAAGTGAAGTGCCCCTAAGGGGCAGGCGACGCCGAATATCGCTCTATTACCCGAGGCAGCAGAAGCCAACGTTAACGTCAACGCCAACGCCAATGCCGACGCCGACGCCGACGTCGTTGCCGAGTTTCAGTTCAAACGTTACGCTCTCGCGCCCGTTACAAAAACCCCATGACATGGCATTAGCTATGCCACTTGGCGGTTCTTTAGTTTCGTGACCACAATATGGGCCAGGGTTGCAACCATACAATACCAAAGTGAACAAACAACTGACAATTGGCGGAGTTCAATGAGCTCTCACTTTCGCCTCTGATGTGCATTTAATGTCTATCTAAATATATATAAATAAATATCTAAGAGGGGAATTCTCAAGTCAAGTGATTTTCAAAGCATTACTCCTTGTGTAGGCAGTTGACTTTAGGCTTTAAATATTATGTATGAATATGCTTAACTTAATCCTTGTTGCTTGAGCATTAACATCTTAAATTCCCTGATTTGACTGCTTATTTGTATTACAATGTTGATAATTCATTTATTAAATCATAGATTTTTTTTTATAATAGATACAAGCTTATTATCACATATACTGAAATTTAGATTTCTGTTTGCGAATATTTTAATTACAAATCTGGCGTTGACCAATAATCGTAAATCTGATTATTGTGGAGTTTGTTGTTATTTCAATTTGAGAGTAGTGATTGTTGCTGTTGCTGTTATTACTGTGCCTGTTGCTGTTGTTCGTCCACAAAGAGCGATTAAGTTGTGGCTTTGACTTTTGGGACGATTCAAGGCCGCAGACAGCTGCCAGACAGCTGATATGTGCACATGACTACATGCGAATGTAAATGTGAATGGCAAAGCCAATGCCAGAGCCGAAGCCAAATCCATTCAGATACCGATACGGCGCCACAAAGGATGCAGCTCTATGGCAGCCAGACAAGAGGGACACCAGCAGCAGTTGCAACAACAACAACAGTTACAACAACGCCAGCTCGATGGGAAACCGGCAAAAAATGATGAGGGCGAGAGATGACGAAATGAACTCGAATATGAATCGCTGATGTGTCTGCTGCTGCTGTCAACACTACGCAACAACCAAACAGAACTCAAGAAAATAATATGTTCATACTAGAAATTAATATAAAAAGGGATCAGAATTCTTCTAGGCGTGCAGGCGACGGCGCCTTGAACTCAGATTTAGGTGATTTCAAAATCTATACCTAAACGGAGGCTGTGAATCTCTCCCTGACCACGAAGCCTGATTGGATTGGAAATATATCGTAGTACATAACAAATAATGCGAAACTGGAACTGAAACCTGGATCCAGCATAAAAATATTATTTACTTAATTTTTTATCTATTATTTTAAGTATTTTGCGCTACTTATAAATATAAGCATAATAAATATATTCTCATTTTAGCTCAAATTATACTTAATCCAAATTCATCAAGTCTACAAAAACTAACTGGCTGTAATTTTTTTATACTAAAAGTAAATACAGCTCCTTTTAAATAGAATATAGTACTTAATTTGATTATTTCATAGAAGTGCTTATGTATTGTTGTTTTTGTTTTGTTGCGCAGTGTAATCAAGGGACATGAATTTTTGCATTGAATTCAATTATAAAACACATTAAAGACAAAGGCTGACGACTGTCTGGAAATCTGTGCATATCCTTTGTGCATTAAATTTGCTGAAAATTGGTTAGTCGTGTCGCCGGCTAGATAAACTTGCTCCACTTCCCCTTCCACTCCTCTCCAGTCCGTACACACACACACACACACACACACGCTATGCAAATACTTCAGGGATAAGCGTTGAATGAAGATGCGGGCGGGGAGGGGTGTTTGGGGAGAGGTTCGTTTGTCTGGCGCTCAGCACTTTGTGAAAGTGATTTCATCTTTAGGTTGTGTCGCTGCTCTTTGGGATTTGGGGAATACATTTAGACAGACGCAGTCGCATTAACTCTTCACCTCTGCTTCTTTTCAACCAAACGCTAAACGCATTAAAACTTTGGCCACTGTCCAAACCCAACAAAATACACGACCATTGTAAGTTCAAGTCCAGCTTGAAGATGAAGGACACGACCAGGGACTCTGGCAGAACGCTGGCATTCCACGAATTTCGGCTGTTTTTGGAGTACGTGTTCCGCTTAGGAATTCGTTGACATATTGGCCACAGACGGGCGAGCATATTAATATGATGATGGCCTGGAGAAATGTTGTGGAAATGTTAATCAAGCGGTCAGTGTGGAATACGGAACACCACTCAACCACTCGACCACTCAACCACACGACCGCTTAACCACTCGACTTTTAGTTGCCGCCCCGTCAAGAAAAGGCGTGGGAGATTTCTTATTTTCTTATGTGTTTTTTTTTTGTGTGTTTTGTTTTTTGTTATTTCTGTGTTTTTTTCGCAGGAGTTGGAGAAGTCGCACGTATTCCGACTATTAATGTCATTTGCAGTTGTTGCTCGTCTGCCACGTTTTCTGCCTCCTTGTTTGACTGGTTGTGTTCTTTGCCTTAAAGCCGGCTAAAAACGGAAGTTTTGTAGTCAAGTTTTGTCGGTGCGGCATGTCAGGTAGGCAGATAAAATGTGGTAATGACGGAAATGAATAGCCTGCGGCAAACTTGAGTGTTACCTGAATGTTTTCGAATGCTAATTGTCTTCATTAACAAAATGAACAAATTTAATTGTCTGCTCAGAAAGTCTATTTAAGTTGGCAACACTCTGAATACCACAGACTGCACATAAGTAGTGCACATTTCAAATGAATTTTAAATAAATCGAGTAAGATTTGAATAAATTATTTGAGCAATAAATAAGAAAAATACTATTCTATATATATTATTACTTTTGCATAAATAAATAATGAGAAATTCTGTTCTAAATTTCCGAAAATCTCAAAGAAAAAAAAAAATTAATTACTTTCAAATGAATAAAATTCAAACGCAAAATCAATCTAGATGAGTGCTCAAGATTGAGCTGGTCCTTAAGGAAATGGGATTAGTTTTAGTAAAGATGTGGGCATTTGCAAGACACGGACAATCAACAACTTTGGACTTTGAATGCTTGTATTTATTTATTTGTTTTTATCATGTTGATTAAATGGATGAAATACATTTTATATTCAACATCCGCACTCATGAAGCAATTTCCGCTCTATTAAGCGAAAAATTGACTTCAGGCCATGCCCCTCAAATTTGATTTTATATTTTTCAAAGCGAAAGTGAGTGAAAGTGATGGGTTGTGAATCAAGTGGATGTCAAATGGAATCGTGGCTGGAGTCGGAGGCTGTTAAACCCTTTTAACGTCAATTAATCACAAATTAAACTGTCGCCCTCAAATAACATACACAAACACATAGCGACACACGCACACACACACACATAACCATACACACACACACTCACTCTCATATGCGTTATGTCAGCGCCATCATCATAAAAACAAGCCAGGCTATTAAAGCTAAATAGGTAATAAATTTATCGTTGTCTGGCACAAGGATATGCGTCACATGACAGGTCTAGACACGAGAGAAGGACGAGTGCCTTCTGCCTGGTCAAGAGATCGTTGGGGGTGGGACACTGCTGGGGGCTGGGGGAATGTGCTCTTAAAGCGCTATGTCGCCCGCATGCCACAGCGCCAAATCAAGTAAATCAAGTGGCAAATATGAAATGAAATAAACAATTAACGACAAGTCCACAGCCCTGACCCAGTTTTGTGGCAATGTAACAGCTTGCCGCACACTCCCAAGACGCATCTCGAACTCAACTCAATTTTCCGCTGACAGCAGCTGCCCCATAGAACCGCCCTCGAACCGCATGCAACCAAATGCAGGGGCTGAAATCTACCTAATGCAATAAGAAAGCGAGCAGAGAACAGAGAACAAATGAGAAAAGAAGAAACCAACTTGGAACGGAAATGCTGATTGAAATCGTTTTGGCGTGAAATCAATCATCGCACAACGATGTCTACGCATACAAATGCAAAACATAGACACACACACACACACACACACACACACTCACACGCGCGCATATTAGACTGTTGTTGTATGTGTGTCACATGCCCCAGGATGCACTAAGTTTCATTAAGAGTCCTTAATGCGATTTGCAGCGCTGACGTTGATGCTGATGCTAAAGCTAAAGTTGATGCTGATGTGGCGTCAACTTTTTTTGCCTTTCCAACACAAAGCTGTCTAAATAAGACAAATGCCTTCGCCTCACAGAGAGAAAGAGAGAGAGAGAGAGAGAGAGAGAGACAGAGAAGGCGAGAGAGTGACTGACAAATGAGCATTACTTAAGTACTTCCTCTCTCCCTATCCCTCTCTCTCTCTCTCTATTTCTCTCTATCTCTCGCCATTTCTAAGCTGTCAATCAATTTCACAATTCACATTCCTTTTTAAAATCAATGCTCAAATGAGAGCTGGTGTTTTCATTCCACATTTCTCTCTCTCTCTCTCTCTCTCTCTCTCTCTCGCTTATTTGGATATAATTCCAAAATCCATTCTATTTTATACTCAAATCTCATACCACATTTCCAATTCGACCTAACCAACAAAAGTTCAATCGCATTTTGTATTTTCTTGTTGCATTGTTGATGTTGTTGTTGTTGTTGTTGTTGTTCTTGTTGCTGTTGCCATTTTCAAAATCGAATCAAATTAACGGTTCAGCCTTTTCGCTGTAGTCGTAAAGCAACAGCCGGCAATAGAAATATTGTAAACACAGCTCGGAATCGCTTGGCACGCAAATGTTACCCTATAAATTGTACATACTTTAACCCGTAGATGGTTCATCGTGGTCGAAAAAGCCAAGCTGCAAAAAAAGTAAATATATAATAGATAATTGAATAAACTCTAGCAATCTCATCGTAGTTAAGGACTGAGATCCTTCGCATAAATCGTCCTACAAATTAAATGCAATTCTTAAATAATTGATATTAGAATTGATTTTCTCATCAGCTAACGTTTTCTATCCCACATTACCAAAACACTTCTAAAAACTTCTCCAATTTTGTTGCTGTTCGACTATTTTAATTACTAGCTTGGCCTGACTACGGGTTAAATTGCAATTGTAGAACCAACTGGCTGCGCAAGTTTCAAGTGATTGTAATCAAGCGACGCAATGAAGGGGCGGCTCGGCCCAGTCAACGGGGGGTCCTCAGCCACGCCCCACCATCAGCCCCTTCCGGTATGCCTACCCGACTTCTCTAGTGTGCTAGTGGGGTAAAATGTTGTGGCAGCAAAAGTAGATTCACGATTCGGGGCGGGGTTAGAGCGACTTGCTGACGACTTGTGCCGTTCGCATCCTTTCGAGCGGTTAATTGTGAAAATCTTTTCAGCATCGGCAGCTTTCTTATTGTTGTTTTTTTTTTATTTTTTGTATGTTTTTTATTTTATTTTTGTATTTTGACATCAAGTAGTTGGCCAAGTATTCATTTCCGCTGGTTGCGACTTGAGGAGCTGCCAATTCATAGTTAGCGCTAAGCTAAAGCAGCTACTCCAATTAAACATTAACCGAATGCCTGACCTAAAAATATTGAGGATAGGGATTGAGGGCGAGGATTGGGGGGAGAGAGACAGAGAGGAGGGCGACCAGACGTTTGCGAACGGTGGCAGCCGCCACGAAGCGGACATGTACCGCAAAATCTTTGATGGATTATGATTTATTGGTCCGCTGATGGCTGGTAACGCATAATTAAAAACAAGAGGGCAGTCTGCATGTGTATTTTTGTGTGTGTGTTTCTCTATGTGTGTGAGTGTGTGCATTAATCAATTATCTAGATACTGCTTCAGCAAAGAAATCGAATACGATCCATTTGCTTTGCGTTTGTATGTGTGGGTAGCAACAATTAAACAAAAGACACACACGTTCATGTAAATCACTTTTAAAGGTTGCCAGATTTACAGTCTCCCACTCCCACTCCCCCCTCCACCTCCCCCTCCCCATCCCTCTGCCCATACCCCCACTCCATCTGTTTAACTGCCGCTCTGATTGATGGCCTGCTGTAGCCGCTTTGTGTCTGGCTGAGTCTCCGGCTGCAGTCGAGACTTGCAACAATGCAAGTGGCAAATGATAACAAAACCAAAATCAGACGTCCACACAAAACTGAAGCTCGCTTTTCATTAGTTAATTAGCAGCCCAGTCAGCAGAATTGCCAGGCAAATCAACATTTAGATTCAATTATTGAAGTTCAAACAAAAGATTGCTACAAATGAAGCCATTTCTAATTTATAGTATATTGTACTAATATGAGTAATTTGAATTAAATTCAATTAAATAACAAAATATTTAAGTGTAGTTAATTTTTTTTTATTACAAACTTGACATGAGTTATAGAAAAGCCAGAAAGATATTAAAAAGTACTTAGCAATTTTTATAATAATTTTATTTCAACTATTTTTTTTTTTGCATTTGCGAAGTTTTTAAAAATTGAGTTTTAAAATTAAGTTAATAAACTTGTGTGCTTTAAGTCTCTTCTTATTGTTTTTTTTCTTAAAGCTCTATCAATAAAAAATAAATGAAAATATATATATCTTCTTGACATTTTTTTCTTATTTTTTCCCCTTGACTTTTTTTTCAATTGGATGAGAAATCAGAAATGAAATATCAAAGTTGCAGCATGAGATTTACTGCCCTCCACCAAAGCTACCTACCCGCAACCACCTTCTCATGTGACTCGTAATTAGGATTTTGGCAAAAATCTCCCCTGAGCAACCCCTGTGACAAAATAAAGTCAGATTGGGCGATTGCTTGTTGTTAATCTTTTCGTTAAATACAAGCAGTTGGGAAACACGCAAGATTTTTGTAAGCCGCTTAACGAAGCCCCCAAAGCGTTAGCTCTTCAGTGCCAAAATAAAAAAAAACAACACAAATAATCAAATAAAACAAACTACAATTTCATTTGTATGACAATTGGTTTTTCATCGGCAATCAGTAGCAGCCATAAAAACTACAAAATCCGCTGCAGTAGCTGGAAATATATTTCAATTATTGTACGTAGACGCAATCCCGATGCTCTCTGGAGAGGTATCCACAAACCCATATCCATAAGTAATGCCCACGATTTGCGGTATATGCAATGTCATTGTCATTCACGATTAACACAGCAGCTACAAACTGTGTGACAGTTCAACGGATTACAACTGACCAGGCTGAGACCCAGTCTCGACTTCGACTCAGTTCCCAAACCCAATCCGCGGCACATGTTTGTGTTTAGATATGGGCTACAAGGGGTCTTAAGCAAATCTCATGCAAACTACTTTGTATGTCATCAATCATCTGGTACATATGCACATACATACATACAAATCATACATGTATGTACGTATATACGTATCAAATGATATGCCACAGAAATTGCGTTCCATCATTATGTGTTTAGTTGAAGGCGGAAGTGTTTAGTGTATTCGTTAGTTGTTCGAGGCTAATATGCGTAATATAGATTGATGTAGAAACAATCTTAAGCTGCCAGATTATAACTAAAAGCTTTGTGTAACATTATGCCAATTTGCACAACAATATGGTTTCACTGTGTGTAAATATCTGGAACTAAATTGTGGGCAACCGAGCAGGGCCAATACCTGCTAAAGGGGGGAAAATAATTGAAGTCATCTAAGTATACGTCGATAAGATTTGAATTTCATTATTATATGAAAAACTCCCCTGATAGATGTAATGCGAACAAAACTTAAACTAATCGCCTGGGAGTGGTCTTAATTGGAGGCCAGGAAAAAAGATTTGGGATTGCGAAAACAATTAATTTTCTTGAATAATAATGGAAACATTGCGCTTTTAAAACAAATTCTCATCTAAACTGAAATTCAATTCATTTAAGAAAATGTAGGATTTGAGTAGCAACCTTATGGTGACTCATGGCAGCTCAGTCTCATTGCTTTAATTTTCTGCGCTGTTTCAACTTGTCTGACTTGTCGAAAAATTGTGGAAAATAGAAACCGCAGCACGTTTGAGTGCGGCTTTTGCATGTTGCATACTTTGTAGCGTCACTTATTTGAGTTTTTACCGCATGCACCTCGACTAGGAAGTATGGCTATGATTTTGCTAATTTAACTGACTTTCGAGGAGTTGTAAAGGTACTCCAGTATAAAGAGAGAGAGAGAGAGAGAGAGATACGGAGAGACTCAGTCTCTTCTGTCTCATTGTTTTTTGTGGACTAAAAATAGCCTGAACGAAGTTGACAGACTTTTAAAGAGTTGCAGAGGTTGTTTAAAGAAAATACTATTTCTGCTATAAAGAGAGAGAGAGAGAGAGAGAGAGAGAGAGAGAGGTAGATGTTTTAGATTTTATTAAAATACATAATTTACATGAAATTAAAATGATAAAAATAAAAAGGATTGAAAGCATAAAATGAAAGATGTTAATTAATATAATGGTTATAGTAAATCTGCGTATATTATAATTAAAAAATGTCTTCTTTGTATTATTGTATTATTAATTAACTAGAATCAATATGTCAATATTGAAGTGCTAATTAACTTTTCATTTCAGTCGAAAAACCTCTTCACACATTGGGTTCATTCTCCTTTCACATATATTCTTGGCCTGTTTGCCAAATCTAGAGCCTGACATCTTGGTACCTGTAATGAGACAGCCAGCTCGAAACGTAGGTAAACAACACACTCATACACACACTCACACTCACACTCACACACAGAAGCAGCAGTGTTGTTGTTGTTGTTGTTGCTGTTATTTGTTTGGTCCTTTGGTTTTTATCGTGCAACGCATATCAAATAAATGCGGGATTATGTGAATATTTCGCTTAATGAGAATTTTCAGACCACACTGCTGCATTTTTTCCAACGTTCTTTCTTTTTTTTTTGGAAGATGCCGAAAAACAACTGAGAACTGACCAAAGGAAGGAAGGGAATTATATATATAAATATATATATATACACATTTAGATGTGTGTGTGGAGCTGTAAAATGTGTTGCCTCCGTATTCTCACATTGACCTGAGCCCCGAGTCTCTGTCTCAGTCTGAGCAAAATGTCTTAGCCCGGGTCTTGGCCTGTGCATTAAGAGATGCCTATCGGTGACACCTGAAAGAGAAGAAGGTGAAATGCGATCCGATACGATGCGATCCATGGCACTCATCGCCGGCGCACTTTGCTAAAAATTATTACTGTACCCCCGGTAGCCCGGTACGAAATATATTTCTTCATCTCATCTCATCTCACTTGGCGGAGTTTGGAGTATTGAGTTTCGTCCCAGTTTTGTTAGCCGTTGATTTTTACCTGTGTTTTTTCTTTTTCATATTTTTTTTCTTCTCATTTTTGTGTGTGTGTGTGTGCGTGTGTGTGTGTTGTTATTTCTGTCGCTTCGACATTTATCTTTTCTTTTATTGGGCTTAGTTTTGTTTGACTGTGGTGGTGGTGGTATGGTATCTGTTTCTGTGTCGCTGTGTCGGTATCTCAATCGCTCTATCTGGCTTATTTTGTTAACTTCCTTTTTCCGTTTCGCCGTGGCGTCTTTTGTTGTTCAGCTTTTTACGCTCTATATAGATTGGTTTGTCTTGATATCATGCCATTTATTTATGCTCGCTGACATTCAAATAAATTGAAATTAAATATATGTATGTGCCTGTGGCATAGGAAAGGACCGGGGGCGATATACGATGGCCTCATTCTCATTTTTAATTCCATTTCCATTTGAAAATAGCCGTGAAAGTTGTGCACCTTATCGCCGCTATTAAATGTCAGTATGTCACTCATATGTGGCACATATGCCAGAGAACTTCAATTAACTGACGGCTCTGGTCAACTTATAAGTGTACACCTGTCATTGAGACTTACTCTTCAATTAGGTTTCTATGTCAATAAATTAAAATATTATGTTCACGAAATTCCTAGCTCATAATATTTATTAAATGTGCTTTAAAGTATACCTTTTAAATGCAATTCTGAATATATGTTGGTGATTATAATAATTAATATTGGGATAGAGAAAAATAAAGAATTTTCCAAAAATATTTTTAATTTATTTGCTAAGTACAATGTATGCTTTATTCTGAATGAAACAGACATCTCAGATTTATTAAAATCGTTGGCGTTAAATAAACATTATGCTGATATCAGTTCTAAAGCGTGAAGCGTTTTTTTTTATTGTACCTCAATATAAGTGAGAAGTGCTCTTTCACTGCACACACTATCTACAGCTGTTTTTATGGATTTATTTCTATATGAAATGTAACAAATTCATTTCGGGTAAGTTCCAAACATATTTTTCCCTCAGCAATTAAATTTTAAATCGCCCAAAAACTAAAGTGAGAATTACTCAGCGCAATTATGCAGCTCATTGCCCTTGAGTTATATGATGGTTATTGGAGCATATGCACATTGTTGCAGCCAAATAGGTAACATGCCGCGATACCCTTGCAATATGCAGACACATGTGCCACAAGCACGCACTCTCAATTCTTGCTGCAACTGAACTACACTATTTATAAATGTCAATTTATTAGACGACTTTTTGGGTTTGTTTCCCTTCCTACACATACACACACACACACACACACACGCAGGCACGCACAGTGTGAGTGGCATGTGAGTGTGGCATGTTATGGGTCTGCCACTTTGACCGTCTAGCGACTCATTTTCTCCGAGCATGCGCAACCGAGCGACCCGCTCTTATTTCGGGAACTGCCAAACCCACATACCTTATACACATTTATATATATATATATATATATATATATAATATGTATGTATGTATTTTCAATGAGCTGTCTCGTCAGGTAGTCTAGAACTGAGGTGTGCGTGCAATGCATGTGCCCAGATGTGGGCCACACGGTGACTTTTTATATACCCTATCCCAAACCACTAATAGGGGCAGGGTATTTAAAATTTACAAGTGGCACAAATGATACCTCAGCTGAAGGATAAACGTTTATATTTTTATGGTGTATGGATAGTTTTTCCGCAACAGAAATCTACAATATCAATTTATATACACTTTACATTCTTAAATTGTTGCCTCCATTGAAACATTTTTTTTTAATGTTGTACTATCTTCTCATTTTCCTATTCTGCAATTTTACGAAAATCTGGGAAAGTTGTTCTGGCAACTATTTGCTGTAGTGTGTAATGAGGGGCATCTGCTCGTTGAGCATTCTCTTACTTATTACTAATGGAATATGTCATCGAGACATAGCACACGATCTCATGTAGCCGCAATCCGATCCGATCCATTGACTGACTATAGAAACAAACACACAAACACACACACACACACACACACACACTTATATATGTATACTTATTCAGATCGACATCGACATCCACATCTAAATCCACAGACATTAGCTTTGTCCACATGACTTGGCACACTCTGCCAAAAAATGAAAAAATAGTGAGGAAAAAGAGTAGAGAAAATGCTGCATCATGCTTCAATGTAAATTCATCGAATTGAAGTTCACACACCGCAAAGCGACTCCAGATGATCATAATGATGATGATGTTTGTGGTACGGTCTGTTTTAATTAGAATATCGTGAGTTGTTTGGCTTTGGCAATATAATAAACAATATCAACATATGTACATATAGTGTGTACATATATATATTGTGTACTCTCCCTAAACATTGAGACGAGAATTTGCCGTGGGTGGCATTGCAATGAGTTGGCACAAAACTAAATTCAAGTTATGGCAGGGCATAATTATTATTATCAGCAGTTGCCGTTGTCCTCTTAATGAAGTAATCAAAAAAATAACTTGTGCATGAACTCTTCGAAAGCACTCTTGAGGTTAACTAGAACACTGAGAAGAGCATAGCAGAAGTCATCCGATTGGTGTTTAAACTGCTTACAGCTTGTTTCACAGAGCCCAGATTTCTTGAAGAGTTGAGTCAGACAGAGTGGGAAACTTAAACACGACGGTCATTTCTTTCAAAGTTTTATGTTTTTTTTTGCTAGCTTTTTATAGTTAAATTAACTAATTATGAAAATTGATTGGCTGACATAAAAGATGAATTAAGCATTTTAAAATTGAAAAGGCAAATTCTGAATGCTCATTTATGTTATATTCATGTCTGCATCCCATTCACACATAATAATATAAATTTCAAAATTAATTTCAAAACTCAAAACCTTTTAACACAATTTTTTTTTTATATTTCCACAAGCTGTTAACACATTTGGCCTCAACAGTCAGCTGTTGTGTTGCTGTTGTCCAAAAACCTGTTGGCAGCTCAAAATGTTGCTAAACATTAGGCGAAACACGTGCCAGGCGAAACGAAATGGCAATGAAACATACACAGCTGCAAGTGAAACGAACAGCCAAACCGAACAAACAAGTTCCACAAGCCGAAGCTGCGCACAGACTTCGGGTCTTTGGGGGCAGTTCGTGTAACGAAACTGGACAGGGAAATGCACATGACCGTGGGCCGATAACTCGAGTGTAGTGCAGTGTAGCGTTGAGTAGTGCAGTGTAATGACTGCTCAGGTAGGTAGAGCTGACTTCATTAGAGGCTGGACACTTGAACCAGGTGACAAACAGCGGGCCAAAGTCGAGTGCAAAGCGCCTAATGACACACAGCGACAGCGACAGAGACAGAGACAGAGACAGAGGCAGAACTGTCATGTGCATGCGTGATAATGATGATAGGAGTTGTGCTCCAGCCTCACTGTTCACAGTCAGCAACATGTCCTTAAGCCACAGCAGCCAGACACACTGTTGCGTGCACTATAAAATAATGAGCAGAGAGTGAGACAGAGAAGACAATGGCAGTTTCAAAATGTTTAGCTTCATAAATATAGCAACATGATTTCAGATTGCGAGTGAAATGTATCATTCAATTATTATTACTATTATTTAATTATTATTATTTATATTATTATTATTATTACTAAGTTTAAAGCATTCATTTATTAGCGAATCTTAAATAAATTCTATTATCTACTCAACAATATTTAACGTTCAAATAATTCGCATGCAATTAACCAAATGCTATCACATAAATATCACAAGGAATTTAATTAAAACTCATTTTTTGCTAAATGTTGTGTTGTGTGCTTATGGTTGCCAGCAAAGGGAGGGAGCATGTGGATATGGCGTGTCAAAAGTTTTCTGCTCACGTGCCTCACATGGCTGGCACATGCAACAGCAAGAGTCTGAGTCTGAATTCGGAGCCGAGAATTGAGTTTCAGGTCGGGTTTTTGAGGCATTGCGTGTTGCCTTATCGCTGACGTGGTTTAAGCCAAGAGGCGTTAAAAATGCTAAATGCTCATTTGGTGCAATTTATTGGCAGCAATGCCCAGAAAGGGACAGCACTATTTATTTATCGCTGCCACACGTGGTGCTGATTGCTTCATTCAACCAAATCCCAGAGCCCAAACCAAAACCCCCAATGAAAGCCAATTCCCAATTGTGTGCTTTAATTTTTTAAGGCATAGTGCAACCCACGTGGAAAATACCTTAGCGAAAAAAATTTAGATATCAAAAGAGACATAGAGAGGGGGTTAAAGACTGAGAGAGAGAGAGACATATTGAATGTGTTGCAGCAGCAAAGGAGCTTAAAGCTGGCAACGAAGCCAACGAGTTTTTATGCAAATGCAACAAAAACATTAAAATAACATAAATATGAAGCATGAAAAATGTGCAACGGTTGCAGTTGCAACGTCGGCACGTCTCTGAGTCTATGTTGCCACAGGCTATGCAACAGCAACCTGCCCACATTACAGCTGCCCCCATCCCCCCACCTTCCCCCTTACGGCTTGATCCTTTCTCAACTCAAGAAGGTGCGTTGCGGAATGTATTGAATTTAAATACTGTATTTTCATATACATCAGAATTTGTCTGCTCAATTTTCATTTAATGATTCATTTGTTCAAATGGCGGTAGTCTCTAGAGAACTCACCACTGGGGATACCCTGTACCAAATATATTAATATATTTAATCAATGAAAGCACAGGTTACTCTTCCTTGCCAACATTTCTCTAACAGCTATTTTTCTTCTTCTGTTGCCAAAAGCCCTTTTTTTTTGTTTTATTTGTTATTTTAAATTAAATAAAGTTTACTTAATCATTTCTTGCTCAAATACGTTCTTCAGGGTGGTATAAAAATTACACAACAATTCATATTTAATTTCAACATAAAATTAAATATTTTACGAATGAAATGCAACATTTTAGTTTTAATATATATAATAAAAAAAATAAAAAAAACTGTGGATCAGTTTATTTATATCTTAAATGAAACAGATTCTTGACTCATCCAAATTTTATCTACAATCAGTAAGAGCGGTGAAGAATTTATGGCATTATTTCTGTTGCTTCTTGCCTTTGAGATTGCCCGATTGTCTTTAGATTATTTTTTATTATTAACAAAAAATGTGCGACATTTTAAAAGTATTCTCATTCAAAGGAGTGACAAAATATGCCGCCAGGCAGCAGACTAAAAAACTTGTCTCCCGCCAGGGATAATAATTTCAAAAATTCAATCATAATTGGCAACAGGCAGTGAAGAATGCCGCCTGAGATTCCCCTGCAAGTTGCTGCCACCAAAAGATGCACACATCTTCTTTTTCTTTTTTTTAGGCGCGGTTGTGGTTGGGGGGTGGCAAAGGGGGGAAAGGGGTAGTAACAAATGCATCACTCAGTGGCTGTTATCGCGGGTAATTAATAAGCGAATGGCATTACAATATTTTGTTGCCAGCTAATCGTTGCAACAAATTTGTGCACAGCACACGTTGCATAGATGTGCGCCACTCGATAACAAATTGCAAATGAACGTTAATCGATTAAGTTGTTTGGCCGTCGTCTTGGCCAAAGCGAGCCAAGCATGGCAAAAATATGAAATGAGCATGCAAAAATGAAAGAGAGAGATTCGGACAGTGGCACGCCCATGGGCAGGGGCAGGGGCAGGGAGCGGGGCAATAGGTAGCTGCACGTGCCTCAGCAAAGACAAGACACATTTGCCTAGTGTTCTGAAGTGGAGTGAAAGTTAAGCTGTTCTTGTTGTTGTTGTAGTTGTTGTTGTTGCACATGCCACTTGCCCCAAGATCGCTGGCTTCGGCCAGAGTTGCAATTGGCGAACAATGCGCGTTCCTTTTGAGAAAAATGTTTATTTAAATGCGAATAAGAAATGCGTTTGCTATGATAGGCTACTTTTTTTTGTGTCTTCAGCGTCTTCTTGTTTTACCTGCAGCTAACTAGCCAGCATGTTGAGCATTCTACACTCCACTAAAGACAGACAGACAGACAGACAGACAGACAGACTGTGAGACAGGCCGAGAGACAGACTGGGAGCAGGTTTTAGGGGCAGCCACTGATTGCCCCGGCCATTAAGTGCACCAAACTGTTGAGCATGCGCAGCTCCATTTGGCCTGGCTAAAATATATATATAGAGAGAGGGAGAGGGGTGAATGTTGGTGGGGGGGAGGAGTTGAGGGGTAACTGTTGGCAGTCCGTGTGTAAGCCCAGCATAATGAGCCGCGCAGTTACATTTATTTTAAATCTGATATACATATTTCTCGTCGTTTCTGTTTTTTTTTTTTTGCTGCTGCGTTGTTGTTATTTGGGCTTTGTTTTTGGGCAGGCTGCAACAGCAGCAGCAACAACAACAATAGCAGCAGCAGTATCAGCAGCAGCAGCAGCAGCAACTGAATGGCCATTGTTGCTCACCATCGTTGTTGTTGTTGCATTGCCGCTGGCGACTTGCAACTTGCGCGAGACTCTTGCAATTCCTTTGCCTTTTGCTAGACTGCCTTTTGATAGAGTTGCAGCGCATTAAAGAGTTTATTGACTAAACGGTGAGTTTTGTGTGCTGAAAATCTTAAAGTGGAGCTATGCACAAGTTTTTGTAGGCAGAATTTAACTATTGCAAATACTTATGGACTAAGACAAGGACAGTTTTTCGTGAGGGAAAAACAAAAATATACTTTGGTGAAAATCAAAACTTGTGTTTATAGCAAATTTCAAGATGATCGCTTCTAAGTAGCGTAAATTTAAAGTAAGTATCAGAATTTTACTACAAGCCCTTTTGAAGTAATATTCGTTAGCTGATCTTCAGTGTTATTACGAGTGCTTGTTTGGAATCAAATTAGGTTTAAATTGAATAATTCTATTGCTGTTGCTGTTTAAGATAACTAGTGTTTATTCGGAGCGTGTGCAGTTCCCACTAGTAAGATTGTAATTAGAAGCTAGCGGAAAAGAGAGCATTCATTAGCCGTTGTAGTGTCGATGTTGATTGTTCGATCTCGTTTCGGTTAAATGTACTTAGTGTGTATTGTGGCCTTTCTGGCTACGCATGGCTGGCTAAACGCAAATGTATGCAAAGAACCATTGAATTTGCACAGAGCCGCGCAAAGAGCAGATCAGAGGAGCAGATGTACGGAGAGTAGAAGGCTGACTGGCTGACTGGCTGGCAGGGTATGCGGATTGGTAGCGCTGGAACCTAAAGAATGGTTGCAGATTCTCGGGTCTAGATTTTGTTTATTTTGCGATGCGCGGAACAATGCACATGAATAATGTGTGAATCGCGCACCGAAAAAAAAAACCTGTGCCGAAGATCTTGTGAATTGTGCGCAGTTTGGCATTAATCAAAGCGTTGTCGCCGCCGCCGCCGACTTCGGCGTCATCGACTCATAATAATGGCCAAAAAGCAAAGAGCTGAGCAGCTAAGCGGCCACTAAATGCATAAGTAAATACTAAGGCAATGGCATTTCACACTTCAACAGTCGAGCGGAGAACGACGATTGGACGGGGAGGGCTGCTCTGCCTATTGGCATAAACAATTCTATTTATTTTTGTTTGGGAAAGCGTAAACTCTGTTTTGGAAATCACAATTTTGAGCAAAGTTTGTGTACACTCGGAGAAAATAGCGTCAGATGAGGGAGTTTTCTCGACTGACTTAAATAATTCTATATATTTGTTTTTTTTTTCGTAAGCGATTATCAGAATCAAAATTGAAGCGTAGTCAGAAAAGTTAATTGAGATACAAGATGTACAATATTTATGACAAATTAACAGAAATCATATTGCATTATCAGAAATAAAATAATTTCAGCTAAATACCATGAAATATACGAATTTTGTAGTTGTTTCTTTTTATATATAATAAATCCCAACATTTACGTAGAAATGACACCTGTGGTCTGTTAAAAAAAAAAAACTATTTTCTCTAGATGTTAGAGCATATATATTTTGTTTTTCCAAGTGTGGCGTTTCTATTTGTGTTTTTCCGTATTTGCCTGGCAGCAATCGAGCTGCAGCTCCAACTGCTCGGACTGTGCGGAGTTTCAAGGTGGTCGTTGCCTGACTTTTGAGTTTGAGGTTTGTGGGTATTTTTTTTTTTGTTTTGGACAGGCAAACAAAATGAAAATCAAAATCAAAAGCGTAGCCAAAGCCAAAGCCAAAAGCATTTTGCTCTAGCATTCAATAATCTTAACGAAATCCATTTGACGTGCGACTGTGTCCAGCACTTTGTTGTTTGCTTTACCAAGTCAAAGTCAAAGTCGGAGTCAGAATTGGAGTCAGAGTCAGAGTTGGAGTTGGAGTTAGAGTCGGAGTCGGAGTCGGAGTCTCTCAAAGAGCTACTTCAACTGCCTGAAGTTCTGAAATGTATCGATTTCACTTAACCAGCTGGCAACTTGTTGCAGTTGCAGTTGCAATCGCATGCATTTACCGTTTGCTTTCATTATCAATTCCCATGGATTGTGGCAACAACTGCATTTTAATGGTCAAATATTTCTATGTATTGCGATCCGGAGCTTTATCCATGGCCAAAAAAAAAATAAAATAAAACCGCACCGGTGTTAACATTGCCCCCAAAACTCGTGACCGTTGCGGCGAGAGAAAAAGCTAAACATGCACATTAAATCAGCTGCCGCTTGAAATCATCATAAAGAAATGCATAATAAATACCAACACAAGATCTAACCATACTATATACATATATAAATATATATACTATATGCATATATGTATGTGCGATTCAATTATTGTCTTTCTCTGCGCTGCCTGCAATGCAATTGGCCACAGCGCCTCTAAATGCCAAGTGTAACACATTTTCTTTTTGCCGGCTTTGCTGGTTTGCTGGAGTTCAACAAAAAAGGGAAAAATCCAAAAATGATATCTTTTAGTTGCAGAATGAATGAAAATACAAAAATGAAGAATGTCCATTAATGTGGATAAGTTGTAAAAATAATCGGATAAATGGAGTTTTTGTTTAAGAATTTCATGGTATTTGTTGGACAACTTTAAAGATTATTTAATTAGTATTTATGGTTAAAAAAATATGAATATAAAACTTAATGGTTATAATAAAAAAGCTATACTTTTATAAAGCTATGCAAATTTGAGTAAAATATTTTAAGAACTCATTTCAAAATTGATTTTTTGACATCATTAATGAAAATAGAGTAAGTTCTTATTTTGAATAATAATAATAATAATTAATTAATAATATTTTACTACCTATCAATTATGATAACAGAAGATTGTTATAAATTAAAACATTTTAAAAAGAATATAAAAATCGGCTTTGAATTTGTATTTGTAATTCGAGAATTGAATTCATTTTATGAAGCAAGTTAAGATAATCAATAAGCTGATTTCCTGATTTAAATGCAAAGATTATTTAAGACCAATTTTAAGCTTATCTTAGTGGACTAACCAATACGCCACATTGTTTGAGATATAGCGCAACTGCAGTTGCAACTATTTGCTGTAACTGCTGCCGCTGCTGCTGCTGCTGGTGCAACAACAGTCAAAAGGTAAAAAAAAAGTAAAGAAAATCTTTTGAGCCACAGAGCAACTGAAGAATGCAACAAGAAGCATTGATTTCAAATAAAATTCGCTGCCGGCTAAATTGTATGCCGGTTGCCAGTGCCACAGTCAAACCCCAACCCAAAATCCCAGTCTCCGACCACAACTTTGAATCCAACTCAGATCCATTGCTAAACTTGCAGTCGCTGTCGCAGTCGCAGTCGCAGTCGCAGTCGCAGTCGCGGGTTCGTGCCTCATGCAGCTGTGGGTGTGTGACTTGGGCGCGCACACAGCGACAGTTCGGGGGAGTCAGCGGTGAGAGACGAATGGAATGGGGATGGGGAAGGGGGAAAGGGGAAAGGCGTAGACTATGGACACACACACGCCCCGATGCAGGCGCTCTGATACCGATACGGATGCATGTAAATGCAATCGTATCTTACGGGCTCTGCACTTTCTAGCCACAAGTTCAAGTTGCGAGCGCGTTGCATTGTTTGTTCTTCATTGTGTTTTTGTTGTTGTTGTTGTTGTTGTTTTTTTGGAAAGAGGAGTGGAGTGGGCAGTCGCACAGTATGTTGTTGCTATTGCTGCGGTGCGGCGCTTTCTGCTCCTGTTATTCTACTAAGTTGATAACCATGTTCAAATAAATCACCTTTTGCGTGGCTGCAAGCGAAAGGCACACGGAGCAGCAGCCGTTGTACCAACTACTAACAACAACAACAGCAACAATAATAACCATCGGAAGAGGTGCGGGGGGAGCAGCAAATGGTGCGGTGTTGTCGTTGCATTTGGCTTTTATCTTTTGTTTGCAATATTCAGATGCATCTCTCAGATAATTTTTGGTTGCTAAGCTAACCGAAAACGCGAAATCCGCTGTCTATTCCGATTATTTTAGCATAATAAAAATATATCAGACTACGTAGCTGGGGGCATCTCTCCTACGTCGAGCCACCACAGCGACCTCAACAGTACACAGTAAACAATTTAATACCTCGTGGGGTTTATTTATAACAATTGAAAAAAAATTGTATACAACTGCAACCGCCAATTGTCAGCTCGAATATCCAAATATTTGTGACGTTTGTGAGTGAGACAAATTTGAAATAATTTGATTTTTTGTTAGCATTCCTAATAAATAGAATTGATAGTTTCATTTGGTGAGCTGAGCTCTTCGACTGGGATTACAAAGAGTCATCAAATATCAGCAAACAACAAAGTATTCCAAATGGATTTAGTACTCTTGGTAAACAAAAATTAATAATAATAATAATAATTCTATGTCAACTATTATGTGTTAAGACTATGTTAATTAAATCATGCGAATTTATTTTTATTTAATGCTGGAATGGAATTTTGCACAGTGTACAAGCTGCATATAATGGCATAAATGTGCCTTCGCTTTGATGCCATATCGATTTCAGGCTGAAATTGCCGCATCCGCCCTATGCTATATGCCGCCTTGCCTCATGCCCCATTTGCCTTTAGCTCGTGCAGCTGCCGACAAAACCCAAACTGGAGCTGTAGCTGTAGCTGAATCTGAAGCTGAAACTGTAGTTGGGGTTGGTCTGGGCTTTTGGCCGCCGGCTGTTGGTCTCATTAGCCGCCAAACCGTACGAGTGCTGCAAGTTGTAGTCAAGTTTTTGCTACGTGACAAAGGCACAACACTTGACAATGTCTCGCATACACACACACACACACACACACACACACACACACACACACTTACCCATAACCAGATAAACACACACGTGCGCAGGGAGACAACAAATTAGCGAGGCACTCGGACTTGACCTTTTCTTGTGCGCTGATTAAGTTGTGCCATCTCCAAAGCTGGCTCCATTCATTAGGATTCGACAGAGACCCCTTTTGCCCCCTTGCCCCATATATGCCATATACCCTTCACACCAGCTGTAAATGGCTGGATTAATCTTAAGCAGCCGAGCAACATGTTAGCAAATCAGTTTAAACAACAATTATGCAGTCACTTAACTTAATCAATAATTGAATGTCTATGCTAAAATATTGATAAAGGCTTTGTAGATTGTTAATCCTTATATACACAATGAATTAAACATATTTATATAAGGCAAACAAAAGCTGTTAATCTTAAGTAAATCTTAAATCTCGCCGTTAATAAACTAAGTAGATTTAAAAGCTGATGCATTTTTCAAGTGAGCTTTACATCATTAACAACATCATCAATGAAGCTCACTTGCAGCTATGCATTTCTTACCAAATAAATTACTTGAATTTATTGCTGAGCATTGAAGCACCAAAATCTTTATAACCTGTCTGCAATCAGACACGATTTTTCTATGACTGTTGCCTCTAACACTAACATTTAATTGTCACTTTCAGCTAACGTCATTGTACCCAATGCTGTTTGACATTAACTAATTGCCAAGACGCCATTGTCAAGGAGACGGATGACAAGTTGACAAATGTAAGGCACAATCCCACACCGGCAAACTAACCACCGCCACCAGCACCATCTGCACCACCCCCGCTGTAGAGCAACCCAAAAAAGGCTTTTGAGTCTAAGTTCTGTTTCTAATGCGTGAATGTGTGGCACACACACACACACACACACACACACTCAAGCATATGCAGTGTACAAAGAAAGAACTCAAGTCTAATGACATTTCAAAGCAACTACAATAACATTTGATGCTATTTATAAATTTACAATCCGCTTAACGATTGCTAATCTCATAAGACCTGGTACCACTGTCAACCCCATTGTTATGGGGTGCCACCAATGGCAATGGAGAGGCAACTTTTCTGCCATTTGATTTTCCAGGCTCAGCTGGACAAAGAAAAGGAACCAAAAAAACAAAACAAATCGCTAGAAAGAAAGTTTTGGTTTCTAATAAAACTTAGCTGGGGACATTTGCCATGAGAATCTCAACGATACACTTGTTATGTGAGAAGCAGCAGATGGGATTGTCTTGAGATTAAACTGGCAAAAGGAGATGTAGGGGACGATGTCCAAAAATATATAAAAGAGTTTCAGCAAGGATTTAAACAATGATAAATAACACTGAATTCAAGTCTTTGCTGACACACGAAATTATATAATAAATTTAAGAGAACTTAAGTCCGAATCTCTAAACAATAGTCAAACTGTTTATTGAATATATTTATTCGTCTTAACAAACATTTTGTCTATCGAACGCTGCTAATTTGTATATGTATAAATAAACTGGAATACTTAAAGAGAAAACTAACGTAAATGAATTGTAATTTTAACATGAATTAAATGGCTGAACGAGTGTGTGGCAACCTTAATAAGCATTGAGTCGCTTAACAAGACTCATATTTAACATCGATTGGCATTGTTAATGGCAAAATCAGGCAGTCTGCAGGCAGGCTGCAGCAACCAACCAACAGCAACCCACAAAACAAACGGAGCCCAAAACCCCAAATACAGAACCAAACTCCAAACGCATCGCCCGAGTTGGCAACAGCTTTTGTAAACGTATTTAATTACATTTGCCAATTGTCTATGAATATGTTAGCAGAGTGTAAATACGAATGCGAACACAAATACAAACACAAATATAAACACAAATATATAGCTACAGATACACGAATTAATAAATATGCATATGGCCACGGAAACGGGGTCTACATCCTGGCAGCCTTTCGACATGTTGCATAACTGAATTGTCCTTGAAAATGGCGCTACACAAAGCGAAAGATAAACTTTGTCTCCCTGTATATCTACATATCTATATATATGTATATATATATGTGTGTGTGTGTGAGTGCGTGAGTGTGTGCATAAATCTGCCTAAAGTGTTTGCTTTGAAATGCGTATACCGTTGATAAGCCCGCCGCACATCCGCATATCCTAGCGGAGCACAGGACGCAGGACGCTCGCTCAGGATTGCAAATTCTATTGCAACTCTGATTGAATTTCCAAAACAGCCGCTTAAGAGTAAAGTAGTGTGAGTGTCACCGAATCACTGTGCGTGCCTGTGCGGGTATATTAAAGTGGCACAGTCATTGTTGGTCCAATAAAATGATGGCTACAAATTAAATATCCTAGACCCTGCTGGCAAAGCTGATCATTTGCTTTGCAAATTGCAAATTGAGCAAAGTTATTCGCATCAACAATAGTTCAGGCCAAGTAAAAAGCTATAGATATTGTGGTATGACAGATTAAAGGATGTGCAAATCATGATGCTGATATCTAGGGTAAAAATAAAACACCTGAAGCCGACTGAGTAACTGACTGAAATCCAAATTCCAAAGGCAGATTTGGTCAGGTAGCAAATCTTAACTTATTTGTGTACTTAAAGCTTTCTCAATCAAGAAGCTTTTTAGGTTCAAATATTTAATGAATTAACGCAATTCGACGTTATACACTTAGCTTGAGCTTCGCTTCAGCATAGGTTTATAAATATAATCTCAACTCTATTTGCAAACTTGGCCAGTCCTAGTAAGTTTTGTTTGGTTTTGGTGTTTTTTTTATTATTATTTTGAAAGAGCTCATGGCACACGACTCCAGATATGTAAATGGAGAAACTATTAAATGCAAATTATGTCAGTTTCATTATTGTCCGCGCCTGTACAAGAACTTTGGCCGTTTGGCATCGATGCATACAAATTAGAATTAGCCGGGCATATACACAAGTACACGAAGCATAATAAAGTTGGCCCGAAGCGTTCGTTTGGCTGGTTGGTATTTTTCTTACGCTTTCGGCTAATTAAATTGAATTCAATTGAAATTTAGAACGTTGCGCATGGCACGTGATTCAGAAATGAAGCTCTGCGACTTCTTTGGCCCTTTTGTTAGCTTTGTGTTTTTTTTTTGGGGATTCGGGTATGGGGTATGGTATGGTTATGGGTTTCGGATTGGGGTTCGGGTTTGGGTTCGGGTTCGGCTGTGTTTTGTTTTGGCTGTGGCCCCTTTTCGGGTTTTATATGAAATGTAATTAAACGAGAGGCAACGGTAAATGCGTAATAATGAAAACTTTATGGCTTTTCGATAAACGTTGAAGATAATACACGGGAAGGCTATGTGTATAGGGAATGACGGGAACGTGAATGCAATAAGAAATTGAACAAATGACGCAGTCGTGACCTTAAAGTTTAAAAAAGACAATTTTCGAAGTTGCCTCGAGTTCATTTCAAAAATAATATATTTATATATATATATAGGAAAATAAAGGAAGCCCCAAATACTGGTCAGAGATCATATCGTTAAACTATGTCAATGATATCATTTCCATTTGTTGCCCTTTGAAGTTGTCTACTCCAAATATTTTCAGTTAGTAATTGCATTGTTAGTTGACTTCTTTTTTTTATTGTTTACGATTGCAGTCAAAGGCTTGAACATATTTTTCGCTTTTTATTTTGCTGGAACAACAAATGAAATGCCGAAAATACTGAACAATCCAGAAAACCAAACTCAACCGGAAGCCAATGTAAATAAAACGCAGGCCAATGTTTGTTTCTGTCAAAAAAAGCAAAAAACCAACAAAAAAAAAAGAAAAAAGAAAATACGAAAAAAAAAACAACCAACAAGAAGAAAAAAAGCGAACACTTTGATCTGTAAATCCCCCCCTTGGATATTCCCGACCAGCTAAGCAGCTGCCCAAACGCATCAGTCAAAGGCATTGAATGAAATTGTCTACATGTGTCTGCCTTTCTCGCTCGCACTTGTCTGCTGTCTCGCTCGGGCGTAAAGGGTTTAAAGTTACTTTTAGAACATACTTTTGGTACAATTTCAAGAATTGTTTACATACATGGCACACTTGCGGGGGGTAGTTCAGCAATATGTGGTAGCTGGGGATAATTAGCGGATGCGCCACGTTTCTTGGTTTGCATTTCAAAGTGAAACTCAAACTAAATGAGAATGAAAATGAAAACCAAAAACCAAAAACCGAAAACCGAATACCAAAATGCCGGTAAAGAGTTGAAGGGAAATCTAGTGCAAAGAAGAGTCTCGTTTTTGAAATTGATTTATTTATTTGATGTTTTTATTTGTTTGCTTTTGGCTAATTTTATGGCGCTATATACACCGCCTCTTCCACCCCTTGACCAAGATCCTCCCTCACTCAATCAACACTCAAACTTAGACGGGTTTTTGTTATAAAATTTTTTTTTTTTGGTTTGAATTTCGGTTTGAATCCATGTCCAAATGTTGTAGCATAACAAATGTATCTGCGCCACCGTTGAGAGATGCGTTTGTGCCACATAAACTAAAGGTGTTTAAAGGCCAGAAGAAAGATGCGGCTGCTGAGGCCAAACAAGTTAAGACGCCCGCCCACCAACGCCCATAACAGACACGAGTGCCCCTTGCCACTTGGACCTCAGTTTATCTTGCCTTTGGCAAATCCCCAGCTTCCTACATGTCCATGACAACCAACTAATGCCCTGCTATCAGCCCAGACCTGAGCGGAAAGAAAATATAAAAAAGTAAGCACACCAAACCTGAAAAGGTTGAGCCTGATAAAATAAGCAATACCCTATTCACTTTTACAACTCGTTGACTTACTTTGACTTTGGTATATTCTAGCTTCTTTTTGGTCTTTATATACAGTATATGAAAATATATTATATTATTAATTAAGCTTGTTTAAAAGGTGCATAAATTATTATTAAAAAATTTATAAGTAATCCTAAATATTAAGATACATTTTTAGTCCTGCTGCCTGTCATACCTAATAACCTGCAACTTATTTTGATTATTTGCTTGTGAACAGAGGGTATAAAAAGTGCATCATCATTATCATCTACTCCCCCTCAATAAGAAGCGGAGGAGTCGCTGCTCAACTTGCAGCTGCTGTGCATTTGATTTGAAGCGCTTCTCGTTTACGTTTAATTGAGTTTATTGATGCATATTTGAAGTCAACATCGATTGGTAGGCGGTGAGAGGGGCTTCTGCAGGAGTTTGGGGCACCACTCGAAAGTGCAAAAATGCAATTAATTAAGCGCATTTATTTGCACACTCAATGGGCCGTGCGGGAATCGAACGCGTGCCACGAGTCGAGTGCCCCATGGATGCATTTAAAGGAGATGAATGGCCAGTGGCACAGTATGCAAAAGTTAAGCGGTTATACACAGATAAAAAAAATATATATATTTATATAACATAGTTAGATAGTTTCTGATAGTTTTTGAAGAGGATATTTAAACTAATCTTCTTATATAAATTTTCTCATTGTTCAAATACAGAAAAGTAAATATGATTTATTATTATTATATTTATATATAAATAGTAATTTAGTTGATTCTTGCATTGTATTTTCTGTAACCAACATAAAGCAAACCACCTTTACTAGTAGTAGCTTAAAAGTTCTTTAAAAGTTCGTTTAACCAAGTCCAAAATTATACAAATTATCATTCTATCAACGACATAAATATATCTATCAACTTCTTTGGCTTAAATTACGACAAACAGTTCGGTGATTTGTGAAATCTATATCTTGATAAAGATCTGATTTTGATCTTATGAATTCGAGCTGGGTAATTATACTGAATTATACTGAGACCAATTCGAATAAATTATTCAATGACCCCAAACTCATATAAGCAGACTGATCGCTGATCTCTGCTGACCAGTTGTTGGTAGACCATAGAAATATCTACGCACACACACCCACGAACGGACACACTCACACACATACACACACTGAGACACTCAGACACACACACACACACACCACCCACACAAACACACTGACATTGAGTTCATTAAACGCACATTGAGTTCATAATTAACGTGCAATCGAGTTAATTTCTGTTCTAACCGAAGCGGTTAATTAAGAGTGCAGACAGAGCCAGAGGCGAGACGGCATCTGGAGGCGGAGTGGTTCACGAGAGTGGCGAGTGTTAGTAAAGTAGCAGTTGTTGTTGGCAAATTATGCGCTAATGTGTCAGCAGCAATTGGATGACTTTTCAACAAATTCACATTATCCGTCTGGGATAATTCATTGGTATTCGATGGTCAGCCGATGGTCAGAGTGCATCTCTCTGTTCTCGATGGTAATTCAATTAAGTCGCTGCCATTGGCCTGGTCCATTGTTTAGTTTGTTGAACCCGTTGGCAAACTGTTCGATTCAGTTTGGTTTGGTTCGATTCGGGTTTGGCTGCGGCTGCTTATCTTTAGCCATTTGAGTGAGAGACTGCCGACTATAAGCCTGCAGTCCACTCCAATGAGTGATCCGCTTTAATGTTAATGCCCACCACGAGAGAAAGAGACTGAGACACCGGGCCGAGGGGAACGGGGAGTCGGAGCTTAACCCGCATCGAGATGTGCAAATGGAGCGCCCGCAGTTCCACGACACCATAAACCAAGTGACTTTAGTAGCTCAGCGGCTCAGTGGCTCAGTGGCTCAACGGCAGGTGGTGTGCATGCCAACAATTGGTCAGCTGTGCTTAGCGAGGATGGGTCAAAAAGTTTTCAATTCAGATAGTTATTAATTGTATATGAGAAATTCAAATTCAATAATTTATAGAATATTTCCATTATGATGAACTTTAAATTGATTGAAAGACACTTGTTTAAAATGATGACGAAGCTGGCAGTATTGATTAAGGTGCATAAATATCTTCAAGAACAATAATTAATAATATATTGACTGTATAGCAGACCAATTTGAAACTGCATTTGAATATAATATTTAAACGCCAATTATTTAAATATCTCATTTTGTTTTTCCCCACATATTTGTCAAGCAACCCTCTTGCTGTGCATTCCCCAAAGTGGCTTAACGTCAGCGCCTTTCAATGCGTCCTGCTTATCGATGTTGCCTCATGAAAACGACTAATATGCCCAAGTGCATTTGCATGCGAAGCAAAGCTCGCATCGAAATGGAATTTAATGTCGAGACTCAAAGCTGAAAACTCATCGCACACAACTCACAGAAAAGTGTGAAAATTATAATAGATATCAATAAAGTTGTCGGTGCTCTGAAAGCATTACGTTTTTAATTGCTGCCAGCCGAGTGCTGCATAAAGTAGCAAATCTTATGATTTCAATTAACGGGGCAGTGATGCGTGGATCAGCACGACTATCTGCACCGCCATCAGCATCAACATCAGCACCACTCGTACAGCAGCGGTTAGTTAGCTGAAGTCCTTCTGCTTCATATAGCATTAAATTACGTTTTTATTTCGTTTGCCGTAAACCGGAAATTGCGACATACGCACGGAAGTCAACTCAATAAATGGCCGACGCTCCATTGCCCTCCACCTACCCCCACCTGACACCGGCTCCCCGCTGTCAGCACTCCACACTGCGTACGAGTTACAGAAACTAGTTACACAAATTGCAAATAAAATCAAAAAAAAAAAAAAAGAGAAAGAAAAAAGGAGAAAATCAGAAAGAAACTCAATAACATTTATGAAACTTGAACTGTCCGAAAAGCGCAAGCAGAGTCTACCCCACAAGCCACCCATTTCAACCACTGCCTCGAAATAATCCAAAAAATTGAACAAGAAATGGCAAAAAAATTGTTTTTCAATTAAAAAGTTTTTTTGCTGCTGCATGCAGACAAATTTGGCATTCAATTTGCCCACAGGACAGTTAAGATTGTGTGTACAGGTGTGTGTGTGTGTGTGTGTGTGTGTTTGATTTCATGTACATACATGTGTATATGACAGACCAAAAGAGTTGATAAGGGGGAAGAGTGGTTAAATCCTGAATCAGGTGTGCAACTTGTGTAAGAATTGTTCAGCATTATGAAATATAAATGCTTTCACAGTTGTAAATTTGTTGTCTTTATTTTGAAAGCTTTGAAAATTTGTCGAAAAGCATTTCTCGATTTCTTTAAAATATTTCTGCTGCATATCGTATAAATTTCATATAAATGTGATCCTATTCTTGCTATATAATTTGATACATCGAGCATGCTTCTTTGATCATAAAGTCTAATTTCTTAATCTAAATTGAATAAATTTAATTGTAGATATTGCTTACAAATAGATTATTCCTTTTCCGATAAGCTATTTCCTCGCTATCCACTGCTATCGCATTTAATTAAGGGCCACACACAAGGTGTTCAAGGTGTTAAATACCCTGTCTTCTCTCTGGATCCAAACGCTTGTTTGCAGAGGTGATACAAACACAAGCGAACAGACCAGACCTTTTGATAAGCTGTCGTCTGAAGTTTGCTTAGCATTTAGCGCAGGGTTTACTTAATTTCATGTTTTCTTTTGTTGTTGTTGTTGTTGTTGTATATGGCCAACATTAAACGCCATAAATTATGCGCAGTGTGAGCATAAATACATATATGCATATACAATGGGGCACAAGTCGAATAAGGCTGCAGGCAACACCTGCGGCTTTCAATTTCCTGGCGACGTCATTAGGCAGTCCAGGAGCATAGCCAAAAAAAAAAATTGTCGGGCTTGTACAGTTTGTTTGCCGATAATGTCGCCCGCATAAGATTTTGCTTTCGATTTTGGTCATGCCGCGCACGTATATTGACAACTCCAAAAAACCCAAAACCGAAAATGAGCCCAAAACCCCTTGCACCAAAACCCGCTCGATAAGCCGCTTTTGTGGCGTTTGGCCATTTCTAATCTTAACACAACATTTAACAATGCTTCCTTGGCCGGCTATCTGAAAGCCACACATATATATTATATATATATATTCATATATATATATATATATATGTGTAAAGCTAACCACCCACCACCCACTGTGGAGTGCAGGCATCGCTTGGACACGTGTGCAACATTAGATTCGACTCATTGCAGGCGTCGTCTTGCTTCTTGGCCAGAGCAGCACGCGCCGCCTTCCAACTGTTGGCCAAGATGCAATTGACTTGAACTAATCCAAATATTATCGCAGCCGTGCAATGACAACAACAACAGTAACAAACAGGAACAACACAATATGATGTCGTGCGCCAACATCATTAAAAAATTGTACACTTTTGATTAATAACCAGAACGCGGCACGCTCTGTCTCAACCCCCCCAACCCCAATTTCCCCACCCGCTGCTCCTATTCATCCCCCTTGGCACACCTTAGTCGCACTTTTGGGCGGTGTTCGGCTTTTGATCAGTTGTTGGTAAATATTTGTCACTGATAGGAAATTTACACTGTCATCTGAGTAAACCAAGCATATAAAAGAAAAGGGATTCATTCGGTGAGTGATACGACAATTTGTAATTGCAGAGCTGAGTAATCGACAAAGAAGGTTGCCTCACTTGGAAACAGCGTGCCACGAATCAGATGGAAATCTATTTTTTTTTTAGAGTTTGCTCGCAAATTGCGTGGGCAGATGACAATTTGTTTGAGGATACCAATGAGGGAAAGTGGAAAAGGCAAAAGGGAAAGTTGTCTTGGACTTGTGTGTCTTAAGATATGCAAAGCAAAGAAAACGTGTCCTGAGGTGCAACAAAATATTGCTAATGAGCAGCTGTAAATGGAATCCAATATTAAATAGATTATTTTATATTTTATTTTAAATATACGTATCTTCATAATTAAGCAAATACTGTAGAAAGTTAAAATCTTCTTCTTATCTAACCGAAATAATTTTTTAAGGCCTGGCGATTTGCTCTTGGTTTAACTTTATTACTCAATGTTGAAGCATTTTACATTTGAATACCATCAGTTTGATAATATTCGATATTGTAATTTTGTTCCTTTTACATTTTTTAAAATAATTTCTATTTTATATAAATATAAAATAAAAATTCCAAAATAAATTGTCAGCATTTTGTATGTACATATATATAACTATATAGTTATGTAACTTGGCTTGTCTTTAATCAGTAAATCGGACTTTCGTATAGTTTATTTCATGCCGAATGCAAGTTGTGAAATCAAGTTCTAGATCACATGGATGTTTAGATCTAGTTGATAAATGTTAGCATTAACTTTTGCATTAGTTCGACGCCTCATTGCACATTCCTTTCCAATTATAATTTTCATAGCATGTAGGGATTAGGAACTGTAGGTAATATAACAAATTTTGTGTGTGGAAACGCTGTCTGTGGCCATCGCCGGCTCATTAGGCATAATTTATGAATGCCGCCTCAATAAAATACGAGCGTAGTATGTAAAGTATTGTCTATGGAGGGGTTCTCAAGATGACGACAACTTTCTAAAATTTTACAAAATACAAAAAAAAAAATAATTTAATTTTGTAGCTACTTAGGCATGCGCACAATTTATAATACAATAAATCAGATGCAAATGGCTTTTACACAAACCAAGACGTCGCGAGCCAATTATTTTAATCGTTTTTCGTCAACGCAGCAACAATAAAAGAATGTGCCATAGACAGACAAAGAGAGTGAGTGGGGTGGAAGGGTGGTGGAGGGGGGAGGGAACCACTCGGATTAAGCAATTCGGTGTGAAGTGCTTGGATGTGCTCTTTACTGTCGAAGAGCTTTCAACACCCAGTCAAAATGCTTTGACAAGCTCCACACTAAAGGAATGCAGTCTTAATGGTATTTGATCTCTCTCTCTCTCTCTCTCTTTCTATGTCTGTCTCTCTATACACAAATACCAAAAATTACTTTCACTCTATTCAACGTATATGCTCCTCATCCCCAACACGTAAAACACAACTCGAGTAGCGCGTTTCATTCGCTTCGGTGTGTGTGGATTGGAGGCGCCGCTTGTTAAGTTGAACTAGCGATACAAACAAATTATAAAATGCATCTATTTAATGACCCCAAAGCGAACAGGTGACCATAGAAAGGCGTCGCTTAATCATCAAGTGTTAGTAGGTTAATGAAAAATTACCATGTGTATCGAAACTGCTTAGCAAAAGGTTACAAAAAGGTTACAAATTATTTAACAGCATGTGAGATAAGTAATTAAGAAATGCATTCAAATTGAAAGAAAAAATCAATAATATTGTTGTGAATCTTAAACGAACTCATCAAGTTGACTGGATTTTATATGACTGAGATATGACTGAGTCAGATATCTTGCATAATGTCTGGCAAATAGAAATTGAAATAATTTCGAATTGATATACGTACATAACTGAATAGATTTAGAAATGTAATGGAAAATAACAAATATCTAATAGATCATATTTTATAATTTCAATCAAGGTTATCGAAATTTTGTCTTGAAAATTTAATAAAACTAAAATATCACATGAGATAAATATAATATTATATCAAGCTATCGAATTGTATTAAACGTGTATCAGATTTTCTCCGCATATGAACAATATTGCAGAGTGAAGAGCATATTTTTTGATAAGTTAACCAATACAAAATTTGTCTATTATATTTTCAACACTGAAGGGACATGATTTATGCATCTCTGTCAGACTTTCGATATACGTGCTCCCCTTCCCTTCCCTTCATTGCCTTTTTCCGCTGCTCAATATCAAGCTCATCTAGTTTTTCTTCTTATCACATTCAAATGGAACAGCGTCGTTAGATCACTCGGCACTTTTATGAGCGACAGGCTGACAAATTGCCGTTGCTCGAATTCAGTAGAAAGGTGGGCGCGGGGAGTGGGGGGGATAGACGAGTGCATAGGCCAAAACCCTTTTGGCCACTTTCGAGGGTCGTTGTGGCGACAACAATAATTCAAATGAGCGCCGCATTATTCAAAATCATGTGACAGTCGGCGGCGTTAACGAATCGAGTCAGTCAGTCAGTTTTAGTGGAAACCCCCCCTCCCCAGACCCTTCTACTCTTTCGCTCTCTATCTTTGTCTGGCTGTGCTTCTGGTAAAGTTGGTTTTGATTCATGGTGGGCACTCATTGTTATTATAGTGGTTGTTGTTGTTGTTGTTGTTGTTGGTGGTAGTGGTGCCTAATCGCCCTGGCGACACTTCAGCTCGTAGGCGCGTTATCCACATCATCAAGAGGCGAGTTGAGTCGAGTCGCATAGTTGCCCAGTTTGCCAGACCGTAACTAAAATGAGATGCCAAACAAAATGCAATTACTGCTGCCTGCGTCCGCTCTTTAAGGTAAAACGGGTTAGGTACGGTTGATGGACTGGGCAGCGAATAAAATTCCTTATCGCGCACATAGTCAATCGGCTGAGGTGGAGAGATGGAGATGCAAGGAAAGAGGGGGCCAAGATAAGTGCCGGCAACAAAAGGCGATGCAGCAATTAATCTTCGCTTCTGAGTTGCCTTCAAGGTGAATTGTGTGGCATGCGCCCCCGGGGCAAAACACATATGTGCGTCTGTGTCTTGACTTATCTTCTACACAGTGGAAAAAACTCAGCTAAAATCTTATTAACTTTTGGCGATTATTTCAAACAGTTCCAAAAATTAAATTCAATGAAAGCGAAATGTGTAAATGTAGAAAATTATTCTTTTAACAAATGTGATATTACAATAAAATATACAATAAGTAAATTTTATACATATATATATATATATATATAAAATAATAATAAAATAAATTAAATATTTCTAGCATTAAATATTGATGTAATTATTTAAAAGAATTCCATAAAATGATTATCACTTGGTAAACAAGTGGTTTTTTTTACTGTGTACAGGCACAAGCTAACGCAGTTGGACTGCATTCAACTTTAACTTATTGAATTATAAATTATTGTGGGTCCCATTTTGGCAGAAAGACCTTTTTGGCGAACGTGGCCAACAAACTTTGGCCATTGACAGCTATTTTTTGGTTGGCAAGACCCAAACTCTCGCCTCTCGAACCCAAATAATTTGCCTTACGATATTTGCCTGCCTGTGCGCCGGTTACGTGTGAAAAACTCAGTCAGGCGTAAGTGCGTCCGGGATTTTGGTATCTGGTTTGGGTTTTAGGTTAGGTTAGGTTAGATGCTGAGCGTATGCTGGGGATTTACCTTGTGGGCAGTGGTGTGTGAGAGATGGATAGTCGTCTAATCACCTGGAAGTAATATCTATCTATGCGATTTATTGATTTCGTCTGACATTGAAATCCAACACGTTGATAACTCAATTTGCCATGCCAAATTCAATGGCAAACCAAAAACTAACCCCAGTAAATTTGTGAATCTTTCTTCGGATTTGCAAATTACAAGTTTTGAATGCGTGACGAACTCAGAAACCGAACAACAACTTGACCCACATTTTTGTAGAGTTTCGAATTTTGAGTTTTAAAGTTTCAACTTTGTGGTTTGCTGTTGTTGTTTTTCTTCTTATTTTCTTGTTTTTTTCATTTCCACTTTTATCTTAAGTGCACTTTAAAGCATTTTATTTATTGCACGACTTTTTCTTTCTTTCTTTCCGAAAGTGTTTCATAACTCAGATCCCCAATTCCAAATCCAAGTCCCAGGCCACGACACTATGGACCACACGTCGCCATTGTCAAGTGTCTCCAGTTTTAGATATGATGGTACCCATCGTTGTGGGTAGCCAGGCAGGCAGGCAGTCAGGCAGGCGGCCGCGTGTGTGGCTTTTATTGTCTTCCCATAAAAAATGAAACAAAATGAAATTTACTATTTGCTCATCATTTGTTGATTTTTTTTATATTCATTTTTTTTTTATCTTTCAGGGTCTTTGCCTCTAATTGCATAGAAATGCGCTCACATTAAACTATATGCTTTCTAATATTCGCCGAGTTCTGTTTCGGTTTTTTTTTTATAGCTAACTGAGGGTCGCTTAGAGTGAGAGTATCTGGGAGTCTGGCATTTATGACTTGCTTTGTCGCTGCTCCGATTTGGGATGAGCTCGTTGTCTTATTGTGTTTGTATTTCGGTTGATGTATTTGAGATAAGGGCGGAACTGATGTCTGACCTTTTGGCAACTGTGTTTCTCGTTCCTCCGATTCATCATTTGTCGGCCCGAACTTGACCCCATTTCGCTGGCAAGCGGTAGATAAGTATTCCCACATTTAGTCCGATCTTGTTTGTTAGAATTCGATTGTTTCACAAGTTCTATAAAGCAAAACTTGCGTTCACATTCTGACTGAATAAATCACACATTATTATATATTTTCCCAATATTAAAACTTGCTTAGTTCTAATTAAGCGCAAGCGATTTAATCAACTGATATTGTCTTGCGAAATAGTCTTTGCTCTGCTGTGCTTTTGAGTTCCATTTGCACTGTATTTGTTTCCAATTCGGGTAGCAGGAAATTTGATTACGCAGGGTATCCCAATTTGATGCATACCCTTGATGTGGACATACTCCAGGTATCTATATTAACAGGTAAGCAATCTCTTTCACAATTAGCTGCCATTGATTGGCCTTTGCAAGTTCAGTTGGTGTTGGTGTCAGCAAACAGCAGCAAAGCTTCAATCAACATTCGGTATATTGGTATTATTCGAATTAACGGATGTAATCCACAGTTTTGTGTTCCAGTTTACGGCCTCAAGTGGATCTTCACTTACAGAAACATTTTTTTATACTAAGATTTATTCTCTACAACAAATGCCTAAAATACAGCGTTTTTGTTTAATAACAGTATTATCGATTTTCTTTAGTTGCGGACGTATCATCATTTGTACAGACGTGAAAACCTTCGGCCAGGTAATCCAATGGCTAACCAGACTATTCAGATTGCTGGATAGATAGATAGGTAGATAGAGTTAAATACATTTAACAATAAGCTGGACAACAGTTATATACCTTCCGGCTCCTTCAAATTTGTTTCCGATCCACCAATTTGAGTTGGGATTGTCTTCGGTTGTAAATTCCTGACCCACAGCCTTGCTAAGAGCATCACCAGCATCGCCGTCATAGACATCCAAAGACTTTAACTTGTAGTTCTCAGATTTGTTGCCAATCAAGAAATGCTTATAATGAGCATAGCGAGTATCGCCATCCGAATTTTGAAGAATTATGTACAACTCGTGAGGCTTATCATATGTCAATTCGTGCAGTTTACGCAGACCAATGAAGAAATTGGTTGAGTTGTTGCCAAATCCCTCCTCATGGCTTACAATTCTTTGCTGAAAGATCGGATTGTTATCGATGCGCCTCCATATAACAGTCCACCCGGGTCCGGTAATACTATCACCTCCGCATGTTGAATTCAATGTATCGTTGAGAGTGGGCAAACAAAGATCTGGTTCAATTCTTAAGAGTTCATCTCTATAGAGATTTGAGTCATTAGTTAACTTATTTATTTTTCGCAATTGGTGTTTTGCTTTAAACTCTTTATCATATTCGTATATTTTCATTTCAGAAAGGATTTCAGCTATTTCGTTTTCCACTCTTCGGAACTCATCTTGTTTCTTCGAAATATTCTGTTCAAACTCTTCAAGTTGCAAATCGAGTTGTTCCATATCCATTGACATGATATCGTCAATTATAGCCAATATACTATGAACTGAACATGTCAGCAATATAACCAAGGGCACTGCCAAGATTTGCATTATGTGTATGGACTTTTTTCTATATCTGCTTTTAAATAAATGCGTGGCACTGTTTACTTAGCTGAGAATCAAATCAAACTAACAGAATATTTCAATTGTATTTTTTTTTTTGCCTCTGCATATTTATTTAATCAATAGTATTTATGTATTTATGTATATTTGTTTATTTTACTCTAGCTTAACATATTTATAGAGTTTATATATATTTTTAGTACTGATAACTGTTTGATGTCAAATTTAATAAGAGCTTCTATACGGATTATAAAATACTCTGAAATAAATAAATGATATATTTGAAAATTTATTGTGCGATGTCATATTTTTAATACGAATCTTTTTAGTTTAATACTAGTTGATATACGTTTTTTAAACAATTGGAGCGGAAGCCAAATATGTTTTTTTTTAATACATATATATATATATATATATATATATATATAATAAAATTGCAACTTTATCGCTTGCACTCCAAAGGTTGCTTCAAAATGCATTTGGTTTGATATATTTATGTGTGGTCTTTCCAATTTTAATGGGCCACTTCAATTGAAATTTGATGCTACATGTTGCCAGCTCTTCAGTTTCAAGTGACAAGATGAGCTCAAAGTATTTAGTATTTCGATTTTATTTTTTGTTTTCAAAAGTCTGCCTTATCGGGTCAGAGCGTGTCATGTGCTGATAAGCTTCACGAGTTTACAGAATCAATTTGAAATTACTTTTATTTTCCTATTTTTTTTTAACGAGTTCTTTTGTTGTCGCCTCAACTTTTTCAACCCCACAAAACAGATGCGTTTCCCACCAAAGTCCAACATGCAATTTGCAAAATGTGTTGAGTATCTTTGAGATTAGAGAGTGAGAGTGAAAGAGAGGGTGGAGCAGAGGGGGGGTGATTGATTGATATTCGAGCGGGCCGCTTCCACTGCTGTTTACCAAAGTGATAACGTGGCTCAGATTATGTTGTGATCCGATCACTGGCGCAGCTACTCAATGAATGTGTGTGTGCATCATTTTTCACATCACGTGCCACACGCGGCAAGAGCTGCCAGCAAATTGCGACATTTTGCAACATGCGTTTCGTCCTCTTAAATTTCAACAATTGTCGCATCGAGTGGCCCTTTTCCCGTGCCCGTTTTCACGGCTTCCCCCGTCCCCCAGGATTCTCCTGCCAGCGGGAGGGAGACTGCAATCCCCCGCCTGCACGTCTGGCGGCGCATCAAAGCAGCTGCGGCATTTGGCAAGCATTTGCTCAGCCGAGCCAGCAAACGTTGCCAGAAATATATACGCCGAAAATCCTTAGTCTTGTCTGCGGCTGCCACTCATATTTCTATCCAGAGCAGAGAGCCTTTCAATCCATTCCATATCATATTCTTGGGATTCGTTTTTTCTTTTGGCAGCTCTTCTGCGCTCTCAATGCGGCAATAAACGGAATTAATATTCCAAATTAGCTCGCTGCAGTTGCGAATAGTCAAAAGCAAAAGTTGAACAAAAATAAAACATAAGCTCGGTTGGGTTATGGGATTATGCTATGGAACTTAAAGTCGGCAATTGCATACTGAAAACTTTATAATTATAAGTGCTTAAATTTAACGAAATTACTTAAAATGATATCCTGTCTAAACAGCAATAATACTTATTCAAACACTCTTTCTTTGTATTATATTAATAGTATAATAAAGTAGCTTCATTAGTTGACTTTTTATTTGGAGCAAGTATAATATGAATATTATTCTATATATGGGTATGTTTAATACAGTTTTAGTATATTTTCTATTAAAGCAAATACTCAAATGTAGAGTATGTGAGTATGAAAAACCTTTAACATAAAACTCTAATATGGATCAATTTATAATTTTCTTAAGATTCTGTTTCGCAAGCTTGTTGATTTATTATGTCTCCTACTGCAACTAAATATGTTGGAAAACATCAATGATCAATGTAAGTAGCTGCAAAGTTATTACCACAATTTACCACCCTGCACCACAGATCCCACAACCCTCACCCACCTCAGCCCCTTGGTCGGGCAGCTAGCAATCAGTGAGCATTGAATGTCGTTTTGCCGTTGCCGGATTTATGCGTCATTATTTTGTTTAATCCCCGGGACCGCGGCGCTGACCCATGTGAAATAGGGGCAACCAACACGCAATCGAAATAGATTATTTTTTTTTTGGGTTTGCGGCATTTTTGCGATGCGCTCAAGTGCGAAAAACAAAAACAACAACTTCAAATTGCTAATGGAAAACTGTGAAAAACTAAAGCTGCACGCATGCATATGTGAATTAAGGGGTGGGGTGGGGTGTGGTGGTGAGGTGTCTAGAGGGTACTCAGTACTGAGTAGTAAGGAATGAAATGGTCACATTAGCCGGATGTTCGTCATGGTGGTGACCAGCTGCTCCTGATGCATCCTCCACCCCTCTCCTACTCTTGCCAAATGAAATTTGCAAACAATTGAAAATAAATTTGTTCAACGAATTTGACTTTGAAGTGTATATTAGTGTGTGTGTGTGTGTGTGTGTGAATGCTGAAAATAAAGACATTTTTCAACTTGATTACTAGGCTACATTGTTGCCATGGGGCAACGCCTACACACACACACACACGCACACAGTGCCTCAAAAAAGTACAAATCACTCAACAAGTCGCCGGCTGCGGCACATAAATGTCTCACAGCAAAACTGCACTTTAATTGCCCAACTAAAATGAGAGGCGCTTCAAAAACTGACAGCCGATGCCGGCGGAAGAATAGCAAAATAAAAAAACACACATTTCAAACATAAAAACTGCTTGAATTGGAGATGCCCTGTAGCAATTCATAAATATCTTGAAAAACTCTTATCAAATAATTTATATAAAGTTTTTATGTGCTTTATGAAACATGTAAAGTATGGAAATTGAAAATGATAAAGATCTTTTATAAATATCTGTAATAATATTATCAAAAACTTACATCATTTCAAAATGGATTAAAGTATTTATATATAAATATTGTATATATCTAAATATATAATTTATATATATCCATTATCGCATTTAATCAGGTTAGAGGGAAGATGAAATCGAAAATGTGATATTAGACTTAGAAGTGCATTTGATTTTCCATTCAACAAATGTTTATTCATTTTACAGATACCCGACTTTCACTAATTTTAATGGTTACAGGGTATACAAAAAAAACGGGCACAGCGACAACAATCCGCGCGATTAGCTCGTAAAACTGCGGCATAAAGTAAAAGGTTTTGGGTTTTGAAAAATATTATGAAGTAAACATGGATCAACTTGGAGCTTAGAGCTTGGAACATGTCATACACATAGAGCCCTCCCACAGATGCAGATGCAGCACTCCGTTGCCCACATGTGTTCCGGGAATGGGAAATGGGAATCGGAATAGGAATGGGCATGGGTATGCCTATGAGTATAGTTATGGATATGGGAGGGAGGGAACTGTGCCGCGTGCCGCATATATGTATGTTGGTACACGTGTGCCATAAATTTTATAGCATGATGTTGCATGTAGCAGCATGCAGCATGTTTGCCTGAGTCTCGCCTTTCCGGGTACGCTCTTTGAAGACGCTGTCCAGTCAAAGGTCGTTGCATCATCAAGCTGCTGACATTAATGCCCGCTGTCCGGCTAGCTAGAGACGAAAGTCAAATAAGCATGAGAGTTCTTAAGTGTTATGAGGATATATGTACATCTGGATATATATATATATATATATATATGTATATATTTGGATTATTTGTCGCCAGCGATTTGTGTCGCCCACACAAACTTGCAATTACGCTGTTTATTCTAAATGACAAGAGCCAAATGGGAAATGCATACAAATAGTCATCGCTGCTTGTAATGCTCGCATGCACTGCCACAAAAAACCAAGTCACCAACCAAGCCTGGATAGCCAAACACCAGCAAACATCATCATCATCATCATCTTCTCAGACCCCATCATCAACAGCAACATCGGCATCGTTATTATTATCCTTTGTCAGTGCATGCAAACATGCAGACATGGATGAAAAATGGTAGGAATCAAACGGCAAATAATGCAGACAACGACAATGCCAACAATAACATAAGTAGAAAGTAAATATTAACTATGGCATACCAAATAACATCGACGAATTATTACCCTATATTTGTAGGTGATACGCTGCGATTTTATTTATAAGCCCACACAAATACTTTCTTGTCGTACATTATAGAGAAAAGATTGAATTTCATTTGTGATTTGAAAGAAATCAATTTACATTACTTTTATATTCAATTTCATCTTTACCAATTGTAGTAACAAGAAGTATATAATTCAAACTAAAAGTAACTTTATTCCTTAATTTAAAAAATATCTATAAACTTTCTAACCGTTTACAATTCATTTCAAAATTGACAAATTACTCCTACTACTACTCTCTCTTCACTTTTAAATGCGTGTACAACATTTTAGGCTATTTATAAGAATATAATTAATTTAATCGACATATACTTTATTGAGTTTCACTAAAGGATATTATAAAATTTGCATACTCTGTCCTGGGACTTATAACAATGACGCCAACAATGTTTGTCTTGTGCTAGTTTCTTGTTTTATTTTTTGCATATTTTAGCACAAAATGAAGAAATAATTTGAAATCATGAACACACACACACACACACACACACCAGTTGCAGTTGGTTTTCTATGTCGTGGTGTCAACACAATGGTACCAAATTATTTAATACTTCAAGTGTCTGAATTTTTATCTGCATCTGCTGCTGCATATGTGTATGTATCTGCATGTATCTGTGTGTAAGTCGCCGCTTTGGCTGCTGGCCGCTTTTTGTGTGTTCGCCCAGCAATTGCAAAAATTGTGAAATGTCTCTAGAAACAGCACAGAGGATGGCCGGGTGAAGGGCACACTGTGTTGGTAGCAAGCCCAGAGACATGTCATACTAAGTAAGTCGCACACAGCGTGAAGCAGTTGTCCCAGTCTCAATCCCAGTCTCAGCGCCCATTCCTCAACTGCTTTGAATGCAATCTGCAATTGCTTTTAGTTTGAATTTCATATTTAATGAAGCTACATTTCCATTGTTGTCGTCCAAAAAATTTTACGTCAATTTGATTGTGTGTGTGATGTTGCATGTTTTGCCTATGCAACAAATAAGGCAACACATTTGTTGGGGGAAAATGCCGAAATATTAATGCTCTGTAAATTGATTTTGAGTTTTATGAGATTGAGGTTTGAGCTATGAGGATTGGAAATAGGTAGCAATGTTCTCCAACTAAAGTGGGTGGTTGTAATTAAGATAGATAAAAGAGCAATATATATTTCCAAGGCAAGCGTTTTATGCTCAGTTTGAAAAGAGCATTTAAATAAGTAAAAAAGCAGAAAATTACACAATGCATTTCTGCACTTGCCTGCAGCTTACAAACGGTCGCTGACTGTGTTGTCTAGAGAACAAATCAATCCAAAACTCATCCCTCATTTTCTATTTTGAATGCTGCATCTCAATTGAAAGTTTCGCCTGAGCTTAAACTGCAGCAGAAATCAAATATCAAGGAGAGCCAACTGCTAGATTACATTTAAGTCAAACTACCCACTCGCGCCGTGCCCTCCCCTTGCAGAGCCAACCCCCTGGCTTTGGCCTTTACAGTTTACGGGCCATTGCAAGTCAGCACATTCCTGGATCATTAACTCAACGTGCAATGGCTGCACAATTCGCCTTTAACAAGCAATTAAATCGAAACAAAAAACTTGCACAGCACTCAACCACTCAGTGTAGAGAGGCACAGAGAGAGAGAGAGAGAGAGAGAGGGGAGAACACTGAGCTATCACGTCGAACAATGCAGTTTGGGAAAAGCGCCATGACATTGATTTATTTAACAATTGCAACAAACGTAAATTTTATAATTATTGCGCATGTAAACAAGAATTGTTGTTGTTCAACGAGGGAAAACACACACACACACAGAGAGAGAGAGAGAGAGAGAGTCAGCGCTTAATGGAGAGAGTTGCACACCGGTGAGCACTGAGAAAGAGAGAGAGAGAGAGAGAGATTTAATGCCAGCGAAATGTCAAAGTGAAGTGACAGCTGCAACAAAAGCGCGCATCGAGAATCTGGACAAAGACACTGACTGGGTTCCCCTGGCGCCCGTCTTTGCTTGAAATAATTACTTTTTGAGAGCACAACCCCCACCCCCACCCCTCTACTCCCACCCGCTGCCAGCAACCCCTTGGCTTAGAGCCTGTCTCCCATCCACTTTTGGGTACATCCAAGCGCATATGTCGCAGTTGCGATTTTAATTTTGAAATTTATGCTAACAGCAGTTTGAGAAACTGCAAAGCGACAAGGCAGCCGAGAAAATAAAGCTTAGTACAGAGCTGCTGAGCCATGAGTTACCCTGTAATTGGCTCTACATTATTATTTCTAATGATTGTTTTTATTAAGAAATAAATATTTATTCAGTTTTGTAGGAAGTTCTCAAGGTTAACAGAAAACTTGACAACATTTTTAAATAATACAAAATAAATATTTGATTGATTGAAGTTAAAATACTCACTTTAATATGTTTCTTTACTTTTTGTTAAGGTGTGCTACAATCAGTGATACAAGTACCCTTTTGCAACTAGACTAAAACCGATCAAACAGCAATTAAAAAATTGCAATTTTGATTAAAACCGATCGAAGAATAATCTAGATACATTTATTTGTCTCCAGCCTGTCAGCTGCAGAATGAATCAGTCGTATTCTCATAAAAGAGTAAAAGATGTCAACCACATGACTCTAAGCTGGAATTTGCACAATTTTAAGCAACCCATTTTCTGATCAGTTCCATGCTGAAAAGGGTATAAAAAAACGCAGTCGGCAGGTTGCCAAGGGGTTGCCACAGGGTGGTAGGCGTTTCTGGCTGGGTGGAGGGCGAGTTGGCAAAGTAAATGAGGCATCCGTATGACATTATTTGTGCAGCACTTTTTACGTTTTTACCCCCTTTGTGCGGCGAGTGGCTTCATCAATGGACATCCTCAGCGTCAGCCTCAAACGGCATCGGCAGGCAGCGTTCATCCTGTTCATCAGCCTCATCAACGCAAAGTAAATATTTGCATATGGTGCAGCTGTGTGTGTGTATATGCGTGTCTGTGTGCGTGTGTGTGAGTGTGTAATTTGTGGGTGGCAATGGGCGACAGCAGCACTTGGCATGTTTACTTTACAAAATGCAATAACAGTAGCAAAACGGACTACAGCAGCAACAGGAGAGTAACAGCAGGAGACAAGTTATGAGAGAGATGAGAGTGGGAGAGAGGGGAAGAGGGTAGTCTGCAGACGCAGCTAAGCAAAACAACATTTGGTTAACCACAGATAAACACACACACAGACACACACACAGACACAATAAACACAAACCACATGATATATAATAATAAGAATTAATTGAAAAGCATTCGATATGCATTTCATTCAGTCAACAATACAATCAATAATTATTTTGAAGACCGCCATCATCTCATAGAATATCAGGCACCAACGCACTCATCAAAAAAAACTTCAAACTCATCGCCCTGAACATAAAGATATGAAAGGCTAATCCTTGGAACACCTCTTTGTACAAGAAAACAACGAGCAAACAAGAATGAGAAATGCTCAGTGATGAATCATCAGAAGAATTAACTGGAAAATGAGAATATTTTTTCAAATAGTCAAATTTAAATACTCTAACCCAAATCTGATTGTTATAAATAAAGAGTTAAAAGAGTTATAGAGGAATGATATTTAAAATATAAAACAAATATAATAATAATCAAACAGCGAAAGAATATTTGAATAGGTTTTTCTCAAGAATCTAAGTTGATTTTTGAGAGTAAAACCTATTAAAAATCTCAATTTCGGATTGCGGCTGCAAGTCACATAAGCAAATCAAAATACTCTTTAGCAAGTGTTAAAGTATGTGAAGAGTTGTTAACAGCTTCCTGTGTAAGCCCGTGTCTTTTGTACGCGATTGAGATTGAGTTTTAGTTTGAGAGTGTGCCTCGATGTTGGCTCGATTATCTTTCATTGGGTTGCCATTTATCAAATGCAGTTCACAGCTGTCGCTGGTTCACAGTTAAGGGACGAATTCAATGAGATATACCACATATATAAGTGTCCTCTGCTGTCTCCAAGTGTATGCGGCCACGCCCACTTAACAGATAGAGAGAGAGAGAGACAAAGAGTGGTGAAGAGCTCGATTTATCGATAGCGAAATGTGTCCTGTAAGTGCAACTGAAACTGAAACTACACTTCAGATTCGTCACATGTCTTTTGGATTTATGTAAATAGCATTTGCGAAGGGTGTCCAAGTGAAATTGATAGTTTGTGAATGCCATCGACACGCTGCTGCTAATTAAAATGGATGATCGATGGACCAAAACTCTGGGTTAAGGGTAGCCATAAAAAAATGACGCAAATGCGCTAACGTTATCAACCCTTGAGAACCGGAAATGGCCAAGAGCAAGACTATTTGGCGAGAGGGGCGATTTAAAAGAATGCGACTCGTGTTGTTCTTAAGCCAGCTTAGCAACACTTCTTTTAAGTTGTGCTCGGCTACAGTTGCCCGTTGCCAGTTGCATGGAGATTCATAGAGTGCAATGCGAGCGAAACACGCAAATCTCTTGTGACAACATAAATAGAAACATGATTTAAGATCGGTGCTGGATCAGTGGCACATTTACAGCTGGGATTACAAGCCGGCTGCTCAGCAGCCCAGCGCGAGATGAATTCAAATTGGAATGAGTGCTCAGCTCACAGTTGGGATGAGTTCAGTTGAGAATCTCGCGCCGGGTGGTTGTTTGTAGTTTTACTCATTGTTTTTTATGCCTGCTCATCGAGGGGTTCGCATTTTTTTGATTAGCCTTCTGCGCAACGGAAATGGGCTGGCAGCAGGCCCGTTTTGTAGTTGCTTCGCATTTGTTTTTTTTATGTGCTGCTCCCATAAATTACAGCTAAACTTGGTACGGCCTTTTGTTGTAGCCATGTAATTTGGTTTGGCACGGCGGCTGTGAAGGTGCAAGGGGGGTGGGGCGAGACTCGTAATCAAAAAATAACAAACTGCGCAGGATAATTGCCGCGAGAGTTGTGTAAATTGTGTTTGGCTAAACAATGGACAAATGCGACAGTTTCTCTCTATGCAACATTCTAGAGGCAATTGGTCACAGGTAGTCGAAAAACGATCTCTTTTTTGGGGGTGAAAACTGATGAGGTTGATCAAATATTTGTTATTTGTGTGTAACATCAGAATAGAAGAGTAGCAAAGCAAAACAGATTCTTAGTAATGCAATTTGTTTATTATTATTATTATTATCTCTTATTACTATTAGACTCTGTGCTCTCCGGTATGAGTCATAGTTCTCAATCGATCATGTGCCAGAATACAATGATTGTATCTGATCTAAGGGTCCTCAAATCACTAGCTTTAAGGGTTTAAGCCCCTAGTTGGGAGAGTCTAAGTCTACTAATTGTCAGGCAATATTCCAGAATAAGTTCAGGGATCTGTCATTTTCTAGACAGCAGCATCTTTGTGTAAAGATCACGTTGTTACTCTAAACTCCCATAAATACTTCGGTAATGTAAATTGATTTGTCTTGTAAGTGTTATGTTAACATAGTTCAAAATATAAAATAAAGACTGCATCAAAAACACCTCACATCGTATGTATATCTCACATATGTATGGCTTACTCAGTGCTTTTCATATTTTGTTTTCATTAACGATGTCAATTTGAGGCATAAATTTGGAGCTTGGCTCATAAATTTGGATGCACAAACAGCTGCTGCATTGTTTCATGCCACTTCGCCCCCCTTTTTGGAAAATGCAGATGGTTGCAGTGCGTGCCTCTAGATGAAATGACAACTGCATAGGATTGTCAACTGGGGAAAGGGACTAGGGGGAAGGAGGATGAGCGTTACAGATATGAATAATGTAAATATGGCAAAGAGCAGGACTATAAAATTAGCACGAAGTGCGCCCCAAACTAATTGCATTAATATGTCAACATGCCGAGCTGTCTGCGAGTGAGTGTGTGAGTTGTGTGTGTGTGTGTGTGTGTGTGTGAATGACTGAGAGTGTGTTTGTGTTGAGTGCACGGCGCACTACTTAAGATTACACAACAGCCAGCAGCAATTTCGAAAAGTACTTAAAGTTTATTTACTTTGCGTCTGCTCGACACGCAAACATAAAAATCCAAAAAGTACAAAAAATAAAAAAAATGAAAATATTGATGAAACTGTGAGAGAAAGACGCAGGGTAAACCAAAAGGGGGAAAGGAGAGGAGGTGACGGTGCAGCTGAAGAAGCCGCAAATTAATTCAGTTGCCACCCACTTGGCAGCGTTTGTCGAGTAAAAAAATATTTTCTTTTACATTTCAAATTTGTATTTGTCTATGGTTAAATGGCTTCGAGTGCGCCAACTCAGCCATCCCCCCCCCCCCACCCACCATCCACCGCAACCCCTTTCCCACCCACCCTCTCAAAGTAAAAATGTTTGTGCTTTCCGTTTTTCTTACGACTGCATTAGGTTTTTATGATTTATGCCACTGCGATCGTCCCAAAATCAACACATTAGCAAAGAGCACGAGGCCTTTGAAGTGCGAGCTAAAGAGAAAAATTATGTGATAATTTGGCAAAATTATAAAACAACAATTAAAAATGCATTTGAGTGTCAATTGCAAATGGTCTTTTTATCGACAAGACTTCAAATGTGTCTCTTGTGTGTATACCCTGTGGCTATTTGAAGTGGTAGAGGAGGTCTCTGGCCCCTTTTGAGGCTAAGCGCTACAAGTGTTATTTTGTTGTATATATTTATTTCTGAAATTAACTTTTCCACAATTCTCCAAACACTTTACAATTATTTATCTCGTATTTATCCGAAATATTTCAAAACAATTGAATGAGAAAGATGGGAATGAAAATTGTATTAAGCCAGGGTATTTCATCGGCTAATACTCTTGCCTTTAAAATCTAACTTATTATTTCTGTTCTGTTTCCGTTTTGAGTTGTCTCTCTGACACATAAAACAACATGAGCATGAAAACTGAAATTTATGTATTTTCTTGAAAGGGTTCATGCGGCGTATGCGCTATTCGCTTCGTTACGCTGCATTTTTCGTTGCACAATCGATCATTTTCTTTTTTCATGTTTTTTAAGTGCTTTTTAGTGCAACTTCTGGATATAAAACAAAAAGAATATTTCTTCAAGAAAATTGCTAGTACAGAAAATAAAGGGCGAGTAATTGAATTTAATCAAATAATGAAAAATGTGCTGTGAGTATTAAATTGTTTTAAATACGATTCAAGCACATTCGATATCGAGCGTGCAACTTAAGTATTATATCAGGCACTTCTCTTTATTTTTGTATGTCCAGCAAAATTTGTATCTTCATAAATCTGGAAAGTTTACTGAATTGTTCGTCGGCGTATCGAAATGAAAATAAACGATCTTTCGCAGCCGCCCACAATAAAAATAATAATAAGGAAACTGGGCGCTGTCTACACAAATACAAAAAATAATACAAATTGTGCCCCATTGAAGTAAGAACAAATTGTATGTATATAGTACACAGATGTATATAATTTCGATATATTCTTGCAACATATCAAGTCGAAATTTTCGCTAATTAAACTTAATATTGACAAATGATGGCATTGGACAATGTCAAGAGGCTGCCATTCCCATGCTGATGAAGCTGGTCTGAGCTTTGGGTTTCCGTTACGTTATGCGATGCCCCCCAAAAGTGTTGACAGATCTGTGGATGCCGCATGTGTCGATGTAGCCGCCTCCGCTGATGGCGACGCCACTGCTGCTGCCACAGAGACTTCTGTAAATGATGCATGTTTAATTGCCGGCGCATTAATTAAATTTTGGTAGAGCGTGGTCTTTCTTCCACTCTAAGTGTGTGTGTGTGTGTGTGTGTGTTTTGTTCTCATTTGCATAAGCAGCACAGTGGAACCCACACAAGCATCGTTGTTTTCGCTCTTTTCGTTCTTACAGATATGCCCAATAAGTCTGTCAATGCTGTTGCCATCAATTGACTTGACATCAACTTGCTTTTTTCCTGTAGAAACTATTTTGTGACTGTGTCAAAAACGTGTGAAGAACAAAACGTCTTATAGCTAAATAAAGTGTGTTCTGAAATGCTATGTTATTCAAAGCGAACAGATGATTTTTAAAACTTCTGAACCTATTTCAAATTGGCTTTTATTTAGAAGTACTAAAAATACTTCGAGAAAACGCTCACTGTGTATAGCTGATAACATCATTAAATAGATATATATTAACTTACTATACTCTTAAATCCAAATATTTAAAATAGTCTGGTTTTTATTATATCAAAATTTAAATATATATTCAAGAAAATATTAAGTCTCAGCTAATGAAAAAATTTAAAATGTATCCTACGAGAAATTCACCATTCAAGTTACTTTTAGAAACAATCAGTTGATTGTTTTTAAACGGATTATTATTGATGCATTTGAAAATTCATTTAACTTTGAGCAAAATATGACACTGAGAACTTTGACACTATCCCTAAGTGGCTTATCATAGTTTTTACGATAGACATTGTGCATTACTGTCGACCAAAATTGATGTTTCCAGCCTTCAGTTACGAAATTCACATACATATCAATTAGGCAGTGTCAAAATCGAGATTGCTGTTGCCAACTTGACCAAATATGGAATGGTTTCCGTTCGGTTTTTTGAGTTGTGGTGCGAAATTGCGAAATGCAGTTTACTTGTTGGACACGAAAAGGCTTGTGGCCACAGCTAAAGCAAATCAGACAGCAGCAGCCAAAGCCCGAAATGAATTGGTAATTTATTATGCGGCGTCATGGCGTGGGCTAATTAATGGCCGACGGATCGAATCTGGGCAATGTCAGCGCTTATCGGACGCGTTCGTTCATCGACAGCATTTGCCAAATTAATGCAAATCATGCGACCAGCAGAAGATGCTGCTGGCCACAATGACAATGACAATAATGATGATGATGATGAGGATGATGATGTGTTGTTAATGATAACACAGATGATGATGATGATGATGATGATGATGATGATGATCATGTGGCATGGCGTATCAATGCCCGCCTAATGAGTCAAGTGGCCAAAGGATTTTGTGGGTGCGTTTGTCTGGACGTCGCGACGTGGGTCACTGGCTAATCCAGGCCAGATAAATTGTATAAATTGTATGCTGAAAATGAATCATGGGCCAAACACGCAGACACGCAGAGACGCCACAACAACAAAAACATTGTTAGTGTCGTCTTAGACTCAAGACAAGGCGATAAGACGAACACACAATCGAGTTTCGAGAGGGATGAGTTTACATTTGATGCTGTGTATGCGTATATATACAATAATTATTCATGCAGTCATTCATTCATTCAATCATTTAACCATTTACTCATTCGTTGCGAGGAGTGGCACGTTCAAGGTGTTGCCTATTGTTGCGGCTTCTGATGCGCATTATTTGTTTAATTAATCATGTGACAATCGCACCGATTGCGGCGTCAAATACAATTGTATCTATGAGTGTGTGTGTGTGTGTGTGTGTCTAGCGGCCTTTGACTTCACTTCAAAAATTCACGAGTTGGCTTTGAATGCGTTTTGATTGCTGTCGTCTGAGAGTTTCAGTTGCAAGTCAAGTGTCCAGTGGGATCTGTAACTGCAAGTGCAACTGCAACTGCTTCTGATTGTCTGTGTAGCTGCATCTTCTTGTGACTCATACTCAGATATAAAAACATTACATAGGCATGCTTATATATCCCAATATCTGTGAGACTAATAACATTACTATATTTCTAAACCTTGAAATCGATATGTATCTATCTAGCTATGCATGTGTGATTCTAAATATTCAATTGCTCATATGTATCTGCAGTTATTGTCTCTCAATTGGAAAACATCTTTGCACTGACCTCCAAGTTGTTTGTCTTCCACTTTTCAGATACTTTGTGTGTGCAGACACAGACACACACACAAATCAATATGTCGAAATAACTGTAAACTGCAAAAGGATGCTCGAATGCAATAAAAGTGTCGCTTAACCTGAGTTTTGTTATGGCCATCAATTGGGAACGATGCAATTCAGCTGAACTGAAACTAAGTCACTGATAAGATACTCAACTGGACATGCCAGGTTAACTAGCCAGATGAAAGAGGAAAAAAGAAACGCCTTTTGCCTTTTTTTTTTGTTTTTGTGTATTATTACCCAGGTAGCATCTACACGATGAGGCAGCGACTTATTCATAAAACGCTTGCACAGCGTTTGTAAGAGAGTAAAGCACGTAGTTGCTGCTGCTGCTGCTGCTGCTGCTGCTGCTGTTCCTGTTGCTGACTGTGAAAGTGTGAAACGTGTCCGAGGAATGCCAATGAATTTGTGTTTTATTATTTTTTTTTTTGTTCGCCCCGACACTTGACGTTGCCAAACATGAGGCAATCTGCAAGAGACGAGTCGTGAAGGGGCATAGGGGCATAAGGGAGGCGGAGTTACTGTCGCCGGAGTTGAGTTACACGCATGCAGTGGCCATAAATAAATGCGAAATGCATTAAACGAACGAGGCAACAACAACAACAACAACAACAAGGCAACAACAGCAGCAGCAGCAGCATTTACTGTTGTACTGTTGCCCAACTCACGTCGGCGTAATTAATTAAAGCATTAAGTGCTAATTTTACGACAACTCGATTTGTGCGTCAGTCCCCAAAACTCGAAACCCCAACCCAACTTGGGCCCAGGCCCTTAGCCCCCTTCCGTTGTGCCTGTTGCTGCCACACAAAATGCAATTTGCATGCTGCCATCAAGCATTGGAATTTGGCAGACACGTATAGGAAGCGAAATGTCTCGGCGGCTGTCAGCGAAGACAGGCGACAGTCAGAGAGCCCAAAACTGAAACAAGTTGCCTGCCCAACAGCCCTCCCCGACTCCCCCCACTCCCCCATATATCCCACACATACATACGTTGCCCGATCTGCGATACAACAGTCAATAGCGAACAGCGAACAGCAAACAGCAACAACATTTGTTCAACTTTTCAACTGTCGCCAAGATTTCCATCTGACTTGCTGTTTGTCTTCTGCCCTGCCTCTGCCCCGCCTTCTGTTTCCTCCCATTCCTCTCGTTCCTCTTGTGGCATCCTCCCTGGCAGATCGTCGCAGTTAGCACTTCATATTTTCAGCGGCCTTTTGTTTGCTTTGATGTTATTTTTGGTAATACAACATGGAGAGAGAGTGAGTAGGGGGAAGGAGCGGAGGAACGCTCGGTTGTTGTTGCTGTCACACTCACTGACTGAGAAGATACCCAGCAATTAATCATATGCATTGCTTTCTTCGCCAGCCCAGACACTTGCCGACCTCTTCACAATCGCACAATTGATGCCAAATCGAGAGGGCATGTGAAATATGCAATGGGAAATGTCAAATGACAACTACTTCAAAATGTACAAAACTAACAAAAATAAAGAGAAAAACCAGGAAATTATCCGTATGTCGATTTTAAGTAATGAAAGTGGCAAATCGATGAGAAAGTTGCCAATGAAAGCTAAGCTTAAATCTGATTTTGTACACTTGTTTCAATTATTTAATAAAATATTTTTATATATAATATGTTCTACGTCTACAACTAATTTCTTTCCAAGCATTTTATTAAGTTTTATTTAAACATTGCCTCTTCTAAATATACTTGTTAAATAATTGGGGGAACATTTAAATGTAAAAATTTCTAAATAAACCCATTGCCAATTATTATTTTTACATTAGAATAACAAGAATAAATATTCGAACAATTCTTTATTTAACTAATAACTAAAAACATAATTAATATATAAATGGAGTGTATGAAAATATATCTTTATTTTTTCAAAGCTATTTATTTGTTAGTGCCTGCAAATTTCTGCTTCTGAGCGAAGCATTTCTCTCGCCCTGCATTTAAATAAAAATATCGCAAAAGTCATTAGATTTAATGATTCTCTACTTTTTTCTAAAAAAAAAAATTCAAATGTTAGTTTAGCAGCCCGCACATTCTTGACTATAAAAATCTCTGCGCATTTCTAGTTGCTGTGACATTTACCTCTTCAGCAGCAACAACAACAACAACGACAACAACAACGACAACAACAACGACAATGACAACAACAAGACGAACAATAATAAAACCAGAACCTGAAGTGCTTATGTGCAACAATGGGCCATTGGGCTTAGGCCATGCGAGAGGCGAAGCGAAAAGAAATGATCAAAAATTTATCAGCTTCATTGTTACTTTTATGCCTTATAGACGCCTATTAAAGGATTATAAATGATGGGCTATCTTTTTAAAGGGGGTTCTTAGCTAAGGGATTTGTGGCTGCATTTTAAAATGCAGTTTTAATGGGAATTGCGCTTAAAGCGAGTGATTTGTCTTAACTTATCTGAAGTTGTTTAAGCAACGTTTGCGACCTTCTCTCGTCTTTATTGTGTTGGCAGCCGCTGTAGGTAAATATTTTAATACATCTGTAGATATACATGAATTTGCTGCCGTTTGCTCTTTGATCGATTTTTGTTGCATTTGGAAGCAATGCCAGCAATTAAAATGGTTTCGTACAACAGATTTTTCGCTTGCTCAGGTAAAGAATCATTCAAATGTTGTAACACAATAGTTGCGAAAATGTCTATAATTACACAAAATGGCCCGGGTATGGATGCACAGGTCGAGGACGAGGGATAGGGGAGGTTATTGCTGCTTGCATTCACTGCATATCCGATTTGCCGATTGTGCAGGACACGAGTGTTGGTAAATAATTGGTTATGGGTCTGCCAATCCCACAGACTCTGATGGTAGCAATGTGGACTGAGGAGGGGAGACTTAAATCAAATATATAGAAAATGCCACTCGACTTTTCCCAGCCATTTGCCGGTGCGATTCAGTTTCTGTCTGTCAGTCAGTTGATTTTCCGTTTGATTCTCCGTTTTTATGCACGCATTTCGAATTTGACGTCTGTCAGATACAGATACATTTTCCATCATTTTATACGTGTGTATCTGGCTGTGTATGTGTGTCTTTTATTTAATTATTGTTGTAAATTAGTTCAGCAATATCATAAATTTCATAGCGACACGCACATAACAAATTCTTTGATGGGTGTCGCATATTTATGAAATGACCAGAAAAATATATTTTATCACAGCTCTGGGAAAGGGATTTTGAAGCTATAAAAAGCTTAAGAAAAATAATGGGAAGAATTAAAGAAAATAATGTGTATTTGTATTCAATTTGTTTACTATATTAATATAGGTAAAAAATTAAGTATGTCATCAGATTAATTATTTATTATTTTAATTAACATTTTAATTGTAAATAATTTGAAGGTATTTATGGAATAATGGACATACATTTTCACAGTTAATAACCATTTAATAAATTTGTATAAATGTCACAGAAAAAATCTACTTTTAAATTAGTTTAGATTTCATTGCAAAACTTTCTCAACTTTATGTTGCTCTCATTTCTTAAAAACCCACATAAAAGATCACTTCCTTATTGAAAAAGATTGAACCTATATTAACTTTCAAAATGCTTAAGGGCAACTTAAAATCTTGAAAATGTTCTTAAGTGATCAAGACTCTTGTATTCCTTGGGGACAACCGCAGAGTGGATTAAGTAAAACGAACTCAAATCTTAGCTGTGCAACAATAATAACAACAACAACAACAACAACAATAGCAGCAGCAGCAGCAGCAGCAGCGCCAGCAGTAGCAGCAATAACAAGTGAGGCAAAGTAGCTGCTATTAAAGAGCCTTCACTTAAGCTGGTGTGTTTGTGCAACACCCCCAACAACAGCAATAACAACAACAACAACAACAACAACAATAACAACATCAGCAGTGGAATGTTAATGTGCCAGCCAAAAGCTACAAACGTCGCCGAGTCATTAAGCGAGTGGTGGGGCAGTTGTGGGGGAGGAGTGGCGACTGGGGCCACACTCGTGTCGCTCTGTCACTGAGGTAGGTGAATGCAGAGGGGCCAGCGTATAGTGGGGAGGGGAGGGGGCAGAAGGTGAGCATTAATTTTGAAACAGTTTTCATTTTTTTTTTTTGAGAAACATTTTTCGCCGCCAAATCGATGGTGCACGCCCCCGCGCATTAGCTGACGGGGAATGGGTGTCTGGGAGCAAGAGACTTTCAGCTGTGGCCACACAATTATCTGCAGCATCCGTCAACATACTCAAGCAGATCCTCTGTTAGAAAGAGATAGAGATTGGGGCAGAGACAGAGACAGAGAGAGAGAGAGAGAAGTGGAAGAGTGTTAAGTAATGAGTTAATCTGCCCAGCCTTCGCATGATTAAGTGCTTCAAGCAGCGTTGATTTGTTTTCTGTGCAAGGAGCACAGAGGGGGCAGAAGAGGTGGAAAGTGGAAGTGGCAACGAGCTGGTATGCTGATGTATCCCGTAAATAGAAACATTTCGCATAGTCTCAACTTGGTATCCCTTGACTGATGAATTATGATTGGTGCGGCCTGAAAATTGAGGCACATTAGCGTTGTCTTCATCTCACATACCCTTTACTCAGCGAACACACATATATATATATATATATATATATACAGTTGATGATGTGTGTGATTTATGTATGTAGGTATGTTTAAATATGAATATTATGAAATTTCGTATTTTGCTAATAATTATATGTTAAAGACTATATATATATTTACATACATATATTTTCGAATGTTATAATAAATAATGTATAATTTAAATACAAGAAATTTTTTTAGATCAGAAAAAAATATAATATTTTAAGCAATAATCAATATTTTATTCGATATATATGGGAAAATGAAAGTGACATTTTTAGTTAAATTTAATATAAATTTGAGCAAAGTATTTAAATAGAAAAGAAAATAATCATGATTTAGGAATATTCAAAATTAATTTGTTACTTATATTCATAGTATAATATATGAACAACATTTACAATTAAATCTCAAGTACAGGGTATCTGTTGGTTGGTTGCATAAGTAGAGCTAGATTTGCCAAGGATTTATCGCTCAAATTAAGTTAATGTCGAAAAGATTAAAGTTAAAGAACTGGAATTCATAAAGCTGCAACACAAACTTGTCTAGATTGCAGTTGTTGGCTACCAGTGTTTTTGCTCCGACTATGTGGTTTGTGGTGCAAAGTGGTGTGAGTCAAAGTGGGATACATCGAAAGCCGCTTTTGGCGTCGCAACATTTGGCTTATCAATATGATAAATTACGATACAGATATCGTATAGCTTGCCACAACTACTCTGACGACGCCTATCTAAGTAGGTGAAAGTGAAAACGGTAGCCACTGGCACTGATTGACATAATTGGGCTTAAAACATAAGCCCACAACATACCAAATTGAGTGACAGACAGAGAGACAGAGAGCGAGAGAGAGAGAGAGAGCGAGGAAAATGCACTCACTTTGAGATAGTTTATGATCGCTCAGACAATGATCAATTACAATAAGCAATCTGAATCATAAATATTGTCAGTTTGACATTATGAACAGCAGCTGGAAAAAAAGAAGAAGCACAGCAACTCAAAATGTGATACTTTTATTATTTTCTTTTTTGCGTTGTTCCGACTCAAACCCCAATTATAAACTGTGATTATGATGAAGCACACAAAACACAACAAAACAGAGTCAGAGCGAGAGAGAGAGAGACAGGGAGAGATAAGAAGAAGAAATCAAGTTGCTATATAACGCATACTTGGTACTTGTATATATACATATATATTTTTTTTGAGGAAGGTGAACACACAACAAGCCATAAATTATAATTATCGACGAGATTAACTCTTTGCCGTAGCACTTAACGCCGATGACACATACGCCGAGAGTTGTGTGTCCAGAAACCCCCAATACTCATCACTAGCCCCCCCCCCCCCCCCACTATTCCACCACTCCCACTCTTCAACTAAACCACGAAGTGAAGAGTCGCCGCTTGCGGCTTGTTGTTGGTGAAAGAAAGCCAACCGCAGATAAGCAGCAAAGAATACACTAAATTGAAAGCGATAGCAGCAACCAAAACCTCGATAAAATAAACGCCGTAAGGCGAATAGTTGTGACAATAAGTGATTAATTCATGAATACCCTCAGATTTCAGATATATTAGACGAACATTTCAAGAAAACATTGTTGTCTATGAATATTATAAGAAATTGTATGACCTACCAATTAATATTGAAGAGATTTGGGCATCTGAAGTTACAAATATGGTTAGATAAAAGTTTAAATATTTGTGCTACAACTTTTTGAACAGATACCAGAAAATATTGAAAATCATTTTCTATATATTTCTTTGGTTTTCCCTGACTTTCTAACTGAATGATTAGCATGAGGAAAATGATCAAACTTCATGTTACAATTCTAAGATATTTACATTTTTCAACTACCCAGCAGCAAATTTGTTCTGCTTGTTTATTGTGCAGCAGTTCAAGTTATATTTGTGCTTATAACTTTTATTAGCTAAGCACTGAACAATTTGTAATACCCCGTAATTAATATAATTCCCGATAATTTCAGTCGGTATAAAAACATGACACATGCTTGCTGGAAAATTAAAAAGAAAAAAAAATTCAATAACGGATTCAAAAGGTTGCAGGGCCTGGAATAAAAAAAGCTGCCAGATAAATTCCATGTTTTTGTCGTTATTGTTATTATGTGCTTGTTGTTCTGTTTAATATAATTTTATTTTGGATTTTTGTCGTTGTTGTTGTTTTTTTTTTTATTTTGGCGATAACTTAAGGGAAGACAATGTGGCAAGACGGCGACACAACGTTGTCGGCGTTTTCATTGATATCTCTCGCAGTGGCAAACAAACGCAAGAAGCTCAAGAATTTATGACCCCCTGTGGCTTTATCGACGCCTCTGTCAGGGCAACCCTCGTACTCCGATTAACAAAGCGAATGAAAGATGCAACAACAACAACAAGAACAACAACAACAACAACAACAACAACAACAAGATTGTCACAGAGGATGTTTGGAGTGTTTGTTTGGATAATGCATAAGGGTCTTGTTACCATTTCCATGCTCAGACCCAATCGTTTGTAGCCTGTAAAGAGTACTCACTGTACCCATTTCATTCAGCACACACTCACACACACACACACACATTTCATTCATTGCTGTGATTTGAGACGCCTGCAGTCCGATCTCTTTCATAATTTTCAATTTTTTATTGTCATCCCGGGTCGCGTCAGCTCTTGACCCCGTACAAGGCGAGCAGATAGCGTCCTAACCAAAACCAGCTAAGTCTTATCAGGCATGGCACAAGCAAATGTTTGATTTCTATGCGGGGTGGTGTGTGTTGGGTCTGTTAAGACGTTGCGATTAATGATCGCCGAGAACTTAATGCTTAATTATTGCAAATTGCATACCGGAGTCGCGTAGCCTGCTCAATAAAAATTAACACGAATTTTATTTGTTGGCCAGCGAATTCTGCTTAATATTTTAATTAGTGCAACGGTCGTAAAACTCTCTCGTGTAGCGTTAAAAATAAAAAACCGAAAGATGTGGCAACTTAACGACCTGCCAGTAGCAGGTCCCTCCACCAAGTATCCAAGTACGTGTAGGGCTCTCGGTAGGCAACGGCAAATAAAATGTTTAAATGCGCGTAAAAAATCGTCTTAAGAAACGCACATTAAATTTAAACATTAAACAATCGTGTGGGCTTAGAGCTAAAGCATTTCTGTCTCTCTCTACAGTTTTCATTCTATTGCAACAATGACATGAGCTGAAACACATACATAAGCATGTGATATTAATCTTATCAATCTTCATTAAATAAATCTGTAGTAAAAAGTTTGTGGGCACATGGAAACTTTGATCGAAACTCGTTTGGTTAATTTAAAAGCTTTTGTATCACTTTAGATCTAAAAGTACGTTCTCATGATTTGACTTAATATCATTAAGTTTCTACTTGGTTTATTTGACTGCAAATGATAACAGACTTCCCATAAAAATAAATATAAAAGCTATAAAAACATTACAATAAAATAGATTTCATTAAACTTAAAGCTCATATTAACAACGGCAAATCGGAGCTTTTCTTTTACTTGAAACTCGTGTCATTGCAAATTAAACTTTATCCTTGACAATACTGGGTCTTACGCTTGGAGGGACTCAAGTCTGTTAGAAGCATGAATCGCTTCTTGGAAGTGTCTAACAATCTTTACAGTCGCACCGTCAGACACCCTGTCTGTCTGTCTGTCCCTCTAACTGTCTGGCAGACTGGTAGTCTCACCCCCGAGCTAATCATCATCATCATTATGGAACATCATCGCTTCCTGTCTATAACCAAGTCGATGGCAAGTTCGATCGGGATTGGGATCGGGATCAGAATCGACGCTTTCCAAAGTCCCATAATGCTCACTGCCCGTTGCCCGTTGCTCGTTGCCCGTTGCTCGTCTGCATTTTAAATTTATAAATTCTCAAATTATCAGTTTATGGGTGCTTTTAGTTTTATGAAACGATCACGTACAGGCCATCAACCGATGCCGATGCCGATGCTGATGCCGTTGCCACATTCATGTGGATCTTTTGCTGCGTGCGAATCTTTTTGCCAGTTCATAATATTTTTTCTTTCTTTCTTTACTTCTCCTCGCTATTTGCCTTTTTTGAGTTCTTTTCAGCTCTTTTTTTTGTGTTGTTTGTTTCGCGTCGCTTCGCTCGCTTCATTTTCAGCGCATTTTTTTTTATCGACTGCACAACTAATTAAAAAACGCTTCTCTCTCGCATTCGTATTCACAAAACATACACACATACCCTAAGCCAGATTCAGACTCCGTCTCAGACACAGACCCATATCCCATATCCCATTCCCCATTCCCTATTCGTCAATTGGCCTGCGATCGAGATCCAGACCGTGTTTTTAGGCCGTGCTGCGTTAAGGTCTTGATGCGTGTAGCTGCGTGGCGCTTTTAGTTTCAAATTTAACAAATTATTTAATGATAGATGGTTGTTAAATTGTTGGCTACGCTTATATAACCAAGGCATCATTAGCTCGGGGGGTATTAAGTGATTATAGGACTTGCCCGATCATTCTCATTGCTCACTCCAAATGCATTTAATTCAATGGAATTATGCTTTAGCCGTTTGATTCCCCTGTGTGTGGCATATCGGTAGCCAGCTTTAGGTGCTTAGGGTACCATTTAGTTGGCCAACTAATTTTAAAATTTTTTAAAGCCATTTTCTTTTATTGAAGTTAATTATAATATGATTGTTTAATATAATTGTTGAATATACTCTTTAATATTAGCCCTTCCATAAATCTTAACATTAAAAATTGAAGAACACATTGGATATTAAATTTTATGCCAAGCATAAAAATAAATGATTATCCATTAACAAACAGCAAATAAAACTAATGAAATTAAAAGTCAATTAAATTGCAAACGTGTGCAAACAAAACTGCAGTTTAAATATTCATAAATATAAACACAGAAGATCATCGATTCGATGACAAACAAAAAACCGGCATTATTGTATGCACGTATTATATGTTGTATAATTAAACATTAATATTTACATTGGGTCACTGGATATGTAAATGTTTTTGTAATTTCTATGCTTCAATTGGCGACAGTGCTCGACTAGAATATGCCCTGTATTTGGTACCAAGATATCTTTTTGTACAACATCTAAACTACATCTAATCTGTGATTGTGTGATTGAGATGATATATTTAGAATAATTTTATTCAAGTTTTAACTTTAACTTGCATTTGATTTCGAATGAATACTCTATGATATTTATTAATTTTATATACTTCACTTTACACCATCTCATAACTATAGGTCATCTAAACAGGTCTCTTATTTTGGGCTCCTAATTTGCATTGCCTGTAACAAATTGATTGGCGCTCAAATTGAATACTGTTAGTGACTATTTATCAATATTTGTGTTTTATGGCATTTAATTAATATATTTTTCGGTAGTCAACGACCACCAAGGGCGCATCTGATATCACATCGCATTTAATTTTCATTCATTCAATTTACTCAATGCGTGTGTGGGTGTGTGTGTGTGCGTGTGTGCGTGTGTGTGCGTGTGCGTTGTGCTTAAACACAGCTCAAAATGTTTCGAAATCAAGATAATCATAGAGTGGATTCATTAAAACGAAATATGAGCAACAATACAGCAGCAACATTAACAACAACAAAAAACAAAAGGCCGCCAGTTTTATGGAGCTGCTTACTGCACAGCTGCTGGCGGTCCACACGCCTACCCCCCTGACCTCCCCCCACTCCCCACCCCACCCCCCTTTAATGCCGGTTGTGGCAAATAGTTTTGTAGATTTCTATCGAAACTCTGTGGCGCTGTTGTTTTGGTAGCACCAAATACGCAGCAGGCGTCACAACTGCAGCCCATATCCATATATGTATCTAGATATGTATTTTGTATATTTTCTGTATAATTAATTACGTATTTCAATTGTGTGACATTCGGATTACGAAATTTTCATTTTCTCAATTTTGTTTTTAATGTTATTTGTTTAAACATTTTTTATGCTTGTTTGTTGTCTGTTTTTTTTTTTATTGCTGGACAAATATTGCGCAGCGGGTTGAATTATGCCTCGTATTGGATTTCTATGCACACAAGTCAATTTCTACAAATGTACTTTTTATAATTGAATAAAGCCCTTCATTGTTTATGGAATTTTGTATTGTTCCACGCTTAGCATAAGAACAGATGTGATTAAATATATAACTACGTCATTCAGCACACGCTGAGTTAGTTAAAATCAATGTCAATTCTGCTCTCTCTTTTTTTATCAATCTACAAATCTTTCTGTCCGCAGCATTCTTAAACGTTTTACTGGATGCTTTCCATTCAATGGCATTGGAGCACTCATTTTAATATTTATTTCTAGTGAACAGATTTAAAATTTACAAAAATAAACACAATTGCTTATAATGTTAAATAATTCAAAACAATTGAAAGAAATACGTTTTTGACAGTGCTGAAAAAGTGTCTGAGAATTTATCTACACTCATGAACAATAAATTGGGTGTGAAGACGATAACTTTTGAGTTTTCAAAATGAAAAATGCTCAAAATACATTTTGTAAGCAATGCAACACTGTTTGTTAATGAAAATTGGGATTATATGTATATGCACTGTCAGCAATTTATAAATATTTGAGACTGAGTTATGTTCTAAAATTGAATATTGTGAGTGCAGGAAGCAACAATCGCTTGTGTCTTAGTCAATCAAAACACGATTTGTTTTTTGGTCGGATATCAATGGAGTACATAATTTAAGCATAATTCATTATCAAACGCACAGACGCAGACAGACGCACACAATTTTAATTATAACCATCAGTCATGTTGTTGGCCAAACAAGACGAAGGGATAGGGCCATAGACAACTGGGAACGAGACGTGCTAGAATTGAAAACACTCCTGTGTACATAAATTTCACACTCAACTCATTTCCTGCTCATTATCATATCCCATCATATACATTATACAATATCTCTGCTGAGTTAGATGAGCATGCGCTCTTCTCCACGCACAACCAGACCATCTTTTCCAACCCGGACGGACGCAATCGACTCCTCATGCGTTTGGTTTTGGGATATTAAACATGAGACTCACATGCCCAAGCCCAAGCCCAAGCCCAAGCCCAAGCCCAAGTCCTCAAGTTCCTCCAGCACACACGAATGTTTGTGTGCATGTTGGTCTGTCCAAAAAAAAACCCACTCGATTTGGGTTTGGCTTTCGGTTTTTGGTTTTGCGCCCCAAACGAGTGGGCGGCCAGCAGCAGCAGTTGTCTCAAGTTGTGTAGATTTGTGGCAGCGTCTTAGGTTCATGTTCGGGATCAGGTTATGCTGCCGGTCCCCCAGGAGGGGGGTATGGGAAGGCAATCAGGCTGTCACTGTCGCTAATTTCAATTATCTTGAGTGTGTGTACGAGTAATTTGTTGACTTTTGCAGGCCGCAGCCAAAATGTGCGCAAATTTAACCAAATGCTGCCCCTGCCCCTTGTCGCAGCTTACGCCAAATGCGGAAACACTTTTCAGGCAACTCAAGCGTTATCCTCTTGAGCCAGTTTTTATTATTGTATTTATTTTTTTATTTGTATATCTTTTAAAGATTTATTTTCTCCTGCTGATTCTTCGAGTCTGATTAAAAAAATTGAAGAGGTGCAAATTTATTTCATTTGCTTTAGTTAAAGCTTGCATACTCTTCTAATAACAACAAAGAGTCTATCAATGAGATTTAGTTCGATAAATGGTTTAGTAAATAAACCAAGAATAAAGTACAAAAGATGTTTTCAGTGTGCAGTTAAATGACAAATAATATTTGTATAATTTCTAATAATTTTACAAAAAATATACTTTAGTTTACATTTTATTTGTCCACCTAAATTGAACAACTGTCTGAATTATATAAAATTGCATTCCCAAAGCATGGCATGACAAGCTGTTTGTCGTAGTTGTTATACCCAAAGATGAAAATTAAAACGACGAACGCCTTCTGTTGCCTTTAACGCCTTTTCAGTGTTTTTGATTGGCAAATTAGCAGGCATCATAAATTAATTACGAGAAATAAAAGCCATGTTAAATTTTGATGCATTGAAACCAGCACCCATTTAGCAAATACGAGCACACAATATATTGCTAGAGCGGAAGAGTGAACTTTGTCTGGCAATCAAAATGGCAATTTTATATCGTGGGCAAAGTAAGCTAAGTAAATCCGCAATTGAGACGCAACTTACATGTCATTAACAAGGGCTTATGCCCAGCCTAAAGCAGACATGACAGACAGACAGAGAGAGAGAGAGCGAGAGAGTGGTAGAGTGGGAGATAGAATGACAGACTGATGGACAGACAGAAAGACAGTCAGACAGATAGACAGTCAGTCAGTCAGTCAGGCAACAATGACAAGTTAACACAAACATTTAAATGGCTCAAACCGACAAGCGTTTCCTAAACCCTGACAATATTTTGCCAAAAGACGTAAAACGTGCGACGTTGCCAATCATCCAGCATTGCCCTGAGTGAAGTGCGGCAATAGCGCAGAGATTCCTGGCCTAAAAGTATATATAATAATATATTTATTGTGGTATAGCTTTTGAATAAATATTGGAAAATGGAAACTTGCTTTAGACTAATTTCGAGTGGTTTCCTTAATGTCTTTACCCAAAAGTGTTTCTGAAACTGAAGATAAAATACATTAATCGAAAATGTTGAATTTAAAATATAGATTTGAATTTATTAATGTTTCCACTGACAAATTAAACTTTAATCGAATCTTAAAACTAATACTAGCAAAACTGTGCGACGTTGTCAGACTTCAGTGTTTGCTGAAGTGCGGCAAAAGTGCCACATGAAATTCGAGTTACTCGAGTCCCCTGTAAATTGGCCAATTATCAGCATTTGAAATATGCTTTACCTGCATGCCTACAATATATATTTGTGTATAACATATATGAATTTGGTTTTCTACCTGGTTTTCGGGTTACATACATTGTGCATCATACGCACTGTGACCTTTTCGGGCAAGACAAAACAATGCACATTGTTGAGAGGAGCGTCGAAGTAGAAGTTCGAATCCAATAACAACACCTGCCTGCCTCGACTATCAGCCTGGCTGCCTGCCTTTTGGCCCTGTCTTGTGAATGCACGCACAATTTTCTATAAAGAGATACACACCTATATTTTACACTTGGTCAAACTCTGTATCTGTATCTGAGCTGCATTAATGAACAAACTTCACACTCCAGCTAAAACTACCTGTATGTGAGAGAGATGGGGAGAGAGGAGTGCACTAAGAAGTTATTGATTATTTAACAAACGTTGGGAAATTAGGCAGCGATTTATAAAAAGCCTCGTTTTTGGGATATGCACTTTTTGATAAATTAATACAATATCTTGTGTCCATTCAATTGATTTTTGTTTTTTTTTTATTATTATTCTTTTTCGAAATTCATTAGCGGCTTCTAACGGACGCCGAGGCGTCGTCTGTTGCTCCGATATGGATACGATATGACCCCAAATGGTTCTATGTGATCTTGTTGTTGTTGTTGTTGTTGTTATTGTTGTTCTCAATGTTGTCTTCCTCTTTTGGGCTTGTTGTGAAATGCGCTCGATGTTTGTCTGGCTTGTGTGGCGTTTATTGCAGTTTGGAAGTGGAAATGGAAATGGATGAGCTAACAGCTGGAGAGCGAGTGCGGCACTCGTTCAGATTAGATAGCAAATGGTCAACACTCTCAAAAGAACCGGGCCTTAAAAATCGACGACCTGAGATTTGAATAGAACAGAACAGAAAAAAAGTCGGAAAAAAAGCAACATGTTGCCAATGAGCGAACATCAACTAGAAAATCGAACAAAAGAATGGATGAAACTATAACTTTTCTTCTTTTACTGTCAAAAGCCAAAGGTATTCACAATCAACATCTTAATGAGTTTGTATATCGTTAGCCAAAAACAAAAACCAAAAAAATAAAAACCACTCAGTTTAGTAAATGAATAAAAAGATATATGAAATTTAATCAAATATATATAATAAAATGAAAGTGTTAACAAAATAGGCTTGCCTAATAATAAAAGATTTCATCATTACTAATTTAGAGCTGTTAAAGGGAATGGTATTCAAATCTATAGAATTTACTTAGTTGCGCCTGATAAAATTAGTTTTATTCATTTTCCAAAGAATATTTATCACAAAATACAGCTTATTAATATTTTGCTGTCTAAATGAATAAAAAAGTTCACAACAACTTAATCATATTAAATTATATTATGTTTGTTTTTCAATTTATTGTGCATATATATATATATATATATATATTTCCTGATTTTAATGCCATCATTCATTAAAAGATTAATTAGCTTATTATTAAAAAATTACTAGAGCATGCTCATTATAAGCGAGTTTACCGTTCGTTTTTTTAACGACAGCCATAAAAATAATAATAGACACGACAAAAGCGGTGCATCAAAAAATATAATACACGTACATGATTCAGACTGTAATCATAAATCAACATAAAAATAGACTTTTTATATTATTAATACGTAATCTATTTGCTCAGCAAACAGCATATGTTGCAAATTATCCACATTTGCAACATAGACAAAAATGTCTCTCAACATTTGTGAAACAAACGGAACAAATGGAACAAAACAAGTCTAACAATTGTAAACAAAGCAACTGAAGACTCAGACAGTTAGCATCCACAGCATGCAACAAGTTTAACAGCGCCCATTGCTATGCAGCCGAACGTTTAACAGTGCCATTTTGAGCATGGGCACAGCGACAGCAGCAGCAGGCCGTGTGGACCATGTGTGGACTGTGTGCGCTGCTAGCTTAACAGGGTAAACGACAAACATGTTCCTGGACGCATTCAATTTGCTGCTGGTAGTCGGTCGCATCGGTTGTGCGAGTGGTTCGTGTGCGTGTTTTTCTTGCGTTCGTCGCTCACACGTTCGTGGCTATTCGCATGTTGAACACGGCTAAAGATTCGGTCGCTCGGCCGCGACTGGTGTTTCGTGCGTAAGCAACAACAACAACAGCAACGACAACGTCGCAACGTCATTGGCTGCCAACGGATTCCGGTTTCCGGTCTTAGCGCCATGGCATAGGATTCAAATTTTCGGGCAGAAAAAGAAACGTGTGCCAAAAATTCAAGTGAAATAAAAGTGCATTTCGAAAAAGTGAAAATCAACAAGCACAAAAAAATAGCATAGAATTGAAGCGATAAAAACAAAATAAAAGAAATAAAACCTGACAAAATGCATTTATGTGAAATGCGTGCCAACGAAATTAAAATTAAAAATAAATTAAAAATTGAGAATAAAAATAAATATAAAAATCAGAGCGAGTTCAGCGAGCGACGGCAACACAAAAGAAACAATCCAAATGTCGCTGCAACGTTGCAGCTAAAATTAGAGAAAAGCGACAGCAGCCCAAAGATGCGTCACTCACCTCCGTTGTCAGTTTGTGCGTGGCTGCCACTGTTGATGCCACTGCTGCTGCCTCTACTAGCTGGATTTAATGGATTAACACAAGTTGCAGCGCTCAAGGGTAAGTCTCGTCTACAGTTGCAATATGCAATATGCAACATGTACAATATACAACATATTACATGCATATTCCTTTTGAAGGGCAACTCCATTTCCGCTCTCTAATGGACGCCACCCCCTCCAACCCCTCACCATCAAATCCTTTGCGGCACATGCAGCACTCTCTCAATATTTATTAGCGTCATTTGTTTCACATTTTCCCGTTGTCTCGCCTAATCTGGTTATTTTTGGCCAGTTGCAACAACAACAATCCAAGCAGGGAAATTAAGGCAACGCGGTTTTATTTATGCGGCGTGTTCGCTAATGGATTTTAATACCGCCTTTTAAGCACGAAATTGGACATAATTCAAAATGCATTCCTCTCTCTCTCTCTCTCTCTTGCTCTTCCTTTAATGTATTGCCGTCGCTGTGTGGGCTTTGTAGATTAGTTAACATGGCATTAAAGTTCTCAGATTAAGCCTCAAAAAATGATCTATAAATCCCCGCATAGCTCAAATCTGATTCAAAACCAATTGCAAATTGACAAAAGCAGAAACATTGCTGAAGGGTTGCTCATAAACAGTTTTTTTTTTATGTTGTTATATATATATATATTTATTTATATAGTCGAAATCCTCAGTATATGCCGGTGTCATAATTCTTGAAAATAGACTCTGATTTCTATACGGAACGCATTTGTTTACAAAGCTGTTTGTTTAATATACATATACAAGAATCATATTTGTATTTGTGTGTATTTTCCTAGGCAAGCCATTAAATTGTCCCACAATCAGCGCACAGAATAATCATAAAACTGATTGCGTTGCCTTAGACTCGGCATTTCTTGGTCAATTACATCAAAAGCCAAACAAATATAGGCGCAGAATACTTAATAATAAAAAAAACACAAAACAAAAAAAAAAATACACACACACACACAGAATAACAAAATATAAAATGAAAACTGCTTTGGGGCCTTTGTGTGGTTTTTGCGGTTAGTTTTCAAAGTTTTTGGATATTTCAAAATGCTGCATACAAATTCACATATTGCCATACAAATAGATAAAGACATAGTCTGTCTGGCAATCTGGCAGTCTGACAGTCGATTGTTACTCGAGTCTGCCATCATTTGCTGCGGTTGTTTTAAAGGAAACTGTGCAACTTCACAAGCTTCCAGTTAATTAACTGAAACTATGCAAGACAAAGACAGAAATAATCTCAATAATTATTGAGCTTAAATAGATACTTGATCTGTAACTTATTCAAGAAGTTTACAGCTTTCTAACTTTCTAAAATATCTAAATATTGCTATTAATGACTCGACAAATCTATATAGAATGTTTGTACTTTGGAACTTTCGTCGATAATTGGAATTAAGTCGCTTTAAATCAATTATCGGGCAGACAATTTCATTATCTGGCTGCTTAATAAATTTTCCATTGTCTTAAAATTTAGCAAACTTTTCAACCTGCTGCAGCAAGAAATCTGTAAACCTACTAAAATTCTTCCGTTGTTCATAATAAAAAAAAACTTGATCTGAATAAATGTAGGAAAATAAAAACAAAATACCTACAAGCAATGTACAATCAAATTGAACTGTAAATTATTATCTATTTATCTAAATTATTCGATATTTGGAATACGTATAAAATCAGTTTTTGACAAAAAATATTCGGGAATGGAAATATTAATACTTAGAATCAATTATAAGTATGGGAAGGCCATTTGATTGACTGGGTGCCCAATATATGTTCAATTATATTAAAACTTAGCAAGCTTCATAGCTTTGTAACTAATGCAGTAATCGATATTTAGATGCATACATATATTATTCATCTTATTATAGATATTAGTTTGCACCGTTCAAACTTAATGCACACAATTTTTAAACTGTAGCTGCTGATAAGCGCATAAGCCCTCTAAATCAGTTATGCTTGGGGCAAACACACACATGTATAAATAAATACAGATATATATATATATATATATATATATATATATGTATCTGACTTTTAAGCTCAGAGCGTTAAATTGGCGCAACTGTGGGACATTAAGTGAGAGATAAGTTGGTCACCCTTAACCCGGTCAGAGAGCCAGGGAAACCCCGTTCTTAAGTATTAGCTCAAACTGGGAATGATACCGTAATACTGAAATGTGTAATCTAATGCTTATTAAACGCTTTTTAATGCAACAAGCAGCCGAGCAAATACTGCACGCAATACTGAGCATTACCGAATTGAGAATACCGATTCCGAGTGCCAGATATGTATTACGATTGTGTGCCACGTGAAAACATTTAACACGCAACAACAACACTGGCAACGGGGCAACTGGCACCCAGAAGAGCTCTGATGAGCTGTCTGGCCATGCGGCCATGTGGCAAGTGTTGCACGCGACGCACGTTGATAATAAATTGTATACAATTATCTCACCGAGCTACAGCTACAGCAATCGCTGCGGAAGGGGGTGTGAGTGGGGAGGGATCGGGTGGTGTGTCCAATTGGGTGGTGGGTCAATCTCAGGCTGCTTGTGCCGCGTCAAGAACAACAAAGCAACTCTCAGCGAGTCGGGTCATAAAAATTATCTGCTGCTAAACGCCCTCAACATGTTGCCGAGGGTTGACACTGAGAACGGGATGTGCACCGTAAAAAACATTGGGATTTTCCTTTCAATGCCACGCGATTTTTATTTCTTTGATTTTTCACCACCGAAGCCTTTTTTCTTACTCTTTTTCTGATCACCAAAATTACAAAATGTACAGATTAAGAATTCTTCAAATAATCAAAGTTTACCTAAGAATGTAGTTTACAATTTGGAACTTAACTAAACTAATAATAAAATAGTTTTAGCTAATTGTTTTAAATTGCAATCTGGCCTATAACTAAATTGATCATAAGTTTTATTTTATATGAACAAAAAAGAGTTAATGAAATGAATCAGAAATTGTTCACAGTGCAGCCAGCTACAACACTCGCCAAATGGCTTGTAATGTTACTCTGGGGAGCGTTTTTCCAGCTAGCCTGCACTTTTCACAAGAATCTCAACGCTACAAATAGCAGCCAGCTAAACGCTGAGCAGCACTTGTGGAGGGAGATCACGGAGAATAGAGAAGAGAGAGAGGAGATGGGCGGCAGACTGCCGCTTGGCGTGCAGTTTGTCTCGAGGGAATTTCATGAGCAATTTTTTGTTGCAGCTTTGTATTTTTTTTTTGTATTGCCTAGTTTAGATTTTGGCTGGAGCTGAGCGAAAAACCAAAAAAAAAAAAAAAAAAAAGTGTTACAATTGCTGCGGCTCAATTTTTCGAACGTTGCCCGTTGGCTGTTTTGTAATTTACGAAAGCAACCGTTGAGAGAGAGAGAGAGAGGGACTGAGAGATAGAGAGAGACTTTTGAGATTTGGAGACTGTAATTGGAGTTGTCGAGGGGTACCGTAGGGAAAACACTCATGTGCATTATGCGAAATTGGGCTAAGTAGCAGTTGGTTATGGTTTTCAGATTTGGTCGGTTTTTGGGTCGATCTCTGCGCTGAGCTGAGCTGCGCTGCACTGCGACGGGGCACCCTTTGAGTCATGTAAATGAAGTCAAGTGCTGCTGCAACATGTTATTTCAACAATCACATGATTGGCCAACTGAATTCTTACAATCACGTATCCAAAGCGACCGCTGCTGCCTGGGAACAAAAGACAAGATTTTTGCTCCTAGTTATACACTTTCTAAAGTGGTAGCATAATTTTGCTAAGCAAATGAGGCTGTAAGTCCATAACCTATGGCGGACAATAGAAATGCTGTACCCAGCTAAGATCTGCAGTTAGCCTCATTCCAATGTGATTGTGCTGGCCTCTTTAAAATTTGCAATATTTGATTTGAACTTTGATTTGCTTCAGATTAAAATTGATTAATTTCTAACTGGCTAAGGATTTAGCTATGACTTTTAAGTCATGCAGAAAATATGCATTTATTTATGCCGTTAGTGCATTTAGTCTTCGTTCTGGCTTAGATAATTGTTATTTTCTACAAGATTTTTTTAATTAAGCACTTGCATTTTGTTCGTGTCTACTCAGTTGAGTTATTTGATATGCCAGGGGTACTTTCCAGCTAAATAATAATTAATTATGAAAAACCAACTAGCGAACAGGCCGAGTCTCAATTCTAGTCTCCCACCCCCCACCCCTACTCCGCACTCGCTGTCCCTCTCTTAGCCTGTCGCTGCCTGTTGCAGTGTCCGGTCTCTGAGCAGACAAGCGCCAAGTTTTGCCTACGCAAATACGCAAAGAGTTTTGCTTCCTGGACATGGACGTGATTCTGGACATGGACTTACGGCTTACTGTGTGTGTTTGCGTGTGTGTGTGTGTGTGTGTGTGTGTGTGGAAAATGCAACGAGTTGCCTTTTGTAGCAGTTGTTGTGGTTGTTGTTGTTATTGTTGTTGTTGTTGTTGCTTTACATAGCCGTGGGTTTTATTCATGTCGTTTCTCTCTCCTCTTTTTTTTGGCTTGAGCAGCGCGATATTAAAAATAAGGAAAAAATTAAGCCTGGCAGCCGCGTTAAATGCAAACTTGCAGCAGTTAGCCTTTATTTTTTTTTTCTTTCCTTTTTTTGGTTGCCCAAATGTTGCTGCGCTGGTTGCCACATTTTTGCATGCAACGTAATGAACGCTTTGGAAAATGGATTTTCATAAATGTTTTTTTTTTTTGGTTAGAAGGCGTTGCTTGTACTTGTGCAAAATTACTGCTGCTGCCGCCGCTGCGACGGCAGACAGCTCGAAGCGTTTTTCCGCAGCTGCCTGGAAAAGTTGAAAGGTGATGTGGCAGATAGATTTCTGCAGCTGAGCTATAATCAAAGAGCAATCCTTATGCGACGGCATAGGAAATCATACAGAAAAAATATAATAAAAGACTTGTCAGCTGAAGCTCTGATTTTAGTCAAGCTACAAAGTAAAAAATTTGACAAATTTGGAGTATTCAAAGTTAGTCCCAGTTGAGTATGTTCTGACTGGTGATAATAATACCTATGCTTTTATAATTCATCAGTTATCTAGTTAATAAATGTTTCATCTAAGTATCTGTTAGTCTGCTTAGTTTTCTTGTTTTCTATCGGGTTCAGCAATCGTATTTTTCGTATTTATGAATTCGGCTACTAGGATGCCTGCTCTGGTTAATACCTCATCTCTTGCTTTTCATTATTATTTAAAAAATATATCTAATATTTTGTATTAAAGGATATATTATATGACTAATCAAGTCCGTAATTTTTTTTATAATTGCTTACTTTTTTCTGTGTTTTTCTTGCCTTCCTTAGCATACTTTTTATTTATATAATTTTTTATTGGTTTCACCAGTTGAGTAACTCAAATGTAGCATTTCATAAAATTAATTGCGCCATTTGCCAAACATTTAGTTAGATTTATTACAAGATATTTGTTAACAGATTTGATGTATTTAAAACCATGCCAAAAATTCCCACAAACAAAATGAGTCGATTTAACTGGATAGTTAAAAATATATTCAAACTGGCAGGTTGATTTGCGGCTCTTGAGTAGGTTTGTTGTTTCCACAGTTGACAAGGCATTGCCAAGACTGCTCTGGCCAGATAGGCGAATAGATCAGCTGGATAGAGCATGGTCTCTGGAGTTGCAACCGAAACGTTGCACTGAGATTTGCATATTTGCACTTGATGAAGTTGAAGTTTGGATTTCGCAGTTTGCAGTTTACAGTTTACCCAGTCTGAAGTTTGCAGTTTGCAGTTTGGAGTTTGCAGTTTGGGAGTTGGCAGCTGCCGCCGGCGTTTTGCCGGTTGCAAGCTGAGATTTGGATTTGTGCTGCCTACGCGCAGCATGAAAAAAAGCAGAAATTACGAAAAATGTGCAAGGAATTGCCTTGAGTCATCGTTTGTGTCCGTGCAACGTGCAACGCTCCACGGCGTCGCCAACGTTGGCGTTGAAGCACGTCGCCATCAAACAGCAACAGCAAGTTGCAGGCAAACAAAAAAAAAAATGAAGAAAAAAAAGTTTATAATTTGCTAACAAGCCGATCGACGGCGCCGCCGCCGCCATCGCAGTCTGCAATTATGACAAGTTGACAAACGGCTTAATCCTAATCTCTTTTCCCAGACTCAGCATAAACTGTGCGATTTTGTGGCCAAAATGAAAAGATGCCACAAGATGCGATGCGATGCGATGCGATTCGATTCGGTGCGATACAATGCGCTGGCATTTAAATCAATAAAAAGTTGCACAGCCCATTCGACGTTTATCGCATTTGTGATATCTAATACCAATGACGGGGACCTGTGGCGTTTAGACCGCCCAATAACACCACTCTTTCCGCTGCCCCTCTCCATCTCTACATATCTCCCTCGCTCTCTCTCTCTCTCTCTCTCTCGCTCTTTCTCTTTCACTCGTTCTGTCTCTAGTACACTGCAAACTATTCAAGTTTCAAATAAAACGCTTGTCATATGCATGTATCATCAATTCGTAGAATACATTTTTTACTTTCATATCACAAGCAATTAATTTAGTTGATCAAGATTGTTTTTTTTGACAATCTGACGTAATTCAAACATTTAATTAGCTTTTATTTGTTTTTTATATCCATCCCAATTTGATTCCATGAAGAAAGTTATCTCAAAATACTACAAATATTTTAATTGTCTTTTTTTTATAGTTCCTTCTTAATTTTAATCTTTATCTCAAAAATCTAAAAATGTGTAGTTCAGTTTACAAAAAGAACCTGAGTCCAATTCCCAAATATTATCATTTTATTTATTTAATCAACGACAAACTTGTAGGTGATCAATTTTCAATTTTGAAATAGTGCTGATTTCATTACGTTTGCTACTTTTTCTGTTTAAATTTCAATTCAATTGAAGCACAATGTTTTGAGCAGTGTATTTCCGCCTCGTCGAGTGCGACACATGCAAATTGGCCATGTTACTAAACAAGTTTGCCGCTTGGCTTTGGGCGCTGCTTTCTTGTAGTCACCTGCGTAAGCGACAACGACAACGACAACCATGAACGGGCAACGTGCAACGTGCAACGGGCAACATGCAAAATTGGACTGCGCTGCGTGCAAATAAGGCTAAAACGGCAACAACTACAACAAGTACGGAACAACACCACCAACAACAGCAACTATAAACAGACGCTGGCTGCCAGGCAGACAATCAGCCATAAATCTAAATGACTGTCAACCCAGGCAACAACAACCTACAATGTCCATTCTTGCAACATGTTGCCCACAGAGTCTCTGACTCTGACTCTGACTCTGACTTGGACTTGGACTTCGACTCATTTGCCGCCTCCTGATAAGACACTGAAATATGTTAAGAACTTGAATTCGATATTGATATTGCGTTGCCATCGCATTTACCATAAACATTAAAAAACGAACTTTACTTATTGCATACGAAATGTTTTTTTTATTTTTTTTTATTATTTTTTAACTGCTTTTGCTGCTGCTGCTGCCATAAAAGGGAATATCTAACTCTGTCTAACTGCACTGAGGTTTCATTTGATTGCAGCAAATTAAGTGGATTTGTTAAGGCTGTCAAATAATAAAAATTAAAAATGTTTGATATTTTTTTTTAATTTTGTCATATTTTCTGAATCTCCAAATGTGTCTATATTGGCAAGAATAAAGCGCCTTTGCAGTTTGAAATGCAACTAAAAAATAATCTGATGAACGCACTTGTTTTACAACTTACTCGTCTCCAAACTCCATATGTGATTATTCTTGTTAGCTACTAAAACATAAAAAGCCAACCCACGTGCAAAAAAAAAATCCTAGTAGCTGTCAGTTCAACGAGTTTTGTCATCAAATTCATTAGTTTTAGTTGCAGCGATTGGCCGCTAAAGTCTGTCATATAGCACTTTTTGCGTAGCGGGTTTTCTACTTAATTTATTGCACTTTTCGCAGTGTGGCAAATGGGCAGAGAAATGCGATAGGCCAATCATTTGAGAGTGCTGCGACACTTTGCCACGAAGCGTGGACATGAGCAGTGGCAGTGGCAGGGGCACGGGCAGAGGCAACTCTCGAAGAGGCATGCATTTAAGATAAGGCGTCACTTGTCGCCGTCGCTTTGGCATTTCTTTTTTTTTTCCTTTTTTTTTTTTTTTTTTTTAGCATTATTTACATTTTAAGAGCCGAACCATCTTGAGTGACAGCAGACGTTCGCTCTTCTTCTTTTGTTTTTTGTGTGTGCGAGTGTGTGTGTGTTTTTTTTTTATATTTTTATATTTCTCTTATTGCTAGGCTCAAATTACAGCGCCCCGACATTTGTTTAGAGTGTTGCGTTGTGGCATTGTTTACATATGCTCTTTTTGTTGTTGTTGTTGTTGTTGTATATTTGGTTGCTTGTTAGACAAACATTGCAATCGAAATCAGAACTGGCACTGAGAACTAGAACTGGGTTAGCCGGGTGTGGCCTCCAGCAAATATTTGATCAGTGACGCACCTTGTGGGAAATGAATTCCAGATAGAAAATGTTTCGTTGCGACGCCCATGCAAATGTCTTTCAGCGGCGGCGTGTCTTTCAGTTCAGATTCTACGAACTGCTCGCATCTCTCGTTAAATGTCGAGTCATGCAACAGTCCTAGAGCAAACTACACAGTAATAAAAAATCGTGTAAGAGAAACATGTCGACAACTCACTCAATTAACATGCCAATTATTAAATTCAATTATGTTGCAATTCAAAAATGTTGTTTTGGTTTATAAACCCATTAAATTTATAGTTAAGGTTTACTGAATTGATCTATTAAACTCAAGCAATTAATTATATGAGCATTCATTTTTTACTGTGCATGGCGGGCACATCTCAACTCTTTAATTGTGTTCGCAACGATTACTAATTGATTCAGCTTGATTTTGTATAAATTGTCAGATCGATTATTGCGTTTATGCTTACGCCTAATTAGGCATTCAGCTGCACAGGCTCTCAAAGTTGCTACGTGCGGCGACTGCACAAATGTCCATAAAATATATATATATTTATATATAATTATATATATATATATATATATATATATATGTGTAAATGCTCAGTTTGCTCGATAGGCTTGTATAAAATTAATTACAGTCGCAGCTGCAATTTGTGCGGCTAATTAATCATGCGCGAGCGTAGCACTTTGGAATTTGCATGGCAATCCGGAGGAACGCTCTGGGCACACAGGACAGCTGAGTGATCCTCGAAGACAGACAGACGGACATGTCGGATAGTCATTGGATGCGCACAGATTGATGTGTGCTGCTGCTGCTGCTGTTGTTGTTGTTGTTGTTGGCATCGCGTGTTTTGTCTGAAAGTCGCCGTCCGTCTCAATCTGGTAGAGATCTGACTGCGCTCGCTTTGCAACCCAGCACGATCATTAATAAACCGCTGTGAGCTGTCAATAAAAATCAACGATCAACGTAGTCTGACGATTGCACCAGAAGAAGAGGAGAAGCTGTCTGTGTCGAGTGAAGATTGTTGTTGTTGTTGCTGCTGTTGTTGTTGTTGTTGCATTGATTCACACTGCGTGGCGGTTTTCTTGCTGATCAACACTGATCGGTGATCGCTGATCGCTGATCGCTGATCGCTGATCACAGATCACGGATCACGGATCACTGAACAGTGAACAGTGAACGCTGACATTTGTTTGGCACTTGCTGTGATTTGACTCCGAATGGGTGACAATTGGCTTGGCATTTTGATGGCTCAATTCTAATACACTCACAACAGCAATTATTGCTGCTGTTGCGACTACTGATTGGCGTTGCTGTTGGCGTTGCGGGAGTATTGTAAATATTTGAGCGTCATAAACATTCCCAGGCATTTGCAAAAGTAAACAAAAACGAATCATAATTGCAGCAAGAAGAAGGACAACAACAGCATGTGTACAGCAGCAACATGTCGCTTTATAAACAATATTCAATAATGCATAAATAAGAAGCGCTGAGGATAAAAAGTGTGTAAGCAAGGTGAAGTCGTTGCCTCCACTGCCTGCCTCCTGCAACATAAAATAATGATGATGAAAATGTTGCACATGCTGACGACGACGATGAGAACGACAACAAAGTAAACGATGTTGAGAAGTAGAGGTTCAGTAGAAGGAGCAACGAGTCAAGCGTCCAGGCGGCTGACAATGATGAGGCATGATGACAGACCAACAAATCGAAGGGCGACAGCGCACAGAGGGACACAGAGACAGACAGACAGACAGACAGACAGAGAGAGAGAGAGAGAGAGAGAGAGAGAGAGAGAGAGGGAGAGAATGAAAAAGGGAGCGAGTGAGAAGAGGGTTTACACTAAAGGGGGGCACGCCTGCAGCCAAAGTTGCCACTGTTGTTGTCGTTGCTGCTGATGTGGCTGCAGTTGCTGGTCTGGTGGTGGCAATCGTCATCGTTACCGCAACAGTGGAATGTATTGTAAAACATTCAGACAAAAGCGCATAGCACACCAATGGGGCGAGGGCAACCAAAACTGAGGGCAAACTCAAGCATGATGTGAGCACTTTTTTTTTATTCCACACATGGGGGTTTATGCGTCGGAGTTGTGCATGATTTTCAATTGAAAACGTTAATAAACGCATTGAAAATTATTATTATATTGTCAATTTGATCCTAAAGGATTGTTCAATTTCCCAGATGACATGTAGAGTTTACATATAGTGGCTTATAGTGTTCTATTAATCTGAAAAGAAAATCAAAAATATTCGTATTGATGTGAGATATGTTCTCTAATTTTGCAATCAGCTTGACCGCGTGAACAGACGTCAGCCAAAATCTAATTAACTTAAGCATTTCTTTATTATTTCAATCAACTCGTTGCGACATTTGAGTGCGCATGAAACTATTAAAACTCAGCTGAAAGTCATCTGGCAACATTTTATGATTCACATTATCTATTTATCTGTACACACACACGCATAAACATTCACAGCAACAACGACAACAATTTTCCTGACCCTGCGAATCAGTTTCCATGTGTCTGTCTGTCTCCCTTACAGACAAAAAAAAAAAGAGGAAGAAAAAAATGGTAAAAAAGAGCAGCAATAACATGAAAAAAAGACAGAATTTGCCGTCGGGTAGAAATTAATTTTTCATAATTTTTTTGCGCCCTTTTTTGTTGTTGTTGCTGCTGTGTTGTGGCTGCTGTTACTGTTACTGTTGTTGCTGTTGTTGTTGTTGTCGATGTTGCTGCTGTTGTTATCGCAACTTGTTTCCCTTTCGGCTCGTAGTCATCTACGTCCCCCTCTTGGGCATGACTCTTCAGTCTGCGCTTAGCTATACGCCGAATCCTGTTGCCCATTTATTGTCAACGCCATTTTCCTCCTCACGCTTGGGTCAAGGTTGAGTCAGCAGGCGAGCGGGGTTCGCAAGGGGGCGACAGCCTGCCATTCATGGTCTTTATTAAAGTTGATTGTCAAATGCGGCACTTAAGTGATTTTTATAGCGCTTTAATTGGATCTAGGAATGGGACGCTAAAGTTGCGTCAGCGGCCAAGATTTTTGAAGCGGCGCAACTTGGCCAAGAGGCTGGCAATCGGGGGCGCAAAAAGGGGCCAAAGGCATGCGGCTTAATTACTCACGGTAGCGTAACAAATCAACAAAATAAAAAGCATGGAGGTAAAAACATGATCAAAAGAAGAAAAAGTGTTTGTCCTGGGGCGTGTCTCAAGGTGCGATGTGTTTGGATAATTCATGGCCAAGTGGAAGTTGCAAACTGTTGACAGAATGACGTGACAACATGCAATGTAAATCGTGTGACACGACGACGACGTCGTCGCAGCCAAAGGGGTTAATGTATAAATTAAATAAAGCCTGGTTCAGGTTCCAACTCATATCTCTATTAGGCGAGGCGGCAGCAACAGACACAGATACAACTTGGCGATAAATGTGAATGCCAGCTGACAATGCCGCATAAATTGCAAACGCAGCGGGAAAAAGGCGACAGTTGCACTGTCGACAGCGGGACTCGGACAAGGTTCGATGACGACACACAGGGTGCCCAGGGTCAGCAGCATCCCGCTGCACTACGCAGTATGCGAAAACAAAAGAGCCAAAAATACAACAAAAAAATAAAATAAAAATAAAAATCATGAAAAAAACCTAAAGCAAAAAACAAAAAACCAAACATTAAAAGGAGAAGAGAAGAGAAAACTGGCGAACAATGCGTAGGGGTCACCAGGAAGCAGCAGCAGAGCAGCAGCAGCAGCAATAGCCTCAGCAGCAGCGGCTGATCCCTACCAAGAAGAAGTTGCATTAAGTTGGCTTAGCAAAATTTTCACGCTTACCTGCATCCACACAATAACTCACAGAGCACAGGAGATGGTTGCGGGGGGGGAGGTAGGTAGATGGCCAAAAGCAGAGCAGCGGCTTATACGCAGCGTCCAAAAGCAATAAGCAACAATTTCGTAGAACGAAAAAAAAACAACAACAATAACAAACAAAATCAAATAAAAATGAAAAGACCGAAAAATACACACACACACACACACACACACACAGCCAGATAGACGGAAAACAAAGCCAAAGTTGCCAAAGTTGTATAATTTCGCATTGGCAGGCATAATCCCACACAGAGTCAGGTAAAACCCACACACAGACACACACACACACACACAGACACACACGCACGCACACCCATGCAGTAATCTATTTGAGTGTGTATATAGAGAGACTATACGCAGTTGCAATAACGAATAGTTGAACAGAAAGTCGGCAGGGAAAAGAGAATATTATACGTATTTATGATTATATTTGTCATACCCTGCAATCAAATGGAGAGTCTGGAAGGTTGTTAAAGAACAAATGCAATGTATCCTTTACATATGCTTTGGTCGCCATAAATTACAGAACTCAACTTATACCCACCCATCTTATTTCAATCTGGTTGATGTCAGCAGTCTCAGAGAAGTTAAATGGTAAATAAATAAGAGAAAATATTTTATTTATTTATGATTACATTTGTCATACCCTGTCGCCAAAAAGACTACATAGCTAAGAGACAAATGTAATTGTATCCTTTACCAGTATTTTCATCAAAAATATTATCAATCTTATCATGCTTCCTACATATTTATTTCATTTAAATCTCAGCAATTTCAAAGTTAGACTTGGCCAATTTCCTGCTCTCTTCAATTTATAACAAATATATTCGTCCATTATTAATATTATTAAACAAATGTATTTGGATTCAACTTTAAGGAAAGGTAACTTCCTATCGAGTACTCTCAGCTGGAGAACTTTAATTTTTATTTTTATTTTGGGGTACCACGAGAGTGGCCAAATAAAAGCAGCTGCTTTTGATGTTGGACAGTGTTACAAATTAAATTTTTGTTCAAATATAAAACACCGAAAAACTTTACTAATAAAATTTAACAATTTTCATGCTGCTAAATTTTTATGATTATCTCTTTTTAGCAAACAAAATCCAAAAGCGCGCAGCGAAGACAGACAGACAGACAGACAGAATAGAACAGACAGAACAGACAGAACAGACAGATAGACAGTTAAAGCAATTTTCCATTTCCATTTCCACATTTTATGTGCAAAGTTTTCGCTTGCCATGCCACCAAAATGCTGCCTAATTGAAGCAACAATGCAAAGGCGGCAAAATTATTTCAATGGCCTCCAACTCCTGTAAAATGTTCAAAATGGCCGTCAATGGTGCTCAGTAGACACTGAAGTTTGCCTGCAGTTTTCCCTTTGGCCAGACAAAGACGCAAGGTCAAAGACAATTTGTGCCGCCAAATAGAGTAGAAATTTTCTATTTGGATTCGGGTTCGTTTTGAGTGCGGTCTCCCATCTATCCCAAATGCGTAGGTAGAGCTCGAGGAAGACGAGGAACGAAGAAGACACCCAGCCGATTAGCTGCAGCTCGCTAAACGAATGCCCAAACAATGGTCAGATATTTATATGTGTGTGCCAGTGTGTGTGCGAGTGTGTATGTGTGTGTGTATGTTTGTGTGTGTGTTCATTATAGAGAGACTCAAGAAAACCGAAGAAACAAGAAACGCATTCTCAAGTTGAATGCAACACATGGCACGGTCACACTCGAGACACAAGACTCTAAACTCGAGTCTGTGGCGGCAACGAGTCATAAATTTTACCAAAAATAATAAAAACCAAATAGTCGAAAAAGTACACACAATAGAACACATACAACGAGAAGTAGACAGAGACAGAGAGAGAGAGAGAGATGTAGACATTAAAATGGGTAAAAATAAAAGAAAAGGTTCAACAACAACAACAACAACAACAACAAAAGCAACAATGGCATTTTGGTATGTTTCGAGAGTGTAGGTAGACAATTTGTGCTGGTAGATGGGATGGCAATAGTTTTCCTTTCTTCCATTTCTATTTAGTTTGTTCTCTTGTTTTCAGTTACAATGCATTCGATAAAGTCACAGGACTACGAATAAATATCCTGAATATGCAGGCAGGTGCTTGGACTCGCTGGCAGAATCAGCAGCAGTTGGTGAAAGGCAGCGATTAGAAACTGTAACAGATGAAAGCAAGTAGATTAGGGATCCTACTTTATGGCAGGATGTTACTTTGAACTGAATGTAACTGGTGTCATATTTTATTATAGCTATAGTCACAAAAATATTAAGAACGGTAGCTAATTCAAGAAATTTGCCATGGGAACAGTTCTCACAAATACACAAAATAATAATAGTAAGATTCTTGTGTCAGATTGTATCTGAAAATTGAGCACGAAAGAAAGATCGTTGGCATTATTTTTGTATTTTACTATTAATATACATTAATTATCGGTATTCTATTTCTTGGATAAAAATATGAAAAATAAATAAAATATTCAAGAACTTTTTTATCTAGTAGTCGTCAAAAATTGAACATAAAAAGACCTTGTTCTCATATTTGTGTATTTCTCTGAAATTTACACATTTAATACTGATTAATTAATTATCTGTGTTGTATTTTCGAGATGAAAAACAATCTTCTAGAATTCTTGTAGCTAGTAGTAATCTAAAATTGAGGGTAACAAAAAAAACTATTTGGCCTACTTATAATTTTTTTGCTATTTAATCAGAAAATACAGATTAATGATCTGAACTATCTATCTGATACTATCATCTGTTTAAATGCTTTCTAATTAAAGCAACAACAAAATAAATCTTCGATAATAAAAATATGTTCAACTTGTTGATAGTAATTAAAATGAAAGGAATTTCACAATAATAACTTCTCAATGAAATACCATTAAGTAATTAGCGTAATTTCATGCTTAATCGTTAGATTGATGTATCATTAATGCGATGCACGAAATACAACCAGCAAACTTCAAATACAAATTATAATAAATGCTGGAATGCATTCGCTAAACGGCAGTTGGGTATACAAAATACTGCTCTAAATACTGTGCACACTAAATATAGCTAATCTTATCTGATAATGACCAGAAAAAGGCCGGTGGGGCTAAATGCGTAAGCATTTAGACTCCATATAACAACGTTTATACGGAGTTGCAGCGGAAGGAGGTTTCCTCATAACAACAACACGATCAGAGCCAAGGCCACTTAGACGGGGCATCAAATATCGGTCATTACTTAAATTACAGGCTTTAAAGCCAAAACAATACTCCCAAAGTTTGCGAGATTGCGTTTTTTTTTTTTTAAAACGGTCTAAGCAATTTCTGAGCCGACACTGCGAATTTGGCGCCCACACACCGCAGAGCGGAACTGATGCAGAGAGAGAGAGAGAGAGAGAGAGAGAGAGAGAGATAGAGAGATACAGCTGGAAAAGATACAGATACATAAGCCGTAAATGGCAGCTAATTGGAAGTAAATCGAGTTAAACTTTCTTTTCAACTCGTTCAGATACCACAAAAAAAAAAAAACTCACACATGAATTGCACGCATGACGCAGCAGGCATTTGGTAAATAACACGAAACCAGCTAAGAAAATGCCAAAAAAAATAAAAAAAAAATAAATAAATAAAAAGAAAAGAAAAACAAGAGAAGAGAAATAGAGAAAAACTGTAGAAGATTTGCGCGTATCTTTCGCTGTGTATCTCATAGTTTGCATAGCTAATTAGCCAAGCAGCAGTTGCCAGCCAAAGTTGCCCGCTGCCAGCTAAGTTTGCTGCGGTGTCTGATCATTGATCAAGTTTGTCTCTTGGGGGCTAACGAACAAAATGTATCTGCTTTTGGAACGTTCTCACATTAGTCACGCGTTTAACATATTTCGTTTCGTTCGCGCTGTTTTAAATTTAATATTGTATCTTGTAGATACAAGATGCGACCAACTTGCGCTCTGCTGTTGCTGCTGTTGCTGCTGTTGCTGCTGCTGTCGAATGTATGCAAATAATTTCACGTGTTGCGTAGAATTGAACCCATCTGCATATGCTAAACCAACCACCGACCAGCCTCTCTAGCCTCTCTGCCTGCCCCCCCGCTCTCCTTACCACTCCACTCAGCTTGTCTCGATCTGTTCTGTGTGTTGTTCTGCCTGTCCCTGGTGGTATCTGATTTGCGACAGTCGAGCGTTTCGCGCGCTATCTGCTGAATATGGTAAAGAGAAGCTGCAAGTCTCTGCAAAATGCTGGCGAATTAGGAACGCGGAATGCGATCGATACGTGCGGTCATCTCCTCCAGCTAAGTAGCAACAGCAACAGCAGCAACAGCAACAGCAACTGCAGCAACAGCAGCAACAACATCGGCAGCAGCAACATGTTGCACATGCGGCAATGTTGAGTGGCGCGTTTGGTCAGCGATTCGTTTCCCATATTGCCAATGCCACAAGACTCAAGACACCAGAGAGAGCGAAAATCGTGCGCCTGGCCACGGGGCAGCTGCAGCTTTGCCTCAAATGGTTGCCCACTGGACATTTGCACGGGCAATTAAGGGGCAATAGGAAGACCGGTGGGTGCAGGGGGTGGATATGGTCAAGTGGGGAAACCAACTACTAAAATGCTCTCTGTGTTCTTTCTGCGCGCGCAATTCTTAACGGTAATTATGTTGTTCGTTTTGGCAACAAAATGCATTTTTGCGTAGCCCTAACAACCAAACAACTAAACAATCCAAGAACCGAGGAACCGAGGAACCCGTCCAGCATTCAGCTGAATGTTTTGCTGCTTGTGTTAAATTGGATTAATTTGACAGTAAAATGCAAATGAGCCAAATGCCAAATGCGAAATGCGAATTGCCAAACGTGAAATTAAACTTTAAGACAGCGCGGACCATGTTGCGGGCAACAAATTATGTTGCTGTTGTTGTCGCTTGTCGGTTGCATGTTGCCTGTTGCCTGTTGCTGGTTGCTGGTCGCCTGTTACTGTCTGTTGCTGCTGATGATGCTGCTACGGACGGCAGCAACAAGCAGCTACACTGACAAAAACAATATCACGAAATCAATTTATTAATTTGTCAGCTAGCGTTGCAATATTCTGAAACTGTATTCAATGGCGATAGTTTCTTGATTAAGATGAGATCAGCTCAAATACATATATTTTCTGACTTCCCCAAAGTGAACTGGAATCAGTGACTAGAATAATATTGTATTGGGAACATATTTGTAAAATTGTAAATCAAATTGATAAACACTTATCAAAAACACTGCTGAAAATGTATATATAAAATGAAATAAGTTTTGTTTTTTTGTTAAATTGTTCTCAGTGCACTGCGTTTCACAGGCCTGGTCACTTGTCATGCACGCCTCTCAGATTGCACTCTGCATGTTGTTGCTGCTAAATAATCAACATGTTTAGGGGCAGGTACAAGGCACATGTTGCCGCCGTGCGGCAGCCGTTGCAGCAGCAGCAGCAGCAGCAGCAGCAGCAGCAGCGCAGCGCCAAGTGCAGCAATAATTTTTAAATTGAATTTTTCTTTTCGTGTGTGTGCGCAAAAGAATCAAACAAAAAAAGAGAGATGGAAAACAAATACGAGCAACAAGCAACAACGTGGCAAGGCAAGGCGAGTCAAGTTTTTTTGCTGCAGCAATTGATGTTGTTGCTGTTGCTGTTGCCGTTGCTGCTGCGGCTGCTGCTGCGGCTGCTGCTGCTGCTGTTGCCAATGCCCTGCAGCAACATGCATCAAAAGCCGGCGCCCGTTTTTCATATTTCGCTGCCTCCGCGGCACATAAACATGTGAGTTCATTTTTTTCATCTGTGTTTTATTTTTTGCGTTTTTTCGTTTTAATTTGTTTTCTGTGCGTCCAAAGATAGCTTAATCGATTTGCCGGCAACAAGAGCAACAACATGTTGCGGCTGCCACAAATAACTTGCCACTGATAAATTGTTTGCAATGTGTTTATTAATTATTGTGCAATATATAGAAATGCAAGCAGCCACAGAGACACCAACTGCCACAGCAACAATTGCTGTTGCATGGCTCAAAGGTGGTCTCTTGCCAGCAGCAGCAGCAGCAGACAGCAGCAACTTGGTTGGCAACATTTTGCCATGTATTGCCACAAATTGTATGCATCTGAATGACAACAACAACGTACAACATGCTGTTGCTCATTTTGGTCATTTACAAATAGAAATTGCATTGATTTTGCAGTTGCAACAACAGCAACAACAACAACTGCAACTGCAACAGCAGCAGCAGCAGCAACATCTTTGGCTCTTGGGCTTGAGCTGCCTTCGTTGCGCTTTGATGATATATCGCCGCCAAGTTGGACTCAACTGTCCCCCAACTCTATTCCACTTCCCACTCCCCGCACACCCCCCCCGCTGCACATCCATCCATATTTGATGTGCAGTTACATGTTACATGACGTTCTCGTTGTTGTCATTGGCCAAACGAGCCACAATGTTGTGTTTAGCGTTTTCTTTCTTTTTCTATTTAGTTGTGCTGCTGTTCTTTTTTTTCTGTTCGTTTTCCTGCTCTCTTCTTCTACCCTTTTTTTTTTTGTTTTTAGCATTTATTAGCATTTTGCCCTTTGCTTAGTCCGCTGCTTATTTGTTGTTGTTGTTTGCTGTTGCTGCCGTGTGTGGCAACATTTTCAATTCAATTATATTTCATGTTCATGTTGCATCGATTTACATTATAATTTGTGTCTGTAAAGGAAGTCATTTGTGGCGACTCTTGTCTTGCTTTTGCTATCCGCTTTTATTGCAAGCCATACTTTAAGCCATCTCCGACTTTGGCCAAGCATTTTTAGTCTGGGAAGTGGGTTTTGCTTGTATGTTTAGACGATTAACAAAATATTCAAAGAGAAAAGTTTGCCAGAATTTTAACTGCGTGCAATTAGCTTAAAACTTGCTTGAAAAAGTGTTAATTAGCTAGTCAATAAGGCTTTGTGCCTTAAGCGAAGTTAATTGTGCTTAGTGGCTGCAATTAAGCTCTCTTCGAGCTTGAATGGGCTTCTGCAGTCATTTTGACAGCTATTCATATTAGTTTTGTTCTCTTTTCACTTAAATGGAGATCACTTTCTATGGCAATAGATAGATTTCCATAAAGTTTCATTTGTCAGTTTGGTGTTTAACTTTCTTTCTTTTACTGGCATCAGTTTAGTTCTTCACGATCTCAGTTTCTCACAGATTATTTAGATTTTGGTTTGTGCGCCCACATCTCAATCAAATCATTCTTTTCTTCATTCATTCCCCATTTCCCACTCAAGTCTTCCCTTCCAATTCATATAAGTAATGCTGCCAATGAACTTAATAGTTGGTGTAACAAATCGTCTCATAATTTTTTGATTAGTCAGGCTACCAAATAGGCAGCCACAGCTGTGTATTGTGTCTAATAATGATAATAATAATAATAATATCTTTTCACTCCACCCGTCAAGTGTCGCTTTCATTAAGCGCAACGAATTTTCCCCCACCCTTCAGTCACTTAAAAGCAATGACAGCTGCGAGAAAAAATCTTCAAGGAAAATATATTTTATTATTTGGGTATTTTGGAAAATGAAATGCTGAAAAATATTTCAACAAGTCAAATAAGTAAAGCAACTTTCGCTGACACCTTTGACATTGGCATATGGCGTCAATAGCTCAGTCGCTTAGCTAAGCAGTCAATCACACTCAATCCATCAATCAATCAATTAGGGCCCAGTTGCTGTTGTTCTTATTCATTCTCTATGTCTCGTGGGCGCGCCTACAACCAAAATATGAACTTAAAGTGCATTTTTAGTTGAAGCCGTTAAAGTAAACGTTCCCCGCTGCCATCTTTTCTCTTTTTCCCTCATTTAATGTTTATAATAATAGGCAGAGTAAACAGTTTTCCACGACTAATGAGCTGCTGCTGTTTGTTGCTGCTGTTGCAGCCTCCGCCACATGCTGCCCCAGACATGATCTAATGTTATGACAGCTCATCAAGTGTCAGCGCAGAAAGGCGCATCCGACCTGAACCCGAACCCCTAATCCCTCCCACACACACACACACACACACACACACACACATAGAGAGTCGCTCCAAGTGTTTCTCTCTAATGACATTTACTTTCAACGTTCATTAAATGTTGTGTGTTGTGTGGAGCTGCTTAAATCAGTTTTACTGGACATTTGTGGAAGTGTGAGGATTCAGGATTCAGCTTGCTACTGACTATCCGCCCAATTATGCTCCAGCATGTGCGGAGGCTACACTTGCCGAAAAGACTGACAGATATATATATATATACACAACATCAAACAAGTATGCAAGTTTGCAAGTCAGCAATAAACTGTGAGGAAATGCTTTGTTGCCAACTGTTAAATATTTAAATTCAAGGCGAATACAGTTTCCACTTGAAATGCAGATTTGTCCCATAGTTGGCTTAGATTTTCTCTCAGTGTATACCATCATGCCTAACACATTTGCTCTATCGCATAACATAATAATATACACATATGCATCTCCCGCTCTTCAGCCCGCACTTTAATCTCGTTTATCAGGCAAAAATTCCACGCACTCCCTCTCTCGCTCTCCCTCTCCGTCCCTCTCCCTCTCTCACTCACACTCATTCTTGCTCTCTCTTATCCTTTTCGGCCATAATGACTGCAATTTCTATCATCATCAGGCTCAATGAAAAAAAAACCGAAAAAGAAATAAATAACAAAAAAAAAAACATTGCTAAGCATTTTTGAATTCCTTTTTTGAGCTGTTTTCTCGGGCTCTCGCTTATGGCTTATTGCTCTCGTTGTTTTGCTTGGTTTTCTCTTTCATTTGAAGGCGATTTCATGGCTCTTGATTAAGTTTTTGTTGTTGCTCTCATGCGCTCCGCTAAGCCCTGGAACAATGAGCCATGTTTCACAAAGCCTATTAACTTTTTGGTTTGGTTTCGTTTTTTTTTCTTCTTTCTTTTTATTGTTTCTTTGGAGGTTCAATGTACGTTACTTAATTATGCGATTTTGGCAATTAAACGACAGGCTATGGCAGAGCCCAAGAGACGGCTCCAAATATGGATAGTGTCATAATTCTTGTCAGTTTGCAAACCCCCAAGCGACTGGGCCAGCAAAAAAATGAAAGACAAAAAAAAAAACTGCATAAACATTTGCTGATTGAAATCAACTTTGCCATGAAATCAATCATCGACGTAGACGGCCCTTTTTTTTGTAGTTCAGGCCGCCGTCGCGAAACGAGTCCCAGGTCTGGGCCTTGGCCCAGCGACTGGGAATGTGCCTCAGCCAGTGGCAGTGGCAGTACCTCTGCCTGTGTCCTGGGCTTATCCATTTGCAAAAATCTTTTGGCCTGGCGGCATTGTCGTCGAGCAGTGTTGAGTTTCGCGCTTGAAGTGGCCCGAAACAGCCCCTTGCCGAATGAACGATTGAACGAATGACGATGACTGCAGGACATGCAACATGTGACATTGAAACCAAATGAAATACAGCAACTAAAATGAAAACTTGAACTTCACTTCTCAGTGCTGTGTGAGTCACAGGAACTCAACTTTTGACTTTGGCTCCCCTGCATAGAGAAATAAGTCACTGGTATTTATGATATGCCCAGTTTTTTGCCCTTTTCATTCAGCTCATTTATTCATATTTACATTTAACATGCGTTTCGCGCAAAACTCGCCTAACGAACTCAGCGTAAATCGATATTCAATAAACGACATCTGTGTGCATTTTTTTTTGGATGTTTTTGTCGTTTTCGTTTCATTTTTCGTTGGGTTCTGCTTCTTGTTGTTGGCCCTGCGATAATGATCTCTTTGTGAGCGAGCAGCTGGGCAGCTGAGCCCAGGGGTTAGATGCATATCTGTCGGGGATGTCAAAACGGACAGGGAACCGACATAAATCCCAAAATACAAAAACGTACAGATCAAATCATTTATGCTGCACATGCGACAGTTCTCGTCGATAAGGCTACTGGTTTTTTTTTGTTTTTGTTCTCTTTCCAAGGAATACCCCAAATATTAGCTATGCACTGCTCGTAATAATGATTTAAACATAATTCTAATTTTCAACTTTCTTCTCTCTTTCTACTTGCAGGTAAGCAAAACAAACCTGAAAATGCATAAAAAAAAAATAAAGAAAAGAAGAATTTCCCAAATACATATTCCATTTGTTGTTTCTGTGTATGCAGGCAAGTATATTTGTAATATAAATGTGGAGCACTTTGGAAACTGTGTCGAGCCCATAAATCAGTCCAGCGACTGACACATTCACAATTTTCAGTGCAGTCCCCAAACAGCCCCACGCACAAAACATCTATCAAAAATAATTAATAGAAAAGTTGTCGAAATGTCAATGGGAATGACAAATCTAATTAATTTAAGCTTTTTTCAACAAAAAAAATAAAAAAATACAGAATATAACAAAAACTACAAACAACAACGAAACAATTTTGACAAATTATGAAAAATAGAAATATGAATTCTCATTGTTTTGTTTAGCAGGCAGGTTTTTAAAAGTTTATCGCTGTGTGAACTATGAAATTTGTGTTAAATCGGCTTATGAAATAAACAAACTCAGAAATCTAAATATAATACAATTAAGAGATTAAGCAAATGATTAATTCGATTTTTTTTTGTATTTGCTTTGATGTATATTTTATGTCTGTTTTGTTGCATGTCATATTTGATGTATTTATGTGGAAATGTTAGGGTAGGACAGAAACTGATAGTCTCTGTTTTGACAGTCACTTTTTTTATATAGCTCTTATCTGCTGCCAACTGTCAACAATGAATAGCTTGTTGGACTTTTAATATAAATATGAGACTAAGGTTCAGAATGTGAATAGTACTATTTGTAAAAAATCACATCTATCATCAATTTGTCTCTATTCACTCAGTTTTACTTGACAACTAAAAAATAATAATATAAACAACTTATTTGTGATATTCATTTAAATATGTGAATAGATTTGTTTTTAGGTAATTAGTAAGCTAGATAAATTTACTAAAGAATTATTCATGCTTCCAATTTGTCTTTATTTACTTGGCTTTCCTCGACAAATGCAAATCTAATTTGATAATCTTTATTAACTATTACTCCAATAAGTTTCTTTCGACCTTAGAGCATTTACAAGTCTGCTAGTTTGCAACTGGTTAGCTTAACAATTATTAATCAGTAAAACTTTTTGACAAATGGACCGCATATTGTAATGCAGATTTTGGTCTTAACGTAACTCGAAACCGGCTAAGCAAACTTCTCGGCTTAAGCCACTATCCAGCTATAGCCATGAAACCTTTGGGGGTCCAGTCGCTTACATCATCATATTTTTTAAGGCTATTTGCATATGCCATAAGATAAAGCACTTTATAAGTTTATGGCCATCAGCGAGAGCTGCACAGATAAATGTATATAAGTTCTTAAAAGCCTCTACGCACTTCCCATCCCTCCCCAACCCTTCCGGTCAATGCCAATGCAATTTTTCAATATGATAAAGAAAACGAAAAAAAGAAGCAGTTGTTTCGGCCAACAAAAGCAAGAATGCCGCAAAGATAACGCACAGAGATAGAAAACAAAGATATAAACTATAAAGTTGATAAAGTACAAACAAAGTGGGTAGGGGAGGCATAAATGTATATATGACTTATATGACATTGATCGCTGTGCCACATCTGTGGCTGCGTGTGTGTGTGTGTCCGTTCTTTATTTTCCGACGACTTCTTTTCATTTTTTGGAGCTCGCGCATATTTATGGGTAAAAGGGCCACTGTTGGGGCTCTTAGTGTGCTTTTTTTGTTGTTGTTTTTTGTGCTGGCCGCTCTAAAAGGATTTCAATGTTTTCGTTTTTCGCCAGTATTTATGAAATTACTGATAAGCGGACGAGATGAGAACTGAAGCTCGACATCGAACCCTTTTTGCGGCATCTGCCTAGCTGTCTTGCTGCCTGCATTCATTCATAATAATAAAACCCAATGCATATTTCTCAACTGGATACAGACCGCATTACACCTAAGAAAAAAAAGAAGTGTTTAATCACTGAAGGGGGAACTAGGGAGGGTTTACACATATCCTGTTGAATTTAATTAACAGTTGAAAAAGCCACAAGGGAAAACAGATAGCCAAGACCAAACAAAAAAATTCAAAAACAGAAATAGCAAATGAAAACCACCAGACAAAATCATACAAAACCATAATACGAGTGCAGTGCGCAGAAGTGCTCGACTAGCAAATACCCTGCTTTCTTTCTGAAGAGATTTAGCACATGTTTTTATTAAGAGCCCCCAAGAATGAAGTGAGAAAATTGATTTTCTTTCTATAATGCTTAAGCTAACATTTTGAATTATTTACTTTACTTTAATGAAGCGCAATTTTTGTACCCTTTACGAAAACCTTTAACTTAAGTATGAGATACTTTTATTTAATTTAATTAAGCTAAGTTTTAATACAAAATTTCACATCTTCAGCAATCACAGTTTCTGGATTCAATATGTATAGATTAATATATTCTACTGTTCACATTTCAATAGCCTTTTACCTTTCTTAAATTGGTGCAGGGTATCAGAAACGTTTTGTATGCATTTTTGGCTTGGGATTCTGTGGTTCGGCGGGATTCGAACCCAAAGGCGGCGCCAAATTAACAATATGCGTGCAAGAAAAATAACACAAACCAAACATAGACGCAAGACGCAAGGGAGGGGAGGGGGAGCTCAAGAAAGAACATGATGCCTGAAAAGCTGTCTGAGCATTTTCACAATTTTCAGCACCTTGGGGCGTTTTGGCTCATTAGCGCGACGACAGCCACTCGCCCGAGTTGTGTGTTTGGGCGCCAGAGTTGCCAGACAGCGGCGTGCTCTGGCATAAATTTGACATTGAAAATGCTTGAATGGTCCACAGAAGAAGAAGATGGAAAAGAAGTTAGCAAAGCAAAACCCCTCAGAGTCGACAAGGCCCGCGGGCTGCCTGCGGTTTCAGTGTTATTGTTTTTTGTCTAATCAAATGTGTGTTGAGGGAAGAGGGTTCGCTTGTAATATATATCCTTATGTTGTTTTGGGTATTCCATATTAATAGAACTGAATAATTTATTTGATTTTTTGATTTCTTGCATTTTGTTGCAATCAAAAAGAACAATAAATGTGGCAGGGTGTTTGTGTGTTTGGTGTTTTTGTTGTTGTTGTTGTTGTTGTTTTATTTTGTCTCTTGCTTACACAGTTTGCCTCTACCCACTCGAAATGAAAATCCCCACATTATGGCCATAATCCCCGTTGGTTTATTGCGGTTTTTATGGCCTCGGCCTGGGCAAATATTTTTCGGCTCGTCGTATGTCTTCGTGTCTGTCTGTCTGCGTGTCTGTCTGTCTGCGTGTCTGTCTGAATGTGTGTCTGTCTCTGTGAGTCCTTGTGCATATTACATAAATGTGATAATGATTTATGCGCCAGCTTTTGGCTCCTGGCTCCTGGCTCCTGGCACGGGTTCAGGCCTCATTCCGTCTTGGCCCACATCCGCTGTTGCTTTTGCCATTGCTGTTGTTTTTGCTGTTGCGTCGTTAGGTAAATACCAGCATTTAAATAATTGGCAGCCAGGCATCTTCCGCTATGGGCCCTCCTCACTGCTCCCCCCTCTTGTTGCTGCCCCTACGCAAGCAAACAACAAGCGAGGAGCGCGCGCAAATACAAAAGACAAACACTGTTAAACAGGAACAGGAAGAACAATGCGCACTTTACACCATTTTTTTTACACTTTGCATTGCAACAACAATCACACACACACACACACACACACAACACACACACAAACACACACACACTCGACAAACTTTTATTGCATTCTCAGATTTGTTGGGGCAAAGTTTTGAAGTGCCTCGCACTTTGTTGCGCTGCTGTGAATATTGCAGCACATATTTATTATACGAACTACCTTATTTACTGCAAATAATAGAGGTGAATACAAAGCGCAGTCTTCGAGTTTTATGGGTTAAGACCCGCTGTGTGTTTCAAAGACTGAAATCACTTGGAGTAAATAAGGCAGTTAAAGACAAGAGTTTTTTTTTATTTTTATTATTTATTCTTCAATATTAATTTAATGTGTCTCAAAAAGGATTGCAACTTGGATTATGCATATGCATATACTTATGTATAGAAGAGATTACCTTAATTGCATTGCAAGTTAAAAGCTTTTCAAGTTAGGTCAAAAAGTTGTAACCATAATATTGAACTAAGACTGAAAATTATTAGCATAACTCCAAAAATCACGTGTTATTTATGCTGAACTCCTTCAAAGTGTTGCTGAATGCCTTTTCAAATTCCATCTGGTCAATTTAGAAGAGCTTTTATTCGACTTAAGTCAGTTAAGAAAAGCGATTTTCCACAAATTATAACCAACTGCAGGTAACGGGTATATAGACTTGCTCTCTCTCTCTCTCTCATGCACACTCTTCTTACTAACTATAAAGCATAAGTGGCAAAAGTTGTGCAAAACTCTTGAAGCTTACACAGTGCCCAATTCCCACACTACCGTTTAAGGCAACCCTTTTCACAACTCTGTCACTCTCTTTCTCTTTGTCTCCTTGTCTCACTGTCCCGCTCTGTCATTCGCGAAAGTTGCATGCACATTAAAAAATAAACATTCAACATAAATAAGTAAATAGTCGCAAATGTAAGAATAGAAACAACAACAACAACATTCAACTTACAGCATGCTGGCAGCAAATCAAAAACTTATCATCTGTTATTGTTGTTATTGTTGTTGTTGTTGTTCGTCGTATTTTTACTGTAGTCACTTTGCCATTGCACTAAAAGCTTATAAATTATTGTTGAGTTGAGAATTGGAATACAACAGTTATTCGATTCGCTCACTGAAGAACACGCCGCTGTCAAGCTTTGGTTTATTTTCAAGCAGCTACACAATGCCAATGATACAGTTACTTGATGCGAAAGAGCTTTTCAGGCAAGCGATTCGATGATGCCCTAATTGTGCTTGTGAACATCGCATTACGAAATTACTTATGATAAAATCACGAAAGAGAAATTAATTAACTCTATTTAAAAATATGTTCGAATTCAGATTAGTTTTGAATATTAAATATTAAATTTGAGATCTGTGTTACTGCATTCGTCAAATGTTAATTTATTTCGCATGTTCTATAATTTTTCAATCATTTCTTAAACATATTCCTTAAATTCACATGACATATAATTACGTTCAGGAAAACAACACACTTTCAATTCTAGTTCATAGACAAACGGATCATAATCAGTGGTTTTCCGGGATGCTGCATTTACAGCATTTGCACAGCAAGTAAAACAGTTTAGGCAAACATTGTGTGGACATTTTCCACCTGGGGTGGCTGCAGCAACTAGCATCCCATTTGGTGTATGTTTGATTACAAGCAGAGAGAGACAGAGAGAGAGAGAGAGAGAGAGACAGAGAGAGAGAGAGAGAGAGAGAGAGAAAGAGAGACAGAGAGAGAGAGAGAGTGAGTGAGATGGCGATAGTTGCTTACTTATTTGCATATATGCATTTATACACCTGCTGTGCACAATTCCTGTTTATTTCTCTGCCTTCAGCTGGTGTTTTGTCACTGCATCGATTCATGTTGCCGTCTTCGTTTGTGTTTTGTGTTTGTGGAAAGTTGTGATTTTGCTAGTGTTGCTGTTAATGTTGATGTTGTTGCTGCCGTTGCTGCTGTTGTTGTTGACATGCTAATAACGATCATATTGCCACTCAAAGCATCTCTTAGCAGTGTGGGTCCAAACTCAAATAAGAGAGCGACAAATTAGCAGAATGGTGAGGAGTAAGAAAGAACGAGAGGGGAAGCGGAGGGGGGGGGGGGGTGTGTGCGCGTATACAAATAACAGCTGCTTTTGCTGCTGCTGGAATACACATCAAAAAGGCAGATATTTTTATGCTTATGCCAGACAAATAATAACAACAACTGCGGCAACAGCTAACAGCAAACAACAACAGCAGCAACAAGAAGAAGACGCGCAAAAGCGCATAAACTAACATAACATACTACGCACAACAACAACAACAATAGAAACAACAACAACAGCAGCAGCAGCAGACGTAGTAGATTTCTTAACAGCGGCAATAACAAATGTACTTCCTGTTATTATTGCTGTTGTTGCTGATGCTGTTGCTGCCTCTTCTTCATCTCTTGCATTATGAGCTGAGGCACTCTCGCTTTCTCCCTCACTCCCCGTCTCTCTTCACAGCTTGCTTGTGTTGTTGTTTGCTTAGGTGTATGTAGTATGCATTGCATGCCGGCAGCACTTTGCTGTTTATTTACACAGACTTCTTCTTTCACATTATTTCATATGCATAAATTGCCAACGCACGCAGCAAACCCACACTTACACACACACACACACACACACACACACACACACACACACACACATACACACACACACTCGCATGCATGCACTTCTACTGAACTTGTACAAATTAAGTGCGTGTGCCAAATGAGCGTAATTAAGTGCAAAGTCTCTCTCTCTCTCTCTCTCTCTCTCTCTCTCTGTCTGTCTCATTCATAGCCACCCACTCATTCTCTTTAATTTGCGCTCTTCTCTCTCCAGCTGTGTATTTTAATAACCAAGCACATTTTTGTGGCTTCGCTGAGCGAGAATTTCTCTTGCCTTTGAAGTTGGCCCAAATATGTTTGTAAAAGGATTTAAAAGCAAGCCAAATAATAAAATAGTCTATAGCAAAATTTCAAAATTAAAGAGTGAAAAGAGAGAGAGAGAGAGAGAGAGAGATCTGCCAGGCGATATCTATTTTTAGATTCATCCTCAGAAATAGTCCCTTAAATAAGGGTTATGTTTTTTAATGGCTTCTAACTTTTTACACGCTAATATAAAATAAATAGCGCTAACATATTTTTACTTACTTAATTAATTCTGCTTTTAGAAAAAACTTATCGAAGCTTTTGATGCAAAAGTTTGCATATGCATGTGTGTGTTTGTTTCTGTGTGTGTGTGTTGTGTGCATGTGTGTTGTGTGCATGTGTGTTCTGTGTATGTGTTTGCGTGGTTTTGTTTACTTAAATTTTCTCTCTCAACGTGTAAATTTTTCTCTCTCTTTTTTCTGCACATTTTGCTGCATATGTTTGTGTTTATTTTGCTGCAGCATATTTTTTCTTAATTAAATATTTTGTTAAGGCGAAGGAATTCATTGCGGTTTTCTCTTGCTTAATTATAAATTTTCCACATGACAAAAAAAAAAGAAAAAAAACAGAATCGTAAAAAACCTTTTCACACACAGTTGTGCTTTGGTTTAGCTGGGTGCAATTTGTGTAAACAGCTGAGCTTCATTAGCTTAAGGGAACTATAAAGCCGACATTTACTCAATATGGCTGACATATCTTCAACATTTCATCAAATAAATTAGTACACAGTCGCCTTGACAACAGCAACAGCAGCAGCACAACAAAGAGCCACACGCAATGCACAAAGAGAGAGAGAGAGAGAGAGAGAGAGAGAGAGAGAGAGAGAGCGAGCAAGAAAGTTAGTGGTATGAGGAGAGAGTGCCAAACCAGACAATGGCCAAATATCAGCATCAAACAAAGCATAGAGCATAAAAGGATGCTTTTCCTGCTGCTGCTGCTTCTGCTGGTAATACACAAAAGCAATTGACAAATGTCCAAGGTGCGCTCACAATTCCTCGACGACTGTCTCCCTCTCTCTCTCTCTCGCTGTCAATCTCTCTGTCGCACGCATAGTTGGACAAATGGCGTCGTGCAGCTCAAAGCGAAAATCACTGAATAATGATTTTTCATCGTGATAACAATGCTGGTTTGTGATTTGATTTGCATGCGGCCCACCCAAAGTTTTTAGTGAATAAACTGTTTTAAATGAAAATAGAATTTAGCGCTTCTCCTGTCAGCTTAGCCGTCTAAATGTGAAAACTATTTAATCTTAATGTTACCTCTTAAATTTGCTCGGTTCTTTTGGTTTACTGTGTTGCATTTAATTAATGTTACCCGTCAATAAGTCATTCTCGCATTCTCGCCATTGCCATTTTACCCATTTGAAAACTGTTAAGCTCGCTTTAAAACTGTTACCCACTCTCTAACTGTGATAGCTGCTCAATCACTTCTCCTTTTCGTTCTCAGCTCTCATTACTATCCGCTTTCAATAAATCTGCAGAACTTAATTTCCGGCTGAATGATGTTACTATCAGTCAGTGCTGCCAGTGCTGCTCCTGCTCTCTCTCTTTCTCTATCTCACTCTCTGTCCCTATCGAAAACTTCATCTCGCATTCCATTTTCCATTTTCATTCTCCTACACACACACACACACACACACACACACACACAACACACATATTTTTCACCTTTAAGCGCTTTTTGTAATTACATTTCAACTGTTCTCCATTTCGCTGGCCATTTGGTGTTTTTGTTGTTGTTGCTGTTGTTATTGTTGTTTTGTGCTGCTTTTAATAAAGTTTATCTAGCGTTGTCCTTTGTTTCATCCTTATCGACATGCTGTAAATTTATGTTTAGTCTTCCTCTTTTTTCGGTCCTGCACCGTGGGCAAGCAAATATTTTCTTGAAGTTAATTGAATTTGAGGCGTGGACGAAATTCAAGTGAATTTCATTGCTGCTCCAACATAATATGAACCAAGATTTTACTCCAAGGGGGGGCTTTACAGAACATTATATATATATATCATTTTTGTGTTCCTTCTCAACAACACTCTAATGGCGCATTAATTGCTGAACGTTAAGTGACAAAACTTGTTTAAGGTCGGGTCCCTAGAGGGGCACTTGAACAGTTGACAGACCTGCACATGTTCGATCTTAAGTCCTGAGACATTAGAAGACGCTCTTGGCGATGGCCGAGACACGGCATCTGTAATTTAGGATACTTAGTATTTATTGTGTTTAAATTGGCAACTCTGTTTTATCTTCTCCTCTTTTTTTATGACAGGTGAAAATCCACACATCATTGAGCATCCCATGGATACGACAGTGCCAAAAAATGATCCATTCACATTCAATTGCAAGGCCGAAGGCAGTCCAACACCAACCATCCAGTGGTTCAAGGATGGACGCGAACTGAAAGCGGATGTTGGCTCGCATCGCATAATGCTGCCCGCGGGTGGTTTATTCTTTCTGAAGGTAAGTGCTTAACCAAGAGAGATACCCAACCATACTCTATTATTATGTGTACGATACGATGCGATTGGACTGTCATTTGGTAAAGGGCATCTTTCGACGTCAGCTCGCATGCCTGAGAAACGCAACATTTGTGCATAAATTTGATTCATATTATTTTATGTGCTTCCAACTGGTTGCATTTTGATCGGCAAACAAAACAAAGGGCAGACAATAAAAACATCACTTGGCAATTGGGTGTGCTAAGGGGAAAACATTCCCCTTTTTTCCGTCTAGGCCTGAAACACTTGCCAAATGTCTAGCTCAAGTCTTGTGGGTCCAGAGATGGGCGATGTTTGAGAAAAGTCAAATAAAACATTAAGCAGTGGAAATAACGATAGTTCAACTGAGATCATCATAATATAATCTTAGCATGAAATTCTCAATAGTAAATGTAGTTTTGATCTGGCACTCAAACCATGTACAAAAATCACTTGTTTTTCAAAATAGTTTCAGTTTTCACAAAATTATGGCAAAGTGCAAAGTTGAATAAATGAATAAATCAACCTTTTCAGCATCGAAATAATTTTACTCTTAACCTGAACAAAAAAAATAATTTAAAAAAAAAATCTAAAGAGTGAAATAAATAATGAAACGAACAGAAAACTAGCAAAAAGTTACATACAGATAAAAATGGTATTTAAAGGGTTTTTAAGGCGCTTTCAGATCAAGTTTAATTCGGTATTGCGCCCTTTTGCGACATATCGACCCGTTCCCATCTCTATTGCTGCCCCAACCCTGGTTGACCTTCGCGCGTGCACATTTCACAATTTTAGCTAACGAGTCGCATTGCGGGGGTCGCCTCATGGGGTGTGTGGGGTTAACAGCCACCCTCTACCCTCCAACCCAGCCCCTAGATTGCAGTTACTGTTTCTGTTTTTATTTTGTCTTGTTTATATTACATTTTTCGCAACCCCCCGCGCAGTTGATTTTTTCATTAAATGCAACAAAATTAAATTTATTTATATTTTTGTTCATTTTCTTTTCTACGATTTTCCTTTTTGCTCGAATTTAACGAATTATTTCGAGATGAGCAAGTTTTAAATTGAAATGTTGTTAAATTGTTCAAATGATGCGCGAATGGGTTGCAATATTTTCGATGCCAGTTTCAAGCCGGACGCATTTGAAACACTTGAGTGGGGAACTAGAGGAACTAGAGCGATGGGCGAGGGGGTTTGCGGGGGATGGCTTGATGCTTATATCATTAAAAAATCACTTTGCAACATCATCCAATCGCATATTTACAGTTACTTGTGCATATCTCGAGCCAAAACAGCCCCGGCAATTTGTGATGAGTTCCTGTCAGATCCCATCAAGACCCAATTCACTCTCCCACCCCCGTACACCTCTCCAGCAACTCGTCTCGTTTATTTTTATTGTTTTCAATGGCATTTTGGCTTGGGGTTAGGGCTATTTCAGGCATTTTTGGAGTCATGCCCCAATCCTAAGTGACTTGTCGGCATGCTTACAGTTTGTTGCCAATTAAAACTGAAGTGGCCAAGTGATTAAGGCACAACACAGACCCACCGACTCCTCAACTGGACCTGGGGTTGTAACAGTGTTCTTCTTCTTTTTCCCTTCCCCTGCCTACCTCTCTCTCTCTCTCTCTCTCTCTCTATATGTATATATATATATTTTTAATTAAATTAAATTGCGTATACGCAGAGTGGACGGACTGGACAGCGAGGCTCAGCCAGATACAAACATAGCTGTAAAAGTCAGGGTCGTGTGGCACGTTTTCAGTTTCACTTTCAGTTTTATTTGATTTTGATTTTGGTTGAGCGCATTTCGCTTCGCTTATTTTGATCTTTGTGCCAGTGACACGTGTCCAACTTAAACCTCATAAAACTACTCTCGTACTTAATGCGCCTCATTGCGCACACATCTGTATCTCTAATAATGTCTCTAATCCGTAATCTCTGCTCTCGTTTCTCTCTCTTTCTCACAGGTGATACACTCGCGACGGGAGAGCGATGCGGGCACTTATTGGTGCCAGGCCAAGAACGAGTTCGGCGTTGCACGTTCCAGAAATGCAACATTGCAAGTCGCATGTAAGTAAAATAAGTAAAAAGATGAATAAAATCTTAGTTAGCGAACTTTAATATTATGTTGAAAGTTTTTGACATACATACTTAACTTTATATCACCTTGCGATTTACCTGCTAAGCGGATTTTATATTCAAAAATGATTTAATTGGCTGCAAACCAGATCTGAAACAGTAGAGCAGAAATATCACGAATCTATTAAAAAAAAACTTGCATTAGTTTTAGTTTATATCATCTACAGTGTGTATGTATTTGTGTATGTTGAATTCTATACTGTACAAACTTAAGCCAACTTCCATGTGAGTTAGGGGTTAATATTTAATTTGTGTATACCTAACTCTATATTCTACAATATTTAAGGGTTAATATATTGTGTTAAGGGATAATTAATATGTTCTTCGTCTAAAGTCCTCTAAAGATAGGCCCACACACACACACACACATACATACATACATACACAAACACACGCAGAAAACAATTTTACGACGTTGATCGATTGACGCTGCACATTTGGTGGCTAATGAACTTTTGTGGCTTGCACTTCAGAAAGTAGTCCAACCCCATTGAATGCGTTTGCATTCCCCCCCTCCCCCCCAACAAAAGAAAAACTGCTGAATTGCATGTCCAGTTTCAGTTGTGTTTCGGTTTCTGCTCCTGTTCCGGTTCGTGCTGCTGCCTGTTGGCTGACAGGCACGTCATTCATTCGCATTTCTTTCTAATTAATAAAATAAAGCATTTTGCAAAAAATATTTTGTAATTGATATCCACAATAGCAAAATCTTGGCATGGTCAGATTATTAGAAACGGGGGTTGTATTTTTGGGGCTGCTGTGCGTTGCCAGGGGCTGTTTCCAAGCAGATTAATTAATAATGTTTAGCCGCAGTCGGCAAAGGTTTGCAATTTGGCCAGATTCAAAGGGTTATCAACTTTGGCATTTGATAGTCTTCACCTGTTCACAACTGTTTATCTTTTATACCATGAGGATTTGGGATTGTTCAACTCCCAAGTCCAAGTCCAGCACTCGGAGCTCGGTTTCGAAGCTGCTTTGTTGCCTTTGGCGTGCAGTGAAGCGCATTATGCGTTTATTGAAGTGCAATTTGCATTTTACATTTTACATTTTTCGTTTTAAATTTTGTATTCTCCATTTCAATACTCTCTATAAGCGCATACAAAGGGTATGCTTGATCGAAACCAGCAACAATTCTTAGATTCAACTTACTTTCTTTGCTTCTTTTCTAATCCAATTTAGAGACAGAGTTGAATGCCATCTTTTATCTCTAAAAATTGTAAAATAATCGAAGTTAAATCAATTTTATCAGTCCAGAAAATATGCAAGAAATATTGGTTAATGGAAAACAAATATAACTAAATAAAGCAATGGAATAAGGGATCTGTGTAGTCCTTATACTGTATGAAGTACACATATAGGGTATCTGCAAGTCGGACGCTTGACAATACAGTAAATTTTTCAATTCCTGTTTGTACAAAGAGAAATACGCATTGCAAATGCCAAAGCTTATTAATATTGCAGCAGTAGCAGCTGAAGCTCAAAGTCTGGACAGCAAGCACATCATTATCAAGGTTTTATTGGCATATTGAGTGGGTTGCTAGGGTGCTTAAGGCCAGTGGAAGGGGGAAGGTGGGGAATGGGGGAGAGAAAAGCAGAGCAGGTCACTTCAAATGGCAGCCGCATTAAATATGGAGCATACCCCACGAGCAGGCAGCAGGCAGCAGGCAGCAGGCAACAGGCAACAGGCACTTGGCTCAGACAGGCAGTCCGCGGAAAAGGATAATACAAGTGCTGCAGGATGTTTTTCAGCTGCTGTTGTTGTCTGAGTGACTCACTGAACGACGTTCACCTGAGCATGTCCTTACAACGACAGTTATTAATAAAGAATCAATCGAAACTTTATCCAAGAAACTCTCATCAAGCAGCACACTCCCTCTCTCTCTCTCTCTCTCTCTCTCTTACACATACTATATATGTTTGTCTGTCGTTTTAGTTTTGCGCGATGAATTTCGACTGGAACCGCAAAACACTCGAGTGGCTCAGGGCGAGGTGGCGCTGATGGAATGCGGCGCACCACGCGGCTCACCCGAGCCGCAAATCTCGTGGCGCAAGAACGGACAGACACTGAACCTGAGTGGTGGCAGTGGCAGCAATAAGCGCATTCGCATTGTCGATGGCGGCAATCTGGCCATCCAGGATGCCCGTCAATCCGATGATGGACGCTACCAGTGTGTGGTGAAGAATGTTGTTGGCACCCGTGAATCGGCTACCGCTTTTCTCAAAGTGCATGGTAAGTTGCCAGACCCGAAAATCCCACACTCAGTAAATTATTTTGATGCACATCTCGCAGCAATTCTTAACTCAATCCTTGCACAATTTGTCCATTTGCAGTGCGTCCGTTTCTCATTCGTGGTCCGCAGAATCAGACGGCTGTCGTTGGCAGTTCGGTGGTCTTTCAATGTCGCATCGGCGGTGATCCTCTGCCGGATGTCCTGTGGCGACGCACCGCCTCCGGCGGCAATATGCCATTACGTAAGTATCTCTTCATTCCTTCTAGTTGGCTGGCCAGTTAATTAAGCGGAAGTGGCTCTGCGGCCATTTTGTTATTTCATATAATTTAAGCTTTTTGTTTACCATACTTGAATTGCCGATTCCCTGCGACTCCACCCCACCCCCCCCCCCCCGTCCTTTTACCCCCTCGAATAGTGCACACATATGTGCAAAACGTTCGACAAATAAAAAAAGTTTGTTTTTATGCGGTTACTTTGGCCTTTGACCTGTGGCATTTCATGTTTGAACTGCGAGCATTTGTAGTGCTACACGGAGAGAAACGCCAGTGAAAGAAAAGTGAATTAAATAGTTTATTTATCACAAATAATATATATCAAATATCTGATGGCCCAAACTGGATGACTCATAACTTAAATTACTTTTATTAAGCTTGACAAAGAATCTGCTTAAACTGAGTTAAATTATACATATTAGTTTATACTTTTAACATTTAAACATTGCTTAAAACAAGTCCTTACATCGACTGCAATCTTAAGCTTTTCTTAAAATACTCACTTTCAATTCTCTCACTATACTAAACACCTTTTGCCACGGTGCGTTAGTTGTAGTTCTATTTTGTTCCAGTTGTTGTTGTTGCTGTTGTGGTTAGTGTGATTGTGGTTGTGGGTGGTTGAGACCAACGCACGTACTCTACTTTCCGCCACCCCAAACAGTCAACTGGGTAAACACAACTGTAACTTTTAATTCCGTTAATTGCCAATCTCTGTTGGCAGCAATCAACAATTTTGCTTGCACAACACTCGACAGTTGCAATGCTGTCCTTCAGACAGGACGCACCCCGTCGCACAGAAAGAGAGTGCAACTAACCGAATGAGGCAAGGTGCACGGTGGGGGCTGTGGGTGCCACATAGACAAATGCTTGTCCACTGTGGAGCTAGTTACGCTTCTTTAAACTGCCCTCGCAGCCGAAAGCCGTAAAAGAAAATACGGCAAGGAATTTGAAGGTGGCACAGCTCTTGGGGCGGCTAAACTTTTGTTAAGCAAACAATTGGCACAGTGGCCACTGAAGGAGCAACAACAACAACAGCAACAACAGCAACAACAGCAAGAAAAACAACAACAACAACATTTAAAACCTATTTCGCAGTCAGTCAACCAACCGACCAAAAAGAAAGCAAAGTTCTTCCTCCATCATCCTTTTGTTGCTGTTGTTGTCTTCCATCCGTTTCTCTCCCCTTGCGAGGCACAACCACAAAAGGTGGCTGCTCAATGTGTGTGCTTACTTCCTTCCCCTGTTTCCTGCTTGGCTTGGCTTGCGGCGGCTCTTAGCCTCATTCCCCGCCACATTGTGTCTTGGCCATTTTTATGCTACTTGAACTACTAACGAAGTAGATGAAGACAGCGTCCAATGACTTTTGAGTAAGTTGCTCGTTTTTGGTTCGAAAGCAAACCCAGACTCATACTCACATGTCTGGCATAGAGATGATCGGGTGTTGAATGTTTCTGAATCAGTATTTATTCGATATATTTCCATTGAACATATATATCACAAATTATGTTGGGTTGTTGGGAATGTTTAAGCACGAAACAAACCAGTCTCTAGTCCTCACTCACTCTCTGCTCGTCTGCTCCTGTGTTATGTATAGGTCGTGTGCACATACTTGAAGACCGTAGTCTGAAGCTGGACGACGTCACGCTCGAGGACATGGGCGAATACAGTTGTGAGGCGGACAATGCTGTCGGCTCAATTACAGCCACCGGCATTCTAACCGTGCACGGTAAGTTAATTGCAACAACGAACACCCAACTTCAGATGCCCATATCTCTCAACTAACATGGCTTTCCTTGTCATCCAACTACAGCACCACCCAAATTCCTGACACGCCCCAAAAATCAGCTAGTCGAGATCGGCGATGAAGTGCTCTTTGAGTGCCAGGCGAGCGGTCATCCGCGTCCCACACTCTACTGGTCTGTGGAGGGGAACAGTTCGCTGCTGTTGCCCGGCTATCGGGATGGTCGACTGGAGGTCACCCTTACGCCCGAGGGTCGTTCGGTGCTTTCGATAGCGCGCTTTGCTCGCGAGGATTCCGGAAAGGTGGTCGTTTGCAATGCTTTGAATGCCGTTGGCAGCGTCAGCAGCCGCACTGTGGTTAATGTGGATACACAGTTTGAGTTGCCACCGCCGATTATCGAACAGGGCCCCGTCAATCAGACGCTGCCAGTGAAATCGATTGTGGTGCTACCGTGCCGCACTCTGGGCACACCGGTGCCTCAGATCTCCTGGTATTTGGATGGCATACCCATTGACGTTCAGGAGCATGAACGAAGGAATCTCTCTGATGCCGGCACTCTGACGATTTCCGATCTGCAGCGGCACGAGGACGAGGGTCTTTATACGTGTGTCGCCAGCAATCGCAATGGCAAGTCCTCGTGGAGCGGATATCTGCGTCTGGACACGCCCACCAATCCGAACATAAAGTTCTATCGCGCCGCCGAGCTGTCCACGTATCCGGGCCCGCCCGGCAAGCCGCAGCTGGTGGAGAAGGGCGACGACTCGGTCACTTTGAGCTGGACGCGCAGCAACAAAGTGGGCGCCTCCAGTCTAGTCGGCTATGTCGTCGAAATGTTTGGCAAGAACGAGACAGATGGCTGGGTAGCCGTCGGCACACGCATACAGAATACGACATACACCCAGGCGGGTCTTGTGGCTGGCGTCAACTATTTCTTCCTGATACGAGCGGAGAACTCGCACGGTTTATCCTTGCCGAGTCCCATGTCGGAGCCCATTGCTGTCGGCACGGTAAGTTCCTTTCAATGCACAAATAATCATCAACTATATACAGATACAGATACAGATACAGATACTCTTCGATAATTTAGAGTTCAGAATTTGCAAGCACAAACTGACAAATAAACCCAATAAAATTTTAATTACAAATTTCTATTTTATTGCATAATGGAAATAACATTAAATTTTGATTGCTAAAATCATAAATAGTCTAATATATAGCAACACATATTAGACAATTAATGTTGATTAATGTTGTGAGGCATTTGAAAATTAAATTCAATTTTTATTTAAACAAGAAATTTGTGTGCTTAAATTGATTGCCGCATGCTTAAAGCTTTGCTGACAGTAAAATAAATATGAAAATATGTATTTATAAATGAATATGTATAAAGCTTATAGAATAATATGATTGATAAATAATAATTTATATTTGTGATTTATTTAGCTAACGTTAACACCCCCCCCCCCCCCCCCCCACTTTTATTGTATTTTCTCACACAGCGCTACTTTAATAGTGGCTTGGATTTGAGCGAGGCACGCGCCAGTCTGTTGTCTGGCGATGTTGTGGAGCTAACCAATGCCAGCGTTGTGGACTCCACCAGCATGAAGCTCACTTGGCAGGTTTGTAACTGCATACCACTCTAAATAAAATATAAAAAAAAGACTGTACAGCTAACCCCTGGTCGTTTACTCATGCAGATCATCAATGGCAAATACGTCGAGGGTTTCTACATTTATGCACGCCAGTTACCAAATCCAATAACAAACATGGTTACAGCCAATATCAATCCGCTGTTGGTATCCACAGCGGCATCGGATGCTGTTGCCGCTGCCTCCGCCTCCGCCTCCGCCTCTGCCTCCGCCTCGGCGTCCGCATTGATTTCGACAAAACCAAATATTGCCGCGGCCGGGAAACGTGATGCAATGGATTCCCAGCAGCAGCAGTACCAACAGAGCCTGGCCCAAATCCAGTCGTCGTACAGCAACAAATATCGCATGCTGACGATACTGAACGGTGGAGGCGCCTCGTCCTGTACGCTGACAGGACTATTTCAGTATACGCTCTATGAATTTTTCATTGTGCCATTTTACAAATCCGTCGAGGGCAAACCTTCAAATTCGCGCCTGGCGCGCACCCTTGAAGATGGTGAGTATCCAGTTACCCGCTACCTAAACCAAGTACACTTAAAAAAATATATAGTTCTGGGCGGCTGGCAATCTTAATGTTCAGTTCATTTTGTTTGCATATATAGGAACATTTTGTCCTAATTGGAAATTAATTTCTCATCATTATAAAAATTCTGAAGACATATAAGTTTTATTCTGATAGGAAGAAGTCTGTTTCTTAAAAAGTGTTTTCCGATACTCTAAATTGATATATTTCCATATAAATATTTCTAGTTGCCAATGCTTTTTCTTAGCTCGTATGTGTTTTTGCGAGTGTATGTGTATTGTGGCTCCTTTGATGTATTATTTATGCGTGGAGCCAAATAGGCAAATATGCAGTTGTCTACACGCCCGGCGCCTAATGAACCAGCTAAAATCCTGCGAAATTCGACAAACCATATAAATACCTACACAACAGCAACTAACCAACCCCCTCATTCGATGTGAGCAGCAACCCTCAGCGAGGGTTTGACACATGCAACAGCAGCAGCAGCAGCAGCAGGGCGAGGGGTTGTGGGGGGATGGTTTGATCGCATTGCAACAATAACCCAATAACAATAAAGGGATATGAGCGCTAAAAGGAAACTGCGTTACATAAATGCCAGAAGCGAGCCTTATCCTTATCCCATTGCCTGCCTGGCATCAGCTGCCATGCAGGTCTCCCATAATCGCATATAATTTTTGAGGGTCGCAAAAAGCAAAAGCACCAAGCGAACCCAACAAAAAAAACTGCCAAATGGACGAGGAGAAGAATGGGGTGAGTGGCGGGAGGGGGGGAGGGAGAAACTTCGGATATATGGCAAATAAAAAGTATGTCAATCAACGAACAGTGCAAAAAATCGAATCATGCGTGTGTAAAGTCTTCTCCGGCATGTGCTGTAAGCCGATAGAAAATATGGGCAATCAGGCGGGAGGAAAACGCGACAAGCACGTAGGCTCAGGATCCAGCACACGTGTAAGGCAACTCATCCGTGTGAGTGTGTGTGTAGGAATGTGTGTGTGTGCTGAGTTGAGTGCGTGGAATACTTGATGTGGCGATTTACATATGTCGCCTGTGGCAGACAGGTGAAAGGGTTCTTCAACATCGAATGGAATGACTCGACATGTGCCCAAGGAATGTGCCCAGCAGTTAAACTACAAATTTTAATTATTTCAATGGCCTGTAAAATGCTGAAAGTCAGAACTCACAATAGTTTAAGCGTAAATGGCTAAAAGTTACATTCCTGTCAGATCCAAATCTAATCTGTTTTATAGTGTAATCTGAATATAGATTAGGATAGTGCTGAGAAATGAAATATAAGCATAGATTGACTCACTTTTAAAATTAAATCATGAATGCTGCTCTGAATTTAGAGCCTTAGTCTAAACATATCTTCAATTCCTGATATTGCACTGAGCTACTCAAAGTATCTTCAATTAAGTTTTAAACAATTTTCAAAGTTATTCTGGTAATATCAAAAGAAATGTATTTCTTAGTGAAATCTGATATATATATATACTCACTTATAAAATGAAAAACAGCATTGAATTTAGCTCTCTAATACATATATAGATGCCTATATCCCGGGTATTGTAGTTCAGTAAACTAAACCACTACATTCTGTTAACTACTTAATCTTTCTTCAACTGCTACCAGCGCTTTTGAACGTCTTTAGCTTATTGAAGACATTGTTCAAGCTATCATTGCATAGCTTAAGAAACTGCCAAGTGCGACATATCCTATCCAAGCTGAAAACTTGCCAGATTACAGACTTTTGCTGATATCGTGGTTGAGCTGCATGACTAAGACACATATACGGCAAATGCGCTTTTCCCCAGCTGCACCTGATAAGACTGTCCAAATATCCAAACTCGAGTCGCCTCTGTTTTCTCTCTCAATTGACAGCAGAGAGATGCAAAGATGCCAACTCAGTGCTGCAAAAAACTTTGCAGACAGGTTTATCACTTCATTTTATCACCCGAAAAAAAACTTCTAAAAAGCACTGCGAAAAGTGAACAATTCTCAATGAGGCGACTTTTTTTCACAAAATAATTAAATACAAAATGTGATAGAGACAGAGATAAGGGCAGAGCGATAGAGAAAGCAGCAGAGTCAAAGCTAAAAGCAGAGACAGCTCCAGGAATGCCGCAAAGGCAAACACTGAACGGGTGTTTGTGTGTGTGAGTGTGTGTGTGTGTGTGTGTGTAGAGGAGAATGGGGAGGAGGAATGACAGTGCCGCAAATAAGTCAACAAACGCTGCGCCAGCTGCAAATATAAAATGCACAAACGTTGCGTCTTGGCATGCGGCACCAAAGTGCCCTCTGTCTGCCCCAAAATGCAGGCTGTCTGTCGCTTGGTTGTGTTGCATCTGTCCCGTCCCACCGTCTGTCCCCCTTTCCCCCTGTTCGTTCGTCTGTTCAGTGTGTCCGCCAGGTCTTTGGGATCGACGGCGTCTGCTCCTCAAATCAAAACTCATTTTATATGCATCACATTTCCACTGACGCTGCTGACTTTTCCAGGCAACAACAACAACAACAGCAACTCAAAGAAATTGCCAACGCAATTGTGTAAAGATAAACAACAATTATTACTGTTTCGTATATGAAGCACACACCTCATCCCTCCCCCCTCTCCCGTATCCCTAAACAGCCCGCAAAGTGTTGCAGTGCCTCGCAATGCAAACTTGATGCGCGTTTGTTAGTCCTGCCAAAATGCGGGAGTTACTCAAGCGAAAATTCACACAGGAAGCATTTTTACACAGGGGTCCCTTAGCAATAGTGGAAGTGGGCAAATAACGAATACAGGTAGACAAATACCTGGGGAATTCAGAGGAGTTTAGAAATCTCCTCACGACTACCAAATGCTCTGCAATTAAATAGCATGTAATAAGAGAGTGAAGATAAATATTTACAGTGCAGTTGCTTAAATAAATAAACAGGCGCAGATATATAAATATAAATAAATGTAATAAATAATATGAGGCGAACAAATATGTGAATGTGTAATGATTAAATAAGGAGTCACATTTTAAATAGTGTAAAAAATTAAAGAAATATTCTTAAAAATACAGAGAAAGATACCTTCAAGAAGGAGTATCATAGAGCTCTATATAATGGAATGAGGTAAACTAAAAGAACTTAGTGACTGCAGCAATTGATCAATTACTTTGGCTCTTCGTAGACACGGCTGTAGTTCGAGGCAAATGTGTGTAAACAACGCTTGGAAACCGTCATTTCAATTGCAATTTTCCAATTGGTTTGTCAAATGTGACGTGGCGACACTCTTTTGCAACAATTGCCTCGAGGTCGTCTGTTCCACACAATGGCAGATACGTGTTAAGCGCGTCATCAGCCATGGCTTAAAAGGAAAACAACAGACGCAGCAAGAAAAAGAAACAAAGAAAGAGAAAACTCCCGTAGACAAAAAGCCTGACAAGCACTTTAGCATGTCGCAGCAGCAGCAACAGCAGCAGCAGCAGCAGCAGCAACAGCAGCCGCAGCAGCAACAGCATCCGCAGCAGCAGCAGCAGCCGCAGCAACAGCCAAAGAAACAAAGCCAAAGAATAATAAAAGAGAAATCGCTGCAGCACGCTCCTAAGTATTCCTATCCTAACCCTATATACACTACCTACACACATATGTACGTCTACCTAGATGAGCACCTATTTAGAGACGTTGGGGTTTTGTTTTTCTGTTTTTTTTTTTGTGTGTTGTTGCTGCTGGTGGTGCTTTTTTTGTTTCTTTGGTTTTGTTTCGCATTCGCACGTGTGTTTATTTAAAGAAATTGCTTCAACCGTTGCACAGACAGACGCAGAGAGATCTGTTGTGGTGGGGGATATGGCAGCGACATCAGGAAATAAATAAACAAATGAAGATGAGCTTTTGAAGTGTGGCAACGTGAGGTGCTGTGATGAATGCATCCACTTGATACGCTTCTCCGCTTCCTTTCTAAAAATACCATCCACTCCTCTGCTCCGTCACAATGGGGAGCTACCCGGAACTGTATCTAAAAAAAAAACTAGACTACCCTCAGGACCTAACCCACTAAATGGTAATTAATTAGAGCAGACGCGACTCATTAGAGACAGCTGCGGGCAAAACAATCAAAAACGCATTTACAGCCTACAACAAAAGCAACAACAAACAAGAAAAACCCCTGAAAAACCACCATCCTTACTCATATTTTCTCATTTGGTATTTTCCCCATCGTTTTTCAGTGCCCAATGATGCGCCATTTGGCATGGAGGCCATACTGCTAAATGCCTCGGCGGTGTTCTTGAAATGGAAGGCACCCGAACTGAAGGAAGAACATGGTAAGTTTAACCACCTGTCTTCCCCACATTAGAACGCTTAACTCTTAACTCTTAACTCTTAACTTTAACCCTCGGCAGGTGTTTTGCTATACTATCATGTAATTGTGCGTGGCATCGATACCGCTCACAATTTCTCGCGTATATTGACCAATGTGACAATTGATGCTGCCTCACCCACACTGGTCTTGGCCAATCTCACAGAGGGCGTCATGTATACGGTGGGCGTGGCAGCGGGCAATAATGCTGGCATTGGACCATACTGTGTGCCGGCCACACTGCGTCTGGATCCAATTACCAAGCGACTCGATCCGTTTATCAATCAGCGGTAAGTTGAAGACTTCAAATAAAAATAATAGCTAACAAATTAAACCGGATATAAATTATAGTATTTTGCGCATATAAATCTTTGATTTATACTAAAGAGAATTTAGGCAAAGCGCAATAAACTTCGTGAGACATCATTGGCTAAGCTAGGCTCACAGTTTTTAAATCAGAATTTAATTGAATTTATTTATTTTGATTTGGTTTGATTTTTGTTTCTGTTCTTGCAGCTATCCCATCAATCAGGATCATGTGAACGATGTGCTGACACAGCCCTGGTTCATAATACTCTTAGGTGCCATACTGGCCATCATGATGTTATCCTTTGGCGCCATGGTCTTTGTCAAACGCAAGCATATGATGATGAAGCAGTCCGCGCTGAACACCATGCGAGGTGAGTACACCAAAAAAAAAGCAATACAAATTCTCTACTTGAGAGAGAGATAAACTAGGAGAAACCCTGAATCCAGCTATTAACTATATTAAATCTATGTATATAAATATAGAGATATATAAACTCTATATGAATTGTCATCGACTTCTTTAAACAAATGAACATGCATAGATCGTCTGGAGTATATATGCTTTCTAGGGTTTATCCTGCCTGTTACAGTCTTTCTAACAGCAGCGTCATGTGTATAGGAACCTTCACTTTACGCACAGGCAGATTCGCCAGCCACATCCGAGTTGCATCCGTTGGGTTCAGCTAGTTGCGCTTCCTTCCTAACTAGAATTTTTGCAGTCACACACACGCAGATTTGCATATATAAATAACGCTAATTTTCCATTGTTAGCGGTACACACACACACACACACACACACACACACACACATACAATCAACCACACACAACAAAATAGGTGAGAATAAATATTTTAGCAGGCTGCCAGCACAGAACAGCGCCAATTTTCGTGCCGGGCACATAATAGAAACTAACATGTTGCACGTGACGTTCTGTGCTCCAAGGTGCTCCCTTTAACTACCCTCCACTTCCTCTTCCCCCTATTCCCAGCTGTACTCTCCCCTTTCCCCTTGCCTACCCTCAATAGTCAACTGCAATTATGCATTTAGTTTTGTGTGCATTATTAACCAACAAGCTGTGTGTGTGTGTGTTGTGTTTGTGTGTGTGTGTGTGTGTGTGTGTACTCGTGGCATGTTTAGTATCTGCAGTTGGGGGCAGACTTTGTGGTCTAATTGAAATTAGCTACATAGCGACGAACAGAAGGACTTGACTGCCAAATATGGTGCTTAGTGGTGCTTAGGCCTTCGTTTAGCTGGTTGCACCGTAAACGCTGCTCTTGTCGCGCTTGTCGCACATCGCAATAAGCATGCCACTACCAATGTAATTGCAAAGACGAGACTTTAATTTGGAATTTGATCGGATTTTATATACATATTTAATAAAGCACAAATTGAATTGTGAGCTTTTGAAAATTATATTCACTGAATTTGATCAAATTCAAGCGAAAACATTAGAGAACTAAAGGCCTTATAGAAGTAGAAGCTTTTCGGATATGATACTTGTTATAAATTAAATTAAATTGTAAATGTTATTTTCCAGAATACATTTTATATCGACTACAATTCACTGCTATTGTATCAATTTCGTAAATTACATATATTTGCCTAATTGTATTGAAATTTATTCGATCTTCCATTGATTTAATACTAAGGACATTCAGCTAAAAAATAATTTATTTTTTTCCAAGCCGAATTATTGCCTAATATGAATAGCAAACTAATTAAATAATTTAAAAAGTGACAAAATCATTTATAATTTTCAAACATTACAAAAGAGACAAGCCTGTTAAGCTGCTGTCCATTATTTGAAACTTCTATAAAATATAGTTGTGATGATATTTTTTATTGTGTAGACAAAGCGACATTGTTGCACAACGTTTGCATTGTTTAACAAGCCGCAGCTAACCGACATTTTAAAAAGTGAGTTGAAAACAAAAAGAGGCCAAAAATGGTTGAAAAAATTGCCATGCATATTCATGGAAGGCAGTTGCCCATAAACTAAATAGCAAAAAGCGCAAAAGCTTTTCATGCCCTCACCTGAACAGTCATAGACAATAATAGCATAACCACCCCCTCCTCCCCCGACCACAGTTAACCCCAAGCACTCCAACAACAAGAGCCATAAAATAAACGCCTGATGCGCAGTTATAACCCGGGGACAGTTTAATTGGTGCATTTTTTATGCAATCATTTTGCTTCGTCGCGTTTTTTTATTATTTTTGTGTTTTACTTGTTCGCGGTGCTTAAAAGTATGCAACACATTTTTATACACGCGACGGGCGCCAACTGGAAAATTGACAATAATTTATTTGATTTTTCGCTGGGTCCGTGTGTGTGTAAACTGTGACAATAGGGGAAATTGCGCATACGCCCCCGCACCCCGCTCTTTCATAATATTATTTTAATGCGCTGAATTTATAGTATTGCAGCGGTCAGCATGGAAATCCCATAAGCTGATCTAAAACACTTTCGCCACAATTCCGATACATTGTTTTTTTTAGGACTTACAAAAGTTTAAAAAGCTGTTAATTTACCTAAAATTAAAGGCTTTGCTTAAAATCTTTCTAGCTTATATCAGAAATTTAATTACATTATTTTGCAAAGTTGTTAATAATGCTCGCATGCGGAATATTATATAAAGCCGCAACTGTTGAAATGTTAGCGAAATTGTTTTTGGGAACACATGCAACATGTAAATGAGTTTTGGATTTATTTGGTTCACAATTTGTTGCAAAACATTTAATTGCTCTGTCTCACAAACCCTGCTCTCTCTCTCTCTCTCTCTCTCTCTCTCACTCTCTCTATCTGTTTCCCATTTGCTAATTCTCCTTTTTCTCCGGCTCTCACCTGTAGGCAATCACACGAGCGACGTGCTGAAAATGCCGAGTCTATCGACGCGCAATGGCAACGGCTACTGGCTGGATGCCTCCACTGGCGGCATGGTGTGGCGCACCTCGCCCAGCGGCGACACCCTCGACATGCAGAAGGATCATATTCCCGACTATGCCCCAGTCTGTGGTGCAACTGGCAGTGTTAACGGTGCCACTGGCAGCAGCAGCAACGGCAACGGCAGCGGCGGCGGCGGCATCGATGATATTCATGGACACGCCAGCGAACGCAATCATCAGCGGTAAGTTTTTCAACAGTTACCTAACCAGAAAAATCCTAAAAAAAAAAAAGGGGTGGCAACTAAAAAAATAAAACTGGGGACCCACTCAAAGCGACGACAATAAAAATCCACCAAACTGTGAAATTGCATTTTTCTGGCGCGTCGCAAAACATTTTCTGTTTTTTGCTTTCTTTTTTTATGTTGCGACTGCGCCAAACAAAATCAAGTTAGAAATGGAGATGTTGGCGCGCTATTTATGTTGATTTTTGGGCACTTGCAAGTGGACAACTCCCAAAGTGGAGCTGGCTCCCACTGGACATTTTCCAGTGGCTGCATAGTTTCGCAGCTCCCCATAGGCCCAAATGTAATTATCGTGGTGTTGCACAGTTTTGGCCACCTTGGCAAATACATTTGTGCAGCTTTAACTGGTCAGCTTTAAGTGTTCCCTGCTGCCAAATGGAGCATGCTCTTTTGAGAGTGGCGCATATTGTGTCTGCCATATGTTTGCCCTTATGGAGGGTCCCATAATCTTGCTACGAATTGTATTTATACATAATTGTAAATATACATAAAATGTTGTATTATATTAAACCTTGATTGAAAACTCAGTTGTTGCAGCAGCAGTTTGCTTATACATATGCCTGAACTATTCAGATAAGTTAAACAGAGGATTACATGCTATTTAAAGTACCACATCTGGTTGTAATCTACTGTTTGCACAGACTAGAAAACAAAAGACCAGATGTCAATCATTTGCAACCCATCAGTAAGAGTATTAACATTTCGACATGCCAAAGCCAGACATATTTAATAATATTGGCAGCTTTAATTTGTGACTGCTGCAAAATGTTGCCATCATTTTGGAGCACTGCCTGTAAAATGTTTTGTATGCTGTTTTTTCATGTTCATGTTTTTTTGTAACAATTCGCATATTTTATATACGTGTTTTGGACTCGTGGAATGGTTAATCAAAGCTGGTAATATTGAAATCAACTGGCAATTGCAGCCGTGGCTAATTTATTTGTCTGGCAATCAGAAGGCGTAAAATAATTGTTTGCTTTTTGTAGAATTGTTATATTTTCGGCATAAAATGTTTGCATACTTGTGCTAAAATGGCCAAATCGGTAATTGGTATTTATTTGTGGCTAATTTTGTGCTGGCCACAAAATATCAACAATAATAGCATAGTCGAGGTTGCAAATTTGATGCAATTATTCAATTGATAAACAAATTTCAAGCAATGACGACAATGATTTAAAGAACATTTAAAATGAAAAATGTTCGAGTGCTTTATTTTATTGTCGAACAACAAAAATCGCAGCTGTCAGCCAAATGACAATTAAATACCAATCAAGCGTGAAAAGCTGAAGTGTGTCCCCCAGAATAATGCTCGAACCACATCAAATTGCAAATATCAATATAAAAAAAAAAACGAAAAACGAAAAACAAAAATGGGAAAAGAAACCAAATAAAAATAAATTTAAATTTATCCATAATTTAAATGCAATTTGCCAAGAGACTACCGAGCATACAAATTTCTACCCAACATAATTAAAATTATTTTCGCACACTTAATTAGTCATTAAAAACACAAATTGAAAATGTGTGCAATTCAACGCAAATATTAATAATATGTGCAGCAAAATTGTGCGTGAGCACAAATTATATGCCATAACCACTGCAGTAACAATAACAATAACAATAACAAAAACAATAGCAATAACAATAACAATATGAAAGTAATCACACCATAATGAGTGTCATATGTGCGAAAATAAAATTGAGAGAAAATTCAACAAAATGAGTAATAACAACATACAAATTTGAACAGTCAGTTAAATATTCAAAACGAAATTAATATACTCTTTTTGGGTAATCGAGCCAATCTTGATCTAAGTGTTTATCAAGATTAATAATTCTACTTGCAACATATTTTTGTCAAATACTTAAGGGTAAATCAAGTAATTCCTAAAACACATTTGCCTAGAGTAGTCTAATTGAAATGCTTCTAAGACATATCTTGTATTATATATTCAACGCTCGTCGAATATACCCTGTTATTATATGCACCGTTTTAAACAAACAACTCCAACCACGCTAAAAAAAAATCGGACATTTCCATAAAGCGTACTCCATTTAAACTACTTACAGCTCTTCAGCTGCTTGTTTGTTTTTTTTATTTGTACATAGTTTCCACTGATGTTTAACAGTGCCCCAAGCCCACACTCGCAGTGGTACAAAGGACTCATTCATTGCAGACATTTCCCTTCGCCAAATGAAAACTCATTAAGGGCATTAAAAGCGTATTTTGAAATGCACGCACCGGAGTTTTTCCATGTGGACTGCACCATGACGACTCCATCAATACGCCATATTTTTTTGTACAGCTTTTGGCTGGTTTCGTTTCCGTTTTTGGCTTTATTTTTTGTTGTTGTTTTTGTCTTGTTTTTTGCTATTTAATCCGCTTGCAGTATTTAAATACGAAAATAATGTTCGGAATTTGAGTGTGTGTGTGTGTGTGTGTGTGTGTGCATATACCCTATAACTGTATAACGGATTGACATGATTATTTTAAGCAGTAATCATTTACTATACACCATTAAACACTGCAATGAAATTAAAACGCATTCAATATTTGCTGCAGTCTACTTTTAACATTATAATTTTTCTGTTCATTTTGTGTAGAATTTGGTTAAAACATAGCAGAGGGTATTTCTTAGTAGATCGCGCTCAAACATCACATTTTTTTTGGTGCATAGCTTTGACTTGCTAGTTTAACTGAGTGCGTGAGTGGCGTCCTAAATTAATTCAGATCCTGTGTCGAGTTGAAGCTGGTGATAAGTGTTATCGCTGCTTAGAGTTAAAACCATTTGCACAACATTAGCTGGGTTCACTCGCAATTGCAGACGGACAGAAAGACAGAGAGAGAAAGATACAGAGAGAGAGAGAGAGAGAGAGAGAGAGAGAGAGAGAGAGCGAGGGAGAGGAAGATGGACAGTCAGGCGGTCAGGTGTAAATATGTAAAATGTTAAATCCGAAATAAATTCCGTTTTTACACATGAGCTGCTCATGGAACTGGTTCCGGGCGCATTCGAATATGCAAATTTCCGCTCCGACTGCAGACCGCATGCCATAAATTTACCAACGAACTCAAAGCCCCCATTTCACTGCCCCAAAACCGACAAATTTATAACCGAAAAATATTTTGGCTGCTACCATTTTCCTCACCCATCCCCCCATCACTCCTCTCTGGCACGTTGAGCGTGGGAATATTGTAATAAACATGCGGCAGCAAGTAAATGTAATACGGATACCCATTACAGATGGATCGAAATGGTATTATGAGATTAATGCCGATATATGCAGCAAGCAAATGGATTTTACTGCTGAAAAAACCTAAGCTGAAAAAATGATAACATTGGAAATATTTTAAGAAGAAAATATATGAAAATAATCCGAGATACTATAGGGTATCTGGTCGTCGCAAACTCATTCACTCATTCTTATTGTTTTTATCTGTTCATTTGCAGCTATGTGGGCGAATACTCAAATATACCGACAGACTATGCCGAGGTCTCCAGCTTTGGCAAGGCACCCAGCGAATATGGACGTCACGGCAATGCCTCACCTGCCCCGTATGCCACCTCAGCCATACTCAATCCCGGTCAGCAACATCAACAGCAGCAGCAACAGCAACAGCAGCAGCAGCAACAGCAGCACCAACAGCAACAGCCGCGTTATCAGCAGCGACCAGGCCCAGCTGCGTTGCCTGGTTCCTATGGCATGCAGCGACCCATGCATCCGCATTACCAACAGCAACAGCAACAGCAGCAGCAGCAGCAACAACATCAGCAGCAACAGCAGCAGCAGCAGCAGCAACAACAGCAGCCGCACTCCAGCGCCAACATCTATCAGCAAATGTCCACCAATGGCGAGATCTATCCGAGTAGCACAGCCGGATCCCGTTCGGTTTACTCCGATCAGTATTATTATCCCAAGGATAAGCACATGCATATGCACATCACAGAGAATAAATTGAGTAATTGTCATACTTATGAGGCGGCACCGGGCGGACATGTGCAGCAGCAGGTGGCAACACCGGGCGGCAGCTCAGCCCAATTTGCCAGCGTGCGACGCCAACAGTTGCCACACGGTTGCAGCATTGGACGGGACAGTGCTCGCTTCAAGGTGCTCAACGCGAGTCCGGCACAAAATCAAGTGGATCAAACGCTCGCAAAGAGTAATCATCATCAGCATCAGCAGAATCTGCTCGACTTGGATGGCTCCTCATTCTGTTACAATGGCTTAGCGGATTCCGGCTGCGGCGGTTCCCCATCGCCAATGGCCATGCTGATGTCACATGATGATGATCAGGCGCTTTACCATACGGCCGATGGAGATGTGGATGATATGGAGCGGTTGTATGTGAAAGTCGATGATCAGCAGCAGCCATTGCAACAGCAGCAACAGTTGCTGCCATTGGTGCCACACATGCAACAACAGCAACAGCAACAGCAGCAGCATCAGCATCAGCAGCAGTTGCAATCGCTGGAGCCGCAATCTTGGCGTGGTCAGAGCACACGCTCTGGCCGCAAGGTGCACATTGAGGAGCCGCTGTCCAAGGAGGCCACGGAGCTCATCTATGCCCCCGGTAGCGTGGCCAGCGAGCGCAGTTTGTTGAGCAACTCTGGCAGCGGCAGCAGCAGTCAGCAGCCCTGCCACAATGTCTGACCCCTGGCCTCAACGGCCACCCAGCTGAGTCAGCAGGAGCAGGCGATGGAGCAGGAGCAGCTATATGCCAGGGAGGTGCGCGAATTGCTCGCTTGGTGCGAACGCTTCAACAATGGCGGCGCAGAGAACTTTGAGTAAGCGATTGGAGAGCTGGGCATTTTTTTCTTCTTTTTTTTATATTTATAGTTGACAGTGCCTCAAGGCTGAGTTCGTACGTATCAGTTAACTTGATGATCATTAATGAAAGCAGCAGCAAACAGCGTGAGATGAGAAATTCAAGACAGTTAATAAGGGTACAAACTACAAAAACACTTCAAGGCAGCATAAACAGCAGGAAACTTTGAGCTTTAAGTATGCTAAAAGTTCCCTTAAAGCTTGAAAGTGCTTTAAAGCTTTTTTAATTCAGAAATTCATTTCGATTTTGATAGCTGACTAAGCATACCAAACAAGTTTGTTTGTGTGTCTCAGAATTGAAATCGTTATCAGCATTTTTGTATCTTTCATTAGGTGTATGCATATCTCTCTGATAGATAGAGTATATCGCCATCAAGTTGCAGGGCAAGAAAGTCATTTATCGAGAGCTAATTTAAGCAACTCGGCATATAATCGAAATACTTTTGTTAACTTAACAGATATGTGTGAACTCAATTTTGGCGCAATGCTCCACTGCGAATCATGTTTAGTATATGCATTTTGTGACTTATATTATAACTTAATTACATTAATATTGTATAATGCCCATGCCGACCAAGACTGAGAGCATTTGTGAGTTAAGCAGATCATTTAAAGAGTAAGCAAGAAATGCTTGGTTGCATTTGCTCTTGCCGGTTTCGTTCTTTAACTACTCGTCTAAAAAATAAATAATTAAAATGTGCCAGTCCTTGCTGCGATTGCCTCTATGCTAGTGATAGACTTACTACCCAAAAAAAACACGCTATATGTCTCTTTCTCTCTTACTCCCACTCCCTCTCTCTTTCTCTGTCTCTGTCTCACTCACTCACATAATGCTTTATCCTGCAGTTTAGGCTTAGTTTAGATTTAGATAATCATTGTACATGTTAAAGAAACGTATGATAAGTTCCTCCAAGTATGCGGGCAGCTAAAGCCAGCGCTTAAAGTTATATTAAATGGCTAGTTAGATTGTTACTTAACAGCTTAATTTATAATTGTATTCGTAAATTATGTGAACTTAAATGTCTAGTTGGATAAGTGTAAATAATGTATTAAGCTAGCCATATACGAAAATTTCAATTGAACATGTATTTAAATATGCAAATAATGTGTAGAGCTACGATTAACATGTGAATCAAATTGTGCATATAGTAATTAAAATCGTATAATTATAGCAGAGCCCATTATTTAGTTGTTATACACACATACACATAACATAATATATATATATATATATATATATATATATATTACAATGTAATTAGTGCGTAATTACCACCAGGCATATGGCAAAACTCCTTCAATTTACTGGCTAAACATACGATTCGTAAAACCCCGTTTTTCTTACGCAATTGCCGCACTAATGAACTGTACTTTGTACTTTGGCATAGGGCAGACAATTAGATATACATTTGTATGACTGCCATATACACTTACATATATACACACATATATAAATACCGATAGCAGAACATATAACTAAAACAAACAAACAAAACAAAAAAAAAAGATAAAGGAAAACCATAAAATATTAAGTGCATATACATTAATTAATATCATAAAATATTCGTATGTTGTTTATCCATTAGAAAATATTGTAATACTGAACTGTCTATGTGTAATTATTGATATTGAATACGCGTATTCACAATGTAGCAATTAAAATGCAAATAAAAATGCCATAATTATGAAATTTAAAACAAAACAAACAAATCCAATATCAATTCTATGAGTATTTATTTTAGTGGAAGGGATGCCGAATTGTAGCTTAGCTCGAAGCAAACGTGAATGAAATATTTATTGACGTTGAGTCTACTCAGATATATATATACTCAATTTCATCATTAGCAAAATGGTTTAGGTGTCTTTTGCGCTGCAAAGTAGACATCATTAATTTTAATTTGTGTACAACACAAGACGCTCAAGTGCACCGCTAATTGAAAAGTCACAACAACATTCCACCAGTAACTGCGCCACACCTCCCCCCCCCCCCACACACATGACACATGCTCCCCGCAATGCACCACACTCTTGCGACTAATTTCAACAAAGCTATGCGCTTTTAATTAGCTGCAAAAACCCAAATTATGCATATACCCAGCGCATATTGTGTCTGGAGTGTGTATATGGATGTCTGTGTGTGTGTGTGTGTGTGTGTTTATGTGACCGCGACCATTTCAACTATGAAATAATTACGTGTTAGGCAATTAAGTGCCAAGGGGTTAGAGTACAATAAAATAAAATACCCAAAAAAAAAATGGGAAGCAGTGAACGACTTACGTGCGCCATATGGCAACATCCGGCAGCCATTTGTTGCAAATCGACAGCCACTTCCGGTGCGCGTATGCTGCCCCAGGGGAAGGGGCGCTGACAAGCCAAAAGGCAATTGCCTGGGGGCGTAGGAGCATGAGGCAAGTGCGACCTTAGCAACATTCGTGACGAGCGGTTTGCCGAAACATGCCGGATAAATAAAAAAGGCAAATGCATTACGAAATATGATAAATGCTAATTTAATCACATCGCAGCCAGAGAGGGTTTCAATCCCAAAAATTAGACTAAATTATGGTCTCAAAATTAATATTATATTATAATTGGCATTTAATCATATTTAATGTGAACCGTTTAACTACTTTTGTGTATAATTCTTAATAACTTGTTATGCAGGCACATTAACATTTTATTCAATTTAATTAACCAACTTACAGCAAACACAAAAATATCTTCTTCGATAAGTGTGAATAGTCTCAGTTCGATCTATTAATATTAACAGGGAGATAATTGTTCAATCGCATAGTTAAATTGCTTATATGGCAATCAGAGGAGTCGGGATCAAGTCTGCTTACGGTTGTTATAATTCTACAATCAGTTGGTCATTTACCTCGTCGCTTGAGGGCATTTGAGGCAGTAAATGGCGGTCAGCGAAAGCCACAAGGAAACGCACTTACACACACATATGCATGATGCCACAAGTACTTCACACACACACACACACGCACACACAGATGCGTGTGACTGTCACCTACCGTTTAACGATATTTTGCTGACAGCGACAACGGATAATTAGTTTCGCTAACGAGAAAACTTCAACGTGCTGGTCGAGCCACACACGCACACACGCACACACGCACACACACACTCACACACACACAGTAACATCATACTTGACACATGATGGGATCTCTGGTGCAACATGTTAACTCAAGTAGCGTTAACAGCAACAACAGCAAGTGAAACATGGCCAACACGTACTCCACACACACACACACACACACACACACAGTTGCTCAGTCATTTCGAACGAATAGCAACAGGATGAACAATCCGTCGGAATCCTTTGCCTTCGCTTCACTGCGTCCGTCGTTTCGCCTTTGCTGCTAATAAAATGATTATGTGTTGTTTTTATGCTCGCCAGCAGAGCTTCCAGCACTGCCAGGAGTGCCAGGGCCAACAGGAGCAGCGCATTTTGTTAGCATTCAGGCAGGCAGGCAACCAGGCAACCAGGCAGGCAGTCTGGCAGTCAGGCAACATAACGATGTTGTCTCTGCTGTGCTCTGGTCCTGTCAGCACAAGCACTTTCAAAACAATTGCTGCGATTGCTTACATATTAATGACAGCAACTTTTATGAACTGGCAACATTTTCTACATAATTGATTGCCAGCAAAGTGCCCAGGCATTACAAGGATTTTACAGCACAAAATGAGGCACAAATTACAGCACCATTTTTTACAATAAGTAAATAATGAGCTGTGCAATATTAAAAGCAGATTGCATATGTCTGGATATTTTATAGCCAATCTGATATGGCGGTTAGCGCTGTAAGCCATACTAACTAAATTGAATGCATTTAATTACAGCTTCGACGACGACCACCAGAAGATTTAATCATGAAAGGCCATCAGCTTTAACAATTTTGTATTTCATTTTCTTGTTGTTATAAATAAAGACAACAATATTGATCTTCCTATTATGCAGTAATATATACTTGATAATATGATAACGGTTCATAGGAATGCAATCAAGGTAAATGTCATTTCATGTCTGAAGGAAATAAAACTGTTAGGAAAGAAATCGTTCAGCCGACCTGTGCGCCCAGGTGGGTTGAAAATGGCAGCAATTGTTTAACTAAATTAACAATTCATTGCATGCAAAAGTTTTCAAAATCGTTATTTGCCCTCATAGGGAAACGGAGCTCCGTAAGCCGGACGTCGCCACCCCATTGACAAGGCAGTTTTATTGTTGGTGGAGAAAAAAAAACGAAAACAAAATAGAAAATAAAAGTGAAAAGTGAGGCAAACAAACAAAAACACAAACGGATGCTGGCAAACAAGCGGAAGGCTCTGGCACTCAACTAATGGCAGCATAATGCGTTTATTGTGGAATCACAAGCACACAATGCCAGCGACAGACAGCCACAGATGTGGACCAGTCAGTTGCCAATGGAGGGGCGGAAGGGTGGGGTCGAGAAAATCCAGCTGGGAAAACTCCCCAAACAAGCGAAGGGCGGCGCGCGATAACCGAGCGCAAATGTCAACGCAAAAGTCAATCAGTACGTGGAATACTGGGAGAATGAGACGGGTGGGGCGGGGGGAGTTTACATTCATTCGCTGCCAGACAGAAACTTAATAGAACTGTGTGGCATCCTTACTCCGCCACCCATCCACCCACTCTCAGTGCCTCCCCTCAAAAAACACGCACGCACTTTTCAGTGGGCAGCAGACAGGCGGCAGACAGTGAACAGCATTCAAAATCAATTCAAATGAAATACTTTTTTTTTCGAGTGCTTTGGGAATTGGGGAACTTTCACCTACCCACATCGCGCCCCAATTCCCCCGGCCACACCCGATGACAGTGTCGCTTTTGTTTGCTGCTTGTCAAAAGAAAATAAATAAAAATAATAAAAAAAAAGAGAAGCGCACATCAGCCATTGAAAACTGCCGAAAAACTGTTCATTTTCATTTTCATTATCATTTTCGACTGGCGGAAATGAATGATTTCCGCCGGCAGCCGCAGTCGCTAATGAGACGTAATGTGGCGTCCATGACTGGTGCTTACATAGACCATAGTTCTGTATGCAAAAGAAGAGCTGGCTACTCATGCTCCTGGTGGAGCGTTGGCGGGGTTGGGGTTGGGGTGTCCGACTTGAAATTAATTGCCACTGGCCGTAATGTCGTTTGTCAAAAGTTGTTGCATACTTAGTGGATGCGATGACAGAACGAATGAGTGGCTGCCACTTTTGTGAGTCTTCACCAGATACTTATAGCTCATTAAACAGGCGCTGCCTTATCACAACTGCAAGTCACGGCACGCCCATAAGCTGCCAAACAGCTGACAGACAAATTTTTGAGACCAACTAAACGTTTAATAAATCACATAATGAGGCGTAACAGAAAAGGAATTCAAAAACTGCATGCTCTGATTTTGTGCTGATCATACAAAAGTTAAAAAATCTCAGTTTTAAAGTGCTCAAAAATAATATAGAAAACTGAATAAATGTTTTAAGAATGCATTTTTAATATATTTTCTAGTTCATATTGTATTGTAATTATCGCAATTTCACTGTTTAATCAAATATTCTATTTACATATATTTATCTGCATTTTAGTTTGCTATTTTTATTGGCATGTTTAGCTTGACCAACGTCTAAAGTTGTTTGACCAGAGTTCAATTAATTACCTCCAAGAAATGCTTAGCCAGATTTGGCAATCTTTGGACAGTTGGGACATTTGTCACACGCTCGCTTTCATCAGTTCCATCATCTTCATTGAGCTTCATTCATTCATTTCATTCCATTTATAAGAAGTTCAGGGTAGCTGCTACCCTTAAGCTGATGCCGAGATTTGTTTAGTGCTGAGCTTTTCAATATTAATTGCATTGCTTGGGATTGGGCAAAGGACATCTTATGGGGGATCAGAGTGCGCAGTGCAAACACAAAAGGCTTTGACCCATGTCCTTTAGCCTGGACTTTTGGCTTTTGATGAATGGACAAGAATTCGACATGGCATGAATGAGCATTTTAAATAAATTAGTTGTATTACGGTGTTGCATTTGATTTTCGTTTCTATACATTTTTTATTACGTTTGTGAGACAAAATAAATTACGTTGTCAAATTGATTAAGTCATGATGGAGAGATTTGATTAGCTCGCCCTCAACACAACTAATAAATCAAAGTAAATATCTCACACAACAATTTTGTGCAGACGCTTATCAAACAAATGAAATAAATATGAGAAAGCGGCAAACTTCATAAATGAAATTCACTTAAAGTTTAATCAGAGCACGTCCGAACAAAAGAGTGAAACGATTTATGCCTTAGGGTTATAAATTAAGATAATAAACCACCAAATTGTTATAAGTTAATTAAGCTAAATGAAAAGCTTTTAAGCATCAAGCAACTGAGGCAGCAAGTCTCCCAATGATGAGCTGAGATCAACCAGGTGAAGTCGGGCGCAAAGGAAAAAATGCAGAAAGAAAACAATGTCAGAATTATAACTGAGAGAAGGCTGAGAAGTATGAGAAATGACAGCCAAAGCAGCCACTGAGGACTGGAGTCTGAGTGTCTGAGGCAGTCAGCTCGACCTGAAGACAAATGTCTGGCAATTTGGCTAAATGGCACAACTCGGATAAGTAAAACAGTAAAACATGCACAGGAGCATAATAAAGACAATAATTATTATTGTCATGTGTGTGCACTCAGAAAATAATCTTTTTAACACAAATTTAAAGACTCTAAAATTAAATGATCCCTGCAATTTGTGGTCATCAAATAAATCAAATTGAATATCAAACATTTTCTATAAACATTTTAATTATTTTATATGAATTGTCAAATATTCTCTTGCAAAATGTGAAAAGTTGAATTTTTTTATTACATATTATTTTATTTGTGTTTTATGGAAACTATTTTTGATGGATTTTCTTTATTTTTAAGAATTGTAATTTTCTAGAATCGAATACACATTTGCTTGCAGTGTATTAAGAAAAGTTTTTGCGTGTGTTCATAAAGAGAACTTTCCTCAACCTCAACCATGCCTGACAGACAACGTGCGTTAATTATGGCCATCTGGTAGACGACGCCAGACGCTTCTCAAATAGCATTAAGGAAATTGCCTTGGATCGCATACCTATGTATGCAGATACAAACAACACACACCAAATAGTTGTTTGCTGCTGTTGTTGTTGTTGTTGTTGTTGTTCTTGTTGTTCTTGTTGTCTTGTTGTTTAGCTGTCATTGTTTGGTCATCAACTGTCTGAGTTGGAGAAACGCTTAAAGGATTTGCGTATATTTAACTATTTAAACTGATCCGCTTAATGTTGCCAACTAGCTGCATGTGTTTGCCAGTGCTTGTTATTGACAATTTAATGTGCTGTTTGGCATATTGAGCAGTTAACAGCAGATAAGTTTCAGCAGTAACTGAAAGGATGTAAAATATGTTGTGATAATGTTTCTTATAGTTGATACAGTTCGAGTTGAATTTGTGAACTTTTCATCACAGAAAGCAAATGTGATTGATTAGTTTTTTCCATTTAAAACACTAAATTAGCAAAGATTTTCTAGAAAACCTAATAAGACATATTTAAATGAAATATTTTTAAAAGGATTTAACAATGTTATCCAAAAAAAAAAACACAAAACTATTTTGCTTCGGTTTCAGAAGTCATCCTCAAGCAGAGCTTTAATACAAATACAAAGGCATTATTCACTTTAATTGCTTATCTGCTGAGCTTTGAAAAGCTGACTAATATCATGACAACACTTAAGTCTATCGGTAATCATTTCAATTAGCTTGCTGATGCTGCATTTGCTGTTAATCAAGCAAAGCAGCTTGTTTAAAATATTAAGACGTTCCCCAGAGGCATAATAGTTATTGTTGTATCCAATGTTGAACACACACACACACACACACAAATGTCTAAGCAGATGTCAAACATTGCAAGAATACATAGAATTGGGTGAACTGTCCATACAGATTCAACTTGGTCTAATACACACACACACACACACACATACACAATATTTGCCACTGACCATTTATACATATTAGTTTCAGCCCCACGCTGATTAAACATTTAATGGGACAACCCTGAGGCTAGCTGCTTGAGCCTCTTGAGCAGTCAGTTTGGTTTTTCTATTTATCGATAACATGAAAGTGAATTCTTTGACGCTTTTGATTTGCACTTTGCTGCAGGCTATTTTGTATTTGTTGCCCCATTGTTCTGCACAGTAGACAGAAAGAAACTTCAGCATCTTGTTCGAGGCCAAAATGTGAAGGGGATGTCTACTTCTAGATTGTTGTAAGCCTGATGTTCTACGCAAACTTTGTTAAATACACAAAATTAATTTGATTACAAAATTACAAAACAGTTGAGCGCCTCTGGCCTTGATTTCTTGTCCATCTTGTTATACCCTGTACAAAAGCAAAGCGCTTTGGCAAAGTTGGTTGAATGCGGACTAAAATATGTTTTCTTTTTCTACCCGTTACTTGTTACTTAACATCTACTTAAGTACAAAAGATACAAAATTAGCCACAGCTACATCTGCTGTAATATGAGTGTGCAATCCTGTGAGGAATTGAGGGTATATTTTGGTCCATCACTCTCCGTTTCAATCATTCTTATGAACTGGTGGACGTCTCTAATATAATGTGTCAAAATGTCGCTAAGATATTTGACTGCTCATCGAGGTGTTCGCTAAGTGTAGCCGCAGGTCAAAAACCAAGTTCATCTTTATAAGTTATGAGCAGCAGCATAAAAAATGTTGCAGCAGCTGTTCAAGGGCTCTTCAACATTTAATGAGTTGTAGCTGAATGTCTGACTGTTCCCCCACTTTGCATGCTATACCAATATAAATATATCCGCTTAGTTGCTCTGTTGTCAACTGCAATTTGTGTGCTTAACGCTGCCTGAAATAAGATTTTTGTAGCGTCTGCTTCTCATGTGGTTATTCGAGCATACTGTAATGGAATTTTTAAGTGAATGTCACAAATGCAGAAAGAACACCAACAGCTGCTCAAATATGCAAAGGCTTTACACACACACACACACACACACACACACACCTCAACAGCTTATTACGTATACGACCTGCTGGGTTTTTTTTCTCTCTGCCTAACGCCCCAAAGTATGCAGCAGAAAAAATATCGCAGTGTGTGTGGAAAGAACTTATTTGGTAGACAATAGCGATTCTGTGTTTATTTGAGCTTATATGCACATCATCTATCATCAGGTTAACATAACAACAACACACCCCGACACCCACACACACACACACACACACACACACATAGTAGCTGCTTTCGCCCCCAAGAAAATTCAGCTTGAAGCTGCATCAATTTTCATAGTGCCATTATTATGATTGTTATTAACTTAAATAGAAAATACTTGACTGTTTCATAAATCTTTGCGCTCAGCACGCCCGCTGCGCTGCTCTCCAGTCCTCTTGGGGGACTCCCAGTGTCTGTTTCCAAATGGGAGTTGGGGGCATGTTGCGTCGAGTAGATTTATGTTATGCCAGTGTGATTACAGAGTTCTGTAATTTTCGCTGATGAGTTCTGCTTTGATTTATTTGCGCCAAACGAATGTCCTGAAGACAATTTTTTATTTGTTCTTAAGCTGAACAACTAAGCAACAGCGAAAGCATAGCGTGCAAATATTTCACGATTAAATATATTCATATATTTAATATGGAATTGACGAAATACAGCCAAAGTATTCAGCATTAGCTTGAACTTATATGTCAAACAACTAAATTGTTCACTCCAAAATCTATGTCAATTGGAATTTTGGAGGCAGCACAATATTTTTCTTGATAGTCCACATTTTAAAAACATTACTTAGCTCAAATGAGGATAAATGATCAAATTATATTTAAATATAAACCAAAATATATATTATACATTTTAGAAAAGCAACCAAGAAGAATAGGACATTTCCATTATGATTATGATAGAAAGAGAAAATTTGTAATATAAGAAACGGCAAAAAAAAAATTAATAATCTGAAAGTATAGCGATTACACATTATATGAATTATATATCCACATAGAACTTGTCGGGAAGACTCGAAACTTTTCAAAGTCTGAACTTTGTCAAAAGCGCCTCGACTTGCAGAAAAGCAAGGTTTTTTTTAATCATAGTTTGACCTCTTAGCAAGTAATTATTGAGCGGGTGGATGTGGGGTGGTGGTGATGTCAAAAGAAGCAGAAGAAAGAGAGATGACAGCATGATAAAAGGCGCATAACTTTTAATAATAGATCCGCAAATTACTTAATAAGCAACTCCTTTTCCTTTGCACAATGACGACAAATGCGATAAGGCACAGGGAAGTATAGAAGAGGCGACCATGAACAATGCGCTGTAAACTATGCAACGTTTGACCTGAAGGGTGAGCATTCAATGGGGCAGGTCTGGTAGGTGGAAAGAGTGGAGGGGTGGGGGGGAGTCACTGCAACAAGGATTGTTTTGTTCTTAAATGTGGAAACGGGTAGCTGTGCTGTTTAACATTAAACCAAATTGTGGCAGATGACGTTTAAGCAAAGCAACAACTGCAGAAAGACTGCATGAGAGAGCGAAAGAGCGAGTGACGTAATAAGAGAGTAGAGCCGGAGAGAGAGAGATGGAGAGAGAGAGAGAGAGAGAGAGAGAGAGAGAAGCACATCACATTGTACTAGTTGCTGGTAAAAATTATGGTCTAAGCGATTTTTATTTCCCTTTTGTAAGTTAATTTGCGCACTATTGTCCTGCCCTCAAGGGTTGCTGTTGTTGTTGCTGTTGTTGTAGTAAAACTGCTTGTTGTTGTTGCTGTTGCTGTTGCTGTTGCTGTGATCGGTGCTGTTTTGGTTGCTGTTGCGTTGGTTGTCTACTACTGGAACGTAGCGCTTTTGTGTGCCGCGTCGCCTTTTACACTTTTTAATGTAATTCAATTTCAATGAAATTTAATCGTCCGTATATGCGGTCTGCCCCCTTAAGTTCTACACACACCTCTCTCCTCTTGACTGTGCCCGGCTGGCGCATTAACATTATTTGCGTCATTTGTGGTGGTTAATTTCAGTGAGCGCTTTTACTATTCAATTATGTTGACGGCCAATGCCGCACCACACTCCACCACTCCTACAATCCACCGACTGCCAATCACATTTTTTATGCACTCTTCTTTATGGGGCACAGTGTGTCCAGTGCGCCCGGGGCACAGCTCCTTTTGTCCTGTTGCGGGGCGGCGCTAATGCGGCGCCTGTTGTCACATTATATGCAGTTGTACTTATTATCCTGGCTGTTGTTGTGAGCGCTTTCATTGTTATGAAAAATTAAATAGGCATAAATCATGCTAATGGCGCATTCAAAAATTTATTGTGCTTTAAACCATGCACTGCCATCACATTTATTTATATACTCTATGTGTGCGTGTGCGTGTGTGTGTGTGTGTGTGTTCGGGATTACGGGGTTGATTGTGTTAACAGCAGCAGCCAGTTGTGTCAGAACACGATTGAGTCATGGTATAATCAAAAAGAGTCACAATTTCGCTGATTTCAATTTCAATTAAGTTGATTGAAATGAAAACTAAAACACATTTTTAGAGTATTTCCCAAGATACCAAAGAATCAATCTCCTTAATTAAGTTATTTAATAACTCATTAGCATGTCCATCTTATCAAATCAAGGTGATAACTATTATTTAATGGACAACATCATTCATGAGTTCATCAAGTCTATTATATAAATTAATTGCATCGATTAACTAAATATAGCAGCAAAACTTAATCATGATTTAATCGTCGATAGTTGAATTCTTTAATTAAATATATAACGATTAAGTAAATATAATCTAAAGAAAAATCATTTTAAACTGTTAAACAAAAAACAGAGGTAAACAACTTTTAAATAGTTAAAATATTTCTTTTAAGGTAACTTAAACAGGCGTAAGTAATCCGATAAAGTTATGAATTGGATATAACTTAATGAAAGAATATTTATTTTACCCTTCAATAGTTTTGTTAAAACTAAATCAACATTCGCCAGTAATAACATTTTGGTCTACAATACTACCAAGTTTAATATTCGCCAACGTAACCACAACAAACACAACTCAAAAAGTTGTTCTTAGTTGCAAATTAGAGATCTTCAACCTAACTGCAGCGAACTGAACTCCGATTGTTCCACAAATCATAATTCAAGTAACAAAAAGCTCATTTCAAGTTGAAGCCAACAATAAACGACTGGCAAACAATGTCTGAGCGTGAATAATTTGCAGCGTAGCACGTAAGACGTGGGTGGAGGTGGTTGTGGGTGTTTAAGTCCAGGACAAGAGCGACCCACATAATGCAAATTGCTCTTATAATTTGCACAGCAGCGACAACAGCAGAACAACAACAAGAAAAACAACGACGACGTCATTCATCAGCCTTAGGAGGGATACGCAGCGACGCGGATTTTCGGGTTTTCAGACAAATTTTCCAGGATTAACAGCAGCCAGCGCTTTGCCTGCACTTTGATCATCGTTGTTAGTGTTGCTGTTGCTGTTGCTGTTGCATGCAACAATGCGAATGGTGCAAATGTTGCAACATTCTCGACGCGCAGCTTAGCGCTGTGCGCTTCATTCCATTTATTATGTCTGTGCTTATCTCCTATCTGGTTATTTTCATTGCCCAAAATATTTCAAGTGGGTTTTCGGCAAATGTGCCGAGCTTTTTATTTGCTGTTAGGATTGCCTTTTTACGCCAACCAAATGGCAAATTTTTCAACTACGCACCGCAACCCACTCACTCGATTACAGATGCAGAAACAGATACAGAAACGGTTACAACTATTGCTACAGACACCGACACCGACACAAACACAGATACACATTGGCAGTTGCAGCTGCAGATACAGGAAACAAGCGTTGGTATTCAATGCACAGAGCCAAAGTCTGTCAGAAAGTTCTGTCCAGATATTCTGGATCTGGTTGCTATGAAGTGTATATCAATGGGTATCTGAGCTGTAAACTGAATTCAATTCGACATGACAACAAATCACATGTAACGAATGCATTTCTGAATTAATGAAATAAGTTGAAATGATTATGATTCATTGACATGCACCTGTAGGTATCACATGTTGTTTACAGTGCATCTGGCAGTCGTCCAATTGGAGTGTCTAATCAATCTTAGTCGCTTCCCGTGTGCCTTTGTTACCGTCGTGTTGTTTTTGGCCCGTGCCCACCTATCGCAGCTCTTGCTCTTGTTTACATGTTCATTCGCGGCATTTTTCACTTGAAATTGGAAAGTCGTCGACGACGTTTTTGGATGGTGGCCGACACAAAGAGTTAAGTCCCCACATGACGCATGGCACGGACTCAATGTCTGTGTGTAGCAGTATCTGCATCCGTAGCTATGCCTCCCCCCCCTTCCCACTCGATTTCTATATGTAGGGTTGAAGTTTTGGGTATGTGTGGGTGGGTGGGGGGAAGTTAACGGGCATCAGCTTATTGTTTGGGCCACCATTGTAGCATTAAATGAAGTTTCTGGCTTTAGCTGCTGCTTTGTCCGTAGTCCTTAGTCCGTTGCCCGCTTTTGCGGTTTTAGCGTGCATTAAGCTTGTTATAGCTTTAATTTAGAGCTATCCTTGGGAAATCGCATCAGCGCAGCTGGAGATCGTTAAATAATTCATGTCAGGCACAAAAAAAAAAAACAAGAAAGAATCGCATACGAAAAGACGCAATGAAAGCCAAATTAAGCAGTTGAAACCGTTTAGCTGTTGGGGCGCCAAGGAAAGAGTGATAGGGAGTGAGAAAGAGAGGCAAATGGAGATATTTATATATATATATATAGAGAGAGAGAGAGAGACAGTTGCTAAGGTTGCAGGACGCAGCTGGGCGTCCGGGGCGCAACTGATTTACGGTGCAATAATTTTCATCTCATTTTCATTACTTTTGGGCTTAGCTCTGCCATTCCTAATGCTTCTAGTTAAGGTGAGAGGCTGTATACTGCTTTCATCCCAGTGCCATTTATCATTTGCCAAATGTTGATGCATCAGTTCAAATGCCTGTTCTGGGCCAGCAACAGCATGGCCAATAATACATGGACCTGCCTCTCGGCGCCATTAACTGTTTGCCTCTCAGCCACACTCAGATGCACAGTTTTCATGACACGTATTTCGTCTATTTGGGGGTTTTTTTTTTCTCTTTTGCATTTCCCTACATTGAAATGCCTTCAAAGTTGTGAACAAGTGGCAAAAAGAGCGAGGCACTCAGCACAGCGACAGCAGCAAAAGCAATTGCAATTGCAAAGGCAGCCAACGGCTGTGACACTTGACAACGTCGACAGACTTACATCAATTATTGCACAGGTGAGCAACAGGTGGCAGATGGAACAGCACAGCAGCAGCACAGCAACAGCAACAGCAACTATTGCCTTCTTCAACCTCAACTTCTGATTACTTCTTTTTGTGTTTCCATCTTGATTCTAGATGGAGAGACACAAGAGATTCAAGTGCTTCCAGTGCACAGACTCTAACAATAATAATAATCAAACAAACTAACCGCACATCTGACAGCTTCCAAGACTAAGCATCCAGATAAGCTCAAGTAATATTAAATGTTGCTTAATTATCTTATATATCTATGTACAACTTTGGTATGTGAAAATCAGGTCAAGAATTTGTATACCTTATGTGGTCATCGTAGATGCTTCATTCTACCTCTTAACATATTTTACTCATTTGAATGGTTTCATTGGATAGTTAACTGGTAATTTTAATGTCAATTCAAATTGTCTGAAAAATCACAAAATTCGATGAAACCCTCCAAGAAAGAGTTTAACTCTTTGTTTGTCGGGAACACTTGCAAATTTCATTGCTTTTCACACTAGCAGTCGAATTGTACATTATGCAAAGTGGTTTGTGGCCCCTTTAAAGTGGTCCACCCATCAGATTAGTATTCATAACAAAATGTCATACAATATATAATACATAATATTTTGTTGGGTTATGGCAAATCCCTCGGGCAACCCAGCGCTGCGTGACATCTTTGGTCTCATTTTGTTTTTTGGCTTTGAGAGAGTCCGTTCCTTGGGCTACCCATCCACTCGTTGCGTACAAAAATAATCTTCTTTTGGTCTTTTCAATGCGGCCTTTGGCTATTTTATGGCTTTGCAATCGTTCTGTAACTGTGCCTGGAATATCTAATGGATGCGTGCAACTAATTGAGTTGCCTCCTTGCTGACTGTTTGCTACGTGTTTGTGTATATATGTGTATGTAGCTCTTGGCCAAAGGATTTGCTTTCGCCATTCCGAATTTATGTTTGCATTTTGGCAAACCTTTTTACATGAATTCATACTTCTAGAAAAATGGCTTAGTCTTTAATGGTATAGTCTGAGGGATTTGCAATTAAGAAATGGACACCAAGCTAAACAAAAACTGAACAGGTCAAAAGGTCAATATAAAATGAAAAGCACTCAAAGCATATGTCTGCCACGTTAAAACTTGAGCATTTGTCCATATGATCAAATTTAAAATGTTTTTTTAATTTTATTTTTAGTCATATCTGTATAAAGACGGCGATCTCAGAGCGTCTTTTAACATTGTTATTAACTAAGAGCTGTAATACTGATGGGTTCAGGATATCTCCTAGTCGAGCTCCCACCTTTGGAGCATTGATACTTGTTTACTTTACATAATTCAACTGCAGAAATTCTCTACAGATAAGACATATGCTATACACATCATTAAATATAAAACATCTCTGCTGACTTATAAAAAAAATGAATTTTTGCAATTGATAATATGTAATAAGAGAGAAATGCTGTGTGTGTCAAATCATAACAATATAAATGATTTAAAGCCATTCCATTTCTCTTAATTTCTCCCTCTATCTCAAACTTAATGACGCTTTTGGTTTTGATTCCCAAACTAGCTTTGCATTATTGATCATTCTTGCACTTTCTTTAAAATCGAGCGATCAATTCAATGAATATTTTGATATTGATTGAACAACTCTATTTTGTAGTAGCCACCTGGGAAAATCGACGTACTTGAAACTGACACCGTCCAATTAAGGCCATGCAACCAGAACAAGAAGTACAAGTTTGCCAGAACTGAACGCAGCTCTCGAATGGGTAGCTCATAAATTTGTACGGCACATACTCGGCTGACAACTTAAGTGCGGTTAAAATGTTTGGGGTGCCTTCCATTAGGAAAACAATTACAGACAACGACCACTGACAGCGACACAAAGCAGTGCGTAGAGGATGCGAACAGGACTCGCTGGGAAATACTCTCCGACAACCTCGACGAGACTAACACTGAGATAGTCGCTGCCGTTGTTGTTGTCGTTGTCGTTGTCGTTGTCATTGTCCAACGGCGAAGATAGCCAACATTCATTCAGCGATGCTGGCATCTCTGGCCATAAATTACAAATATGTCGTCGCTGGCCGCCACTCGGTTGTGTCTATTAGCAGCCTTAGAATGTCCGATGTTTGACAATGCTTAGGCTTAGTTTGGGGTTCTGCTTTGGCCCGGCTTGGGAAGCAAACCCGTTGCTCTGCCTTTACGCATATCCTTCCGAAGACGACTCGTTTATCAAGTGCAGCCAAGCGCGACTGCTGCTGACCACATCCAACCCACCCACTCAACATTCAGTTTAAACAGACCTTAAAGCAACGCTTGGGATTTGATTTGTGTATAAGACAACGTTTGCTATGTTTCAATTGTTGCATAAAAAAAAGTCTCAGGCTAACAACAAGTTGACCCAATAACCAAAAAACATAAATGATTTTACGATAGTGAAAATAAATTGAAATACTTTGCTTATCAGCGGAAAATAATTAATTAAATTCTATTTATCTTTTGTATACCCTAGGCCCATTAGAAATGGAAAAAGGCTGTTGTGATTTTGTGCAAAAGTATGCTAGAATCAGAAAGAAGCTTCTTCGACTCCAATTATAATATATGTTCTTGATCAGCGTCAACTGACGAGTCTGTTTAGTCATGTTCGCCTATCCGGCAGTATGACTAAACCGAGATCTACACAAAAAGTTAACTTATTGTTCTGTTTGCTCAATCTCTGAGCCAAAGCTATTAGCCAGGATTGCGTTAAAAATTTTTGAAATTGTTTCAACTGGTCGCAGCTTGGATACGCCTGTCATTCCTATGTCACTCGGCTACACACCACATAAGATTAGCCCCATTTCTGGTCGAGAGGCCGAACAAAATAAATTCTAATGTGCAGACATAAATTATACAAACTGGCGACGTAAACTACGGCGGAGTTGGGAGTTTCAGTCTTTCGCTCACGTAACGTATATATTCGGTTCAAGTCGGGCGTCACATGTGTGTCTAAGTGATTTTCAATAAGTTGGCATCAGTTTTACGAGAGGGGACGGTTTGTGGGGGGTTTATTTTGGTGGACGAGGGAGAGGGGGCTGGTTGGGAGGTGCGGGTCAAACTTTGTGGGGCACGATTTTTCACACAGCTACAGATGTCTATATTCGTGCAGCAAGCCAACACACGCAGAAAGTGGTATAATTTATGGCGCACCGCCGCCTGGAGCTGGGGGAAGTTGGGTGGGTGTATGGCGATGGTGTGGGTTGGCTGTGGGTGTGGGTGTGGGTGTGGGTGAGGGGTACATGTGTGCGATTCTAGCGAATTTTCGCAAGCGTCAATAATGACGAGCGATTTCTCATAGCCAATGGCACACTGCTTCGACGCGCTCTCATTTCACCAAAGCACCAGCCATTTGCAGCAGCTGCGACCTTTGATATCCACAGTAAAATTCCTACACACACACACATACAAACAAACACACACACACACACACAGACAGCGTCAGTACAGTTCCTGTCGTTTAGCGGCACGTAAAAACCAACTTGATTTTCGACCATCAAAAACGCCATCAGTCTTCCCAATGTCTGACAAATGTTTTCTTTGACTTTTCCCGCTTTTGTTTCCGTCGCACTCCCCCACCCCCTCCCCCTCCGTCTCCATCTCATTCTCACTCACTTTAGCAAATATGAGACGTGCCTGGCTACATTTTCATCTCCTGTCTCCTCTGTATATTTGACTGAAATTATTTTTTAATCACAGTTCCAAGTTGTCACAGTTGTCACTCGAGTGTTTTAGTAGTTGCTTTTTAAACAACAATCAGCACAGAGTATTCGCCTAAATATGATATTAATAATAATAATATTTTGGCTTATCAAGTTGGATGGCAAATTAAATTAATTCATTGGCAAATTAATTCATTCAAAGTTACATTGCTGATCATTTAACTTTATTATCAAATTTTTATCGTAGGCAGTGAGAAAATTTAGGGAAACTTCTACATTTGGCATTTACAAAACAAATCAACATAAAATAGATTTGAGAACACATTTTGTACAGATGTATATTTCTCAATAATAAACCTTTCTCGACATTTGTAGGCCTTTAAGTTCTGTATAGTTTTATTGAATACAGATATATAATGCTCCCTTTACTCCTTGTTTGTGCACTCAGAAACAATAAACATATTTTTGGTGCTAAGGGTAGTTTAACTTATTATTTAGACAGTATTTTTCTAAAATTAGGTGCTGTGCCTTTCTAAGCAAAAGGGTATTTTGGTCTTAACGGCAAATTCATTTTCTAAAATTGAGAAAGTTTAACTTCCAAGTTGGTATTTTAAATCTGTACAAAGGCCTCGTTTATTAGCCTTGTTTATTGCTTATATCATTATCAATCCGGATTTTACAGGCTTTCTATATTTAAGATATTATTTATTTTATTTTCGTTTACTTAGACATTTTTTCTTGGAACTATAATGATTTTTGTCGGAGTGTATGGTTAAAGAAAAATCAAACCATCAACTCTAAAAGCACATGCAAACCATGATCATTCTGTGTTTGCGTCCATATTTAATTCTCAGCATAGAAAGTTGAACTAATTTCAGAATCACTTTCCAGCTGGCTACACACTCTCACACTCTGTGTATGAGTGTGTGTTTGTGTGTGTGTGATATCGAAAGACAACTAAACGACATGGGGAACAACTCGGTTGGCAGAGGAGTAAAAGTTTTCTCATTTGAGAGATTTGCAGATGGCGCTGGACGCTGGACGCTGTGATTCGCTGCCATTAATGCAATCGAAGGGAATTTTGGCAAAGGTCCTTAGCTTTTCCTCGGAGCCTTGGGTTTCAGTAATGGCGAAAACGCCAGAGAATGCTTATGGTAAATGCCGCAAAATGGCAAGCAAATCAGCGCTGAAGCGACAGAGAAAACTAAAAATTCTGCAATTGTGACAATGCTGACAATCTGCAGGCGACAGCCAACGAACATACAGACAGGGTGGGCGGAGGTGCCGGTGGGGACAGAAACAGAAGGGCAGCTAGACAAACAGACGGCAACCAGAAGCCACCCACAGCCCATGCTCGACAATGTCTTCATCTCCAGCTTGAGCTTCAGCTGCGAACAACGTCAAGCAAACGGCGACACTTACAATCAGTATGAAATTTACGCGATTTTCATTGCGGCAAATGGTTCGTTTTTGGTATTAACATTTCTTGCCAGCAACTTGGCAAACTTCACGGGCGGAGTGGGGTGGTGCGAGTGGTGCGGATGCGTAGCAGAAGCTGTGCCAATTCACATATCTGTATGCTCTATTGCAAAGCGACCTGACCACATTTGCCACTACGTTTGTAAGGGTTAAATGCAATATAGGCCACAAACAATTTCCACATATTATAAAAATTAATATTTAATTAAAAAAAAGTTAATAAAAAAGCAGGCTTTGTTCATTACACAATTATGTACACTTTACATATATAGAATATTAGGCACAGCATATTAAAACACACTTTGTATTCAAGCAGTTTGGTTTGTTTTATTTAATTTTAATTCCGTTTCCTTATAAGACAAACCAAATGTCTTTCAAACATCTACAATCAGAAATGGAAATTATTATAATTGTTCAAGAAACAGATCTATAAAATAGATATAAGTAAAGATATAAATAATAATGCTCGCATTTCCACATAAAATAGGCAATTTAAATAATATATATTATATATAATCTGAATCAAGCAAGTTTTTAAACGCATTTAGCTGAACTAGTTGCATTTTGGCAAAGGGTATTTCTAAATCACTTCTTTGCAATTTCAGTTTTTCCTTTCTTGTTATTTTTCGCGCTGAGTTTTTCTTCTTAGCACGCCATAACGAACAACAATAACAACAGCCGCGGGGTCCAAAAGTGGCATCAGCTGCACTTGGCAAGGATATATCCTGGAGCCGCCTTCCAACTACTTCCTTCGACTTTCTACTTCTATCTGGCTGTGCACGCACGCTGACTGACTTGGCTGACTCGATGGCATAATGCAATAAGCGTAGTCAACGATAGCGACGACATCGTCTTCTTTCCTTCTTGCTGCACGAAACTTTCAGCCTTAAAACAAATAACAACAAGCAGCAAGGAGCCGCTTGTAGGTGGTGTTCGTGTTGAATTTATGGAGAGGGGGTAAGGGATAAGGGACTATTGGGGAATGGGGGAGCATGTGTGCCAGACAGGTTATGCGCTATCAAATATTTAAGAAATTGCCGCCAAATAGCAGCCAAAACGACAATACTTTCGAGCATTGCACAAATCAAAATACTTTCAGCTACCACTTCTGTCTTTGTTGTCTGTGCTTGCTTCTCGTACACAACTGATGCCCCAAAAAAAAAAAGAGCAGGCAAACAACAAGATGATAAATAAATTATGTAGTATTAGTATTGCCAACATCGATAACTTTGAAGTTATTCCATTTTCTCAGAAAAATGTTTATCTAGAACAACACCTAAGTAATAATGCATCGTTATAAAAGTCAGCTATCCTCACAGAGTTATAAATTGATTTGTTTGTTTTTTATTTTTTTTTTATAGGAAAAGCTCAAATACTCCGTATAATTTCTGGTAATTTTGGCATTCGAGAAGGAGTTTTGTACGTTCACGATTTTTTCCTTATGTACAGAAACGTTCTCCTAAATATTTATATTATTATGCATATATATTTTTATATACTATAATTGGAAAATAAGTAACCAGAATTGTTCCTATTACAGCTATATGATATAGTGATCCGCTCCGGCCAGAAGTAAGAAACATCTCCTTCGATGCGTTACAAATATCACGATAATATCAAAATACTCTCTGTGACTGCGAATTTAAAATTTAAGGATGTAATTTGAGGATGATTATGCAGTCTCCTTTTAAATCTATCAGTATGTAAATGATATTATAATCTTCAGCTTGCGCCATTAAACATATCTTAAATAAGTTAACTTCAATGAGATTCACTCTCTTTCATTGTGCACTCGACTGTTCTAGCTGTAAAGTCCTTGTAAAATCCTTGCCGCAAGGCATGCAAAAAGCGCAGTCATGTCACATTTTGCGTAAGCGTGTGTGTGTGTGTGTGTGTGTTTCTTTGGGTGTGTAGAAAGCCAAATTGCGTCATGTTGTGTCCTTCCCAAGAGCTGCACCCCAGCACTGCTCCTCTCCGCAAGGAATTGGGTTAAAGGTCATCCTGAATGGGTTCTGCCCAAACGCTGTTTAGCCGTAGTTGGTTATGTGGCTCAATGCTGCGGTTGCTTCTATCGGCCATATCAACTGTTGATTGCAACAAGCAAGAAGCAGCAGCAGATATTTCAGTTGCAATTGCTGGCATAACAATAATCAATTTTTAATTCAATTTGTGGGCAGTCAATTAAATGGACGCATATCCTTTTCCCATGAAAACTGTTATTCCCATTTTAAAACAACACTGCAGAGTGGGTGGAGGACGGGGGAGGGTTGGAGGTGGGTGCCTATGGCAGGGGCCTATAAATCAAATTACATGGTACAAAATGCCCATAAAGCGCATAACCGCAAAATACACTTAAAATGCTGGCAAAATGATTGAATTGTGCCCGGGTGTGTTGGGGTGTGTGTGAGTTTCTGTGTGTGAATGTATGTGTGTTAAAGTATGTGTGTGAAAGTATGTGTGTGTGTGGTTGTGTGTGTGTTTTTGCATTTGCAGAATCTGCAGCTGTAAAAGAGCTCTACATTTGGCTGGCTTATGGCATCGCCGTCGTGTCGGTTGCCTTTGATAAAATTATATTCCTACATCGCCACACTGCATCCCCCGCCCCCTCCACACCTCCCCCCCCCCCCCTTAACTCTACCACACGCACAGTTGCACCTGTGTTTCCAAACTCAAACATCCGTTTGTGTGTGTGCACATATTTTAAATTTAATTACTACACGCTGCCACAACAGCATCAAGTCCAAGCAAACAGCCAACCAGCCAGCCTTCCATCCATTCAAACATCCATCCATCCATCCATCCATCCAGCCAAGCAGATCAGCCAACCCATTCCCCTTTTCCGGTTGCCAATCCCATAGATCCTTTCATTTGTCGCAGTGGCTCAGCGTTGGAGCACGCCATAAATGTCCATTCGAGAACAGTTCGCAGGCCATTCAGATCTCTGCTGTCCACAACACAGCTGTATGCATTTTAAAATGCGAGGGCTGCTCGAGAAGTTATTATTACATTAGAGCTGACGTTTTTAAATGATTTTAAATACATATAAGAAATTGCCATTGTTAATGAATAATTCTCCACATTCAATTTTAAAAAACTGTTACAAAATTGAATATATTGGTGTATTGACAATACACCACAATATATCATAAATATCAAAAAGGTGGTAATTATATATATTTTTTAAAGGTAGATAAGAACTTGAAAACGTCAAGAATTAATTTTATAAAAAAGATGTGCTTAAATTAACAAACTGCCCGCTTAAATAAATACTTTTGAAAGCCAACTTGTCTGGGCCAAGGGCGCATTTTTGCACATTTAACTCAATTTGTGGCTTTCATTTAATTAATTTAATAATACAAAATCACTCATATAAATATATATATATATATATATATATATATAAATAACCGCACCACAACCATGTTCTGTATGTGTGTGTGAGTGTTTGTGTGTGCATGTGTGTGCGAGAGATATCAATAACTAATGGATAAGACTCATGAAACAGTTACTTACAGCTACAGACAACATCGCCTCACAGATGGCGCCAGTGTGAAAGCGATTTGGTACGGTCAATAGATGGCGGTGCCAAACATATTCCACAGTCAAGCGAAAGCTTTGTTCTGCTTGCAGGAATGTGGATGCCATTTGAATGGTAGTGTTTTCTTACATTGTCATATTATTTGTTAATTTAATCGTTATATGGTTAAATAGATGATAATATTAACTGGCTTAATATTGCACTTAGGTAAGATAGATAAATATTTATATGTTTTTCTGTTTACATTCAGAAAATAAGAGAAATGTATAATAATAATACTAAAGGGTTTCAAATTTGACTTTTTCAATGTTTAGTTAAGAAGCAAACTGCTCTTATTTTCAGCTTAAATTGCGTAGCGGCTTCTTAGCCTAGGAAATATTTTGTTTAAATATATTTTATGTATATTTTATGTATAATATAATTATCCAGAGTGAAAGGCCTAGTTTAATACTCGTTAAACCGACATTTTGCTAAGTCATAATTTTGAAAAATAAACTAAATAAATATAAAATAGAATAAGATAAATAAATATAAATGAAAACTAATGAAATTTCATTGTATTTGAAAAGGTTCTTTCTTTACATTATTTATATGCAAACAAAATAGTTTCAGCTATGGAATTGTTGGAATTGAGTCTGAAAATGCGGAAGGCTCAAGCCAACTTTTTTGCCAACCATAATTATAGAATTTCTATCACAAGTGCATTGTTCAGTTGCAGTGACAGCTGCAGTTGTGTTGTTCATTTCGTTATTGATTGAATTAACGGTGCTGCTGATAAGTAATAAGAGTAAAAGCGTTGCGTGCAGTGAGTGTAACGAAAACGAACATTAACTGCTTCGATTTACATGTAACGCCAACAATCTCCCTCCTCTCCTCTCCTCTCCTTTCCTCTTCTCTTCTCCTCTTCTCCTCTCTCTCTGCCTTAAAGCCCTTCCGCTTTTGGATCGTCGACTGTTTAGTTTTCGTTTGTTTGCCCCTCTAACAAATAAAGCAGCGCCGGCGCAGTCGAAAAAAGCTTTGCAAATAGAAGTAGAACATAAGCAGCAACAACAACAACACACAAAAAAAAAAATGATGAGTAAAAGCTTTTAGAGATGAATCTATAAATGATGCACTGCAGCCGGCTAGCATTGCAGTGCTTAACGAACGAGCAAGACGAGAATACAGCAAGCTGAGCGCTTCTTTCAAACACACTCTATCTAATCAGAGCAATCAACAATAATGCGGCAACCAATCAGGTGAATTTACACTTCAACCACCACCCATCGAATGGGAAAAGCAACTAATTTAATTTGCAAAACTCTTCACATATTGCAGTGCTTCAATTTGGCTACTTACATTTGTGGCAATAAATGGAATCTTGGTTGCGGCTCAAGTGCCCTTTCCCGGCCATTGTCCAGAGGTAAAGATAATGGACACCTTTGACTTGGAAGCGGTAAGTGTTTTGAAATGAGCTCATATTAAAACTGTTGCAACACTCGAACGAACTTAACTACCTGAGAAATTAATTAATCAAATGCGACGCAATTGTAAAGTTATTCTAATTAATTGCAAGGCAGGCAAACAAGAAGTTGGCAAAATGTAATTTCCGTGTTTGCTTATCAGCAGTTACATTCCAAGAATTGAATTTTCAGTACAGAACGAGATAAATTATGAATCATTTGTTTTTAACTTGGCTTGATAATAATTTTAGCAACTCAATACTATAATATTTATTTTATATATTGTAGTTACCAATATTAGTGCACAAATCTTAAGCTATTCTTACAGATAACAGATCAATTAATAAGTAAATTAATTAGATAAGTTTTGAAAAGTATTCTACACTTAGTCTATAAAGCAATCATGATGTCAAAACATACCTTAAATGAAAAGTGTTCAATGTATTTTTTTCGATTTTAAACATATTTATTTTGAATGAATAACAATTCCAAATTTATACCAAGATCTTCTGTTCCTAAAGAAAACTTTCGATTTTCAAATTGAAACTCAAATCCATTCATTAGTCACTCTACCGATTGATAAATTAAATGCGATAATTTCGCATTAGATTAACAAAAAGTATCTAAGATAATATGAAGAAATATTTGTCATATCTCATTTATTTGATTCCTCAAGATTTTTATATTTTTACAATGCTTTACAGTATATGGGCATCTGGTATGAGCACTCCAAGTATCCATTTGCCTTTGAAATAGGCAAGAAATGTATTTACGCTAACTATCAGGTAGTCGATAACAGCACAGTATCCGTTGTAAATGCGGCCATCAATCGATTGTGAGTAAGACATTTAGTACAGTTGAAGGTTACTCGTAACACTCTATTCGAAATAAACAGCACTGGAAGTCCAACGAATGTGACTGGCACAGCCAAGGTCATTGCACCCGCCCAACTGGCAGTGACCTTCTCCCAGAATCGTACGTAAATTGGATATGTACAAAAAAGTTAACATATAGTGTATAGCTTACTTAACTATTGCATTGCAGAGCAAGCTAATAGGCCAAACTATTTGGTTCTGGGCACCGACTACGATTCATATGCAGTTGTCTATAGCTGCACCGGTCTCGCCTCCCTGGCCCATTTGAGTGAGTATGCGGAAGCCGGTATTCTTTTGGGCCACGTTTGACGTTTGCTAGTCACGTTCCGCCTTAACCTTGGCTAGTTTGTCATGCAAAACGAGAAATCAGTTATTGCATTTGGCATAATTAATGCAATTCCATAATTAATTGCATTATGGCCAACCAGGGAGACATTTGTCGAACAACGTTAATTACAATAATGCGACATTGCTTTCATTGACCATTACAGGAGTCGTTTGGATATTGACGCGACAACGTGAACCCGCCGAGGAGACCATTGAGACCGCATACAAGATACTGGATGACAACAAGATATCGAAGGCCCTGCTGATCGATACCCTACAGAAGAACTGTCCCCAATTGGCAGGCAATGGCACAGATGCATCCAATTACAGTCAGCTGGAGGAGAACGATGACTTTGCCACCAATGTTTTGCCCAAGGCCATTGAGGCGGCATGAGAATGGCTAAGACGCTTCTATCAGCGTCTCTACGATATATATATGAATTTCTTAAACGACTAAACGCAAACAACATATTAAATATGTATATAATATATATATGCAAGTCATCCAATGTTAAATATATATTAAAGAATGAAATTACTTATTGAATAACTTATCTGGCCAGATACCTATTTACATTTATTTAAATAAGGACAATAATATGTATATATATATACATTTTTTAATTATTTATATATATATATATATATATATATATATACATGTTTATTTAGTAGTATTTACTTTGTATACATATTCACCGAATATACCACAAAAACCGTAAGTAATACGAAAATATTTTGATTTCTCTGTTAACTTTAATAAATTCTAATCATTGGTTATTATAAGTGGAATGAGTCATTTGTTAATAATAAATTTCATAATATTTCTAGCAGCATTACTGAAAATGTTCAATTTGCAAAGCGGAGATTTAAATTGATCATAAAATGGTAACAGGAAACTACACAACAGGAAACTATATTTATATTCTTTCAATATTGAAAATCTATTTTATTGCCTTGCATTGTCATCAATTTGACTGTATTATAAATAGAAGTACACCTTTTTATCATCTCATTATATTATCAATCTTCTTCCGTATTGAAGGACATAATTTTTTTATTAAAATTGAAATTAGTTGTATTTGACATCTGTTTCATTATGCTTATCCAATTCATTTCTTGTGTCAATCAATAAACAAATAAAATCAAATAAACATTTATAAAATCGTTAATAACACATTCTAATTTCAATTAATCTAAAGAACTGACCAGACTCAATACGAAGCGAGTCTGCTCAGAATATATTGCGACTCATCTGCGTCTGGCACTTTGAATTGCTATTTGAATTGACTTCACCGGCTAGCGACGCTATTCATAATATACTTTACCTTCAAAGACCATTTGTCATCATAGTTTGAGCAGTGATTCATACAATTTGAACTCTCTCACGTTTGAGTCTTCTGACACGGCACAAACTGGATTTTAAGTGGAATAGCTCAAGCCAAAACGGACAAATCTCAACTTTGTTAATAATCAATTATGAGTTGTTATTAAGCACTCTGGTAGCTTATATGTCATAAATGCGGATAATGATTCGTTAGAATACTCAAAATTAACAGCAACAATTTAAAATAATAAACTCTTAAGCACTGCGAGTTTAAAGCAATTGCTGAAACTACGCCAATGGCGATGGAAATGGCATTAAACACAAATGCAAAGTTAAAACCAAAACTAAACGTAAATATTATTTTATTTTATTTTATTTGATCTTATTTTTTTACTAAGGTAGTTGTGCTGGCAGCTGTTGTCTCTAAGCTGCTTATTTGTTTGCGCTTTTTATTTATTTCTTTATTGTATGTGTGGTAAATAAAACAAATGTTGAACAACATAAACATACATAAATCAGAAGCCGCAACAGCCATGACCGGAATAGAGATAACTCCCGCCCAAAACTCCATATTTGTCTACCCCTGTTTTGCTCTATCTATCGGAAAGGACAATTGCAAAATTAAACAGCGAAAAGGCAAGACAATCGTCCTTGCCTAGAGTGGCATAACAAAAACCCAAGCGCCCAATGGGGAAATTTTATGGTACAGCGATTTTAGAATTTGTATATGCATCCATCTACTATTTTATTTCTGTACTAGTCGTAGACGTCCCTTTTTTCTTTTCTATTCTATTTTGTTATTTGCTTTTTGGTTTTTGAGCTTGTAGTCGCCTTACCGCGACAGACTCAGACTCCGACCCATACTGAGAGATGTAAATAGACAGAGACACTCACACACGCAGAGCGACAGAGAGAGAGAGCGAGAGAGAGTGACAGAGCGGGAGAGGGCAAGTTTGGAGGGACAACTACTCGCCGTGCATACAAAATTTATTTTGTAAACAAAGTAAATGCCATTACAAACAAATTGGACTTTGTGCCATGCTTTTTGTACTTTGTTGCGTTGTTGCTCTTGCATTTTTGGCCAAAGAACTGAAAAGCTGGGGCACCTCTGGGAAATCGCTCAAGTGCGCCTCGGGGGCGCCCATGAGCCGACGCTGATGCTGTGTGCGTGATGCCTCGACAACGCTGTGGATGTGTGTGACTGCCTCAGTCTCAGTCTGACATTTGAGACCTCGATGAGCGATAGATATGTATACAGTATACTATGCTCTCCATCCACATTCTTATACTGTGCGGTCAGACAATATTTATTGAGTGCAAAAAACACTCAGCATGCAATGTGTGAGCTTGCCTTGGGCTATAGCCAAATGAGGGTTTATATTCCCCATCACTCACGCGCAGTTGCGAAAATGACCGTAGGACAGTTATAGAAATTCTGGCTAAGTTGTAATACAAAAGGCAACGCTAGACTTATGGACAGATGAAACAACAAACAAGCAACTTTAAAGCAACTTAAAAAAGAAAAAACAAGTGCTGAATGTGCCTGTCTTGGGAATACTCAAAACAATGATAATTCAGTTGCTATATATATTGCCACATTTTGAACAGATAAGAATATTTCAAGAAAGACAAGTGTATTTTGTTACTATAAACATCAATATAATTTATGCTAGAAATTAAATGGCTTTCAATTGAATTTAATATAATAATATAATAGAAAATGGAGCAACATTCAAAAACGAATCAGACCCCAAAATGTTTGTAATTTTGTAATAAAAATATAGAGGAGCAAGAGTAAGAGACGCTTTAAGTACACTGAGGCAATCAGAAACTTGCATCTCTTCCAACTGCAGTCGAGCTTCAATTGAGCAGCTCTGGAAATGCTGTTCAAACCATTTTATTACCTTTTATTGGCAATGTTCTCTGGCATGGTCAGGATGCTGCAGTGCAAAACCATTGACCGTTAAGCATTAATGTCCTGTGACAGCCAAAATCGAGAATTGCGAGAACTTTTACGTGTTTGCATATTTTATGGAGCTAGTCGAACTTTAATTGGAACAATACCAATAAATGCCAAGTGCAGCGAGCGAGAGAGCGAGCCAAAAACTTTGATGTGCATTGACCAGGATTTTTTGTGAAGGCTGCAGCCAAATTCAAATCCCAATGCGTCGTGGTACTCTGTAAAACCAAATCAACTCAAGGGACACACACACACACACACATTTACACACATACACAGGAAGGATAGCCACAGCAACCGCAAGGATAACAACGGCTTTTAGCCGTATTGCCACCACCGCGTCCGCCGCTGCAAGTAGCGGTTGCGGCCAGCGGCTCGACGTAGACAACGAAACCAGTTAACAATTCAATGAACGCAATTACAAGCGACCTGGTTGCGTTTTGCTGGTGGCACGCGGAGAGTTGTGGTGGCGGGGTGTTGGCACACGTTGCCAGGATAGCGATTAGAGGGGAGGTGCCTTCAAATTAAACAGTTTACAACATATTGTTGCTAGGCAGTCGACCGTTTTCCGTGCCGCCTGCTGCCATTCCAATTTGTGGCCAAAAAACGTGGCCATAAATGCTTGGCCCAAAACGGTTGGCTGCATAAATTATGCGCACAATTCATCGCTGCACTCAAATGCTCAACGTCTGGTGTCCATTTTGTTGCTGCTCTGTGTGTGTGTGTGTGTGTGTGTGCAGCACAACAACAGCTGACGCATCGCTTCCGATTAATTAAAGCCATTTTATTGACTAGTAGCAGCATTAGTTTTAGGGGTTTTGTGCAACACTGCGCACTTAACAAGTACGTAGCTAAAAAACAAATCTTTCCAATTATTTTATGGTTGGCCTTCAGCATTGCAGAGAATACATTGTAGTCATCAAATAGCCAAAATGCCGAATGCTATAATTTATAGTCAGAATCGTGATTTCAAGTTTAATTGTAGTTCCGGGTTTTCGAATTTAAATTTTTTGTCAACATGAATTCCCAGCCAAATCCGCACATTGTGAACTTTAATTGTTGTGTTTACCTACAGGTCAAACTATGATCAAAAAGCGCTGGATTTTGAATAATAATTTACTTAGCTCACACAAAGTTCTGCCTTTTGTTAATACAACTAATAGTTTTTGCAATGAGTTTAGCCGCATTAAGTTCTTCATATGCTGTTCCGAGAATGTGGATAAAACCAGCAACGTAGCATGCGTAGTTGTTGCCCCTTTTCAACTTCGACTCCGAAAAGCGGCTGTCAACGTGGGGCAGCACGTGCAGTCGTATGACAAAGTTTGCCGCTGCGACAGCGTCTTGTGGCACGCTTGCCAACTGCTTAATCAATTACGCAACTTTGTAAGAACATGCGACAGGCTGAAGCTGGCAGCCAAAACTCAGCGTCGACCCCCTGCTACCCTCGAAGAGCTCGAGCTCGTGGCATGCAGACTTGCTAAAACTAAAGCTAACGCAGAGGCTAGTATCCCGAGGCGCCACTAAATTGACAGCTGCTGCAAGCACCTTCCACTTGCAGCCGTTGCCCCCAATTGCTTCCCAAATGGCCACCCCCACCGCCAGCACTAGTAAGTTGCCAAAGTATTTTAAATTGCACGTTGCAAAAGTCGAAAATAGTTTAATTAAAATGCATGTGAAGCATTTAATTTTCAACATTTTCTTTGGTTAGCCTAATGAAATCAACGTGATCTCTCTTGAGGCGAACGAGTTTAAGTAAAGTTGCCTTAATCACAATATAATGATTAAATAAGCTTCTCATTTCCATTGAACATGTGCTTATGGATGTTGAAAAGAATCCTAAGCAGCAGAATCCCTCCAGTAAAGCATGACGGAGATCAAAAACACAGTAGGAAAAGTAACAAAAAATTCGCTTCACAAAAAAAAAAAAGAAATTCAAAAATAATTTCCAGAAAATGTTGTAAATGCAAATGCATAAAAAGAGGCAATAATGGCGGCAACGAAAGACAATTGCTACTCGAAAGTGACGCATTGCATATTTGACAACGATGGAACTCTCATGGGTAATGCCTAAAAGTCGCAACATAATTACATATATATATGATATATACATTCCACAGATACGGAAAGTTTGTATACGCAGGCAGTGCAGAACCTACTCACACCCTATGGAAAGAGCTACACGCCAGAGCTTAAGATGCGTTGCATGGGAATACCAGCGCATTTGGCCAGCGAGTTGGTCGTCAATGAGTTGAGATTGCCCCTAAATCCGGAGGAGTATCTGGTCAAATTTGATGCAGAGGTGCATCGCCTGATGTGCAATGTGGAACTGTTGCCGGGTGTGAAAGAGTTGCTGCTGCATCTGTTCGAGCATCGGGTGGGCATGGCTGTGGCAACATCGGCTGGCCGCAAAACATTTAACCTGAAGGCGCGAAATCATTGCGACCTGATGGCCGCATTTCGTCACATTGTCTGCGGCGATGATCCGGAACTGAAGTGTGGCAAGCCAGCGCCCGATATTTTTTTATTGGCTGCATCGCGCTTCAAGCCAGCTCCTCGACCCGAATGCTGTCTGGTGTTTGAGGACTCGCCACTTGGCATGCGGGGTGGTATTGCAGCGGGCATGCAGGTGGTCATGATACCAGATGCCATTGTTCCGCCGGAACAGACCAAGGGCGCTACCATAGTTCTGCGCTCCATGGCCGAATTTGAGCCGGAACTGTTTGGCTTGCCGCCCTATGACAATGTCTCCAAATTTACATTTGGTTAGCTACACATTTCTACTGTTCTTGCCCAAAATTATCTGTGATCCAAAAACGTATTTTCTATAAATTTATTGAAGTGAAGCTTTAGCAACATTTAGCGACATTTAGATAGTGGGCTAGTGGGCCTAATTATTTATTTAAGACTCAAATGTACAATCAATTTGTTTCAGTTGCAATTTTAATGAGCTATAATGGAGGCGAATCAAATTGGAAATGCATAAGGAAAATGTTCAATTTAAATGCGAAATGAGAAAAATCTTTGAGTTGTCGGCCCGGCGTATATTATGATTATCTATAATCCTTTGTTTTTTGTTTTGGATTTTGTTATTTTTATTCTGTTATTTAGCGTTGCTGAGTGCTTCCTGTTGCGTTCGCTCATTAGGCTACAACCGGAAGTGGGAGGGAAAAAAAATGATCCACAAATAATGAAAAGCAAAGTTGAATTCGCAAACTCAATTAGCAGGGTAAAGAGTTAAAAGGTTTATTCACTTAAGTCTTATGCGAACTGGCTAGTGGATAAGGGGCATAGACAGAGATTGAGATTAAGCTGCAGCTGCAGCTGCTGCAACTGGAGATTGAAGACTCCAAGTTGACTCCAGCTGTCGGCCGTCTGGTTGGAGTATTAAGTAATTATAAGTTCGGACAGAGTTCTCTTTGTTGTTTTTTGCTGCCAAAGTTTGTAGTTGCAAGTTGAGCTGTGTGGAGCTTCTTGCTGCATGCCACAAAGGCGACATCTTTATCGAGTCGTGTAAAGTCGCCATATACGGCATATGCATTATAAGCTGCATTGCATAGTTTAATTGTCAACAATTGACTTTTGCCAGACAGAGAATTAGACGCAAAGACTGCCAGACAGACAATAAAATGTTGCATTTGCTTAAGCAATTAAGTTTGATTTATTGTTTGTTTTATCCTGTACATAATGGCCATTCAATGCGGATAATATTCAGGCTGAAGGTGTTGCGAAATTTGCAAATTGTTTTCAAGTGTTAGACTTACACTTATGTATCATACTCTTAACTAGGGATGCTCTGTTTTTTGACAGATTCTGTAACATATTGGGGAATGCAGTAAACATAATCTATAGTATGTATTAAATGTATGATGATTAACTGCATTTTTTTTGGTTGTTATAAGTCTCCGTTTTCTAGATTAAATTCAACGTTTCAAATATTCATTATATTCTATACCATTCAAAAGTTCAGTTATTACACATTCAAATTAATATTATCTTGAATTAATTCAACAAATGAATAGTATCATTTTCAGGTCGAGTACTTTTTTAAAAATTATTGTTTATTATTAAATAATTCGTTGTTAATGTGTAAATGGCATTGTTTCAAATTTATAAAAGAACATGGCAAATAAACGGATAAACGTTATTTCCAATTTATTAGACTACTTAATAAAAAAAAAATATTATCTTATTAAATATTTTTTAGATTAAAGTGTTGTTAAATATACTTTAACCAATTGACGTTGCTTTCTTCATGCAAGAGCATAAAATAAACGGATAAATGTTATTTTCAATTTTAATGAGATTTCACACAATTTCCGCATGAGAGCTATAAATTTATGAGCTTAGCTTCTGGTTTAAACTTGATTTATCTATGGTTCAGCGGATGGCTCGTCAGGTGGCGCTTCCTCGTCCTGCCCGCTACTAACAATTTCCTCCTCCGTATTTATGTTTTCATTAACAGCGCTGTCCCTCGGCGAAAGAGGCGATTGAGGCGTTGGTGGTGTTTGTGGTATTGGTGGTGGCGGCAGTGGTTCTAAATATGGCATGCCATACTCCACAGGATCGAATTCGACAAGGGTTGCCAGACGCTGGGTGGCCAGTTCGGACCAGCAGCAAGGCAACTCTGGATCCGGTAGCATAATGACCCTAAGATGAGCCTCTCTAGCCGCCTGAACACCCTTGGTGGTGCCATCAAATGCCAAACAGCACTCGGCACAGGGTGGATTACAGAGCAGCTTCATTGCAATCAAATAACAATCCGGATCCGGTTTGGGACGATTATATTCATCGGCGCACAGCACATGATCGAACTTTGCGAATAGCTCCTCGTGTCCACGTATCTTTTTGCAGTAGATCGAACGTCTGCTGGCGGTGATCAGAGCCAGACCAAGGCAATTCTCATGTAGATGATTGATCAGACGCTCGACACCCTCCATTAGGGGCGGATTCGAGATGAGCCGGCAAGTGTGCTCGTTTAGCTGCACCAGAAAATTCTCCCACATGACGGGCAATTCACACTTGCGGCATATCAGCTCGGCCATCTCATGCGTCTCCATGGGCGCACATTGCAGGAGCAGCTCATCGGTCAGCGTTTTATTGTAGCTGGCAAGGAGTTCGCGACACGCTCGCTGATATATATGACGTGTGTCTGCGACAGTCAGGATTCCTATTAAAATTCATATAGTTTAAGTGGGCGGTCTCTCTTTACTTACCGAAGATCGCAGTTTCCAAATCGAATATGCAGAAGGCGGTGCATGGCCGACAGCAGGCGGGCGGACAACAGAGGCAAGGATTGCAGGGGGGCGGACAACAACGCAGACAATGCGGCGGAGTTGAGTTCAACCTTGGATTTCTATAGCACATGGGGAATCAGCTGGCCGAAAACAATAAACTTTAGAATTTTTAAAATATCTCAACTAAAATCAGAATTTTAACTTGAAGCTTTGACATACCTTTCAGAATAAATCAAATTTTGATTCAATTTTAAAGTGAATTAAGTTAATCGCTTAAAAGGCTCATTATATTTTATACACTTGATAATAATACTTTTAATGAAAATGTTCTGGAAGATAAATTGACTAATTTTGATTTGCTAAAGCCTTTAATAATTTAGAGCAACAGTACGACAGAAAATATTAAATGATATAGATATAGAAACCGCCATATCTATACTCAATTTGTGTCGAGCTTCTGCATAGATAAATTAGCTAAATAAATGATACACTCATTTAACGCATAATTATCGTTTTGTTTGACACAGTGTTTGTTAGTCCCATCATTAACACTACAAAGTGACGGCTTATCAATTTGCGTCAACCCTTTTGCGGGCTTAGTTTGAGCAATACGCTCAAAAATTTAGCTGTTTGTCAAAAGCGATTGAAATTCATGCAGCCTAAATCCGTTTACGACTATTTGTCGTGGAGTGAGTTGGGCATAAATGGGAATGGGATTATGGATGTGAGTGTGAATGTGAATGTGAATGTGAGTATGGATATGGATGTGAGTGGTTTGTGGTAGCGACAACGACGGGATTAACATGTGTCGACGACGACGCTGAAATGCTTTCATAGTCCTTTGCCGCATTCCACTAAATTAATGTTAAAATGCATTGGCAGAGGAGAGCGGCAGTCGGGCGAATGGACGAAAGGACGAAAGGGCGTTAGCAACCATGCAGCCAGCAATATCCTTGTTTTGTTGTTTGTCTGTGTGTGTTTTCTGTGTACTGTTATAAAGCATTAATCAAGCATACCTGCTGGGCAGAGTGAGCGGTCTACCAACAGAGATACAGTGTGAGAGAGAGAGGGCAAGTTCAGTCTGCCTGTGGAGGGGGCAGGGCGCAGGGTGTTCACTGTGGCTTTGGCCTTTGCTTGTTTGCGGTGGCGACAACGACACACATACACACAAGGACACTAAATTGGCGCTCATTATGATGGGCCTGTACACACACACACACATATGTGTGTACGCTTATTGATGTGTGTGTGCACCCCTGCAATTTTCCGGCTAAATGGCATACATTAATTAACGGGACTTGGCCCTTGGTAGCCAGCATTCATTTGCCCAGCAGCTCACGAAAAGATTAATGGTGCGCTATTAATGTGTAATGACAAATGTTAGTGCAGCCTCTCTCTATCTCTCTCTCTCTCTCTCTCTCTCCATCTCTCTCTCTCTCTCTCTCTCTCTCTCTCTCTCTGTCGTTTGCTGTCTTTCTCTCTGATCACAGCTGAGAGCATTTCCATTTAGCCAAAATGATTGAAATAAATATTTAATTAAAGTGCGCGCATGTGTAACAAAAACATCCAAAAGCAGACTCTAAATTTTCATAAAAAATGCAAAAGCACGTGCCAACGTGCAACAACAAGAAAATATCAAAAACTGACACCAACGTATAAAAATGTGCGGGCAGTGAAATGTGTCACAGTTAAAAAGAACAACAAATTAGGCTAACATAGTGCAGAATGAGCGACTAACACCTACCCTGTAAGTTGCTCCCAATTTAATGCATAAGTAACAAAAAAAAAAATACTATTGAAAGATTTACGTAGAAAGAAATTAATCAATGAATGATTGAATGATTGATCGAGTGTTGAGTGCATGAAAAACTAAACAGGAAAGTTTCAACGAAATATCATTGATGCAAACCAAAAATAGTCCTTTACAGATACATTTTACGAAGGAAGCAGGCTTAGAATTCTTGGCAAGTTCTGGTTGCTCGCTGAATGCTTTGTTTTTGTCGCAACTACCCTTGGCTGTTGAGTAAACAAACACACAAACAGACGACAACAACAAAAACAACAACAATAACTGTAACAACGTCAAGCGTCAAAGTGACAAGAACAGACATTAAGAGACGCACATGAGCCACCCATGAGATGGGGGATGGAGATGGAGGCAGAGTTTGGGAGATGGGAGTCTAGATAAGGTAGCAAGCGTGTGCGAGTGAAATAGAGATAGCACGAGTACAGGCTGCGGTGGCAAACAAGTAAATAAATGACAAACTAAAGCCAAATTAAGTAAATAAAATTGTTGACGCTGTCAGTCGCATAAACTGACGCTGACATGGCTGAAGCTGAAACATCAGACACCCAACAGTAGCAGCAACATGGACTCACTGACTCACTGACTGACTGACTGAGTGACTGAGTGACTGACAGCACACATGCCTGGATCCTGGCCAGAATCGGTGCACACCCACCAATGTCAGTTCAAGCGAGTCGATTGTCAATTGACAGCAAGTAGTTGACTGCATTCACATTAGGAGATTCCATACCACAATCTGATCTGATATACATTAAATCTAACTGTTTCATAGTTAATATAGAATACCTAGTCTTAGTTTACAAATTGATGTTTATTATTTATTTATAAGTATTTAATACAGAGTACCAACTCAACTGTATACCAAAAACTGTTGATATTTGTTGTAGCTTATCATTTGATATCTATAACTGATTATTTTGCACTTTAAGAAATCAAATTGTCAGCTTAGCTTATACGAGTATTTAATTGTTATCCACAGATTTTCATCAGCTTAGTCAGCATCCTATCTACACTTGAGTACAAATATAATACGACCGAGGCGTATTATTCCCCTCTTAAAAATGAAAAAGAGCGATAACCTTTAGAGGCCAGCCTAGACAATCAAAAGTAGAAAATAGAAGACAGCCTCTATAATACGAGTGTTGCTTTTTTACAATGGACAGACAAACGCTGACACATGTCAAAACGAAAGGCGCACAATTTATCAAAACGAACAATAAAACAAACCAAAATGTAACAACAAAAAATGTACACAGAAAGCATAACAAACACACCAAAACTTAAATACTCTGCCCAAAACTATACGATATTTATTTTTGCTTTACCATACAAAAATATCACAAATCAAACCCCTTATTTATGACTTTAGAAACAATCCTCTTTCTTTCATTCTTTCCATCGTTTCAAATTTATATGCCCTTTGAGTATAATAGGATATGCTAAAAGCCAACAAGCAAACTGTGCACAATTGTTTAAAGCAATGTTGACAGGCAAGAACCAAAAGTAAAACCGAAACCAAGTCCGAATCCGAATCCAAGTCAAGACATGGAGACAATGACAATGGTCAGCGACAGACAAGAGCCACAAGTGAGGCAAAAATATTCCCAAATTCACACAAGTTAGACACAACAGACAGACAGACAGACAGACAGACAGACTGATTTCTTTACCAAATGAAAAATTGACGACCACTTCCCTCACGCCCCCGATGTGAATTGCGAGCTGCTGTCGCTTGGGCATGTGGCTTGTGGCAGTTTTGGGGGCAACACTGTGCTCCATTCATCACGCCGAAAGCGATGCAAGTTTCCGGCTCAGTTGAGAAAACTCCAAAAGAAAGACTCTGTCCTGAATGCCTGTCTAAGTCCGGACTGTCATGCGATTATTATTGTTTATGTGTGCGATAATCTAGCGCATTGCTTGTGTGGAAATGCCATCGCAGTTGTCAGGATTTACTCTATTTGTTGTGTATACTCCTCAAAACTCTTAGTCGATTGGTTTATCACGGCTGCTAATTGGATGTACATTTAATTCGTGTCTCACTCAAGCACTATAGATCTGCTTACAATACATAAAGATCAATAAAGAAATGGTGGATACATTTAATTAAAAAATAATTTAATGAAATGTCAAAATAATAATACTAACAATTATCATAAGACATTATATAAATATATATAAAAGCGCATTTAATTTTCGGCTTATCCATGCTGACATTTATTTAAAATGCATTCTTCGTTTTTATTTAGTTATATGTTAAATTCCGCAACAAATGAGAATTTTCTTGTTTAGATTATATATATATATATATATATATATTTTTCCTTTATTTTGTTGTCTATGTTTTTGTGTGGATTTTATTGTTGTTTGGTTGGTTTCTGTTCCTTAGTCTGTCTCTTGTTTATGTTTCATTAGGTATTTTTGCTTATTTTGTCATAGTCGGAGGCAACTATTGTTGGCATACAAAACTGGTCGCAGAGATTACTTTGCCGCCTCTCTTCTGCGTCTCGCCCGCTGCATGCAACTGACCCGCCTGACTTTGCCGGTTTATACAGTTAAAATTAAAAACAACCAACAAAAATAAATATTATAATAATAATAATAATAACAGCAAAATGCAAAAAGTTAACGCATGTGTGAGTGTGCGTGTGTGTGTGTATATATTTTTTTAGTTGGTTGGTTGACTTTGGCTTCTAGCTTTTTGCCCAACCAAATGCAACAAAGTAAAATGCAATTACGCTCGTATCTATGGCACTTGCAATTGTTCCCATTTTTTGGTTTTTGTTTATTCTCTTTTTACTGTAAGAGTATCTGTATGTGTACAGATATGTGTGTGTGTGTGTGTGTGTGTTTATTCAAGTCGTGTTGTGTAATTTTATATTGAGGTCAGTACTGCTGACTGTAATTTATAAAAGTTGGCATTTTGTTTGACCCGCACACAGCTCAAAAAGACCAAAAAGTTTCGGTTGCTCCTTTTGTGTGTGCGTATGGAGTGTGCGGGGTGTGGGGTGTTGGGTGTTGGGTGTGTGGTGGGCGGCAGACGAAATTGCTCGAATTGCATGTAATTTCCCATATGTAAATTGGCCATCGAGTATATCTCTCTTTAATTCATTTTTTCCTTTAGTTGCCTTTTGATCTCAATCGTTTAAATGGCTGTAAAACCATTGTTTTATCTATAGGATTATTCTGATATTTAAATACATACATATTTAAAAAAAAAAAGTTCTCTAATTTAGCATAAGTGTTAAATGTGGTTGTAAAATAAATTAATTAAACAACAGCATATACAAATATTATGTTTCTTTTTTGTTTTTTACAAAAATTAATTAATAATGTTTACTTCAGGTAAATATATTTCATCGAATCACAAATTATCCAATGCCAGACATATTTAGTTTTTATTAATTGCAAAAAAGTCTATTCCAAATTGGATTGTATCAAAATAGAATAGCTCTGAATATCCAAAATTCGGAATTATTTAATAAATATGTTACTCAAGCATAACAAGAGTTTATCAATGAGAAAAGTATAAATAATAAATTGAACTAATAATTATGCGACCCATAATCCATCAATGATAATTGTACTTTATTTCTTATAATAAAAGGTAATTTAAAGTTCTTCAATTTAAGTTTTTCGAAACTCACACATTCAAAATGTTTTAAGTAATTAACAAACGAGACTTTTGCAACTCGCTGCCTGCTCATCGACTCGTCGGAGCGAATTGTGGCAAGTGCGCAGACTCACCATAAGTCGCTCCCGTTTGTTCATTCAGCTCAACAGGAGGCAACTTCAAATGAGAAGCAAATGCGAAACAGCTGCTGGCAAAGTCACCACAGACTGGGGGCGAGGCGAGACGTTTAGTTGGGGTCAAAAGCGTCAGGGAATTGGATGGGCCAATGGGTCCGACCAACATTGGCAAGCAGACAAATGACGATTTCGGCTGCCTTTGCAACTTTGAGTGTTACCTTTGACTTGTTTTGTTTAATGTTTGGCCATAAAAAATTACCATAAATTGACAACGTAAAAATATTAATAAAGCACGGTTCAGCGCATAAGCCTGATTGCGAGTCCTGTGCGTGCGTGGCACTTAAATTTTGTTTTTATTGGCGCAAAGGATTTTGTTAAGCATGGAAAGCATTTCAACTGTATTTAAGCTGCGCATGAAATATGCATGAGCCACTGTCTGTGGCACACACGGTGGCAAGGACAGCAACTCAATTGAATTGAATCTATCGTATGCATTATATATATGTATATACGTGCCACATACATCGTATATATCGGATGCAGCTGACCAGCAGCCAGCAGCCAGCAGCCAGCAACAATGCGACAAGGCCAAAAGTCGTCGTACTATAAAAACGGCTCAAAGGACATTCCGCAACAATATGCATCTGTTTGGCCGCTAGCAAACATTGCCGTGCGAGTATTTAAAAAACATACATATATCGATAGATATAAACAGCACAGCAACTTTATTATTATTATTGTCATGGGCTCTGCTCTCCACCTGGTCCACCTGGTTACCAATTCTGCATGCCGATGCTCCCAGTCCCGAGTTAAGTACGTGAGCTGGCATAATTACGCGCCTGGCGACGTCCTTTGAGTAGCAGTACAAAGGTCCTGCTGTCCGAAAATTGCCAATCGCCGAGATAATAAATGCACATAAGAGCGAACCGTGTGCACGACCCAACAGCAACAATATTTTAATTAACTCAATTAAGCCATTTTTATTTGCCACGGTCAGGTGTTAACTCACACACACAGACACCGCACACCGCACACCGCACACACAAACTGGCACACACACGACAAAAAAACAAACACTGATGTATTGTTTATTTTTTGTTGCAGCTCGACACACAAGCTTAAATAGAATAACTTGATCGCTGTGTGGAAAGAGCAGCTGTGGCAACAACCACGCACGCATTTCTCAAATATGTAGCTAGCTGTAGCATACAGCATCATGAACTCCGAAACAAACTTCTTCCTCAATTGGCATCTCAAAAATACTATACAAATAGTTTTTATTTTACAGATTGATATAATTGATTCTTTTGTAAAATTAGGTACTATTATTCAATAGGTTAAATTAAATTAGTATAGTTGATTTTGAATTGACATTGTAGTTTAATATAATTTGTGCTTTGTTTTTTATTGCTTTTCTTATTATTTTTTATTTTTATCAATTAGTAGAAAGATGTTGCTTTTTGTGCATTCACACATTTTTGTTTTCGTACCGAACAACATTATCTGCACTGGTCCGACATTTATGCATATATACTTATCTATCGGTCGGCGGATGTGAAAATCTAATACATAATTCACAATTAAATGCCAGTGATAAACTTTGAAAGTCTTTCGAAATTGGTTTTTTATGAATTTGGCGACTGCCCACGTATCATATTTAAGCCGCGATTTTATGATTATAGCAATGGCAGATTTTTTCATATCTTCGTCAAAATTGGTTGTTTCGATATATATCAATAGCCTCTCGTGTTGCGGAACAGCATTGTCAATGTTATCAATTATTCTCGAAATTTCATTTTCCTCCTTCAATAATTGGGCTTCACTTAGAATAATATTCTTTTCAATATCCTCTAAGACCTGGTGCAGCCTTTTCGGGTCCAGTAACAGTGCGTCCAATTCATTATCACTAAGCAGTGAATTCACTTGCGTAACCACATTTTTATTAGACTGATTGGTTGCTAATGTCACACTAACCAAGACGAAAATTAAACATTTTGTTAACATGTTGAATTTGCTTGCTTATTGATCGCTTGAAAGCTCCGATTCGTCCGATGTGCAAAATGAAACTGAAACGATCTGATTGTATATAAAATGCCAAGGAGCTTATCAGCCAATACTATTTTTCCCAAAAGAAGAGCACTGAATAAATGTTATAATTGTGTTCTCAACGTTTTAATACTCTCAGCTCAATTCCGTTTTCGGCAGCTAAGCGTAGCCAGTTGTGCCAAGTTGATAACAAAATATTTAAAACCTGATTGACTTAAGACTAATAACCTCAATTAATACAAAGCAGGGAATTTTTGTATTTTAAAAAAATATATTATACTCTGCTAACTATGCCTTATCAACTGTGCCAATTTGAGCCGAAAATAAATCGAAAGTCTTTTTGATTCATAAACATATAAGCAATAAACAAGTGATTAAGCAGAAAACACAGTTGTCAGTCTAATTTTCACTATCTTATGTCTGCCTAATATATTTCATGTTTCATCTACATGCTTTGAAATTGATTGACTAGTTCGCATTAAAGCAGACTGTCATGGTTATATCGAATAAGCTAATGATGCTGATATCTGTATGCTGTATTTGTATATAAGCATTCGATTCAACTCAACTTTTAAATTGGACTAAATGGTAGAATGTGATTCGACATCTGATTTCAAAATAACAAGACAAAAATAATTTGATTAAAATAATTTGACATAATTGATTTAATGCATGTCGTAATTTGTGTAATTTGATAAATAGTCAGAAACATATGTATTTTGAAGGAATTTGCTTGTATTCAGCGGTTTGTTATTTGCTTTTCGGTTTGCCATTGCGTTCACTAAATGATTGTGTGTGTTGCAAGATGGAAGTGACGTCAACTGTGTGCCATTTCAAATCAGAGTTCAGAGTGTGTGTACAACTACGACTAAGTCGACCTGCGTATTGCTACTACAGGTTGGGCTGGGTGTGTGTGAATGTGTGTGTATGTTCGGGTGTATTTATGGATTTTGCTGAGTGGCTTAGGATTTGGTTAACCGCTCTTGAAGAGCAGTATAGCCACCTGCCCCAAATAGAAGTAGATGAAGTGACGCGTCTCGTGTGTCACATAGGAGCCAAAGTTGCGTCCGACAATGCAATGCCAGGTGGGATTGTATTTCTTATCGAACTCCTTCTTGATGTAGGCCGCAATGTCCTTCTCAATGTTGTACTTCTCCAGGGCCTGGGTAGCGCAATCCACAGCATCCTGCTGCATCTCCTCGCTCATATCCGCATTTTTGATGACTGCCTTGCGATCTGACATCTTCGGGCTTTGTTACTGATCAAATATTCTGTCGAAGATTGTTTTTTTTTTTTCTTTTCATCGTTTGGGGTAAAGTTGGGAGACGCACTTACCTTGTGGGTCGCTGGTCGACTATATAAAAATATTTAACAAATGCCGATTTCGAATAATTTTGTCACAAATGTTCGGATTTTTGTAAAAAACAGGCAGGCTTTCGATTATATTTGACTGACAAATCAATTGCCTATCGAGGCAACAACATAAAAAACAAAGAGCGCTCGAAACTTGACCACAAAATTAATGCTCAAATTGTAATTTGTGGTCAATATTTGCTGAACTTTATTTGGGCAATGAAAAGCGCTCTGCGTCTAAGTGGAAAATATGGCAACCCTGGCCAATCTATAGTTTGGTATATCGATAGTATTCTGCAATCGAATGCTCTATCCCCATAATCAAATTGGACGCAATGAATATTTAATAAAGTTGACTTTTTATTTTTGGATGACATGAATGAAATGCCTAGTATTATGTGGACATCAGACATCATTATTTTTTGTGTTCGATGAGCTAACCGCTTTTGAAGAGCAATACGTCAGCACCATTCAAATTGAAGTAGATGAAGCGGCGCACCTCGTGTGTCACATACAAGCCAAAGTTGTGCCCCACAATGCAATGCCAGGAGGGAGAGTACATTGAGTCGAACTCCTTCTTAATGTGGCACGCAATGTCCTTTTCGCTGTTGAACGTTTCCAGGGCCTTGTTGGCACACTGTATACAGCATGTTTGCATCTCTTCGCTCATATCTGTACTTATAATAACTGCTTTGCCGTCGGACATTTTGTGAATATCTTTAGTTCGTCAGCTATGAAATATTTTCAATTCTAAAGTGACTCCAGATAGAGTTAATTAGTTTACTTTTTACTGGAAAGTTGCAATTTACCTTATAGAAAGTCTAGCAACACTGGCAGAGTTGCTATACGTTCCCTATCGATAGGTGATGAACAACCAATTACTTCATCTTTTTATCTGAAATATATCGATACTTATAATATCCGTTGATGGTAAATAAGGAGCTTAAATATGTGTATGTGTATATAAATAAAATTAAATATTCATCGCATATGGGTACATAAGCGCTAACTTCAACTAGTTTAAAGACTTAAGTCTTTTAAATAAGTCAATTTAGCAGAATATAAAAATCGCATGACAAATTGGTTGCCGGAATATGCACTTACGATGAATTTGTATTAACTTCTCCGGGGCCGGGCACGTGATAAATGCAATGGGCAAAATGGAAAACTTGTTAAATTCGATTAGACATGCAATCGCGTTGCACGTAAAGGAAATTGAATTTTAATTATGGCATTTGTGCAGCTCTAATCAAGTAATGCAACTAATTTATGGTCTGTATTATTATTTTATTTTGTTTTTTCTTTTTTTTAGCTATTGCCGGACATGGACACGGACACGGATATGGAGACACGAACGAACCATCGAGCGACCTGTTCAACGCCCAATTCAACGACAACATTGCGAACAAATTTTGCCTGTTTTTAATGAAATGCTAATTTGCTGGACTCACGCAATTCCTCGCCCATTGTCTGGATAATACTTCGGGTATGCAGCGACTAGTTTTTTATATTGTTAACAAACATAAATGCTAATAGCAGCATACTATGAGATATGCAAACACGCATGAATGAATGCATAAATGTGTGTGACCCGTTGTGGTGATGTTCAGATAACGAATCTATGATTATCATGTCGGATGTTAGAAATTGGTGAAGAAATGGATCACAAATATATATATATTAGTAGGTCGTTTCATCTAATATTTGTTTAAAGCGGTGAATTTGAGTTATTTATTCTCAAAGGTTCTGCGACATCAATTTATATTTAAATTGATTCACTTTGTATGGCCGGCTTTATGTCTCTGTTGTTTGGTTCACACCAATGGCCCACTTGGCTTGCAGAGGCAAAAGAATGCCAAAAAGACACAAATGCAAAAAAATGCATATTGAAACTATTCTGAATGCTGCCAAGTAATGCAGAGAATGCAAACATCTTTTTGTACCTTTGAAGAGAGTATTGAAATTTTGTCATCAAATTTGTAACACATTGAAGAAGACATAAAGTATATATATTCTTCATCAGCAACAACAGCTGATATGCAAACCCGTTCTTCAGTTTTTTATTGCAAGCCGAACATTTATTTGTCAGAGCAGGCCGATAGATGAGTTCTTGTATGAAAATCTTTTATTTATTACATATTTCATAGCAACAATCGGTCTGTTTTTTGTATTAATAGTAAAATTTAGTTAACGACAATTAAACTCCAGTCTAAAAGGGTATGTAATATTCAACCTTAAATAGCTGTTCTTTCTTTAACTTTTTTATTTGTTTTATTTTCTGGCACACATATAAAAAGTTGAGCGGAAAACAAAAGTTTTAATCTGTCGCATGGAAAACTTTAATCGAAAATCTCGAGTGGGGAAACTAAGTCAAACTTTTCAAATTGATATATCAAACATTCGATTCCCATTTCTATCAGGCTGTCTTTCTCTAGTTCTCTCTCTCTCTCTCTCTCTGTCTATCTATTTCTATGTGTGTTTGCCTGGCTCATCTTGAGCAAACATTTTGACTGTCACATGCCAATTGCGTGTTGAGATGCATTCAGGAATTTAAGCTGAAAACTTTTGCCACCGACTGTGACAAATGCAAATGTCAAAGTTTCGTACTCATGTACATAGAAAGTTGCATTTTAGTTGGCACGCCTAAAAAGTGTTATAAAAGAAGCAAGCAGCAAGAACCAAGAACCAAGTCAAGATAGCTCGACTTGGAGATACCCTGAACCCACCAGTTAGAAATTTTATTGCCATCGGATATCGAGATTCACGATTCGGGGGGAGCTAACGATATTATGAGATAAACTTGATCGGCTTATGATATACAGGAAGAATATATATATATATATATATATACATTATGGGGTTGGAGATGCTTCCTTCTGCCTGCTACTTACTTATATAAATTATTATACCCTTCTGATCCATTTTACGGCACTCAGGGTATACATGGGCGACTATATTTGTCTAGCGGTGCTTTGACCTTTTGGCACTCAACCAAACAATGCACTTTAAAAATATTCCTAAAAATACTTTATTATTACGCAATCCCAAATCGCAAACGCAACTCTGGTCATTTTCATAGATTATTCTAACAATTTATTGTCGTTCTGTTTGCGTCAGCTTCAAGGACTTTTGAAATTGAAAAATAATGACTACATTTTATAGAGCATTTGTGCTTGTAGTCGTACAGAATGTGTGTTATATTATATATGCTAATAGTTTACATTGCATTCAATTCAAAACTTGCAGAAGCAGCAACTCTTTTGATTTATATTTAGTAGTGGAAGCGATGTTACCACTATTGCCACAGTTGACGAAAATTTTTAATTAACCAAACGTTTGTGTGAATATTCTCTGGCACTTTTAACGCTTTTGGGTTTTAGGGCGTTGCCCAGCACAAAATGCAAATAAAACGAGCGAAATTAATTTGCACAGTGCAAATATGCGAATGTTGTGTGCGAGTATGTGTGTGTGTGTGTGTGTGTGTGTGTGTGTGTGCGGTCTCATAAATTTTATCCCCAGTGAGAAACAGCAATAGCGAACTCACAAAAACTCAACCATGCCAAGCAAATAACCAAAATATTTCGCTGACGTTTACGTTGTTCGAGTAAACGAAGTCAAGCACACAGCTCAAAATATTATATCTGTGCATATACACACACACACACATACACACACACACTCACACAACTGCAAAACTGCACCCAGCTGTGGTGGTAGCCCCAGTTTCAGTTAACCAACTTAGTCTCTGTCTTCAAAACACCCGATTGCCACAACGAGTTGGCTGCTGCCTTCGCTGTGCGGTGTTTCCAAGAAATTTCACCTGCCATGACAACCCCAGACAAAAGCTACATCACCAACACACTCACACACACACACACACACACACTGACACATACATTTCCGTGTATGTATGTATATGCATGTAGATATTCAGTGGTATTATGGCCGGCTAGCTTACCGAGCAGTTGACGTCTATGACTGCCAAATACTAGTAGTGCCACTTGCTGTCGTCAGTGCCACTGCCACTGCCATTGCCACTGCCACATCTACAGCCAGCGGCAGAACCCGAGTCAGTCGCAGTTGCAGCCAGTTAGTTACCCAGCGAGTGCCAGCGCCGTCATAAACAATCTCATTTTGGTAGCTACATTACCCAATAAACACATTATTAAGAGAAATGCAGGAAACTTTAATAAGTGAACAACTAATTAACTAATAATATTATTATCTCTCCCATTCAAATGATTTGCCTGAAACTTAACTCAATTACTTTTGACATAGATTTTGTTTATAAATTTCAGGATAAGTTCTCATGACAGGTTCACAGTTCTTATTATGCAACAAAATATTAGACAAGCTCTTAAGAAATGCAGAAGTTTCTCAAGAATCGAGAAATGGGTATATAATTTTTTTTAAATAATATGTTTCAATTGCAGCAAATATCATCGAAGTTTTCATTTTATTTTCTTAGCACCATCATTAACTGAAAAGTTTGACTTGAGTCAAAAAAAGAATGTTTGTTGGGTAGTAAACTGCTGTTGGGCTAGTTGCATGCGTATACTTGATATCAGGGTGTATATTTGTGTGTATATGCGTGTGTGTGTGTGTGTGTTAGAGAGTGTGCTTGTATGGGTATTTGCTCATTATGCATAAATTTGCAGCGCTAAATTCTGACAAAGTTAATGGCATTATAATGCCAAAAGCGTCGCTGTCTGATTGTCACAGAGTGAGAGAGCCAGCTAGAGAGTAAGAGAGTGAGACAGAGAGAGAGAGAGAGAGAGAGAGGGAGGAAGATGAAGTTGTTACAGTATTAGCCAGCGGCTTTCGGTTGCAGCCTTGTGTGTCGTGTGGCAAATATAAGCCATGAATTGTAAGCAAAAGCAGAGCTGGAAGTCGAGGCAGTTGCAAATAACCCTTGTTTGTTAAAGTCAAAAACAACAGGTCAGCTAACAGTTCTGACATTGGACTACATGGCGCACAAATGTCAGCAGTAACACACACACACATACACACACACACACAGATACATGCTCAAGTTGTTAACGTGTTGCCAACTTTATCGCGAGTCGTCCACAGAACATGGCTCTGATGCAAGAACCACAAGAACAGCGAAAGCAACAACAGCAGCAACCATAGCCCAGGTACAACAACAATGGCTGCTTAGCTAACCCTTTGCTGCCACTGTTGTTGCTGTTGCTGTTGCAGCGATGTTTACTTCCTGCATACGTCGCACGCGGACGTCACCGCAAACTTGCGGCAGAGCCTTGTTTTCACTTCCGGTTTCCGGGTCGCCTGCTACTAGTTGGTTACTGTTAACTTGTTTTGATTTTCAAATGGCTCGCATGGCGGCAGCAGCAGCAACAACAACAATCGCAACAGCGGCGACAACATTTATACCTTCCTTAATTTTTGTTGGCTTCAAGCTGTTACCAAAAGTTCATTTTACATTTGAGCATGCATCGAATCATGAAAAGTTTACTTTCTAATTGCAATTAGATGCAGTTGTGTAAAACATCATTTTAATTGGCATACAGAAATTGACAACAAAAAAAAATTCTAAAATTATGTGCAGAAAGTTTTTCCTATTTTCCGAAAATGTGCCCCAGTTGTGCTTATGGCAATTTACTAAATCAATACTGTTTTGATTACAAATACTGTTCAATAAAATAAAATTACTAATTTGTGATTGATAAATATTTGTTGTTTTATGGTCGGTGATTTAAATATACATATTTGATTCATTATAAGCAGTGATATAAGTATGTTAATTCAAGCTGTTAACAGATTAACAATTTTTCTTATACGATATGGTTCTAAAAATAATTATAATTTATGTTTTCTTCACTTTTTGTATATCACACAGTTAACGCCAATTAAGGGTCTTTTCTTTGCACTAATAAGCCCTGCAAGCTACTTAATAATGAGAAGACTGCAAATGAATTAACATAAAAGGGCACACAATGCTCTCATTGTTAATGTTATTCGTTAAGTTTGGTGAAGAAATCAAGTTAGGTGCTAGTTATGAGCATAAAAGGTTCTTGATGGCAAACACGAGTTGCGTGACTTGTGGCAAACAATGGCGGCGGTAAACAAGAAACAATCGAAAAGGTGTAGCTACGACCAAAGGACACACCACACACACACACATACACACACACAGACACACACAGCCAGTGGGCAGCTCCTGTTGAGCTTTTGTCATGCAAATAGCTGAACAAGCGAGGCGGAGACTCCCAAGACAGACCGCAACGATATAAAATTAAAAACAAACAGGCAAACAGGCAGGCAGGCGGACAGACAAGTTAACAGAGCTTACCGTCATGTACTCGCTAACCCCCCGACCCCTCCCTCCACTCCCTGTTGGCCAAGCCTCATCCATGTTTCACATGCAACTTGTGTAGTATGAAAATAAATCCAAAAAAAAAACAACAAAAAGACAAAAACAAAGAGCTGCCAACAACAGCAAAACTGGCAACTGGTTGACGTTAAAGGGAAGCACAAGTCAAGTCGAAAAAAAACAACTTTTGTTTCTTTGCTTTCTTCTACGTATTGTGTGCTACTTCTTCTACATTGTCTTCCTCTTCTTCTTCTTCTTCTGGCCATTGCTGTTGTTGCTGTAAATGCAATAACAATTGCCATATCTGCAGTCCAAGATGGAAACGAAAGGCGGCCTGCAGAGTCGTCAATTTTAATTACGTATGCAATTTATTTATTACCCTACCGGATATATTGTGCAATTGTGTGCTGGTTACAGCTTAACGGCAACCAGGATGCGAAGGGTGGGGGGAGGGGGAGCAAGGCATGATTTAACATGCGATTATCAAGCTATTTTTCATTTCACAATTGACTCTTGTCATATGGTTTAAGGCAAGCAGCCCACTTTCAAATAGATCTTTGTCTGGTTATATGTATTTTCTGGTCTTCAATTTAATGATATACATACGTGTAAGCAGCATAGGACGGCCAAATTGATAGACTTTCCATTTATTTACTTATCAATTAGACGAACAATTCGTTTCTAAAACTGCCTATTGTTCTATTGGAGCTTATGGCAAGCATTTTTTTTTCTTGCATTTATTTATATATTTAAAGGTATACAATTGCTAAATACATTTCTAGTGTAAATGTACATACTCTGAAGCGAATGCTCTTTCTTATTTCTGCATTCTGCATTCATGCTTTAACCTTTGTTTTACATATTTGAAGATTGCGTCTTAACTGTTTCAAGAGCACTTGATTACTATATTTTATTAAAGCCGTTGCAGATAGAGAAAACTCGAATTATGTTTGATTAAAATAATTATTATATTCGTATGCTGTATTTTGAAAAGTATTATTATGCAGCTAAAAGCCCCTAAAGCTTCATACAATCGTTTATTTGTTGTAAGTATTATTTACCAGCACTTTTGTTGTGCCATTTGTAAAGTGATTTATTTGTTGAGGCGAGAGGCAGTCGCAACAAAAACAACATTTGAATTTCCGTTTCGATGTAAGCGCGTGTGTTTTGTTGTTGTTGTTGTTGTTGTTGTTGTTGTTGTTGTTGTGCTTACTTTTAGCGCTTACGCTTTTGGCGTAGCACGAACCAAATTTAAATTTTTAATGCTATATCGGGTAATTTGGCAGTTCGTTAGGCTTGTTAAAAGGCGCGCTCGCACACAAACACAGATGTACAGAGACACACACACACACACACACACACACACACACGCACACACACACTCACAAACATCCATACAAACAAACAGTTCTTGGCACATAAATAAAAAATAAAAAAAAAGAAATGTGGCAAGTGCCGCATTTGTGGTCTGCCTATGTGTGCTTCGTGTGTGTGTGGTTTTTAGCGCACGCTCGTTATGAGTCACATGACACATCGTTATGTTTTGTTAATGGACTCGCGCACAGGCTCATAAATGTAACAAACAACAACAAGAACATCAACAACAACAACAACAACAATACCAAAGCCGCAAAAGCACATCAAATTATATTTAATTATTTAAATCATGTTAATTTACATGCATTTAAAAGACGCCAAAAATATCTCAGTCTCCGCTGCGTATACGCAATTTAATTTTCTATGCCCAAACGTTGCATGGCTTTAAAGTGCGTCTAAGTGAAACGCAAATACACTCAAACAAACACTCAGCAGGGCATAGCATAGATGAGCTCCCAACTCGACTGTAGGCGTCTCTGCATAATCTCCCCATCTCCCGGACAATTCCAGCCCCAAAATGTCGAAAATGTAACTTTAAACTGGCAAACAACAACAACAACAGCAGCAGCAGCAGCAGCAGCAACAAAAACAACATCAAACACTTTGCTCGCAGCGTCAAACTGCATGCGTGTGTTTACTTTGCGTTAATGAAGTTGTGCGCCAACAGTGGGTGCTGACAGTCGATGCACCATGGAGCAAAAAAGCTCGTTTTACCAACGAAAAGTGCATTTATGAAAGCTACTTATTATTGTGCAACATAAGCCTTCGTTTATCCATCGGTTATTCATTTGTGACAGAAAAGTGTTCTTTTTGACCACAGTGCCGTGTAGGTAGAGGCAGAGAGATTTGAGCAGGGCATGGTAGGGCTTCTCTGCGCCTGTTGTGCTTGTGTGTGTGTGTGTGTATGTGCTTGGGGGGGGCCCATAGGTAAAGGTAATGTCATTGCACATAAGCGCAAATGAAATTCAAGGGGAACGATGTGTAAGCCAACAGACAGACATCAATGTCAGCGAGTCTTCTATGCAATTAGTGCTTTTGTTGATTAAGTCGCAAATGTGACAGAATATGTGTCTGCAAAGCGATTTTCTTCACTCTGCGTTTAACGGGGGTGCGTTTTCCGACTTTGTAATATTTCAAAGCATTCCAAAGTGACACAAAATTGTAAATATAGCAGTAGGCGAAGCATAGCTTTAATTATAGCCACAGGCATAAAGTGTAAATTTGTAATAAATCATAATCTTGGGATTGCAACAACTAACAAGCTAGAACCGAATCGATTTAACCATGTCCGTCTGTCCGTATATGTTAAAATAATAAAAATTCCCGTTAGAATGGCGCCTCCAACTTTAAGTGTAGTATTATTCTACAGGTCAAGCCATAATTTGAAAATCGAGGCCATTTTAACAAAGTCAAATCTTGTATTCTAATTTATTTCTTGACAGATATATATATATATATATATATATATAGTATTAATGGACTTAATATGAGATGAATAACAGAAAATAAAGTAAAGTTTTAAAAACATTTCTACAGCATAAATGCAAGCAATAAATTTTAAGTATAATCGAAAACGAAAATCTGAGACAGAAAGAGCCCTGGTTCTGCTCATGCATACGAAATGCGTGCTCGTCATTTATGCGCCACTTGAAATATGTCAATCCTTTGTCATTTTATTATTTACTGTTGTTGCTGGTGTTGTTGTTGTGGGCTGCATTTGACAAGCAAGGCAAAAGAAAATGGTTGGCAGTAACCGTGCATAACAATTTGAGCACCCCTTTTCAAACCACGCATTGCCAACAAAATTCAAGCAGTTTCTTTTTATTGACAACTTTGAAAATTGTTTTTACCGCAACAAAACACCCACATACACACACACACACACACACACCCACAACCACACCCACACACACACAACGCCCAGCTGCTGTAGCTGATTTTCGTTACTGTGGCCATATTTCCAGTGGTCGTTGCGTTTCCAATCATTTCCGCAGCCTAAAGTCGATAAGGTAACATTTTTGACAACAACTTCGTGATTTTCATGCAAAAATATGCCAAAACAAAATTGCAACTTCCTCTAAAACGGCGCTCGGGGCGGGGCTTCCTGGGATTGGATGGAGTATGCCTTTACTGTGTAAACTCTGTTGCTTATCGATTTTAAAATTACATGAAACGCAATTGTAAGAAAAGGAAACACAAAATTAGCAAAAATCCCATCGTAAGAAACAAGTGTAGCATACTTTTTCGGGCAATTTGAGAGAAAAGCTGCCAAAGTCGACGGCATATTTGCATGAAGCAGCCAAAGCTAATGTTTGTAATGCTATGCCAAGAGCAAACATTAGCCAGATAACTGGCAAAAGAGTGTGCGCACAGAGTGGGAGGGTGGCTGCTTGCTTTCTGGTCAGGGGGGTGGTGAGCCGATCAGGGAATGTTGGTGGTAGCAGATGGCTGACTGGTTGACTGGTTGACTGGCTGACTGGTTGACTGTTTGACTGTCTGACTGCCTGACACAGGCCAAACATTTTTAAAGGCTTGCATTGACTTTTTGGATTTATGCTCAGCACAGTATACCCCCAAAATATAACCCCACCAATGTAATAAGCTCGCACAAACTGGGATGGTAGCCGTTTGGAGGGTGGCACTGCAAAAAAAAATATGCTTTCAACTTCCCCCGCTGCCCTTCCATAAGTCAAATATGCTGGCAAAGTTATTGATGGGCACACGCAACAAGACAAATTTACTTAAATCTTTTTAATGTTTGCACATTTTTTACACTTTTCGTTATTTTTTCAATATTTATAAATATGTTTGCCGTTCAACTTTTACTTATTTTTTTTCTTTCAATTTTTGTTGTTGCTTTTTTTGCCTTTTGCTTTTTACTTTCCTTTTATGCGTTGATTAGCCGCATAGATCATTTTGACAGGAGCATATTTTAAAGGACTGTGCATGACATAGGAGCAAATTAATGAAATATAGAAACAAACACAAAAATCTTCTGCCAGCTGTCGGCTGACTTAAAAAGGGACACAAAAAACCGAATCCCAGAGTAGACTAAAAAGCATAAGTTAAGTTAGTTTCGTATGCACAATTAAATCAATGAACAAGCAGAAACTAACATTGTTATTTGTTTATTTTATGTCAAAGTTTAACTAAACATTATCATAAAATAATAATAAACTAGGGCTTGGCAATTATGATATCAAAATGCTTTTAGCTGACTTTAAGTTTTTCAATTTAAAATGTAAATAGCGGGCAATTAGCTTAAAAACATGCCTGGTTGCGGTCTGAAAAATGTATGCCATCACACACACACACACAGAGACGCACACTTGGCAGGCAGTTTTTCCCGTCTGTCACCTGGCATCAATGCCCCAATGGAGGCAAAGCCGCCATTGCCGCTGGCGTTTGGCCACTGCCACTGAACAATGCAACCAACCGGGCAGCAGCTGCAGCAGCAACAATGTACAGTTGGGGGCAGGTGGGGCAGCAATCGTGTGTTGAGCCACCATTGTGCCTTTTCAGCGGCTCATTGTTGGCAATTTTTTGTTATTTTTTTTGTTGTATTATTTGCAGCCAGAGAGTTGTGTTGCATTGTTGGTCGAGGCGGCGTGCGGTGTGCGGCATGCAGCGTCACGACGCGTCGTCGATAGCGTTAGCCGACTTGTTGCCGTGACGTTGCCACTTGGCGTTGAGTCCGTGCGCCACTTGCCTTATAATGAGTTTGCCATTTTATTTTATTTATTTGCCGAGCGCGCATTGTTTCGACGGCCCGCTGAAAAAATGCGCATTTAAAATTAAAATTAAATAATGATTTAAGTGCGCCACGAGGCTTCTGTCTGTTTTGTCAGATCCACCCAAGCAACTACAGCTGACAATAATAGGCTGCAGCCTTTTGTCAGGTTTGTGTATTTAAGAGGGGGTTTCAAATACAGAATTTTAAAATCAAGCAACAATATTCTGCTGTCATGTAATTATAACAATAAAGTTTATCTCCAGCTCGCTGTAAATTGTAATGGCTGAAAGGCTAAAAAAATAAAAATTTAACAATCAGTTAAAGCAACAATATCAATAAATTGTTTAGCAACAACTTTCTCTAATTAAAATTTGTTTAATTTGATTTATTGCTAAAGCTTTAAATTAAAATTTAACAATGATTTGCAAAATGAAATAAATCTACAACTAACATTTTCTCACATAGCTTTCACACTGTTGATTGAGTAGTATTCAGATTTGGTCTAGTTAAACGCGACTATTTGTTTGACTAAAATAGAGAAAGCTCTATTGCCTGACAGTTGCAGGGAGCCAGGGGAAGGGGAGAAGAGAAGGGACACAGTTCTAGACACGGACAGATGAAGAGTTGCTGTTGTTATTGCTGTTGTTGTTGTTGTTGTTGTTGGCCAAAGGCAGAAATCAAATTACAATTTCAATATGCAATGCGTACAAATGTCTGTTGGTGGCAGTTTGGCTTTCAATGTGAACATGAAATTTCAAGTTGATGTTTAGAGTTGTGTGTGTGTGAGTGTGTGTGTGTGTGTTTGTGTGTGTGCCTGGCTGGCGGGCACATTTTGATTTGAGTCCACAAAATGGATTTCTTGCTGCTGCAGCTAGCTCGTCGGGTGTTGTGTGTGTGTGTGCGTTGTGCGTTGTGTGTGTGTGTTGTGTGTTCGACTGTCACTTAATGGAATTTATCACATTTTAACTGTGTGACAGAACTGACAATGTCAGCAGTGGCAGTCAGCATTGAATGTTTGTTGTGTGTGCGGGTGTTTGTTTGGGACTCCCTAGTCCAGTTGCATGGTCTGCTGTCCTGTCATTTGCTTGGTTTGTCAGGCATGCATTTGAAATGTTATTCAATATGTGCAAGTGCAAGTTTCGCATATTGAATGCTTCCAAGTGTCACCGTCATTGATTCCAACAATAAATAATGCAAAGGCCAACAGCTGTCTGTGTGTGTGTGTGAGTGTGTGTGTGTGTGTGAGTGTCGGGAACTATTTATTTATTCAAATGCAAACATCTTTCTCGGCAATTAAAAGCCTACTCATCAGGCGGCTATTAAGTGAATGTAGTGAATGCAGCCAACTATCAAATGAGACCTGTTTGAAGTTAAAAACTTGGAGGCAACTTAACGATTGCAACGATTATTAAATTAAAACGTGCAAGAAACTTTTTCCAAAGCTTAAACTTTTGCTTCGCATTTTTGTTTCTGAAATTTCTGTTTTACATATATTTTTCTTCTATTCTTGTATTATTTTTTTTTATTTTTTTTGCAGTTTAACGCATAATTTATTATGCGAGGCAAAAATCTGCTGCTGCAAATTTGTCACATGGGATAAATAATAAGAAGAAACTTGCTTAACTTTTGCACAGCATGTGCCACTGGGCACATGGGAGCTACAGCAGCAACGACAACTACAACAACTACAACAACTACAGCTCGGCTGCTTAGGGATTTGCGACTGAGCTTGTGAGCTGGAGATTACTCATACGCCATGTGCTGCCAGCGAGCATTCAAAATGTATATGAGAGTGTGTCCAGGCCAGCGTGAAATTAGTAGTAAGCACTTTAAGCGGGTCGCAGGCAGTTTGTCATACGTGCGAATGTGCAAAGGATGCATCGCTAGATGCCAAGGGGAACTGTGAGCCAACAATAGTAATACTCTAGCAATGTTTCTGTTTCTGTTGTTATTCATAATTTTGACACAATGTGAAATGCGAAATATTGATTTCATAATTCTTGAACTATATAAAATGTTTGTGTTATCTGTGTCAAATGTTATCTTTTATTAAACTTAAACTTAAACTTTTACTCAAACTTGAATCGTGCTTATGTATATTGTAAGATTTTCTTTATTAATCTGGTACAGATTAAGCCACACACATTTGACCTATATAAATTCCGCTTTATGTTGAAGTTGAAAGTTGCATGTGAATTATATGCGCCTGTCCTTTGCCCCACTGCCACCAGTAGTCACTTTCACTTAGTTATTGTGTTTATATTGCATTTTAATGGACTAGCAGCTGGTAGAGCATCGCATGAGCTGCCTTTGGTCTTATCACCGAACCGAAAAGCCCACTAAATATGTCAAAATAAAGGCAAATTTATACACAAACTGATAAACAAAGTAAAGAAGAAGTAGAGACAAAAAAAAAAAAACAAAATACTTGTTAAAAATAAAGACTTTTTGGGGCTGGCGGCAATGTTGCAAGAAAAATGCTATCTTGACACTGGCATCTCTTGAGCTGGGAAATTGCCCTTGCTGTTGCCATTGCCATTGGAATTGGACCAGCTTCAGTCTTGAGACTGTTTGTTGTTGCTTTTGGCACGCCTATCAGTGGAATTGAATCAAATTACCTTGTAATCTTAACCTTAAGGTTATTTGCCGCTTGCCGCAAAACGCTTTGTGCCCTGTGTTTAGTTACTATTCGAGTGGGTTCCCAGACCCCAAACCCCACACCCCGGTCTCCATTCGCCCACTTCAGCAATACCCATCCCTTAAATTGACTTGGCAACATTCGACTCTCGCATTACACAGACTCGTGTTTGTGTTGCACCTTTAACACTTGTTTTGTTGGGTGGTAGGGAAGGGGGGTGGGGGAGGGTTGTTTCTGATAGTGGATTGGCATTAGAGGGAAATATAAATGGAAATCTGGCATTACGTCTTATCACGATTGCAAAGTTTAAGTGACTTTTCTGCAAGTGCAAAGCGATAGCTTCACTGCATAGATCTCATTGTTGTTGCTGTTGTTGTTGTGGCACTTTGAAAATGTAGCAAGTCAATCAATGTTCTTGGGTGGGGAGAGATAGATACAGAGCGGGAGTGCGCGGTTGCTTGTGGCAGCTCTTGGGTAAGTCAAAGTTAGTTAAATTTCGATTAGGCGACTGAATCTAAACTTCTTAACTTGAAGTTTTCACTCTCACAAGGTGAAAGCTGAGACTTAACGTGCTGTTAATAAGTTGGCTTGAAGTGTTCTGAGCCATGTTAAATAGAGCTCAAGTATCTTATACAATTTTCTAAAATAGCTATGTTGATTTATTATACAAATTAAAAGATTCAATTCAAGCAACCCACTTACTTTTATATTTAGGTATAACCTCTCCCGATTTCGATCTTGGTTTTCATTTAGAATTCAATATTAATTTTTGACTAACTACGTTTACTACACAGCTACTAAAAAACTTAATAAATATAACTAACGAATACTATTTACATTGCGTATATTATAGGAATCCATCACCAGAATGTTATTTTATAGTTGCTAATATGCACCTCGAGCTACGCTCACTCAGTTTTATCGTAAAGGGACATCAACAATTCAGGCACATAATTATCCCATTCGGCTTGAAATACATTTGCTGCACATGGTGCACTCATATCGTATTTCTGTGTAAATTTCTCCACATCAAAATTGCTGTGATCCACGGCACTCTTTAGCTCCAATTTCTGTTCGTCAAAGTCCAGTCTATCGGATTGGTGATAGACGAGTGCGACAAAACGACAGAGGCCGCTATCCTTGAGCGGAATTGGGCCAAAATACTCGGATAGCAGTTGACCTTTAGACACATCCGTGCCGGGCACATTTACCACCAGCCAGTGGATCCAGGAGCGATATATGGGCAACTCACGACTGGGCGCATCTGGACTAAACATCATAATCGTATAATACGAACCGTCATCGGCACTCCACTCGACCTCAGGCTGAAGTTTCAGTTCGGTCGGGGTGTATGTTTCGCCCTCAGTGATCTCAATGTCATTTTCAAAGCGCATCTAAAATGTAGGAAGAGTTATGGACGGACCTTAAGAACATAAAATACTCACCTTTAGCAGCTGCTGCGGCGGTTCCTTGAGAACATCTGGTATCACACCCATTTCCTTCAGGACGCGCACCACATTCAGTTCGTCCTGCTCGGCCTTTGTCTGACCCAATAACAACACCAACACGCATAGCAACAAACCGTAGTGTGAATTCATTGCAAAGTCATTGACTAGTGGGTGAAAGCCTCAAGCTTTTATAGAACTAAATCAATATTTGCCAACAACTAATCGTCGGCTCGCAATTGTCAATGCAAATATAATTAAGAAAATTGCGCGAGCAATTTGCAATAATTTGTGCAAATATTTGCATATTATTTTGAATACATATTTATCTGTGCAATTTCTATAATTTGAGCAGCTATTGTAGCTGCACAAATTAAATGAAATTAAGCCACGACATGATATACGTGCAATAACTTTATATTTAATTTGTCTCCATTCACCATGTACGTATAGACATGACCTTGATTAATTTAAAAGCGCATTTTTATAGATTCCGAGTAAGTAAACAAATAATGAATTTTATTTTTAAGTAGCCTCCGACTTCATTAGCATCACTAGCTCAGTCTACGTTGCCATGTCCGTCTGTCTTTCTATTTCTATGCAAACTCTGCTGCAAAGCTGTCTTAATGAAACTAGAAAGGCATCAGACCATTATAGCTTATTTCTTATTATCATTACTGGAACAATCGGACGAAACATGAGGAACAATCAATCGGTTTTTTTTTGTTTATGGTCGGCAAGGGTATGTTATCTTCGGCTTGCCAAAGATTGCCTAATTTTTAATAACTATTCCGTTTTCTAGCTACATATTAAAAGAAAATCATTTTGTATATTTTTTTTTTATCAATTATTTTATATTATACTTATTATGAAAAACTCGGTAACTAACTTGGAACATTAGCATTCGCATCGCTGACGCATTTGCCTGAGAAATAAAAACATAAACATAATGTTCGACTTAATTTGCAAAAACTATGCGGAATTTTTTTAGCCTGTAAACGGGAGGATGCAAAGGCAAATAAGGACTGAAAATGTTCACAAGTCAAGAGAAGAGTTGCTGCACTAGAGCTGTGGCAGCTTCAACATGGCAACATGTGCGTCTAATGTGTGCACATTAGCAACGCAAATGCAGTCGAGCTGACTGAAGAATGGATATGACGATGAAGGTGGCGGTTAGGGAATTCCGGGAATGATCCTGGGCAAAGGAGTCAGCAGCTAGTCGGGCCATGCGAAACCAGCGCCACTCAAGCAAACGAACGCACTTAATTTATGCAATTTGGTTAACAACGTTAAAATTGTAGACACTCGGTAGGGCAGTGAGGAAGCGGACGGGTAAAGAGGCAACATAGACAGAAAGACACACTCGGAACTATTTTGGTGTTGAGGAGACATATTTTTTCTGAAATCTATAAGACTAAACTTCTTAAAAAATATTCTATATACAACTAAGATTCAAAATATACAAAAACAAAATTAAATTTTGAAATAGAACTTTTAAAAATTTAGATTTATTGAGAAATAAAAATAAATATAATAATAATGAAAATATTCATATTATGAATAATATATAATGTAATATACAGTTTATTTTAAATTCTGTGATTTATTTTTAATATATTTTCTTAATAATTCTGTAAATAATATTAATATAAATAATAGAAATAAATAAAATAATAATAATGAAAATTATTCCATAAAGTTTTGTGATTCGTTTTAAATAAATGATGAAAATAATTCTACAATACTAGGGCAAATATTTCGCTGAGTGCAGTCAATCAGGACGGACATAACTCAAAATGGAAACAATAACGTAACACTAAAGCCGGAGGAACAGCTGCCGGGGCAGCAAGAGCAGAAGCTGGGTGTTGCTGGCAAGAAGTGAAGGAGTAATAAGGATAATGAAGCAGCAACAACGGCAGCATCTTGTGTCCTTCCATCCAGTGCTGGACACTTGCCACGCAAACGATGATGAGCACGATAATGATGGCATTTGGATGAGCAAACACACACACCCAAATAGTGCTCATGTGTGTGTGTGTGTGTGTGTGTCAGAATATTGATGTCGTAATCGGAGCGCTTACGTTTGCCATTTTCTCAATATTTGCACAGCTATTGGCTCATTATTTGGCTTATTATATATTAATTTGCTTATTAATTATTTTAATGTTGCGATCTCAGGTTAATTTGTGCGAGTGACATTTGCGCACAGATTTCTTGATTCTTTTCCTTTTGGTTTTTCTGTCTGTTACGAATGCGTTTCAATTAGCTGCCAATTTTACTCTGCACTCATTTGGCCCATTCTCATTTCGAATATTAGCAGACTTAATAACAAACAGAGAGGATATATATGTGCCAACTATTGAGAACAAGTAATAGTAATCGTATTTCTGTTGGCAGTATTTAAGAATGAATTCTAACTAACATGACTAAAAAGTTCTTGGTCTTTTTGCTAGTTGCTCATTTCGTGGTATTTTCTTAAGTATCAAGCTAACTCATGATTAGTAAAAAGACTTGAACAGACTGCATATTAATCAACTAATTATCTTATAATTATTCAATCTGCAAATACATTCAAATAGTCCAACTATTCAAAGAATTCCTCTTCTACTGTCTCACTTTATTGGCATCTCGTTGGTTTCTTGTTGGTCTGGGGCAGATACCAAAAGTAGTTTTGCCCCAGCTTCTGCCGGCTGCATTATCTATTTAGTTTTACAAGTTTTTGCTCCAAGATTACTAGCAAGCTGAATGCGTCTGCGAGCTGAGTTGAGTTGCTATTCATGAAAGTTTTGCATTGTTGTTGTGCTGCTGCTGATTTTTGTTCCTCTTGTTACACTAATTTGCATGACCTTTGCCTGATCTGGGAGCAAACTAACCAGGTAACCAACTAACCAAGCAACCAGCCAACCATCGAGGGAATGAACCAGTCACATAGATATAGCCCCAACAGAGCCACAACATTTGAATGGCATTTCATTTGCGACGCTTTTCAACGCTAATGCCATGGAAAATGCATAAATTGCTGCACTCAAGTGGAGAACTTTTGCAGAAAAACAATGACAATTTCTTGGCTCTCTAGTTGAGGGGTGATTGAGAAGATACAGCGGGCGGTGGGGGGGACTGTTAGCCCGGCTAATTAGCAATTGCCAAGCTAAGCTGTAGCTTATCAGTGCACGAGCTGCACTTAAATGTGCTGCATTTTAGCAGTTTCCTTTAAAATCACAAATGGAGGGGGCAAAACTCAGTTGGTATTTATCTCGGGTCTTGCAAAAGCAAACTGAGCTCTGCGCTTGAGGCAGGTATTGAAATTAAAGGTGCATTTAGTATCCTTGTGGTACTCTCTTAAGCAGCAAATTTTAAGTGTTTACTGCACTTGTCATATTGACATTGACATCAGAGTACTGTAAAGTTCTTAAACACTATACAAATAGATAAGGTTGGAATGCATATATATACATATATGTGTTCCATATGAAAGTAGATGTTAAGTATATTTTTACTGTATGAATTGGATAACTATATGCTTATTATTATTGGGGGGCCTCATGCGACCTAATTAGATCTAATCTGTACATCCATCCTGATTCATGTCTTCCGAATAAAGTCTATATGTTTACAATCTTTAATTAATATCACAAATCAATTTATATCGATGGTGTAGTATACGAAAACGTTTATTCCAAATTTGAGTCGCTGTTGTTGATAGAGACTGATAGACGGAGATGGCTAAATCGTATAAAAAATACCAACTGTAAGTGACTAACTACTTGCTATACTTTATTACCTTACGTAAAGGCAATCAATTACATAATACATATTAAAAATGCTTTTATTGTTTTAATATACATTTCAGATTCGAGTTACGTGTTTGGCCAATCGAAATGCGCTCAACTTAAACACAAAATGGTGGAGCGAACATTTTAAGAAGTTTTGTGCAAGTCTGACTAGCCCCTCCCAGCCAAGCAGGCAGTCGGACAGTCAGACAGTCAGACACTCAGACACTCCAAGCATACACACACAGACACATTGGGCAAATGCCATTTGGCAATTTCAGGATGGCTGTGTATCCATTTTGGGCGCCCAGGAATAAAGCGCTTGATATATCCATTTCGTTTGGAGGATTCTTCGCGTGCCTGTTGAGAGCTGCAACAACAAAGCAATTGTTGATCCTCTTGTTGTTGCAGTTGTTGTTGGTGTTGGTGTTGTTGTTCCTGTTATTGTGTGTTACATGCGTGTGAACTGGCAGCCCAAGAACACACAATCCAATACACATACACACACATACACACACAAATACCCAGAGAGAGCATACAAAATGTGGGGAATTGTTCATTTTGTACTCAACTTTTGGTTATGCTGTGTGTTGTGCGCTTTGTGTTTATTTATTTAAGTGTTATTTCGTTTTATTTTGCAAAATTGAGTTATAAACAAGTTTTGAAAATTGTTTAAATGGAAAAAACAGATTGAATATCCTGTGTCCTCCTCGCCCCCAAGCTAACACTCACAAAAACAAGGGTTCTAATTTCTAAATTAAAAGTTTGCTAATAATTAAAAATTACCTTTATTATGGATACATGTTAAACTCAATTTAAGAAAATAAAAATAAGTAAAATTCATAAATTCCATAGAAATAGCAGAAATGAGTTAAATGTATACATTTTAGAAATTTTAAGTAGGTGCTATCAACTTTCAATAATATATATTTTATCATGTTTATAATGCGATTTTAGCTTGGAGGTATTTTTCAAGTCCTGGGTCTGACATTTTTTCCTGAGTGTACTCAGCAACAGCGAGTGGCAGCCACTTGAGCACATGTCAAGTGGAAAATCGTTTTGTTGCTTTTCTCTGCGACCCCCAAACGCCATCGCCTGGCTCATATTGTAAATGTGCGGGCGCTATGAATATGTTTTTGATAAAGTTTATTTATATATGCAAATCGCATAATGCTCACATATGCAAAAGGGTTTTTCGGATTCGCTTTTGCTTTAGCTCTTACTTTTTCTTGTAAGTTGAATCGGTTCATATATTTACACATATAGATGCATTTAAAAAGCAGCTCGCATATTTGTGTAATTTCCGTTTGAAATTTCCTTTTAAAGCGATGCCAAAAACATTTTTTTTTTTTTTTTGTTGTTTGACGATATGAAAATATTTATTTCTTTGCAAGTTATCCAAGTTTTCCAGCTGAGTGGCATTTTCTTTATTGTCATTGGCATCCTCGCCAAACAATCTACAATCTACCATCACGAAACTCAAGCGGCAACATTTACCGATTTATTTATTTTGATTAAGTGCTTCAATTGCTGTTTGAGTTGTTGTTCCTGCTCCTTCCAAGTATCAAACGGGAAGTAATTGAGGCAATGTATCGCTTCGCGTTATGTGCTGATAACAACTTTACGGTCGCGACGTATCGAACACAGTCCATAAAGCCATACCTTGGCTTTTTTTTTGGCATTTCATTTTATTTTATATGTATTTTTTGTGTAAAGGCAAGATTTAGATTATTAATAACAGATATAAAGTAAATTTTGGATCTTTGTAATATGTTGATTTGTTTTTATTTTCCAATGAACTAAAACCAATACATGTAAAAATGGTCCAACTTCCTTCTTCCATCTCATCTCTAAAACGTTCTGCAAAATCTACTTGCTGAAAGGCGAGTCTCCATCCAGAGAACTCTGTCGTCCTCAGTTTTCAATTAGTTAGTAGTGGTGGTAACTTTAATTATAAATCTATATATATATTTATTATGAACTTAAAAAGCTGGCAACTAAATTTTTCTATGTATTCTCTTCATTCGGAAGTTCATGCTTAACTTTTTATTATAACATATTTTATCGCATTCGATTGACATTTGGAAATTTTTAGGAGCTGTGCTTATCGGCCGCTCAACATAATGAAGGCGCCGCAATAAAGGCCGCTGGGCAAAACAGTTATGTCTTTATTAACGAGGCGCAAGCATAAGTCGCGGGGGCAGTACTATAAAAATATTAATGTTGGCTAATAAAAAGGGCGCAAATACTTATGAGTTGGCAGGGGGCAGAGGAGAAACGCAGGCAAGAAAGCGATTAACCCAGAAGATACAAAAAAGGCCGACTGCCAAAGTTTTTGGCAGCTTAACAACTTGCGAAGACAAAAAATAATATTCAAGTTTATATATATATATATACATATAATTTTAACGATAACAAATCGCTTACGGTTAACAGGCGTCGTTAATTCTCATTGTGGCGTAATTTTCACAGCGGCATTTATTGGCTAATTAAAATGGAGCCGGGGGAGTTGCCAGACCTCCGGAAAGACAAGTTCGCCTCTCCTTGACTCGCCTCCATCCCAAGTATATGCGTGTAGAACAAGGCAGCAAGGAGGAGCAGCTTGAGGTGAGGAGTAGGTTTGGTTGGGTTGGGTTGGGTTGGGTTGGGTTGGAACTACCAAGCACAAAAGTAATGACCGCAATTAATAATTTTGACAATTTACACAACATTGCACAAAAGATAAGGACAAAGCAGGACAGCTACGTCTCCACTCCTGCCTCCCTAAGACGCTTTAAAAGTCTTTTTGATTTGCCCAAATAAGAAAAAGAAGAATAAAAATCCCTTTTTCTAACGACTCCGGCAAATTGCTCATTTGGCTAATAAGTTCATCAAGTGAGCAGGTCTTTAATTTTTAATTGCATATTTATTGCTTTGTTTAATTTTCATATTCTACTTTTTTTTTTGGGTACTCAGTCCCAAACCCTTCAAATTACTCAGTTATGTTGCTGACAACTTTCAAGTGCGTCCCTTTCACATTTTTTCTCATCATCTGTTTTTTCTTCGTTTTTTGTGTTTATTTTGTTGTTGTTGTTGTTCTACTGTTATTCGCTTAACTTGCGTTTTAAATAAATCAATTATTTTTAATTCACTGTGACAACTCGTGTCATTTGCAGCCCAACCATTTTGGGTCTGCTTGTTGTCTCTTCACTGCTCTTTTGTTCTTGACATGGGTATGTCGAAAGGGGCGGCTTCCTGTCAATAGCAGGCCGCAAGTAAAGGAATGCCATGCATAAAATGTCAATAACAGCAACGAGTGTTCAAATATGAATGGAAATATATCAAAGTGGAGATGATCCGCTTTCATTGCTCCAATTAATAACTAGGAATATGTACTTTAAAGCTTTACAACTTAAAATACAAAATAACAGCTTAATTACTAAAATTGTTCAAATCGTTTCAGGTAAGCCTAACTTATCTAAACACAGTTTGAGAATAAAACTAATCAAATATTCAAAATTGAATTGAAAAATTTGCTGATGCGTACCGAGCTCAAGCCAACCGGATTATCTTTTCATGAGTCCTAAGTAATAAGTGGGAAGGTCTCTACTTTACTTATTCCTCGCATTGAATGCTAAAATTTGCCATTATCATTAATTACCCGTTTTGCATACAAAATGAATAAATGAATGAATGGTCGGAAAACTTTAATACATTTTCCCATTTGTTCATAATTACGCACACACAATAAAGCACAAAGCAAAACCCTCCAAACACACCCCGCTGGCGCAAGGATGCTTGAAGATGAAGAAGAAGAAGACGAAGCAGAGCAGAAGAAAACTTATGACAGAGAAATTCAATAGCGCATGCAATTGAAGAAATTATTGTGCAATTTCAATAACTTTCAATTGGGTTTTCAATTCTCTGCATACACTTTTTGTGCCCAACTTGATCTTATCTCTTATCTATTTGTTGGAGGGGCACGAACCCAAACGAATGGCCCATGAAAAATGAAAACTTTCTCAACTTGAGTCTGTCCTTGGAATATTTCCGTCCGTTGAGGAGCTCATTGCTTAAGAATTGCTGGGTGCTGTCATAATTCTCCGCGGGGAATGGCGACTACAGTGAAACATGCTTGTAATTTATTTACAAAAGCTTTGCTCATAGTGATTTTTTTTTTATATTCTTCGTAGTTTTATTTTACAATCGGCAAATAAATATATATGCTTAGTTTTTTATATTCCGATTGCTTTAAAGTTTTTGCAGATACGTAACATAAATTTTGGTTTACTGTTTTGCCTCATATTTATCAGAAATCTTTATTGTATATAAATACAAATTTTTTGGGCATGCATTTTAAAACCATTTTCTGTTCAAAAATCTTTTCTTATTAATTTTATTTCATTTCTAGAACAACATTTATAAAAAGGGGATTTCAAAAATAAAAATTTAAAATAAAATCTGAGGATAATAAAATGTTTATTATATAACCTAATTCAATTGTATATTTCTGCCAGTGGAATATTTACTTTACTGCATGTGTTTGATATCAAATCATATTTAAAGTATCCTAACTGTACTTAACTTTAGATATTCTGTAGATTTATTGGAAATTGACCAAGCAATATGTAGCCATTTTCAAACTGCAGAATGGTTACGAGTTTATGCCATAATCAGAGAATATGACGCCATTTGCCAGCAATTTGAAGAGCTTAACTATGTAAATCTTTTAATATGGTCAATGGATGAAGCGCAAAGATGAGCGGCTACAAATGCGCAACGAACATATAAAAATTGCATAAAAAACTAGAATCATAAACCAGAATGCAAACAGCGTCATGGCGGCTGAAGCCAAAGGCAAACAATGCAATACCGCCAAGAACTCTGTTGGCACAACTCCCAAGCGGACTTCTTCCCACCAGCCTGCCTAAATGCATCCCGATGCCAGGCGGATCCCAGCGGAAGACATAGAACGAAAATATGCCTGGAAGGCGCGACGCTCGCACGGCGATGCTTGGCAAAAGTTTTTCGCATAAACATGAAAAACATGAAAAACAGCAAACAACTTGCTAAACTCACGGAGAGAAGAGTTGAGACTATAAAAGAGATGGGGCCAGATGCAGATGCAGGAAATGGGTAAACCTTGGCCGGGTTATGCATAAGGCAGCCGGAGGCAGTGCTCATGATATATGAATCTATGTAAACATATATAGTATGTACACCGAAAAAAAAAACGATGAACAACGCAATTTATCGCTTCTTTAATTTGAAGTGTGATTCGAATTTGACTTAAATATTAAATCGATACAAATTTATTTACATAATTTACATAATATTCCCGGACCAATGTTGAATATGTTCCATTTTGTAATGAATGAATGATAAAATTCAACAAGAAATTGGTTGAATAATACTTTAAATATCAAGTACCCAGTTTCTTTATTAAATTTAAAGTTTTGCAAAATATATGTTAGAACACTTAAGACAAGCTTACCTCATAACACATGACTCTTCACCCTCATAAGGCCGATGTGATCTAGCCTTGTCGGTCTTTCCGTCAATCGGTAAGCATGTGGTTCCAATTCCTGTTCCGTTTTCATTTTGACACCATCATATATATTAAGGATTATAGTTTTAAAAGGTATAAACTTGTGCGTGTAGCCATTTCCTAGAAGGTTCAAGTGTACAAATTGTTGGGTTTGCTTATAAGCAAAACAAGTTGTAAATTTATTTCAGTGTAAATATTGTGCATGTGTATATATCATATCATATCATATGTGCTAGTTGCATATGTACGTGGTCCATGTATATCTATAGATATATGGCTGCACACACAGTCAGATAGTTTGGTGCGGCTGTTTGTCTGTGCCCGCTAGGTAAATTTTGTGTGCAACTTTTACAATTGAAACAATATTTGCGCTTAACATTGCCCCTGCCCCACTTCGTCACCCATTTCCCACAGACACAGAGAGAGAGAGAGAGACAGAGAGAGAGAGAGCAAATAACGTAGGTCAGCAAATGGAACTACCCATCAAGGAGGGTTGTACTTGCTTCATGTTAAAGCTAGGGCTCCATTGCGTAGTTCTAAGAGCACGTGCCTCCGTTTAGTTTTTACCAAAACCATTAATCAAACAATTATAGCTGGTTTGCGTCAAGTAACTACCACCTACCCTTGGCCGCCCCTGCGCAACCGTGGCCCGCAATAATGTATTTGCATAAATTACAGCTTCATAATAACCGCTATTTGTAATTTTGGTCACTGCTGGGCGTTCAGGTTACACCCACTTCTAACACCACGGGCCCCTAAAGCAAAGCTTGAGAATGTACTTCAAAAGCAAAGGGTTGTTGCTGCACTGATGTTGATTAATGTCTACATATCTAGCAATTTACTGAAACTCTTTGCATGGGATTTGATTTCAAAGTCTTTACATTGAGTAAACAAAGTATTTGATAATTAACCAATACAACTCTTTTCAAAAATAGATGTATCAACGAGCTACATTTAAGTAGTATTTCGATCAAGATAATTCGTATTTCATGCTAAGTATTTCTTTACATCCATATCCAATCGCATTAGTTATGTGTCCTTGCATCGGTTTGAAACTCGGCTGAACACACTTATTGCATGCCGAAAAAGTGAACTTGAGAATTCTAAGCAATTAGTGAGAAGCAAATCGGACAGTTCTCTTTAATTACTTGCTTGGAATGAACGGCTGCAATTTGTAATTGTGCAACAGCAATACTCACTCGATTCCAATTAAAGCTAACTGAATGGCAATTATCGTTCAGCACGCATTACAATAACAATTAAAACGTACGACAACTGCAAATTGAAGATGTGCTTTCTTTTTATTATTGTTGTTGTTTGCCAATCGGGCAACGTGCAACGCCGGCTTGCATCTATAATCCCCAGAAATGGAGTCGAGGGAGCGACAGAGACTACACCTGAGCAGCTCTTCTCTGCATAGCTACCTAAAAAGCATAAATAATGGGTGACGGCGATCCCCAGTCAATGCCAGAGACATGCCAAGGGAAATTGGAGTGCGCCATGCAGATGAGGCAGTGGGGCGGTGGTGTTGGTGTTGGAGCCAGTAAATGAATGACAAACGCCAGGAGCCAACGTCAATGCCAATGACGTCAACGCCATCATTGTCAGGCCCAGAGAAGCGATGGGCACAATGTTTGGAATACAGCAGAGCTGCCTCTTCTCGACAACAATAGATGCAGGAGAAGCAGCAGAGTTAGCTCTGAGGCAGTATCAGAATTATTGCTAGCTGTCTACACATGACCATGAGACCGGTGTACACAGAGAACAAGGGGCAAACAACTACACTATAAAAAAATGTTAATTACAAAAAAAAATTTTACAAATGGTAAAATGTGGAATTCAAATTAAATTTTCTTCTTGTTCATCATCTTCACCGGGTAAATATAAGAATTCATATTTTCAATATAAAGTGCAATAGAAAGAGAAAGAGAGAGCTAGTAAGAAATGGATAGAGAGAGAGAGAGACAGAGAGAGAGAGGAACATTGAGAGTAAATATATAATATAAGCAATCACTCTACTACCAAAAATAAATACATATAGAATTAAATAGTTTGGTTTGGGATTGGTATAAATTAAATTTTACTACAAAAGTGTTATAAAATTAATTTGAGAATAAATTAAAATGTGTGAAGCATATTTCTTTCACAGTGCAAACAGTTTGTTTGGAAGACAGGCAAATGGGTTGCGCCATGACACGCTGAACTCTCAACGAGAAATGAGGAAAAATCCTGTGACACACACAGGAAACTGGAACAGTATACACACACACACACACACACAGCCTGTCTCTCTCTGCTGTGTGGGTGAGCTGGTGTAGCATCAAAAAGCAATGGCTTAAGTGCCACAGCATTGTGAGGCAGCGGATGACAGGCGCAGCACGAGCTCGGTTGCAGCCCGTGAGGGTAAGGGAAGTGTGTTTGGTGTCAGAGGAGACCCGCATTTTACAGCCCGTGGTCCCAGTTGGTCCTTGACACAGGCATTGTTCTTTTCACTTTTTACGAGTGCGCTGCAAATGAAATGCTACCACCCCCCCGTTTGGGCAACCTGAAACCATCGTCCTCATCATCCTCCTCCTTGTCCTGCTCCTGCTTCTGCTTCTGCTCCTTCTGTTGCCCGCTTTTCCCTATTCAAGGTGTTCGACGGCGGCGGCGAGTTGATTATGGCCACCAATGCCGACTTAAGTGGGCATGTTGTTGCTGTTGCTGTTGCTGTTGTTGCCAGCCGCGCCGATGAAGCACCTTTTGTTGTAATGAGTTTTGAGTGCGATTTTTTTCCACTCGCACAGCGATGTTGGTTATTGTTGATTTTAAGCGGCTTATATCGACGTTGGTTTGTCTCTGGTTCCGGCTTCGTATTCCTCCTTCATTTATTTTGACTGAATCAGTTGCCATGGTTATTGGGTGCTTTTTTGAAAATTATTTGCCATAGCATGTGTGATTTTCAACAGAGATCCGTATTACGAGCAAACGCTATCATTTAGTTGGTTATTTACACACATTTTCAAATGCTTGTTTATGTTCGACATATTTAAGATGGTAATAATTTCAGTGAAATATAATATTTAAAATAATTCCCAATTTATTTTGACATGAATCGTTGTTCCTCAGAACCAATAGCCGAAAATGCATGTTTAAGCAATAATTTTCGAGTTTAACTCTTACGAATTTTATTATTGTATTTTTTAAATTTAGCTTACCAGCCATCTATTGATTCTAACTATTTTCCAGATTTTTCTGGTACTCAAGATAATACTTTTTTCTTTTTTTCTTTGAGATATTTTACTATATGCGTCTTTTTTGAATCACTTAAAGGCGTTTCTACTGAACTTGAACTTGTAGTAGTTTTAGCCCATCTATCAAACAGAACAAAATGAGACGATGTTTACCATCCAAATTTCAATCTTTTCCTTATTCAAGCAATCAAATATCAAATTGTCAAAATGCATAGCTGATTTACCTCACATATCATCTGTCTGCCTGCTGTGTCTAGGTTTATTCCCAAGTATTGGGCCGCTTATTGTCTTTCCGTTTGCTGTGCTCGAACTCATCAATAAGTGCAATAGCTGCAGCAGCTGGGTGTCAAGTTCTTTCTCCATTAACTTCACAGCCCCACAACTGAACATACCAAATTGATGATGCATACGACAAACAATACGACAACAAGCGAATGAGGAACAGGAGCAAGAACTGCACAGAGACAATGACGATTGCATTGACATTTCGACAGAGCATTGGACGAACACAGCACCAACATGTCGCTGCACGTCTGTCTGTCTAAACATCCCAGTAACTGGACTCTTTTAACTAAAGAGGAGCCAGTATCGTGTTTGTTGAGCAAACCACGACTAATGACCAACATGCGATACACATTTCTAATACATAAATATAATTCGAGATTGGAAGTTAACATTATGATCAAATCAGAAGCAGAATAACACATTAAAAATAAATATATCCATTAGGTTCCACTTACCTGCATAAAATATAAAAAAGTCTTGACTTCAAAACAGAGTGTCAAATCGAAATGAATTTAGGTTACAATTCCGATTTTGGCACGAAAAGATAAAACTATTTCTTTATATCAACTATAATGATGTTCCGCAAAGATAAATTCGCTCCGATACGCTCTTTTCGAGACGAATAATTCAGATCCGGTGTTTTGGTTTTACAAAAATGTTAAATTAAGTTTCTACTAATTTGATTGAATTTCAATTTATCCGATTCACACAACTAGAAAAATAATATTTTCTTTTTATCAACTAAATGCTGCTATATGCTGTGTATCAACTATATGCTTATTCACGTGACACGTGTCGTGTGGCAAGTATATATTTTTGGAGCATCCCGCACATCTCTACATCGCTGGAAACCAACGAACAAATAGCAGCTACACACTTTCCATTCCCGGCTTACTTAGGAAACCCTCCCGCTAACTGAGTAAGAACTCTGTACTGGCAACAGACCGAAACATGACCATTTACTGAGTGTTCCACATCTATATATGTGTGTTTGGGTATGTGTGTGTTTGTGTTAGTGTGTGTGTGTGCATCGCATATCGATTGCAATTGCTTGATTTTGTCATTGGGATTTGTTCGTCAGTTAGGATTTTTGGTATTGGAAGGCGGTTTATTTGTCCAATAGTCAATTCGTCGCTCTCAGTTCGCTCAATTCGGCCAGTTGTCAGTTTACTTAGTTATCATTGCAAAATTGTTTGACTATTGTACCACATTCCTCTTTTTTTGAGCATTAGCTTTTGTTTGCCAGTGTATTAGATTTCACCCAAAATAAATGTTCTCATTTTGCCCATTTGCCACCAATTTTACCGCTTTGCATTTCATTTTCCATCAGCAATGGGCACAAAGAAAAAACCCGCCGACGGTTGCAGTATGTGTTGCATATCTAAAAGACTCGTTGTAATTGGTTGCAGGCAACAATTTCCCATTTGGATATTGGGTAAATTTCACAATACAACTTTCTACATGCAGGAAATGTGAAAATGGCAAAAAGGATTTTGGGCGCTACAGAATACAAATAGACTTATTTCAGTTAGCAGGGCTTGTCATGCTGCTCGCTTCTCTAATGTACCCATGTTCAGTTTATTTGAGTATCGATTGAATATGGTTCTTAAAATATCCCATTGTTAATTTCAGAAGAAATGCAGGTTTATTAAAAATAAAAATCTTAAAGCTACGTTTTTTTTTTCTTTTTTAGTTTTAAAACTTTTTTTTTAATCATTTGTGTTTTTTTACATTTTTTTCTTGGTTTTAATTTGGTTTTTCTGCATCTTTCTCTGCATCTTGCCAATTCTCAATTTTCTGTGTTCAGAGTTTTTTCCATGTAACCAATTAAATTATGTGATGTTTGTACTATAATCCTGAGTAGCTCTTTTTATCTATCAATTCCAGGGGAATTTGGTACACACAGTCAACGGCAACAAAAAATCCATAGCATCACACAGCCGGAACAATCCGGCAGATTATCAACGATGATGCATTTTTATTCTATACACAAAAATGTTGCTTAAAATCTAATTGGAACAGGACACACACACAGACAAAGCTGAGCTCTCTTCTCTCTCCATATTCATCAATTATAAAGAGAAAGAGTGAAAAGATTGAAAGTGAGAGATAGAGAGATTAATTGTAGAAGAAGAGGAGCGAGAATTATTACTGGACTACTACTAACTAGCGCACCACTACCAACCACTACCAAAACCAACCACTAGCAACCATGCCTGCAGCGGGACTCGAACCCGCGACTGATTTTTCAAATAAGCGATATGAAAGAGTTTTGCACTCAAATCGCATATATTCATAATATATTAGATTTGAATATTACAAAGACTCAACGCTTACGACCATCCAGTCGGCGTCTAACCAGCTCCTAAATGTGATAAATGTAGAAGATTTTGACAATGGCTTGTGTCCAGGCTAAGAAGATACTTATTTATATTTGTTTGGCAAATAATGCCATGGATTAATTGGATTGATTATTGTGTGATTTGTTGATGTTTATACATTTTTATACTGTGATTACGGTGGAAATCGAATATTTAACTGCAGCGCTGTTTATTTTTAAGATTACATTTTCAACTAAACAAAAAGCCTAAGACACGTTTCTGCATAGGTTTATAGATGTTCACATTAATCAGATCAAGAGTTTTTAAGTCAAATAGTCTCAATAGTTAACACTGTGAATAGAGCATTACCTAGTCGTTACTACAAAGAAACACTTTGTTGACTGAATAACTTAGATGCTACTATATATATTTATACAAATGCAGCTAAAAATCTCAACTTGAGCACGTTTCTCGCTTGGACACGTAGTTGTTGAGCAAATAGACAATAGCTGAAGCGACCGATTTGCCACCCCTCCCCTCTACTCAACTCACCCCCCCCCCCCCAATTTGGGGCAGATTGTGGGGCTTATCATTAGATGAGCAGCTGCTTTTGCATCTGTGATTCGAATTAAATGGGATTTTTATGAATAATTGAAGCAGCCGGAAAGTGGCAAGACTGGCAACCAACTTCTCGACGCCCACTTGCCTATCAATTTCAATTATATAATAATCATTTCCGTCTGACAACGCTTCCACACCCCACTTCTCGCTGCCCCACAGCCACACGTCGGCTGTCAATCATCGACGAAACGACTTCGACTCGTGCAAAAGTAGACAAGTGGGGTGTGGAGGACGATCTTTGCAGCTGACTTGAGGTCGTTGCAAGTTCACGCCAATTAAGGCTTATCAAATTATTTATAATGCTTAACCTAATTTCTGGCCTAGTCAACGACGCCATCGTCCTTGCTGCAGTCGTCTTCACAGTCGACGTCCCCGTCGCCGTCGCCGTTGCCGTTGCCTGCTTCTCGCACAAACATAACTCAATAAAAACTGTGCTCCAATTCGCTAGCACCCAATATGGCTGCTTTGGTTTCAGTGCAGTGAGGCAGGGAGCAGTAAGCAGAGAGCAGGGAGCAGGGAGCAGGGGGGTTTGCCTCCAACACTTTCGCCTGTGCGAACTTGTGCAATAACCACTTAAAATTCACTCAGCTGTGAATTATGCGCACGTCGAAGTGTTGTTCTTGTTCAAGCACTAGAGCAAAAATCACCAGAGGAGCTGGGAAGCGGCTGAATGCTTAGGAATGTGGTACGAAGCAATAAATGGACGCATGTGGCCGGGCTGTTAGCCCTGGTTAAGTTGGGTGTCGATTTTCATTTGTGCCGGCTACCACACAAGGCCACGCCTTCAAGAGTCCTTCAGCAGAGGGGGGTTTTCTTTTTATTTATTTTTTTCTTTGCTGCCGCAGAATATGCAATTGTATTTAATTGAAGGGGCGCCAGACTTTAAAGAGGCAACCTAGTCATATTTATTAAATTATCTTAGCAATTTGTTTACAATCTAATCAGCCAGATAATGCTGTAATCTAGTAGAGTAAATTAATATCAAAGTCTGATGAACAGAATTGCGCAGATTTTGAAGAATTGTTGAATATTCCCCGAAGTTCCTCTGGTTTAGACTAATGTCAACAAGTCCCTAAGCATACCATTTTCAATTTCATTTTGACCGCATTAAAAAAAAACTTTGGCATTTGTTAATGGGTTGCATCTTCTCACGATTTGAATTATGTTTACATTTAATAAGCCAACAGGGTAGACTAGAGTGTTCTATAGGTTTATATCAAAACTTTTATTTAAAGAATTTTGTATATATAAGACAATATTCACTATATTGTATCAGTATTTCATAAATTTATATTTAATTCTCTATTATGTTTTATTTTTGTTAATTGTGTTGTGATATTAATTATTTTTTGACTATTACGACTCGATTAGTGTCACCCATCAAGAATATGTAGATTGTAGGGTCAGGAAAAAATACATTCTGCAAGGGTATTAAAAATTCCTCTAATTTTGCTAAACATTTTAGTTACTCACAAAATCAGAACCTGTTGATATATCATTAGAGACCGACTTTTAAGCCAACAGTAAACTGCCACCTGTCACCCGCCAAAGTGCCACTAGTCGGCATTGCCACTTAATCAGCGCTCGTCGAGCTAATCCCACAACAAACTTTGCCACTTGGAGCTCTCGAAATTAGCGCCAGCGACCCGTCCAATTAAAGGCACCAAGTCTTGGAACCAGGAAACAAAAGCAGCAGGAGCAGCGTGTGTAAACAGTTGCCATTGCACATAACTCTAAGCCAATAGTCAACATGAGAAAATAAAACAAAAACAAGCCCCAGACCCAGAACCAAACACTTGACTGGCCATGGCAATGGCAAAGGCTTTGTCTTTAGCTTGGGTGCTGGCTTTGGGGTCTGGTCGCATTCACGCCTCAAAATTTTCAACAATAGCAAAATGAAGCAAGCGAAACGACGAAGCCACTTTAAGCTCTGCAAATCCATAAAGCAAACAAAAATGGTTTTCAAATAAAATCCGCGTTCCGGCTGTGAGCGAAGCAGGCCAGCAACTGCCAGCAGCCAGTACACTGCGAGAAAATATTTGAAAACTAAAAATAATTTTTTTATATGTCAAAATTTACATCATTACAACATAAACAAAATTTCGTAAATCCTCGAAGACCGATCCCATTAAAAATTGTATTTTTTTTTTCATTATTTCTACTACACCATATATTTCTCGCAGTGCAGTCAGTGGCAGGACGCTCTCAGTTGCCATTGTTACGGACATCGATAATACTGAGCTGTATTTTCACAGCGGTTAGACCCAGAAGACAAAAACCCACCGGCTCGTGACTAAAGCAGAGTGTGGGGAAAAGAGGGAGGAAAGTGGGCGGGGGGGGGGAAGTTAGTTGGAGGCTGACATCGGGTGTCGACACTGCCAGCGGCTTTCGCCCTTCCAACAATTTTGTTTGCTTGCGATTTGCTTTTTGTTTTATTTTTTTTTTATTTTTGAATGCTTCGAAAGCGCTGCTCGAAAATTGAAAATTTTCTTACTAATCGCAATCGATATGCCTTGCCAAATGTCACTCAGCTCGGCAATGGGCGGTTGGGGGAATTGGGTGGGGGAAAGTGGTTGGGGATCTCTTTGAATTCGCTTGTGCAAACAAATAAATTGAAGAATGCTCAAAATTAAATAAATATTTGGCATTTTCAGCTGCAAATAAATTACAATAATGAATGACTTTGCTTGGTTTAGCGACTGAGAAAGATAAATTACACTTTATTTGACAAATTAAGTTGCTCGTTGGGTGGACAAGGCCCAAAATTGGAATCTATAACAATATGCTAATCAAATTGTTAAGATTTTTAAGTGAAATTCGCAGAGGAGGCTAGATAATATTCTTAGATATGTGCTGTCAAAATAGAATAAGAGAATAGTAGACTTCAAAATGAGTAATATTTTATTCAATATAAGAAGAGTTTTGGCCAACAAATTTGATTGATATCGGAAGTCGATTTGTATCGCCATAAGCAAATTGGGAGAGTTATCAATAAACATAATTCTTCAATGGTTATCGAGAATATACATTCCAAATCATAAGTTTCTTTATTTTAAAGTAATTAAGATCGTTTCGTTTCACAGACATGGCTAATTTGACTCCTCTGTTGATTCCGATCAAAAATACACATTGATTATGGGGTCAATTCGATAATCCCTAGTTATACAAATATAAATTCCCTTTTTCCATAAATCAAATGCAATTTCAGTCATTTGTCGTTAAGTAAATTTCACAAGCACTCCTCAAAATCCCATTAAAAATGTCTTTAAAACCGATTTCCCAAGCACATTACATAAATTGCTCATTAAGTGCAATTAAGCGTATTATTCTATAAGTGTGGCTATGTGTGTGTGTGTGTGTGTGTGTGTGTGTGTATGTGGTTGTGTGGGTGTTCCTTTGGTTGTGTGGCAATGTAAAATATTGGCATTGTACAACATGCTCATTAATTATGTTGCATATTGCAGTTTATCAACACAATCGTCGACTTGACAACATATTTACCACACCCCCAGCCAATAACACCTCTTCTCCCAGTCAACTCCTCTTCCATGTCGTTGCCAACCTTTTCAAGGACTCTTCTATCTCTTCCCTCTCTCTCTCTCTCTCTCTCTCTCTCTGCCTGTCGTCTTGAATTGGTTGTACTTGCATTTAATTTATAACCCGAAAAGCCCAAAGTTATACATTTTAACAGGATATGAATAAAGTTGAAGACAATAAAAGCAAATAAAACAGACAGACAACAAACTTGACAGCATAAACTTACTGCCAGCGGGACGCTGATTGAAGGGGGTCCTGGGGGGTGGGGGGGGGGGGGCAGAGTAGGCTAGAGAGATTCATTATCTAGCACAACATTTATAAGTGTATGTGGCTGTAACTGTCTGTGTGGCACTGGATGAGAGTATGTGACTTCCTTTTACATTCGGCTCTGTCTGTAAGTCTGACTGTCTGGCTTCTCACTCTTCTCTCTCTCTCGCTCTCTCTCTCTCGCTCTCTCTCTCTCTCTCTCTGTCTGTTCCATGCGTATGCGTATTTAATGAGCAGACGTGCGTGTCAAGTCAGCTAAGCCCAGAAACCAAGAAACTCGCAGCGTGCTTAGAGGCGCCTCTTTCTACGGGGACTGGGCGTGGTGGGGTCGACTGAGCCGCAAGTGTTGAGCATGTGTGTGTGGATGTAAATACGTGAAAATGCCAAAATTAAACCAAAACTTTTCATGCTTCATCGCAGCAACAGCAACAACAACAACAATGCTTAAGCAGAACGTGCACTTGGCCACTTTTGGGGACTACGTGCAAAAGTTTTTCATTTCCGCTTTGGCAAACATTAAAGCTGCCACAACGAATTTACAACGAGCTCCACCTACAGAACAGTTACAAACAGTCAACAGACAACAGACAACAGATACAGATACAGATACAGATACAAGCATAAAGATACACGCACGCTTGAGCTGAACTGAAGTCATCTCCACTGAGTTGAGATGAGCTTCACTTCAAATGAGATAATCAGTGGCCTAAAACGGAAATGAGCTAACGCTAATATATCAAATGCAAAAGGCCGACAGTCAAACAAACAGACACAACAGCAATACACTGGAAATTATTTATTTTTAGTTGGTAGAAAAAGTAACAATCTCAAACAACACTAATCATAACAATAATAAATGTATCAACATGTAAATATAGTCAACGATTAAACAAAAACTATTTATAATACTTATTTATGGTTCTTTGTCGAGTTCTAAACTTCTCATTGCTCTAGCATATCTCTGCCAGTCTTTCAGTATGTGTTAGGAAGTCTTTTTATCTTTCTTCTTTTAATTGGAATGTGTAGATTTTTGGGAAATCTGCAATGTCCTGCCACGAAGCTTGTTGTTCTTATCCAAAGAGATTTTTCACTCCTATTCAGACTATCGCAAATGCGTTTCTTGTCATAGCTTCTAGTACCTTTCACACATCTATTTCCATTCCAGTCAAATACTATGTTTTACATTGCGTACACAAAATGGTTTAGAACAGTAGAAATGTGAGCAGATTCCTGGCTAGAACGTCAGTCGCTTCTTTGCCTGGGTTGATTGTATGTTTTGGTAACTAGTAGATGATGGCCGTATTGTGCTTGCCTTCCTTGTGCAGGTGTCTTGCCCTCATTCGAAAAACGGACGCAATTTTAACTTAACCTTTATCAATTTTGATCGAATACAAATATTTCAAAGCCCGAAATTAATTTAAAGCTATGCCAACAGCTTCTTTGGCTAAACTTTTAGTAGACTGACTCAAGTGCCTCGGCCTGCAACGATTAATGAACTATTCTTGAGATATTTCTGGGACTTGCAAAGTCATCAATAATGGGCAATCGCTTGACTCATACTGAAATTGCCATAAAAAGCAAACTTCTAAGAGGAAAACCCAAATGAAAAGTATAAAAAAAACAACATTGACTTTTGAACTTTTTCATTAGCGCAAGAAGACGAACCCCGAAAAGAAAAAAAAAAACAACGTGGCATAAAAACAATGTTGCAGCAAACCACTTGAAGTAGTCGAGGCAACCAAGTGGAAGCCACTGGAAATCAATACACATCCAGATAAAGAGAGAGAGAGAGAGAGAGTTGGAGAGGGAGAGGGAGAGTGAAGTCTGAGACGATAACATCAAGTTCATTTACGAGCTAAAGAGGCGACCAATTCTCAGGTAAAAACAGCCAAAAACAGCTCTCTGCCTAGACAAAACCAGACAGAAACCCGCCGATAGCAGACAGACAGATCCAGACAGAGTTGGTACTGCTGGTGCTGCTGCTGGTCTCTGCTGGCATTAAAGTTAATAGAAAAAGTTGCTGTTGGGCAAGATTCAATCATGCGATATAAATAAGCACACCAACACACACACACACTAACTACAACCTGGCAAGCAGGTAAATAAAACAATGAACGACCAAAGACATCGACCAACAGAACCGACAAAAACGTTAAGAAGTCACAAAAACTTTTGTCTTTCCCCATTTTTTATTTGTTTTATTTTTTTTGCCCGTTGCTTCTGTCTCCACTTGAAAAATTACACAATGCGGGACAGTTGGTCAGCTAAGTTTGTCTTGAGGTTTCTAGTTTGATATTTGCTGGTGTTGATTGAAGTTTGCATGTTGCCCAAAGTTGCCACAAACTGAGTTTTAAAGTTGCCTCACGATAAAATTTGCCAAAAAGTTAACAAATCCCGCTTTAAAAAGCATTCGGTAAGGATGGGAAATTTGGACCGAGATTTTTGATTAAATTTAAAATCATTTCAATGATATTTATATGAAACTACTTTTCAGCATGCAAACTAAAATTTTAATATTAAATTTAATTTCGACAATGTCAGCTAACATATTAATATAATTTGATTTATTAGGATTTTTCTTTAAATTTGAAAACACATATAATTATCATAGAACAAAGCGTTAAATTCATTAAAAATGTAAATTAATATTCATGCAGATTTAAATTAAAATTGCAATGGCAAATTGTATTATATAAATTGCCACAAAATTTGTTGCATTGATCGTGGAAAAATCTATCGTATTCCATATTTTAAGCACATGGTTGGCAATGTATTTCAATAACCATAAGAAACTTCGATTTAGCAATTCAATAAGCTTAAATTCAGCTTTAATCCGCTACATTATTTTCTTTGATCTCAGCAGCTGCTTATGCGTGTACATTGTTCCAAGTTGGCACAATATAACCACCCAGTCCTGCCACTCCCCCTACATGCGTCCACCCTATATGCTTGGGAAACATGTGCCCGCATATTGAAATCCATTTAATTCAATTACACATCGCCACAACTTAAAGCGCATTTCAATACACGAACTGATTGGGGAGGGGCCGATTTCGTCTTATGGTTATGCTTGAGGAGGGGATAGGACCATCCCCGTCTGCAGTTCAGCAGCTGGTGACTGACCGACCAGCCTCAGTCCACCAGCAGCCCACAGCCTTTGCTCCACTTTAATCCCCCCCTTTTTGGACGCAGTTTCACTTACGATTATTGCCTACTTTTCCATGGAGCAGGAGTCGCTTGTTCGACACGGCTAAGCGCCACATGCAACATGTATTTACCGTTCTTTTCTCTGTATCTCTGTCTATATATATATGTATATGTATATATATACATTTTTATATATATACGTGTACTTTACATGCTCGAATTGTCATTGAAGCGTTTAGCCATTTTATTAGATTGTGCTGTCGTCTTGAAGAAGACGACCCAGCGAATCGCAAAAAACTTTTGCATTGGGGTGCTCTTTGTTCTCTCCCCCCCCCCTGCTTATCCCCCCTTTTTGTGTACCCTGCCTGTCGAGATTTATGCGCATATGCTAAGCACACTGTTTGTATTGACTGGGCGGGAGAGGCAAGGGGTATGGTTTACCGGTAAGTTTGTTCTCATTTTTGGGGTTGACTCTGCCCATTTCTTGTTTTGCGAAGGGTTGGCATTTCTGCTGTTGCTGCCCGAGCACCCTGCACCCGGCTACCAGCTCCTATTGTTGTTTGTGCTGGCTGCCTGCCTTTTAGCATTTTTTTTTCGCTTGCCTTTGCATTTTTCCGTAGCGTTTTTGCTTGTTTTCTAAATTAAAATTGATTTGATATTTGCTCTCTGGCTTTTGTTGTCTGTCTGTCTGTCTGCCTTTATGGCCAATGTCCTGTTGCCTCCTCGATACGCTTAAGTTGCACATATGCTTGGCGTATGCTTGCAACCTGGCATTCTTGGCATTCCATTAATAATATGCTGAGGATAAGCAGCGAGCAGCTTTTGAGCGATTGGAATTTAAATAAAAGAATAAAAAAAATAACGAAAAAAAATAAAACATCAACTGAAATAATTAAAAAAAAATATTATTAGGATTAGAAGAGATTTGTTTCAATATTTTTTTGCAATATTTTCAATTATTAAGTTTTACATTTCTAAAAAGTAGATGTGCAAACAATTATTTTATATAATTTATTAATTTTTATCTGTAAAAAAAATACTTTTTAAATTGCCATAACAAATAATCCAAAAACTATTTTCAATTATTCATGCAGTTTTTGGATTATTATCATATATTAATTTATTCGCTGAACTACAAAGAAATTTTGATTTTGCAATATTTATTTCTAATCGAAGAAGAGTAAAGAGTCACAAATTTTCTGTTTTTGTTTTACTAATAACAAATTAGCGTAATGGAAATTTATGCACACAAAATATTCATTGCCTAGAAGCGTTTGCAAAATACATTTTAAATAAAGTTCACGCATCTGTGTTTGTACGCATCTGTGTGCCCCGTTTTCTGTCGTCACTCTCTGGGCGCAAATCTCGCTGAGATTTAGGCACAAAATTAATACAAAATACAAAATCGAAAAACATTTAGCTGGGCTTATCACAGCGACGACAGGCGAACAGGCAAGTTAACGTACCGGTGAACGTTGCGTATGCGCAATGTCAAACGGCAGCGCTTAAAGTAGCTTATTTAAATTATCAACACGTTTGCCACTGACGTGCCTGGATCCAGGATGCAGAACATGGCACATGGCCATATGTTTGGTCCATTAAGATAAGCGTCAATCGAAACACAGCAAGCAAATCAAAGCCACACACACAAATTGTAAATCCCGGCAAATGTGTACGAAATTTTTTGGTTGTAGGCACGTTTTAAAATTACCATCAATAATGTTGAATGTTGTATAGCAAAGTCTGCCGACGTCTCCCCTTTGCCCACACCACCCCACCTTCTTTGTCATACAACCCCCGCCCCGCAATTGACGGGGTGGTTCGATGTCAGTGACTTTTGACTGAGCGCTGAGCAGAGAGCGCAGAACTCAGCTCTCATTGTCAGCCTGATGGCTTGATAGAAATCTGGCTGGCACTTTACCCACAGTTCCCCAACACACACTGTTTCCCCTCTCCCCGCAAAAGCCCTTCAGGGACACTAAGCGTGCCCGGCCTGTGCGAGGGCTGCCGACTGTCTGATTTTTTTGACATTTTATTGTCTCTGTCTCGTTTCGTATTTATTGAAAATCGCTTTCGTGTGCCGCGAAAAGAGCATCTTAACTTTATCTGCTAGCCTGCAAATCCATTAAGTTATTTATAGTTTTAATGCATTTTAATTGATAGATTATTAATTAATTAACTGCTTGTGCTGTCAATTTATATTTTATTGAGAGTTTTGTCGGAACTGTCCGATATCCAAGCAAGGCAACTGTTTATCTTTATCAAAGCTTCTGAATCGAAAACAGTGTTTCAAATTGAAAATGACTCAATTTCAATGATAATCTTAATTTGTTAGATATAGAAATATTAATATATTAAATGTGTCTTATAAACCGACAATAAATAAAAAAAAAATTGTAATTTTATCAAGGGAAAATTAAATTTAAATAAAAGTCAAAATAAATATTCAAAATATTTCTTGTGGTTTTTTTTAATGGAGCTTGAACAAAGTTTGTATGCACTTCGGCACTTCAGTCACAGTTATTTATGAATAAAACCAAACTGATTGATAGGCTTTAATATTTCAGCTGCGAGCAGATTTGAAATTCACTGCTCGTTGCTGCCACCTCGATTCGATTTTAAGCCCCCTGCGTCCCCTTCCCGTTACACTCTTTGCAATCCAAATCGGCTTTGCGAGCATTTCGCTCTTTAATCCGCGCAACTGTAGTCACAGCATAGTGGTTGCAAGAGGAATACCCCAACTCTTCACTTTGAATTCACTGAGTGTCTAGTTCTATTCGAACTGCGCAGGTAAATGGAGTAGTATCTACTGGACAACAGCCGCATTCCGAGACTGGCAATTCAATAAAAATGCCGGAGTTGCGGCCGTTTTCTATTCGCGCTCAACAAATTTGTTGTTGCACGCCACAGACGACTCTTGCATTAATCACTTTTGCCAGCTTTTGCACGGGAGCCCAAAAAAAAAAAAAGGAAACCAATATCAAACAAGGCGAACAAGTTGCCCAATTCAAGAACAAAAGCTCGACTATGGGATACCCTGCAACCCAGTTTTTATTTATCCTGAAGCGTAAACTTATTGTACAGTTGTTGACAAAATTATATTAGTGTTGCTTCATAATACATACACAAGATATCAATATTTTCAGTGCCACTTTAATTTTCTCCTCGATTCTTTGCATATTATTTTACTATTTCTTTTGTTTATATTACGTTTAGCCAAATATCGTTTTATAATTATGTCTGTACATGTTCGCTGCTGTGTAATTTGGCGATGACCGATCTTGATACAATTTTTACATATGACCAAAATTATGTCAAGGTATATACATTCCCGATTCTAAAGATTTATCTTTAAAATTGCATTTTATATAGTTATTGGGTATCAATTTCTAGCAGTATTACCGAATCTGATAAGCTATCGAAACTTATTCCTTACTTCCAAAGCATTCCAAACAAGCTGTCATAGTCTCTGAACACAGACAAACAGATAAGCCTATGTCGACTATATATCCATATATATATATATATACCTCGTCTTTTCTGCTTCCATCTGCTTGCTACACTATTGTCCACAACTCTATACCACCCCATCTCCATAGTTTCTATAGATGCAGGGCATTAAAAGAAGAAAAATTTGGCAAAAGCAAAGGCAATGCAAATAATGGTGCAAAAAGAGTGCAAAACCCCAGTCGAGACCCTTTTAATCCTCTGTGCAAATGAGCTGGCAGTTGGACGTCGGAGAAGGAGAGCGACAAAGTTGCAAATTTATGGGCTCCATATTTCGTTTTTGGATAGGGTGCCGCAGCGAGAACGATTTTGGCATCAGTTTTTTGCATGTTGGTTTTTTTTGGGAATTGGTTGATTTCTGGCAAATATTGGCAAAATATTTATAGGGGCAAATGCCAAATTGATTGTATAGATGGAATCAGCTCGGAGAAGTCAGCCAGTGAATGTGAAAAGAGTTGGGATCACAATGCTCAATTTCCATTCACAACGAGTCGAAGATCGACTTGGATATTGAATATATACACATATAACCACCACTCTTCATCATATATATATATATGATATGCTTACACAGAGCAGATTGAACCAGCTTTAAGTTTTAGCTTTCTTCAAGTCAGACACTTTTACATTAATTGCTTTGAAAGTCACTTCAAATACTTGAAACTGAATTTGGTGCACAACGCAAAGTTTTTACTACAAAATTGGTTCAATGATTGAGTTTACAAATTTAAATAGCGCCCGCTGGCGAAACGTTGTTCAAACGTTGAGAATTCACCGAATCCAAATTGAATATTCATTCAGTCATTCATTTTCATTCATTCGTTCAGTCACGAGCTCTGGTAAGTTACTAAATTCAACTTAAATTTGTTGTAAAAACGATGATGGGGAAATTTGTTTGCTAATGTTTTGTAAATTGACAAGTTTTGTGTTCTTCTGAATTTAATTTTTATGATTTGCAAGCGAGGTACAAACACTTCTGGCAAACACTGTTAGCCATTGTACAATTTTCGGATGGTGTTAATCGAGTTTCCACATTTTGCTTAAATATTTAATGGCCTTCAATTTGGAAAATATTTATGGCACAGGTGTTTTTCACAGCAATAGAAAACTGGGTATTATGAAATAGGTAGAAGGCCGCATATCCGACTACATTAAGTATATATAGATTCCTTATCAGGATAAGCCGATGAGTCGATCTAGCCTTGTCCGTCTGCCAATCTGTATAAGCAAACCAATCTCAGAGACAATTTGGAATATCAGTTGTCAAAGGAAGCTCAAGTCTACTTAATTTAATCAATAACGTCGATTTCATTATATCGATATAAGTCGAGTTAGTGATTACATTTAAAAACTTGGATCAGGATATCTCCTAGTCGAACTCTCTCGACAAGAGCATTCTTACTTGTCTTTTTATTGGATTCGCATGGCTTTTATGGGAAATTCGAAACTAGGCTAACATATTTTTGGCAATATGCTTAAACTGATAACAAATCCAAAGCAAAACAAAACCAAAAGCAAAATCATAAGCAAATTTAATATAATTTCGATACAGTTTCGTTGTTGTAGATGAGAAAACCACAAACCGAGTTATGCTGATATAAATAGGGGGGTTTGCATACCTATGCCACATGAGTGTGCACTCAAGACACTCACACTGATAAACTCACATGCATAAGCTTATTTATGAACTGTTCTGTTGGCCGCAATAAAACAGGCATTTCCCCTGACGCTCGGGTCCATTTTGTATCAAATGGGTTCCAGAGGAACAGCCAGAGAGAGAAAGAGAGAGAGAGAGCGGACATAAAGAGACAATGTATAAGAGCAGTAGGTTAGTGCCACAGTGCCACAGTGCCACATCGTGTGTACAGCTTATAACCAACTTCCTTATGCGACTCATGCGGCTTGCTTTTGAATGCCATTTGGGGCTTTAGATAAAACTCTGTGCCATGCCAAACGATCTTGGGGTAGCTAAAAAAAGAATATGAATGCAATGTTGCAAGTTATACGATTGCAACATATACACTTGCAAAATAGTGTTGTCCTTTGTAGCAATCATCAACAAAATAGTAAGCTGTTAAAATAGAACAGCCAGCTTCATAAATATAAGAATTAAATTCAAATAAAATTGCATTAAAGTGCTTTGGTTATGCATTTTAAGAGTGCTCTAAATTTGTATAAAAATTAAATAAGTGAAAATTCTGCTCATATTTATCACTTAGAATGTATTTATAAATATAGACATGCCCCACCTGTCATCAAAATTGTATTTAATTTGCAAAATAAATTGTCACTCGAAATGCTGAGCTGCCAAGCATCGCTTCCATCAACTGCGAGTTTTTCTTACTAGCCTAAAAAAAATTCATATTTTTATGCAAATACTTTTGGACAGGGAGGGAAATGGATGGCATCGCATACTCGATTACCTTTATGCATTTACATGGGAAATGAAATTAATTCATAAATAACAAGCTCTAAGATACATTTCCACACAACATTAAATGTGCTGCTGAGCCGTGCATAACGCAAAGTGCTCGAAGCACGAAGCTGGCAAACAACATTCACATATGAGCATTATGTAAATTAGATGAATGCCAAAATCAACTCTCGAGGCTTCTCAATGTAATTTCGCTCATGCCAAAGAATTGCAGACGAACCAGTAGAAGAAGAGGCAAATCAAATGGCGCAAAATGAGCGGAGAGAATGGTATCATGGGTAGAGGGTTGAGGAGTGTTGAAGTCGGAGACATAAAGGATTCGCACATTCACATGGTCCCTGTTTACAGTCACAGCTACAATTTGAGTTCCAGTTCCAGTTACAGTTACAGTTAGAGGCGAGTCGGTAAAGCGAAAAACCCGCAAATGAAATGAAACGAAATGTTTGCATAAACGATTTAATCGAATTCCAATGCAAATTCAGTTAAATTTCATTTCCGGCCCAGGCCCACTGGATGGAAGACGACGACATGGATGAACCATAGACTCTGTGGCGGCAGCAATCTCCCCTCTCCCCTGGCCTAACCCTCCGTTACGGATATTAGCATAACACTCGCGGTAATACCATAAAAAGAAAAGGATACAAATACAGCAACAGCTAAAGATACAAACACAGACGCAGACGCAGACACAGATACTTAGCGGGGAAGGGTAGATGGGTGTAGAGCTCATTTTCAAATGGAGAAATTGAAATAGGAAACACTTTTTGCCAGCAAGGAAACTGCAACTCACCGAATTTGACTTAAGGCTTGTTCCTTGCTTTTTATGTTTTGCAATTTGAACAGGATACAATTTTGAAATGGGGTGCATTATGGTTGACATTACTTACATCCATAAGGCATATAATCTTATTGGTTAGCACACATAAATTGTAGAAGCAGCAATTCTATTATTAATAATACTATGAATGTAATTCATTATTTTACACTCTATATTACTATACCTCGTCCCACTGACAATATTTAAAAGGGGTATTCAGAATCTTCCTCCATTGTTCATAATGTTTGCTATTGCTTTAGGCCCACTATAAGATTCTTTAACTGCTCGTCGCTTTTCGTTCTCTAAAGAATCATTGCTAACATTAATGCAATATTTATTTAAATGGGAAAATGGATTGAGCAATTAAATTAAATGAGCCAAGTTCTTCTGCCTCTTTTGCTGCAGTTTATTATTTATTTTAGTTTTTTGTTGGTTTTTTTTTCGGTTTTTGCTGCCTTAGAGATTGGTCAAGCTTTGCTGTCTTACAGAAAGTTTAATGAAATCTTGACACGAACAGATTTTTTTTTCTTTTCTAAGCAATTTTCGTGTCATGAATTTTATTTCGCTTCTTGCAAGTTGTGTGAAAATAAAATCAAAAAAAAATTGGAAAGACCGCGAAAAGAAGAAATGTATTTCAAGTTTTTGTGCCGCTTGTACAAGTTGTTGGCCGTAAGCCAGCCGCCTTAAGAGACCATGCCCCGTAGTTGCTCCTGGGTGATATTCGTAAGCCAAAGGCAAAACTTTATTCTGCTACTCCCCCCCCCCCCCCCCCCTTTACAACCCTTGCCCCAAACTGCGCCTCGCCAAGTGCATACTCAAAGTACTTTGAACACAATGTGTTTCCCATCGGCTGCTAACTCCTTTCTGTCCGTCCGTTCGTCTGTCTGTCTGTCTGTCCACGAGCGCGCATTTCCGTTACATGCCAAACACTTTTGGCCTTTGTCCCGAGACCACCGCAAAAGTCAGCGCCTGGCGCATACAAATTAATCACTTGGTCAAAAGGTTTCCAGTGTCAGCAGCGGCCAAAAAAGGCAAAGTTAATGGTTTCCCTCTCTCTCTCTCTCTCTCGCTCTCGCTCTCTCTATCTCTCAGACATCCTCTCCCTCTCTCTCTCTCTCTCTCTGCCCTCTCTTATTCTCTCTCCATCTCACACTCTAGTTGCACAACATCAACAGCATTCAGCATATTTGGTTTATGCTACTCACGTACTCGACGTTTTTATGATATACCAATTTTGACATAATCCACGTGGATTACGAACACAAGCCAACGGGAAATTGGCCAAAAGGGAGACTGCGAGAGAGAGAGAGACATAGAGAGAGAGAGAGAGAGAGAAAGGAAAAAAGAGAGCGAGGGCGTAAAGAACTAACTTGTTTGATTTTCGTTGAGATCCCCAAGTGGCTTTAGTTCTTCTCTATTTTCTAATCCAATCCAAAAAAAAAAATATGAAACGGGACTTGCCATAACCGTAAGCTAGATATTGTTGTTGGCTGATCTTAGCTTACTTTGAAATGACTGAAGAAAACTTAAACCAATTCAAAATTGGAACTTAATACAGACGCTTAGGAGAATGAAAAATGTTTAAATTAATTTCAGTTGATTTTACAAAATCTTTAGAAATCATTTTAATTAATTGATTACGTGCCTTAAATTAATGTTTTCTAAGAAAGTTACAATTCGTCATCACCAACCTTTGCAAGCAGCATAAAATGACTTATTTTTGTGCAACAGAAATGCCATGAATACATTAAAATGGAACACACTCTACAATCCCTACTATACTTCGTTTTCAGTGTAATTAAATTGGACATTTTGGATTCGACGTCTTTGTGGCAGAAACTGAAAATTCTTTTAAACAAATTTTAAGAAATATTCCACTTAAGGTGCATAAATATTACATCAACTGGGAATATGCACCGCAAAGTAGTTTTCGCTGTCGAATTTTCGCGCAAATTGCATCGATTTATTTATAAATAGCACCGGGGAATATCCTTGATGTGTCTGCATGTGTAAATTGTGTTTGTTCTTTACTGCTGTGGTTCGAATCTATTTATGCCTGTCTCTGCGGGTGTTTACCGCCTCGTGGACTAGTTCAATAAACTTTTATGCTAAAACCTTGCCTTGGCAAAGAAAGAGGCACAACAAAATGTGGCATAAATATGCCCAGGCATGCTTACCAGATAGCCAAGTACAGCAAGCGATGGAGTGGGCGGAGAAAGAGCGTATTATACTGGGCACACATACACACACACACACACACACACACCGACACACATTGAAACCGAGATTGTCAACAAGGCATAAGCGAAAGTGATACCGGGATTTTCCACATCATCGTCATCGTCGTCGTCGTCGTTGATGGTGATGACGGAGTCTTGATGGGGATGGGGATTCCGATGCTGAAATATGCATTATAGTTATGGTAATGGGTCCGCTTGCTCAACTACCATCAAGCCACACATACACACACACACATAGAGAGAGATCCCAACTACAGTCCAATGTCAGTCCAGACTATGATGATGATGATGACGACGAAGACAGCAATGTTGATGTCAAAATGATGACAGGCATATTTACGCTCGTTTCAGTTTCAATGCCCTACGCATGAGATATATTAACTATGGCACAAGGTTAGACAACGACCAGATAATTGAAAGTGACAAAATACTTTTGATATTTATGAGTAGGTGATACGATCTGATTTATTTAAGTTTTCGATTAGTTTATTGTTGGGTTACAAATTGCAATCAGTTTTTCAAAGCAGTGCATTCATTGAAAATTTATAGAAAGAGAATTTTCAAGTTCAACACCATCAACAGCTGAGCAGCTGTCAGTCGCTATGATCAAGCCGATCTCTACGATCTCAATCTGTCAATCAATATTTGGGAAATGTTATCTTTTACGAGAGTGTTAATAATATATTATTAAAACTCTCATAAGTCAGACAGTTAATGTTTTTTTTATTTAGAAAGTAAGTAAAGAAATAATTAAACAACATATATTTATGGATTCTCAAATTATTTATTATTTTTTAGGGTTAGGGTTAGGGTTAGGGTACTTAAACTTTGTCATATATTTTCACTGTTACCTTCTCTTGCATTATGTGTTTGTTTTATTTGTTGTTTTTGTTCTGGCTTTGCGCGTCGTCTTTGGATTTTTTTTTTATGGCTTTTCTTTTCATTTTCCATGCCGCTTTGCGCAAATTTTCAGTGGGCGCTGGATAGGTGGTGCAATGTGGGGAGGGTCGAGGTGTGCGGTGGTGTGAGTTGTGTGTTCGGCTGCTGACAGGCCGTGCAAGGTTAAAGTGACAAGTGTGACGGCAATGGCGCCTTGCATAATGCCAAGGTAGCAGCTGAGTGAGGGGTTGAGGCGGGGGATTGAGGGTGGGTTTAGGTGGTATTGGGCAAATCGTGGTTCAACGAGGGTGGTTCGATGACTTTTCATGGGCAACATATTTGCGTCGCGACACACAACAAAATTACGTGCAGCCAGTCAGCGAGGTGTTGTGGGGGAGTGGTTGACAGAGAAGGGGGTGGTAAGTACCTCCAAGTTGTGGAATATAAAAACTTTTGCAGTCTGTGGCGCAAAGTAACATGTTGTTAGTGTTAGTTCGCAGTTTGAATGCGGCTTTTGCTTTTGTTTTTATGCCGCACTAAAAACATTGAAACGCGATACGATTGTTGCAACAATTGTTGTTGTCCTTGTTGTTGTTTTTGTTGTTTTTGGTGTTGTCGTTTGCAGCACATTACCAACACCTCTGTGTGTTTGCTGTTGTTGCTTGTCTCGCACAATATGTGGCAATGTTTGCTGGCTGCCAGCATGAAATCTATGGATTTACCAGCACTTGAACTTTGTCAAATGCCACACACAACAAATGCTGATGATGACCATACAGACGTTGATAGTGATGATGATGACGATGTCGGCATTGGTTTCACGGATCGGATGAGACATAATGCACATAGAGAGAGGGGGGAGAGGGAGAGAGAGAGAGAGAGAGAGCGAGAGAGAGAGCGAGAGAGATAGAGAGTATGTGTGTGGAATGACAACTGCCCAATGGTGCATTAACCTTTGCCATTTCACTGAGTGCAATTGCCCCTTGGAAAGTACAGGGAAACTTGAGACTTGAGCTGTGATTGCACAATCTAAAGTTTGATTATTGGATATGCGGGCTAGCTCAGACTAGTTGGCCAGCTTTGTAAAAATAAAATTCTAATGGTTTCATTGTCAAGCCGTGGTCTGAAGGGAGTTCAAAGAAGAGATTTTAATTGGGCAGTCTAAAAATAGTATTTCCTAACTCTCAACTGAGTTATTTGCCAAAGTTTGTAAAATCTAGCTTCGATCTTAAAAAAGACTATCAAATTGAGTTCAATTTGTGCTCCGGTTTCCGGTAGATTAATCGGTTAACGGTTCCAGTTTCCAATTTGGAATCTTCATATTCGAATTAAAATTGGCTTCTATGTGGAAACTTTTTTGAAGTCATTAATTCGCAGATAATTTCTCACGTAAGTAATATTTTTTTATTATTTTTCTTTTTTTGCATTTTTATACAAATGTTTTTCCATGAACTTATCAGATTTTTTTTGCATTCGCTTGCCTAATTAAAAAATGAATATAATTAATTAAATGTCAGCTTAAGCGCATATCATGGAATATTAATAAATTATCAGAAAACACAATAAAAATCAGAACACATAAAAAATGGAAAGTTAAATAAATAACCCGATTGTGAGCCACAACAATATTTATGAAAAACTACTGAAAAAAAGAAAACAAATTATCAAACAACTTTTTGTCTTTCGGTATGGTTGACGTGTTTTTTTTCTTTGCATTCGGTCAAATTAAATTGTCAATTATGTGTGAACAAACATAAATAACTACAAGTGAGTATGTTGGAGTTGGGGCCATTGTGAGGGTCGACCCTAAAGTCGCTTGATAATCTTAGGAGTATGTTCCTCTATCGTCCAGAATTGTAATCCTAACTAAAATTGTGGAAGATTTATGATTTCGTGATATTTCTGTACAATTTATCAAATATCGATATGATCACTGATCGATGGTATCGATTTTCCAGCGTTTTCTGTCGCGGAACATAGCGTATATATATTTATACAGGAGTCTATATTCCATGTAGACGGAGGCACATTGCACAAAACCAAAGATACTCTTCTAACATCGATAACAGAGAATAATAACTACAGCTAGCGAAAGTCAGAGTTATAAAATTATACTAACCCAACCAGAACTCCCTATCACCACCACAACCACCCACAAAAAAAAAAAAAACACATTCGTGGCTGAGACTCATTGAGCCTGTTGGTTGTCGCTGCTTGTTTGTTGTTTGTGGCAACAACAGCAGCAGCAGCAGCAAGTAAAAAAGCCGCAACCGCAGTTTAACCAACAACGCCCCAATGCATTTGTTATCCTATCTTTTATGGGTGCTGGGGGAGGAGGGAGTGGGGTGGGCCAGGACATGCCAGGCAACAGCAGCAAGCCCTGGCCAATATTCAAATAGCAAAAAGTCAGACATATTCTCATTAACATAAAACATAAATATTTACTTTTGGCTTTTGCACACACACACACACACACACACATATTCGAAATTTCTATTTGGTTATGGTCAGAAGCAGGCCATGTGTAAGAGTGTGTATTTGTGTGTGTGTGTGTGTACGAATGTTTGTTTGTATTGCGCACACACACACAAATCATATTTCCTTTGCATTTTTACGCCATTACCGTTACGTGTTGTCTGTGGTGTGGGTGTGTTTGAGTGTGTATTGGTGTTTGTACGAGTGGGTGTGTGTATTTCTTGCATTTCCATAAATGCAAATCAGTTTGTTTATTCGCAACGCGCTTCTTCGTTCATATTTATTGCAAATAGTTCAAGTTATCAGACTACCAAAAAGAAAAGGAAAGAAAACAAGATAGAAGGTTCTAGTCGAGACAGCTCGATTAGGAAATACCCTGATAATTATATATATGAACATGAATATATTTTTTGATTTATTATTGCTATCGGAAATCGATTTGTATCGATATTCGCAGAATTGGTACACATATCGATACAATTAAATAAACTTAATTAAACGAAAACTTCTATGGCAAATTCGACACATCTCTGGGTCATCTAGTCTTTAAGATCGCCTAGCTTATACAGACTAACTGATGACAGACAGCTGATGCTGATCAAGAATATATATGCCTTATAGAGTCTGAGATGTCATCTTCAAACTAAATCTGAAATGTATAAATCCCTCTGCGAGAGTGTATAACATAAAATAAACTCCAAAGAAAAATTGCTGCATATTTTAAGGTTGCATTTTTGCCACAGGACCTGCCCTTGTGGGCGTGGCAACAGTGCCCGTAAATTGCCTGCCAAGAAATGTTGGAGACTGCACTTTTTGGGGAAGGCAAATTGGGATCAAGTTTCTTTTCTTGGGGCTACTTAATCAACGAGTAATTCGTGAAACTTGAATTTTGTGTTAAATCTCATGGAATTTGCGTAGTTCATTTGGTTGGATTTTGTTGATTTGCATAGTTTTGGAAAGATACTTTTCAAAGTAAATAAATAAATAATGTTGTGAACATTTAATGCTAATTTACTTTCAACTTTCGGAATGCCAATTGCAAATAAAAACACAATTGATTTATATTGTATTCAAATGCTGGGTAAAGTTTTAATTAATTCCCATGTTTAATGCAATAAACTGGAATTCCAGGCAATTATTCCGATAGAAATTTAAATTAAGTTTGTTATTTAATTTGCACTGCAATCAAACTATTCAAACTGATCAAACAAATTTAAAGTACAAATCTGACTTGAGCAACTAATTGCTATGTTGCCCGGAGTGTATGATAAACATATACTTATCGCTCCCATTGGGGGCATGCCACAAGGGGTTACATACAATTCAGCTCACAGTCAGCTATAGAATTACTCGCAGCGTCTATCATTATAAGCAATGTCTTTATATATGTAAAATGCAGGAATAACAACAAGAAGAAGAGCAAACACATACAATCTCACACACTCACTCACTCACACACAGGCAGACTTTCATTAAATCAGAAACCAAAACAAAAATATTGTAAAGCCAACTTGAAAGGCGCACAGGGTGTTCGGCTACAGGGTATTTCAGGGTATTTCCCCCAACTCCAACAACAACAACAACAACAACAAGGAGTAAGTGCAGTAACGCCCAAGTCATTAGAATGCCGTTATTTTGGTCAATTTTATGCAGAAAACTTGGACAAAAAGCAAAATCAAACGCAAAATCAAAAACCGAAACAGAAACCAAATCCGAAACCCAAAAAGCAAAAGCAAAACGAATTTCATTAAATTAGACGTAACGGAAACAAAGTCGTTAAAACTTGGCCCCCAACCAAAAAAAAAATAAACAAAATGGATAACTTAACCAGGACGAATGCGACTGCAGCAAAGGATACTAACGATGCTAAGGACCTTTACCAGAATATGCGTGAAGCAAATGCAATTGCTGGTCACACAGACGAGGAGGACAACGCAGGACACACAAAATGGGCAACGTCATTTTAATAAAAACCCCCGAAAATCCCAACAGACAGACAGTCAGACAGACAGAGAGGGAAACAGTTAAGCAATTTTCATGGGCACATTTAGAAATACCTTTTTGCCACATGTTTTAGAAGAGTGGCGAATTTAGAAGCCAGCCAAAAGCTCTCCCCTTGCAAGCAGTGCATTGTCTGCTTCCCAATCGAGACTCGACTGAAGTGTATGCATCTCTCCCTTTCCCACACACACACACAGAAACTCACTCGCACTCCCCACTTACTCTCTCACTTAGTCTGCCATTTCACGCAATGGCAAATTGCCATTTCAATGTAACCGAAACTGGCGACCAGTGCCAAGCTACAAATTAGTATAATAAAACGTTTCATATAAAATGCGTCACACATACACTTGCAGTTGAGCGGATTTGTTGAGCTGCTGTTTTCGTCGCACTCTTAACATTTCATTTTGAGCTTTAGTTTAAGCTTCGATTTTAGTATATAAGCTTGTGTTTGTCTGCATTTGAGGTGAGTTGTTGTTTTGATTCAACAATGAGCGTGCGCAAGCTCAAGTGCTAGACCATGAATATGCCCCCACCTCCCTACACCCTGCCTTATTTAGATGACACTCAAAATGCCAGTTGAAATTAAATTATCCCCGCAGCGGCGGAGGCAGTCAGCAGACGTCAATGTGCTCAACTTCTTTGAAAATTGTCGCCATATTTTGCAATTAGGAGCGGACACATTCAAGAAATTACAACGCCTAAAGGCGAAACGAGGCGAGACATGGCGAGGGAGGCGAGGGGGAAGTGAGACGAAACGAGATGACAACTACAAAAGCGACCAAAGCAGCGACGCTCCAAATGTATTTTATGGCCTGTTTAAGTGTCTGAGGAAGCAGTGACTGCCGGCAGCGCAGCAGCAGCAACGTTCGCGTCAAATATTGTGCGCTTTTCTTCCACACACACTCATTCGTAATACGCTCGCTTACTTACTCTTAAGGACTCTTACCCACAGCGATGTCCACTCTTTTTGTGTGTGTGTGAGTGAGAGGGAGAGTGAGAGCAGAGAGGGGCATTGTCTGTCTCTGTAAATAGGCTGTTAACTTTTATATCTGCTTAAATTACAGTAACTAAACGAAATGCGAACAATTTTTTCCTTTTGAAGAGCCAGTAGTTTAGTTTAATATGTATTAAGAGAAAATGAAATAGCAAATATACATTTTGTTATTACAATTAGCTATTGGATTAAATGTGCTGTAATAATTGAGTGCATAAATAACGCGGAAAATTTAATCTCTTCAATAAGCCATGCTAATTTGAGCAGCGTCCTCAGATTTCACATGTAAAACATGTCAACGTGTCTCCCCCTCTCTCTCTCTTTCTGCTCAAAGTTCATTTATTTTAATGCATTTTACTAATTACTCACGAAAGCAAGGAGAAGCCATTGAGGCAGCTTAAAGCTCCCACGGTGCAAGTTAAACATTTTTTTTTACTAACTCGACAAATAAGTTTTAGTCGCTCCATTTAAAGTAACCAACTTAATTGGTGTGTGTGTGTGAAGATAAAAGAGAGCTGTCTGTCTGTCTGTTTGTCTGTTTGGGTTTTTTTTCAACCCTCCAGTTTTGGTCAATTTCAATTTGTTTTAGCCGTCGCCAGAAAACAAACAAAGTTTCAAAATCAAAAATACTGCTCAAATTAAAATGCTTGCATTAGAATTGCTTCACTAGAATTTTTATGTGTTTTTCGTTCTTTTTTTATTCCTTCTGTGCAAATTCCAACACACATTTTTGGCTGTCTGCCGCATTTAGATTTAAATTTTGTTGTCTTCTATTAGGGAGATTCAAATTAAATTGCTCATATAAACAACGCAATTTTTATAGTAGCACATTGAATTCTTTTGCGTCGCTTTTAAGTGGCAGTTAAAAGTATTAAAATGGAGTTTAACAGCATATAAATGAAAGAACACATTTTTAATTTTTATCATCTTTAAATTAAATTAGCTGTTGATATTTTAAAAATTCTTTCTTATGGCTCTCTTATCTTTCTTTGAGAATAAATTTGGTCAGACAGAAATATTGTCGCTGGTGCAGGCTTTTCTCTCCACTGGTTTTTATGATTTCTATTATATTGTCATTATTTTATGGTGTTAAATATAATATTTAACAACTCCCTTCTCCAGTAAAACTTGCAGTATTGCGTTCTTGTTCCGTGCGTGATAAAATGAATTTATTGATAATAAAAATTTGATTTTTAGCATAAAAAACTCTTTAAATAAACTGCACATATCTTTGAATATTTTTCATGACACAATTTCCTATATTTTTAACGGTAAAATTCAGGATTTTGTATGTTAGATAAGACCCTTTACTTGGGACACCTAGTTGTTGTGTCAGCTTTAATCAATTTGCTGCCGCATCAAATTATAATGTCATTTGACTATGTACTTAGTGTATATGTATGTGTGTGTATAAAAATATATATATATATATAAATACTGTATGTCTGTATGATGGGCTAATCTCATCAAATTGCGTTGCACAATTTTGTTGTTATCAACAGGCATCGCTGAGCACAGGCCACAGGCATCCCGCCGAGATAACTGGGATGGCTGGGACTACTCCTTACATTACTGTCCATTTTTATGGTCACTGAAATGCGCATTAAACTTCTGCGAGTGTGTGTTTGTGTGTGTGTGTGTGTGTCTTAACTCAGCTCATATTTACGAGTTCTTTTTCTATTTTGTATACCCTGAACTCATTGAAAATGAGTAAGATGGATATGATGAAGTTAGACAAGAGAAAAAAAGCAGTCAAAAAGAAGCATCTCTAACGCCATTAGCGAGGTGTATTCTTGATCAGCATCAATACTCGATTTATATAGTCGATTATAATAGCCAGATACTTCGCATTTAGAATATATGTCAGTTGTCGAATATCGGAATAAATTGATTAACTATATAAATAAAACTGTCTTTTAAAGATAACTTTTCCATTGACTTATAATATACCCACATATAGTTTTCATCTCCGGGAAAAATTAATGTAAGATCAGATACGAAATATATATTCATATTAAACAGACTACACTCACAACTACTATCCCATACTATACATTTAACACCTGAGTCCAGTGTATCTTCTAGTCGAGCACTCTCGACCACAGATATCTAACTTGTTTTTTGTAGTTCCTTGTGCTTGGTCTGATGATGTCAAGCTGCTGATGAAACTTTATGGCAACTTGCTGAATCAGTGCTTTTCCAGAATGCCCCCAACACGATTTGCAATTTCCATTTCCATTCCATTTTCATGCTCATCATCAATTCACGTATCCATGCCGTTTCCTTTCCGTAATTCATGCTTTGCTCACACATCCGATTGCCCAAATACAATAAAAAAAAAACATAATTTTTATCATATACAAATACGCTAAACTAGTTTTATACATACATATGTGACTTGCCAAATGTTGCGGTAATATCCCTAATCAGGCTCATTAAAGACAAAAAAAAAAAAGATTAGAAAAACAGTTGTTTCCATTTGTGTTTTCGCTTTGCTATTTTTATTAAATTATTTACAAAGTGCTTTTAAAATTTTATTTGCCACATGTGTGTGTTGCCAGTTGTGAAATCGTATCATGTTCCATTGTGTGTCCAGTGTGTACTGCGTGTCTCCTGCCACATTTGATGGCAGCAACAGCTGGGGCTAAACAAATTGAGAATTGATTCTTTATAGACCATTAGTTTTGATTATACAATAGTGTTTTGGCTGCACAACATTAAGAAGGGCTGCAGACTGAGCTGACTACAGTCTACGCGGGGGTTTTAAGGCTTGGGGTTGGGGCTGGAGCTATGGATTCAACTTCTGGCCAGACGATGTCCTGGGCCAGGACATTCAATTGAACGCTTCAACGCCTATCGACAATTTTGTGCCAAAAATTATGACCGCTGCCGGCATTGCTATTATATCCACGATATATGGTTTGCCCTGGAATACATTGTATACCCTATCTTCCTTCCTATCTTTCTTACACTCTCCCCCCGTCTCTGTTACTCTCTCTGTTTCTCTCTCTCCCTCTCTCTCTATCTCTCTCTTACCAGCTGAGATGTGTTCATGTACATGATAAATTTGGGTTTATTTATCGGCCTGGTCAGTAGCAAAGCAGATGAGAGCTTTGCCTATTTGTAGTTGGGATCGGATTGGTAGCAGCGTGGCGAGGACTACAGTGGGGATTGAGGTTTGCGTGTGTCTATGTGTGTGTGTGTGTGTGGGTTGTAGCTAATACTGTGGACAGTTCAGTTAGGTTAGGCTGTATACATTTGGGTGCTGTTGCAGCTGCCAGTTGCTGCTGCTGTTGCTGTTGCTGCTGCCTGTTCGCATCGGCTTAAAGTTTCAAGTCTCTATACAAATGGAAAATACACACACACACACACACACAGACCCATACATACATATGGAAAAGTGCTGCAATTTTCATGAGCATTACTGGAAAAACTTATAAGCCGAAAGCAGAGTAAAAATATCATTTACTCTGCTGAAATAGCAAATGAAAATAAAGTATGCAACACTGAGTGCAAACAAATTGGAAATAATACCTTTAGCCAGGAGTTAAATTAAGTGAATATTCAACAAAATCATAACAATAAATAAACATGCAATAAATTTGCTTTTCTCATAAATAAAAATTATGAATTTAGGGAATTTACTTCAAAATACATAGAGCCTATTAAGTTATAGCTTTTTAAAGATTTAACTATAAATTATTTAATACAAATAAATATGCAATATTAGAAATAAAGTAGAGTCTTAACATTAAAAGTAGAAAATCATGAAACAAACTAATCTATCAAATTAAAAAAATGGGTACTTATGTTTCATTTTATAAATAGTTTGTTGATGCTGATCAACAGTCTATATACCATATGGAGTAGGAGTGACTTGCTTCTACCTGTCAAATACTCATCCACAACGTTAAACACATTTTACCCACTTTCAATAGGCAGACAAATTTATTCCGGTTTGCTAGTAAGCGCACAAATTGAAATATTTAATAATATTACTACGAATAACGCGGAAATAACTACTTTATTTATTATTATGCATCAGCAACTACAAATTTGCCACAGTTGAACTTCTAAATATTGAACGTGTCTATAGTTAAATATTCACAACAACTTTCTGGAACTCGAAACGAACAAATCGAAACTATCCTTCATATTTTGAGCTAATTGCTAAATCTATGCAGAGATCCCTAGAGAATTGTTACGCTCATTTGAATTATACTTACTTTAATCATATAGTTAAGACGAATGAGTTTAAAATTATACTCTATATTGAATCCTTAAAGTTCACTCAAGCGATGCTGTACTGTGTACACTTTTATTTCACTACGACAATAATAATAATATATAATAATACCTAATAATGCCAATATTAAGCAGAAATTGTTGCGATATTAGTGCGCCTCATTTGGTCGAGTTGATTTTCATTTGTTTGCACAATTTAAATGCACACATTCAAACAGCATCCGGGACAGCCAGGACACGAATGGTGAGCGGGGGGATAAGTGGGGAAGGAATTGGCAAAAACAAAAAAAAAACAAACACAAAACCGAACAACACATATAAATTGTCAATAACAATTTGTAAAATTGTTTTACAACCAAATGTGAAAACAAAAGCACAAAAAGCAACAGACACACACACACAGAGAGAGAGAGAGATAGAGAGAGAGAGAGAGAGAGAAAGAGATGGGGCATTTATTTGATTATCCTGTATTTCGCATTGCAATGTTGACAGTTGCAATGGCAAACTGGGCAATCGGTTAGCGGGGATGCATTGGGACAACTAGCATTGGACTATAAACAATATCTCATTTCAGTTTAATGATGCTCCAGCACAAATGTAGAGCAAGGGGAGGGTGAAGAGCAGACCAACACAAAGCGCATAATTAATTTGAAGAGAGAGACAGAGTAGGGAAGGGTGGGTGTCATTACATCCTGCACTCATTAAAATGGCTAAAAGGGTATAAAGCAGCAGTGCAAAAGTATGCAGCAGACAGACCACATAAAAAATATATATTCTTGATCAGCCGGGACGATTTAGCCATGTCTGTCTGTATGTCAGATGCAATATAAGAGCTACACACTTTAAATTTGGAGTATAAGTTGTCCTATATCGAAAACAAATCAAGTTTATTGAATTTTACATATAACTTTGAACAATCCTCAAGTATTGATGCCTTAGATATAGTATATTTATATAGCCATATATAAAAGGTAATTAGGTAAAGACTTGGTTGCAGGTTATCTCCTAGTCGAGCACACTCGACTCTCACTTGCCTACTTGTTTTTCTGGTTGGTTGGCGTAGCTGGGATTAGGTTTTTGGGTTTTGGTTTACCTGCGTTGGTCAACAACAGTCGCAGCGGAATTCAAATGACAAAATCCATTGAATCATCCAGCAGAATGTAGGCACAGCTGTGGCGCCTCCAAACGGTGGCAGCTACACATCCAAAATCCAATATGCCATGAAATGAAATACACATTTACATATGTTGTTTTTTTTTTGAGTTCGTATTAACTTTGTTAGTAGTTATTTAGTATTTATTTGTAGCGTTACTTTTGATGTACGTTTTTCCGCATAATTTATCAATTTAGTTTTCATTGATTGCTTAAATCTGAATGTTTTTTTTTTTAAATGTAATTTCCCATTTAATGACAGCGAAATTTACTGATGGAAATATATATTTCAGTTTAGCTACAGGCAACTAAAACTAGTTCGTCAGTTAATTACAATTAAATGCTTTAATTACACAATTTTAATGTATATTAATATATATTTATGTATAAATATTTATGTTTTTGTTTTTTTTTTTGTCGGTTGGGGATTAGTATTTATTTATGATATTTTACATTTAACAGCCTTATTATTAGCATTTATGTCGCTTATCTGGGGGATTATTACACATTGCACCTTTAGCTAATGAATCTGTCATGTATATTATATTTTAAGTGCTGATGCTGCTGGATTTTAAATACAATTCTACATTATTTATTTCGCTTAGGTGAGTTTCTATTTTGTAATTTTTCGTTAGGGTTTGCTATTCATTGTTTTGGTTTTTTTTTGTTGGTTTTTTCAGATTTCGTACTAAAAATTACATAAATCTTTACTTAGTTTAACTACGTCGGTGCTATTTGGTTTTTTGTTTTTCTGTGTGTGTTTGCATGTTTATATGTATTTTTATTTATTTAGTTATTACTTTTTTGTTTAGCTTTTTAGTTTGAATGTCATATTCCATATGCTTTATAATGTTGAATTCTATTTACAAGCCAATATGTATATATAATCATAGAATGCGTTTTCTTTACACACACAAACACACTCACCTTTCGTTGTTGTTGGGCTGGGTTGGATTTCTCTCAGTGTAGAACTTGCAATACGGGTATCTAGTTTAGACTTTTAGGGCTACAGCTACTTGAGGGTTTCGTGGGGCTAAATATAAAAATTCAGCTGAGTCTTTTGCTTGGAATTTTAGCTCTATCTCTAGCTGGTACAAAGGTAAGATTGAAAATACCTCGAATCTCATACAATAACATATGATGTAAAAAAAAAGCGCTTCTAAAACAGGGCTTTTTAAGTTATACAGAAGTAATTCGAGAACACTTATTCTGCCGGCCGAAATCCGGCGTATTTATGACAGTTTATTTCCTAAGAGTCGTCTAAGCCAACCCAAACCGATATTAAAACACTGACCCAACTTAACATGAATCTGTAGAATAATGTGCTTAACATTTGCGGCTCTGTTAAAGTCACTGTTAATGTCTTATTAGTTATTATTGGGAATAGTTCTGCAGGCATGAAATGCTTATGAAAGGTTTGATGTCTTCCTCTTTTCCAACTTATTTACTTGGAAATTGTTTTTTATTTATATTTCCTTTCATCTGTTAGGCCAAAATGAGTTTGAGTTTTAAGTCTGAGTTTCATAAACTTTACTATAAGCTACTTTTCAGCGATTTTATCTAATAACTTGCAACTTTGCAGCAGATGCTATGTTTGTTTAGCCCACTTTTCCCACAACTCTGTCAATCCTAGCCCTCTTTTTAAGTATGTAAGTCAAACTAAGCAACTATTTAGTTAGTTCCCTTCTCCCATTTTCTATATATGCAGTTCACAACTTTTTTGGTTTTGCACTTAAGTCTAATGAGCAAAAACACAACACACACAGGAGGGTGAAGAGAGGGGGTGTCTAAAGGGTTGCTACAGACCCCCTAATCCCCCCCGTAAAACCCTCATGTATATATATATATATAGATATAGATATAAAATGCTCTACACATTGGCGCTGGCACCGAAACTACTCAGGAATTTGCTATCAGCTGCTAGGCTGCTCGAGCTATGGGCGGGATTAATCAGTAGTGGGGCTAGCTGCTTGTTGTCACCTGTACCAGCATGGAATTGTTGCTGCTGCTGCTGCTGTTGCTTGAAGTTCTGATAGGCATCAGAGCTGACGGCTGACCAGGTGCCATCCTTGGCCTTGACATACAAATGCTGTTTGCTCGGCTGTTTGCTGCCAAAATGATGATAGTCGCTCGCTCCAGCAATTGATGCACTGGAAGAAGCCCAATCGTTCAGCAGCTGGTTCGTTGAATTGCATAGCGCCGTAAAGTCGGCATCCAAATTATCCGCACAACCACCAACACCACCAACACCACCACCACCACCATCACCAATGGATGCCGATGTTCCACCAGCACCACCACCACCAGTGAGAAAATCTAAATTGCCATTGTTCGGATGCTGCTGTTGCTGCCGGGAATTGCTTGACTTAGTGCCCAATATGTTGTTCTCGCTCTTGAAGAGCGTCTTGGGCTGTCGCTGGCGTCGCAAGGTGCCCGCCCCACCACCGCTGGCCATTTGGGCCGCCAGTGTGGTGTTCGCATAGGCGCCCAGGCCCTGTTTCAATGCATTGCTCGCTAGCAGCAATTGTTGCTGCTGATTGAAGGGATTTGTGCGTTCCTTGGTTGGCTTACTGTTGCTGCTGGACGACAATAGCAGGAGCGTATCGTTCTTATTGCTCAGATTCTGTAAATGCTCCATTTTGTTCTCGGTGATGTTGATCTTTTTCAGTTTGGCCGGCGAACCACTCAAAATGGCCGTTGAGGCTGTCGATATGGTCATCGGATTTGGGCTGGAATTTGGCTCCAGGCAGCCATAATGTGCACTTGCTGGCGCCGAATACATGCCGCTCGATTGATAATCGCTATTTTGGCTATTGCCAATCAATGTGCCATTGTTGTTGTTGTTGTTGTTGGTGTTGGTGTTGCCACCACCAGCTGCATTTGCAGTTGCAGCAATTGCAGCAGTTGCTGCTGTTGTCGTTGGCTTTGTGCCATAACGATTCTGGTAGAGCTTCACATTGGCGACCACATTTGTTGTGGCATAGGCGCCGCAGCTATCGTACAATGATGATGATGAGGCAGCTGCACCGGAAGTTTGTGCAGCATTGTTGTGCGGACTTTTGAATGTTGAACATGCAACTTCCGCATAGTCCGGCATATTCAGTGGCGATAGTCTGCAAGAGAGAGGGAGTGATTTGGGTTTGGGTTATTAACTCACTGGGCTTTTAAAAACGTATGTCTGGACGCACAAATGCATTACGCCCATAAATCAATCGTAGGAAATTGCTTTTGTTAGTCGCATAAATGGAAAAATGTGGGTGAAGGGATGCAGCGGTGCAGCGGTGCAGGAAGTGTGGTGAGAGTGTGTTTTTCGAATCTCCAAAACGGAAATTTGTTTGCTGCAGCTCATTAAAAATTGTTGTTGGTTAGCCTGGATAACGAGTTGACGCTGAGCTCTTGCCTACCCTTGCCCATGTAAGGGCGGGGGGGGAGGGGGTAGGGTGTAGATTTTGCCAATACATTTTGCCAATTAGCTGGGCGTGTCATGCATTTCAACTTCCTAATTAGTCGGCGAATATACAACAAAATACTCAAATCGCTGGGCAAACTTTAGCAAAGCGCGCAAATACTGCCCCCCCGGCATTCGCCCCCACCCCCCGGCACCCCCTCCAGACAAACAAAAAACAAAACTGTATGCAAAAAGAAACTTTTTTATTGCTGAAATTTTTTGGGCACTAATTAGCTAATGAGATAATGCTTATCTATCGCACTTTACCAATGAATTTTACCAGTATTTTTTTTTTCTCTCACTATCCAAAATAACTGAAATGGAAGTTTTGGCTTGGAGTTGCGTTAGATGTAAAGAGGAAACCGATAAGCGATAATTTGTGCTTTATGCTGGAAACTAACTGTTGAAATGCATATAGCAAAGTTAAGCTTAAAGCAAGCATAAATTACGTAGTGCCATAAGTTGGCAAGAGCTTAAAAAGAGAGGTAAAAAAAAACCAACACAAAAAACTATGAAACTGAGATATAGATAGCTAAGAATTGGCTACATGTTACTTTACTTTTAGAGATATCCAAGTTATAGCTATACATTACTTTATTCTCAGATAGATTGATTGAAAATGAGTGTTAACTTTAAGGTCTTACTTTCAGGCAATTTCTCTTGTGTATAATCAAAGACTTTAGAGATCTAGTTATATAGGATTGAAGGCGTCATCTTCAAGATCCGACAAAGTAATAAGTACTTTCTCTAAGATTATAATTAGCAGCAGATCTTTTCTACAAAATAGTTAATATGCATCATATTCTGCCATTTGTCAGACAGTCGACTCCAGACATAATTCCTATGGCTAAACAGCATTACCTGGATCTCTGCTTAAGGACGCCTGAAATTATGCAGCGGAATTTGAAATTTTCCAGCAATTAGACGTGACGACGACAAGGGAATCCAAGTGCCCGAATCCACGTGCCTGTCGAACAACTCCCACCCAACGTCAACTCTTCGCCAACCCCCTCGCATTCACCCCTCTTGCAAGCGTAGAGCTGCCAAGGCATTTGCATATGCTAAATCCTTAAGGCTTGGACTTGAATGTGGATGTGACTGGGACTGGGACTGGAACTGGGACGGGAACTGAGATCTGGGAGGTGGCGGCTTCGGCTTCCCTCGGGGCTATCAATTTTTAATTGTTAATTTAGCGGTGAAAATTACGTTCTCATGCTAATAAACCAAATACGTTGGGTGACGGGGGGAGGGTGCGAGATGGGCGATGGGGTATGGGGTATGGGGTATTTATAATATGCAGTACAAGATGTTGTACGCTAGGTTGAAAATCAGACAACTCGAAAAGAAATTAAATATTTTAATTGGAAATTCAAAGACGGCGTCGCAAGCGTGCCAAGTGCCACAACAAGGTGGCGGGTGTGTGACGTGTGTGTGTGTGTGTGTGTGGTGTCTGTGCTTTTTTACGACTTTACAACATTGTTAAAATGCACAACAACAAGAAAAGCAACAGCGCAGAAAAGTTGCTCAAAAGTACACAACGGAAAAATTGAAACGGAAATAATGAAAATCGCGTAACGGAAGTGGCAACAGCATTAGAAAAATGTGCAGGAGAAGCGGCAGAAGGGATGAACATGGGGGGGGGTGGGCACGCCAATAGGAAGTGCACGAATTGTAGTGTCGTAAAGGGGGAGGGGGCGTGGTGGGGACATGCTGAATGGAGTCGGGCAGATATCTACCACAGTTGTTGTCGCTGCTGGAAAAGAGCACAAGCAAAAAAAGGAAAACAAACTCAAAAACAAATAAATGCGTAAAATGCCGCAAATAAATACGCACAAAAGACAGGGTGGGCAGGGGAGGGGAGGGTGGTGTGCTGTGGTGCAGCGGGGCGTGGCGGTGGTAGTAAAACAGAGAAAAAGAGAAAGAAATAAAAAAAAAAACAAAGAACAGCAATATGTCGCCAGCAGTTGCGTCTTTTTATTGCGCCTTGTTTGCTTTTCAGTTATTGTTGCCACAACGCTACATTAAGCTTTAAAGAAAACTTTTGAGCAAACAACCCAAAAAAAAAAAAATAAAAACAATGGAAAGAAGAAGAAAAATGTACACAAGCATTAGGAAACAAAACAAGAAAAACAAAAACACGGCACAAAATTGTGTTAAGTAAGAAGTAACAGCTAAGATGGAGTATGGGGTACTTGGATGAAATTGGATTAAAGCGATGTGGATTCAAGGAGCGGGCCAAAACAAGTGTGAAACTAAACTAAATTCTATAAGAATGTTACAAGAAATGCTGTAACAAATAAACGAAGACAAACCAGCAGCTGAGAAAAATATCTAACTAAGAGATACAACTCGATATTTCAATTTGAGAACAATTTCTTAGTTGCTGACTGCAGTTCAGAGTCAATATAATATTACCGTTTTTAATGATAATCATTAAGATATGGCCACAATTCCTGATACTATTATTTCTTGTCCATCTTGTCAATATATACTCTGGAGTCAAAATGGGGTACATTCTCTACTCTCTATAACGACCTATATCTGTCTTTATAAATTGGGTATATTCATATATTTACTAGTTACAATTTATCGTGGATTCCTATTACATTTTAAATATTATATCTCATCTATCTTTCCTATATATTGAAATGTTGTTCATTTTAAGGAACTTACTTAATTCGAAATCATTTATTAAGTTTATAATGCCTGATGCTTGCCACACATATTCACGTCACAAGAGCCACCAAATAAATTGCATTAAGCACACTCGAAAAAAAAAGGGGGAGGGAGAACAGAAGGCTCCCAAAATCTCGAAATAAAGGCAAAGCAAACAGACAAATATTTAAAAATATGAAATTCATGCTCGTATATGGAAATGAATTAAAGAGCTCCAACATAAATGGCCGCACTTTTAACGACAGCGATGGCGGCGGAGTGCTGATGGGCGAGCAGTAAAGCTCCGGTAAGGTCGGTACAGCTCGTACAACCCCCACAGCTATAAAAGAAAAAAAAAAACAAAAATAGAAAGAAAACAAGAATGGGCAGCAGTACCAGGCACTGGCAAACGCTATGGCCCAAAGTAAAACCCGTTCAAGTGTAACAATTTAATGGCAGTTGCTGTTGTTGTTGTTGTTGTTGGTGTTGTTATTTTGGATTGTGGGGTTGCGTTGTGGGGGTTGGGGCTTGGGGGTGGTGGGTTCGGGTAACTTATTGAAGTGGATGCGACTGCAGCTCCGCAATTTTTATGAGCGAATCGTAAATAGTGCGGCCTGGCACTCGCTATTTTCTTTACACCCACAACCAAATCCCCCCACACCACTGATGGTAAAACATTTAAGCATTTTAGCGTGGTTATTTGGGACTGCTCTCGACATTTTTCGTAATTAAACAGGCAGCGAACCGTAGACAGGATATTAAGGCAACTTCCTGTGCGCACACTGTTGATAAACCAAACCAAACCAAACCCAACCCAACCCAACCGAATCCAATCCAATGCAATGCAATCCAACCCTTCTACCCAAAAGCTTCAAATCATGCTCACCTCTCATAATCAGGCAGCGGCTGTTGTGTGTTTGATTGTCCTTGTTGATGTCTTCGCCTCTGTTCCTGTCCCTGTCCCTGTCCCTGTCCACGTTGTCCCTGCGGAGCTGTGGCCTGTGCATAGCCCGGAAGTTGTTCCTTTGTTGTACATGAGCCAGCGGCCTGTCGCCAAACACCGCCACTCGGATCAATCCATAGCCCATTCGAGTTGGAAATGCCCGCGTTGCCAGCAGCATTGTTGCCAATACAAGCTCCGACTCCACCTCCACTGCCACCATTCATTGGCAACGTTGGAAACTTTCGCACGGTGCCGATTGCGTGATTGCCTGAAATAAAGCGAATGAGCGAACGAATGAATGAATATATCGAATAAATACACATGAAGATAGCCCAACTTGGTCTGACGATTTACAGCAGGTAGCAAGCAAGTTGTTGGTCGTCAGCCTCGTTAGCAGTGCCAATTACAACACGGCTAAAAGCGTCGACCCGTTCCCCAAAAAAAAAACACGAACAAGAAGAACGCGAAAAAAAAGGGCAACGTGCAAATAATAAAAGACGGAAATAACATTTTATATTCAATTGGCAAGCCAAGCAAGTTGTTCCCCTTCCACTCGCTCTACTTTTTGCCTTTTTAGAGTTTTACTAGACAATTGATGTGATTTTCACGTGCGCATTTGTCGTTTCAACAGACACAACCCCCGCCCCACTACTTTCCCGCGCTCCCTACTTCTGCTTATCTTTTATCGCTGGTTTAACCTTCGAGCTTTGCTTTCGACTCCACAAGATTATAACCCTAGGTACGGCTTCGGATTCGGAGTTGCCTCGCTAATGCTATGAGTGCGTGTTGTGTAGTTTTCTGTGGCTAACAAAACGGCAGCCTAATTGAGACCAGCCATAAACGAGCGCTCATAAATCATAGATTATATGACCTTTACGGCTGCTACTTGGCCAAGCTTGTCGCTCACACAAAATTATCTTATCAAACACACACAAGTTTCGACATTTTTTTCTGGTGTTCTCTCTCTCTCTCTCTCTCTATGTGTGTGTGTGTGTGTATGTGTGTGTTTGGGACAGGCAAATGGAGCCATTCAATCTGGGAATCCATTTATTAAAACTGTGACTTTATTCTTCCTATTTGTGTATGGCGGCTTGTTAAAAGTTTCGAGATGAAAACATGGCTTGCTTAAAGGCTTAAAAGCTTGCATATTTTGAACGATTTATTATAATTTTTTTTATATTTGTAGTGCAATCAATCATAATAATAGTTATATCCAACATGATATTTAAATTCTATTCTTTCTTTAATAAATGTAAATCTGTAAGCGACTTAAAAGGTCTCCGTTCGTAATTATGCAAATAAATAGAAAATCCTCCGCTCAATTGGCATTTAAAATTATACACAAATATAATTTCCCGGAGCTTTGGGTTCATCGAGTGCAAATGAGTAAAAGATTTAAAAGCTAATCCCCCAAATTGCGCCATAAGATCCACAATGCCTGTAAGCTGTGACGATTTTCCAATGTTCAATAGAGCAAACACCTCATAAATTTCAAATGCCAAGCAATTACCGTCCAGCTAAAACCCAGACACACACACACACACACACACACACACAAAAAAGCTGCTCCTTAAATCTAGACGAACTAAGCTGCTGCCACCAAAACTTAATCTACAACAAAAAAAGTAAAATAAATAGAAAAAAGAAAAAACGAAAACGAAAAGAATAGAATAGAAATGTAGGCTGTCTGTTTGGGGGTGAGGGGAGTGTGATGTTTAATGGAGGATTGTATAACCGTACTCACCATGTAAACTGCCCAGCGAGGTCTGCTTGATAAATTGATAGCGCTTGAATAGAACCAATGCGCCCAATAGAAACACAATTATGGCAATGATGGAGCCCAGCAGGACGATAAACCAGGTCTGCGTTAAAAAGTCATCGGCAATATCACGACTGATGGGATAGCTGTGCACAATAGAGAATAGAAACAGCATGGAAGAGAGGCAGAGAAGAGAAGAAGAAAGAAAACGGAATGAGCACATTGATACTGGGCCAGGAAGTACGTGCCTTGGCGAGGCTTAGTTTAATGGTCACATAGTAGTCCGACATTGTAGTCCATTCACGCTTCATTCCCATGCCCCATGCCCCATGCCCCACGCCCCACGCCCACTGCCCATTTCCTCATTCTCAAAACGCCCATTGTCGTTTGCTGTTAATGGATTGATGTGACTGTGGCTGCAAGAACTCCAACTCCAACTCCAACGACAGCTTCAGCTGTTGTCCTTTTGTTCCAAAACACGGCTGGCAGTCAAATGAGCTCGACGCACACACACAGACACTGGCACAGACAGAGGCACTGGCACAGGCACAGGCACAGACACAGAGGCACAGACACAATAAACTGTACCCATTTCCATTTCCACACCGCCCACTCACCGCGTGTAGCCGGTGTCCAGTGATTGGGTGCGCGCATCGATGCGCAACACGGCCGGCTTGCTGTAGGGACCAACGCCAACGCGTGTGGCAGCCGCCACAGCAATGTAGTAGGTGACGCCAGTGGTGAGGTTCGCCAGCAGCAGCGTCGGTGTCGCCGCATCAATGGTCATATTTTTGAATATACGCGTCGTATTGTGCACATCCAGCCCCTTGACGACCACATTGTAGCTGGTGAGGATGCCTGCGAACGACCAGAGGACAGATCGAGAGACAAATGAAATTAAATGTTAACAAGGGGCACATGGCAAATAGTAACTTATTCGCTTAACCGAATACTTAAATGCCCTTGCATACAAAATTGCGACATGGTTGGATGATTTCCTCATTTTCTTTTTACCCAAATAGCCAAACGCATTAAGATTAATGATTAGCTTAAGCTGAACTAAAGGAGATGTATATCGTTGTTATACTGTGGACTTGGACTTCAACTTGAAGCAATGTTTATTTTTATATCATTTACATTTTTTGATTTTACTGCTACTACTACTACTTTATACCCAGTAACTAAGACAGATTGAAGGAAGCATCTCCGATCCCATAATTATATATACCATTCTTGTTCTTGCTAAAATTGCAGTGTTTTAGTTAGTTGTCGCAACTTGGCTTTAATGATTTGTGTGTTGAAAAACGATTTTGTGCATCGATAAGACGACCATTGAATGAAAAACAATTTAGCCCGATTACTGTGGATTGGTATCGATAAATGTTGGAAAATGTGATTTTGATTTTAATCAGATGGAGAAATCCTTTTTGGTCTCTTTTTTAACAGAAGAAGAAAACTCAGAAGTGGCTTGAGAAGCATTTGTAGACAGCATGATATTTGCGATAATTTAGCCCTCCACATATCAATATTGATATAATAAATTAATTTTAAATTGCTGACTATTTAAAAAAATAAGTATTCGTAACTAAAAACATTCTTAAACTAGAATTATCATATTAAATGAATTTAATGCCTTGCAAAAAACAAACATGATTTTTAATACTCTATTTCAATATATTTATCAAATATAATGTTCGAAATTGGTTGACCTAAAAAAAAACCAACTCAATTTGCTGAAGCATAGCCAAATTAACAATAAAAAATAGGATTTAGCTTGATCTGAAATGTGTTGTGTTCTGTTACAAATGAGGTTTGTTAGTTGCTATGCCTCACTGTAGGACGCCTATTATATAAAGGTTGGAAATAGGGATTTCCTTAATACATACCGTTGCGGGTGCGATTCGGATGTGGGGGAAGCCATTTCAGGAAGACAGAGGTGCGATTGAATTGGATGGCCTCCATGCCAAACGGTGGCGCCTCCGGCGCTGTTTGTTTTGCAAACAACGAGCCAAAGAGAATGAGAGAAAAGCAAAGCAAAACAAATGAGTGGGGGATTAGTGCGAGTAAAGACCACATGGAATTCAGCAGATTAGTCAAATGGTAGCCGTAACTGGACAGCAGAAAGCATAAGCATTATGGGCGAGGGTCCTTACCATCTTCCAGAGTGCGGGCATATCGAGTATTCGAGGGTTTGCCTACCACGCTCTTGTAAAATGGCACAAGAAAAAACTCATACGTAGACGCCTTGGCCAAGCCGGGTACGGTGCACGAGCTGAGCCCCTGGCCCTTGTTGAGCAGCGTTAACATCTTGTATTCAGCTGACCGCAGCTCCCTCGCATACAAATAGAATCCTTCGATATACTGGCCACTATCGATGTCCCACGCCAATCGAACAGTTGTCGAATCGCTGGCATTTGCCTCGAGCAGCTCCACAATATCATTCGATTGTAACAGTGTCTCCACATCGCTGAGCAACAGCTGTGAGCTGACCGAGCCACCCGATGAGGCATCACTACCATCGCGCACCCCCACCAGCTTCCCAGCCGTAATTGGCTCCGAGATGGGTGATGGTGGCGAGAAGCCCAAAGCATTCTCGGCACGCACAATGAACATGTAAGCGGCACCGGACGCCAAGCTATCCACGGTGACAATCGGCTCGCTAAGTCTGCTGGCTATCGGTATCCAGGTCTTGCTCTTGTTCGTGCAATACATCTCCACGCTGTAGCCGTGAAAGGGCGATGAGCCCAACTTGTCGCTGGTGGGCCACACAATTGTCATTGCGGCTGCAGTGGCATTCAGCACTGTCGGCTGCCCCGGCGCCGTGGGGCATTTACTTTGCTCCGGTGCACGATAGAACTTGATGTTTGGATTCGTTGGCAGCTCAATGCGCAGGAAACCACTCCATGTGGACTTGCCAGCCCTCGAGCTGGCCACACACGTGTACAGGCCCTGATCCTGTTGACGATCCAAATCGGAGATTATTAAATCACCAGCAGCCGTTATATTCAGCTTGGCACTGGGATGCACGGGTATGCCATCGCGATACCATGATATGGTTGGATTGGGCAAGCCAATTGCCTTGCATTGCAGCGTTGCCAGCGATTTGATGGGAAGCGTTTGATTCACCGGTCCCGCAATGATAATGGGCGGTGGTCGATCCTCTTGGGAGTCGAGGATGAGCTGCACCCGTGACGTTATGCTGGCCACCTCGTTCATTGCATTGCACACAATCACCAGGTCCTTGTCGGTGCGCTGAAAGCGTGTCAATGTCAATATCGAATGTCCCTCCTCCGTGTTCAGGCTGTGAAAGCGATCCAGGGGCGGTGCACCCGGAAAGATCAGCGTGCTGTTGTTCTTGATTGTCCAGAATATGGTGGGCTTAGGATTGCCCGAGGCGCGACACTCGAACGATGTGTCTGCGCCCAGTTCAACGGATTTGCTGGCGGGACGTTGGATGAATTTCGGGGGCGCTACAGTGTGCGAATATATGTGTGTGTTGATGTGTGTGTGTGTGTGTGTGTGAAGGTGTGTAGGGATAAACTAATTAGCTACATGTGCTTGACTAGCGCTAAATATTTGTGTGGCTCAATGACAGCCTAAAATAGACGCTTGACCATTCAATTAATCTGTGATCCGAGAAGAGTTGACAATACTTTTAGCATCGAAATATATTGTTGTTATAAATATAATATTATGTTTTAATACAACATCATCAAACTCGAGAAATTTAAAATATTTTGTTAAAATTTTGATACCATTGACACCGAATGGAAATACAATAATTTTATTCAGACAGAATTTTATTGCTAATTTAATGATTTCTTATAGCTTTTACTTTAATATGAAGAAAAACAATTTTTAGAAATTTAAAGGGTTTAAGATTTAAACTTTCATTAGGCATTTAAGACCAGTATACCTATAACTTTAGAGTGTTATAAGATGCCCATTAGTAGAACAGAACAGATGACACTGACTCACAAAATACTCTCTCTCCTCACTGATTAAGGCCATGTTCAGTTGTCACTTTAAGCACGTTGCAATATCATTGAGTGTTCACTTACCGAACACAGTCAGAGTGCCCATCGCAGTGATGGCACCCACCACATTGTCCGCCTCGCAGCTGTATTCGCCCTCATCGGCAATCGTGACGCGTTCCAGCCGCAAACTGCGATCCTCCAGCACGCTGACACGGTCTGCAATAAGTTAACACACACACACACATACACAGGATATCAAATTATGTCAATTGTCTAAGCGAGTGAGATTGATTGGTGGCTTACCTAGCGGCATATTGCCACCGGAGGCAGTACGCAGCCAGAGGACATCCGGCATGGGATCGCCGCCGACGCGGCAGGGGAACGTAACGGAGGCGCCCTCCAATACCGTTTGATCATGTGGTCCGCGTATGATGTACGGCTTAACTGCAATAAACATAATGAAACGCTAAGCGTTAGCATTTAGGTGCACATAAAGCAATCCACACACACACACACACACACACACACAGTGAAAAGCAACCCAAGTCACATTCCAGCAAATTGAACATGACACATTGATTTGAGGTGAGGCGAGGCCTGATGTGGGTGTCTAGAGTGAGGAGGGTCCACTGTCTCTCTTTCACTTACCGTGTACTTTGAGCGTGGCTAGGGATGATTCACGGACACCAACTGGATTCTTGGCAATGCACTGGTATTGACCCTCGTCACTCTGACGTGCATCCTGTATGGCCAAATTGCCGCCATCCACGATGCGTACACGCTTCGTGCCATCCAAATCCAATTTGAGGCCACCCTTCTTCCAGGCGACCGTCGGTTCCGGGATGCCGCGCGGTGCCGCACACTCCAGCAGCGCTGTGTCGCCCTGTGCTATGCGTGTATTCTGCGGCTCCAGGCGAAACTCATCGCGAAGCACTGCAAAATGTGGCAAAGAGAAGTAAAAAAAAACTCAGCGAGAGCTTTAGCAATTGTCTGTGTGTGTGTGTGTTTATCCGTGTATTTGTGTGTGTATGTGTGTGATGGCCTCTGTCCAGTTGATTCCACGTTGGTGGTTATAAATTATCTTGGTTTTGCATGATAAATGCCAGTCCTTGTCCTGCCTTAACCTGCGGCTATATGCCACTCTTTGTGTGTGTGTGTGTGTGTGTGTGTGTGTGTAGGTGTGTTGCTGTGGGTGTTTGCGGCCTGACAGCAAAGATAAATCGTTGGTAAATGGCATAAATGTGATTTTCATGCGCCATACACACGCACACACACACACACACACACATACCTTTAAGCACTCTCGCACAGCCACAGCAATTTATTTGTAAAAAAAAATTAAGTAAGTCTGGCAACGTCAACTTAATTTAATTATATCAAATATAATGCATCGACTGTATGTTCTGATTTTTTGGCAGAGCAACACTTAAATTAAAGCCTTGGCTCCTCTTTCGCAATAATTAATTTTAGCCAAAAAATCGATAGTATCATCGATAAGCTGCAAGAGCGATTGTTAAGTCAACAATTGGGAAAACCCCACAGCTAATAGCAAATTAATTATAGATTTAACACTGACAACTACAAATTACTCTGATTACATTCCTATAAATTATCCGCAATGACCCGCAAACTTGTGTGTTTAATAATTTATTTCATATGCATTTCATTCAAGTGATTGCAGATTGGAATTCTCCCTCAGTTTTACAAATTATTATTTAATTTTTTAGTAGTGTTCTTGAAGCATTTTCGCCAATTTCCTAGCGGAGTCGCCTGGCTTCCCGCTCCGATTCCAGCAGGGTCAGAATGTCACCCTCACGCACCGGTCCCTTCACATTGCGTATGATCTGACGATTCTGCTCGCCGAGAAATTCCACCCTGACTTGGGTACACTGTCCCTGCGAGCCGGTGCGTCCGAGCACTTTCAAGACACGAGCCCAAACAATTGGTTTATCCATTCTAAATTCTCAGTTCCTTTTTCGATGCAGTCGGAGCACTTATGAAACAACTTCTTTTCGCTTTGGCAGTCGGCGACAAGAAGAAAAAAAAAAGTTTCATCGAATCGATTGCAAATGTCAAATTGACAATAAAAATGATCAATTATGATGGCCTGTCATAGTGCATAGTTGCACTGCAAATATCGATAGTTCTGACTAGTATTATTTTATGTGGTAAAAAACATTGCTTCTGAAAAGTCATTCAGCGTTGAGCATTTAAGATCCGACATAGCTAAATATCGGATTTTTTTTGTAATTTTTTAATTTTCAAAAAATGCAAATTTTCGATAATCAATTCCTATTCATATTTGTTCGTTTATGGAATACATATGTTTCGTATATGCCTTCCGATTTAATAGTATCGAGTAGTTCTTCTTCGACTGATCAGTTAATCGCACTGGAATAGAGAGACTTGCATTTAAAACTTTAACCAAAAACGGATTTCTAAAGAAATTCTTAACCCTGGCGCATAGTAAATCATTCCATTATCAACATTTTGCATTTGCCAACCGCAGATTTAAGGCACTAACTCTGCTGTCTGCATTTATTTTGCATCGCATTTTCTTCTTTCTCCTTTTTTCTACATTCTGCTTGTGATTCTTCTTCTACTCGTCCATCTTTTTGCATATCTCGTGCACTTTGCTTGGCATCTCCCTTTTTGCAGATGGTGGTCAAATTGCAAACCTGTAATTTGCACACCTTCCACCCAGCTGCTAGACCGATTTTCACACACACACACACATATATATTTATATAGATATATATATACACATATACACACACAGCGCGTGGGAGTAGTATAATAAATCAAGTAACTTTCAAGCACTTGAAAAGCATCGCAAAATAGTTTTTTTTTTTGTTGTACTTTCTGCTGCTGCTGCTGCTGCTGTCCTGAAAAGCGAGCTTTGTGCATTCAACTTGGACGCATTCAGCGTATACAAAATATATAACGTATAAATCCAGAATGCGGCAGCTGCTTTTACGTAAATTAAATTTCACTTTTTTTTTATTTTATTTTATTTTAGGGAATTCTTAGTTTTTATTTTATTTTAATCTGCAAAGTGAATAAGCACATTTACTTTTGCTTTAGTTTAAAATCTTTCCCAAAGAAAGAGAAGAAAAACTCTTCAAGCATGACGTTTATTAAATTTAAAGTGATGTCTATAAATCAACATAAATCAAAATATTTCAACGCATGGCAAAACTGAACACGAAAGCGAATTCGACTTCCTTCCGCCGGCTGTTGCCCCACCTTTTTTTGTTTTTTTTTTTTTTTTTTGCCACTGACAAAACTTTTAATGCGCTCAAAATAGCAGCAGCTTTGGAGCTGGTTGCCGAAACTCGAAACCAAGTCCCGAACCCGGACACACGGAACGAGGCCAGTGGAATGGGAGCGGGAAGAAGGCGATAGCTGAGCACAGCAGGAAACACGCCAACCATCAATAAATTAATCAAAGTCATAATCAGTGTCAGGTTCAGTGGCACGAGAGAAAGTTGTAGGCCATGCGGTTCGGTTCAGTTCAGTTTGGTTTGGATCGGTTCGGTTGTGATTCGAGGTCGTGACTCAGTCAAGCGGAAAACGTGCGCAGAAAAGGTGCAAAATGCCAGCTGCTGATAATGATTTAATAAATGACCTTCCCATTGTGTATAAACTTATATATATATATATATATGCAAAGATTTCCGATAAAGCATAGCTCGATTCAAGATCATTTTTATAATGATCTATATAGTTATTTTGCAAGCCAAGCGGCATTAATATTCAGGTAGAACTCATACCTGAAACTTAAGTGGGTTCCATATTTGAGTTTGGAGCCTCAGTCCATTTTATTGAGCATACACACATTGCGTATGCGTAATGTGCCGGCGTTTGACAGAAATTACGCTGACAACATCAAAAATGGGCAACTTATGTTTATTATTGACAAAGCCCCCGACAAGTGAGCAAGTGAACCGCATATTTATTTTTTTTCCCAGCATCCTCTTGCTAGCATTTATTGCCTAACCCAATCAATGCGAACGCCTTTTGGCATAGCTCTATCTCCCTATTGCCCTCTGCAGTCTCTTAGCCAAGTTGCCAGCTCCAGAGTCGCAATAACGACGTTTTAACCAAGCAAACAAATTTGACGTGCTTTTCGTGATTTACATGCAAATATTGAAAAATATTCCCCAAGGATACCGCAAAAAGCAAACCAAACTGGCTGATGCTAAGCACGAGCTGTATCAAGAAAAAAAAAAGGTATATAAAACAGCACATGGAAGTAAAAACAACAAAAAAAAAAAAGAGGAGAACTCGCAACGTCAGGAAACAATATCGATTTTCATGTGGGCGGCGGTAAGGAATGAAAGAGCATAGCAAATAAAAGAAATATTAGCCAACAAAAGACAAAGTGGCGGTCTGCGGTGCCAATGGGCCAATTGGGAGTTCAGACGGAGCCGCAAATGCACCGCTTTTAGCCTCCAAGTACGCCACATTTCCTAGCTGAAAAATGATCTTGAAATTGGTTTTGCATTAAAATAATTGAAATTTAGTTCTAAAAGACCATCTTTTATTTTCTTTTTTAAATAAGAATATATATATATGAATAAACATACATATATATGGGTTTCGAGTCTTACAAAATCATTTGGAATTTTTTTTTTTGTAAGTAGAACTTGTGCAAACAAATTTGATTGTGTTTTCTGCACGAGTTAAGTGGTTCATTTTCAAATTTATTGTGACAGCACAAGTTCTTGTCAAACAGACCTTTCACAACCCAAAATATATATATGCCCCATACACATGCACCCATAAATCACACACACAAAGCAAACCACACTGCGTACAAAATGGATAAAAAAAAATATAAAAAAAAACTCAACTCAATCCGTTCAGTCAGCCAAGCAACCAACTAACCAGCTAGAAAAGGTTTCAAAAGTCAAAAAATGGCAAAAAGCAAAAATAGCAACAAAAAAAATACGAAAATAAAATACGAGCAAAAAAAAAAACAGAAAAGGGGTTAATAGAGGCAGAGGCAAGAGCAGAAGCAGCGACAGAGACCAATGACGAGACAAGTGGGTGCGTTCATGCGGAAAACTTGTAAACGCAGCTCAGCTAGTTAGTTAAGTGGGCGGTGGTGCTACGCCCCACTAAAATACCCCAACTGCCAGCAACAAAAAGAAAAAAAAAATGAAAAAAAAAAAGATAGAGCTGCCCTGAGCATATCGGAACCCAACAACAACTGGCAAAAATCAACATCAATTTAGAATATTAAAAACGCAAACGCCTGCTGAGTGAAGACTGTGGCCTCCAACAGAAGCAGAAACAGCATGTGGTGTGTGTGTGGGTGTCTATGTGTGTCTGTGTATGTGTGTGTATGTGTGTGTATGTGTGGTGTAGACTATGAGAATATATATGTATGTATATAAGACTTACCCGCCACTTGCAATGTGGCATTGCGACTCCTGGCCACGCCCAGTTCATTCTTGGCCTCGCACCAGTAAATGCCGGCATCTGTTTCGCGTCGTGAATTGACAACCTGCAAAAAAGTAAGAACAAGCAAAATAAGTTGAGAAGTTGTGTTAGAGCACTGAGCTGTGGGCCAAATGTGAGCGAATTTTAATTGAAATAAGTAAAATATGGTTTTTTTCTGTTACAGAACCCCTTTAGACGGGTGTTGTTGCATGTGAATCTTCAGTAGAGTTTGACAGACTGACAGGCTTTTAATTTCCCTGTCATGTTCAGTGAAAGACGTTTGCCATATGCAAAAACTAATCCAAACCTTAACAGTTATATTTCAAAAAATTAAATGTAGTAATATTCAAAAGTTTTTAACTTAAAAAAAATTATGAAGATACATTTTCCTCAAGTTTACAAAAGTGATTTTCTGAGCAGAATTTTACTTTAAATTGACTTGCTTATTTAGCAACGCAAAATATCTTTTGAAATTTGTACAGTTCGCACCTAATATTTTGAGCATATACTTTAAGATTGGTGTTTTAGTCGCATTGGCTTATCAGCCTAAGCCACCCACTAATTGCAGCTAAGAATAGGGTATACAATAAGTTATGTCATATTTCAGATTACTTTGCTTTCTTTCTCATTGTCATTTCACAAATGGGCTGCAAAAAGTGCTTTTACAACTTGCAAGACGTTGATTTGCAGTCTCTCACGCACTCTCCCTCTCTCACTCTCTCTCTCTATCTCTCTCTCTCTCTCCGTCTATGTGCCTCTCTTACATATCTGCCGCCACCATTGCGTGTGCTACTCTTTGCCCCTTTTCGTTGCCTTGTCTTTTTGAGCCATAATAAACAGTCAGCAATCTGTTGTCTGTTGCGCGTCTGCAGCCTTCAAGTGCTCAAATCATAAAATGTCTCTCGAGCAACTTTATAGTTACTTCTTGTCCCTTCTGTTAGCACCACACCGCTCCACTCCTCCCCACCCTCTCTCCAACCCTGTCAGCACTCCCACTACTTGCATTGCCCTGCGTATTTGTTGTTTCGCCGACTGTTTTTGTGTTTCACTTTGTTTATTTGTTTTTGGCGCACAAAAGAAATTCCCCAACATGCGCTTAAAATTAAATGTCAAATGTGAGTGTGTGTGTGTGAGTATGTGTGAGTGTGTGTGTCATATTTATCTCTACAGGAGCAGCTACAAAGTTCGCACAATTTACACAACTTCTGTGCCTCATCCAAGTGAAATTAAGTGTTGCGCTAAGTGAAGATGACAAAAGGGTTCTTCAGCTCTATTATTCTTTCATTTAATCTTGCTCATGTGCCTTAGAGTGTGTTTGTGTGTGTGTGTGTGGGTGTGCTTTAAGTGTGTGTATTTTGTGCCGCGGGTGCGCTTTATAAAACAAATAAGCGAATGCGCTTCAGGCAACTCAATTGTCATGCTGGCAACACAAAGGCAAAGCGCTTACTTCGGGCAAAACTTCTTGCATTCCTATCTTAAATATAAATATGCCATATGTTTATCTAGACCCTTCTATTTATATCTCTTCCCATCTGTCTTATTATGCCCATCATCTGACTTAACTTAACTATACAATATATGTTTGATGTCTTTTCAGGCAAATGGATAAACGACTCATGAGCCGAAAGATTACAGTAATAGACACTATTTTCACTACGTTCTTAAAGCTCATTTGCGGAAATCGATGACGATTATTTATTACTTATAATTTGCTTGTGATTTGTGAGTATTTTAACATAATCGAGGCAGATGACAATCGTTTGTTTTGTCTGCGAGAAAGTTAAGCTAAATTGAATGCAAGTATTTCCATTGATATATTTGGTGAAATATATGTACAAAAAGAAAACTTTGATCATCTTCTTACATATATTTGATGGCATCCTGTATATATTTCTCTTATAGGTACATACATTCACATTCAATTTCTCTTGGCACATCTCTCTATCACATCTGACTGTCCTGTTCCATTAAACCTGTAGGGAGCAGCTTAACGAATATTACGCATACGCCTCGTGTCATGCGAATTGTGCAACTGCTGACTGCTGTTGCAGAGCTAAAAGCTAAGCTCATTAGTTGCCTGTGCACCAGTTGCTATAAATATTTTATATAAAATGCGTCGAGCAGCAGGCAGTCACAGTATCTGACATCCTTTCTAATAATAGCAGAAAGAAAAAGGGAAAATATAATCCAAATCCGTTACAATGGCAACGCGGACAAATAAAAATGTGAGCGCTGCAGTCCAAGCCAGACAATGTAATCTATATATTGCTCAGACTTTTCCATTATTTTTATTTTTTTGCTTTTATTTTTTTGCTTTTCTATGTGTTCTGTCTGAAATTAAATTTTTGGTTAGGACAGGAAGAGGAACAGGAACCAAGGGACAGGATAAGGCAAAAGAAACTGCGCCGAAAGTCACATAAATTTATTTATTTCTTTAATGACATGAGCCACGCGAATTGCTGCGAATTGGCTGCGCTTTGTCGCTGCTATTGGTCTTGTTGTTGTACTTTCTTCCATGGTTTTGCCCCCGTTTTGTGCGTGCTGCCAGCAAACATTGAAACTGATTTGACACCAACAAAACAAAAACAACAACAAGCAAACAACAGAAACAGCAGCAGCAGCAGCAGCAGAGGCAGCAACTCTGCCGTGTGCTACGTGCGTCTTCAAATCAGTTGGGGGCAAGGAAGAGCATCCGAGGGGCAGCACTGCGGCTATAAAATATATTGACTATGTGTGTGTGTTAGTAAGTGTGTATGTGTGTGTGTGAGTGTGAGTGTGAGTGTTTTTGCTGTGTGTAGTCGCGCGTTGAAAACACGCTTCCGTTTTAATTTAAAATACCCATAAATTTACAACATTTCATTTGGGAGCCATTTCGTTTTCATGTTGTTACATTTTGTAATTGTGTGTGCCAGCGAATAGAGAGATAGAGAGAGAGAGAGAGAGAGAGAGAGAGAGTGAGAGAGAAAGGAAGAGACAGAGGGATAGAGAAAGCGAGTGCGGAAGAGACTGTCGAGTGGGAGTGATAAACAAAGCGAGTGGAAGTGAGTGCTTTATAATTTTGTTTAAATTTAAAGGCGTGTAAATGATTTTTATTGAGCTGGAAATCGAGCTGGTCAGCAAAATTGGTTAAATTCGCTGTCACCAACAGCCACAGTGGAATTGTTGCAAGCAACAGGTAAATTGTTATAAAATGTGATTTAAATATGTAATATTAAAAAACATTAGCTGATCAGATTGTGACTTGAATTAATTAAATGTGATGCATACAAACTTTGTGGCATATTTTAGTGATATGGGAAATTAATATAATAAATGAATCAATATTTTGCTGCTGAGAATTGTGTGATGTTTGATGTGAGACAGTTGACAGCATAATATAAATATAAATAAGAAATTACGATTATAAACTTGCCAAAATTAGATACATAAACATATGCATGCATCTTAAGTAACTCTTTATTCCCCGATTCCTCTCCTTATGGGTAAGGCAAGGATTTGCTACGCATTCGTTTAACTCTTATTGCCCATCTAGTTGACTGCCTCGCCACCTGTTAAGTCGTTTATTAAACAACTCTCCAAGTGCATTCCCCTCGCACTCGTAAAATACATAAGTATTTGTATATATAAAATCATATATAAAGTATACGCAGCGTTTGCCCTCGAAAGTTGACTCGAGTTGCGAGATGTGTATAAAATTCTTCATTTTTATGTAGCTGCGAATGTGTCAAGCGTTTGTAAACTCATTAAAATGTAATTCACGCGCCGCCAGTTGAAAGTTATGCCCAGCGGCAAGTGGCAGCTGCAGCAATGTGTGGCATTAACTTGGCTGCGTTTAACTTGTGGCAAGTGTTCTCCCAGTTTTTAATTAAGAGCATATAACAAAAACAAACACGAGGAAACTCTCAAATTTGTACTTGATTTAAATGCGCTGCTTGCTGCTTGCTGCTCGCTGCTTGCTGCTCGCCAAATGCTTGATTGCATTTTAAAGCTTGCCACAAAACTACTGCTACAATTGCCAAATGTGGCAGGCATTTAAATAAACATTTAGGCGATGGCAACGAACGCATTACATGCAAACACTTGAGCACCCCAGACAGATCTACAAATATACCCGAATGGCCCAAGCCAGAGTAGTAACGTTCAGTCAAGGACGAGCGGAGGAGAAAGGCAGTAGGAGGAGAGTACCACAAGGATTCAGTTGCTGTTGTTGCCTCTTCAGCTGCTGCTGCTGCTGATGATGTGCGGCAGGCAAAACCAAAGTGGTGCACACAAATACAAGCGCATAGTTGCTACAAATCATGTGTATCCCTGCACCCCTCACTCTCCCTCTCCCTCTCTCTCTCTCTCTCTCACTGTCTATTATTCCATCTCGCTCTGTGTGTGTGAGCTACAACATTTGTCTGACTGGTCCTTGCGTCCTTTTTTTCGTGCAGTTACGTAAATTATTGTCTGTCTCCCTGTTGCTCGCTCCTCCACTGTCACTCTTCACTACACTTCAGCTTTTCTTCTTTTTATTTTCGGGCGCGCGCTTTTCCTCAACACACACAGACACACACACACACATGCAGACATTGTATACGCTTGTGCCTTCTTGTATTTTATTGCAAATTCCCCATTCGCTTGTCGCTCATTGTTACTTAAAGACAGAACACTGAGTAAACTTAGTGCCGCATTAAAGTTGCCACATTTTTGTTTGCTTTCTATCTCGCTCTCGCTCTCACTCTCTTTCTCTACGCATTCCCTGGTTACTCTATTCAGTTGCGAGCAATTTGATAGTGTTGCATAGTTTTGGGCTGTCATTTTCGGGGCTTGGCTTTAGGGCGCCCCTCGTTATTATAATGCCTGGGCGAAGTAGGAGCTTCACTCGCATTATAAGTAAGATGAATCGTCTTCAACTTGAGAGAGACAGAGAATGATTGAAATAGAGCAAGGGGGAGTCGGAGAGAGGACAAGCCAGAGCAGTAGAGAATGGGAAATGCACAGAGAAAAGCTGGCGGAATTAGAATGTAAATTATGCAAGTGACATAGAAAAATGGAAAAGATTCGACAAAAAAAAAAAATAAAATAAATAGATAGAAGAGAAATAAAAGAAAATGCTTAGCTTAAATTTAAAATGAAAATGGCAGTGAATTTATGTGGCATAGTTTATGCAGTAATCCTTATGCAGTCATCGTTCTGCAACAAAGTCGAGGATTAACTGAGACGATATATATGTAAATAAATGACTTTCTTTTGCCATTTTCTCTTTTTTGTGTGTTGAATGGGCAAGGGTCAAGTAAGATAATAAAAATGGAACATAACAATGAGCAATTTAATCTAACAATTGCGTATTATAAATTTTTTCTTTTTTTTGAGCGATTTATAGTTATTTGTGTTTTCCGATCAAACAGGTTGTAATAAAATAAATAATAATTTAAATTAAATCAAATTGAGAGAGAAAATATGTCCAATATTAACAAATACGTCAGTCAGCTATTCAAACTATATATGTTGTTTTCTCAATTTAAACTCCTTTTTATATATATAATTAATACTATTTAATTTGAGCTCACAAATTTGAACTTTTCAAGCTATGCCCGAAATTAAATGCATTCATTTACCTGCAACCAACAATTTCAATAATCATTTAGACTTAGCGCCAACCGAGCTAACAAATATGCCAAAAATGCCCACAGCGAATTTATTGTGGCCAAAAGCAGGCGAACGGGCTAAAAATAATGGCCCAGACACAGGACGCATACACGCTTCACAGCATAGGAAGAGCTTTTGAATTAATTCATTTAAAGCTCGTTAGAAGCAGCAGCAAAAAATAAAGTGAAAATATATGAAAGCAACATTTGCAAAACGGAAGAGAGTGTCTGAAGTCTGATTGCTGGAATCCTGCATACCGAATCCTTTTTTGCACTTAAGTGATAAACAAATACACTCGCATCAGGCAAATACAAACACAAACACAAATACAAATGCAAAAATGCGAATGCGGATGCGGATGCGAATGCGGATACATAAGCAAAGACTAGCACACAGACGACCTGCCAGCCAGCCAGCCAGCCAGCCAGACAGACAGCCAGTCAGGCAGTCAGGCAGCCAGATCGAGTGTGAAAAGTGGCAGGCTCTAGATGGAGGATTCAGCTGGGAGCCTTGCAACACCAACCGAAAAAGGTTCTGGCCGCAGTAGCAGAGGCAGCAGCATCAGCGTCTCCAACTGCATCATCAGCATAATCAACGCGCGCGTCGTTGGCTTTTTGCGTCGTAAATTGCTGAGTGCTCAGTCCAAGTGCTGCCACATTGCTATTGCTTGAACTACTGCTGCTTGCTCCTTGCTCCTGCCAGAGAACACACAGCCATATACACACACACACACACACACACACACACACAGCTACACACACACTCACTCACTCATTTGAAGCTCATCAGGCTGCTGACTTTTGCTGCGTTGCCTGCCAACTTCCGTTTGTCTTTATTTGTCTGGCTGCTTCTGCTTTTGGCTTCGACTGCCTCCTACTGACCCCCGCCTCCCCTGCCGGCCACTCTCCCGGAATCTCTCACTCGGCGTTCCTCTTAATGTTTGTTTACCTTGCGTTAATGAAGTTGTTGGCCACCCCAGCGAAAGGCTTGCAAAAATATTTTTGCAGCTCGCTAAAGATACATATACATATACATATACATATATTATATATACATATAAAAATGTAAAAGAAAAAAATAAAAGCAATTAGTTTGTTCATCACTCAACAGATGGCCTGGCAAAATGAAAATGTTTAAACAGTGCAAAAGCAACCGACTTTCCCGATCCCCTCCCCATTAAATTTCTGGGTCTGTTATTATGAATGAAAGCGCAGAGACAGTAGCAGCAGCAGTAGAAAAAAAGAAAATAATTATGCATGCAGCACAATAAATAAAAAAGTGGAAGAAGCAAAACCCGAGAAATAATAATAATAAGTAAGCGAACCAGTGAAAATAATGTAAATATGCCACAGGCTCATTTCGTTATCCCAGCAAAAAGGATACAATGAGTATCTCGTCAAGTTTCGCCATGAAAAATTGTGCAAATATTATTGTTTCCAGTACAGAAGTGTGAATAGAGAGCAATCGTTTTTTTTTTTCTTTATCTTTTGCCTGAAGTACCTTTAGCAATAAACAATGAGAAAGGATTTCATTGGTACTTTCTCTTAATTACAGATACATTTTGAATCCTATAGTGGACTTGATTGATATTTTTAGTAGTAATATTATTTTATAATATTAATATAATTTATTATAATATTAACAGCTTAAATTGACTTTAAGAGTAATCATTAGTTTTTTACAGTTTGTCTGTTTCTTTTGATTAAAATATTTGAAAGATAATGACATTTTTTTAAGTCTTACTATGGTATGGCATTATGCTGAAATATGACTTAAGAATCGACTGTTGAAAGAGTATTTCATATGCGTTCTGTTTGGGAATCGCTGATATTGTCATGTTGCGGTGGACTTACCTTGAGGAAAAACAATCCGCCCGCTGGCAGGGTGATGCGATGTGAACCCGGCAGTATCTTCAGTGGCACACCATCCTTATACCATTGAATGGTGGGCGTGGGGGAGCCCTCTGCCTTGCAATTAAGCGTTGCTGGCTCGTGTCGAGGCACCGTCGTATCTATGGGATGTTCCACTATTCGCGGCGGATGTGAACCTGCAAGAGACGCAGAATGAGCAATGAGAAGGTTAAAGCGCATTTTTATACAAATTGCACAGGGATCTTGTTGGAGTAGGTAAGGCATTGCAGAAGGAGAGCGTGGGTGGTACGGTGAGGAGGAGGTGAGTTTACATTTTCCGCTGCGTCAGTCGACAGTCGTCAGCGGTTTGGCAAATGTTAAAAAGAGCTCCCTGGCAAATGAAAACAATGTTAATGCGCATTTCCGTTGACGTTGCAAATGAAGTTGCAGTTGCAACACACACAACTGTCGCAATGCGATGGCGGTTGGGCTTAAGGATGGGAATGTAGTTTAAGGTTTAAGGAAGCAACGTTTTTATATCAGCAGTCACTCGCGCTCTGAATGGTGTTCAAAGGTACAGTTTGGAATTAATTTGTGCGAATTTGCATATGCGGCAAAGGACCGCAGCGCAGCTTAGCACTTAAGTAGTTTTTTGTTTTTGCATAATGCGAAACTGCTAAATTAACTGATGGCATGGATAGGGTGAAGAGGTGAACTGACAGTTGCACCGAAGCTAGGCTTAAGACCTGTGCACAGGTTGGCATGAGAGATATCCGAGATAAGCAAGGGATTAGCATAGTTTTAGCTTCATTTATGTGCATTCCGAATTTTTTGTGCAATTCTGTGACAAAGCAAATAAACAAGAGAAACAATATTTGTATTACAGCTTGAATATATTATTACAATAGCAGTTGAAAGAGAAACAAATGAAAAACTGTACTGGAATATTGCAAATATATTTACAATGTGATTGGCCAAAAAAATTCGCATCGAAAATGTTGTTGAGTTGAAGCTTAATTGCAAATTTGGCAATAGAAAACAATTATAAATACATTGAAAACTAGAGAATAATCCAAGATCAGAAAGCTGTTCAGCAAGCAAATCAGCTGAGCTCTGCTAAAGAATTGGATGGGAAACAAATATTCAACCGGTTTACTCATAAAATTCTGTTGTAAGCTAAAAAGTGCTTTGGCTTATGTCAAATTGTTTTCCTAATCCTTAATCAGTGTTCAACACTCTTAACTTTTCCACAAAAGTTTATATTTTATTTGTTTGGCACATAAATCGAATGTTTGCTCACAAGAATTCTGTAAGTAACACATGCATAAATTTCAATTATTCGTGTCATATAAAAACAATTTGCTGTCACTCACACATACACACACACACACACACACATACGTTAAAGATAACACTGCGAGAACTCACAACTTGGGCGACAATAGAAAACTTTATTTATATCGCAGCATAAATCTATAAATACATTTTTTTTTTGTAGATATGAATGTAGCTGCACTTATATGAATAAATATATATATATATATATATATATATATATATATATAAGTTCGCACTCCGTTTGAAAATTGATATGTCAGAAAATGTTGGAATATTGAAACGTTATTAAATAAGAAAAATATAAAACGCAGCTGTTGATTGCATTGCCAGCAAACATGACAACAACAATAGCAATAACAGCTAAAATAAAAACAACTTCACAGCTCGAGGCAAAAGTTGCATGTCATGCAACAGACGCTGCACAAAGTCGAGTTGTAAATCGAATAGATATTGGGGGAGAAGGCGACGCCGAATTCGAATCGAAATCGTTGTTATTATTGTTGTAGTTGTTGTTGGTATCTCAACTGGGGAGGGCGAGACGTGTTGCATGTTGGCTGACTTGCCGGAGGGTCTCGCATTCGTCGAGTTCACAGGCAAGACGCATGTCAATGTTATTTCAGCAATGAAAAAATAAAAACACTGAAGTGCCAACTGGTGCGGGGTGGAGATATGGGAGTTATGGTAGTTATGGCCGGGCCAAAAATCAGCACGCAAACAAAGCAGGAAGAAAAAAAAACAGAGCAGCAAAAAAAAGCCAACAAATGAAATTGAAGTTGAGTCCAAATGTGTTCAATGCGTACATTTTGAGGGTTAAATGTCGCATGGAGGTGGTTGTCAGAATTGTGGGCGGGCTGCAGACCAAAAAGTTTCTGGACCGTGGAGTTTTTTTGTTTATTTTGTTTTGTATTTTTTTGTTTTTTTGTTTTGCTGTTTACATATCTTTGCTGACCAGGCGAGGACCAAGAAGCGAAACTGGCTTTTGGTTGCGGTTGTAGCTGTGGCTGTTGCCCTGCGGTAATGTTCAACACCTAAAAAAGGTTGTTTTTATAAATGACAAAACTACTGGCCGGGGGTAGGTAGGCGTTGGGAGTTACGAGGGTGTGGTGCTGCCGCCAACTAAATGGCCGGCAAGCAAAGTTCACAGCTGTTGTATCACCCTGTTTGCATCAAAGGGTAAACGGGTGTGTCAGTCACCGAGTCAGATTCATATCTTAAAATCAATGAAAAGTTAAGGAATAAAGATTTATGCATATAACGTAAGGGTAAAGAAAGTTATAAGTTAACAAAATTATAAGTTTAATATATAATGAGCATGGGTTAAAAATAAAAGCATCACAATAACATATCATTTTATATCTAATTCTCAAATTTGATCACATCACTCAATAAAAACTATATATGACGAATTTCTAACATTTTTCAATAATTTCAATTATTTTTTTTCATAATTACTTGAGCGACTGTAATAATCTTTATAGCAGAAAGATAATATTTATGTTGCGTATCAAAATAGGCATTGACAAAACACTAATTCCTCTTTTTCAATATCTGATTAACAATATATTTCATCTAGATATCTGAATTGCAGTTAAAATGCCCAAACACACTAAATTCCTGGCACATATTTATAATCTAAAGTCGAACTACTCCACAGACCCATTGAGCTCCTTATAAGGCATGTTTTGGCAGTTGTTATCGTGCTTGTTGATGTTGCTTTTGTGACTGAAAAACTTTGCGTGTGCATTTAATATAACAATTCGCAACTAAATAATTCAATTATCAAACTGAAAACTGCATTAAGCCACTTTCCTTGCCCATAGCCCAGAGGCCTACTAATTTAGTTTTAATTGCATGGCAGTCTTAGCCTATATATGGATGCATGTAAACATATATGTAAATCTTTATATAATCGAGGTCCTTGTGCAATATATATATATATATATATATATATATATATTTATATATATATATTGTGTATGTTGGCCAGGACATACAAAGAATGTAACAACATGGGGTAAAATGCACAAAATTTGCATAAATTGCTAAAACGACAAAGGCATTTCCAAGCGCTTATGCAAAATGCAAAACTGCCAAGCGACCAAAAAGGACTTGGGAAACAACGCAAAGACGAAGCCAGGACAGGGAAATGCTCAAGACGAAGACGAAGACGAAGAAGAAGACGTTCGAGTATGAGTGCTTTCGTGGTATGGCCAAATGCCTGCAGAAAATTGCAGAGTGCAGTTTTTTTGGTCTCTGGTAAAAAGTGTTCTCCAAACTGGGTTTCACTTAACAAGCAAAATATTTGCAGCAATTTCCTTAAACATTTTCTTTTTCGTTCCAGCATATGTGTGTGCGTGTGTGTGTGTGTGTGTGTGTATGTAGTATCTTTGTATAATAACACACATTTGCATGCTTGCTTTTGTTGCCTGTCGGCCAAAAATATAACAAAGACCGAGCGACTTCAACGCTTCGCTGTAGTTTGCCTCATGTGCTGCATTCTTAAAGGCACTTTCCCCTCTTACATCATCAATCAAAGGGCCTAAAGGAACTCTGCTACCCGTTGTTGTTGTTGTTGTTGTTCTTGTTGCTTATGCCTGTTCGGACTGTTGTTTTAATTAGAACGCTGCTAATTGTTTTAGTAGCATACTTTTGGGCTGTTTGCCACTCAGACGAAACTGTGTTACAAGTAGTCGAAGTAGTTGCACGTCCAATGCGATAATTAAATTTTGTTCCATAATTTATGTGTTGCAACAACAGCTGCTGCTGCTTCTGCTTCTGCTTCTGCTGCTGTTGCTAAACAAATTTATCTAGTGGGTGGTTAAAAGCAATTTCTGGGGCAGAAAGTTGAGTACATTTTGCAAGAAATACGAGTATGTTTATAAAGTAAACTAAGTATGCTTTTGCAGTTACTTTAATTTCATGTAGATACAAGAACGAAAAATAGATGGACATTAATATGGTAGACACCAAAATGTGTGAAAACAAACCAATAAAGTGCTTTGTTCTGAAACGTCCTGTCTTCAAATATAAATCAATCTTGTTCTTGTTTTTGCTTATCATATTATATCTTAACATTAGCTATGTTAAATATACGTAAGAGAGAGAATCAAAATATATATATGCCAGTTATATCATATGAATAAAAATAGCACACTTTGTATAATAACCCATGGATCACATTTATATTCAAAATTGTATAACAACCCCCAAAGAAAGTTGCTAACATATCACGACAATAATTTCATTGTCGCCTCTGTGAACACGACTCCATTTCGATAGAAAGGTTGAATGTTTCTTTTGAATAGGAAACTAAACCCAAATGAGTCAAATTAAAGTTGTTGAATGTTTCGTGTGCAGCAAATTGTTTCCGGGGATGTTGTTAAAAGATTTTTGTTTAGTTATGAATCATAACGACGCACAAGCAACAAGAACAGCTACAGCAACAGTAAGAAAAACAACAATATGGCTATAAATTATATCGTTTAGACCAACATTTTTTTTTTCGTTTCTTTTCTTCTTAACTCTCTAGCTGTCAAACTGGCAAGGGTTGCGAAATAGGCGGACTTGACTTTAACAATGACTCACAACTTTTACAAATGAATTGCTTTTTCTATGAGAAGGTGTGTGTTTGAATGTTTTGATTTTGATTTCTTGACACTTTTGTTGTCGACTTAAATTGTAAACGTGTCAAGAGTCAAGATTTGTGTGGTTAAATTACGAAATGCAATAAATGCAAAAAGCAAGCGAGCGATGCATTGCCATCTCAACGTCACTTGCAAATGTTTTCCAAACTGTCTGTCGACTGCATCCATATAAAGTGCAAATAATATAAATAATTCAAAACACACGAGAGACTGAATACACACACACACACACACACACACACAAACACACACCCACAAATTTGCATTGACACACTTCAAACAGCAACACCCGCATCCAACCCCAATCCAACTTGTAGTCCTGTCTAAGGTTTGGCCCACTCCCGGTTCGGTGGCTCCTACTAAATGCATTACAATGCCAAATGCAACGCCTCTCTGGCTTGCTCCAAATGTGCAAATACTTTTAGACATCCGTAGCATCTGGTTGGGTGAAGTGGGTTAACTGTGGGTGGATATTTACCTCGTCTATATAAACGCCCACTGAGTCAGTCAGTCAGTCAGTCCATCGAGCCACATGTGCATGTATTTTTAGAACTGCTGCTCCACATTCTTGCAGCGCACCTGCAACCACAGCCCACCTGCATCCACCCTCGACCCACCAAATAAGAGAAAAAAAATACATTTGTCGAATTCGTAGTATTCCTTGTAGATACAGATACAACTAAGTTTATACAATTGCACTTGGCTCTGGCCAAAAGTTGCAGCCTTGACGCTAGCTTAGCGTACCAGGACCACCAGAACAACACCGCACCGCAACACAAACTACTCCAACACACACACACACACACATACAGACACACACATACAAATACACCAATACATTTGTATATACTCCTGTCAAATGCAAACTTTTCACATTGAATTTTCCGGCACAGCGCATTGAACGACAAAATCCTCAGATACATGAAGTATCTGTAGTTGTATAGGTGTGTGTGTGTGTGTGTGTGTGTAGCTATGTGTGTGTAAGTCTAAATGTGTGTATTGGTTTGTGTAGATGTCAGTTGGCATTGAGACGAGTAAAGAGTACATAGCATTTCTTATCAAATTTAAATCGACGGAAATGTATTGACGGTAAATACTATTTGGACATGGCAGACCATAATTAAAATGATTATATTTCTCCTGTTTATTTGTTCGCATATTGAATATAATCTCAAAATCATATTTTTTTAACCTCCCCAAAAGAATATTTAAATGCGTGCTTCTTTGAACTTGTAGCCAAATGTTTTGCTGCGGAAATCATGTAAAAAGCATATGGAAACATATCCGGTCCCATAAAAATGCTCTATAAGAGCAAAGTAATTATTTGTTGTACGAAAGCTCTCGATATACCACACACAGTGTATACCTTATTCAAGCACTACTGACTAGCTTCTTAAAGTTTTACGCAACTATTTGGCAACAAAAGTTTGTGAAGCGTAAAATGTTGCAGCTGGGCAGAGCAGGAAGGTTGTTTGCCAGCCACATGATATTTTTATTTGCACATCGGAACATTTGAAATTCCAGTTTGTGGGATGGCTCATTAAGCAGCAAATACGAACACCAACAGCGGCAGCAGCAGCAGCAGAAATGCCAATACTAATACCCATACATAGACACACAGCTACATAGACACTCATCCACGTGAACTTCCCCGGGGTCAGATCACGAAAATGTTGGTTCGTGTCAAGCAGCTGTGTCAAATGCTAATTAAAATCAAGCGGCATTCGCTTGTATAAACAGATATTCTGACAAGAGTGTTGGGCATGAGCAGGTAAACTAAAATCACAGGACATCGTCAGAGTGCGCCAACGCTAACGCCATCATCATCATTATCCTTGTCATCGTCAACAGCAATCAAGATAAAAGATAAGTTAAATGCCGAGCGGACAAAGTGGTGAAACAAGGCGGCAGCGGTGAGGTGAGGAACAAGAACTGAAGCTGGTTTTATGCTACGCCTGACTTGATGCTGCTGCTTGTTTGTTTTGTAATAAAGTCCTGGACTCAGTCCCTCTATCTGCCCACTCTTGGAGCTCTGCGGCTCGCATCAAAGCAAACTTTGAGCTGCCTTCGGTTTTTTGGCTAGTGATTTGGACGCTTGATTGCTTTCACTCATCCTGGCAGCCAGACTACTACCCATTATAGGCCACAGTACGTGCAAGCACCAAAACGAGATGCTTCTCTGAATGCTGCTGTCCCTCTCCCCCTTTCTCTGTGTGTGTGTGTATGTGAATGTGTTTGGGTGTGCATGTTAATTTCAATCTGCCTGATTGAGGGGGTGTCTCTCTCTCTCTCTCTCTCTTTGCTATGTGTATGTGTGTCTGTCAGTCCGTCAGTCCTTTGTCCTCCGATTGCCCCATAACAACACGTTCGGCTCATAATTTGGAGTGAAAATTTTCAATTAAACTTAATTGCATTAAAAGCGAAGGGTTCAATCTGTCGTTACAGTCATTCTCTTTATGCCACCCTTCGTTTTATTCCTGGCGTTGTTCTTGTTGGGTTTACTTTTTAACTTGTGCTGTGACGCCCCCTTATTTCGCACCCCCCTTTCCCTGCAAAACTCCCTTCATTAGACGCTTTATAGTTGTTGCTGTTTTTTTATGGTCCCTGAACTTTTTATGCTGCAATAGCTTTAGCTTTTGTGGGCATGGCCAGGGTGCGGTGGATGGGGTGCCTGTTTGGAGCTCTCGTTAAATATAGTAAATTTAGTTCGTTGTTTGTTTTTTATGTCCCCTGGAAAGTCATTTTAGTTTTCCCTTATTCATAAATTATAAACATATTTGAATTAATTTTTGAATTTTCATTCAAAATTCATTGGATCATATTTTTGAGCTTTATGTTCTCATTAAAATTGAGTTACTGCTGCCTGTTAAATTTGAATTGATGCTTAGCCAGAATCTTAATACATTTGCCTAAAGTCTTCAAGTTTTTTATATTATATCTTCTATCTCTCAACAAAAACCATTTTAATTGTAGATTTCTAGGTAGAGACCCATTAAGCATAACTGAATACATAGATATTTTTATAATTATTCTTTCTGTATTTGCATTAAAAATTATAGTTCTAATGGGCTAAAAGTTCATAATTGACCACTTATTCCGTGTTAGACAGGTTGAATTATTACTGTCCATGAAATCCTAAAGCGAAGCACACATTTTGAAAGCTTTGCAACTAAGCACTTCACTCCACCCAAACTGCCACTCTCAACACCTCCAGTTTGGAACCACTTTGGAGCCTTCCACTTGATGTAAGCGTCAAACAAACGCTTCACTCGACTTGTTTGTTCGATGTGTGCGGGAGTGTGTGTAAATTGCAACGCATAAATCTTTGTGACAAACAGCACACACACACACACACACATCACAGCGCAACACATACTCGAAATATACAATAGAAGTGATGCGACAGCCATTTTTCAAAAACAAAACAGTCTGACAAACAAAACAAAACAAGATGAAGTGAAACGAATTTGAGGCATGAGAATGAGAATGTAAAAAACATTTACAAAGAACGAAACAGGCTAAATTCTACAGGAATGGAAACAAAAAGAGAAGAAATCTCACTCTTGGTCTCATAAAAAACACAAAAAACAAAAAGTTGAAAAATAAGAGAAGCTGGCAAAACGCATGATTGTCTTAATGGCTTCGACATGTTTGCAAAACGACTGTCAAAAGCAGCCATGTCAGGATCTGTTTGGGTCTCGAGCAGGCGTCAAGCAAACTCACATGGAATCACAGTTAGATAGAAAAGGACCGTGACCGTGATAGAGAGAGAAACAGAAAGGGATTGAGAGTGAGAAATGGAGATGAAGTATTGCTTCTATGCCTTAGCATTCTATCTACACTATGGAAAATTATGCTCATAATGTAGAATATCAGTCTGCAAAATAAATCAATTTCTTATAAATGGAATAATTTAATTAAGGAATCCAAATCTTCTATTTTAAAGAATAACATTGTGAAAGTAAATTGAAATTGAAAGCTTTTCTTAATACGGAAACTTTCCTGTGTATTTTTATAGGGAAACTTCAATGTTTTCTCATCAAATGTGAAGACTGGGGCATATATTTTGCTGAGTGTAGACGAGTTTGTGTGTATGTTTCTGTATGTCTTTTCGATTTCTCGCAATGCTCTTCCTGATATGCGTCAGCATTGAATGCGACTGCCACACACTTGAGCTTGTCATACGCCTCCTGCTCCTGCTCCTGCCCACCCCCTCTCATGCTGCATCAGTTCCCATCTTGTGTGTGTGCACAAATCGCATGGCATGACAGAAAGTCACTCAGTCATGCAGCCGCAGCACTTGATACACTGCCCATTTTTTCCGACTCTTTTTTGGGGTGCATTCCCCAAACGAAAAAAAAAAACAAATAAAAAATAAAAAAACAATAGTCCCATTCAGTTGCTCAACACAAACACTTAGACATGCGCGTGCCTCAGGTACGGAAGGGGAAGAGATGTCTGCTTTTTTTTTTTAGGGGGTCTGCCTTGTAAATTGAATTTCTCACCTGAATGCTTCGGCCAGTGTCTGCATGTGTAATTATCGTTATCGATATCGCGTATACGCACAGTTGGCTTTAAATTGTTGTGTTCTCTTCTATTTTTTGTTTTTTTTTTTAGCAGGGGTCGCACATTTAACCCTCGTTAAGCAATATCGAAATTAACGCTTTATGTATTTAGTTCACATGAACAAAAACGGACACTTTTAAGGCATCGCTACTCGCCCCTCTCCCCCCCTTAACTGACAATCAGCCGCTGCCTATGAAGTTATTAAAAGTAAATTAGGGTTGTTGTAACCAGCAAAAACGAAAGCTGAAACCAGTTTTTAGCTGTCTGTGGGGTCTGTGGGGGTGGATGGTTGCTTGGCCTGGTTGTCAACGGCTACTGTCCTGTAATGTCCTGTCCGCACCAGCAACACCCACTCTTTGTAAGGGTTGCGTGCCTTTAACGCGTTCTGCTTTTATTGTTCGTTATGTTGTTGTTGATGTTGTTGCTCAGTCTATGCTGTTGTTTTGTTGCTAACTTAATTGTCAACATGGGAATTTTTAAGCTAAACAACAACTTGCATAGTTTAGCTGATATACGAGAATGTGTGTGTCTTTGTGTGTGTGTAAGTGTGTGTGTGTGAGTGTGTGTTTAGAGTGTTTATGTCTGGGATTTACGAGGCAAAGTTTCAATTATTTTCAGATTTGTTTAATTACGCATGCATGGCATCTGCATACACTCAACTACAAATTGATTTTTAAGTGTGCGGCTTGAGTCTTGTCAATCAACTTTTAATTAAGAATCCGCCTGAATGTATCTCATAGACACTTCAAGTATGTCAAGTACTTTCATGTTGCAAGACTATTTGTTACCCTGCACTTCTGAGGAAAGTCATCAAGGTGCATCTTGTTTACAGACTATTCTTTTGGTTGTTTGATTTTCAAAAGAATTTGAGTATATTTATTACGCGATTTAAATATGTGAACTTAAAGGTAAAAAGTATCTATAAAATATGAGAGTTTTTAAATTTTACTTAAAATAAATAAATCTATCTATTAAATGCTATTATATATATATATAAATATTATAATATGCATTAAGATATTCTATAAAAATGTGATATTTTAATAGACTTCTATCAGAAGACGAGTTTTACATACAGAATATAGTTATACGATTCGAATCAGCCACAGGAAGCAGCAGCATCAGATAGTTTCAAAATCACTATGGGTGGGGAGAGGCAGTCTTTTAATGGGCGTGGCATGCACACCTTTGAAGTGCAACAGCCGCGAGCAAAGTTGAAAAGTGCGCTTGTTAACATTCCTTAATTGCTGTTGTTGTTGTTGTTGCTGCTGCTGCTGCTGCCTTGGGGGGCTTTGCTAAGGGGGCGTCGGAGAGTGCAGTGAGTCAGTCACGACAAGGATGTCGACAAGGACGACAATGACGAGTGCAATTATACAAAAACTACTTAGGCGCGCATCCTGCCCGGCAGGCAAGAAGACGCAGACTCGACTCGAAACGACAGGACTCAAAGCAGGACTCCTTTCTGCTGCTTCTGACAAACAGGCAGCGCAACAAAATTGAAAGAAAATTCACTTTCGTGTTGTAAATTTGTAAACATCCTTGAAAAAATAGCTAAAGGCAGTCTTGAGAGTTGAATTGTTGCTTGGAATGACAAGTGGCGGGCTGAAGCGCATTGGTAACGCAGATGGGAGCGAAGACAGTGGTGGAAATTGCAGCTGCTGATGACAGCCGCAATGCAATTTGCCGTGCAGCTTTTATAATGCCCAAGAATAGGGAAATCTGAAGCACTTTGCCAATTATCCATTGGTAACCAGGCATCTAGTCTCCCACCACATCTAAGGGAACCTATCAGCAGCACTGATGGCCAAACAACATTTGTCATTAAGTCAATAAGCGCATTGTGCTCAAATGTACATAAAATAAAGCCAAAGTCAGAGCAAAGCAAATGGTATGGAGAAGGCCATTAAATTTCAGGCAGGTCCTTTATGCGTGCTCATGTGTTTTGCGCAACGACAAAAGCCGATTTATGCCCAATTGGATTTGCTGCTAAGAGCCACAATTCATGTTTTTCTTGTTTTTTATGACCGGATGCCTATTACAAGGATTCCCAAACGTTGCGAATTGCCAACGCTTTTTTAATAAATATAAAATGGCCAAGCACACAAAAGCGCAAAGCCTGAAAAGAAAGGAAAAGGTGAGTCCACCAACGCACACACACACACACACAACACACACACACACCCTCGCACACATAGCAAAATGCTTAGCGTTGATGGTCCGGCATGTCCTTTTGGGCAGAGGAGCAGAGCTGAAGATACGGCTTTGGTCCATTCATAAAGACCATGTCCGATGTGCTGGGCTCGCTTTTCATTTGATTTGCTTGTTATAAAGCTCAAGTTTTATGGCCTTTTCAATTCTTTAGCATTTCTGTTCTTTTCATTTCTTTTCTTTGCTTTTCTTTGCTTTTCTTGCTGGTCAAAATGTCCAACAAGTTCAGGCCTATCGATTTGCTGGCCAGCATCGTCAGGCCCTGGCTGCGGGCGAGAAAGTCCTGACAATCTGCTGTCTTGACATTTCGGGACGCGTTCATCATCACCCTGCTGACATTGATAAATTATGCAAGCTGCTCGGGGCAACAGCTGAGTCCGGCACACATACAAAACTCACTTTAACTAGGCATATTTTTTCATAGCCTTTCTCGTGTCCCACAACAGCAGCAACAAATGGCTGTTGCGCTCTTCTTGGCCTTGCCGAGATTTTCGCTGTGTGTGTTGCTCAAAGGGCAATGAGTTGGCAAAAATTATGACTCGTTGGCGTTAAGTCATCTAAAAATATATACACATTCATCGTAGATATATACTCTGTATACAAGCAAAGGGTTAACAAAATGCTTTTGCATCGGGGCATTTAAAATTTAAGTGCCTGACTTGGCTTGTTGTTGCTTGCTGCCAGGGCAAGTGGAATAAGTGGAAAATAAAGCGCTCTTATTTGGAGCCGTTAAAGTCGCGCATAGGACACAGATTATGTGGGTCTGAGCGAATTAAGCCAATCGATGCTTGAACAAAAGGAAGACAGTAGAAGGAATCGAAATGTAAAGAGAATTTAAAACAGTTTATAAATTCTAAATTACGTTTCATATAGTAAATATCAAATAACCGAAAAAGATAAAGAATGCTCTTTAGAATATGCCTTTATTCTATTTGACATTTTACACTCCTTGAGATAAACTTTGGCTTGCACTTGCAGCTACTTGCGTATTTTTATTCCTGATTGCAATTTGCTCCTCCACGCAGTCTCAGGTCCTTTGGCGCTGTCCAGTGCAATTTCAGTACTTTCAAGTATTTTGCTCGTAAAATCATAACCTACATTTAACATTTGTTTTTATATTTTGCACTCAGCTGCTTGTAAAAGCTGCTTACACTAAAGCCCCTGGAATTTTCAACTTGAATTGACAACTTTGACATAATTGACTGCAAGCGTAACATGAAAAGAATCGTAAAAGACGACAGAGAGCGAGAGAGCGTGAGAGAGAGAGAGAGAGAGATAGGGAGAGAAAAAGTGGTATAAAATAAATGCATAACAACTCATAAACAACGCTAGTCCTTCGACTAGCCTTCGAGCGTGTACACACTGTATACAAAGTTCATATAAAAATTAAAAAACCGCACTCTGTCATAATGAGCCCGTTGAACGAGTCAAAGGCGTCGTCGGCAAGAACTTTGACGTTGATGATGGCCGTCAACTCAATCTGGACTATTTTTATAACAATTTTATAATATTTTTAGCATCTATTTTTGTACGCTGCCGCGTCATCTTCTACTTCATCTTCCATTATTGTGTGCACTTTGCGTTGGGCCCTCATCTTCATTAGCACATTAAAATGTCAATGATACTTTGCTGCGGGGGCGTTGACGGGTGCACGGCTCAAGGGTCGAAAGGGTAAATATTTAAAAAATGCGCCAGAAATGCGAGCAAGTGCCAAGTGAATCAACGAGACGAACTCCAGAGCTTCCCAGACGATGACAGCAACAACGGCTTCCTTTCCGCCAGACATAAACGACGCGTCGGCCGCTCGGCGACATTCTTAACCCGGACACGGACGTCACAGTCTGAGCCGTCGGTCACTCAATGCTTTATGATTGCTCCGGCGCCAGGCTTGCCACAAAGGCAAGCAACAACAACAACAACAAAAATCGTGAGAAAAAAAATAAGAAAACTGGTCATAAAAAATATTTTCAACGCTTGTTTATGTCCGCATTTCGTTGTTTCGACCATTTTCAAGTTGTTCCATTACATTTAATTGGGTATATAAAATATTAAATGTAGCAAATTGGGTCTGCAATTTAATAGCATAGAAATGAATATTGAAAGTTCTCCACTACAAACATATCAAATCAGGTGGCTCTTCACTTATAGAAATGTAAAAATATTTGGCATTCTCGAAGTTAAATTCAAATTTCTAAATTAAATTTGTATTCATTGTTCATAAAACCACATTATCTGATGAGTTATCTGACTTTTTCAATTTTCAACACAAGGACATCTACTGAGGAATGGCATTTGTATCATTTCGAGAAGGAAGACATAAATATATTAATCAGTACTAAACATAAACTTTGCTAATCTGTAGCAAATTAAAATATAATTGTGTGAAGATATCTACTAGACCCAATTCTACAGAATATCAGCGATTAAATTAGTTATTAATCGGCAAGAAACATAAACTTTAATAATCTATAGCTAATTCTAATTCAATTTCTACAGAGTATCAACGATTCGACTTTGTCTTTTATTGCATTTCGCAGTTTCTGTTTTATTTCATTTGCTTTTTATGCTCATGCTTCAGATGCACTTTAAACTTATCCAAAGCAGCTGCTTCAGAAAATTTACTAGCCCAATTCATTAGACGCATTTGGACGCTCCTTGTTGTTGTCGTGTCTGCCTGCTGTTTTTGTTTTTGTTGTTGTTGTTGTTGTTGTTGTTCTTGTTGGCCTAGTTTTGCGCATAATGGCATGAAATATGTTTTCATGTCGCAAACGTCCCGCAAACAAAAGCTCAGCGGGTAATCATGTCAAGCTGCGCCAGGATTAGCGCTACAGGAACACCAATTGCCGTTGATAGACATTGTCGTTGTGTTATTGTCCTTGTTGTTATTGCTATTGTTGTTGTCGTTGTTGTTGTTGTTGTTTGCGGGGTATGAGTAAAAACGAGAAATCACTTAATTAACTTAATCAAAATATTGCCATTATTTCAGCCGCTGAAAGGCATCAGCATAATTGAGTTCCGAACGCTGCATATCCTTTGCAGCATGTTTCATTGTTTGTTTACACACATGTACAGACACACACACACACACACACACGCATGCACACACTCAGACTCACATTTATAAAGGATACGTTAGATAAATAAATAAATGTGTCTATCCCTAATGATTTGTTTGTTTAAGGACATGTGTATGTGCATACACATATATGTGTAAATGTGTTTGTCTGCCTACATATATTTATATTATTTGTATTATGACAGGCTTATCCATTTGATACAGAAATTAATTAAAATTTGCGCATTTCTCTAATTTGTCAAGGCCCTCAAGGCAACGTCATATAACTGGCTGGTTGCCTTTTCATAGAGTTTTCAATTTGGATTAAAGTCATTGCAGTTTAAGTAGAGACTTAATTAAAACGCTTTCCATTCAATAGTATTAAAGAATTCAATGAATCAATTGACTTCAGTGCTCAATTAAAACTTGTTTTAATTCGTATTTCAGCCCATAATGGGATTTGGTACAACAGCAGCATTCGAAAGCTAATAATATTTTAATATCACCACAACAATTGAATAAATGTTTTTCAATCCATTGTAATCAAAATAAGAGAACTATTTTTTTTTAGCGAACTTTTGCATTTTGTTTTAATGAGAATGTTTGCGTATATAAGACAAGCAAATATTTTGCTGGACATTTTAAATTTCATACAAATTAGTATAAGTAATAGGCTGCCAATTTATTTCCATTCACTAAGATACTGCGCAATTTGTGCAAACTCATTTAACGCTATAATACCTTTATATATTCCCCCAAAAAATGGCAAATTTCGTCTCAATTAACTAGACAACAAAAGCCAAACTGGTACAAAATACTTTTGGGGCATATTACCCAAATAACAACCCAAAAAGATAACAAAGAAATGCCGGAAAAGAGCAAGAGGCAAGCTAGTTGCCTTTATTTGCGGCCTTAAGCCCTTTTGGCCAAGTCTTAAAGATGTAACCATATCAAAATAATTTTAACCCTTTTTTAAGTAATTTAACGCTACATAGCACATTCGCACACACACAGACACGCACATAACCCACGTGAACATGGGCGAAGAGGGACGACGGAAAAAGGGGGCCAGAAGATAGCTGTCTGTGGCACATTGATACGACGAACGGTTGGGTGGGGTGGAAGTGGGTGTGCGTAAGCAACATTTCATACCACTTATCAAAGGCAACAATTTAGGTTAAATACTCATTAATATTCCGGTCTGCGAAAGTTTTGCCAAATAAATTTATGCTCGACGCTTTTGGCCGCAAGGCGCAAGACGGCAACCAAAACAACAAATATAAATACACGAAGAGAGAAACACACACAACCGCATAGAAATTAATTTTGCCAGGGCCAACCGGGCTTATGTATGTTTGTTTTGCTACTGCCGTAGCCTATATTTTTGGTATGCCCCCAAAAGACAACAGCCGAACCGAAACTGAGTTCAGCATGCAATGAAAATGATAATTGGCCCAATGGCTGCCGCTGCCAAATGAATAATTTATAAATTAAGCACAAGAAAATGCGAGCAGGCAAAAAAAAAAATAAGCTTTTCCCATGGTATACAAATAAAATAATGCAGCACACAAAAGTTTTCAAAAAACCAAAAACACAGAAAAAAAAGAGTATTTAATTTGTTTTATTTTATGTTGCAGGCCTGCGAGTTGCTGCCACTAAAATGCCAATAAATTTGCCAATGCTCGGCCAAACAACAATTTATTGCATACTTCTGAGCGCACGCCTCTGCCTCTGCCTCTGCCTGTGTCTCGTCCTCTGCCTGTGCCTGTGCATGTGTGTGAGTCTGCGTCTGTTTGAGAATGTGTGTGAGTGTCTGAAATTTTTTCTGGGATTTATTTATTCACTGCTCCATGGCGGATTTTACGTGGCGCTGATAAAAATTTTGACATGACCAAAAAGCCGAGTAGGAAGCTGCCCTACAAAATGACAGGATATTATTCAATTGAATACGTTTACATGCATGAAACTACAATATAATAAAAGGCAATAGCCAAGATTGCTGTATCGAGCCGTTCTCGACTAGGAGCTACCCTGTAAATGTGTCTTTTTTGATTACTATTAAGTACAAATGGTTCTAGCTTGATATCTTAACATATCATAAGATTGACATGCATCTGCGTGATTTAAATAGCTTATCTTTCTTCTGTGGAAACTGAGGTACATACGACTGGGTGTTTCTGTCAGTTTCATACACTACACACTTCATAATTGATCTCAAATAAGTAAAATTTGATGCCCGCGGAGTATTCAAATATTGCAATATTTATAATTTATGCGATATAATTGCCACAATGTGCGGTAAAACTGTTTTGTTTAATGTTGCTTCATTTCCGTTTCGCTCCATTTTGTTCGCTTCACTTCATTTGCCCTTCCTATTGCATTTGGGTAGTAGTAGCACAGTACAAGAGCTGTATATATATTCATGTTGGGGCTTATTAAATGCGCATATTTTATGCAACAACCAAAGACGGATATATATATATATATATATATGTATGTATATGAAAGATACGAGCGCTACAAGAAACTCATTCATAATTTGGTTTGCCCTCTGGCTCTAACGCTGACTATGGCTGCTTGTTTGTGTCTTGTTTCTTGGCCGCATTTTGGTTTATCGTTTTTTTTTTGTTCCTTCTGCCCTTTTTTTGCCTAATTTGTTTGAGTTGTTAGGCAGCAACTTTGGAGGACTGAGGCAAGGCAAGAAGAAGAAAGCTGAGTGCGGAAATTGTTTTGTGGCTGGCAAAAGTTTTTCGTATGAAATCCAAGCAAATAAGTTTATTTGAGCGCAAGTAAATGAATGTTAAACGAAACTTAACTATGAGATATTTTCTAAGTAGACGGTAACTAATCAATACATTAGCTCATAACTTAACCAACACTTAAATACTTTTCCGCAGACTTGGACAAAATACGAACTATATAAGTGGGTCTTAGCTGGTTCTTCGCATGCGGATGTTTAGTAATTAGTATTTAGTAAGCATAGAGAACATTTACTACTTTGATTTAATTTGTTGCAGAACTCTCAATATATTAATTATGCATTCATTTTTATTGCAAACAAATCAATTTACATTATATATATTCAATTATTTAATATATGTAGATATTGTATCCTAGCAATGGTCTTAACAAACTACATTAAATAACATTTGTTTAAGTTTTGCAGCACGAAAAATTCAGAATCAACTTTTATGCTATTTTCCAAACAAATCTGAACAAGTATGGCACAATTTTGTAATGTTGTTTGATGTTTGCAATACTTGAGAACACGTTCGAATGTTGGTACTTGTCGGCAACACCTATTGCCATTCACCCTTCACCTGTGAATTCAGCATCAAAAAGAAAAGTAATCCTTTTGCATTTGTATTCAAAAGCTTCATTATGGATTGTGAGCCTGGCACAAAATAAAACTTGTACCACAAATCCGACGACGAGTGAAAAAAATAAACACACACACTTTGGAGCTAGTCGCTCTGTTACCTAAGCTAAATGCGCCTCATTACTGTGCCACAGACGACCACACACACACAAACACACACTCACATACATTTATTTGAGTAAACAAGTATAATAAGTACTCATATAATGTTGAGCTCTGAGTTATTTTCTATGGCATATTTGCAATTGCAACCGGCGCACTTGAACAAATGCGAGAAACGACACTTCAACAGCAGCTGCAGCTGCACAAACAGAATGCACAAGTAAATATGCAGAAACACCCACACACACACACACTGAAAACAAATACGAATATATACACACACACACACACACACACACACACGCACACAAACTCAAACACACAGAAGAGTTAAAGGACTCGTAACATGGACTTACCTTGTGCATTGGTCCACCTCAGCAGGAAAACGATGAATACGAAACGTAAATCCATTTTACAATTTTTTACAGTATTTCGTCTTGATATAAAATGGCTAAAAAAACGTTGCAAAAGCATTTATTTGCTCGCCACACTCTCGCACACATACACACATGCACACACACACACACACTCACACACACGCACACAGGCACCAAAGGATCGCAAGGATGTGCAGTTGCAGTGAGGGGTTTCTTCTTATTCTTTTTTTGAGTATTCAGTATTCAATTTTTATTGCAAGTTTCAGCTGCAACTTTGGCTTAGCCCAACCGGCTTCAGAAGCATTTCTCACACACACACACACTCGCACAACAACTGCGGCACACACACATACATAGTGCGCTCGACAGGAGCCTGAAAGCAGGCACTTTGCTTAAATGCTTCCGCTTCCGTTTGCTTTTGCGTTTCCGTTTGCCACCAAAATCTTGCGGCGCATCAGCGTCGCTGCGGTTCCTGCCACCTGATGGCCACTTGAGTTCCGCATGTTTGCGACGCCTCGCAATTAATCAAATTAATAACACACGGTGCAAACTGCGCTTGCAACACCACCGCGAAACCGGTTTTTTATTTCTTGCCAAAATGTTTGTTTATGTTTTTATTTTTGGTGTTTTTTTTTGGTTTTTTTTTTTTTTGTTTCTTTTTTGTATTGTTTTGTGTATGTGAACTGCCGCTGCGATTGCAAATGCGACTGTGGCAAGTGGCAATGTGGAAATGCGGAGACGCGTGGCTCGCTTTAAACCGTTAACCGTTGGCGGCAGTAACCAAAACTCAACTGAACGCCAACAAGCCAACAACTTGCGAGTTTACAGCTACGCTGTTTACCCCCCAACAGTGGCAAACAACCCCCACCCCCGAGAGAGTGGTGAGTTTGGCACATCGTGTTGCACGCTCGTAACTTCGCATTGGGCACTTCGTGTATTACGAAATTCGGAGTACGAATGGAATTCCTGCAGGCACACTAATCAGCTGTTTGAATCCCTGAACCTCTTCCCCCCAACTGGCCGAATTCTATAGTAACTTGATTATTCCAATCAAGTGACTTTTACTGGGACTCATATATGTATTTTACTATCAATTTATACAAACAAAAAAAAAACAATGCAAAGCAAATCTATCTTTTTAGTAATTTAAGCTATTCACATTTTTCTCTTAATTAACGATTTTCATAATCTCAGCAATGGCAACCTCTTATCATAGCTATTAATGTCGTAAGCCACGTTTCCTTGTGTTTATTATCAACTTGGCAGCATAAACAACATTTGTTGCTGAATTCTGCCGGTAAATGTTGAGTCTGCGCATTGACTTCAGAGAGTTTTGCAGTTTTTCGGAGTTGTACAAATTCCGGTGCTCCTGGTGCTGACACAGTGCGAAGAGAGTTGGTGCTCAGCCACTGAGAGAATGTTGAAAGTATGTTGAAAGTAGCGAGTGGCATTTTCGAAATATGCATGCAGAAAAAACCGTTAAATGCCAACGCACTTTGCATAAAGAATGCTGTTAAACAAAATTACTCGCTCAGAGGGAAAAATAATGAAGATGTGATTGATATTTCCATCCTAACATAATTTTCATAATTTATCTTTGATATCGAGTCAAAGTCCTAGGCCAGTAATCGAAAATAAAACATTATGCTTAGTATTTAGTTGTACTTCTTGACCACTTGGTGCTCAGTATACTCGCAAGTATACCTGCTACATTTTGATTTCATTCGTTTAGTATCATTGGCCCAGTTATATGCAAGCTAATGCCATTAATATTATGCCCATCCACAAGCACCACAATCGAAATTAGCCCCAGTGGCTTGCGGTTCCGTTTTAAATTCCCCAACCACCCGCAAGCGTCTGAATCTGAATTCTCTTGGCCAACCCCGCTTGTCTCAGCCTGCAGCTAAGTAAACAACAATTAAGACATTACAAATTGCACGTACAAACATCCTTCAAAGACCTCCATGAACCATGCACCATGTTGACGTTTTATTTCTTTCATTTCATTTTGCTTTGCTTTTATTTGTGGCATCTCGTTTATTTTCTTTTTTTTCCCTTCAATTATTTCCGATTATTGCAGGTAGTAGCTTCAATCCACATTAATTGCTATTTTACCAAGCTGGCAGCAATTGCGACCCCTCAAATCCTGCGACCCTCCCCCAAATGGCTTTAAAGTGCCCGCCAAAGAAAAATAACAACCTGAGTTCAGCAACTGATTTTCCATTCGTTTCTCTCTTCTTTAGTTTAGTTTAGCTTTTGCTTTCTTTCAACTGAGGGTGCAAAGACGAAGAGATAGAGAAAAATTACTGTACAGGCGACCCAGTAAAGCAACTGCTACACAATAAGCGAATGATGGGTGGGTGGGAGGTGGGGGTGGGGGAAAATGTGGTTGGATGATAAACTGCAATCGAAGGACGCTGACTGAATGATAAATTACACTTGACAATGGCCAGTGGCAACGTGTGTGAGTGTGTGTGTGTGTGTGTGTGTGTGCTATATACGCCTGTTTAGATCCCTTCTGCCGTATACTGTGTCCTGTGACCGCAGTACTCAACTTGGTCAGCGCCTTTGCGCCACTGGCCTGTCATAAGTTTACTTTTAATACAAAAGTTTTTCGCACTCTGTTCAAAAGTGATCACAATGATAATTACACGAGCGTAACGGTAGCTGTCCCAAGATTTATGTGCGCATGTGGTCAGAGAAAAACTCAAGTGTGTGTGCCTGTATGTGTGTGTGTGTGTGTGTCTGTGTATGGTTGGGGGTGAAAAGTTGTCGTCGAGTGTCGAGTGTGTTTCTGTCAGTTAAGCTCTCGGTGGGGAGGTGGTTGGGGTGGATAATTATGATTGCTGCTGCTGTTGTTGCCTTCCCATTGCAGTGTGGCAGACTCAAGAGCGCCGAGCCTTAGCCCAGTTTTCACTCATTAAGGATATCCGTGCAGGAAAACAATGCCAAACTCGAAACTTGGCAGCGAGATACAAAAGCCGTTACAGTATTACCGCAGCACAAACACACAAGAGGATAACGCACACCGCAGTCCTCAGACAGCCCTTCCGTCTCACCCAAAATAATACACAAGCAAACACACACCCACACACACACCCACACACACACAGTTAGCTCGCAATTTGCAACGCCTCCATTTCATGGAGCCTGGCTTTTAATGCATTTAGTGGCTGCGGTTTTTGCGCTCACTGTGTTTGCTCTTTGGCGCGCCAGAACAACAAAGCAATAGCAACAGCAGTAACAGCAGCAACAGCAGCAAAAGCATCAGAAGCGCACACACATCAAGTACAACAACAACAACAACAAAAACAATACAAATTTATTTTTGCAACCAAAACTCGGCGTGCCTTGCTTCCCATCAAGTCCCTGCACTCAGAGACTTTGTGCTCACAGCCAGCGGCACAGAACTTGAGCACTGCACGGAAGTTCCGGATTCGGAGCATCCTACGGCTTCAGTTCACCCCTTTCCTATCCTCATGAACTTGCACTGCGGGGTATCAAAAGTTGCCAGGGGAAAAGGACTGGAAGGCCTGAGCTTTGGGGAGCTAGCAGGGACTCCCCTGGTATTCCAAACCATTCAGCGGTCTTGGCAAAAGTGTTAATTCGTTTGCTTTGCTTTTCTTTTTATAATATTTATTTTTTTTGGAATAATTTCATTTTATTCATTTGGGGTTTGCTGAATTAAAAGTTGGCATTCAAATTAAGTAGAGTTGGGGCCTAACCAATTATGCAAAACTTGCCAGTTTCTTTGCTAACGAAAATTTAAACTACTCAAATTATTGTGTACTTACATAATTTCGGCAAATACTGCATCAAGTTTTAATGAGATTTATGGAAGACCTAAGGCAGATAATTTTCAAAATTTTCGCTGTTTTTGCAGGTAGCCACTTAATTAGCTATTCATTTTAAATATGCAAATATAATTATAATATTATTTGTTAATATATTTTTAGCAATTTACAAACATATCTAATTTAATCTTATTTAATCTGTATTTTGTGCCGTTAATGCAGTTATATTACATTATTATTACATTGTATAAATAGACCCATTGAAATGAGAAAACTACTCAAGCAGTACTCATAAATGACACACAGGCAACGGTTCAAGTCGATGGCAGCTGCATGGAAACCGAATGCAAATGGTTTCCCCAACGGAATAGAAAAACTCTTGAACGTTGAGTGTGATTGATTGAAAGAGAATGTAATTTAAAAGCCGCAACATGAAGAATGAGCAGAAAGCGAAAGTTTTCACTTTCTGGAGGGGCAACACAACATTTACTCCAGACAGTTAGCAGACAACACAGGGCTTCCATTGTGCTGGGAACTGCTAAAAGCTGGAAAGCATAAATAGCAACGGAGCAAATGCAAATGTGTATTCAATCTGGCATTAAAAATGCAACGATTTGAGATCATAAAGCGCGCTGAGACAATGCTGCAAATCATAAAACCCAAATTGCCAGACATAAAGAAAGGACAAAGCTGATACAACGATACAATCTTCTCATATCTTGGGAGGGTTGCGCTAAGAACCACTCAGCCGCTGAGCCACTGAGCCACTTAACTGCAACAAATCGTCAACTAAGTGGAAAATATTGCAGGCCACAAATTGCTACAGCCATCTTATCTGGCAAGTTGCAGGTATTAGGGTGTGAGATTTGTGGCACATACAGGGTGAGCTGAAACCAATTTCGATGACCTCTTTAAATATTAATACGACGTCTGCTGATTGCACTGGGAATTGTGATTGACTTTTTAGAACTGGAAATCAGCGTACAATATATATACACACACACACATCCATACACACCCTGGTCGTGCTACCCCGAAACACCCACGCTAAATGCAGCCAACTCGTGAAGTATGCATGGGGGTGGCTGTTGTCTCATGTCTTATACGTAGAGTTGAAACAATTCAACCGGTGTCCTGTCCTCAGGAGAATAGAAAAAACTTTGCACTTGAAAATGTCCTTTTGCTAAAGTTCGTGAAGGCTGACACAAACTTTCTTCTGTCCTCTACCATTTTTGCTATTATTTTTGTTTTGGTTTCATTAAATGAAATAAATGCTTTATTGTTATATTTTATTTCTGTGACAGCTCGATTTACCAGCATCCAATTAAAACAGCAAAACATCGCGGAAATAAATCAACCAACCGACTGGCCACGATTCTCATGTATTCATTTTGTTTTGTCAATTAAGCCAATAAATTGTTAAAAAAAAAAAAACAAAAAAAAAAGCAGAAGAAAAACAAACAAACAGCAGTCCAGAGGGAAGATGAAAACAAGAGTTAAGCAATTAAAAGTCAATTTATTGAAATCAATGCGAAATTAGTTGCCAGCAAACTGTAAAATTGTCATTAACATGCATCACGTAGACAGTGATGAATAAAAAAATTGTTCATTGGAAATGTTAAATTCTAATTTAAATTACTACATGAAAATTGTAAAAAGAATGGACTGACAGTTTAATTTAATCAATTTCTGAAATTCCCTCTTTATAGCTCAAAGTAAAGGTATCAATTTCAAATGCTTAACCCATTATTTAATTAAATGTATATTGTGTACCTATCAGGATACAATATATATATACTAATTTTTGTGCAAATATTTATACAAAGCCTTGTTGGCAAAACTATGAAACTTTTTATATTTGTTATTTATTTTTGGTTTTGGATTTTACTAAATACTCTATTTTTTTGTTTGGGTTGCAAAATGAACATCAACTGGACTAACTACTCGAGTGGCTATATCCAAAGAACCAACTGACATTTGTGGATGGTACTTGAATTAGGGTTTTCTGGCGTCTTTACGCCTGCTCCATCCCTAATTCACATATCCAGAGAGTTTTATGCCCACTTAATAGTTTTGTGTTTGCGTTGCGCCCGGGGCCAGGCAAATGACTAACCAAATTGGGAAGATGCGGCTTTGCTGCTGCGTCTGGTCTGCTTTGCCAAGTGCTTTGTAATTTATGGGGCACAGCGTCAAAAGGCAGACGGCTGGCTACTTGACAGCCGCACACAAATAACCCCTGACAGGCATACATTCACACACTCACACACACACACACACACTGTGTGACTTTCGGTATGTGTTTAGGTTTAAATTATATTAAACTGCCAACGTGGCATGTGTCCCATTTCAAATAATGCTTCCGAACTTTACGTTCTGCTCGCTCACTTAAATGAGCAAATGTTAGTTGGATTCAAGTTCTGGTTGCGGTTATCTGTCGAAATTGTTTTCATAATGGCACCTCACAGACTACGTGGGTGCCACAAAGCAAACCCCATCCCCCAAACGCAATATACAGAATGCACATTTATCATGAACTAGTCCCCTGTAGCGTCTCCCCTCATTTGGGGCATTCACATTTAGTGCATTGCGAATGTCAAAAGTTGGAGCTCAGAAAAGTTTCAACACTTTTCCACAAATATTAGCCCCCACAAATGGTGGTGCGGAGACCCCAGCAGCCCAGCGGGTAGTCTAATTTAAATTGGTTTGTTTTGTCTGTGGGCATTGCGCTTTTTTACAGGTCCCCAACAATTACGACTGCTGACACAAACCCCTGCCTAGCTTATTTATACCCTTGCGTAGGGTTATTTAACTTTTTAACAAACTTTGTAATGCACTACAGAAGGACTTTTTCAACCACCCAAATTTAATTTAATCTCTTAAAGAATATGCATCTATTTCACTTATATATAAAATGAAAATATAATATTTTGAATGGGAATATATTAAAAGCAAAATATTATACTTCTTGATTATGGTTAAAAACAAATAGTTAAATTACTTTGATAGCTAGGATATTTAATCTTCGGTATGCCATTAATAAATTGTCTTGTTTTGCAATGGATTTTGACTCGCAAAAGTTTTTACTGCTCGGGGGAGTTGCCGGTCACACCGGTACCAAGGGAAGAGGTACGAAGGGATGGGGTGAGGAAGACTCCGTAAATGCTAACGTTTACTACCTACTCGTATACGCAATCGTACATTTCATTTTTTGACTGCGTCGAGTGAAATTAAAATGCTTGTTTTCACTTTATGCAAATTTTCTTTAAAATAAAATGAAAAGCAAGGGGCTAACAGTTAAAAAAAATAAATAAAAAAAAGTGGAGACAGGCTACACAGGATTCGCTGAATTCGTTGAGTGCCCAAATATAAAAAACCAGTCGGGCAAATAAAAATGGCGCGTATTTACGTTTGGGAATATGTAAATAAGAGTCCGTTGTATTTATTTCCTTTAGCTTGTGCCGTTGCGTCTTTCCAGCACCCCATACCCCCCCCCCTCCACTTCTCCAACCCGAATAGTCTTCTTTTTTTTTTTATATATATATTTTTTTTTTTGTGTGAGTTGTTGGTACTCTCGGGGCTTACAAGCTATTAAAATGTCGCTGGAAGTACTTAACTGCTTGATGTTGTCAATTTAAATTAAAAGCGATGCCGCAAAAGTTGCACACAGTCATTGTCGCATCCCAACAAGACATAAGCTCCTCTCTACTCCCCAATACACAAGCTACAAGCATATGAACCGACTGACAGCTACTCAGCAAGATGCTGTCAAATGTGTGGGGCAAATGGATATTTCATTAGCGAACGTGTGGATTAACAACCAAAAACTTTTGTTTATGTCTGCATTTTGCAGTTCATATGCTAATGGAGGGTTTCCAGCGCTCTCGGGATGAGCGCATTGGGAAATTAAAAATTGTTGGCTTAAAATTTCTAATGTCTAGTCGTTAAATAACAAGTGACTTTTAAATGAGGATGCTCAAGAGCTGTGAAAAAATGCATAAGACTTATAAAAGGTTCTAAATGTAAAATTGGCTAAAAAAAAAACAAAAATTAACAAGGCAATCGTTAAGTGGAAGGGTTAAATAGAATTATTTTGGGACACTTAACTGCAAGAAGTTTTGAAAGTGATTTAAGGGATATGTGAACAGCAGAAAATAAAATTAAAGGCCTGAAATAAAAGTATATATAAGTGGGATATAAAAACTCTTAAGTGAAGTGAGCATCCTATAAATTAAAACATTAATAAACCTTCAAATGAACAAAATAATACAAATAAACGTTTGCTTCCATAAGCTTAATTAAATGTCCCAGTCTGAAGTCCAAGACATACTTTATTTCTAGCTCCGAATGGAAGTAATTAACGCTAAGGTGACTTTTAGTTTAAATTAAGTAAACATCAAATGTTGAACCTTGCGAAATAAGCTATACTAGTTTACTTACATTTAACACCCCATTTGTTGCTCATAAAATGCACGCCTCAAAGCCGTATTAGGCTATATTTTTTATGCTGCAATCTGGTAAGGAAACACCTGCCTCCTCAAGGTCCATCCCAACGTGTATAGATGTGACTTTACAAACGCAAGGTTCACAATTCGAGGCTGTCAGCAGCTGCGCATTGTTTGTGTCTTTTGTGCCTGTGTCTTTCTCTTCATTCCATTCTTTGTGTATATGTGGCGTAATAAGCGAGGCAGCTCAAAGCATTTTAGTGTGCACACACGCTCACACACACACTCACACACACACATGTGGTTATGACACACACGTAAGCGCATAAGAGCACAGCGCGCACGTGCTTTGATTTTCTAAATAATTGCAATGACGATGGCAACGAGCCACGCTACGGCAAAAACAAGCCGCAGGCGTTGGCAGTGGAGCACATGATAATATTAATAATAGTGGTAATAATCATACGCACGGTGTGACGGCACAGAAAAGAAAAAAAAAACACGCGCTTAATATGATTAATGCTCGGCAGACTGGCAAAATATTTACACGAAACGACTACAAGGATTCTTTTCACTGACTTTATGTGCTTAGCCAGCAATTGCAAAAGGCATTTCTGAACGCATTCCACAACTCACTTTTAACCAGTTTTCACACACACACACACACACACACACACATACAAAATGCACATCTTTAAGCTGACAATAAATTACAAGAAATAGCTTTTAATTTATGACAATTGCTTCAAATTATTTCGAAAAGCTTTCTGCATAATTTTTCATTATCCGTTTTGTAAATTTATGGCGAAATTTATCTGCAAGAGGTAGCATTGTATTTCAAACTGCCACAAAGTTTTCTCAGCCAGAAGCGAAATTCAATGAACCAAAAAATTTGCCTGACAATTAAGCAACTTGAGAAGGCAGACAAAAAAATCGCAAAGAAAAGAAAAAAGATTCTTACATGATAGTAAAGCAAAACTTTCCGCGGCAATTGTAAAGTTATGGCAATGGCGCCCAAACTTATGCAACAGATTTGTTTTCTTTTCGATTTCTTCTTCTTCTTCTGTTTTTTTGGCGAAACGCATAAAAGAAGCAATCGAAAGTTTGGAAAGCAGTTGCTCAGCTAAAGGCTAAACTAACGCTAACTCATAGGTAGCAGCAGCAGCAGCCAACACACACACAAAAAACTGCATTGTATATTTATGCCTTTTGGCTGCCAACGGTTGCAGCACAAAAAAAAATAAAAATAGAATTAAACCTGACAAATAAAAGAAAGGAGCCAGAGCGAACTAACTGAATGGCAACCCAATGCAGCAGCGCAGAAATTAAAGAACAATATTTTCTCAGGCACACAGCCGAGATGCAGACGAGCGTTAAATCAAAAATTGCATAACAAAAAGCGAAAAACAAGAAAGTTACCTGAGGGATACGTGAAGTTTCAATGCCCTTGCAGCTGTACCAATTGATTTGGAAATTCCAAAAAAAAAAATATGTAGTAAATTTCCAGCTGGGATTGAAGACAGATACACAGAGAGACAGAGTAATTTGAGATTGATAACAAGATCATGATAGATACATATGTAAAGCAATAATGAACATTTCAAACATCGAGTTAAAGATCAGATGGAAATGAGAGATTTAGAGAATGCAAAATTAAAATAATACTAAAAAGAAATAAATTACAATATAACAAGAAATAATGCTTGAAGTGGAAAACGATGTTGAAACGATTATAATTTAGTGCAGGGCTAAAATTATTATCATAGATGGTAACAAAAATATTTAAATACTTTCAAAGCCAAGACTTAAAGCTCAAAATCCAAGAATCGCAACATAAAATAAAACTTTCGTTCTTATTCAGCTTCGAGACATAATTGAAATACCCTCGGTTAGGGCATAGATAAATCCACATAGAAGTAGAAAAACATAAACAGTGCTGTGACTTGAACCAGAAGTCTTTAAAAACGCATAAATTGTATTGGCAGTGAGGGGGCCTTTGCACCGCTCACCATACCCAAGCACGTGCACAGGTTGACATTGCAGATGGGGTTGTTTGATGTTTGATGTGTGCAGTGGCCCAACACCCCCTGACAGCTTGTTTCGATGTTGGGCAGGGGATGATGGTGATGGCGATGGCGATGGTGATGGTGGCGTGGGTGTGCACATCTTTAAGTGTTATTCTTTGGGAACTAACCCTTGTTAGCAATACGATATGTTTACTCAAGTTTTGTTCAGGCAGCGAGAGAAAAGAGCGTCTGCTGTCAGTCTCGGTTTTTTTTTTTTTTTTTGGTTTTTGTGACAGACAGTTGACAGAGTTTTTGTTTTAAGAATGCGTAAATAAGCCATAAATGGGGAGAGAGAGTATAAATGCGTATAAATAACAGTTGCAACGGGGCAATAAATTTGCATGCGCAACTAAATGACGAAAGTGCAGCAGTAAGCGGCAGAAACAACAATTGCATCATCAAGTCGTGACATTTGACAAATGAGCACCCCCAACTCGCAACTCCAACATCCCCCCCCCCCTTCCCTCACATGTTACACACACATTTGGCAAGTAAAATATTGCACTGCCAGCAGAGACACACACACAAACACACGCACACAGACATGCAAATTGAAGGTACATCGGATGGGTGTAACCAAAGCAAAAGCCAACAGTCACCAGTCAGATCTGCCCGGACACCCCTCGTCCTACATCAGCCAAACAGCATTTTCAGAGTCTGCCTGCGAATGAGCAAAGTCAGCATTGGGCAAACGCGTCATCCTCTCCATGTTATATTATTTTTTTTTATTTTTTTTTGTCGCATGGCAAATTGTCAGCGCTGTCGTAATTTTTAAGTTAAAAAATTGTTAAAAATGTTCATAGCATTCATTACCACGCCGCCCAGCTCCTCCAGACACCCCCCCCCCCCGCTGACTTCTGACTGCAGGCCCCCCAACTGCCCAATTGCAACCTCCAATAGCAGAACTTTGACTGCCACTCACTCAGAGTCACAGTCGCAGTCGCAGTCGCCAGCCGCACATTCAGACTCGTAGTCAGTGAGACCGCCGTCTGCGTGTTGCACAATAATTTATTGCCGCACAATTGCAGCTGCCACACATTCCAATGCACTTCATACGCCACCCACCATCCTGGCCCTACCATCCTGACCCGAGAGTCCTGTAACAGCACAGCAGCCATATAAACAGTACTCCACATAAACTTTTGGCCAATGGGATGAGACATGAGGGTGGGGGTAGGCGGGGTTCATACTTACTGCTCCCGCTGCGCTTGTAAAAATCGCATATAACGGAATGATTTTTGGCAGCATGTAATGCAACAACTCAAGCGCTTTTTAAAGTTGATTTTATGGCAGATTTAGTACTTCCTTTTGCAATATAGAATAAACGGTGCTAGAAATCTATTGTATGACTTTGAGCAGAAGCACATTGAATGCCAGTTTATAGACTGATTATATAATTTCATTACACTTGTTTAGAATACATACTAACCCAAAAATGACAAACAAACTTTCGGCTTGGTGTTTCGAAGTTTTTTTTAATTAAAACTGAAGCGGTAGTTTTGTAAACTGTAGTTTCTGAATTGTGTATCTAATTAGGTTTTGCGTATAATTTAATTCATTATTATTTAACTTCATAGGAAGTGTAGTGCATATTGGATGTATTTCGCTCAGTTAATTTAATACTTTTCAGCTTTTACCAATCGATAACAATGCAAGCAATTCAATTAAAAATTGTAGAACCCAGGTAAATGTTACCCAGTAAATAATATGGACTAATAACAAGAATTGAGTGCAAGTGGAGGAGGGAAAACGTTCTTCGTTGTTTGTTGGGAATTGTTGTTATTGCGAAATGTGTCAGTTTCAGCAGATGTCAAGCACAATCAACGGCATTAATAAGTCATTGCATAGTTGATGGCGCCGAGGCATTGGCTGAGTTGAACTGGGCAATCAATAAACTTGCCCTGCAGGCCAACTGCGTGCAGTTAATTAGTGTCTGTGACAATTGGCTCAAAAGGTGTTGCTCACAAATAAAACATTAACGATTTATTAAGTTGGGGGTCAAAACTGTTAACATTTGTGCAGCCCAAAAGAAAACTGGCAAAATTATGATTGGGACACTGTTCTGTTCAGTGCTGCGTGCTCTGTGTGCGTGCCACACTCCACTCAATACTAATTATAGTAATCAATTTTAATTAGAGCCTGATAGCTTCATGCTCAGCCTAAAACATCCAGTTCTGGACACCCACCCAGTTCGACCCACGTCCATCCAATTCCTGAGGGTCTCTGAATTGCGGGGCTGCAGTTGACATTGTCAAAGCGTCGGCCAAGTGCAGTCCAACAACAAAGACATCATAATTCCAAACAGAACCGACTTCACATTAGCAAAGAGACCTGTCCCATACACACGCACGCACACACACACACACACACACACGCACACACATCCACACACTCACACACACACACAGGCACGCACACACATATACGCATAGAAAGACTTTGGATTGAGGCCATACAAAGCAGATTTTTGCTTATTTCAAAACTCAAACAATGGCCAAGTGGCTTTACCCAAAATTGAGACTGACAGCAGCATGACGGCACTCATCCACCGTTCCCCTTGCCACTCCACTGGTGTCAACTGGCCTATCCCTTGCAATATGCAATATGCCTGATAGACAGGCTCGGGCATATAGCAAAACCAAATTCCATTATTTGGATTAGACCAATTGTTGCCGGGGCTTTTTTGTTGTTTGTGCTGCCCGCCCGCCTGCATCACGTTAAGCAGATTATTTCTTTCATTCAAAATTTGTCCATAATAAATACCATAAATGTGCTTGTCAATTTCGAGCAACAAACTCATGCTGATCCGAAAATTGATAATAATTGAAATTAGAATAGAGTTAATAACGTTTGAAATTGGGTTTAGATATTTGATTGAAAATTAGTCTGAAAGGGTTTTTAATTCAATTTTCTATATAAACGTAATCAATTTAATGCAGTACAAACTCAAAACGTCAAAAATGTCATAGATAGGAGAAGTTGTTCGAGTTACGTAAGAGAATTTGATTTTCAACATATAACATATAACATCCAGTTTAAAGAGGTGCAAATATAATTTAAAAAATAAAATAAAAAATACGTCAGAAAAGTTAAAGTTGCAAATTATCTATGAGTGTCATTAATATTAATTTTAATAATTAAAAAAAATATTAATTTTAAAAAATTAAAACAGAAAGGAATACCTTCTTTTTGATTTGGAAAACACATTTAAGTAATTGGTACGCCAATATGGCTGATACAACTTCATAAAGTTTCCAATTTACATTAAGCTGTTAGTTACAAAATTGCTGGCTTTGAACAAAGTAATTTCGTAAGGTCCACAAGAAGTACATGTAAAATCAAAAACATGACTAGAACAGGACCTGAAGCAGCTGCTGCAACTATTAACAGCAAATGACTAGCCTAATTTATGCGGCTGTCTGCAGAGCAAAATACACACACACACAGACAAAAGCACATACATTCATAGAAAATGTGAGTGTGGGTTCGATTACTCGTACTTGTAGTCGTATTCCATATGGGTAACCACATTCTATTCACAGACTAAACACGCCGCAATGTCGTAACTTCTGCTCCTGAATTGATGAAATGACAACAAAAACGAAGAAGTGGAAGTTAGTAGGTGAGGGGGAAATGAGAGCTTGTAGAATCAAATAGGCAAAAACTGACTATAGCCAGAACTGTGCCTATGAAATTGCTTTACACAATCGAAACGCACGAAATGACAATATAAATCGAGGGGCGGAACTAATTTGGCAAAAGACTCGAAATAGGCCGGGCACGAACCGCAAAACGACATAACAACAATGCGAATTAAGCAGAGGATGAGAAACGAGAGCAGCAGACTCCAGGCCAGACTCCAGCTGAGGGTTGATGAGCACCCAGAGAGGAAGAAGAGAGGGGAACAGAGGCTGGGCAAATACAGTTGCCGGTAAGCATGAAACGAACGTATTACCGGCTACTGAATTGGCCAAAATTAACGCAACGTTAGAAAAGTTTTTGCGGAAATTGCGTAACTACACATTAATGAAGAAAAATTGCGTAAGAGACGAAGTGGGGGGAATGCAACCAAAAAGATCCCCTCTGCAAATGTCTTCTCTGGCAAAAACTAACCAAAAACTTTTGGCCTGGCAAATTGCATTGGAAATTGGGCGACACTTTAGCCATAAAACGGACCCGTGATTTATGCTCAATTGAGGTACGCCCAGGTAAACAGCTCCATAATGAACTGAATGAGTCGTTTGGGGGAGGGGTTGGGGGCAGCAGGCTGATTATCCACAGTAGTTTTATAGGTTTTATAGGTACGCCTTAATGGGAGGGTTAGCTAACAGCTTGCTTTGATTACATCCCCATCATTGTCTCTGATCATTTATTTTGCCTCCCCATTCTTAAAGTTGTTTTATGCCCTTTTGCGAATTTACGTTTCGCATTCGTGAATTTTTATGACCATCATTAAAAGTGTTCAACCAGTTATGGCGACATCTTCTTCTTCAGCTCGTTTAAGTATTTATGAGCAGGCTGCCTGGCCAACTACTTACTTAGAATTATAATTATCATTTGTCATCCAACTGCCGCCTCGGACTCTAATTAATTGTAAAGTTTTTGTTTTGTAAGCCCACCCGTAACGGCCCATTAATATTGTCACAGATGTCGCAGCTAGCAAACTCAAATTTACCAATGATTAATACATCAAAGTTTCCTAATTGAAATGCCACGCAAAGAATCTTAAAAACTTTTCGCGAATTCCTATTTCAAGATATCCTGTATAAATATTTGAATGTGTTGTGTAATTTGGCAATGACTTTTACTAACTACTTATAGTGTATCTATGCATATACATTAAATATATCTCACTAAAACTATATACAGTTCTAAAAAAGATTATATAATATCTCAAAATGGCAAAATTGCTATTTATATGTGTTAAGAACAAATAATTAATTGTTTAATGCATTAATAATTTCATCAGCCTGATGAAAAGAACAAAGTCTTTACTAACAACAACATGTTTGGGATACAAGTTTTCATATCTGATCTGATCCAAAGCCATGCTCGAATAGCAACTCAATCTTAGTTTCTCTTTGACCAAATCTGCGTGACGACATCTATATATATATATATATATATATATTTGTGTACTTCTATTATAGCCTAATCTTCATTCATAATAGGAATTCAATGTAGTGTTCTGTATGCAGTGGCTGGGATTGCCAACTGTATAGAGATTAGGTCCAACTGCCAGAGTGGCTTCAATGTCCGAGCCTAGGAATTAACTCCAACAGCCAGATCTCAATGTCATATTGTGGAATGGGCTGGCATGTCGAGCAGTTTCAATTTATGAAATTAGTTTTGATAATATTAATGCCATTACATGAAAGAGCAGTTACAATGGGGTCTAGCTGTAGGTAAGCTGGCTTTACTCTTAGCTTTTTGGCCATAGAAGTTAAGCGCCTGCTAGGAATTTGCACAAAAGATGCCAAGGCAACCAAGCAGATAGATTCCAGCTACTTTCCTCCAGCTTTCAGCTCACAACTTTCACTTGAAGCTTATATTCATTGTTTGCACTGTGTTGCCACTGCCAACGACGAACCAGTCACCCACACCCCCAAAAACCAGCCGGATGCGGCTGTGGATTTGCCCACAAGTTTTAAAACTTTGCTATTGTTTAAATTTTGTGCGAGGGTGGCCGGAAATTTGCTTATCGGCACATTTCAGTGACTGCTGCGATGAATGCTGCGACGCGACGCGACGCGACGCTTCTGCGGCCAGCCGAAAGTCAATAGAGAGATTAACGTCAAACAGAGAAGTCGGCAACGAGCCCTGTGAACTGTGTGAGCTGTGCTAATTGAGCGACGGGTCATGGCAACCAGCAGTTTATATCAATGGCAAACACTTTTTATTCAACATCCCCCAAACTCCCCTCACTAGAATGGAAGTAAAAGTTCCCGAGAGTGGTGTGAACGACAAGTAGATATCATACAAAAGTCTGAAAGTCTGATTTTCACATAAAGTGCATGTCAAAAATAGTATTCGAATTGGATTACAAATTGCAGACAGCCAGAACTGATCCGATTTTCAAAAGCAATGCATTTTTATCATAGTTTGCACTCTATATTAATATAATAGCAACTTGAAAATTGATGAGTACAAAGAGGGAAAGTGTATAGAAACTTAAATGAAACCCAAACCCAAACCACCACTATCTCCACGTCGGTTGTTGCCATTCCTGTTGCCGCCGCCCAGTCCTAGCGTTTGTCCAAAGCCTCCCACGCCCAGTGCATTGCCCACGCCGCCCACCGTCTTTTCGAGTCCGCCGCCCAGCTGCCCCAGCACATTGCCCAGCGCTGCACAGCTGGTGGAGGTTAGCGGAGATAACGAAGCGCCCAGCACTGAAAGCTCACAGAAGCGAAAATCGCTGGCTGTTTCCAATTTGGTATGCACCTTGATGAATGGTGTGCCGCCGCCGGTCACGCTTTGGAACAGCTTGGAGGCTGCCGGGCTGTCCTTACCTTTGCCGGCGAACTGCAGCAGCATATCGATGAGATTTTTGCGAACCTGCAAATCATCCGAACTGCTCAAACGTGTCTCCAGCAATGGATTACCAAAAATATCGTTCGCATCGAACATATAGCCCAGCTCATCGCCATGGGCAACTGTCTCCGGTTTATCGTTGGAGGATTCGGCGACAATGGGCAGACCACGTAGAAAATTTATGCCCTTTGACGTGGTCCCATTGTACTCGAAGCTGTACACGAAAGCTGGTGCCAATTTGGACCACACCTGTGTGGACAGCACGGCGGGCAGATTGAACAGCACATCTGTGGTGGACTCGACCACCTTGGACAGGACTTGATCCACGCTCAGCGCTTGTGACACTTTCATAACATCCTGCAGCGTGGGCGTCAGAACGCCAGTTAGTCCTGGCAGCACAGCCTTGGCAATATTCCCCGTCTGCTTATCAATACGGAGAAAACCCGTCAACTGCTGTAATGCACCTTGCAGCGAACCCAAAAACTTCTCGGCCGATCCAAAGACATTGTTCAGAGTATCCACTGTCATCGAATTGGCTGTCTCGTGTTTCGCCACGCCAGTCAGCAGAGGAATGCCCGTGAAGTTGCTACTACGCAGCTGCTGCTCCGGGTCACCAATCAACAGACTGGGCAACGAACGGTGATCGTCCTCCGCCTCAGCATGTGGCTGGAAGCCAACGTTACCAGTGAGACCTTTGACCAAAGCTCGACCTGCCAAACGCTCCATTTGCACTTTGTCGTCGTTCTTAATTATATCCTCGGCCGATTTCTAAAGGGAGCAATGATAATTATATGGATTAGAGCAGCAGATTTTAAAGGGTGACGATTGAACAAAAATATATTTATTTTCTATATTACTCGGTAGCTAAAAATAGTTAGGTGTTTGTAGCTAAATGATAGCTTCTTTTTAAAATTAATTCCAATGACTTGTGAATAGAACAAGTATGAGTGCTGTAGTCGAGTAAACTCGACTACGATATACCCTGAACCCATTTATTAAATATATTCTATTATTATTGGCAAATTCTCACTAAAATGCGAGCAGCTCTGCAAGCGCCCTCTGCCGACAAACCAGTGAAACACGCAATCGTAAGTAACGGGGTTCTGCAATATGAAAATATATTTTCGACTATAACTTGGGTATTTCTTATCCGATTTTCATAACATTTAATCTATAATATGAATATGCATATTATGTATTAATTAAAAGATTCTGCCTTTAAAATTGTGTCATTTATTGATATCGGAAATGTAAATGTGTCGATATTCGATAAACAGAGTTATTGAAAAAATAACGCAAACTTGATCTGCGCCTGGTATACGAGAACCTATACTCCAAATTTGAAATTCTTGAACTCTTATAGTCTCTGAGATCTGCGTGTTCATTGAGACAGACGGACATTGCTATATCGACTCGACTGTTGACCCTGATAAAGAATAGATATGCTTAATGGGGTCGGAGATGCCTCCTTCTGCCTGTTACATACATTTGTACAAAACCATTATACCCATTAATGGGTTCAGGGTATAATAAAAATGCATAATAAAATGTAAACAATCTTTTGTTTGGTTAAGTCGCATTCTTATCACTAACTCACCTCCCGCATGCAGTTGACAATTTCCAGCTCATTACCAGTGGGACAACCATTAATTTTAGCCACCTCTTGGACACTCTGCACCGGATCCTTATCCATGGCATATTGGGATAAAGCCGTACCCGACATGGCCACCACACCATGCACCTTACCCGCACTTCTCGCTGTCCGAGACATGGACAAATACATGGCACTGGCGGCACCTGAACCGTGTCCAATTGCCTGCACCCGCTTGGGATCGCCACCAAAGTGTGAGATGTAGTCGGTGACCCAACGAAGAGCTGCTGCTAAATCGAACATGGCCAGATTGCCGTCAAACTGCTTGGTTCCATCGCCCATTATGCCCAGCGAGCCGAGACGATATTGGGGTGCAACGACAATGGCGCCCTGCTGTGCCATGGGCGTGGCATCGTACTGTGCAGCGGAACCGTAACGAAAGCCACCCGGATGTATCCATACAAACACCGGCAATCCTGTCGTCTCGTCCGGCATCTGTGGCGTATACACGTTCACCAGCAGGCAATTCTCATCGCCAATAATCCGCTGCGGCTGCTGCGGATGCGGCTGTATACAAGGTGCACCGTGAAGCGTTGCATTCACATCGCCACTGAGGCGCTTATAGATGGGACGCGAGTAACGTAATTGACCCACCGGTGGCTCAGCATAGTGCATGCCCAGGAAGCTATAGATGCCAGTTTTTGAATTGCGGAAACCCTCCACTCGCACATCTCGGTCAAAGACGCGTGCGAATACAACGGGATCATCAACGGGTGGCGCCTTTGCCGACTTGCCACCCACAATGCGTTTCACACGATGATGCGACTCCGTCTCCGATTGTGACTGCTCCAAGGTCAACGCTGCAACCGCGAATTGCAACCCCAACAATAACAAAAAGTTTCGCTTCGCCAGCGCTCGCATTGTAATTCACTCAATTATCAACTTGGAACTGAGCAAACGCTACAGTTGTCAATGCTCTCAAAGCCCCAAGCGACTCTTGACGAGGCCGGCAACGTGCTCGGCATGTCGATAAAAAGCTAAAAAAAAATATATATATATATATATATATAAGAAAAACAATTGCAACTACAACTGAGCGTTGATAAAAGTTTAAGATGATTTTGTTTTTGCTGCTCACGATCAACGAGTAGCCGGTTGGGTCTATATTTATACTCGTACATTCATGCTCAATCTTAATACAGAGAGTATTCTTTAGCAATCAAGTCATGTTCCACATAACTGCAATCATATCACATAACAAGCGGGGAATACATTTGTCAACGGATTTTGAATGTGATATTGCTGTTTTTGATTTGAGTCTGTAATAAAAAGGTTATTGAAATTAAAAGTACTTAAATAGTCATTTTTAAATGTAACTAGAAAAACAAGAATACAATTTTATCATTTATTCGAAACATTAAGACTACATAGATGGTAGAGCTAGCTAAAAAGTAATTTACAAAAATAAATAATTACCTGATCGAAACTGCAACTATTTCTTTATGAATACCAAGTACAGAAAATAATAAAATAAAAAGGTTTTTTTTTTTTTGATATCGTACTTACAAAATATCAAGATACCTGTTGTATCTACAAATGTATATATGTATGTATGTATGGCCTTTAGCCAGATCGTTCGTGCAAAAGATGATCTTAAATCTAAAACCGGTTAATTCAGTTGTTTCAATGCCTTAATCAATTCATCATCATTTAATAAGCCCAAAAGTTAGTTGAACTATATGAGATGATCCCACAAAATTATATTAAGCAAAAACTAAAAACCACATATTTTGATGAAAGCAACCCCTTTATCTATATCTATTTGATGCCATCAGTCTCTAAAGTGGTCAAATTTTATTTCTCTTTAATAAAATTTGAAAATGTATTGAAGGCAAATTTATTTTTCAGTATCAGTTTTAAAATGAATTGAAGATTTAAACAAGTTTATTGTTATCTAACGGTATTGAAATAAATTGAATTTTGAAGCAAATTTATTAAGTATCTGCGTTAGCAAATATTTAACATTAAATAGCACACACACTACAATATATTCATTAATTATTTAACTGGTTAGCTTTATAAATAAATTACAACTACTAAGTTCTAAGAGGCATTTTATTCAGCTCATCTTTCGAATTAGCTGTTTCAATGTGCTTTGTTTAATGGTAATCACATAAATATTTTATTGTTTTCAACATCAGCTGTTTCTGTCAACTGCATTTGGAGTTTGCTAGAAACTGGTCAGTTTGGGTTTTACCATATTCGCTGAATAAAATTGCATGATTAAAATATTAATGCTATGTTAAAGCCTCAACACGAACTCAGAACTGTCAGACAATTGTATTTAGCAGCTTTTGCTGCATTATCTGGCCAAGTGAATTATATGCTCAACATATTTACGACTGAACACGCAGACATACATATTTGCGAGTGGGGCAAGCGGAAACTGAAGCTGGTAAATGTGTATCATGAAACGAATGCCAGAGTTGTGATTTTAAGTTTCTTGACACAAACCCCCCACCCCCTCACTCTCTCTATTTGCTGAAGATGAAAGAGCAGCCCGGGATTAGGCCAGTCAGACGGCACGCGTTAGCCCGGCCTGACTCTGCCACATGAATCTCAATGTTGTTGTTTAGACTCCGTCTGCCACTGTGACCACGTACGTCGACTGATTTGTCTCCGCAAGTGGCGACTCTGAATTACGACTCCAACTCCATTTCTATCTCTCATGTGCGGCAGACAGACACACAATGGCTAAATGACATTTAAAGTTACGACAATATAATTAAGTATACTTCTGGGACTTGCCGCTGGCAGCAAGAGAAGCGGCAGGCAAGGAATAATTATATATATTTCCACGTACATGCGAGCATGCTTATTCATATATATATATAAATATATCTTATATATATATATATCTTGCAACACTTTTGTGAAACACTCAAAGTATGCCACGTTGTAGCAGTTCCAGCTTGCCACTCGGCCAGTCACGCCTACACATTTGACAGACTTTATCTTTTACTCTATACCCTGTACGCAGAAAACTCTGTAAAAGAGGAAGCATTAAATTGTGCTAAAAAGAGACGTAAATGAAATTAGCATATTTTGGAATAAATTTATCCAAGTCAAGCTCAACAACATGAGAACATAAATTGTAGCTAGAGTAACTAAACACTTAGTCAGAGGATATTTTACATTAAATCAATTTCAACATTTAGTCTCTATTTTTGCAGCACAATATTCAAGTCTTTAAAAAGTTATTAATCTTCGGCTGTCGAGTAAATATTTTGCTTTTAATAGAGATTTAAATAATGCCACTGACAATTTGCATAAGACCTGACAGACAGCAGGCATAAATTGTCCTGTTATCCTTGAACCCGGCCAGCACACTAAATATGCATGTGAAACTTCATGTATACAAAAAAAAATATACATATCAATCATGCAGGTGGTAAAAGCTGCTGCTAAATGTAATAATTACATGCGAGATTGAATTTTAATTTGATTTCAAGCGAGACATCAAAAGGAGAAGTGACCAAGTTAGTAACAGACGAAGAGCGAGTAACTCGTGCATTTAAAAGATGTTTACATACATGTATATATATTTATTATTATTAAAATGCTTTCAAATCGAAGCCAATATTAATTGAGATTATTTAGAAAATATATATCTCTTTGGGCGTATAGTATCACGTTTCATGCTAAAAATGAGATTTCCTCGCTACACGCACTTAATTTCCCTGGTGCGCTCTTATTAATTGCTTTGCCTGTTCCATGCCGTCTTTTTGTGAAACTTTTGCCTAATTTTTCTTCTTTTTCTATGCCTGTGTGCCACACGCAACACGCCTTGGATTTTTTTCCAGTTCCTGATGCTGCTCCTCCTCGTGGTTCGTGTTCGTCTTTCTTGTCCCGCCTCGGCTGCTGATTGCGTGTGCTGAGCCCATGACTGTATCCTTGTTTCCAGCTGCTGCTGATGCGTTTCTAATGTGCAAAATATTAATTATAAAATAATAATTGAATTGTGTTTGCCCGTCTGCCAGTCCTGCAGAAAGGTGAGCATCATCCACAACAATCCTGACGGTTATTGTTTAGATATCCTTTACACGCCAAGAGTTCATTAGCAGTTCGAGGGAAAATGATAAAAAAAAAAACACGAATTGCGCACATCTGCTGAAATTCATAAATTGGAATCAGCTGCTACATAGATTCATATTTAATAGGATCAGCAAATGCTTCTGATAGCAGATTATAAATAGTTGATAGAATCTGCAGGTTTACACAAACTAGTTGATAAATGACTGGCAAATATTGTTAATTAAGGTGGAAGATGAATCAACGAATTGCATTAACACAATGAATACATGAATTACGTTAAATAAATACATATGTCTTACAATAGTAATCAATAATTAAGAATATATAAAAGCATTGAGCCTCGCTTTTAGTCTGTTTTTAAGGACTTTGAGTGGAGCTTAACCGCAAATGCGATAAATCTAATATTTAATGCGTATCTATTCTGATCTGCAGTCATTCATTGCTTTTAACACACATTAAATTTTAATGTGTTTTCACAAGCAGACCGAAAATTTGGTCAGCAGCCGCAATCATTTTTTGTGGCTTTCCTTCTGGCCAACATTTAATTTAGTTTGAATGAATGCTGAGAAAACTAGACGCATTGGGCACAAACGAGAAGAAAACTGTGGTTACAATGTCTGTAAATGGCAAGGACTTACAGAAGAACCAACTTTTGTGTTGTATGACCGCAAGAATAATGATCAAATTAGTAAAACTCAGCTTTCACATACCCAGTAAACTGATCTAAATACCCAAACATCAAATTGAATATGTACATAAGTTGAAAATAGTTTGTTTGAATAGTTTTTGTGATTTTTATCCGACATGTATGTCATGATTAATGTGCTTATCTCTTAATTTATTCTGATGCTGACTCTGAAACTTATGGCTTTTTTGTGTTATTGGGATTACAGGGAACAAAAGAAGACATGTAAATTGAAATGAACGGCAAAAGTTTTGTGGCAACATCAACAACTGAAATAGTAAGAACAATAATAGCAACAACATAACTTAACTGCAACAATGGGCCACATAAATGACAAAAGCAATAACATAATCCTTTCGCAACCCACACGAAAACTTTTGCGGTTCAATTTGAAAAGGCAGCATGCACACACAACCAGGCATATAAAATTTTAATTAAACTAATGAAATTGTACAGCAAAACACAAACAAAAACAAACAAAAAAAATAAAAATAAAAGGATTCCGAAATGTGCTAGCTATCACTTTGGTTCCTTTGGCATTTCATTTTCTTTTTTTTTTGTAGTTCGATGGAACATTAAAAATTAACTGATTCCACCAGTCGAAACTGTTAAAACGTTAATTTAACACTTAAACAAGCTAAACCACACGACAGCCTCCACAGTGTCCTGTTCAACTGTAACTGTAACTGGCTCTCTGCGTGTGTGTGTGTGTGTGTGTGTGTGTGTGTAACTGTGTGGGTGCATTCCAATTGGCAGCTTCTGTGTGTCACATTTAATGCAAGAGCGGAATTCCATTAAACGACAACCACAGGCAGCAAGCCACCAATTCCAACCGAAACGAACCATCCTGCCACGCAGAGGAAACGCATTTGTGGTGTCACATAAACACACGCACACACGCACACACACAGGGAAACAGTCACAGCCCAAACACTCCACAGCGGACTGCATTGATCCACCCAAAAGCCCAAACTGCTGAACTTGCCACAACCCTCGTACTTTGCTCCCGCAGCATATTGCAGATGTTTAAACATAAAGCCTGGTCTGGATGGGGGGAAGGTGATTGGGGGATTCAAAAGAATCACATCGACTTGCCTGACACGCCCCGCACACCAATACACTCTCCCAGACACACACACACACACATGCACACACATGTAATGTATATAACAGTGTGCGCACATAAATTGCAATCGGAATATCAAATTGGCAGCAGGACGAAACAGGACGAAGCAGGACCGCAGCCCTCTCGTTTGTCCTTGCCGTTTGTCGTTCGTGATTTTATCAATTCAATAAAAACCAAATAAAATCAGTACAAATGCAAATACCATTAATGTATTGGGTTTAACTTTGTTTTTGTTTCCCTCTCAATTGTTTTTCTTTATCTTTTTTTCACGATATTTTTTTTTGTCGCTCGTCGACAAATGTAAAAGAGCGAATTTTATGCAATTCTTTTTCCTACATTGTTTTTTTTTTTGTTGGTATTTATGTATTTCATATTTTCTTTTACATTATTTACGCTATTGTGGGTTTTTATAGTTGACTGGGGCACATGTGAACTGTGCCCGTTTTAAGGGCGCTGAAATACTTTAAAGAATATTATTGGACAAACTATATAGGAAAAGTTTTTACCAGCGAAATGCTTTTATCTCAGATATTAACAAAAGTGTACTTGCAATGGCAATAAAATCTTTGCAAGGCATGGGAAATATTATATATTTTATTGGTCTTTTTTTCGAAGTCACTTATGTTTGGATATTATTTGCATAGCCTAGGGTAGATCTTCTGCCATTGCAGCTCTATAGATAAATCTTAATATGATAAATCTTTATATATTCTATTGTAGATGCAGTAAATACTGTCTATCAGAACAATCAGATTCGCTTTTTATAACAATATGAAAAATGTAATTTATTTAGATGTATTCATTTGATTCTTTTTAAGTAGCCACATAAAACTCTGCTTCACCCAAAAGTTTTAATGCAATTCTTTGCTCTCCCCCTATTAAGCTATGCAAATCAGCCATACCTAATTGATACCATTATTTAAATGGCAACGCACCCACTATTTATCTCTATACATCTGTATACAAAGACCAATCATTTCAAAGACTGGCCCGTCAATTTAATTCGCTTGGTGGAGAACCCAAAACTTAATTCTTCCGCAGCTACCCGTATAAACCAGCCTAATTAACTCATTAGGCAGTGTCACAGTGTTCAAGATGGGTCAAAAAATAAAAAAAAAAGGAAGAAGTAGAAGTAGAATGTTAAATGTGCAACATTTACACACTCATTTGTTGACAAACAAATTACACGAAGGATTTGCAGCAAATTACGCGCCATTTTTCAACACTTTTCTTTTAAATCCGGGCAAACAACAAACAAGCCAAACAAAAAAAAAATAGGAAGACCCCCCCAAAAAATACCGTTAGCTACCCAATTCGGTTCAATGTGTACATATGTCCCATGAAATTTAATTTAATCAAAGGGCAAGCAGGCCAGCGAGCAGCGACAGGATCAGAAGGCGCAGAAGCCGAGGCAGTCGCAGCAGCAGCCAGGAGGCAGCACAAATCAATCTCCAGGCTCCCACAGGCAGTTGTAAAAGGGATGTGGAGTAGCGAAAGGGGGAAGAGGCGTTAGCAAATGAAATTGCTTTAAGCAGCGCACAACGCACTTTGTGTCCCAGTGTCCAGTGTCCCTTGTCCCTTGTCCCCTGTCCCTTGTCCCTTGTCCCTTGTTCTCTCATCGTCTGCTATCCGCCGTCCGCAGTCTGTTGTCCTTATCCAGTGTCCTTTTAGCCCATTGCTGATTGTCTGACCGTAACTTGTTTGCTCGCCTTTAATTTCATTTGCGCGCCATCGTCGCCGCCGACGCCGCCGCTACCAATATCCTTGCTGGTCTTTAAGGCTGCGCAGCTGCAAAAAAAAAAATAGAAAAGAAAAGGAGATGCCAACTGGAGTTTGATTTCGCTTGCACTGTCCTTTTGTTTGCGCCCCTCTTCTCGATTTTCTTCTATTCTTCTTTTTTTGGAGCGCTTTAATTTACATGCTTGAATTGTCCTTGTAGCATTTAGCAATTTCGATTGTCCTGCTGCTGCTTCTGGGCCAGCCCTTTTTGGGGCACGTGATTTATGCACATATGCTTAAGACCCAATGACATTTGCTTCAATTAATCTTAAGATTAAGTTGATGGATAAGCAGATAGACAAGAACCAATAAATGAAATGTTTGCTTTTCCATTTATAAATCAATAAAGCTCTTAAATCACAGTAAAGTAGAATAAAATGAAATATTAAAAAGAAGGAAATTAGTTGAAAAAAGATCTTTTGAAAAAGAGATAATATTCTTAGGTAATCAAGACCTCAACAAAGATTTAAAAACATCAAAGACCTTAATAGTAATTTCCCATAATTTCATAAATAACCGCTTAAAAGCTTAGCCAACAGTGTGACAAGCAGCTTTAAAGAACCACCAATAAAATGAGTGAAACCATTTTAAAAGTGCCTTCGCATATTTCTGACGCTGGCAAAGTCGTGTAAGCCAGTGTCATTGAGCCATAAGTCTGAAATAGAACTTTGACCCTGATGAAGGGTCGCAATTCATGTAATTTTTCTGATGGCATTCAAACGCTTCACTGCTTGATTTAGCCGATAGATGGAACTTTAATTTGCCACGGCTGATTGAATTAGGCGCGCATGATAAGGACACAGGATGGATATGCGAATATACATATGTGCACAGAGATATGCGAAAGCGATTCGCTTTAAGGACCCTCGAACACACACATTAGCGATATCTGTGGGGCGACAACGACCCTTCAGACGACCATAATAAATGGCGTCGCGACAGTTTCCTTTTAACAAAACTTTGTGTATCCGGTATTAAGAACCAGCTTCGTCTGGCTTGTTGCTAACGACAAGCACCACAAAACACCTGCGTCCACTCTCAGCAAATAGAAACAAGCCCTGATACGAGCTGGATAGGAGGGGCAAGGCGTTGAGACGCGGCAACTGCACGCCACATAAATTTCAATGGTTTCGACCGCGTTTCTCGCCCACTTTCGGCGTGGCTTACAAGTTGGCAAATTTGTGAAAATTACTTTTTGTTTATTGTGCTGAAAGCCATGCTAAGCTTAATGTTAAGGCCAAGGTGCCTGCCTCATAGCATCCATCCCATACCAATTCCCCCACTCCACTGGACAGCAATAACATTGAGTTGTTCTTGTTGCGGTTAATGCCTGACAATTACAATACCCTAGATCCCGGAATTGTGTATGTATTCTCACCCATACTATATAATCCCTTTTAAGTCCTAAACTTTTTGGAAATGGGTGAGAAAGGTAGACAGGTAGAAGGAATTATTTCTAGCGCTAAGAAAAGTAAATATCTCGATCTGTCTGTGCCGATTGCAGGCATTAAGTTTAGAATATAAAGTCAAGTAGTCACATATGAAAATAATATCGTTTTATTGATAACTTCCTGTCCAAGCACCGACAGAAATGAGCAAATAATTAACACAAATGAATTGCAAAGATAAGAGAAAACCAATCAAAAATAGTTCATAGTTAATTTAGATCTGAGCACAGGGTATTCTAAAGCCGTTGGGCAACAGTATTCTATTTTTATTTTTCAAACATTTTGTTTTAATAATTTTCCCCACCTACATGGCTCGTAAATCTGCACTAGAGTGTATCCCTGTGTGTGGGTGTATGTGTGTGGGTGTGGGTGTGTTGTCGCTGTCATTGTCGCTTTCGTTGTCCTTTGCCAAAAACATGCCACGCAGTAGCAGCGGCGTACGAGCAATTGTTGTTTTCACACCATAATCATAAAAGGTACAAGCATAATTATTATTTTTATGTCCTGGCACTTATTGTAAAGCAGCAAATTGCCTGCCTCGGACCAACATGCGCATAAATATGCGCTCAGCAGACAGCCGGGGAAAGCCGGAAATGCGCTCTTTATATTAACTCTGATAACAGCCCAACACAAAAAATAAAAAAAACTCAAACACACACACAATAAAAAAGAGAAGGCCACAAAAAAAAAATGACCACAAGAAATGTAATTTTTGTGTTGTCGCACAGCTAGTGAATATTTACGATGTGGCGAAAAGAAAATACTATTTTGCAGCAGGAAAACTTTTTTGCTGAACTCCTTTTGTTGGGGGGGTGTTTTTTTTTTTTTTTTAAATAAGAGAGATTTAGTTTAAAATAATTGTAGTGCAAATAGAGTCCACTGATTTGTGAAATAGTATAAGCCAGCTATAGAAAATACTCTTAGTATTCCAATATTAGGCTCTGGACACTTAAAAATGCAAATTCGGCGATTTAAATACAAGAAAAATAATTGAAATTCTCAGTCTTTGTGCATCTGCATACAATTTAATGGGAGCATTTTAAGCATTTTTTTATGTGGCCGAAAACCAAACAAATAAAAAAAAGGTTGCCAACAAATGTCGGCGCTTAGAAAATCAGTCAATTGTGCAGGTAAATGGACTGCAAGCGACGTTTCAAAGCCTCACACTCAAAACAAATACCAAATAAAAAAATAAAAAAATAAAAACAGAGAAAAGAAAGCCAGACCAGGGTTGAAGTCACAAATGTTTCACAAACAATTGCACAAACGACAGAGCCGAAAGGACCCCATTCAATTTTTGAAAGGGTTGTACGACCGCTCGTCCGGAGTTAATCACTTTTCCGTCAGCCTTTCGATTCCCAATCCTTTTAAATGACCCCCAATCTCAATTTATTAACTGCACGTGATAGTTGCTAAAGAGCCCCAAAAGGTGCAGGTTTAAAAAAAATTACACACAAAAAAACGTTATCCACGCCCCAAGGCATTTTTAATGCTAATTTATTGCGCGCGCACTCACATGTGGCAAGGCTTTTGGAGCACCCTCGACTTATTTATGAGTTGAAGAAATATATATTTGTTTGTTTCCTCTTTTCTTTTTTTTTTTGTAAATTTCCCATTTATTCCGGATTTGCAAATCTGTGTGGGAATACGGGTAAAGTTTGCATGGGCTCAACAAACGTCAGCGGAAAAACCATTTTAATTAGTAAAAATTCTCACAGCCCGTATACGTAATATTTTGTTAAACGCAACGTGGAATCCTTTTCAAACATAACCCAATACAGCTGCGGGTGTATGCATTTTACGATACATAAAGTCACGACGAAAATAATAAATTATGAACGAGAGCACTGAGCGAAATAAAGTAGCACTTGCTTTTCAAATCACAATAAGAACAAAGACGGATTCAAAATAAAATATTTGATACTTTATACAATTTTGGAATATAAGAATATAAAATGTTAATTTACATATTAAACACAGGTATTAGTTTAGTTGTAACTTTTTTTTTTAAACTTCATTTAAATTCTGTGTAGACAATTACAACATATTGTAATAACTATATATCTTAATAGCTCAAGTAACTTAATATAGACATATGTTTTCAGTAAAGATTCGACTTTTATATGTTCGAGTTCAGATATTGCAGTTCAACCACAACAAAAAAATACGAGCCACAAAAAAAAAGAAAAAAAAACAGCTGAAAGCTAGCTAAAATTATGATAAAACTTTTCAGCAGTTTAACAATAAAAAGCAAATGGTGTTAGATACAACTTCCTCACGAATACCACGCCCACCAAAAGAACCCACACACACACACACACACACCCACACACACACACACACACACACACGCACACAGACTGGCAACCGCACATTAGTAGTTAGTGCAAGCAGGCGCTTCAAACTTTTGAATAAATACAATATATATAAGGGGGTGGGGGTGGGGGGGTGGGGGGTGTTGGGATTTGAGGCACCTCCCCAGGCGCCACTTTAGACAATGAACCGTGTAATGCTAAATATCGCGCTGGCAACCGCAACCAGCCGTTGCCTGCCTGCTTGGATAGGTAGTCAGTTGGGAGGTAAGGGTAAATAGGCGTTGTTCAGTAGTGTGGGCGTGGCAGCATGCAGCATAATTTTGTGCGCGGTTTGGTTACAATTGCTTTCATTAGAATTTTTTGGATGATGCTCCGCTGCTGCTTCTGTTGCTGTTGCTGTTGCTGCTGCTGCTACTGCTGGTAGAAGTTGATGATGCGCCACCTTGGAGGAAACCCCTTGATGTTATTGTTGTTGTTGTTGCTTTTGTTGTTTTGTGTCCTGCGGCCGCAGATACATTATCCGAAATTTGCATAAAATAAATAAATTAAATATGCCAGACATGCGGTGCACCGTTGGTCGCCTGTTAGCCTGGTCGCCTCTGTTGGCCGTGCTGCCTTGCCTGGCTGCCCGTTAGCCTTGGTCCGCTTTGCTCCATGCCTTTGGCTCAAACTTTTCATTTTATTATCACACGAGCGTGCGACTCAGTCAGCCATAATGAAACAGAGAAAGAGAGAGAGAGAGAGAGAGAGAGAGAGAGAGAGACAGAGAGAGTACATTTTGAAGTTGGCCAGCGGGAGCAGCAGCAGCAGCAGCAGCCGGCGATCTGTTGGCTTGTGGCAGCAACATTTTGCTGGTGGTGGCAAATGGCGGCACAGGATGCGCTACGTTGCGTTTTGCTTGTCATGCTTCGTTGCCTGATTTTTGTGCTGTCGCGTCCTTCGTCCTGCACTTCATGCACGACTTGCTGCTGCTGTGTTGCTCTTGTTGCCACTTCTCTCCGTTTTTTTTTTTGTTATTTTTTTTGGGCACATGGCTGCCCGCTACGAAATTGGTTCGTTTGGTGGTGCCGTGGAGCACTCCACTCTGGCCACCGCCGGGGGCACTTAAATTTTCTGCATGGCCCCCTTTATCATTGTTGTTGGCTGCTGCTTGTTGGTTGTTGTTTGCTGCTGGTGCTGTGCCACCACCGTTGCCACCGCCTGTTGTAGTTCAATTTGTGCGATGCGGCTTAATGAAATTTAGTTGTTAGTTGCTGCACGTTTATGTTGCATATACATATAGATAGATGATGCCTGAATGATATGTATGAGCGTGTGTGCGTATGTGTGTGTGTGGCTATTTCGGTCTGGTCAACGTTGCGTATGCTTGATGCCTAGAGAACAAGCGCTCTATAAGCGTAATTGATGTGGGAAGCTCTCACTCTCTCTCTCTCTCTCTCTCCCTCTCTATCACTCTGTTGTGCTGATAGAGTTAAGCCATATAGAAGAGAAGGCGTTGCAGTTCGAACTACAGGACATATGGTGCACATATACATCTATTTTATATATTTTGCGGTAAAATGTACAATTATTTCAATGAAGTGCTCGCCAAATTTGATGATGGAAGAGTGCTAAACAAAAGTTGGAATATTCTATATAAAAAATGCATTCGTTTGTATGTATTTACATGTTGCTCAACATATAATTTAAGTTTTACTCATGTGCATGAATGGCCAGAAGGGGATAACCATAACAGAGTGATATAAATCAAAAACATAAATCAAATGCATTTATAACAAGAAACCTATCAAATTTGATATCAAAAGCAATATATCATATTCCTTCCACACTTGATATTACAAAAATGTAAATTACCTTTTGTTTTTCGCCTTATGTGCTCAGACATTCCATTTATGTCAACACTTTGACAATCACCAACTGTCACAATCCAAAAAACCCACTTACCTTGCTGCCTTTTTGGTGCCCTTAAAAATTTCATTACGTCTGTCATAATTCAACGTCAACAACGTCAACTTCCCGCACCGACGCCGCCCACTCCGCCCCCTTTTCTTTTTTTTTTTGAAGGGGTCTTCTGGTAGTCTGTACATTATTAAGGCCATGGGAGCTGAGCGTTTTATCGGTAGCGAAACATCTGCCTCTTCTAAAATATTAAATAAAGCAATCAAATAAATCTTCCAACATGCCTCATTTATTGCAGATTACCATGCCGAGACTCTTGTGGATGCTGCTGCCGTTGTTGCTGCATGTGGCGCAGAGCCCCAAACCAAAATGCAGGACCCCCCCCTCCCTCCATCAGTGACGACTCTGGGCACGCTGTACGCACGTACAGGCTGGGGCACTATCATTACCCCGCCCCCTGGCCAGTTGCCCTGCAGCACAGCTCAGCACTTGTAATCAGCGGGTGGCCGAGGAGCAGGGGGATGCGGTAAGTGAACCTTCAATTACATAAAATGAGTACTGAGAGCGCAGATTATCTCATTAAAGGCACGCACGTCTAAAAGCGCACATTTTTTGTATGTATTTTTTTTTTTTTAAATTCTACTCACACACAGGGTCATGAGCCGGCGCAGGGAATGAGTTGTGAGAATGGAGGATGAGGCAATGGAGGATGGGGCGATGGAGGATGGGGGATGGGGGTCAGTAATTCGACAGACAAAACTTAAACCGAATGCGAGTTTTGGGCATTTGCTGTCTGGACGGAGAAAAGTGAAAGCGTCTCGCGACTTTGCGCGACACATTCACCATTCACTTTACTCGCATTTTCATTCGCCTGCCGCAGACATGAACCCCATTCACTCTACTCGTCCCCCCCGCCCATGTACCACGCTCATCCAACACTTTCCTTTGCTCAAACTTTCGTTCTTTTGGTCGTCTTGTGTTTCTTCTGGTCTATAAATTTATATATGGACAAGGAATGCGTGTTTAATGGCCAACAATGTGCGTATGGCTGGGCCGAGAACTTTAAGCACGTTCTCGCTGTTAGTGTGTGTACATGTATGTATATGTGTGTGTGTGTGTGTATGTGTGGCAGTTGTTCGCCCAGGCATAGCGCCATTTATTATGCTTCAAATTTTTCGGCTGCTGGAATTTTACGCCGCTGTGCAAATGCCATTTTAGAAGATGTTTTATGTGTGTGTTGACATTTTTATTGCGGCAACATGTGTCGAAATTCGTTGCCCCCCCAAATACCCCATCCTCCCCCCCCCCCTGCCTTACACCGTAAACCATAGACACCATATGAGGCACATGGCTGCACTCGACTATGTCTGTCTGTCTGTCTGTCTGGCTGTCTGTTGTTCTGGTAGTGTTTGTAGTAGTTGTTGTTTGGATTGTGGAATGTGCGACGCGGTTTACATTCTACTTAACAGTCGAGCGAAGCTAGCAAGAGTTAAATGTGTGCTAAGCGGGGTAGTGCGGTAATGGTTAGGGGCAGGGTTAGCGATAGCGGTGTGTGGCTCTTGTGTGGGATTTCTACTAGGATTAACAGCATGACATTTAAAGAAACAAGCATGGGACATGCTTAAATTGCGCTTTGGCCAACAGCTGATTTAATATTAAAACTACTTTTGGAGAATGTAACTTTTAAAGCAAATTTTCAATAAATACAATATTAATAATAAATAATAATCATAACTAGTAATAGAGTTATGCAAAAATATGTAATCATCTTCGATCTTCACATTATTATGCCTCATCAGCATCGTTAGTCGAGGCGATGTAACCTAAATGCAGACATTTGAGTTCATTAACTCACTCATTAACTGTACTTAAGAGTTGTGTACAGGGTATCCTTTAGTCAGTCACTTTTCGACTTTGCCACAACATGGATTTTTATTCGCAAAATTTCTTAACATTCTTCCAAAACTGACCATATTTACAAAATAATCAAAGTCCACAAATTGTGCTCATTGATAATACTTATGGGTCCCCATTAAGTATCAACCGAAAAAAAAATACAAAAGACCCACTCCAAATGCTTAAATGCATCAATTTTGATTAGCTGACCATTAAGCGGAAATAAAGAGAACGGAAACAGAAGCTGTGAAGAAAAATAGCTTAGCATACAATGCAATACATAGGTATTATTCCTGGATTCCACCACCCGGAGGCACAATTACAATTAAACGCGCCGCTCAACGCGACAGTTTGCCGACATCGTTTATCACTATGAAAATCCAGTGGAGCAACCAACAAAGAAACGGTGTGGAGAAGCTTCATTACAAGCGATTAGATTTGATTGTTGGTCCAGAAGAAAACACTAGAAATACATACAGACAAAAGTGTTTTTGGTAGCGAAATCGAGTGCCATAACTCACGCCACAGGCTCGCACTGTGTGGCACAAGAAGTGCCACGAAATTAAGGAAACAAAGCACAACTACACGAAAGCGTAATAAAATCATAATCGTTGGATCAACACAGTCATCAGCGGTGTCACAACAGCTCCAAGTGCTCCTAAGGAGGAGCAGACATAGTAACATTGATGATGCCGGGACACAGCCGAAACTCAACGGTAATTACAGTAATAATTCAAAAGAGATTTGGTCTCCCAACCACCAAATGAAAAAAAAAACAAACAAAAAAAAAGACAGTACACAGACAATGATGGCAACGTTGCAATGCTTCCTCCTTCCCGCAGAATGATACAGTGGCAATTGCCAGGAAAGACAACGACGAGACTAGAAAGCAGCCAGCATGACTCCTAACCAGACCTAACCAACCCCTCCAACATCCACCCACGCACATGGCAGCGCTGATGTGCAGCTTCCGGTCCTAAGCGACGCACAGGTGCAGGCAAAGCCAATGCCAAATGGAGGCAGCACAGAGAAAGAGAGAGAAAGAGAGAGAGAGAGAGAGAGAGAGGGAGAGAAAGAGCGAGAGAGAAATAGTGAGAGCCATAAAAACTTGAGGCAGCAATGATGATGAAAAATGCGACAATGAAAATAATGCTCGGCACACGCACACTCCACCCTTCCCCCCCTCTTTCACCATGCAGCTGTCCTTCCCCCTTTCCCTTAAGCCGCCCAGACGTCCAGTGTAAGAGAAGAAGCCCCCAAGCACTTAAAGACTGCCAAAGGTTTCACACTGGGTGCGAAAAAGTTTAAGTGGCTACACAAAAATCCATGGATTTACTTTTATGCAGCCAGCCAGCCAACCCAGCCAACCCAGCCAGCCAGCCAGCCAGCCAACCCAGCCAACCAGGTCCTGCAGTGCAATCGGAGGCGTTGAAACTTTTTGACTCCCTTTATGACTTTTGGCGCGTCAAGTCGTTGAAAGTGTCAATATTGCGTTCAAGCATCACGTGCCCGCACCTGGATACCAACACCCAAAAAGCCAAAGCCAAAACCAAACCCCAATCCTCACACCCCGATTCGTATCCAGCTGTCATCTGTTGGCGCCTGGGCTGTCCGGGATTAGCGACGCGTACGTTTTTCGGGCCACTTTAGCTACTTATGTACCGTTGTGCACTCTAAAAACGCAATACGAAACTTTTGTCGGGCGGGACGGCGACAGGAATTGGGAACTGCAGTCATGGGGGTCGCTAGCGCAAATGGATACATTCGAAAGGGGGAGTGAGGACATCGGCAAACACCAAAAAGGGGGGGTTGAAGCATTGTTGTAGACACCAAAGAAACACACACAAAAAAAGCAAAAAGAAAGGAAAAAAAAAAGTTGGCGCAAATGATACCAATAAACAAATCCCATTATACACGGCGTATCAGCTTTACGTTGATACTACGTGATATGACTATAAACAGTTCAAAATAAAAGGAAAACAATAACAGCGGAGAAATGGCTAAAATGCTGCTGCAAACATTTTCGATAGGTTTGCGCTTTTTTTTGGGTTTTTTTTTTTCTTTTTTTTTTTTGCAGAGCCAACAACGAGAATGCAATTTGACAAGAGTTGAAAAATCGTATTCTGTTATTACTCATCTCATAACGATACGTTAACGCCATAAAAGTTGAGCGCAGCAAAAAAAAGATACATTTGATGACAAATGTTTTTAAAAACCTTTGCTGAGTATTTTTAGATTTTTTATGTACAAATATACATATATCTATATATATATATATATATATATAACATACAAACTTGTTGTAGTCAGTATCTCTCTCTCTCTCTCTCTTTTCTATCTATATCTTTCAATCTATCTCTAAATTAATTACTGGTTTAAATATATCAAAATAAACCTTTAGCTGAATAGATAATTTAAAAAAATAATAATAATAGTTACATGTATATTCTCATGAAATAGTTAATGTAGATTTTATATATAAAAAATGCATATAAGCAAATTATTGTATATTTATTTCTTGAGACTGAAGCAAGATGGCATATTAACTACTTAAAGTCTTGAAAGAAAATTTCATATTTTACAGATGAGATTTTACCGCAGCGTGTGTAAGCTGCTTGCGAAACCAATTTTCAAGTCCATTTTGAGCCTGCTTGCAACTAATAGAATAAGGATTACACTTAAACCACTTTGTGTGCATAAATCTGAACTAAAAAGTCGCTAAGGCAGAGAGGAAAAATAAAAATCAAATAGAGCCAAAAGGAAAGTGGCTTTTTAATGAACTATGCATTAAAAATATGTGCACAAACTAAGAGCATTCATTTAAAAAGTTTTTGCTTTAAATAAAGACTAAAGAGCATGATGTAGAGTCACAGACGTTCAGTTAGCCCAGACTGTCAGTGGGTGGTGTGGAGGTGGTGGAGGTGGTGGATAGATTGCTTCAGTTCAGTTAAGTCCAGCAGCCAGTTACAGCCGTCGCCGCTAGTAAATCCCAAGTAAAAGCTGCAAAACTTTGCGACTTTGGGCCATTCATCTTACAACTAATTTCTGAGTGGACGCACGCACATACCAAGAGCCTCAACTCTGAAGTGGGCCGGGCCGTACCAAGCCGAACCAAACTGGACCGTAGCGGTTCCATCTTCAAAACGGTCCTTTGCCGCACTTAAGTGCTTAAATATTTTTCTTTGTTTTAGCTCGGCCAGGAAAACACTCAAGTTAGTGGCCATTTCCGTTAACGCTTGCCCAAATATTATTCAAGCTAAATAGAACTTTACGTTCTGTTATGGTCTTTAACGAGATTTCGGTACACACACACACACACACACACACACACACACACACACACACACACACACACACACACACACTGACACACTCACTCAAATGCAGACATAGGTATCTGTTGGTCAACTGCATCTGCTGGCGACTTTACAACTTCTTCAGATTCCAGTGACCAAACTTTACGCTGATTAAACGTTCTGCCAACTCTTTGCCCGATAGCGCACACACAAAGCCAAAATGATTCTTAAAAACTAACCCCGTCCCCTCATCCCCCCCTTTTTGTCACACACACACACACACACACACTTGAAAAGGGAGTGGGGAAAACTTTAAAATCAGCAAAGCCCGTTATCTAATTGCTTTGAACAAGTTTCCGGTCTTTGCTATTGAAACTCAATGCAAGAGTCGCTTTCGGGTTGTGGCCTCAACTTGTGCATCACAAATGTGACAGAGAGTTGAACGTAGAAAACGGACATGCCACACACTCTGTGCCACATTGTGTCTAAGATGATAAACATCAGATAGCTATAGAAAATGTTGCAAACAATGAAGCACATATAACCCCTAAACGAACTCTAACTCCTTGTTGCGTATCTTTGTCATAAGTCAACTGATATCCTTTCTTCCCTACATTCAATCAGCATTTACAATTTTTACAACAAAAACTAAGGGATATAAAATTGAAATCGAAATTTACATACTAAAAATATGACATTAGTTTTAAAATAGTTTAGGAAGCAGTTCAATTTCTCTTTGGCGAAATATATTTACAAATTGGTAAATGATTCCAAACCATGAAAATGACATCGCTTTGTCAAAATTCAGTCAATTAAAATGCTTTTTTAGTCATAATAATTTCGTATCTAAATTTAATACATACATCATACATTTTCGTGTACTTATTCTTTGGAGTAAACAAATTAAATGTTGTAATTTTATATTTTTGAAGGTATATAGCCGCAAGGATCTTTACAACAAAATGTTGGCAACTTGCCAAAGTCATGGTCCCGTTCAAAACATGAAAGACCGAGACAAAAACCATAAGGTAAAAGCCACGATAAGTACAAGCAGCTAAGACTCTGGGAAGTACTAAACTGCAAAGCCAGCCAAATTGTAATTTCAATTAAAATATTTACAAACGCCTTGGCGGCAGCAACAAGATATGGTAACAGCGTCAAAGGGCGCAACCCAAAGGTCGGGGCTTATAAATTGGAAGAGGGGAGGGCTCAAGCACGGATGAGAATACTTTTCATAAAAATTTCAGCAAGTTTATAACAAAGCGCAACGGGGTTGCATGATAACAACAATAACTCTGAAGTTTATACATGAGGAAAAAAAAAAACCTGAGTGTGTATGTGGGTTGTGTGTGTGTGTGTATGCGTGTGTGTGTGTGTGAGAGAGTTGTGTGTTTGTGTAGACGTTAAGAGAGCGAGCCCCCATGCGGCTTTTATTGATTCAACTTGAAGTTGCACGCACTGCGAGCGGTCGTTTGTTTTGCCAAGAACTTTCTTAATTTTGTTGTAATTTCCTTTACGCAGCTGGAATTTCTATCTGCGAATTTATGAGCAGCGCAAAACTATTTTTATTAGATTAAACAAGATTTTTTATACATATATATATATATATATATATATTTATACTTACTTACTTACATATACAAAATGAGATGAACAACAATGCGCGAAAATCTCTAGCCGTAATTTTCTCTAACAATTTTAATCGCATTTGCGAAGCAGAGTAAAATATTAACAATAATGTTGCCAGCAGCAGCAGCAACAGCAGCAACCGCTCTTATAATACAGCTTCCCCTTCTGCTTTGCAACCCAGGAATCTGTCTTTGGTGGTCCTGGGGGCCCTAGCAATGACGCAGCGCTTTTCATTATGGAATTATTCGTGCGTAAGAATGTTGTTGCAGGCGGCATTTTCAATTTTCCCCAAGACAATGTTAATTTATTATGAATTTAGCAATTCGTGTGCAAATAAATATCGACAACAATATACATACATATACATTTAATTATCTGTCTTTATTGCGCTGAAAAAACAATGAAATTGTCAATTAAACTTTTGCATAGAATACGGTTCGGAAATATGTATTCAAATTGTTGAAGAAACAAAAAAATAGATGATGAATTGTGTAACATATATTTTGTGAAATAGAATATAAAAATTTCAGACAACATTCAACGGTGCTTAAAAATCTCATTAAAAGGGTAAAGATATTTTTAAAATAACTTCAACTTTAACTAGCTAAATATGCAGGACTGCATATATTTATATTCCCTACAATTTTAATCCGAGTAAAGACTTTCAAGTCCTATAAGAAGTCGACCTTTCAGGTATAATGATAAGAAATCTCTTTCGAATTTAATGTTTGGCCTTTTGCTATACAAATCCAAGTCAAAAATAATAATAAGAAGTGTTATTACAACTTAAGTGGTTTTCACAACAACATGCAATTTGACGTAGGGCATCTAAAAAGCGGAGCACATTTCACCAAAAGAATTCCAATTTGCTATTAAGCTGTGCTTTTCCATCAAAAGGTTTGGGACTTGGCTGCCACTCGTGCTGAATTTTTATTGCTTGATTTAATTATTAATGCGACCTGCAGATGTCACGCACACAGAGCCCCAAAAGAGCAGCGTATACCCCAACTTCAAACATCAATACTTAGCTATTTTTAACCCTACCGCGTGGCACATTTTGATGTGTAAAAACAAAAATTTCCGTTGGCTGCTCGGTAAAGGTTCATTGAAGCGTCAACGGATTGCATTTTTTTTTATTATTTATTTCGTCCAAGTTTCGTAGGCAAAATGTAGATACCATGTCGAAGTGCGTTGCCAGAAAAAAAATGAAAAGTAAGAAAGAAAAAAAAAAGAAATTCATAATGAAATATTTATGGCCATAAAGCAATGCGGCATTGGGGTTTCCATCATTATTGGAAAAGGGTCGACCCAAATAGGTGGTTGGGGTTGCAGCTTTCATAAACGAACTGTGATATAAACGGAAGTCAGCGCAGCTGTCTGGAAAAGATTACGATAAGAGACATGTTTTTATTTTTGTTCCATCCCTTTGTCCTTCGACTGCGACTGCTACAAGAAAAGGTGTAGTCGAAAGTAGTTGCAGGAGTTAGTTTTGTCAGTTTGTTTTTATAGCGCCAGAAATGGCAGTGGAATAAAACATGAGAACATTGAATTGCAATGATTTTCTTGAATGTTTTTTGTATTTTGTGGACCCTTCAAAAAAAGATGCATAATTATGTTTTATGAGTCATGAAAACACTTGGAAAAATATATGTATGGCATGAAATTGGCTGTATTCGAGGTGCAAAATAACGATTGAGAGCTACTTTTGCTGAAGTATCAGTTATTGTTGTGAGAATAGTCAATTAAAAATTATATTATTATATCTGAAAGAGGAGTTACAAATTATTTATCTTAATGCTAAACTCTCTCTCTCTCTCTACATTTATATACAGTTCCCTTATTCGAGAGCAATGACCTTAGTTGAGAATACCCCAAAACCACTCAACTTCTTTCTGAAGTAATAAATAGATGCTTGCCCACATCTTAAGGGGCGCTTTCAACAGTTCACATTAAGCTCGCACCAAACACATAAAGTGCCCAGACCCAAACAGTTTACATAACTCATTAAAATGGAGCATGGATAAGGAGGAGGAAAAGTTAAGGCGCCGCCAGTAAATACAATAAATATGCAACTAAATCAGGCTTAAATGTGCTTAACAATTTTGAACAATAACATGAAACCACAAGTGCAAAAATGCCAGAAAGGCACTCCAGACGACTTTAACGAGCCTGTGCCTACACGTTCCAGACAGTTCCCAAGAACCGAAGTCCCGTTGTACCATCCGGAATGCCAGGTTAGCCCGAATGGGAATTGTGTGTCGGGGGGGCTTCTCTGGCCATATGTCAGGGTCGAGAAATATAACGTACACAAAAGTGCTCATTACGACGGACGTTGGTAGAAAAGGTTTCGTAGAAATAAATTTGCACCTTAACGCCTTTAAATGCGCAACGCACACACAAGCACACGCACATAAATACACACACACACACACACACACACACACACACACACACACAACAGTGTAGAACATGGTGTTGCCAATTACCCGGAAGTATGCGAAAAGCTTATGCGATAAATTCAACAAAGTGCCAAAAAGGTATGCATCGAGAGGAGCAGCTACGACTACAGTTCCTTGCTCCTATTCGAAAAGAATAAAATGAAATAAACTGTGCGACCCGCAAGAGTCTAAGGATTTTCAAGGTGCCCAGAAAAAAATGAACCAAAAAATGTTCCAACATTCAATAGAATGCTGGTCGTCTGGAGTTGCTGCTGCTGCTGCTGTTGCTGTTGCTGCTGCTTCTGCTTATACTCTTAACTGGCTTCCAAGTCGGTCTGGCATCTTTGTTGGCTCTCTCCCCCAAGATGTAGTCAACACCTGCGTCCAGCAGCCGCCATTGAAATGGAAAGGGAAAACACAACAACATGTGCCAAAAGCAAGGTGTGAGTGTGTGAGTGTGTGAGTGTGTGACTGTGTATGTTTGTGGTTGTGGTTGTGCACATTTACGGCTGCCATATTGAAGCTTAAGTTTTGAGCAGGAGAGCTTTAATAAAAAAACTAAAATATGATGCGAACTGTTGCAGATGTTGTTTGCTGTTCAGCTCTCCACCTTTATCATAAATGCTACAGTTTAAGTTGAGGCCCCAAGCTCGATTGCATCTTAAAGAAGATTTCATTAAAATTTACAATCTTCAGGCCTCACTCGTTATGCGAAGCTGGCGTTATGGAACGCCCATAAAATATTACTCACGGTATCCATGTATATGGCTACTTTGCCGCTTTCGCTGCCTGTTTTGGATGAACCAAAGCGTGAAATATGATTGTAGTGCGCTACTGGCTAAGGCGACAGGCATATTAGTTTCCAGAAAACCAGTTTGGAAACGTTCCATAAGCTGATAATTAATTAAATTTAAGAGTAGTGGAATTTAGAATTGTTTCATATTCATTTTTTCCTACATTTTATAATATTCACAAAATAAAACATTTAACATATCTTACCAGTAAATGTATATTTAAGTTATATCAACCGTTATCTTTTAGATATATTTGTAGAAATAGATTATTTTTAATATCGATTCATAGCTTTTAAATATGTACTTTCGCTTAATTATTTTATTTCTCCTTATATCAAAAATATCTAATTGTCTTTTTGCTTACCATTTTGTCTATAACTTATACCATGATTAAAGAGCGCAGTGCTTCAATGCCCCTTAGCCAGAGAATACCATCCCCATAAAGCGCATCTGTAAAATGGTCTAAGCCAACCACACGCCTCGCTTTATTACCTGAACATCATTTCACGCTAACGCAAGCGCAAATTTTGTACATAAGCCGCGACCAGATTCTCATACAATATGCTTAGGGGGTGCTTGCCACCACCGGACTTATCCATGTTACTCTTAGCCTGGCACTCCACGTGCCACATCGCCGCTCAAGTAGGTAAACAAGTATAGCTTCCAAAAAATGGGCAATCAACTTCAAATTGCAAATGCGACTCACCTGTCCGCCCATCATTGTATCTGTATCTGTAGACACCTCGGCAGCCGCCTTTTACAGTTCGCTCAGATTGTCTGTGTGTCCCGTCTTGTTACTTTTTAATACTTTTTATGATTATAACAATGTGTAAGGCACTACGCAAATACAAAATAACTTGTTTTCATTTGCCACACAACAAAGACAACAGTAACAACAACAGCAACAACAACAATGTTGTGGAAAATAATGAAAATCCCCATCTTGAAGTCGGTATTGGGTTTATCCCTTTTTTGCCACTTGTGCAGCGCTTTATAGCGCTTTACCTTCGCTGTTAATGTTTGGCTTAGTTTACACTAAACCACCCCCAGAAATGAGCAAGGGCATAATTTATAATCGTAATATTGCGCATACGACGCGTATTTAGGGGAACGCGCGTGTAAACAACTCTGCCGGCTTATTATGTGTTTTGATAGTCTTTTCGTGTCGCTTGTTGGATTTGCGCTTTCTGCTTTTAATTGTTAACATTTCATTTAAGCCACACACACACACACGCACATCTCCACACACATACACACACACACACATGCATGAGTGCGAGCGCTTTGTGCCACAGCGCCAAATATTCATTTATCAAAACGTTGCCCGCATTTTGGCGCTTTGTGCCCGTCTGGCGCCATCAGTAGCAGCATGTCAGGAACTGAGCTGAACTCCAATCTAAATCGTTATGTGCAGCTACACAAACACACACACACACACACACAGAAAGACAAAATCAACCACCCAAACCACGCTCCAGGACTACAGCAAGCCATGACGTTTGCGTATGTCAAAGTTATCTAAATGAAAAATTGACTTTCATGCACTCACTGTGAGTGTGTGTGTGTTGTGTGTGTATGTGTGTGTGGGTGTGTTTGGGTGTGTTTGGGAATCAGCGAAACGTTGAGTTGAGTTCAGTTTCCGTTGCGTAGGATTTCGCATTTACGCATTTCCTATTTTAGATGATATTTCATACTTTTCTGCTGACAGCGGCAACAAACCAAACCGCTGATGATAATGCGCGTTTATTATTGTTGCTTTATGGCGTTCTGCATACTTATATGCATAGTCTGATGATCCCAACCACCCAAAACCCCAACTCCCCCCCCCCCCACTCTCTTTCCCTTGTTCTCTCTTTCTGCCTCTCTGTGTCCCTTCAGATGTGTGTTTGCCTTTGGGATTATCAACTCATTGTGCATTTGCTTATGCCGTATGTAGTTGCACCCTCCTCCCTTCCGCATTTCCATTTTGACTGTCTCTTAGCCGTTCATCCATTAACTCATTTGCCAGTTTGTCATTCCCTGTCTTCACAGTGTAAACAGTGCAAAGCTTTAAACTGTTTGCTTTTGACTTAATTGCAGCTATTGGCTTTAGAAAGCTTCATTTAACATATTCCTAGGCAACGTCATAATTTAATCACTCTTCATATTAGAGGTGGCATTTTTTTTGGTATAGAGTTTTCATGATGCACGCAGTGCGCAGACTTAGAAACTACTTTTAGTTTACACACAGTCTACTGTGCATTTGATAAAAGGATTTGAAGATTTTCATAACTTTAATTCGAAAAGGCAAAAAAAGTGTAATTTTTCATAAATTTATCAAAGTTAGAATAAATAAAAACAGTAAGAAGAAGGGTAGGAATGATAAACTTTCTCCCATTTGAAAAATAAACAGCTTATGAGAAAATCATATACGATACACACAATTAAAATTAAATTTATTGTTCAAATCGGTTCTGCCGGCTTTATTAAGTAATTGAACCCAATGGCTTTGATCAATAAAATGAGAAATGTGCCTATTATATTGTAACATATTATTATGCAGGAGCTTTGAGCAGTCATTTCAAATCTAACGGCGCCTACGTGTCTGCTTGTGCCAGCTAGTCGTCTCGCTCCCACTCGTGACCCGCATGACATTTTAAAAGTCAGCCTAAAATTATGCTGCAAAATTTGTTGCAACATCAATCAAATTGCTGATACGCAGCACACAAAAGGCCAAAACAATTGGCCTGCAAGCACCGAGGGCCATAAGGGCCAGGACATGGGGCGCCAATAAATTGTTTTCTTTTTATTTTGTAAAAGAACAACAGCACAAAAATTGCCAAATAAAATAAATTGAAAAACATTTAGCTGTAGCAGCCATCAATAAGCGCTGACAAAGACGATGCTGCCAACAGCTGAGGCCACAGCAAAAATGCCAACAAGAACAGAAAGAAAAAGACAAATACATTTCGCCAGCAAAAGTTCATGACATTACGGGGAACTAATGTTGATATTGGCTCGACCCGAACCCCCAAGCCAAAGGTCCAAAAACTCCAACACAAACAGACATAAAATATATAAAAATCATTTCAGCCAACTGCATTTCTGGCAAACAGTTTCCATTCGTGTCATATGCTGCTTGTCTTGGCATCTGCTGCGCTTTTGTTTTTGTTGCTACTGTTTTTTTTTTTATGCCACTTTAAATTAGAGCACATTTCTATGATTGGCTTTCCGGCTTCGGCCATAAACTGCGACAGGCGCCACTCTCAGTTCAATAGTTCTGTTTGTTGTCTACTCGGCAAAATGCCAGCCCAAACCAGGCAACAGACAACAGACAGAGAACATCCAACACCAACGACAGCTGCGACTCCTCCTCCTCCTCCTCCCCCTCCTTCTCAGCAAACGCCTACGAGTCTTTCGTCCTGTGGGCGTGTGTGTGTGTGTGTGTGTGTGTATGCAGCATGGATATAGTTGTGCTTGGCCTATTTTGCCAGGCAACAAATGTCAGTCATTGATATGTATGTGACTTTCCACTGGGTTAAACTTTCAGCTAAGACCCATCCACACATACACACATACACACACACACACACACACAAGTGTCCTTTATGTTCTTAACCCTTGCCGATGAAATATGAAAGTGATTAAAGCTAATCGAGCCCCAAAGGCAGCAGTTTTAGTTGTTATTCTAACTGAGGGTCTGAGTAGGGTTTATCGAATATTTTGAAAAATTAGTTTATTTAGCTGAGAGAATAGGTTTTCGCTCATACCCTGTACACATAAAATCTATGCACAAGCCATATAAAAATCAGCAGTGTTTAGATAGAAAATGTCACATTCATTAGGCAAATACTTACTTTGGTTATACTTACAGTTTACCAACCAAACCCAAGAAAAGATGTCTAATGTTTAGTTAAAACGATAATTTTATTAAAAAAAAAAAAACATCGTTAATCAATGATTTGCAAAATATAAAGCATTTCTTATAAAATTCTCTGAAAGAGCGAGCTTTGCTTTTCCTTTGCCAATTTTCAACCAACCAACTCTCCTTTTGCAAGCCAAGTAATTTGACAGAAGAAACATACTAAATGCATTCGCATATGCAACAGTTACCAACCCTCTCGTCGCTCGTTTTGGCGTAACCCATTTATCTTGTTGGTTCGATAAACTCGTCATACAGCTGGCTGACAACACGGCGCCAATAGCAATAACAACTTCGACAACGAGAGGAACAACAACAATAGCGAGGAGCAAAATTTCCCACAAGGGGGCAGTACATTGGCAAATGCCCAACGGTAAGGAAGCAATCTCTAACTTAATACGGAAAACTTGTAAACGGTAAAGCGTAGCAAAATGGAGCAGGCAACGGAGGCAGGCAATAGCAATGCAAGAACACATCCCAATTCCAATCCGTTCAAGCGGCCGATGAATGCACTGCAAAAGCAATGGTATCGTGTCCTCCTTGCCAGGCGTGTGGGCTTCGGGCAGAAGCCGCCACTGGATGAGAAGGAGACCACGTAGTAAGTAATGCTAGACAGACGCCGCCAGGCGACTCTGCCAGATCGAATCAAATTGTGTGAAAATTGCAATTTCCTGTTGATTTAATACATTTTACAATTTTTTCACAAACACCATCCGAAACACCACGCTCAATACAGCGCCGACATATGCCATAGACGCTATATGGCCGCATTCCGGCGCTACAACGAGCGTTTCCGCTGGGAAATGGCAATGCACGAGAAAATGCAACGCTGCGCAATCGACGCGATGCGCGTTCACAGGTGAGCTCGACAAGCAACAACAAAAAAAAAATAGAAAATAATCAAGTCAATTAGCAGTTTGCAATTCAAAGTTTTTACCATTTTCAATGGACAATTTGACAAGCACTGTAATTGCATTAAATTTGCTAAAGTCCCAGATAGCAAACTGTGATCACTTTTTGACATTTACAAAAATATTAAATGCTTGCATTATTGAAACTCTGGCAAACTGGTCAATTGTCAAGTCTAGCAAGTCTATAATTGTCTATCTTCTTTATCAGTAACTAACATTTAAATAAACTACAACTTATATTTGAGAAATACTACTTAAATTGCTTCAAATTCTACAAGCTTATCTTCTTTTCAAATATTTTATATATAAATAAATTTAAATCCAATTATACAAATAGAATTTGAAATTATTTTTGTGAGCATGTTAAGCTTATTTTTAGACCTTTACTGTTGGATGAGCAAACACACCATTAACATCCATTTCGTTCTAGAACTTTTGCGATAACGACACTCTGGCTTCCATTGCACTCGAAGCGGGAAATCAACTCAACATTGGAGAAACTGGAAAGGGTTCTGACAGTTAAGGAAAGGCGACGCCTCGAGGAAATACTCAAACGCGGTGAATCGCAGCGCACGCGACTCCTTTAGTGGATCTGATGACTGCAGCAAGAGAGAGAGAGGAGCAATGCAAAAACACTTTCAAGTGCAGCACTTACTCGACTCCATCCAGTGTGCCCCAAAACTATTCCCAATCCCCTCACAATTACAACCCCTCACAACTCCTCATTGGACTTGAATTTCACTTTGCAAGCACAGCCACGTTTTTGGAAATTGCTTTTCCTTCTGATGCTTTGTCGTAAATATTTAATACAAATAAAACTACGACTTTCACTTCATTTAAAGCACAAACTCATGTTTTTGTGGGGGGGGGAGGTTGGGTTCCAAATTATCTAGTCAGAAATTCAGCTGCACTTTCGAATATGCAGCATTTATGCTAAGTAGCTGCCACTTAACGACCCTACGCAAAGTGCGAAGCAACATTGCCTTACTTGATAGCCAATCTGTACAAGAAGCAGAATGATATATAAGCATAACTATTTCTAAATACCATTTGTTATTCATCGAAAAAGTCATTTAGTTGACAGATAATTAAATATATGTTCCTCATGTTATCTAACATACTAAAGTATTTATATATTTAGTTTATGACTTGAGCTTTCAAGTCTATCAAGTTGATACATTCTCATAGAGCTGCCCACTGACATATTGTAAATGGAGCGGTGCACATAAAAAATGTTAACTCCCTTGTCAAAAGCGCACCCAAATGATAAATCCTAAAACCGAAAGGCACAAATTTAATGGCAAAATGTGAAAAATGTGCACAAATTAGGGACTGTCATTGCTGGCATATCTGCCCATTATTAACTCACCCCCCTCCCAACTGCACCCAAAAAAAAAATATATATAAATAACAAAAAAAGAAACTAAGCACGGGCATAGCAACGAGAAGTCCGCCTAGATACGACTATATCTATACATCATAGCACACACACGGCACGGCTAGAATTGTGGTAAAAAAAGGGAGAAAGGAGTGCAAGTGGAGGTGGGGATGGGGATGGGGGTGTTCTAGGGTGCAGAGTGAAAAACATCTTTTCATAATGCGCACAGCTCTGACAGCGGCTGAGAAAGTAGTTTCCATTTCCGCAACGAACATGCTAGGAGCAAAATGATGAGCAAAAAGAAAGGAAGAAATGTGGAAGAGGCAACAGCAAAAAATTGGATTATATTAATTTGAATTAATAACATATTTTCCGGCACACTTTTCCCCTGGAATGTTGTTAGCTATGCGAAGCAGCTATCAACTAAGGGGGGAGTCGGAAAAATACTCGCAATTTTCTTCATACAATTTGCTGGTTTATGCGCAGTGAAACGCGTTCTGATTTATAATATGCGTAGGTTGAAGGATTTCCACACAACACACTTGCATCCCCTCATCACCGTCCACTTCATTTGTCTGCATAGTTAGCTGTTGTTGCTGTTGTTGATTTTCTTGTTGTGGTTGTTGTTGTAGCTGCGAGTTATTCGACTCCTCATTAAAGTACTCTTAATATAAAGTTAATTTCAATTGGAATTTGACGCAAAAACCTGGCAACCGTTGGCGGTTTTCGGTTTTCAATACAAGTACAGCTAAACTTCGCTACAACAAACATCTCTTCAGAATCTTCAATCTCGAAATTTAGTTTCCATAAATAATAATATTCTATTTAAAGGAAGTAGGTGAGTTTTAATTAGATTCTTCAATGATAATGTTATCTGTTAACTGGATATTTTTTTCCAACGGATTTTTATTTGTCGATAACTACTCCATTCGAAATGTGAAGTTTCTGGCATTACTTGCAAGCTTCAAGTGTTTACTGTGCATCGATTTAACCTATGTCAAGTGGCAAAAGAAATTCGCAGCATCAATTCCATTCACGGACCATATGCTAACCCTTGTTACGGCCGAAGGAGGGGAGTCTTATACCCCTAAACCAGCAGAGACGTTGCTTTAACCTTTTTTTTTTTTCTTTTTTTTTTTTTTTTGGTCAGTTTCTTGTGCAACGCAGCGGCAATTTATTGACTGTATTGAGACGGACTACGTGCCGCACATAAACCGCACTTATCTGGCTGACTGACTAACTGACTGAATGCTTCACTGACTGCCTTCGTCCTGAGCACATGGTTCACTCCGCTTCACTTCCTGCCATTGAAAGGCGATAGCAGCCAAGTCGAAGAAAAATTGCATGCGGTTTCAAGAGCAGCAGCTAAATTAATGTGTCTGTCCATGTGCGCTGTACTCCCAAATCCCAAGCCCCAACTCCCAACGATGTCCTTACCACTGGCCAAGTTGCCCCCGCCCCCCTGCTGCAGCCTTTTCCCTCGTTCGCTCAGTTCAACTGTTAAGCAAATACTAGCAAACGTGCCCGTGGCATGCATATCAAAATGATGTATGAGTGTTAGATATGTTATAAATTTTATTCAGCTTGCGCTTCTGTTAATGCTTCTGTTTATCTTCTCTCCTCTTTCTCGTGCCCCACAAATGCAATCAGTTATTAAACGCTGGACTGATTGAGTGGCGTTGCCATTTTGATTCTGATTAGAAATGAGCAGTCACAACACACAAAGTATATCTATGGAGGAGTACATTTCTGAGCCGAAGACAGCGCCCCTACATTGTACAATACTAACCTTACTGCGTTGTTGACGTCAAGTTCTAAAGCAAGCACACACGTCGTAAATATATTCACAATTCAGGTTACAAATAATCATATATTTTGTATACCCAAGCGGTTTTTTCTTTGCCCATTCAACGTCATTTTCATTGCAGGTTGTTCTTAACTATAGCATGTTTTCGCACCATTCATGCAAATTAGGTTGCTGCATTAACTAAACTGCAGCCAAACTACAAATTGAGGCATACTGCTAGAAGGAGCACACAGGTAAAGAGAAAATGGGCTGTCACGTGCCTGTGATGTCAGAAATGTCTGTCCTTCCCGAGTTATGACTAAAGCATTTTGCCATATGTTTTATTCGAGCCTAGACCTCAGGATCACGTTGCGAGTGACTCTTGAAGCAGCCAAAACTCCAATAGTTAACGCCATATATAGTTACAACAGAATCGACATATACAAATATGAATATAATGCTTAACGCTTAAACCAAAACCAAATTAGCTATAAGAAGTATTAACCTTTGTAGTAACTATCTGATTAAGCACTTACCAAACATGTCAGAGTAGCAAATTCCATACGTTATTGTATTTGTAGTCTTGACAATTCCTATCAAATATTCTGTGTTCACAACTGAAATCAAAAAATTGTTAGTGTTAAAATGATGAAGCATGCGTTACTTTTGAACACGCTGCATGCTGTGGAGATACTTGAGGTGGCCTTCATAGAGACGCTTCGAGCTATCGATGATATTAGTTTTCGCCATCGGACTGTATCCGCTCGAAAGAAAGTAGCTGAAAAGCGTCAAAGACTCTTCGAGTCGGAAATAGAGGCGGCCATCACAGAGCCCACATCGCATACCAAAAACGCAGATTTTTCAATGAAGCGCATGAAACGCTTGAAGAACCGCTTGAAGAAACGCACAATTCTCAAATCCGCAAAGACAAATCAAAAGTCTGGCGAAAGAGCAGACCGAATCGATGTGTGCCTGAATACTAAGATTTATTCAGTCAAGGCTCGCATTCATCAAGTGGATTCTGAAGAATTTGCAGAAAATTTGGAGCAAACAGATTCAGGGATGGACTTCTCCTGCAGACACCATTGATCGTCTTATCATTGGAAAACGAATTATTTTAAAAAATGTTTCTTAAATACACCTAACGTTTTTGTTTAAATTATGTTGATTAGTTGTAAAAATAGGAACGAGTCCGCTTCTATGTATTTATTCTACCAAATGCAATTCTTTAGCAATTTTCAATGGCAATAGAAATAGCATCGATTACAAATAGAACAATGTGCTCCCTGCCTCACACTCCGTATTACTATCCACCGCCTGAGTTGAACAAAGGGAGAAAGCGAAAACCGTTTCGTTATTTACGAGACGCATTTTGTATGGCAACTTAAACGCTAATGGCATAAACATCCGAAACGTGAGCGAAATGTTTAAAATCGACGCCACAAACGAACAGGACACACAGGACAGGACAAACAAAGGCAACGCCAGGCAGCAGTTGGTTAAGGTACAGGATCAGAAGCAGCCTGTCGTGGCTGTAATGTAGCCAAAAGCGCGTTTGCCACAGCCGCACACCAAATCAAATCTCAAATCATGTACGTTCAACGTTCCAAGTCAAAACCAGCAAAGTAAAGCAACAGCCAAATGGAAAGAATGGGGAAAAAAGTAACTGACAACCGTATTGAAAAATAAAAGTGAGTGAAATACCCTAGCCAAACAAATAATGATTACATATGTGTTGCAAGCAGCTGAAGAGCATATGATTTTATACAATATATTTGGGATTAAGTTTGCAAATTAAATACAATTAAATTTTAACTTTTAATTTAAATTAAAATCTAAAGCGCACTTAAAAATATTGTATATAATTTGAAATAAATTTGGCCAAGTTATATACCCTTTGTTAGGGCATACGAAAGTGAACACTGTGGCACGAGGCACAGACATATACTGCAACTTTGACTTTGCCACTGACTGACGGCAAATTGTTTGAAAATTCAATTCACACATCTGCCAGTTGTCGATGATTTTGCTGTGATTTCGGCATCGCTTCCCATTCTTAAACTCTCCTGCACTGCTGCAGCAAAGGCGAACCCTTTTTTTGGGGTCTATCGAGTTTTAAAAATAAAGTGGAAAATCGCAACGAATTGTTACAATGTTGCCAGGCTGAAACTGAGACTGAGATTTCGAGCGCCTCAGATCAGACAGACACACAGCTAGAACCAGGACTACAAGCATAGACTCTGACTCTGACGCAGACACGGACACATGACGTGGAGGCAATATGGCAAGGGGCACGTGCATTTTGGGGGCATTGTTGTTGGGCTGTCGATGCGTTGGCCTAAGGGTATCATCATCAGTTGCAGGCAACACTTGCGCCTCTTGTGGCATGTGCTTTTGGAAATCTGAGACAGCCTTTTGAGGCGTCGACTATTTGGTATGCATAGAGCTCTTCAAAAAATTTAATTTATTTAGACTTTGTTGTTGTTGGTGGTGGTGTGCCAGTTTATTGTCTGCAAATGAAATGCGCCTGTGCCCCGGCCTTGGCTTTCTTTTTAAACGAATTACCATTTGCCGGCTTTGATGTTGCTCGGTTTCTTCTGCATTTGCCATTGCCCACTTTTCTGAGCTTTTTCTTCATCTTGTTGTATGTTGTTTTTTTTTCCTCTACATTTTTTGGGTGGTTCCTGCTTTGACGCAAACTTTGCAGACCATAAAGTTTTGACTTCATGCAGTTTTAATGAGTTAACGAGCGCCACGTTGGCCAAGTTCCTTTGACAATCCGGCAACTGGCAACTTCCCATGGCCAACTCCCAAATGACGACTGCCAACTGCCAACTGCGAACTGCTGGCAACGGCAGCTAATTAGGCAAACGCGTTCCGATTACCACACAATTTGCACTTTTCCTTTCAGGCCAAACAAACAAACTTTTCACTCTTTGCTGCCGCTCAGACGAAGAACAACTGACTTGGCTATAAATAACATTCCGCTAAACTTATTGCCAAAAAAAAGTATACATAAATAAACTACAACTACCTTAAAAGTTTGTCAAATTGTTATTTTAAGAACGTAAGAACGTTTTTTGGATTCTGTAGCAATAAAATAATAATTATCTTTAAAGCTCAAAAATGTTATTTGTTTTTCAGGTAATATTAAAGTCAGCTTACCTTATTCTGAAACTCTAGTTTTTAATTCTCATGTGGTCTTCATCGCTGAAAATGTACCAGGCTGGTAGTCAATTAGAAGATATTTTTTTAACAATATAAGTATCACACTTATCGGCTTAAGCTTTATGGGAATATTGATTTAATAACAGAAAAGGTACACAGCACTTTGCACTTTTAAATTGATTTCAATACATTTTAAAAACCTAAACAAAATTAGACAATGGCTTTTATCGATTCATTTTTTACATGTTTGTTGTGTGTTTTTATTATATGTAGCTTTAATTTAGACAAATAAATTAAGAATTATACGATATAATAACTATGGTCAACATATGTATTATTGCAACTTGATGGGGTGGGAGAGGTGTTGATTTTTTTTTTTTGTATTTTTTTTTATCCAAATGGAGTTTTGTTTCAATGAACAAAATTAGACGATACAAATTCCTGTAAAATTAATTTTTTTAAAAACACAAATTGAAAATGCGCGTCGAATCGAAATAAATCGAATTATTTGAATGATGACACATTCAATACTCATGAATAACGATGCAAAAAAAATGTAGCATTTGATTGCGTAAGTTTTTTTTTTTTGTTTGCAGTTTTTAGTATGACTAACTAATAGAAGACGAAGACGGTGTGTAGCTGAGTTGTTCGTGTTGTTGTTGTTGTTGTTTGTTTTTAGGGTGAGTGAGTCGTTGTCGTGTTTAAGGCGGCATCCGAATGATCTTCATAACATGTCCCTGAGCACCTCCTTTTGCGCGGCAGTCAATTTCTCCGGAAATTGTATATCGAAGGCGACAAGTAGATCTCCCTTCCTTGTGGTATCCTTGGGAAAGGGCAGACCATAGCCCTGGATTCGTTTCACAGTGTTCGGCTTAATGATCTCCTGCATGGTGCTGATGCGCAGTTTATCGCCGGACATTGTAGGAACTTGAAAGACAACGCCGCACAGTGCCTGAAATACAAACAACAAGAAGCGAAAACAAAACGTATCAATAAATAAATTGCTCTTACTATTGCTTGGCTTATCAATCAAATACAATGTTGTTTTGGAGCAATCCTACCACCACCCCACCCATATAATATAACAACTCAATTTCCTGTAAATTGTTATTATACCACTAACAAGAAAAAAAAATACATCGAAAGAGAAAAAAAAAAAACTGGACAAACAAACGCACATGGGACTTAACAGGGGAATCTATCAATCTTTTTGGTAATCCTGTTTATGTTCTTAGTTGCCTCTTGTCACTTGCCACTTGCCACAGCAGCAGCAGCAGCAGCAGCAGCAGCAACATGTTTTGGAAATCGAAAGAAAATGCTTCCAATTCCGTTTATTGTCTTCTTATTGTGTTTGCTTTTGTGCCTTGCATAAATCCTTTTTATGCTTTTTATGTGCCTAATTCGTGTTTAAACATGTTGTTGACATGTTTCTCCACTTCCTTTTCAACCCAAATCCACATAGTGCCGTCTTCCCTGTTTGTCCACTTTTGGACCACAGCAAACTCGGTGACGATTTCATTTTGGCCCAGCTGACATTCGATTTGTTTAATTGGCCCGCTAAAAGATAGCCATCAATCACGATTTGTATTGAAGGATTAAGCTGAGATATATTTTCTTTTGTGGCCTAGTAAATTAGTTAACGAAAAAGTTGCTCATAATTGAAAGACAACTGCCTTATGGCTTTCTCATATATTCGATTAGATTCGTGAAAGGGCAGTACAAAAGTTTCTCGTAATATCTTATTGATTAGACGGTTATTAGTCACAAAAATTAGTCAACACCAGTTAGACAGATAGTAAAAGCTTTAATTAGTTCTAAAGATATCATATTTGCACTGCACCTTTAATTTCAGAATGCTTTCTTTAATAATCTAGCTCTTTAATATGGCACATAGCTCTACTATTGCTGCATTTCAACTGTATTTTTATGGAATATTTGATGTTTTCATAAATATAATACAATAAATCCGATACGCCCTCCTAAAATAACTTTTAACTGGCTGTTGACAACTAAATCGCGACACTTGTCATATGTATACATATGTATATACATAAATGTACACATATGTAGGTGCTTTGTTAGCCAGTTACCCGCATCGGACGGTTTACCTAGGAACATGAAACCAAGTGAATAGTGCGAACCGCTGCCTCGCCCAAAAGCGAGCATAAATAAATTGCGACAAAAGCAAAGTGCACACCTTATGAATATTTAAATATATTTATATGTATGTATTCGTCGAGTGGTGAATTTAAAGCGATGACAGCATAAACTGATGACGGCGGCACCAATAACAAATACAACAACAACAACAACAGAGGCGGCAAGCAAAATGCCACTGATGACGTCGACGTTGATATTTTTTAATGGAAATGTTAAAAATGTTGCTGTAACGCAACGAGTCTCAACCAAAACAAAAACTACAAATTTAACACTAAAAGCAAGCAAATAAAAAGCGACAACTACAAAAATCTGTAACATAAAAACGCTTAAATACATTGCTACCTTTTACGGAAGCTGACCAATAAAAACCTGGAAAAAAAACCGCTTGGAATGCAAATGCGAATCGCACGATTCGAATACAAGCAACAACAACTGGAATCAGCTTGATAGTAAAGGGAGTGCGTGGATGAGTGGATGAGAGCCCTAATCCCAATCTGACAATTGGTTGTTGAGTCTAACTGCTAAATATGGCAAGCATTCTAGCATTTGCATCCAGAATAGTTAATTAAAAAAAAAATCTAATTTCTACAAATCAAAGATTGTTTTTGCAAATTATCCTTGGCATATAAGCATATTACAATAAGAGTCAATGAACAATTTATAATGTCCCTGCTCGCTATTGAGTTTAAATTTAAATTGCTTTTACTCTCTAAACGTAAAAAGTCGAACTGCCCTTGGAATACTTATCAATAAATATTTCTTTAATTTTAAGGGAATAGTGCAAAAATTAAATAGCGAAAATAATAAGAGCACCACTTACGCATTATGGTTCATACAAAGTTTTATGTACCGCCGAATTGTTTGTATACAATATATTTCATAAACATATATACATATGTCAAAGGTATGCAAAACTAATCCCCGATCGGGCACAAAACTTTTTCAAACAACAAAACTTTGAAAAAAAAAATGGTCAACAGAAAATTCTGTAGAATCAATTTAAACGATTTTAGAACAGTTTTAGTGTTGGTGTTAGTGAATCTCGTTAAGGGAAGCAGCAAAACCTAAAATACTTCAGTTTCCCGCGGCGCTAGACAATTATGCTTCCAAAACAAAAAAACAAAAACCTGGAAAAAGTGTTTGAAAAACAAATCAACGACATTCAATGGCATGTCATAAAGCATTTGGTTGTCTATTTTTTATTTTTTGTTTTTGGTTTTTTTGTGCTTTGTTTTATTTTGCGAGTTGGCAATATTGAGGACGATGACGACTGTCATCAAAATGCAAACGAAGCCGCTGAATGCTTTTTGTATTGAGCTACCAATTCAATGCAGCTGTCGAAAAGTTCTCCACCAAACCAAAAATCACAATGGCAATGGACAGGCTATTTTTCAAACAGCAACAACAACAATGATAACAAAATTTGTGACGTCTGGCCATCAGTTACACGACCATTCCATAGACATAGGGCAACACATAGCCAACAACAAACACAACAACTATAACAGCACTCATTGCTTGTTTGGCATACATCAATTTTTTTTTGGGGTAGCTTTCTGGATTCGCGAATGTCTGACGCAGACACTCGAAGCGTCAAATATATATACATTTTTTTAATTTTTGTTTTTTGTCATTGAGCTCTTGAATTTGCATTCCATCTAAATTTACGAGTATTCGAGTATATATTAAGTATTTCGATTGTACATCTATTACAGGCAGTAGGTCAGTGTCGTGTGTGCATCGATATTTTAATGATCTCAGTTCAATTGTGATTTACACACACACACATACACACACACACACATTCATTTAATATGTAACAAAAATAATTCGTTGTTACCGATTTGGAATTCATATTTGTATTTTAGCGTAAGCGATGATGTAATTTATGTCAGTTTTTAAAATTAATACACAGCAAACGCAACAAAAACGAAAACATATTCAACATTGTTGTGGTCAATTATGTGAAGCACTTTTATGGGGCTTTAATTGCTTTATGGCGCACTTTTTGTAAAACGAAGAATTCAAATTGAGTTGAATTAAGCTCGTAATAAATTCAACAAATTTCTTCCCTTTTTTTTTGTTAATTGGTAAATATACAAAATGTATGGTGTGAACAGAAAAGTCAATGTAACTGCAGGTTTTCTACATACGACACCTAAAGTTGAAACTACTATAAGCAAACGGAATTTTTAAATATTATTTTTATAAATCGATATTTATGTTTTAATAATATATGGTTTTTCATACACTTGCTTAGCATATCGAAATCAAGATAATCATCCTTACGAGTAGTATTACAATTATGTATACCAAGTTTCCTAAGCGCAGCTTTAGCTAATCTTGACCAGAACTTTACACTCCATCTCAAAACAATAATAAACTCAAGAAATTCGTGTAAAAAAAAATGCTAAAAGTTGTATAATTGAGCAGCCATCATAATTATCACTATCCGAGACAAAAAAGCGTGTCAAATATTTCTAAATAGAAACAACAACATGACACTTTTAGCTAAACTGAGACTCTACCAATAAGGTAATCATAATTTATATCTATACACATATCTATGAAAAATGAAAATGCCACCAAAATGGGCAAACTGAGACCCCAAAAATATTTACTAAATTTGTCGCACTAACAAGCAATAAAATGTTGAAAATGTCAACATAGTTGGAGAGCAACTATTTAATCTAGTTAATGCAATTAACAATTTTAACATGACTACGGACTGGCCGGCTTGTAATTTTTTTGTTTTTGTTTTTGTTTGGTTTTTTTTGTTTTTGTGGTCATTAAAAAGTGATGTTTTTTGGACGTTTGCCATATGTGAAGTTTGCGCCACGACTTTTAACGCAGTTGGCTGTGAAAAATTTAACACCTTAGCGTCATGAACTGCCTACCAACAAGTCGCATTCAGTCGCATGTGTGTACGTGTACGTGTTGGCCCGGCCAACTGCTGTGACCGCCTAATTGAAACTTGACCATGTTGACCAAATTCGTGCAGCCAACCAGCTCTCAGCTTTTAGCTATCGGCTCGCACCTCCCAGCTCTGAGGAGCTCCCAGGTCTCAAGCATTCAGTTCTTGACTCGTTTGCTGGTCTGGTCAGCAGCTTCAGGTGCGTATATGGTAAATTTGCCATAACCATAACATAACGCTGATTTCATTATAATTTGATTTAGGCGCTGCTCGGCTTTAATTGGGCGCCATGCTGTGAGAACCCCAGGCTTCAAGCCGTCGTCTTAAAGCTGAAATTTTTTTTAATAATACAAAACCTAAACGGTTGACAGCGGCATAACTTAAAGCTAAGGGATATTTATGGTCAGCTGTAATTGTCAGGACACCGTATAATCTGTTTTATATTTTACGAGCTCATTAAATCTGTTTTGTATTATTATGATAAGAATCGAACAAAAGATTGTGGCAAACAAAATTAACAGATGTTGAAGTTTAAGCATTCACCTTATCCAAGTCATAAAGCAGTTGCAACAACTTGCTCTCAAAGTATTAATTGTCCATAAATTCATAAATTCAGCGCATTTTTAATTAGAACTAAAGAGCGCAAAACTAACCTCTTTAAAATGAATAAAATAAATAAGTATAAAGTTCTACACCAACTTCAGCTTATAATTCTCCCTCCTCAAATCTCATTAGATAATTTTTGTGGACTCACCTGCTTGAGCGTTAGCCTCGCCGTATACCGCAAATCGCATCCTTCGCGCTTGAACATGGCATGTGGCTTATCCCGTATGATGAACACAATATCCGCTGGTATTTTGCCGGGCGCCTGGTCGCCTTCCTTTTGGAACGTGACTTTGGTGCCCGATTTCCAGCCGGGCTTAATAGATATTTGAAGGACTTTGTCCTCCTTCTTGGCGCTGCCATCGGGCTGAACTACACGACGTGAGATTTTCATTTTCTTAACACAGCCATGATAGATTTCCTCCAGGGTGACATAGAGATCATGCTCGACGGGTGGATCCTGTTTCTGTTCCTTTTTGAACGGTGTGTGCACATTGAAGGAGTGTGATCTAAAAGAGGGTCTACTAAATCTTAGCAAAATAATGTACATCGAAATTAAAAGACAAATAAAACTACCTGAAGGCGCTGCCTAGTCCATGCCTTGAGCCGAGGCCACCAAATGGCGATGAAAAGAAATCGGGTTCCGTATCCAAATCAAAGACATTCTTATCGAACAGATTGTCGCCCATGTCAAAGAACGAGGCAAACGGATTGCTGTTGCCAAAGAACTGTGTGAATGTGGCCCGTGGATCGCCATGGAACTGATATGTAAATGTATTTTTACTGCCGCCGCCATTACGAGCACCTGTTCACAATAATAATAAGAATAAATCATGTAAGTAAAATACTTTTTATGGTATGAAAATCGAAGTGGGTCAATAGAGTGTAGTTTTTTTAAAAATTCAACACGCAAGTGTGAGATAGGAAATTAAACTTTCCACACCCCAACACTTGGAATTTGGAAACACGATCTACGTAAAAATGATTACAATTACAATTGAGCATAAATAGATTTTGTACATGTAAACTCACCGCCACTTTTCAGTCCATCCTCGCCGTATTTATCGTACACCTCACGCTTGCTTTTATCCGAGAGCACCTCGTACGCCTCGGCGACCTCTTTGAATTTCTCCTCGGCATTGGCTGCTTTGTTTTTATCCGGATGATAGCGAAGCGCCAGTTTTCTGTAGGCCTTTTTAACCTCATCATCGGTGGCAGTTTTAGTTATGCCTAAAGTCTTATAGTAATCTTTGCCCATTGTGTATGTGAGTGTGAGTGTGTGTAGGTGGTTTTGAGTTGCTTTATATAGTTATATGAAGTTCCCAAAAAAGGCGTCGTCTTTAATTCTATGCGCTGTGCTCTATAATCTGTGAAACACAAACACAAATATAATTATTAGTTATTTGATACTTGCGGATTAAATGTGATTATAACTTACTGTGTATAGATCATTTGTCTATATTCCATATATACATATATATACATGTATATGCATATGTATATATATATATATACATATATGTTTCTAGTTCCAGACGTTACTTATTTGCTATGATACTGCTCCATAAAATCTCCTGCTTTCTATAATGGCACATACATGTTGGCTGATTTGTTGTTTTCTTCTTCTGTAAGTAGAGAAATGCGTTGGATTAGTTTTCAGTTTTGTCGATATACTCATTCAAATCGCCCATAAGAATTATGATAGTCGCCTCCATAGCGCACATAACGTCACAAGCCTTGGCCATGTTCAATGCTAAATCGCCCACGCGATTTGTTAAATTTAGCACTCGAGAGCGAGCAAAAAAAAATACAAAAAAAATACACGAAGAAAAAAATTGGAAAAAGCTCAAAGATTGGGAAATTTGTTGAGAGAGTCGTATGACGAGTTGAGATATCTATATTGATGAAAACATACATTTAAATTAATTATTTGCGTATGCTAATTTCAAATAGAATTAATATTATTTATTTGCCGCTGAAAACATTAAACAAATAAACAGCACAGCTGGCAAAACTGACAAAGACGCCGGGAAACTCTTTTAAATGTACATAAGACAAAGTACACATACAAACATACATTATATTATATATATATATAATATGTATATATGTACATATATACTTGGCATTTTGTGAGCTAGCCAATTTGCATTGACCTTAGCGAAAGTGCTAAAATTCCAATTAAGTTCAAAACAAGGCACAAGAATGAGAATTGACGATGACATTTATGAATGTCTTCATTAAAATATGACAACAACAGATCATTGTGGTTCTACAAATATATATTATATGTGTATATATATATATATATGATAGATAACAAATGGTTGATGGGCAAGTGCTCGGAATCGCACATGTTATTTGAACTGTTCCTTGTTTGGGCTAAATGCAACCACAAAATAATTCATCTAATAGTTTCTTCTATTTGCGGTTAAGCGAGCAATCACTCAACTACATCATAGCAAACAATATTCTTAAAACTTAATCAAGTCTGGATTAGAGCAACAGATGATGCCAACCACAACAATAAAGCCGCATTTGACAAATTAACAAAAACTTAATTAATAATATTCATTTTGAAGCTAAATAATAGATAACTAATCAGAATTAAGCAAAGAAATAACATTTAAGATAGTAGATGATAAAAATAAACGCTTCTCATTACATATTTGACTGAGTAAAATAATAATTTTGTTTACTGAACAAAACAGAGTAAACATCATTGAAAATATCTCTTCCTGAAGACGAATACCTGCGCCATTCGAAATTAAAATGCAAAAATAAAAAGCTTAAAGAAATTATAAACAGATTTCACCAAATAAGAAACAATCGAAATCCAACCAGAAAATGGAGCTCGGGTTAAGTTGTAATTCCCAACTGCCCTCAGACAAGTTCAAGTTGATGAAATTAATGCGATACGCAAGTCCAATTCATTAACATTCAACATGTCAACGCCTGACAATCCCGTCTCAATGCAATTGCTAGCCTTGAATTTAACTGATTTCATCTTGGAATATAATTTATTTTTTTCATTTTTTTTCTCTCACAATTTTGTTGTAAGTTTTCAACATATTTTTTTCGCTTGAACAACAATATTTTCTGCTGGCAATTTGCTGCCTTGAATCCAAATCTGAATCCAAATCCGATTGCTCTATTCCACACACATACAGACTCACACACACACAAACATATGTCTCATGGGGGAATGGGGATGGCTGCGAGGGGTAGATGCTGTCAATAATGCGCGCAATTTGGAGGATTGATGCGGTCAGCGCCATTTCATTCCAGACATTAGTCGACTGCAATATAGATGACGATATGCATATAATTTATATGGCCCGATATCTATCTATATATCGATCATTGAATCGTGCCAAATATGTGCCGCTATTCGTAAGGGGGCGTGGCGTGGGCATTGGCAAGGCCACCACGTCGTGAAAATAAGTATAATTTTTTTCCACACATTTTCACTCGGGCGAATTTTTGTTTTGGGTGAATAGAGTATACAAATTTTGCGTGTGGCCGAAAATAATTCTTGAAAATTATTACGCAAGGTAGAATCTTGGAAAATATTATCTTGTTCTTGTTATTGTTGTTGTGGTTGTTTTTATTTTTATTTTCTCTCTGTGTATATGCAAAAATTGTGATTTTCTTTTTGACAATTTAATTGAATTTGCATTTTTCGCTCACGTTTCGTTTGTTGCTTGTTATTGAATTATTAACAACATTCGCATTGTTCGTGCGAAAATAATAAGTGTTGTCTGGATATAAATTCATGCTGATACGAATATTATATGAATATGTATTCAGACCCCCCCATTGACAATTACAACATGTTTCTGTGTGGGCGAGACTTCCGCATAAATTATTTACACACACACACACATACACACACACAAACACTCTCAATCACCCACACATAACCGAATCGAATTCGTTGCTTATTGATTACAATATAACATTTGTTTAATAATTTATGGCAATTGCATATGCAATGTGTGTGTGTGCTTATGGTATATCAATAGAAAAGTATATAATATATACGTAAATAGTATTATTGTACTGCTTTGCATACTCTGTCAATATTGGGTTAATTACAACTCATTGATAGAAATTCACAGATTGTCTCCTTTTTTTTAACTCCAACTGTAAAGTAATTTGTTATACAATATATATAATCTTTTTTTTACATAATTTATTTCAATAAAAATATAATTTTTAAAGCAATTTTAATGAGAAAGTTTTAATTCTTGATACATCTGATATGCAATATGCAATAATATGCAATTATCTGCACTCATCTTCTAAATAAACTAATTATCCACACAAGGGCATTTCCTAGCCATGCACGCCATATTAAAAGCTTTCTGAAATGTTTTAGTGTCACTTCTTTTATATTGTTTTGTTACCATTTTTGCATATATGCAATTTAAATTTCTATTTAGACAAAAACACACAGATACACTCAACACACACACTGAAATTACGCTTTAGATGTGTATCTGTGTGAGCAAAAATTAATAAATTGTCGTAGGTTATGAGGCCAGCGCAAAAATGATGGCGCCCCGTGCACTCTAATTGAATTGAACTTGATTTATAATGCCGCGCTTTACTTTTTATCCACTTTTTGTGATCGCAAAGGCCTCTCAACTCATAAATTTGCAAAGCAAACGCAAAACTAAAAACGCATTTTTTTGGGGGAGGGGGTCAAAATACAAATTTTGAAAAATATATTGCTGTGTGATTTATGGCCAAGACTTAAGGTCTAATTTATGAGAATCAAAATGACCGAGGGCATATATGTGAAATATGATGAAAATAATACGTTCGATATCGACTTGGAGCGAGAAAAAAGTTTAAAGAACCTGGAGATAATCAATTAATTTTAAAATTCAAAGACACCTGGTTTTTATTAAAGTGAGTGCAAATAAAATGATATGAAAGCTTGTGTCAACCATATTGCGAATTGAAATTCCAGTTTTTGACTACTTAATGTGTGGATATATATGTAGAATTATTTCTCTCAACCAGAACAAAATCTTTGTATTAACAGAAACCATTGAAAATTAGAACAAAAAAAATTTCAAACTATTTAACAGTCAGAAGGAAGCAAACAACCCCATAAGATAATTCTTGATCAGCATGAAACTATAAAATCTAGAGACTGTAAATTTAAAGAATAAGTTCTCTTTTATCATAAGCCGATTAAGTTTTATGTAATTTTATCGCTTACTTTTCACGTACCAATACAAATCGATTACCACAATTAGACAACTATTCATATAATATTGACAATACAAATTTCATCAAGAAAGTTTGAGAAACACGGAAGAAATTTGTATATTCATATTTTCACACACACAAATACATACACACTTTTATATACACTCATACATATGTACATACAACGAGTATATACTTATGAAGAGGAAAGGACTTTGATTTAGGGTACATTCACTTCGATCTCCTTCGTTCCGCGCCTTTTTACTCGTTTTGTTGATGTAACTAATCAACAGTAGACTTAACGCAACTCTGAAATTTCAGTTTTCAAGGTTGGTGAACTTTGTTTTGTGTTGTTCTCTCCCAATTGACCAACTCGATTTTATTCAACTTGAGTTAAGTTGAGTTGAGTTGGGCACAAAGCGCCTTCATTCACTCTCGCTCTCCGCTTCAAAGTCAACAACTGTCTCATTCATTGACAACCACATTTCGTTGTTGTTGTTCTTCTTACTCATTTGTGCTATTTTTTTATTTATTTTTTTTTTTTTTGAATTAGTCAAAAATCAAGCAGCGTGAAGTTTATTCACCCACGTTTTGCAAAATAAATTTTTGTTGAACAAAGGTAGCCAACATAAACATCAAACCAATCATAAAAACCAACCATATCATTTAGGCAAACAGACGGAACCAAAAAAGCAATATTTAAAAAAATATATATAAAGAAAACATTAACAACAAATACAATTCTAACATTTGATTCCAGAATGTTGTATAGTGGGTGTTTCTAAGCCGCAAATCCGTTACGAAAATAAACGAAATGACTAAGCGCAATTTAGTTTTTTTGGCGGCCTTTTACCTGTCTCCCACATGCAAATGTATATGATATATTTTTTGGAGAAAACATGTGGCAGTCGTTTTTTTTACTGAATCACATTTTGGAATGGCACTCGAGTCCATGACGTTGCCTTCAGTTTGAGAAAGTGACGAAAATTCTTTGGAAAATCGTGGGAAATTTTTAAAATACACTGAAATCTCTAAGGTAGGAAATTTCTAATTATAGGTGTTCTAAATCGATGAAGATCAAAGCTGACCCATCGGTTTTAGTATTATAATCAATAATAGACCATTAGAAAAATTATAGTTTCAAACTTCTTCTTATTTCCAGAGAATACAATTTCAGAGCAAGTACTGTATTTAGTTTCGAAAATTGAAAAAGCACACAACACAAACGTTCTTTAATCGAAATTCAGTTTCCGTTTTGTTTTGCATTGTATTTCATATGTAAGCAAACAAAACAAGCTGTGTATATTTATTCCATATGCATAGACTAACTGTGTGAGAGAGAAAAAATACAAAATACAAAATAGAAGATTTTATAATTTTAAATTTGATGGCCAAAATTTGCATATTCCACTATGAAAACTTGTTTTCATTTTGCATTTTATTATTATTGCTGATGGAATAATTTCTGTGTGCAAATTGTTTTTGTTGCACGATACAAATTTCAATAAATTGTAAATAAATTTTCATTATAGAATCCCTAGATTATATGTTATTAAATCATTCAAACATTTATCAGCACTTCCTTGGCAACAAAAAAGAACAGGTAACATGAATTAATTATGTTAAAGTTTTAACAGTTGTAATATGCGAAACGAGACAGCGTTAAAAGAAAATTCTGATTAATCAAGACAATAAGAGACGAAAAAGAACTTGAAGTGTATTTTCCTATGCTTTGGTTGCGATTACTTTGCCTAATTTGCGACCCACAGCCGCACAATACAGTTCTTCGTGCTTATCTGCTCTCTGGTTATTTATGACGAGCTCTGTTTTGTGTTTTCTATTTTATTTTTTTTTGCGGCTCATTTGATTCAAGTGTGGCAAATTTAAGAACAACAACAAGAATAAGACAAGCAGAGGCCATGCACCGGCCACCGCCTACGTTCGCGCCGCCCACTCAGCAGCTGTTCAAAGAGTTGTGAACGAGAGAGAGCGCTTGATATCTCTCTCTCTCTCTCTCTCTCTCTCTCTCTATCTCTCTCTATCTCTCTCACTCTCTCACTTTCTCAACATCAATAAAGAGACAGCGAGAGCGCAAGAGGGAGAGCGAGAGCGGGTGTGATGCGTTCTTCGTGTGTGTCATAATTTAAAAATACAAATAAAAGCTGCAGAAAAGATAGACTGCTAACGGTAAAGATTGACAATCTGCATGCTTGTATGTGTGTGTGTAAGTGATTATGATTATGATTACCGTTCTCTCTCTCATCTTCGTAATTTGTTTTCATTGTGTCCCCCCTCCACACATAAACACACACACACACACACACACATACAAGGCAAACACATTTGTTTTTCTTGCTTTTTAGTTCCTTTGCCACTTTGCTTTGGAGGCCAACAATCTTCACAATCTTTTTTTTATGATTTGTGCACTTGAATCATAATCGGTTTTTATTTTGATATTACTATCATTATTATTGTCATAATAAGAAGTGTGAAAAACACAGCATATAATTTTGATTTTTTATTGCAACTCGTATATGTCTCATAAGAAACATAAATTACATATATATATATATATATATATATATATATATATATATACATATATATACATATATATACATATATATATATATATACATATATTTGCATATGTATTAGTGCATGCAAAGCTTTTTATACACAAATCTCTTCGCGCACACTTAAAGTGTGTATGTGTGTGTTTACCAATTGGCTGCCTGCGTTTGTTCCAAAGAATTGCCAAAGAAAATCTCGAATATAAGCAAAAGCAGCAAAATTGGTCTGGTGAGAAAAGAAAAATACACACGAAAATAACTAAAATATGCTATAAATAAAACATTATTTAAAGAAATGAAACCATGAAAAATCAAAAACACACAGACCAAAAGTGAAACGATGGCTGGCAAAATATAAATTATCAAGAGAAAAGAAAATTAAAATAGGAAAATTTCGTTAGTGGTAAATGTACTTGTTGGACTTTGGCTAATTTGCAGATAATCATATGTGAAATGGGTTTCTTAATTGTTGTACACGTGATCTGATTGGGATTTGTCTGTTACACATTCCAATACGAATTCGAATTTATGCTCAAAAGTTTGCGACAGAAACTCGCAAAATTTCAAGCCATAAAAAGCACTTTAAAATGCACACTTTTATCTGTGTGTGTGTGTGCTTGTGTTTGTATGCATATGTATTTATATATATGTGTGTAATTTGTTATTTTGCTTTGACCACATTTGGCAACACAGGCAGCAGAACGTCACACGCTAAGAACACACACATACACAAAAATACGCACACAGCAACAACTCCAGCAGCAACTCACGCTAAACACGCACACATTTGCAGTTGTTCTTGTTGTTGAAGCTATAAATGAACAACAATAATATCTTACAATTGGTAGTGGTTTCACAAAATCTTGTATCTGTTTTTATATTATTTTGTATTATTATTAGCGCGATAATTCCTTAGTGTATTAGCCGAGAAAAATGCGTAGAATGGGCGCTTGGAAACCGTTAGAGCGCAACAAACGACGACAACGACAAGCGAGCGAACGATCGATCTTACCGACGACGACGGCGCTTTGAGACTCACTGAAAGGCCTGCCAGGCTACGAGTGTTGTCAAACGCCTGCTGATCTCTGTCTCTGACGCATGCATGTACAGAGAGAGAGAGAGAGAAGGAGAGCGCCAAGTGAGAGAGACAGATAGACGGAGACAGAGAGCAAAGGCGCACATTTTTACTTTTTTCGGCAGACGAATGAACATACAATGTCTACATAGCGTGTATGTTGTATGTTTGTAGTATGGACATATTAAAGTACCACACACACACGGCATGCAAGAATAGCGAAAATAGAGTGCAAATTAGAAATGAATTGATCCTCTTCTATATTCGTTCTCACATGCGTCATGTGTGCGCAGCTTTTTCCCATAGGTGAGTTTAGAGCTTTTTGACGCTAGCACTCAAATAAAAGCTTGACTCTGTAATAACCAAAGCGAATCGGACTTTTTTATACTCTTACTGGAGGAGAAAATAAGTATAAATGGCGATTTAAGTTAAATTAATTATTAAAAGGTTTATATTTTGTTAAGTCATATTGTATATTTTACTAGAAATGCTTATAAATACATAATTTTTACACTTTCCTCTTTATATTCAAATGTGAATAAGTCAATTGTAGGGTATCAATTATTTCAGTTTATCAGTTTTCTCCTCCTTCTCCTTTCAACGAATCAAGAGACAATTCAATGTTTACAGCTTTCAATGCTTCATGAATCCAATTGGGAATCGGGTCGCTTCCGAAATGCCTTTCCATGAAATCGCGCACAAATTGTGGAAATTTATCGTGTTGGATTGCTTCACGCATGGAGCCCATCAGGCGCAGCTGATAAGCGACATTGTGGACGCTGAGCAGGGAGCACGAGACACTCTCGTTGGTGGCAATGTGATGCAGATAGGAGCGCGAGTAGCGTCGACACGTGCCACAGCCACAAGCCGCATCAATGGGCTCCATATCGTGCTTATATTTTTGATTCTTCAGATTCAGCTGTCCGCTGTCCACCAAAGCGCAACCAAAGCGCGCAGTTCGCGTGGGAAACACACAATCGAACATATCGATGCCGAGGGCTACACACACAACCAGATCGGCGGCAAATCCCACGCCCATCAAATAACGAGGTTTATCCCGTGGCAAGTGATCCGTGCAGACATGAACCATACGCCAAAAGTCGTGTTTGCTCTCGCCACCACTTAATCCGCCAACGGCAAAGCCACGCACCTGTCGTTCCATCAAGGCACTCACACATCGCTCCCGCAACGGAATCTCCAATCCACCCTGGACAATGGGAAACAGAGACTGGTCGTCGTCTCGGGCGTGGGCCTTTAGGCATCGATCTACCCAGCGTATAGTGCGTTCCATGGCTTCCTCAACGCGTGGACCCGTCGTCGTCGTCTTCACCACATCGTCCAGTTGCATCATGATGTCCGCTCCAATGGCATTCTGTATTTGCATCGAGTGCTCCGGCGTCAACATGCACTCACTGTTATCGAAGGGCGAACGAAAGTTGACGCCCTTCTCATCGATCTCCGCCAGCTGCAGCAGCGAGACCATCTGAAATCCACCCGAATCCGTTAGGATCGCCCGTGGCCAACCCATGAAATTATGCAATCCCCCGGCTTTTTGAAGTGTTTCGATGCCGGGTCGCAAACCCAAATGATAAGTGTTGCCCAACAGGATCTGGCAATCTAGTTCGATGAGCTGATCTGGCAGCACGCCTTTCAGTGTGCCCTGTGTGCCCACGGGCATAAATACTGGTGTGCGCACTTCGCTGTGTCTACATACAAAAAACAATAAATAATAAAAACCACACTGCAAATTGATCTTTCAAAATATTTACCTCAGCGTCATTAGGCCAGCGCGCGCCTTGGACACCGAGCACTCGGCCACAACCTTGTAGGTTAGCGGTGGTATTTTGCTGCTCATTGAAAACACGTTTATTACAACTACTAATAATTTATTAATAAAAATAAAAACACGTGTTACACAAAACGTAAACAAATCGCCTGCGCTTGCAAGTGTGACCGCATATAGCAAGCATGAAAATAACCAGGTGCTGGGCCGATTGTCGATTATTATCGAAGCTATGTTTCACTAGAGGTAAATAACTTTATATTTTAATATAGTATGTTATATACAATTATTGAACTAGGCATATTTTAAATAATTTATGCGTTTGCTACCACATTATATAAATTTGTGAAAATTGAGGTATACAATTTGTTTGTATGCATAAATACATGATATAAAATCAAACCTAATTATAACATATGATCAATAATATAAACAATAAATAATTAGTTAATGTTAAGCATTCTCGTAGCGAGATTTCATCATTTTCTTAATGTACGTTTTATAATCGTCGCCAGGCGCCAGAGTGCCGCTCTTATTGCCCAATCCCACATTGTTCGAGCGCGCCTCAGCCTGAAAAATGAAATAATATTAATACATGTAAATGATTTACTGATGTTATTGTTATTATCAAACCTCAATGATTTGTGTGCGTCCCTGGTTCTTGCGTCCCAGTCCCTGGCCCTCGGACCAGCCCATTTTTTGGAGTAGACGATTGCCCACATTGTTGGAGCTGATGGGCATTGCAGGCGCTGGTCCAGTCTCCTTTTTCCGTGTCTGCATATTTTTGATCTCGTGTTCAAAGCGTTCACGAGTCCGATTCGGTGGCGGTGGATCGCCCTCACCATACTTAAGGCGACGCTCCTTGGCACGATCCCGATAACTGTGAAGGAGGATTATCAATAACTTAAAAATTAAACTTTAAGGAAATTGTATAAAAACTGAGAACTAAGAATATATGCAAAATTTGTATACAAAATATTTGCGATAACTAAATTTTAGTGGTTAGATGTAGACAGATAAATATACAATTTCTAAACTGTATATCTACATAAAGAGCTGAAGACTTACGACAAACCCGCATTAGCTGCATCATCGCCATCGGCTTCGGTAGCGTTGCTCATGTTGTGCTTGGCAAGATTCTCCTTGTGCAAATTGGACATTTTTAAATGTTTCTGCAGGATATCGTGGGATTGAAAGGCACGCTTGCAGAGCAGACAGGTCAACTTCTGAAAATCCACATATTCGCTCTCATCCATGGGCCCAGGTGCAGGTGTAGGTCCAGGTCCAAGACTGCCACCTGACTGTGAGACGACACTCTGTGCGCCAGCGCCGCTATTGTCTTCCTCGGAATCGGAGCCACCTCCATAGGCATTCATCAGTTTATTCATGGGTGCCGCTGGTGGCGTCACGTAGTCGTTCAGCTTGCCGCGCTCCTTCTTCTCTAGTATGGAGAAGCCGACATCAGCATAGGCACCGGCGGCACCGCGAGATGTGCTCGGCCCCTCGCCTGGATCACCGCGTCCGGGCAGAATAGGCTGTGGTGTGGCCACCACCGTATAATCTTTTTTCTGATTTAGCTGTTTGGCCCATTTCTCCATGTCCTTAACGATCTTCTTGGCCACCTTGACCTTGTCATGCTTGTTGCTGCTGCTGCTATTGTCCTTATCCTTGCCCTTGTCCTTCTTCGACAATTCCTCATCCTTCTCAGCGGGTGACTCCTTCGCAAGAGATTCCTGCAGCGCCGCCTGCGTTGAGGCAGGTGTGGCAAGTATATAAGTGCTACGCCGTTGATCCCAGTACAAATAAGCGCCCGTCTCATTGTTGTAATAGTACTGCGAGTGCGCATCGTAATACAATCCCGTGCTGGGATCGTAATAGTAGCCAGACGTCTCATCGTACTGATACCGAGTCACATCGGGAGTGGCTAAAATGGGTATGGAAAAGATTAATTTTGTTAAAAATTAAAAGACCCGATTATTTAAATAATTGAACTCACGATAGGTTTTGCCATCATTGCCCCTGGGTGCAATCACATTCTGTGCGGCAAACGTTGCTTTCACCGCAGCAGCGGCATGCGCCGCAGCTGTTGCCGCAGCTGTCGCCGTTGTCTCAATGTTGCTCATCTTCTTCTGCTTGCGCTGGATGGCGGAGAGTGCGACAGCTGCACCCGAATTGGCCTCGGTCACTTGTCGCTCACCCGTGCTGCTCAGCTGGCCGCCCTTCTTGATCTCGGCCAGATAGTAGTCCGTGTAATACTGCACATAGTGTGCATGCTCTGTCGGGGTTGAGGCATACAACGATGCACTGTACTCAGCCAGACGCGGGACATCCGCCATTGTATAGCCACCACCGCTGCCATCCGACGGCGGCACAGCGACCACATCACCGTTGTGGTGAATGCTGCCAGCGGTTCCACTTTGAGAGGCCGACTTCGGCGGCATTGGACGATTTTCCAAGTCCATGCAGTAGCTGATGCAGACTGTAATAAAGAAATCAGAGTTTAAAAATGCTGTTCAAAGTATTCCATTTGAAAAGTAAGTACATTTCGAATGTGTTAAAACTCTCATAAATAATATATCTTCACGTATTTAACTATAATAAAAAAAAACCCGAGATTAGAGAAGTTTATCAATATATTCCATTTCAGAATTAACTACATTTTGAATGTATAATAAATCTCGTTAATAATAAACCCCAATGCATTTAGCTTTAACAAAGACATTAGAGATTAAAGCTAATCAAAGTAATCAATGTTCAATACATCTGATAAATAAAAATATACTTTTACACTAATCTGAATACCTTTTTTTTGTTGCAGTAGCTTCAACTTACCATCACGATCATCGATGCGCAGCGGAGGCTCCAATGTGGTCAGAGCATTATGCACATCCATGGAATCGACAAGTGTCTCAAAAATTAGATAACAAATGCCGCGAGACGTTTGAGTGAGGGTATCGCGACTAATGAGCACTTTATGTATGGTTTTGGCCAGTTTGGGCAGCACCTTTTGGAGGGCAGTTAGGACGCTCTCCTCGTTGGTCAACGCGTCCAGATTGCGCAGCATGATCTCTGCATTGAGTTTGGGGGGAAGTGGTGGGGAAATACGTTTCAGTTAATATCCAAAAAAAAAAATCAAAAAAAATCGCTCAACGAATCAATTGTAGGGCAGAGTAAAGTTGGTAGTTGGTTAGTATACTTTTTGTAAGAATCGGGCTAACTTCATCGATGCCTTCGCCGCCGCCAGAGAAGATGCTTTCGCTTTCAGCACGCGATGCCATGCACATGAAGCAGGAGAAACGTCGCTTGAAATTGTACACGCCACACTGGAAACAGCAAAAAAAAAAAAAAACAGATATAGTTCATCCAGCTGGACAAGATTAATTCATGTATTATTCATACCTTAACGCAATGCCAGTCGGTGATGCGTTTGTGGCTATATTGCAACGAGACACGTTGATCGCCCAACTTGAGTGTGCCCTGAATGGAAGAGAGGAAGACAGAGAAGAGATGGACATCGATTAGTGATTGATAGTTAGGGTTGGCATATGTTGCACAGAGTACACAGTCACCAGATCGCTTCTGTGTGCTTTTAACGCGCGCAGTTGTTGTTTGTTCATTGTTGTTATTTGTTGTCGTTGCAGTTGTTGTTGTTTGTTGCTGTTGCATTTTTCTCCACAATACACGCAATCAATGGAAATGTTTACATTAAGTTCAGTTCCCGCCAGAAACAATCATATATATTTGTTGATATATTTAATAAAACCAGACGGTTGTACACCGAAATGGAAAGTTCTAAAAAATAATTGGGGCTAAGGTGGAAATTGATGCATGATATGCCATAATATATATAATACAATATGATGGGGATGCGATACCTTTTTGGTCATTTGCTGTTTGCTATTGTTAATGATAAACGTATGGGAATATTGGAGAAACTGAACTTAAGGCAGACATATTTCATAATTATTGATGTCGAGTTTTTGGTTTGCTTGATTGGTTTCTTTGTTGTGATACCTGAGTTATTTCCATCCAACGTGTTGCTTCCTCAACGGTATTAAACTCGACAAATGCGAAACCGCGTGATGCACCTAAATTTTAGATAGAAGCAGATACAAAATGTTTTTGTCAAAATATGTTGTTTGTTTGATATTTTTGTAACATTTTGGGTATTTTTGTATAGTTGGTTTTGATTGATTTTTACTGGAAGGCCAAGTATGTATATTCAATTTGGTTGCTGGTGCGAACTTTGCCGGACTACTGCCAAGTTAACACAAGAGAATACTTACGCGACGTGTGTTTATATTTGTTTTACTACATAAAGCTAACTTAGGTAAAGCATCTGCAACGATATTGTAACCCACCTGTTGGTCTTTTCCGTATCAGGCGTATAGATGAGGGCTCCATATTCACTTGTATCAGCGCGCCCATAATCTGTAAAGCAGTAAAATAAGAATTAATAAATTTTTTTAATGAAAGGCATATTACTTAAATATTTGAAACGTACAGACCTCACAATATTAAAATACAAAGAAAGAAATAACCATAATAGAATATAATCATAATCATAATTACATCAGACGATATTCAAAAATCAAAACAAGAAAATTATATTTATGTTTTTCAAGTCTTTACACGATAAGTGCAAAACACATTTCAAAGCCAGTGCAGTTTAGTAGTCTATTCTCAATATGAATCACAATCGAAAGTAAAAAATCGAATCTGTTAGATTTCTAAAACCTATCTTAAGCGGCTGCTCTCTACTTGCGTCTACTCACGTCCGCCTCTGTGATGTGCTTTTTCAGACCAAATATTATAATCTGGTTAAGGGCCTCGTTGCTCGTCCTGACGTGATTGCGACGAAACTGGCTATCATCGCTCTCGTCACTGTCGTATGTATCTGCGTCCGACGGACACCGTCTGTCGCGCTCCCGACTGTTGACAGTTGTTGCAACGCCGCTGCCATTACCATTATGTGCCCGATAATCGCGGCTAATCGGAAAGAAAGAGACAGTTATTGTTAGAATTTCATGGACTATAAGGAGAAGATCAAGTGGTACCTTCTCTCCATGCCACGCTCATAGTCTGAATTGCGCTCGCGAGGATCTCGATCATAGTTCTTCCACCGCTGGTCACGTTGATCACGATCACGCTCCCGATCCCTATTCACGCTCGCTCGATCCCGTTCACGCTCGCGATCACTATCGTAGTTGTCGTCGCGACGATTGTGATAATTGCTATTGCGCGAATTGCTGTTGTATTTGCTGTTGTAGTTGGTGGCGCCACGCTGCTCTTCGACATAGTCCTCATTGATTAGATCCCGATACAAATCCTTGTCGGCGCTGCCAGCGTTCCGATAAAGTTCGCGACTGCGTGATCGCGTATTTCGTCGCTTGTAGTTGCTCGCCTGCTCCCGATTCCGCTCGCTGCAAAAATCACAAATTCCCAAATTAATAAAATCTAATTTTATATAACTATATATTTATATATATATAGATATATGTATAAACATATATATATATATATAAATATGAGTTGCTCTGCTTACCGGGAACGCGAACGGGAACGACTATGGCGTCTGTATTGGTTATTGCCGCTGCTGTTGTTGTTGCCCCCAGCAGCGCTGCCACCAGAAAAGCTGCGGCCGTATCGCGAATGCGACTCCATGTTACGCGTACCTGCTGCTGCTCAATTCCTATCAAATCCAAATCGTTAGCAAATGCAACAATTTGCACGCAAGGCTTTCATTAAGCGAAACGGATTGAAACGAGAGAGATTATTGTTAAGCACTGTGTTTTTTGTTATAATAAACAATAGGCACACGTACAATACAATTTATGGAAAAAATCTCGGCCTTCTGCTGCCGTTCACACAAAATGCCTACTCTGTTCGTTGTTATCGATTTTATCAAATACGTCATATGTAGTAAAAAATAGGGAAACACGAGTTCTTGAAGTTAGAAAATCATATTTTTAGTGATGAAAATACAATTATTTTTTATTTTATTTAGGACAAAAACATAAACTTTATTTAAACGTACTAAAAATTACCGTTGGCAATTAATATCGATAGCTGGCCGTGGCGTTATCTTCTAAATGCAAACTCTTGAGCAGTGCTGCATAAGACATACTGTGGTAAATTGCACTAGATATGGAAGAAGAAGCACTGGCTAGCAACCGTCCCATCATTAAGCATACATTATATAGTGGAATCAAATAGTTAGAAAAGTAACTGTGTGCAAAATTTGTGAGCCTTGACATTGTTTACTCTCAGCTGCGCTTCGAGTGCTGGGAGCGGAGACCTAAGCACGAATAAATCATTTTGCAAGGTTGTCGCTTAGTGCTTCCATTTAAAATATTAAAAATACTCTAATGTATTTATTATATTTTATTTTTTTTTAATCCCACTAAGAATTTGCTAACTGCCTGTGGCTTAAGCTTTTAAAGTAAATTATTCGTGAACAGTGCTGCAAAATGTCCAAACACTACACGATATATCGATGGTAACGCAGTTATGCGATTTATTAAGGGTGACATTGCAAGCGTGCTGGGGAAAAACCAATTTAATATAATCCACTTCGAAATAAATCGAGACATCCCCCGAGTAACGCAATTGACGTAAACCAAAAACAAACTAATCTAAGCGAGCGCGGTCAGTGTGAAATAAAGTGATAACGATGAAGAAAGTGCTTCTAACGAAAACACAAAACTTTCGTGTGACTGCCCCAGATATAATAAAGAAACCACAAAACCCACCCACAACAACATCATCGTCCGCAGTATATAATGCGTCAATCATTCGTGGATTGCATATGCCAACGAATGTGATCACCAACACTTATATGCAGCGCAAGTCCTTTCAGTCTATCTACGAGGAAATATTTAAGCTGTTAATGCGCCTGCCCGACAAGGCGCTGCAGCAGCGCGTTATCGACGCTATCAATGGGCGTAGTGATAAGTCAACCGCCGCTATCTTTGTCCATAATCAGTGCAAACAGTGCTCCCATAATGAGCAAAAACCGCTAAAAGTGAATGCGTCAACACAAACCGAGACCGAAACCGAAACATTGACAGAGACTAAACTCTTGACCCCCCGCGAAATTATTGAACAAAACGATGAAACGACAACGGCTGCTACCGATGGGAAAAAAGAGACGACAACAGCAGAGAAAGATAGTGAGGCAACAGGCGTAAAAAAGCCTCGAAAACGGGGACGAAAGCGAAACACATGTGTACCACAGGTGGTAAAGCGATCGGCAGCCCAAATGGCCTTGCAGGAGCGCGAGGACAAACAGCTGACCCCATTGCCCCCCATCAAGAAGAAAAAACTGGATGATGTCGTAAGAAATCTAACACTTTTTGTTCAGCATGTTTTAGATTTTAATTTTTCAGTCGTTAATTATATATATATATTATGAGAAGTGTCAGTGCTCCCGAAAAATTGGTTAATTTATAAAGTGTAGTTTTTAACTTTGGTGACTCGAGCTCTAAAGGAAGAAACCGATTTTCGCGATTTTGGGGAGAAATTTTACATTCACTGGAGGTGCTATACAAATTTCCCTTGCAATTAGTTTATCAACCATTCAAGTTATTATTCTACCTTCGATATCAGAGTATTAAAGAAACATAGTATAGTCTTAAATTTTGCTCTTAACATTCATAATACTAATACTACTATTTAATGTTTTTCTCATTTTTTACTAGCTACCCAGCCCTGCTTCAAACACATGTGACATGCAACGTCGGGACTCTGTCATGTCAACTGGTCTTGGGGAGCTAAATGTAATTGAGATGTATTTTCAAATGGATAATTACGTCAACAATGATAATGAACGCACAATTCGAACCACAATGGCCAAAGAGCTGGTCGGCGCTCATATTATGTCCGACGAGGGTTTGCTGTATGTGTTTTCTTTATTTAATTTAAGCTGCCATTGAATTATCAGGAATTTATTATATCACGTATTATATCATATTTATATATATAGAGCTAACCAACTATTTCCATTGTTTTATTATTATTTTTATTGCAGACCCATACATAATGCAATTTTAAGGAGTGATATTCATGGCGTACAGCGACAGATATTTGTGTGGTCCAAACTGAAAAATATGACGGATTTCAATAATTTAGTGAGTGACGATGGAGAGGATTGCCTGCAGCTGGCACTGACCAATGACTGTGAGCCTGAGATTGTTAATGTATTGCTTAAAGCGGGTGTGTTTCCCAATTATATCTACAATGATTCAAATACGGCGCTGCACATAGCGGTTATCAATAATATACATTTGGAGTCGTTGCGCGAACTAATGCTACAAATCGACCTGAATCTACTGCTGCAGACCAATGATGATGGCTACACAGCGCTTCACATTGCCGTGCGACACAATCGCTATAAGATGGCCGAGATCATTTGCGATATCATCGATCAGCGGCAGCTGGGCGCACCGATCTATAGACGGACCATAGATGAAGGTGACGAAACGAACAACGAGCTCAGCGTCAAAGCTGTCGAGACGAGGGAAGAGAAAAGATTTGCAAAATTCTATGAGAGAAACTGCGATCGATTGGAGCACAACAAGGAGAAACTGCTGAGAAGGCAGCTGAAGCATGAAATTCTGAATGCGAGCGAAGCTCGGGCGGGCAACACTAGTCTATTCTTTGCCGTTGAAAGCGAACTGGAACATCTATGTTACTTCCTATTGGCCCATCTGAGTAATCCCGATGAGGAGAACCTCAGCGGGCATAGTCCAAAATCTTTTCATTATGAATTTGCGCGTGTTTTGCGCATCAATTTAAAGATATCTCGCATCATGGACAAGGTTATTGGCGTTCTAAATGGTAAAACAACAACGAGATGAAATAGATTGTATAAAATATATTATATTTATTGTTTAACTCAAAAGTGTTTTTATTGTTTCTATATTGTTTAACCCCAAGTCAAATGCCAATTTGATTGCTTCAGTTTAAAGACATCGGGGGGTTGCAGGGAAGCTGGCAAATTGCGCTTAGCCTGATGTGGATTCTTTTTCTTTTTGAAGCGCTTTTTCTTCAGTTGATTTACTGCAAAAAGAGATTTTTTTAATGAGTATTTAAATCAATTTAATTTATGGCAAATTTAAGTTGCACCAATATTTTCCAGCTGCTTCATTTGTTTATCGCTGTAGTGGCGAAAATTGCAGAACAACTGGAATTTACAGTAGCCGGCAAAAAAACGTTTACATGGCTTTTTCATACGCTCTGCTGCCAATATTTTGCGTGGATCTAAAATAAATAAATAATATATTGATTGCTTTAAAAAAAAAGTATAGCTCACCCTCAAATTGCCGCATATAAGTTGTTTTTGCTGCTGTGTGCGAAATACCCGAATTGTGTAATTTGCGCACATTCAAATCGTTCTTCATAAAGCAACAACAGTAATCACAGTAGTAACTTTTGCCACCCATTATTAACTAAACTTGTCGCATACCCTAAAACAATTTTGTGATGCGTTTGTTTACAGTTGCAGTCGGCGGCGCTGCCAACTTGTTGTAAATGTGGCAGCACTTTCCAACACTGTTCGGTGGATTTAATTAAATACAACAGCGAAAATGTCGCAAAATATTTATATGCATTAGTTTAATAATAATAATTTTAAGTACACAGGTGAATTTTTAGTGAATAATTATGTTTATGCCCGAAACCGCAGTGTTCTGCATAACTTTGCTCGTTTATGGCGCCATATTGCTGCTATTGATTTACTATGTGAGTTTTTTTTTTCTGTTTGCAAATTGCAAAAACAATATAAACAACAAAAGATGCATAAATTTTGAAATTAATATTTCTTTTGTTTTGGTGACAGGTGCTAACGCTGGCCGACTTGGAGTGCGACTATTTGAATGCCCAGGAATGCTGTCGACGCCTCAATTTCTGGGTTATACCCAAATTTGGCTCCCATGCGTTGCTTTGTATTCTGCTACTTATCTGCGGGTAGCTTAAAAAGAAACATCTTTCCTCAGATTTAAACCAAACTAATTTTATTTTTATGTCTTGCAGCCATTGGATAATGTTTTTGCTCAATTTGCCGATGGTTGTTTGGCTGTATTATGAGCTACATCGGCAGCGGAGGGACAGCCTCGGCGTTTACGATCCGGTTGACATCCACAGTCGGGGTCTGTTGAAGGTGCATTTGAGGAATTGCATGATTTATCTGGGCTACTATTTTGTCATGTTCTTCGTGGGCCTCTATTGGTAAGTGAATGTCCACAAATACGGCGTAATTTGCTTAGCTGCCTGCTGCAAATAATCCTCATTACTCATATCGAAATGAACAATATTTGTGAACTTTCTGATCTGGGAACGCAGTTATTTGATGGACAAAGCTTATTGTATTTATTTGAAATTGATTTTAATACCTAATGCTTCTATTTTGCAGTTTAATTTCATCGCTGATCAAGGGTGATCCCATCAAGCGTCACGAGGATGATGAAATTATCACCGGCTTTTAAATTGTATGCAGCGAAATTTTATTTTTTTTTTAAAGTTTGGCAGAAAAATGAAAGATTGGCGAAAATAGTAGTCCAAAAGGTGGGTAAATCCTAATCCGTTGGGACTGTTCAAATGGTTGCTGATAGTTCCGCAAGGGCTTCCAAAAACACACACAGAGAAATTAGCGAAATATTTGATAGAATAACTTGTGGAAATTACACAATCGAAATCGGCGAGAGATCAGTGTAAAAAAGTCATCCTAGTCGCACAACGAATATGAATCGTGACAAAAAACCCAGTTAGTCAATAATAATTTTGTATTATTTATTTTTTCTTAGTCTCTATTTAGAAACGAAGTTCGACCAAAATTTAAATTTATTAACCAAATGCCATTTGCTCATACTTTAACTATTTATTTCATAACTAGCATCTGTAGCAATTTAAGCGTATTCGAATCACAAATTAAAAAAAAAAAATATATATATATAGATGTATATGTACAATAAATGTTGTTGTATCGATTTCACTGTAGAAAATCGACTACTTCCTCTAGCTCCCGTTGACGCGCCTGTTTTTGTGCCCAACGCGCCTCCGCCGTCTTCACATTGACCACCCAACGATCGTGGGCCAGTCGAATGCCACAGATGCCATCATTCGATCTCATTAGGCTTCCAGCAGCTGCCAATCCAGTTGCATTCGATCGCTGCTTGTCCATATAGGTTTGGGCATCGGAGCGCGGATGGCGTCGCTTGGCCGGACACAGTTTGCCGCCCTTGGGGAAAGGTGGCTCTGAAAGATAATGCTTGAGGCATCCCTGATGGAACAGGTGACCGCAATAGACACGCTCCACAAAGGCATCTGCATGCTCGTCCAGCACCACCGCCTCCGGATCCGCTTGCAGTACGGGTTTATCACAAATGGGACACAATTCCCTATAGAAATCACGTGTGGCCTCCAAGCAAAATTTCAAAGTTCGATAAAGACTGCGCACGGGTCGAAAGTGGGCCAGTTCATCCTTGCCGAGACGCAACGGTGGCTCCACACATTGGCGCGCTATCTCCCGCGATTGTCCGACTAGATAACGCACTAGTACAGTGGGCAAGTCCGACTCGACGCCACGCAGCTCCACACTCCGGCTGGGATAGTCGTCGGGCACCGCAGCCGTAACGCGATAAACATAACGACCGCCCCGTGCGATAAGTTCCACACAACTGGTGCGCTGGCGCAGCTTTAGCTGACTAACCACATCATCAGTGGACAACTCCGGTTTCTTCATATCCTGACGCAGCTGCTTGATCTCGTCGAGGCACACGCACAATGGATTGTCCAGCAAGTATTGCTGGGCGAAGCGCAGAACGGGCAATGCTTGTGGTTCACCTATCTGATCCCGTACATAGTTGTCCATGAGGCGTGTCAGCTCCGCGTGCAATTTATCCGAGTATCCGCGACTCTTCAGCTCCACGAGAATCGAGCAGCGCGGATAATCCGTTGGAAACCGTAAGCAAACTGTCAGTGTGCGATTTGGTCGATCCGACAGCAGATCAACGCGCACAAGCGTTGAGCTGCAGTTGATTACCCGGCTGTGGGCTATATGCTTCTCACACTTGGTACGTATCTCAACCAATTCACTCTCAATGTCATCCATACCGATCTAAACTTCTCAAAAGAAATGTTTACAAAATCGGAATAAAAACAATATAGCAAGCCAGGGCTGCTGTGCTAATAACTATCGATAACAGGTGCAACAGCGATTAATCGTGTTGCAGACTGAAACTGCTACTTCAGTAAATGAACCTTAAAAACTCACCACTTAACTACATTTATACGTCAGTTAGTTAAGTAAACTAGCTCCGTACGATAATTATACCTGAAAAATAACCGCGACCGGTAACAGTTACATTGCGTACATATTACTCATCACTGTTGTCGCCACGTTGTGGTAAAAAAAAACGCCGACAAAACGAAAGGCTGACGAAATCTGCAGAGCAAATTTAATTAAATTAAAGTAAACACAAATAAAAATGGTATTAGACTTGGATCTGTTTCGCAGCGACAAGGGCAGCAATCCCGACTTGGTGCGCGACAATCAAAAGAAACGCTTCAAAGATGTTGGCCTCGTCGAAACGGTGATCGCCAAGGATGGCGAATGGCGACAGCGACGTCATCGGGCCGACAACCTTAACAAGGTGAAGAACGTATGCAGCAAAGTCATCGGCGACAAGATGAAGAAAAAGGAACCAGTCGGTGCCGAGGAGGAGGAGCTGCCCGCCGCCATTCGTGACGAGGATCTGACACTGTTGACAGCTGAAATGCTTCAACCTTTAACGGTTAATCAGATAAAAAAATTGCGTGTGCTTATCGATGAGGCAATGACAGAGAACCAGAAATCCCTGGAACTGGCGGAGCAGACTCGGAATACAGCGCTGCGGGAGGTGGGCAATCATCTGCACGAATCGGTGCCGGTGTCCAATGATGAGGACGAGAATCGTGTGGAGCGCACTTTTGGGGATTGTGCGAAGCGTGGCAAATATTCGCATGTGGATCTCATTGTGATGATCGACGGCATGAATGCGGAGAAGGGCGCTGTTGTCTCGGGCGGCAGGGGCTATTTTCTAACGGGTGCCGCTGTATTCCTGGAGCAGGCACTGATCCAACATGCGCTGCATTCGCTGTACGCAAAGGATTATCTGCCATTGTATACGCCATTTTTTATGCGCAAGGATGTGATGCAAGAGGTGGCACAGCTCTCCCAGTTCGATGAGGAGCTGTACAAGGTGGTCGGCAAGGGCAGCGAACGCGCTGAGGAGGCTGGCGTCGATGAGAAGTACTTGATAGCCACGTCGGAGCAACCGATTGCCGCCTATCATCGCGATGAGTGGCTGCCGGAGGCATCGCTACCCATCAAATATGCTGGACTGTCCACGTGCTTTCGCCAGGAGGTGGGCTCCCATGGCAGGGATACACGTGGCATTTTCCGTGTGCATCAGTTCGAGAAGGTGGAGCAATTTGTGCTGACCTCGCCGCATGACAACAAATCGTGGCAGATGATGGACGAGATGATTGGCAATGCGGAACAGTTCTGCCAATCGCTGGGTATTCCATATCGCATTGTTAATATTGTGTCGGGTGCCCTCAATCATGCCGCGTCCAAGAAACTGGATCTGGAGGCCTGGTTTGGTGGCAGTGGCGCCTACAGAGAACTCGTCTCCTGCTCCAATTGTCTCGATTATCAGGCGCGTCGTCTTCTCGTCCGCTTTGGCCAGACGAAGAAGATGAATGCCGCCGTCGACTATGTGCACATGTTGAATGCAACAATGTGTGCGGCGACCCGTGTCATTTGCGCCATACTCGAGACCCATCAGACGGAGACGGGCATCAAGGTGCCGGAGCCCCTCAAGCGATACATGCCGGCCAAGTTCCAGGACGAGATTCCGTTTGTGAAGCCAGCACCCATTGATCTGGAACTGGCCGCGGCCGCCGACAACAAGCAGAACAAGGGCAAGAAGGACAAGGCCAAGAAGGATCCAGCGGCTGCATAAATTTTTGGGTTCCATTGGTGTTCAGCGTCGCCACACTCAGCTTAAGCTAAGCTTTCAAATCTACAATTGTGTTACTTAATCATAATCTATTTATCAATCGATCGCATTTACTGCCCAAGTTTTATAATTAAATCGGAACAAATTGCGCTTCAAAATGCAAGAAAAATCAATTTTCTTTTAATTTTATAAAGGAGTTTTTATAATGGGTGTTTTTTTTTTAAATTTAAGTTTAGTACTTTTCTAGATGATTTTCTAAGTTGTCGCATTGAAAAGTTTGAACCACTCTATTTAAACTTCTAATCTGACTAAGAAAAGTGATAGCCAAAATGAAAATATTAATCAATTGCCTATCTTAAATATTATTTTAATTGTTTTCCATTTTTAAGCTCTTCAAGTATTTAAAACTTGCGATATATATTTGTCGACAAATTAAAAATTGATAAAACCACATATCTCCGGCAATTTGAAAGCTAAAGTTATTAAATTTAGTTTTTAGATTTCTGGCGACACTTTTCAAAGATCAACATAAATAAATGTCTATAAAAGTTATAACTGGTAACTCCTTAAAAAATCGCGAAAGCCTCAAACTGACGTAATTTTCGAAATAAAGTTACTAAATTTGTAAGTAAGATACCTTCTCATAAACTTGATCAGAAAATTTCTTGGCCCCACCAAACCTGCGCTCATGAATCCGAAATATCTAACGCAATCTTAGAACACATTACTGACCCATCCACTGCTGCCCCAACCCCAACCCCAAAACAAATATATAACCCACCTGCAGGCAGTCAGCTGGTTTCAGTGTTCCGCAGTCGATTGTTTTCTGATTGATGCCTAGCAACGGCTTTGATACCTGCTTATTATCATCAGTTTGATAATATTCCCGGCGACTTTTAGTTGCCTTGACAACGTTTTCAACTTGTTTACTAGCAATCTTTAGTTTTCTAAAGAGCCGAAAATTAAGTAATTGTTACTTAAAACTATTGCAAAAATATTTGGGAATAATGTCGAAACGTCGCGAGAAATCGAATAAGCAAACGCGCTGGGATCGTATTCGGAAGCGTTATCTGAATGCGAATCCGCTGGGCCTCAAATCGGATGCAGTGCGTCGCTTCATTGAGCTGGACTACATTGGCCAGCGGCAATCCCAGATGCTCATCGATGGCGAGCAGTCAAATAAACTGAATCCCAGTGTTGTAATGGATATGCGACATCAGATGGTGAGCTGAAGCAGAAATCTCTCTCTCTCTCTCTCTCTCTCTCTCTGTCGACTGGGAGGATCTACGATTCCATTTGGTCTGCCATTTGTTTTTTTTTTTCAGTTTTCGCAAATACCACGTCAGCTGCCGCTGGCAACAGTGGCGCATGGCAGCACCTTGGCCTCAACAAGGGCACACAATCTGGAAGTGGAGCAGCGCTACATCGACAATCAATTGCAAAAGTTTCGCCAGCAGCTGGCCAGGCAGCATCCGCCGCGCCAGCGCCAGGAGCGGAAGATACGAGTGCGTCCCACCAAGCCGGACTTTAAGCTCAATCATGGACCATTGATGCAGAGTCTAACGCTTGCCTCGCAGCACATCGATAACTTCTACCAGACGCCGGTGGATGCACTCGGCCAGGCGGCCATGTTGTGCTCCATGCAGAAACAGGTGGCGACAGTGTCGCTGCTGCAACAGCTGCAAGCCGAGCCGGAGGCAGAGGCGGAGGCAGATCTCGAGCACACCTGGCTGCAGTTGAAGCAGGCAAAAGAGGTGAAGGAAGTCCAAATCGAAGCAGATGGCACGCAACTGGACATGCTGGAGTATCGCAAGTTTGTCAAGCAGGTGCAGTTGGACGAGAGCAAGCTGCAGTTGCTCCAGCGTTGCCGCACTCCAAGTCCGTTGCTGACCACCGAGGAGCTGCTTAAGCCAATGCGCACCGCTGCCGAGCGCCAAATGCTGCACATACGCAACGTGCGCCAAGAGGAGGAACTGCATCAGCAGGAACAGCAGCAGGAACATCCATCAGATCAGCCTCAATTGCATCGGGAGGCATCCACTTGCTCCAATACGAGTGATGGCATTGATTCAGTTATATCCGATCTGGCGGAGGAGGCGTTATTCGAGCTCCAACTGGAGGCAGCCGAGCAGCAAATAGAACGGGAGCAGGAGCAACACAAAGAACTAGTGGCACCTCCAAAATTGGTGCATTTCCAGATGCCAACGACATCACCTGAGGAGTTGACCTCCACCGAGCAGAAGGAGGATCACGAGGAGGAGCAAATGGAAGCTCTGCTCATTCGACGCATTGAAATACCCAAAGTTTTTGTGCTGCCCAAGCAGCAGGAGCAGCCAGCCACTGATCCGAACTGCAGCGAAGATGAGCTGCAACCGGTGCCACTTGACGAGAAGCAACGGATTATTGATGAACTGTTCGTCGAGGCACGCACCAATTCGGAGCTGAATCTGATGCGTAAATACTTTCTCAAGTGGATCCATTTCACCACTATGGAGAAACTCGAACGGGAACCGGGCACAAGGCATGCCAATCGAGCAACGAAGATCAATGCATTTCTGGACAAGATCAGGCAGGAGAAGCGGCGTCAGCTGCAAAACACCAAGAGACCGACAACTCCAGACAATGCCGAGAAAATTTCCCAAAAGTCGTTAGAGCAACGCGAGGAGGCTGTCAAAATGGCCAAACAATTTAAGAATAAGTATGAATACAATTTTAATAAACTTAATCTTAATACATACTGAGTAGAATATTACAGAAACTGCGCAAACACTGTTACAGATTATATATATTGTACTTAGTCATACTTTTTTTTTAACCATTTCAACCGATGACATTTTCTTATTTGATTTTATTTTTTGCAAAAAGACGCAGCGCACGCATACAAACAAACGTGCCGTTACCCGCCAAATGTCAAATGTAATCAAAGTAGAATCGAAACAATTCACTCACCGACAATAACGACCTTTATAATCCTCTTCTCTTTGGTTGTTGTCTCCACTGCACTTCGCAGCGCACAAAGAGAGCGTTGTATTTTATCTGTTCAAATTAGTTTTCTCTCTTTCTCTCTCTCTTTTGTAACTGTTTGCAGTTGGATTGTGCTCCACAGCAGCAACAACTAAATAGGCAACAATTCTGTTGCTTTCTTTAGTTACACATGCAAATGTGAGAGAACTATGAATGTATGCATACACGTACAAGTATGCACACACACACACACACATGTGCATATGTATTGTTGTTAAGCGTTTTTCCCTAGTACATGATTTTTCTTTATAATGGTAATTTTAGTTCTGGATTTGTGTGTTGCCTTCTATATTGTTTTTAATCAAGACAGTATTAAACGTTATAGAATATCCAGGCTAAGATCAGATAGTCAATCGGTTAAAATCCTATATATTTAAATCAGATGGTTTAGCTGCTTTTAACTGCCTTAATGTACATACATTTCGATAAAATGCTTTGCAGGCTGAAGGTGCAGCAGGATATTATAGATTTGCAGCGGATCAAGCTGGAGCGGCAGGAGCGACTAATAATGCAGCTAAAGCTGCACAAGCTCAGCGACGAGGCCAAAGAGGCGCGCGAGGATCTCAAGCAGGAGCTCAAAACCGTTATACGCTGCGGCGATCCCAAGGCAAAGGCAAAGGCCAAGTGTCTGCAGCTAATTGGCAGTCTGCGCGATGCCGAGGATGAGGAATTCGAGCGGCTGCAGGGCAGAGCTCTGCTCCAGCCACGCTTCCTGCAGCACATGCAGGAGCGAGCCCTGGAGCGCGGTGTGCGCCACGAGCAGGCGCGCCAGCGTCGAGCCCAAGCGGATGCGGAAAGGGAGGCAGCCAAGCTGGCTATCGAGGACGCTAAGGTGAGACTCACTCAGATGAGGTGCTTAAGCATTAGAGTTAACTCTTAAATTATTTGAACAGCGCCAGGAGGATGAGGAGGCGAAACGCTTGCGCATCGAGGTGCTGAAGGAGAAGCGACGTCAGGAGAAAATGGCCAAGGTGCTGAAGGAGCGGGAACGCCAACGTTTCATTGAAAATCAACGCAAGGCTTTGGAGTTCCATCGCCGCCTGCTGCTGCGCCGAATTGGCATGGAGGGCTTTAAGCGGCTGCTGCAACGCAAGCGGGACAACCTGGTCAAATGCGAAGAATTCTCCCGTCGCCTGTACAAGCGCAACTGTTTTCTGGCTTGGCACAAGTACACCGAGTGCCGGCAACGCGAGAAATGCATTCGGGCCGAGTTGTGCTATCGCCAGGCATTGAAGCGACGAGCGCTAAATGCATTGCTACTCTATGTGCAGGAGGAGCGCAATAAGATGCAGGTGGCCATTGACTGGCATGCACTGCATGCCATGGAGCATTGGTTTGGACGCTGGCTCAACTATTCCACCCGCTGTCGCATGATTGAGGACACCAAAATGCGTCAGGCCATCTCGCATCATGAGTGGTAAGCTATAAAATATGAAATAAAATAAGATCTTACATTTGTATCTGACATTTAGGCACTTGAAGTGGAAGGTGCTGGACTGCTGGCAGCGATTGCCGCATATCTTGCGCTTGGAAAAGGAGACGGAGGAGCGTCGTCAGCGTTGGCGCATGAAAATTTGGGAGCTGCTGCCCGATTACAAGCCAAGGGAGGATAGTTTGTGGTAGTTGAGATATTCGTTTAATATTATTTTGGTTTTGCGTTTTGCTTTTGTATTAGTTTTTTCTTCTTCTCAGTATAAACTGATTTTAACTGAAAAGCTTAAATACGTCTTTTAATACATTGTCTTATTGTAAAAAGAGAGCTGTTATTTGTATATATATTTATCAATGAAAGAAGTCTATTTACCATTTTGATAAAATCAGTAATTGACTGAAAGTAATACATAACTTAATTGAATAAATTACTGATAATTGCTTAAATCTCAACAACTCTGGTTTACATTTATTTGATTTATATTTAATACATTTGATAAGTACTCGTAGTAAATCAGAATATTTCATTCAATACATTCCTACACTTAGCATATTTCGATTAATTGCTTAATCGCGACTATACGTCCTAAGCGCTAGTTAACTCGTTTAATTCTAGGCATACCTACTAAAAGCTTAAATTGCGCGATTGCACAGTGAGTAAATAAACATAAATAGATTGCTATAGTCCAGTTAGATTACACACTGCGTTGAGAGGTTGGGCTTGACAAAAAATATACAGTGGCCTTAAATTCGGCTCAGGCAGGCAAAGCTTTTTTTGCTTTTATAAAATTGATGCACTCCCCTTAAGTCTTTGGGGCTTTCCTAGCTGTTGCATTTTGCACTCCTCAACGACATCACTTTAAAATGGCTCGCCAATTGCTCCACACGCGATTGCGATTCCCATTGGAAGTTGGCACACGTTTATATTCATGCAGCGTGGTGCCACGCCAGTACAAATACAATTGACACACCAGTACGACGCTGATGTAGCCAGAAATGAGCATCGCATAGCCAGCCATAACAAACGATATGCCCAACCTGGAAGCAAAACCGCAACATTAATATGCAATTATATTAGAAAAGTCTGGCATAATTTAAATGATCTAAGCAGTGAAGTAAATTTAAAATATACTTAAGTCCAAAATAAATTAACTAATTTTGAAGCCAAGCTTAAGCACTTACTCAAAGTCCTCGAAGACCTCGCTGCAGTCATCGGGCAGCAGCAGGGGAATTCCCAGCAGACGCACCACCAGAAATGGATGACAGACGGCCGTCAACGTTAAATTGGCGCCCAGCAGCAATGCGCACTCGGACAGGGCCAACGCGAGCAGATACCAGCGATAATTGCGCTCACCAATGCAACAGTTGAGCCAATAGCTGTGATGGGAGCGACGCTTGACGCAGCTGCCGCACACGGAGCAGTGATAGGCGCGCCTCGGTGTCACCTTGCGGCAAGTCTCGCAGATGTTCGGCTGAGCGTGCTGGATGAGACCCGCTTGTTCGGAGCGAACGTCATTGTCGTCATCATCATCATCACCGTCATCCTCTATGCCAAGAACAGTGTCTTCGATTTGTACGGCAGCCTGGTGCGACTGCTGTTCGGCCAGTTCTTCGCCACTGGAGGCTTCTGTGATGCCCGGCAGCTCATCCTTGGGCGTGGTACCATATTGTGCTGTCACCAGATTGAGCGGTGCCAATTTCTTGGTGCGATATAGTGCGTAGAGTGCAGCAAGCGATAAGAACAACAGTATGCAATTCTCCTCGGGCAGTAGCTCCAGCAGTGGCACCTCGCATTCAAATATCAATGCCATATAGATCACCGAGAAGACGATCCAACTCAAAAAGAAGCTAGTCCGCGTTGCGGTGCGCTCTGCCAGCTGTAGGCCCCAACTGGTGAAGCCTACAAGCGTTAGCATTAATACTATAGCTGTCTTCGCGTTCAGTGCCGCCAGTCCCATCATCAGGGGCACAATCAATGCGGGCGCCAGTGCAGCGGGTGAGATGCGTTTGGCGCCGCCACGCCATGGTAAACGCAGGCGATCCTGGAATGCAATCAACATGCTGTCTATGTTGCGTTGTTCAATGCGCTTACACGTGACGAAGCTGTCGACAAGATAAGTTTAATTGCTTTCAAGCGATATTGTCTGCGTACAATTGAGAAACCAAACGGATAACCTGTAGATACCATTCCTCAACTGCAAGCAGTGCAATGCTCAATATTTATCCCTACCGTGTGCAGATCAAGTCAAAGTCGACGCAATTACAGCAGCATCCTAAGATGTGAAATTTCTGATTATCGTGGTCAATGTATTCGCAGCAGCAGAGGCCTCGCCCATCAGCGATTTCGCCACGCTCGGTTTCCTTGGAAAAGTTCAACGTCGTCATTTCCGTTGACATTGGGACGCATCGATTTATGGTGGGGACCGGGCGACAGAGGATGTAAATTATAAAGTTTGTGTTTTCCACGCAGCGTGTGTAGGAGAATAATATGTTGAAATTAATTTAAGACCAAAGCACTATACACCTGACGTCTGCACATATGCAAATTAACGATTTATTTTATAACAATTGCTAAGTTTTATCGTCACTCAAAATACTCACAGTCGCCGCTTGTCGCGACAAAAACAAAACATCAGCTTTTTCCCCACTCCCAACAATCATAGGGTGTTTCGAGTGCACCGTAAAATTGCATAAGAAATCATCGCTATCGACTATGCGATAGTTTTCTGTTTTATTTCAATGATGCCGCGCTTCAAATTTTCATCTGAATGCCACAAATTGTTGCATTGGAAAACTTTACCACAATTAATCAGCTCAACAAACTGCTCTAGTCCACCGCCTACGCCAAAATAATGTGATTTTCCAGCGACTAAAACGTTGGCGTCTGCTTTTAGACGTTTACTAAACGTATCCAATAGCTTTTGTTGATTTTCTACGTTGTATATTGTTTCCGATGTCAGTATTAGATCATATTTCGCGTCATTCTCTGTGAGTTGAGCAAAATGCGACCAGTCGCCAGCGTAAAATTTACTTTCCACTTCTAGCCGCTCAAATTTCTCATCATCAGTCAGGGTGTCTGCGAAATTCAGCATTACATTTGGCATTGTTATTTTCTCCAAAACATCCTTGTTCTGCAATTTTGAAGGTAAAATTTAATTCAAGAAACGACATTCATCTTTTAGTTAGTTACTCACGTAATCCTGGAAGTCAACTTTGGCACCACATTTTAAGGCATATATTCCCAAAAGACCCGAGCCGCAGCCTAAGTCCAGAACTCGCTTATTCACCCAATATGATTTTTCATAGGTTTTTGACAAGTATATCAATAAATCATCGGTGCATTCCCAAATTTTTGCGCCGCCTGCCAACAAACAAATTGTAATTACGAGCTATGTGCATATATATGCGATGTTAACCTTCATATACGCCTGCAATTAAATCCGAATGGCTTTCTTCGGATTTCCTGATATCTCGGCTGTTTATATCGCTGTGTGTTTTAATATCTTCAAGGAGTGAACCAGCTAAAATATGACGTAGATCAATGCTTCCAATAGTTTGCATATTTGCATTCAGCTCATACAGGTCCAAACTATTTAAAAGTGATTTATTTGGCATTACTTCCTCGGCCTGATACCATTCTACCTTTTTGTCGATTGTTGGTTTATCTGCATTCGACTTTTCGAATTTAGGCTTTTTAAAAGGACTTTCCGTGGCATCCGATGAATCCGTTTCGTTCACTTCAAAATTGAACTCAAACATTGTCTAGCCTGAATCACCCTGTTTGTTTTGCTTCTGTTTTGCTGTATATTACCGACACACACATATATATGTGTGATCCTGCGAATTAAAATTTGTAAATATCATTTATGACACTAAAATTTAGAAAAATTATGATTAGTCTTGTTAACTAAAGCGATAACTCGGACAACAGCTGTTTAACAATACATTCACACACCACAGAGCACAACCACGCTAAATACACTAGTTATCGATAAGCACTCATAGTGATGTGAGTTGTCCAACCACAAAACCACTCACAAAGTCAATCGATAACACGAATTGGACATCACCAAAATTTGCTCTTTTGCTTGAAATTTTGTTTATTTTATTTTAGAAAATAAAATATAAATGGCTGATCAAATTCAACCCGATGTAAGTGCAGCGCTAATAGACAAAACCTCGAAATATTTCTCACATCATTTTGCTCAGGGCGATCAACCGACGCCACTGATGTCCGTAGGAATCGATCAGCAGCAGACGCACGACAACGGAGCTGCCAATGGCAGCGATGCCGGTGACGATGATGACGCTCAAGCGGATGACATCGATGACGAGAAGGCCGCTGAACTGGTGCTACCGAAGGCACTGGAGGATGTGCTCGCGCTAAAGGATCAGCGTGTAGCCGAATTCGACACCGATGTGGATGCTCGAGGCGGGGGCCTCGGTGTGGACGGAACTTCGCAAGACGGCGACTTTGCCGATGTGGGCGACGACAGCGATGACGCCGATGATAATCTATTGAACGGTGTCGGCAACGATAAAACTGGTAAGCCGAGTAAAGCGGACAAAAACAAAAAGAAGAAACGTCGCAAGAAGCAAAACAAAAAGATACGACAAAAATTGGAATATGAACGGCAACAGCAACTGGCGCGACGTTCCGAGCCCCGGGAGGTGGAGCTCGAAGAGGGTTCGAAGGCGGTTGGCAGTGAGGAAGAGCGCCCGACGGTGGAGAAGGAAAAGGAGACACAGCGAGAGACGCGCAGCAGTAAAAAGAAAAAGGAACGCGCCGTCGAAGGAAAAGACAAGGTCAAGGAACACAAACAGTCGGAAAATGGAAACGTCGATGCAAATGTCACAATTGAGTACGTGGTAACAATTTTAATCGAAGCTTGCTACGTTTTTGTAGATGGGATTGTGTGCATGAGACAGAAATAGATGTAAGGGTGGGAAATGCATATTTTTGACCAAAGTATATCCTCTACAACTAGAGTACTCCTATCCGGAGGCTTTTCTTCCTTAGCACTAACATTTCGAATCGCCCACAGATATGTGCCCGAGAAGATAACAATTGCAGATCTGGCGCCCATGTATCGTCAATTCTATCGTGTCTTTGAGATTTTCAAATTGGAGAACAAACCGAAACCCGCTGAGAAGGACAAGGCGGCGCTGGATGCGGAAGCATTGGCCAAAGCTAAGAAGTTGACTAACAAAATGCATGATGATGACGACGATGATGCCGACGATGACGATGACGCAAAGGATGACAAGGAGAAGCTCTCCAAGCGCAAGCTTAAAAAACTCACACGTCTCAGTGTGGCCGAGCTGAAGCAGTTGGTCTCACGTCCCGATGTCGTCGAAATGCACGATGTAACGGCACGGGATCCAAAGCTGCTCGTGCAACTGAAAGCCTATCGCAATACGGTGCAGGTGCCGCGTCATTGGTGCTTCAAGCGCAAGTATTTGCAGGGCAAGCGTGGCATTGAGAAGCCACCGTTCGATCTGCCTGCGTTCATCAAGAAAACTGGCATCATGGAGATGCGTGAATCGCTGCAGGAGCGTGAGGATGCCAAAACGCTTAAAGCCAAGATGCGCGAACGTGTACGTCCAAAAATGGGTAAAATTGACATTGACTATCAGAAGCTGCACGACGCCTTCTTCAAGTGGCAGACTAAGCCACGCATGACCATCCATGGTGATCTCTACTACGAGGGCAAGGAATTCGAGACACGTCTCAAGGAGAAGAAGCCGGGCGATCTATCCGAAGAATTGCGCATTGCTTTGGGCATGCCAGTGGGGCCTAATTCGCACAAAATACCGCCACCATGGCTGATTGCCCAGCAGCGCTACGGACCGCCGCCCTCGTATCCAAATCTAAAAATACCCGGCTTAAATGCGCCCATACCAGATGGCACCTCTTTTGGCTACCATGCAGGTGGCTGGGGCAAACCGCCAGTCGATGAGCACGGCAAGCCACTCTATGGCGATGTATTCGGCATGAATTCGCTTGATTTGGATGTGAGTAGTGGCAAGATTTCAAATCAAAATCAATATAATTAATCAATTAATATTAATCATAATTTTTAGAACGGCATCGACGAAGCTGACATTGAGCGCAATCAATGGGGCGAGTTGGAGTCTGAATCGGAGGAGTCCTCTGAAGAGGAGGAGGAGGATGGTGAAGATCTGGGCAATCAGCAGGATGAAACTGGTCTGGTTACACCAGTTGAAGGTCTGGTTACGCCGTCGGGTCTAACGAGTGTGCCAGCGGGCATGGAGACACCCGAGAACATTGAATTACGCAAAAAGAAAATCGAAGCCGAAATGGAGGAGTAAGTTTACAATGTTACCAGCCATCAATCAATGGATTGAAACTAACGAATTCCTATTCCTTTACAGCAATGAAACGCCTGTGCTGTATCAGGTGCTGCCGGAGAAGCGCACAGACCGCATAGGTGCTTCAATGATGGGTTCCACGCATGTTTATGACATTGGGGGAGGAGGCACTGGTGCAAGTAAACAGCCGCCGGTGCGATCTACAACAACAGATCGTGAGGGCATTGTCGAGCTGGCCTTGGATCCCAGTGAATTGGACCTAGACAACGATGCGATGGCCCAGCGCTATGAGCAGCAAATGCGCGAGCAACAGAATCACTTGCAAAAGGAGGATCTGTCGGACATGTTGGCGGAGCATGTGGCGCGTCAGAAATCGAAACGCAAGCGACAACAAACCGATCCAGCAAAGACAACTAAGAAGTACAAGGAGTTCAAGTTTTAGTATAACAATAACAATAATAATAATAACATTTCTGTATTTGCCGATTGTGTGGATTTAATAGGCGAAAAAAATTCAAGTCAAGATTTTCAATAAACAAAAATTAGTAAAAATGTTCGAAGCATTTTTATTGGAAGTCTCAAATCTTTATAATTGTCGGGCTGCCCGCTGCATGGTTGATGAAGATCAAAGTCTTTACTAATTCAACAAATGGCAGTATGCTGGGATTGTTTTATATTCTTGCTCAGACGATAATAGAGGGCTTTTACATTTTGTGTATATTTAGTTTGGAAAACTTTTAGAAAAACTGTTTTTAAAATATTTATTTATATTGTTCAGCCAGCGAACATTGTTCAGACGATAGTTGTTGCTTTTTTATATATAAAGAAAACTTCAGTTTGAGCCGTGTTGAAAAAAGCTTTAAAATTGTATAGCTAAAAACTGTTCATAATATTGGTGTTGTGTTTTTGAAAAATATCTTATTTTAAGAGTTTCGATGTGTTGCGAAAACAGGTTATGTTTGTTTGTTTGTAAATGAAAAATTCGTTTGTTTTTTTTTAGTCACAAAAATTTGTTGTTTTATAGATGATATTATATTTTTCATTGCAAACTTATTGGTGTCGGAAAACTTACATTTGTTGCCTGTGTTGGATTGTGTTGTGCTAGAGGGCCAGTATTCCAGAACAAAGCAAATGAGATGTGCAATAGGAGATACAGTTAATAGCATGTCCACGTGTCCTGAAGGAGAAAAAACACCTGCTGGAGCTGGATTAGCGTTTGTTTTTTTTTGTACACAACTAAAGCACACTGCGCAGACTGGCTATATTATGGCTATAGCTGACTAATGCTAACTGCTGTTATTGTTAATTTAGCTTTCAATCTTGCAACCTGGGCTGGTCATTCGTCCAACTGTTCATTGAGCTGGGCTAGCAGCGCAGCTCGCTTTGATTCCAGTTCACCGTCGCTAAGCGTTAGCTCGTCGTTCCGGGATGTTGCTGAATCTGATTGGGCGGCAGGACTCAGAGGCGTTGTAGACCGATTGATTCGATGCCTTTTACCTTCCTTGTCCCTTTTGGTGCGCTTCTCCTTTTTCTTCTTTTTGGCGGGTGAATGCGAATTGGGATCGTTCTGCTGCAGTGCAACGCTTGTGATTGGCGTTAAATTGCCCAACTCGGATTCGTACGAAGACTGCAGAAAATTATTAAAAATTGATTTTTTCAAAATACACTTGGAAAAGCTAAACGATTTGTGGACTTACAGCTCGTGATTTATTCTTACGCTTTTTCTTCTTTTTCATCAGCTTTTCGCTCTCAATGCTGCCAATCGAACTGAGCGTATTCTGTGTGCGATGAGAATATTTCATTTGTTAATTAAGCAAAAATTTAAGTTAGTTCATAGTTAACTCACTGAGCGTGACTTTGAGCGTCGTTTCTTAAATTTCTCCAGTTCAACCACTTCGTTCTCAATATCTGATCTCGAGGTGGAGCGTACACGTTTTTTATGCTTTTTGTTCTTTTTCGATTTACGTGATCTCGAATGATGATGACTGCACGCATCCTCGCTCTCCTTAATAAAGTCCTCCCAGATCTTTTTCACACCAATTTCTTTCTCGTACAACGCAAATGCCTCCAAATGTTCAACCAGCTTTTTGGCACTTTCATACGGCTCGTCAACGGACACATTCACCTCCAGCCATTCGTTCTTGATCTCATTCTCCAATTTACGCAATCGTCGCACCTCCTCTTTCATGCGCTCTTTTTCAATTGCTTCTGCCTATAAGCATAAAGGAAAACCCAATTCGTATTTTTATATATGTATAAACTATAAATTTTTCTTTTCTTTTACCTTCTCTAGCAGCGAATTGTAAGTTAGCTTAACATTGCCCGCATCCAAGCTGGCGGAGCGCTTATCCTCACACACAACTGTGGCAAAGTCCTCAAAGGATGTCTTGGCCTGAACAACAAATTGCTTCTCTTTAAGTATTTCGCGTATAATCTTCTTTTCGTCGTGGAAACGTGCCTTCAAATTCTCCACATAAAACTTGAAGAGATCCAGCGGCGTGGATCCACTCTGGCCCAGCATGGCAGAGAAACGTATGTCCGCCGATATAATGGGATACAGTTCCACCCACAACGACATCGAGGTTAGTTTACCCTCCTCGTGCAGTGAGTCAAGCAGAGCCAAGAAACCATCACGGTTTTTGCGCTGCTGACGTTTTACACGTTTCTTCTCCCTTTCACGCTCCTCCTCTTCTTCCTTCTCCAGCGTGCGTATGTGCTCCTCGAATACTATTAGTGCATCCTCCTTGTCCATGCCAAGCAGCGTGACATCGTTCTTAAATGCCGCATTGTCCAGCAACATCACCTGCGCCTCGGACCATGTGCTGGTATATGTTATAGAGGTCATTGACTCGAGCAGTTCGCCAAGTACTTTCATATTTCGTTTCTTGAGCAGACGCGCCTCCTCCTTCTCACGCTTAGCCAAATTGAAAATGCAATCCTCGTAGATATCGCGACGATCCTGTTCTGGCACCGTTGTCCATGTCCGATTGCTTGCAAAGACCTCTTCACAGCGAAAGTATTTCATTTGTGAGTTCATCTTATCGCTGGACATGAGAAACTGTTCCAAATCCTCCTTAGCCTTTTTAGCACGAAGTCGCGACTCCTCGCGCTCATCCTTCAGCTTTTGTGTCTTATACGCATTGAACGTTTGTTTTCGTTCGTTGAGTGTTTTGAAGGCATTGTAACGCGGATCCTTTGATATGATCTTAACGCACTGATCCCAGTTGGCAGTCGAGGGAACATTGCGATCGCGCAACAGCTCCTTGAAAGCCTCAATTGCCTCCCGCTTGTCCTTAAACACGAGCGAGTTGTTATCTCCATTGGATCTATCCTCTTTTTTAGCTTAAAGTGCAATAAGTTAAGCATGAAAAGCATCAGTTCAAGCAATGCATTGACTACTCACAATTCTGTTGCGGAACCTCGATGGCCGCGAGCGTTGCAGCCATTGCCTGATCCATGGCCGAGGAACTGTTCTCATTACTGCTCGGCGTCAGCGGAGAGTGTATTTCGGGCGTGGGTATGCGTGGCGCTGCGGGCAATGCAGCTGGCAGGATATTGGCTAGAGCCACATGAGGCACCATTCCGGCTAGGCTGGAGGACGTCATGGCGGCAACGGCTTTAGCCGCAGCGGCTGCTCTGCAAATGTACACGTGTTTTATTTTTTATATGTTTTTTCTCAGCAAGTATTTCTGTTTGGTTTTTTGTATTTAAGGAGTCTACATTTAGCATTAGATACTTACTCCTCCGCCTTAGCTTTGGCCTTCATGTCCACATACTCTGGCGGTGGCTCCCAGCACGTCTCCTTTGTGGTCACATTGTGATAATAAACTTTGTTCGCATCCGAGCGATATTCCTTCCAGGGACACTGATTGTGCAGCAGCTCAGCGGGCGTCATTAGCGCTTCCGGTTTCTCCCACGAACTCTGTTTTGTATTCTGATTGTAGTAATAGGGTCGTCCGTCCGGCGCCTTATGCTCAGTCCATTCCGTGTTTGAGGCGAGCGCTCCAAATGCGGCCGCCAGCTCCGGCGGCGGTGGCGCTCCAAAGCCCGGCGGCGGCAGATTGAACGGCGGCACCGGTACCATTCCAGGCGTGTGCGTGTATCCCATGCCGCCCATTGCGTTGGCTGGCGGCATCGGCATCGCTGCGTTGCCATTGCCAGCGCTAGGAGGAACATTCATTTCACTATTTTTCTATATGATTTAATGGATTTAACGTTTGGTACGAGTACCGGTCGTATTGATGCGGCAGCCAATTTGATGCTTTTCACAATTGCAAATTTTAACTAGTTTTCTTTACACTTCTCCTCGTTTTGCCATTCACAATGTTGGTGCGTGGTTGTAGTGTTACCAGATTTTTCCAAAAAATTAAATTTTTGTAAATTTTTTTTCAGGATTTCTTAGCTTATTCCTATCCATATCGATATGAATATCAACAAAGTAATCAGTTTCAAATTATCGTTATTAAATTTTTAATTTGAATTATAATTATTGACGAGGTTTGATGATTTGGTAGCGAGTGCAGAACTATCATTAGTGAATAAAATATATAAATATGAGCTTCATACGAAATTCTGTTCTTGTATTAAACGTAAGAAATGTATATACGGTGTCTACTGATTGCGGTCGTAATTCTCAGTGTGATAGTGATTAGTTAATTTACTAAAACACTGGAACATTTGAATCGAATTTACAATGTCTTTGAGATCTCAACCCTTCAGGATGTTTTACTCTCGAACTCAAATCCTATTCCTGGACGAACCATTTTCTTCTACGTGACTACTTGCAATCATCGCATTTCGCAAGATTCGTAGTTCCACGTGATGAATTTGACGGCCAGACAAGCTTGTGCGATTGAATCGGCTGCATTAAACAATCCACATTTTTAAGTGTTTGTCCTGTTTTCCTGCCCTCCGCGCCGGTCTCAATTCATCACTCAAAACATTCTCATTAATACTATTAATTAATAATTTTGTCTCTCATTCAGCTTTCCAATACAACACACTTCCAATTTACTTCGTTTGATAAGTCTTTATCGCTATGGAGGCATCTACACGGATTTGGATGTAGTTGTATTTTGCAGTCTACAGAATGTACCCCTGAATTATCTGGGTGTAGAAGGACCCGGTTACTTGTGCAATGCTGTCATCAGTCTGGCACAGGTCACGAGATTATTTCTCCGGGATTACCACATGAACTACAATGGTCGGAATTATGTAGGTAATGAACCGTATCTTGTAACACGGTTAGAGCAATATGCGGTGTAGAACTCGTTAAGGCCATGCAGAAGGACAGCAAATCTTGCCGGGGACTTAAGATATTTAATACAACGGCCTCTAATGCGATTCCCTGGGAGCAATGGGAGCATTACACAGATCCCAAATACTTGGAAGACACAATGGAAAAGACTAAAGACTCGTATTTGATTCACTTATAAAATAGGGTTTCCAACAGGGGACTAATAAAAGTCGGTTCCAACACAGCTTATGGAAAATATGCCGAAAAGCATTGTCCCAAGTCTTACGCTGCATCTGGCGAATATTTTTAAATGTTAGTATATAGATTTTTAGATTTTAGTATATGCATTCTAAAAATGTATATGATAGTTAATAATGCTATAACAAAAAAACAGACATAACACCAAAAATATTTTATCAGTACAAGTCCTATTGGTTATTGTTATATGCTTCCTATTGTTGTTGATAAGGTGACAACAAATTATTTTGAAATAATGTACGACTCTAATAACAACCCACAATCCGTTCATAAATCAGATCTCGCTTATCTTTTTAAATAGTTGAACAAACATAGCGTCAACTTCTAATACACAGAAAGTGGAACATATTCACTCGCTTGAAAACACCTAAACAACAAGTGAGAACGTTGCAGTCGGGCGTAATCGACTTACTCCAATTACTCTCTAATTGGTTTTCCAATACGTGTTGGTTCAGCATGCAGCGACTGCAATACATTGCTTCTAAATTTGACGTCGATATCCAATAGGACCTGACTCAGCCGGCTGGAGACCACTTTCTTCAGCCGCCTTCGCAACTGTTACCATTGTCCGTTTCCCAAGCACATTCGACGTTATTTTCAATTGTAAAATGTTAAATCAAGAAACGAAATTTGACGGCTTTTACTGAAAAATCGTGGGGAGATATGGGCACTTAATCACATACCCTACCACCCAAATTTGTTGTCGATTATCAATTTTATCGATTTCCTAGCTTCCACAAAACCAATATGCAATCATACCTTCTGTCGTAGATGCTAACTTCTGCTTGTTACATATATGTTTTCAAAACTATTATTACCTTGTAACCCCTTTTTTTATTGATTCAGGGTACACAAATAATATATTTACGCTACAAAAAAAAAAAATAAACAAATAAAATGAAAGGCTGCTTAAAAGAGCAGATCAGTCTGAAATTAAACGTCGTCTCTGCTTGTTTGATCACGTAAAATACGTGTCTCAGTCAACACCTGTATTCCAATTAAGTTATTATGTTTGTTCGCTCGGTGCCGCATGGACGGCTTCTGCTGATTGTGGTCGTAATTCTCAGTGTGATAGTGATTAGTTATTTTAGTAAAACACTGGAACATTTACATCGAATTTACAATGACTTTGAGATCACAAACCTTCAGGATGTTTTACTCTCGAACTCAAATCCTATTCCTGGACAAACCATTTTCTTCCACGAGACCACTTGCTATCAACGCAGTTCGCAAGATTCGCAGTTCCATGTGATGAATTTGACGGCCAGACAAGCTTGTGCGATTGAATCGGCTGCATTAAATAATCCAAACTTTCAAGTGTTCGTCCTGTTTTCCTGCCCAACGCGCCGTTCTCAACTCATCGCCCAAAACTTTCTCATCAATGCCATAGAAAGCTATCCGAATGTTCAGTTCCGGCAGTTGAATCTACAGAGGTATGCGACAGGTACTCCAGTCGAGGATTGGGTCAAAAAAGGTAATCTGCTTAACTCAAGGTAAGTTTAAAAGTGTATTTGTGAATTTGCGACTAGTTTAATTGTGTCTCTCATTCAGCTTTCCAATACAACACACTTCCGATCTACTTCGTTTGATAAGTCTTTATCGCTATGGAGGCATCTACATGGATTTGGATGTAGTTGTACTTCGCAGCTTAGAGGATGTACCCTTGAATTATCTGGGTGCACAAGGACCCGGTCACTTGGCCAATGGTGTGATCAGTCTGGCACCTAATGGAACAGGTCACGAGATTGCCGAATTATTTCTCCGAGATTATTATATGAACTACAATGGTCGGTATTACGTAGGCAATGGTCCGGCTCTTGTAACACGAGTGGTTAGAGCAATATGCGGTGTAGAACTCGCTAAGGTCATTCAGGCTGACAGCAAATCTTGCCGGGGGCTTAAGTTATTTAATACAACGGCCTTTAATGCGATTCCCTGGGAGCAATGGGAGCATTACACAGATCCCAAATACTTGGAAGACACAATGGAAAAGACTAAAAACTCGTATATGATTCACTTATGGAATAAGGCTTCCTACAGGGGACTAATAAAGGTCGGTTCCAAAACAGCTTATGGAAAATATGCGGAAAAGTATTGTCCCAAGTCTTACGCTGCATCTGGTGAATATTTTTAAATATTAGTATATAGATTGTTAGTTGTTAGTATATGCATTCTAAAAATGTATATGATAGTTATTAGCTATAACAAATAAACAGACATTACACCAAAAATATTTTATCGGTAAAAGTCCTATTGGTTATTGTTATATGCTTCCTACAGTGGTTTTACCTGATGATGGCGAAGCTTTAGATCAAGGGTCGCATCGTACGAGTGTGGTTCAACGTAGAAGTTGTTGTTGATAAGGTGACAACAAATTATTTTGAAATAATGTACGACTCTAATAACAACCCACAATCCGTCCATAAATCAGATTTCGCTTATGCCGACGTTGAATATTTAAACTCTCGTCTTTTTAAACAGTTGAACAAACATAGCGTCAACTTCTAATACACAGAAAGTGGAACATATTCACTCGCTTGAAAACACCTAAACAACAAGTGAGAACGTTGCAGTCGGGCGTAATCGACTGCGAAATACTCTGATACCAATAAGCAATACCATCTGCAAGCATATTCGCCGTTATTTTCAATTGTATAACGTAAAATCAAGTAACGAAATTTGACGGCTATAACTGAAAACTTGGGGGGAGATATAGGCACTTAAAGAATTTAGTGTGGGGCTGGGGGCGACGGAGATGGGTGTGTCAAACGTCGATCTTTGAAGACATACCAACCAAATTTGTTGTCTGAAGCTTTAAATTGTGTGAGAAATGTGGCCTTATCGATTTGCGATTATCAATTTTATCGATTTCTTAGCCTCCACAAAACCGTCGTAGATGCCAACTTCTTTCTTTTACGTATATGTGTACAAAACTATTATTACCTTGTAACCATTATTACCTTGTAACAACTTTCATTGATTCAGGGTATACAAACAATATATTTACGCTACAAAAAAAAAATAAACAAATAAATTGAAGGGCTGCTCGAAAGAGCAGATCAGTGCGAAATTAAACGTTGTCTCTGCTTGATTGATCTCGTAAAAGACGTGTCTCAATAAACTCCTGTTTTCGGATTAAGTTATTATGTTTGTTCGCTCGGTGCCGCATGGACGGCTTCTGCTGATTGTGGTCGTAATTCTCAGTGTGATAGTGATTAGTTATTTTAGTAAAACACTGGAACATTTAAATCGAATTTACAATGTCTTTGAGATCACAAACCTTCAGGATCTTTTACTCTGAAGCTTAAATCCTATTCCTGGACGAACCATTTTCTTTCACGTGACTACTTGCAATCATCGCAGTTCGCAAGATTCGCAGTTCCATGTGATGAATTTGACGGCCAGACAAGCTTGTGCGATTGAATCGGCTGCATTAAATAATCCAAACTTTCAAGTGTTCGTCCTGTTTTCCTGCCCTACGCGCCGTTCTCAATTCATCGCCCAAAACTTTCTCATCAATGCCATAGAAAGCTATCCGAATGTTCAGTTCCGGCAGTTGAATCTACAGAGGTATGCGACAGGTACTCCAGTCGAGGATTGGGTTAAAAAAGGTCATCTGCTTAACTCAAGGTAAGTTTAAAAGTGTATTTCTGAATTTGCGACTAGTTTAATTGTGTCTCTCATTCAGCTTTCCAATACAACACACTTCCGATCTACTTCGTTTGATAAGTCTTTATCGCTATGGAGGCATATACATGGATTTGGATGTAGTTGTACTTCGCAGCCTAGAGGATGTACCCTTGAATTACCTGGGTGCAGAAGGACCCGGTCACTTGGCCAATAGTGTGATCAGTCTGGCACCTAATGGAACAGGTCACGAGATTGCCGAATTATTTCTCCGAGATTACCACACTACCACTTCAATGGTCGGTATTACGTAGGCAATGCTCCGGCTCTTGTAACACGAGTGGTTAGAGCAATATGCGGTGTAGAACTCGTTAAGGCCATGCAGGCTGACAGCAAATCTTGCCGGGGGCTTAAGTTATTTAATACAACGACCTTTTATGCGATTCCCTGGTATCACTGGAAGCATTACACAGAGCCCAAATACTTGGAAGACACAATGGAAAAGACTAAAGACTCGTATTTGATTCACTTATGGAATAAGGTTTCCTACAGGGGACTAATAAAGGTCGGTTCCAACACAGCTTATGGAAAATATGCCGAAAAGTATTGTCCCAAGTCTTACGCTGCATCTGGTGAATATTTTTAAATGTTAGTATATAGCTTTTTAAATGTTAGTACAGTGGCTCAGAGCTTATTTGGACCAGTGTCAAGCAAAAAATGCAAACTGCTATAAAGTTTAAGCAAGGAAACAAACTCAAAATTTTTAAATGCCAATTTGTTAAATGTTATATCACGTTTAAAAAATAAACTTTAGCGTTTATTAAAATATTAATTAATTAATTAAAACTGAAAACATATCCAAAATACATGTCAAAGCTTATTTGGACCAGTCTTAAGAAAGTATTATATTTGGCGTAAAAAAACTTAAATAAGGATAAGGTTAACACTTAGTTGTTATCCTTTAGCCTTAACAACTTCCCTTAACCTTTTATTCCGGGTAGTTTCTGGGCTGATCTTGCTCCAGAGCATTATTGAGATCCTGTTGGCTGGATACGCTGTGATTCCGGATGGTATTTTCCAGCAGAGCACACATATTTTTAATAAAATTAAAATCTGGAGACTGGGCCTGTGGAATTATCATGTGGGAGCAGTTCCAGATAGGGCAGGACTGTACTTTTCCGGACTAATGCTTGTGGTCATTGTCCTGGTAGAACCGAAAAGTACGTCGGATTCCTAGCTTCTCGGCACTTTGGAGTAAATTTCTTTTAATATATTGAAGCACACATTCTTGTCCATTGTTATTTCAATAAACACTAAATTTCCGACGCCGGCTGCCGAGATACATGCCCATACAATGACACTTCCTCCGCCGTGCTTGACTGTTGCCTTTACGTTTTTGGGATTCAGCTCAGTATTGGACTGTCGCCACACATAATTCTGTCCGTCCGAGCCAAAAATGTTGAATTTGGACTCATCTGCAAATATGACTGTGTTGAAGAACTCCAAATCCTTGTCCAAGTGAGTTTTGGCGAACGTCATCATAGTCCCTTTACTTTTTGCGATTGAAGGGCTTCTTTCGTGGTGCTCGGGCATTAAAGTCATGGTTGCGCAGAACCTGGTGCACAGTTTCCACACTGCACTTTTCCCCATTTCAGATATTTGGCGATGTGAATATCCGACTTTGAAGTGTTCCAGAATCAGATTCTGTGATAAATAGTAGTCTGTTTGCCCATAGTCCTTGTTGGTTGCACCCGAGATGCAGGATATAACTAAACTGACTATGAAGGATTGGTCTGTTTATACTGTAGTGTAACTGTCCCTAATAAGCTTTGACTATAAATTGAGGTAATTTTTAACATAACCAGACCAGATGTGGGAAACCCCCAGTTTATTGGGGTCATATATTCATTTGTGGTTAAAATATGTACCTGCCATCGGTCTTTGTAATTTATGAAAAATAAATGGCAGGCAATTAAAAATGTTGCTAGGCACTGATCCAAATAGGGTCTGAGCCACAGTATATGCATTCCAATAGTGGATGTAACACCTTTGTTTGACACTTTGTACGACGCTGACACCGATCAGTACATGCTCCAAGTTTTAAGGCTCTAGCTTTAAGGGAATCGAAAAGAGTTGCGCTCATGCGGACGGAAGAAACCTCTGACAACATCTGGCTGCAAAAATATTTAAATTAATCTGTTTGCCATCGGTCGAGTGTGGATCAACGTAGAAGTTTTGTTGATAGGGTAACAACCCACCATCCGCCCATAGGTCAGATCTCGCTTATGTCGACCTTGAATATTTAAATTATCGTCTTATTAAACAGTTGAACAAACACAAGTGCAACATATTCACTCGCTGGAACACCCAAATAACAAGTGAGAACGTTGCAGTCGGGCGTAATCGACTGCGAAATACTCTGATACCAATAAGCAATACCATCTGCAAGCATATTCGCCGTTATTTTCAATTGTATAACGTAAAATCAAGTAACGAAATTTGACGGCTATAACTAAAAAACTTGGGGGGAGATATAGGCACTTAAAGAATTTAGTGTGGGGCTGGGAGCGACGGAGATGGGTGTGACAAACGCCGATCTTTAAAGGCATAACCAACCAACCAAATTTGTTCTCTGAAGCTTTAAAATGTGGGAGAAATGTGTTATCGATATGCGATTATCAATTTTATCGATTTCTTAGCCTCCACAAAACCTTGTAACCACTTTCATTGATTCAGGGTATACAAATAATATATTTATGCTAAAACAAAACAAATAAATTGAAAGGCTGCTCGAAAAAGCAGATCAGTTCGAAATTAAACGTCGTCACGCAATAGACGTGTCTCAGTCAACTCCTGTATTCCGATTAAGTTATTATGTTTGTTCGTTCGGTGCCGCATGGACGGCTTCTGCTGATTGTGGTCGTAATTCTCAGTGTGATAGTGATTAGTTATTTTAGTAAAACACTGGAACATTTAAATCGAATTTACAATGACTTTCAGATCAGAAACCTTCAAGATGTTTTACTCTCGAGCTCAAATCCTATTCCTGGACGAACCATTTTCTTCCAGGTGACTACTTGCAATCTTCGCAGTTCGCAAGATTCGCAGTTCCATGTGATGAATTTGACGGCCAGACAAGCTTGTGCGATTGAATCGGCTGCATTGAATAATCCAAACTTTCAAGTGTTCGTCCTGTTTTCCTGCCCTACGCGCCGTCCTCAACTCATCGCCCAAAACTTTCTCATCAATGCCATAGAAAGCTATCCGAATGTTCAGTTCCGGCAGTTGAATCTACAGAGGTATGCGACAGGTACTCCAGTCGAGGATTGGGTTAAAAAAGGTCATCTGCTTAACTCAAGGTAAGTTTAAAAGTGTATTTCTGAATTTGCGACTAGTTTAATTGTGTCTCTCATTCAGCTTTCCAATACAACACACTTCCGATCTACTTCGTTTGATAAGTCTTTATCGCTATGGAGGCATCTACATGGATTTGGATGTAGTTGTACTTCGCAGTCTAGAGGATGTACCCTTGAATTATCTGGGTGCAGAAAGATCCGATTCCTTGTGCAATGCTGTCATCAGTCTGGCACCTAATGGTACAGGTCACGAGATTGCCGAATTATTTCTCCGGGATTACCACAAACATTATAATGGTCAGGCATACTTAAGTAATGGACCGCCTTTTGTAACACAAGTGGTTAAAGCAATATGCGGTGTAGAACTCGTTAAGGCCCTGCAGGAGGACAGTAAATCTTGCCGGGGGCTTAAGTTATTTAATACAACGGCCTTTTATGCGATTCCCTGGTATGACTGGAGGCATTACACAGAGCCCGAATACTTGGAAGACACAATGGAAAAGACTAAAGACTCGTATTTGATTCACGTATGGAATATTGCTTCCAAAAAGAGACTAATAAAGGTCGGTTCCAACACAGCTTATGAAAAATATGCGGAAATGTATTGTCCCAAGTCTTACGCTGCATCTGGTGAATATTTTTAAATGTCAGTATATGGATTTTGAATTGTTATCTTATGCATTCCAAAAATGTATTTTATTAAGTTTATTAATAGTTTTTAATGCTATTACAAATAAACAGATATTACTTCAATATTATACATATAGTGTAATGATTAATGTTATTCTACTGTAAGGTAGGCTATTCCGTAGAATATAATATTCTTTCTTTTTAAAAAGAAAAACCACCTACAAGGGAGCCACGGGCTCAAAGCGGAGGTCGGAACCATTGATCCCTAGCTCTTTCTGCTAACTCCTTGACTATCTAAAATAATTAAGCGGGATCTAACCTGGTGGTCGATCCACGCTGTCTATACCCACCCAACCATGAATATCTGGATGCGATGTAATATATTCCCTACAAAAAAAATTTTCCTATTACCTTAAATCATTTCGGCTGGCCCCAGATACTGGACAATTATTCAATCATTTTTGTGTTTGTTAATCGTTTAAATTCTTAGTTTTATTTATTTTTTATTTTTTCATTTTGGTATTATTTGTTAATTAATTGCTTAATTAACATACTTAAGATGTAAATTAAATTTGTATACCTGAACCCATTAAAAATGAGTAAAAAGGGTATAATGGTTTTTTGCAAATGTATGTAACAGGCAGAAGAAAGCATCTCCGACCCCACAAAGTATATATATTCTTGATCAGGATATATCAGTCGATATAGCCATGTCCGTCTGTCCGTCCGTCCATCTGTATGAACACGCAGATCTCAGAGACTGTAAGAGCTAGAGACTTCAAATGTAGAATATAGCTTCTCGTATACCAGGCGCATATCACGTTTGCTTTATTTTTATCGATAACTGCCTTCGTTTATCGAATATCGGTTAATTAAATTTCCGATAGCAATAAATGCCACAATTTTAAAGGCAGATTCTTCTAATTAATAAACAACATGCATATGCATAATATTGATCAACTGCTCAAATTTCGTCAAGATCGGATAAGAAACTCCAAGTTATAGTCGAAAATGTATTCTCATATTGATCTCATTTCTATCAGCAGCCGCAAGCATTTTCTGTATGCATAAATATGCGAGCGCATGTGTGAGAAAGAGACGGCATGATAATCGACGCGAGCCTCTATCTATTTTTATGTGTATTGCGTGTTTCACGTATTTGTCGGCTGAGGGCGCTTCCAGAGCTGCTTGCATTTTAGTGCTAATCCTTTTAAAGGGGAATTTGCCAATAATAATAGAATATATTTAATAACTGGCTTCAGAGTATATCGTAGTCGAGTTCACTCGACTACATCACTCTTACTTGTTTCTTTCTTAGGAATGTGAAACTTCTAGAATATACATATATTTATTAACAAATTGGTATTTTCGGATTTTTAGTAGGTTATGTTGTATGGCTTTTAATATTTTATATGTATATTTATTTATTTTAATATTTTTTAAACTGTAATTTTATTGATATTTTAAAGGTTTTAATATTTTTTCATATTTTCGTGTGCTTGTAATAAATGATTACCAAAGTTGGGTTAGTTGGCACTAAACAAAAACATTATATATATGGCAGTATCCTATGAGCATTGCTTCATTATTAATTTGATTTGTCTGCTGCAGGTTATATCCAAATCACTTGGGATGAAAAATCAAGTGAGTGGCCTTCTTTTACGAGCTTGGGTGCACTGCATGGCTTTTTTAACGGCCGGTCTTGCGCAGGCAACAAATTTGTCACAAACGGTTAGCGCTGCAACTCTACATTTTATGTTACATTTTATGTTGCTTACTAACCATTACAATAGCGTATTTTTTCGGTAAAATTCCACTTGGTTATTGTTATATGCTTCCTACAGTGATTTTACCTGATGACGGCGAGGCTTTAGATCAAGAGTCGCATCGGACGAGTGTGGTTCAACGTAGAAGTTGTTGTTGATAAGGTGACAAAAAATAATTTTGAAATAATGGACGAATCTAACAACAACCCACCATCCTCCCATTAATCAGATTTCGCTTATGCCGACGTTGAATATTTAAACTCTCGTCTTTTTAAACAGTTGAACAAACATAGCGTCAACTTCTAATACACAGAAAGTGGAACATATTCACTCGCTTGAAAACACCTAAACAACAAGTGAGAACGTTGCAGTCGGGCGTAATCGACTTACTCCAATTACTCTCTAATTGGTTTTCCAATACGTGTTGGTTCAGCATGCAGCGACTGCAATACATTGCTTCTAAATTTGACGTCGATATCCAATAGGACCTGACTCAGCCGGCTGGAGACCACTTTCTTCAGCCGCCTTCGCAACTGTTACCATTGTCCGTTTCCCAAGCACATTCGACGTTATTTTCAATTGTAAAATGTTAAATCAAGAAACGAAATTTGACGGCTTTTACTGAAAAATCGTGGGGAGATATGGGCACTTAATCACATACCCTACCACCCAAATTTGTTGTCGATTATCAATTTTATCGATTTCCTAGCTTCCACAAAACCAATATGCAATCATACCTTCTGTCGTAGATGCTAACTTCTGCTTGTTACATATATGTTTGCAAAACTATTATTACCTTGTAACCCCTTTTTTTTATTGATTCAGGGTACACAAATAATATATTTACGCTACAAAAAAAAAAATAAACAAATAAAATGAAAGGCTGCTCAAAAGAGCAGATCAGTCTGAAATTAAACGTCGTCTCTGCTTGATTGATCTCGTAAAAGACGTGTCTCAATAAACTCCTGTTTTCCGATTAAGTTATTATGTTTGTTCGCTCGGTGTCGCATGGACGGCTTCTGCTGATTGCGGTCGTAATTCTCAGTGTGATAGTGATTAGTTATTTTAGTAAAACACTGGAACATTTACATCGAATTTACAATGTCTTTGAGATCTCAAACCTTCAGGATGTTTTACTCTCGAACTCAAATCCTATTCCTGGACGAACCATTTTCTTCCACGTGACTACTTGCAATCATCGCAGTTCGCAAGATTCGCAGTTCCATGTGATGAATTTGACGGCCAGACAAGCTTGTGCGATTGAATCGGCTGCATTAAATAATCCAAACTTTCAAGTGTTCGTCCTGTTTTCCTGCCCAACGCGCCGTTCTCAATTCATCGCCCAAAACTTTCTCATCAATGCCATAGAAAGCTATCCGAATGTTCAGTTCCGGCAGTTGAATCTACAGAGGTATGCGACAGGTACTTCAGTCGAGGATTGGGTTAAAAAAGGTCATCTGCTTAACTCAAGGTAAGTTTAAAAGTGTATTTCTGAATTTGCGACTAATTTAATTGTGTCTCTCATTCAGCTTTCCAATACAACACACTTCCGATCTACTTCGTTTGATAAGTCTTTATCGCTATGGAGGCATCTACATGGATTTGGATGTAGTTGTACTTCGCAGCCTAGAGGATGTACCCTTGAATTACCTGGGTGCAGAAGGACCCGGTCACTTGGCCAATAGTGTGATCAGTCTGGCACCTAATGGAACAGGTCACGAGATTGCCGAATTATTTCTCCGAGATTACCACATGAACTTCAATGGTCGGTATTACGTAGTCAATGGTCCGGCTCTTGTAACACGAGTGGTTAGAGCAATATGCGGTGTAAAATTCGTTAAGGTCATTCAGGCTGACAGCAAATCTTGCCGGGGGCTTAAGTTATTTAATACAACGGCCTTTAATGCGATTCCCTGGTATCACTGGTCGCATTACACAGAGCCCAAATACTTGGAAGACACAATGGAAAAGACTAAAGACTCGTATGTGATTCACGTATGGAATAGGTTTTCCAACAGCCGACTAATAACGGTCGGTTCCAACACAGCTTATGGAAAATATGCGGAAAAGCATTGTCCCAAGTCTTACGCTGCATCTGGTGAATATTTTTAAATGTTAGTATATAGCTTTTTAAATGTTAGTACAGTGGCTCAGAGCTTATTTGGACCAGTGTCAAGCAAAAAATGCAAACTGCTATAAAGTTTAAGCAAGGAAACAAACTCAAAATGTTTAAATGCCAATTTGTTAAATGTTATATCACGTTTAAAAAATAAACTTTAGCGTTTATTAAAATATTAATTAATTAATTAAAACTGAAAACATATCCAAAATACATGTCAAAGCTTATTTGGACCAGTCTTAAGAAAGTATTATATTTGGCGTAAAAAAACTTAAATAAAGATAAGGTTAACACTTAGTTGTTATCCTTTAGCCTTAACAACTTCCCTTAACCTTTTATTCCGGGTAGTTTCTGGGCTGATCTTGCTCCAGAGCATTATTGAGATCCTGTTGGCTGGATACGCTGTGATTCCGGATGGTATTTTCCAGCAGAGCACACATATTTTTAATAAAATTAAAATCTGGAGACTGGGCCTGTGGAATTATCATGTGGGAGCAGTTCCAGATAGGGCAGGACTGTACTTTTCCGGACTAATGCTTGTGGTCATTGTCCTGGTAGAACCGAAAAGTACGTCGGATTCCTAGCTTCTCGGCACTTTGGAGTAAATTTCTTTTAATATATTGAAGCACACATTCTTGTCCATTGTTATTTCAATAAACACTAAATTTCCGACGCCGGCTGCCGAGATACATGCCCATACAATGACACTTCCTCCGCCGTGCTTGACTGTTGCCTTTACGTTTTTGGGATTCAGCTCAGTATTGGACTGTCGCCACACATAATTCTGTCCGTCCGAGCCAAAAATGTTGAATTTGGACTCATCTGCAAATATGACTGTGTTGAAGAACTCCAAATCCTTGTCCAAGTGAGTTTTGGCGAACGTCATCATAGTCCCTTTACTTTTTGCGATTGAAGGGCTTCTTTCGTGGTGCTCGGGCATTAAAGTCATGGTTGCGCAGAACCTGGTGCACAGTTTCCACACTGCACTTTTCCTCATTTCATTCTGCACCTGTTGAGTCAGTTTTTGACCCGATAGCTTAGGATTTTCCCTTATTTTCCTGATGATCCTTCGCTCCTTCTGTTCGATGAAAATCTTGTTTGGTGTCATTCTGCTCTTGTCCTCTATCCGATTTTCGTCGACGAAGCGCCGAATGATGTTGTATACAGATGACTTGCTTAGATTGACCATTTCAGATATTTGGCGATGTGAATATCCGACTTTGAAGTGTTCCAGAATCAGATTCTGTGATAAATAGTAGTCTGTTTGCCCATAGTCCTTGTTGGTTGCACCCGAGATGCAGGATATAACTAAACTGACTATGAAGGATTGGTCTGTTTATACTGTAGTGTAACTGTCCCTAATAAGCTTTGACTATAAATTGAGGTAATTTTTAACATAACCAGACCAGATGTGGGAAACCCCCAGTTTATTGGGGTCATATATTCATTTGTGGTTAAAATATGTACCTGCCATCGGTCTTTGTAATTTATGAAAAATAAATGGCAGGCAATTAAAAATGTTGCTAGGCACTGATCCAAATAGGGTCTGAGCCACAGTATATGCATTCCAATAGTGGATGTAACACCTTTGTTTGACACTTTGTACGACGCTGACACCGATCAGTACATGCTCCAAGTTTTAAGGCTCTAGCTTTAAGGGAATCGAAAAGAGTTGCGCTCATGCGGACGGAAGAAACCTCTGACAACATCTGGCTGCAAAAATATTTAAATTAATCTGTTTGCCATCGGTCGAGTGTGGATCAACGTAGAAGTTTTGTTGATAGGGTAACAACCCACCATCCGCCCATAGGTCAGATCTCGCTTATGTCGACCTTGAATATTTAAATTATCGTCTTATTAAACAGTTGAACAAACACAAGTGCAACATATTCACTCGCTGGAACACCCAAACAACAAGTGAGAACGTTGCAGTCGGGCGTAATCGACTGCGAAATACTCTGATACCAATAAGCAATACCATCTGCAAGCATATTCGCCATTATTTTCAATTGTATAACGTTAAATCAAGTAACGAAATCTGACGGCTATAACTGAAAAATTTGTGGGGAGATATAGGCACTTAAAGAATTTAGTGTGGGGCTGGGGGCGACGGAGATGGGTGTGACAAACGCCGATCTTTAAAGGCATAACCAACCAACCAAATTTGTTGTCTGAAGCTTTAAAATGTGGGAGAAATGTGGCCTTATCGATTTGCGATTATCAATTTTATCGATTTCTTAGCCTCCACAAAACCTTGTAACCACTTTCATTGATTCAGGGTATACAAATAATATATTTATGCTAAAACAAAACAAATAAATTTAAAGGCTGCTCGAAAAAGCAGATCAGTTCGAAATTAAACGTCGTCACGCAATAGACGTGTCTCAGTCAACTCCTGTTTTCCGATTAAATTATTATGTTTGTTCGCTCGGTGTCGCATGGACGGCTTCTGCTGATTGCGGTCGTAATTCTCAGTGTGATAGTGATTAGTTATTTTAGTAAAACACTGGAACATTTAAATCGAATTTACAATGACTTTGAGATCACAAACCTTCAGGATGTTTTACTCTCGAGCTCAAATCCTATTCCTGGACGAACCATTTTCTTCCACGTGACTACTTGCAATCATCGCAGTTCGCAAGATTCGCAGTTCCATGTGATGAATTTGACGGCCAGACAAGCTTGTGCGATTGAATCGGCTGCATTAAATAATCCAAACTTTCAAGTGTTCGTCCTGTTTTCCTGCCCTACGCGCCGTCCTCAACTCATCGCCCAAAACTTTCTCATCAATGCCATAGAAAGCTATCCGAATGTTCAGTTCCGGCAGTTGAATCTACAGAGGTATGCGACAGGTACTCCAGTCGAGGATTGGGTTAAAAAAGGTCATCTGCTTAACTCAAGGTAAGTTTAAAAGTGTATTTCTGAATTTGCGACTAGTTTAATTGTGTCTCTCATTCAGCTTTCCAATACAACACACTTCCGATCTACTTCGTTTGATAAGTCTTTATCGCTATGGAGGCATCTACATGGATTTGGATGTAGTTGTACTTCGCAGCTTAGAGGATGTACCCTTGAATTATCTGGGTGCACAAGGACCCGGTCACTTGGCCAATGGTGTGATCAGTCTGGCACCTAATGGAACAGGTCACGAGATTGCCGAATTATTTCTCCGAGATTATTATATGAACTACAATGGTCGGTATTACGTAGGCAATGGTCCGGCTCTTGTAACACGAGTGGTTAGAGCAATATGCGGTGTAGAACTCGTTAAGGTCATTCAGGCTGACAGCAAATCTTGCCGGGGGCTTAAGTTATTTAATACAACGGCCTTTAATGCGATTCCCTGGGAGCAATGGGAGCATTACACAGATCCCAAATACTTGGAAGACACAATGGAAAAGACTAAAAACTCGTATATGATTCACTTATGGAATAAGGCTTCCTACAGGGGACTAATAAAGGTCGGTTCCAACACAGCTTATGGAAAATATGCGGAAAAGTATTGTCCCAAGTCTTACGCTGCATCTGGTGAATATTTTTAAATATTAGTATATAGATTGTTAGTTGTTAGTATATGCATTCTAAAAATGTATATGATAGTTATTAGCTATAACAAATAAACAGACATTACACCAAAAATATTTTATCGGTAAAAGTCCTATTGGTTATTGTTATATGCTTCCTACAGTGGTTTTACCTGATGATGGCGAAGCTTTAGATCAAGGGTCGCATCGTACGAGTGTGGTTCAACGTAGAAGTTGTTGTTGATAAGGTGACAACAAATTATTTTGAAATAATGTACGACTCTAATAACAACCCACAATCCGTCCATAAATCAGATTTCGCTTATGCCGACGTTGAATATTTAAACTCTCGTCTTTTTAAACAGTTGAACAAACATAGCGTCAACTTCTAATACACAGAAAGTGGAACATATTCACTCGCTTGAAAACACCTAAACAACAAGTGAGAACGTTGCAGTCGGGCGTAATCGACTGCGAAATACTCTGATACCAATAAGCAATACCATCTGCAAGCATATTCGCCATTATTTTCAATTGTATAACGTTAAATCAAGTAACGAAATTTGACGGCTATAACTGAAAAATTTGTGGGGAGATATAGGCACCTAAAGAATTTAGTGTGGGGCTGGGGGCGACGGAGATGGGTGTGGCAAACGCCGATCTTTAAAGGCATAACCAACCAACCAAATTTGTTGTCTGAAGCTTTAAAATGTGGGAGAAATGTGGCCTTATCGATTTGCGATTATCAATTTTATCGATTTCTTAGCCTCCACAAAACCGTCGTAGATGCCAAGTTCTTTCTTTTACGAATATGTGTACAAAACTATTATTACCTTGTAACCACTTTCATTGATTCAGGGTATGCAAATAATATATTTACGCTCCAAAAAAAAATAAACAAATAAAATGAAAGGCTGCTCAAACGAGCAGATCAGTTTGAAATTAAACGTCGTCTCTGCTTGTTTGATCACGTAAAAGACGTGTCTCAATAAACTCCTGTATTCCGATTAAGTTATTATGTTTGTTCGCTCGGTGTCGCATGGACGGCTTCTGCTGATTGCGGCCGTAATTCTCATTGTGATAGTGATTAGTTATTTTAGTAAAACACTAGAACATTTAAATCGAATTTACAATGACTTTGAGATCAGAAACCTTCAAGATGTTTTACTCTCGAACTCAAATCCTATTCCTGGGCGAACCATTTTCTTCCACGAGACCACTTGCTATCAACGCAGTTCGCAAGATTCGCTGTTCCATGTGATGAATTTGACGGCCAGACAAGCTTGTGCGATTGAATCGGCTGCATTAAATAATCCAAATTTTCAAGTGTTCGTCCTGTTTTCCTGCCCTACGCGCCGTCCTCAACTCATCGCCCAAAACTTTCTCATCAATGCCATAGAAAGCTATCCGAATGTTCAGTTCCGGCAGTTGAATCTACAGAGGTATGCGACAGGTACTCCAGTCGAGGATTGGGTCAAAAAAGGTAATCTGCTTAACTCAAGGTAAGTTTAAAAGTGTATTTGTGAATTTGCGACTAGTTTAATTGTGTCTCTCATTTAGCTTTCCAATACAACACACTTCCGATCTACTTCGTTTGATAAGTCTTTATCGCTATGGAGGCATCTACATGGATTTGGATGTAGTTGTACTTCGCAGTCTACAGGATGTACCCTTGAATTATCTGGGTGCACAAGGACCCGGTCACTTGGCCAATAGTGTGATCAGTCTGGCACCTAATGGAACAGGTCACGAGATTGCCGAATTATTTCTCCGGGATTACCACATGAACTTCAATGGTCGGTATTACGTAGGCAATGGTCCAGCTCTTGTAACACGAGTGGTTAGAGCAATATGCGGTGTAGAACTCGTTAAGGTCATTCAGGCTGACAGCAAATCTTGCCGTGGGCTTAAGTTATTTAATACAACAGCCTTTAATGCGATTCCCTGTGACCAATGGGAGCATTACACAGATCCCAAATACTTCGAAGACACAATGGAAAAGACTAAAGACTCGTATATGATTCACTTATGGAATAAGGCTTCCTACAGGGGACTAATAAAGGTCGGTTCCAACACAGCTTATGGAAAATATGCGGAAAAGCATTGTCCCAAGTCTTACGCTGCATCTGGTGAATATTTTTAAATGTTAGTATATAGCTTTTTAAATGTTAGTACAGTGGCTCAGAGCTTATTTGGACCATTGTGAAGCAAAAAATGCAAACTGCTATAAAGTTTAAGCAAGGAAACAAACTCAAAATGTTTAAGTGCCAATTTGTTAAATGTTATATCACGTTTAAAAAATAAACTTTAGCGTTTATTAAAATATTAATTAATTAATTAAAACTGAAAACATATCTAAAATACATGTCAAAGCTTATTTAGACCAGTCTTAAGAAAGTATCATATTTGGCGTAAAAAAAACTTAAATAAGGATAAGGATAATACTTTTTTTTATATATATATATGTCCATATGGTCATTTGTTATAGTTGTAGTATAATAGTAGTAAAGTATTTTTATTCTTAGAATAATAAAATTTGTGAAGTAGTTTATTCTTAAAGCATTAACCTCGTGTTCGCTTTATACAATATCTCTTGAGTTTCCAATATTTCACAATCTCTGTTTTTAACAATTGTCAACTAATTTACACTGCTTACATAACGAAATTACTGCAGCTAGCAAATTAGAGTCGCAGGGATAAACATATTTCAAATCGTTCTTGCCAAAAGCCGGTTCAACAAGATATAATCAGGGAATAAATATAAAATATTGAATTTTTTTTTTAAAGTCGTCTAATATCAGCCGACTCAGAAAAATACAGAATGAAAAAATTAAATTAAATTAAATTAAAAATAACATTTAGTATTTTATTTAGTATTAAATAAAAAAATAAACTATAATTAATAAAATATTTATTAAATTTTTGGCGGTTTTTAATTCAAATATTGTGAAAAAAACCAATTCGACAAAAAAATAGTTTGAATTAGTTAATATGCCTTACTACAAATGCCCTCGTTATTCACATGACAAGAATTTCAAATTTGTGTCGATTTCACAATTTTATTATATATATCTGCTACAAAATTGTGTCTTTTATTGCTATCGGAAATCAAAATGTATCGATATTTGCGAAACGGAGGCAGTTACCGGTAAGAAATCGATAAGTGGCACAGAATACAGTCAGCATTTAAAAGAAAAAAATTCAGGGAACAGTGTTTATTAAATGCAGACGAAAATTACAACAAACAAGATAATGCCTCAAGCATGCACTCACAAATTGGTCCAACTACTTGGACAAAAAAAAAAAATTGCAAAAAAGACAGCATTCAAAGCATATTTTAAAATTTATCGACAGTATTTTTTCTTGCAAACGAAAGTTGAAATAAATATATCGATGAATATAGCAGCGTGTTAACATTTAACATAACAGCTCCAAATAATACAATTGAGTTTGAAGCTAAAAATTAATATCATAACAATATATAATAAAAATTGTATGAAGTCAATAATAGAGTAGAGTGCGTAGCTCAGATCAGTTCAACAAATTGACAAAGTCAAATTACACTAAATGTTTTATACAGTAACAGTAAAGTAACAGTGCATCACACTGAATAACATGGATCGTTATGTTAACATCGGCATTACATAGTAAAATCCTCTTTGCACAGCACCAATTGCTGCATGGGAAATATAACAAATTGAACTCCATTTAAAAATGTTGTAAGCGACGGTGAGTGAGCTTAATTTTATTTATATGTTGGTGATTGTGAAATAAGCACTTGATTTGCTCAAATTGCAACTTCAATCGATAAAACGGAAAAATACAATATCTTTGTGAAAATTGTACGTATGTTGTCGATGTGTGTATGTGGATTACTGCAAAAACAGTTGATTTTGCCACAAAGGGTGAAATACATATACATACATACAAACATAGACCTTTTTGAACTCCAGCTGCTTGGCCGAATGGTGTTAAGTTGTTATGGGAATGTTGCTAGGTCAATATAACTGGTGGAATATTGGAAATAAAAAAAAAAAACATTTGCTTGCACAAGTAAAATGTAAAAAAATTAAGACCGTGGCTTGATTTTGTGAATGATTTTTCTATTTTCACTAACTTGTCTACTTGCCAGTTGGTGTGCGTGTCACCGCAAACACAGACACGCACACATCTCTTATTTGTACGCTCTGCTCATTAGCGGCTTTTCGTACGTCATTTTTGTGTACACACACACACTCGTATTGTTTTTAATGTGTGTGTGTGTGTCTTTGTATATATACCTAGGCAAATGTACATGAATTATCTGTTAAACAGCTATTTATTGCTGGAGCTTGCTTAACATACATACACATACCCATATCAATGTATGTGCATACGTGTATATATTCTTTCTATGTGATAAAAATTATGTAACTTGCTTCTTCTCGGATGCGCGAGTTCAAATAGCTGTTTAATAAATTGTGATCATTTGTTTTGATGAATGACTTTAATGAAATGCATGTACGCATGCCCCTAACCCCCGAGTCATTTTGACTGCTTGCACCACGCTGATAAGAGCTATTTTTCCAACACAAATACAATTTCAATCAGTGCGATTTCAATGATGTTTTTATCTGTTATACGTTATACATATATATTTTATTTTATTTTTGTTGCGCTAATTAAATTATTATCATTCATTTCGTTTTTTAGCGTATGTTTTTGTCGATTTTGCTAATTTTATTTTCACTCTTCGCTTTGTATAGCAGCTTAGGTGCACACATAGTTTTTCTAATTCTCCGAGGTTTTCCGACATTTTGGTTCTGTGTGAAAATCCGGCTTAAATTTAACGTTTCTTTGAATCCTCTTTTAAATCTGCTTCTCCTACACCTCATAATTTTTTTTTTCTGAAATGGCGGAAATTTCTACAAAAATTCAAAGGCAAAAAAAATTAAAAATTTTTATTTGTTTTTAAAACTTTTTAAAAATAAAAATGTAAAAATTTAAATTAAAAGCACTTAAAATCATTGTTTTCTGAATTTTCAGATACTGTGTTTAGTCGCTATTAAAACCATCGCTGAGCAGTGGAAGCGTTCTAAATTGCGAGCGATCGTGGTAATTGAACCAAATACAACAAAACAAAACAACGATTTTCCATTTGTTTGTTCTAGTTGAAGATTTGCTAATGAGTTCACCCTATTTCTCCACAGGTGTACTATGAGAGCGCAGAATGAGACACAGATAATGCCATATACGTTTTTGAGATTGCACACGGTAAAATGGAGACAGTATCCTCGATCTCCTTGATATTGGTTGTTTTGTTCATGTACAATGCAGTCGCTGCCATTGGTGCAAATCAACTTGGCTGCATCTCGGTCTACAGTCCAAGGAATGCCACAACACAACCGCTGGAAAGAATCCATAAGGCGCCATTTACGACTCGCACTTGGCAAGAGCACGAATTCTCACTGCTTGGCTACAAATTCTATTTGCCCTTTGTGGGCCATGCAGTCGATCAACTGGATGAGAGTGATGATAGTCTCGATGATGGCTGGTTCCTAGATAATGGCGCCCAGCTATACACCAGAGATGAGGAGGATGATGAGCGGCAGCTGAAGGAAGTTGGTGTTGCTGTTGGGCAAGTGGACCCATCTGGCAGCATATTAAAACTGCGTTGTCAGAATACAACCATAACAGAGGTTAATGCCCAGCTGCAGCCACAGCATAGTCCTCAAAATATCAACTATGAGCAGTTGATAATGAAGCATGTGCCAGGGCAATCAGGTGCATCACTTCAGTTGCTGCATCAATATGCCAGCTTACGTCAGCTTAAATGGCGAGAGAGTGCGCTGCTCGATGAGACATTGCGATTGCTCTTCGAGCAGCATCCACAGCGCTATGAGACGCTCGAAACACTAGACGTGAGTGAGAATTGGTTGAACTGTACTCACTGGGCGCAGTCACAAGCGATACGCCGCCTTAAGGTACTCCGGTTGACTGGGAATCGCTTGGCCAACTGCAGTCTGGCCGAGATACGGTATATGAATCATCTGATGGAACTGCACCTGGATCGCAACGCACTACGTACGCTGCCAACAAGCTTTGTGCATGAACTGAGCGAGCTTCGGCTGCTGAATTTAAGCGATAATGAGCTAATAGAACTGCCGCGCAACATTTTCGAGGGTGCACTACAGCTGGAAATGTTGCATCTGGCCGGCAATCGCCTGAGCGTTTTGCCCTTCCAGCTGTTCCAGACGGCCCGCGAGCTTCGATTCTTAGATCTCAGCAATAATCGCCTGCTCTCGTTTCCGGACAATTTTTTTGCACTGAATGGTCAGCTGCGTCAGCTGCAACTGCAGAACAATCAGCTAAAGTCCATTGGCAAACATAGCCTATATAATTTGCGCGAGTTGCGTCATCTGGATTTGGCACAGAATGAGTTGGGCAGCATAGATCGACGGGCCTTTGAGTCGCTGTCACATCTCATTACTCTGAACATTTCGGGCAATAGGCTAACGATGCTGTCGTCCATCATATTCCAGCCACTTGTCGCACTCCAGCAACTGGATCTGAGTCGAAATCAGTTCAAACAATTGCCCGACGGCCTGTTTCAGACGCAACGCAACTTGGTCTTACTGCGCATCGATGAGACGCCGCTGGAGCAGCTGCCCAACTGGATATCCCGCAACGAGGATCATATCGATGGACAGATTCTGCAACGTTTACGTTATCTGTCCATACAAAAGAATACGCAACTGACTATGCTACCCGCAACCATTTTTGGCAATGTGCACAATTTGCGTGAGCTTCTTTTGGACGATAATAAACTGTTCAAATTGCCGCCACAGATTGGCAGCCTGACACGTCTGCAGCGGCTCAGTGTGAGCGGCAATGAGCTCGGCTCGCTGCCCGAGAGCTTGAAGGATCTGAGCCAGTTGCACTACCTGAACATTCTAGGCAATGAGTATCAATGCGACTGCAGTATGTATTGGCTCTCCAGCTGGCTGATGAACGTAACGATTGCGTTGCGCCGCGTGGACGCGTACGAGCACATCGATAATCAGATTAATGCACTCAAGTGCCAATACGGCTATCCGGGGGATATGCTACGTGTTCTGAGCACCCTCAATTGCAGTGTGCCCATCGTGATGCAGTCCTCGGATCCCAAGATGTACAGATTGCACTCCACTGCCAAGCTCGAGTGCACTGTCTACGGCAGCCCAACTCCTGACATAATTTGGGTAAGTCTCAAAAGCACTTAATTGTCGCTAATCTAAATTTCTATTGTGCCGATAATCGTATCATAATGTGCCTTGAATATACATTTTTACATAGGTTTGCCATTTTGTGGGCCGTAAGTGGGCACTGAGACGGGGTTTTTGGAAAATTTCGCACCACAAGTGGGGGAGAAAATGGTGAAAAATTGTCATATGCAAATTAATTGGTGTTTCAAGATCTATTTCTAAATTTACTTTTCATCTTTTTTTTTTTTTTAATTCACTGGTTTATTTGTCGTATTGGAAATGTTAATTTTTGTTCGATTGGCTAGAAAGGCGTCTTCATATCTACAAATAGCAGATTATAAAATACCGATTTTGGGAAATCGGAAAATGATTGGAAACTTTGGCATGCAACTTTTTTGGTCGTACCTTGAACTTATTTTAAGTAGTTTAAGTGTTCTATCATTTATCTTCTTTTAGAAAATTCACACTTCCCGTTAAAAAATTATGGTTTTAAGAAATCCGATTGAATTCAAAACTATTTAGAAAATGCTACACGAGAATTAAAATGGGGAAAGAATCTGGAATTTTGTTTTTCATTAAATGCACACATTAAAAAGAAGATTCTTTCAAATTGCTTCAATCACTTCTGCAGGTAACTCCACGAAACAAAATTCTGCGCCATCATGCTGATCCCGACAAACGTCCCATAATAATCAATAGCGATACTGAGCATCAGCCCAATAAGTTTGAACTGTTCGCCCTGACGGATGACAACAATCCGCATGCGCTGCATGTGAACATCAGTCGCCAGAAGAGCATTGTTGGACAGCGTGTGGTGCTCATCGAAAATGGTTCGCTGCTGGTGCACAACATCTCGCGGGGAGACAGCGGTCTCTACACCTGCTATGCCTTTAACGTTATGGGCAATGCATCGGCGGGCATCAGGTAATTTATATTTTCAGAGTCAAAAATGAGACACAACTAATTCAGGTTCTATTAATGCGATGTACACAGGCTCTACATCGACCCAATTGTATTTTATCGTGTCAAAATCGAGAGTCTGCTGGCGGGCACCCTGCTAGCTACGGCATTTTTGCTGCTCACCCTCCTAGTGCAGGGATTGCGCAGCTGTTTGGGAAGATTTAGATGCTGCGAGCGTTTGCACTGTTGCCGGAATCGCAACAAGAAGTCGCCAAAATCGCGACAGATTTACGCAATGCTCGATAGCATCGAGACCTACAAGAGCCAGCAGTTGGAGCGATTGCGCGAGAATTATGCTCAGCAGGTGCATCGCATACGGGAGAATTGTACGCAACAGTGCGAATGGATACAGAGCAGCTACACCACACAGGCTAAACACATTAAGGAGTTCCGTGACATGGGTTCCACCCATCTGACAGCACTAAAGGATCAATATTATGATCAGGTGAAAAAGGTGCGCGACTATTCCACCGGCCAACTGAGCTGGGTGCGCGAGAACTATGTCTTCCAGCGCAACAAAATACGGAAATTCAGTGCGCATCAAGTGCTGCGAATACGCGAAGGCTACAAATACCAACAGCAGTCGTTGAACAAGGTGCTGGAAAATTTGCCTAGTTTCTACTTTGAGAACTGTCGCGGTCGCTGCGAGGAGGACATTGTCGAGGGTAAGTGTTACTATCTAAATTTGTGTAATATTTAAATCAATTCGTTGCTGTATTCTGCAGACATAGACTGCTATTTCAAGGGTAAAATGGGGAAGGAGCTGCACACCCAGAAGATAAAATCACGTCTGATGGCCGCCAACAATTCGGCTAGCAAGGCTTCCGTTTACTATACGCCGCCGGAGGATGATCTGTTTCAGTGCTCCCATTTGCATGTGCAAACATCGCCCATACATATTAACTATACAGACGAAAGTTTGGATCATCAGAAACTCGAATTGCACGATTTTAAAATGGATCCACAACTGCTTTTTTTTAGTAAATCCTTAGTATATGTGAACCCAGAGGGGGCAAGCAGCAGTCAGGCTGCTGCTGCATCAGCTTTAGCTGCATGCAGCAACGAGGATAGTAATAAGAATGCGCAGCTATCGGAGGAGCAAATAGTCAGTCAAATGGAGATGAATGAACTGAAGGATGCGAATGATGTGAAAAATTCCAAATCGTGTCCTGCTATCTATAAGGTATCCAAGCAAAAAGATGGTAGCACTCTGCATGAACTTCTGACCACAGACGGAGCGCCACAACAGATGGTACATCTGAATGCGATGGATGAGACGCCACTGACGCCGCTGCAAGTGCCCAAGGAGAAACTTAACATCATTTTAGATGACTGCGGCAAAGATCATCATCATCATTATCCACAGATGAAGACAGAAGTAGACAAGGATTCCAATATGACGCCATCGGAATACAGTAGCTGTCAATCATCCAATTCGCTGGCTAATGCAAAGCTTGCAAATCACGCGTAGAGATTTTATTAATTTTAAACTATGTAATTAGAACAAAACAAAACAAAAACATCAAATGAAGCTAAAACTAAAACACATCAAATTGAAGTTAATGTTGAAAATGTGTAAAATGAAAAGGCATCAAACAATAATTACGTATAGAGTTAATTAGTGCAACTTTAAGAATTTAACTGCTGAATATCAAATGGAAAAAGGAAAAAAAAAAAAAACATTAATAAATTTAAAACAAGAAGTCATACGATTTAAATGATAATGAATCAAATTGAAAACCTGAAATGTGTTGGTTTTGAAGGTATCAATAATTATGTCAATAATACTTGAAAAGCAAGTCCCCCATTTGTGATTGCAACTATAATAAAATGAAGCGATTTATTTATAGAGAGCGCATCAAATCTACATAAATAAAGCCGAGCGTATTTTAAACAAAAACAAATTTTATGCAAATTCTAAAATCGCAATAAATGCAACAACAAAATATAAAATGTACAAATAAACCTGTGCAGTGAGTTTCTGATAAATCAAACAACTAATGATATAAAATTCGAAAATTTATATTCATAACTATAATATAATATACAATTTTTTATAATATAATTTGTATATTTTATAAGAGCCCAGTGCGCGTTTCTTGTAAGGGTTTATGTATTTTTATACTGGTCCACTAAGGCGTCGTATATTTATTATTTTTGACATGCTATTATTTACTTTGTGTTTTAATTAGACGTCGTGGCAATCGGACTGTTTGAGCACCTCAATGGCACAGGGATTGGCATCGATTTTGCATGGATCGGTTTCCGTGTCGGCTTCAGTGAGATCATAATCGCACTCTCCAGGATAACACTCCATTTCACCTTCTACGCTCTCTGTTTCGCCTTCCTCGCCCTCGCCATAGAAACTAATCTTCTCCCGACTTAGCACACTCGGCTCTGTGGTTAGCGAGCATATCGATAGCTCTGAGTCTGAGACGGGCAGTGGTACCGGTTCTTGCGGGAGCAGTGAGTAATCATAGACAGCGATCTCCTGAGCAAACCACAACGTCGGCAACATTTCTATGTCCATGTTCTCTTCTTCCACTTCTTCGTTAGCTTCATCCTCGCCATGATCGATGGAAGAATGACGGTTGTAATCGCCTGGCAAAAAGTAGCCAAGCAGCATATAGCGATTATTAAAACTAAAGACAGCTGGACCAGTGGGATACAGATTATCCCAGATACCGTGCAAAATAGTGCAATTATCACCGTTGCCAATGTAAAGCTGAAACGGACCCATCCGCACATTGCTGCTCCAAGTGGACTTGAGGCGCACGGACATGCAACAGTTATCCTTCTCCGATTTGAAGCTATAGATGCCAACACCATGACGTTGCCCCTTGAGCCAATCACCCGAATACACATCTCCATTGGCATAGTTGTAGCGCCCCTTGCCGTGCTTCAAATGCTTGCGCCAGTTGCCCTCGTAAACGGAGCCATCGGGATAAATAAAAATACCGCGTCCACACCGTGTGCCACAACGGTATTGTCCATAATAACGAGCACCATTCTCGAAAACATACAAACCAATGCCATGGCGACGACCCTTGCGATAATTGCCATCGTACTGATCCCCATTGGGCAGTATTGCCCAACCGCGTCCATGGCGCTGTCCCAAAGCATTCCGTCCGCCTATATATTTCTGTGGATAGCAAAAGGATCAAGACAAATGTCCAATTGGAGCTCTTTGAAAACAGTTGACACCTACACCGATATTTGGACCCTCGTCCTCCTCATCGGCCACCGACAGTTCCGACTCATCCGACAATTCGGTCGCACTCATGGTTTAATATTAGTTTATTTACTTCGCGACTGATTGTTATGAAATAAATAATTTAAATCTTAAATTAGCTTTTGCTCGGGAACTGTTGTGGTGTATGTATTCACATAAACTATTTGAACAGTTAAGGCAAATGCTTGCTACAAATCTTTGAATAATATATAACATTTCAGATTGACGACTGTGTTGCATAAAAGAAATTGGCCAGCGGGTATCGTATAAAGAAGGCCAGGAGTGAACACAACACCTGGAAGCCCATAAGCATTTCGGTGGCCACACGCTCATGCACCGGTCCAAAGACGACCAGCAAAAAATTTATTAGTGTAAAATTGTTGGTCACAACTCGTCCGTCGGCCTGTTCCTGCCAGCTGACGACGCGTAATGCTCGCAGCACTATCACCATTAGCCGGCCCAGGCTGCTCAGTTCGCTCATGCGAAATTCTGTGGTGCTGATGTGCAGCAAATCCGATTTGGCATCGTATTTGGGCAGTCGATGTCTTGGGCAGGGCACAAAGTGAAATAACTGCGGCGTCGAGTACACAAAGTTCAGGATCTGTGGCAGAAAGAAAAGCAACAGAGTTTTGCTAAAATGACCCAAAATACCAACTACGGCAAAGGACATGCCGGCAAAGTAGCAATAAGTATCGCCCACAAACACTTGCGATGGATACCTGCAAGAATAACAATTTAAATTTTTAAAATTAACGATCAATATTTGAATAATTAAAAAATTTATCGCATTGGTCGATAAAATGTTTGCACAAGTGTAACAAAGAGTGTTAATCAAGCGCTAGCTGTAATAATGAGAACGTAAGGTCACACAGTTGCAATGTGCTCAAAATAAAAAATGCAGCTATTGCACTGGATTTCAAATGTGCAATTGCACTCGATATAATCGTGTTGCAATCGAAACAGCTGGGCACACACACGGTAACATGGTACAAGGTTGTACCAGTCATAACAGCTGTTAGGCTTTGGCTGCCTGACAGCATCTGGGCGCAGTTAAAATCATAGATGCAATGAACTATAATCTAATTATAATTTAATAAAGCAACACGCTGCCATTTTTAATTGCAAGTATGCAAATAAAAGACATAAACCCAAGCAAGAGTAAAAAAAAAATCGTTTGTCTTAACTACTGTCAAGAGTGATTATAACTCGAAAATGAGACTCATATTCGGCATGGCGTCACCTTGTATTGTTAACCATGCACTCAAAGAGAGGAGCATAATGTCAAATCTACAGCTGCGAGCAGTGCGGGTGTGCAGCAATGAGTAAAAAGTGGGTGTGTTAACTGCCAAAAAAAAAGGAAACCCGAAAACTAAACTAAGACCTAAAACGTAAAAGTGATCTGACCAAAAATAAGAATCATGTTTTGCTGTGTGTGGTAATTAAGAGCACACAATGGCCCGAAGCAGTGCAGCTGGGAGCCACCACACAATAATAACGCTGGCAAATAGCAAACGGCTTGTTTTATGGGCTGTGGTTCTGGTCCAGTTGGGTTTCATTGGCTGCATTTGGCTGCTGCAGAATAATCGCAGCCAGCAGCTGCAGCAGCAACCTGAAGTGGATCTGATGGGACGTGTGCATTTCGTGAGGCAGTCGCGAAATGACAAGCTTAAGCTGGATGCAAAGCAGCAAATTCGGCGTTCGCATTGTTTGCCCAGTGAGAACATAAATCGTTATCAGCAGGATTTCTATCAAATGAAAGCGGATCAAGTAAATCGCTCGGCGGACTATGCTGCACCAATATACATGGATCTGGAGCTGACGCCAGCATTGTGGTGCTATCAGGAGGGCACACTCAACGAGTCGCGAAACGAGCGCAACAACATTGACTATCTGCAGGCACAGCCGCAGTGTCTGTGTGCTAGCGGCTGGCATGGTCGGGACTGTGGACAGCCGGAGATTATATGGCGGGCGTTGATGACGCATCGACGCACCGGTGCCGGCAATGATGAGGCGCCATTGAAGTTGCGCGAGGCGAGCAGCACATCGCTGAATCGTCTCTATTATATGCTCGAGCTGGGCGATTGGGAGCACATCAATATGGAGCTACTCGAACTGCAGCTGCGCACCCTAATCCACGTTGTGGACTATTTTTGTATCTACTACTATGTAAGAGAGCAAACCACCAAGCACAAGGATTTGACGAGACGCTCGCTGGAACGGCAACTGGACGCAATGCTAATTAGCAGCTATGTTCTGTACCAGTGCGAGAATCACTCTCACTGCCACAGCGCCGTTGCCTACAATTATTTTCGTTATCAGCTATGGATGCTGTGCAGCATTCAGATGCAGCCCACCGATTTGCTATTGTTTGGCAATGGCGAAACAGTTTATGCACCGGTTGCTTTGAAATATCTGAAATACTTTGCCGCGGATGTGCTACCTCTGCGTTTCCGGCTAAAGCACAATGTGTACGGCTTCTACTGGCAACATCCGGAACGGACGCGACTGCGAGGAGTCATTGGGTCAGTGATTCACATGCATGGCGATCCGCAGCGAATGGAGCGACAGGCGAGCTATACGCTTGGTGATCTCAATCACTATGGCGGCTGGAGCTGTGAGTTCTGCATGCCGCCCGAGCAGATTGTGCACAAGCTGACGGCGAGCGCTGTTGAGAGACCAGGGACGAGCAGCACCGTGCGGTTGCCCAATGGGACCCGAAGTTCCCGCATTGATGCCGCCTATGTGCAACAACTGATGACGGCTGGCATGCATCTGGATGGCAGCACAATGCTGCTGCGTCTGCGGCAACAGAGCGAGAAATATTATGCACCAGAAACGGCGCTGATTCATAGCAGTCAATTTGGTCAATTGCTTGTCAATTTGTATGATGCGAATGAACTGGACGATGTGCAGGAGGACGAAGACTAACGACTTATGACTAGCACATTAAAAGTCACGGTTAAATCATATTCATCCTATTCACCCGGCTAGTTGTAATCATATACATATATATATACATTATATATATACATTATATACATTAATTAATGTGCCTGCTTTCCGATCTTACGCGCTTTACTTTAAGCTAAACATATCGTCATATTTAATCGTATCTCATTCATTGAATTAATTCAATATTTAAAATTTAGTATCTCAGCAGGCAGACAGCGCCACCAGACGCCAGACGATGACCATCTCTGTGATAAGAAACTAAACTAGAGAAATGTATTTCAAATGATTCTCAAATTTCATGGAATTTGCTGTTGTGAATTAAGTTATAAAGTACGTAATTTAAGTATGCCAATCCAAAATATAAACAATTTAATTTGTTTATAAATCTATTAAAAATGTTAACAACATAAATTTCAGTAATTATTAAATAAATCGGAAAACAAAAATGTAATACGACTAAAGTGCTTTTGATTATAATTTTAAAAATTTAATCTTAAGAAGCACTATAAAATTGGTCAATTTACATTATTATGACATATGTAGGAATATAATTTAAAGAACTTACCTATTGAATTTCCATAAAGCCAGCGAGGTAGCAAAGAATGGTATCATAAAATATAGAGAAAACTGATGCGATTCCACTTGGTGACCCAGAAACAGCTCTGTGAAGTTGAAGACAATTACTGAGCCGGCTATAATAAGAGATTGGCCCACCTCCAGGCCATTGATGCCAGCGAGTATATTGATGGCATTCGTGCAGAACACCGCCAATTTGCCCATGAAAATGTAGTAGAGTATACCTGAAATATATCATTCGATTAGATGGAATAAATTTCCAGCTGCTCTCTTTATCGTTATTTATTACCAATGTTAACAGATGTTCCAAAGAATCCACGCGCAAAATTGGGCAACATGACTGTGGTGGAATTGTAGTTGACATAGTAAACCATTAGGAGGGGCAGAGTCGCTATCGTTGGCAGCAAAAGCTTGTTCCGCCAGCGCAGGTCCAGTACATCGTCGGCAAAGCCAAGAAATATCATGCAACATATTGATAACAAGGCGGCAATCATTTCCACGAACTGTCTCAACGATAATAATTATAATTTCGGTACAAATGACATAAGTGAGTCAGCATTAATTAACCTTGTCATGAGGAAAAGTGATCGGCTTGCCGCCGGTAACAGTATCTGTTGCTGCATCCTCATCGAAGGCAAATGGTATGGGTATAAAAAGAAACATTGAGATCAAGAAAACGCAGCCAATAATAACGCCATAAGATTCTGGACTGCAAGAAATCAAGGGCTAATAAGAATACAAGGACAATATGAGGAATTCGACTTACACCTGTGGCTTGTCCCGCTTGCACAGATCCTTGCCGCACAAGTTTGCCTTGATGAACATCTCACGGAGACAGGGAATCATGCGCACCGTAATAAAGTACGCGCCCACGGATATTGCTCCATTTATTGCAATTGCAGTCGTGGACATTTCGTAAGCAGTAATTGCACTAATTAGATTACAGTACAGGTGATCGTATGGCTGCACCAAACTGTTGATTTTGTGTGTAAGGGACTAAGAATGATTATCACACAATCATTATGCCAAAACTGAAGAGTGAACTGGGCGCAAAAGAACACGCAATGTCTCCGTCTGCAGATAATAACAAATACAGCTGTTTGGCTCATGTTGACTTATCGCTTAATTTGAATGCAATCGATTGGGCGCAAGCATCGATTTTGTACTCTGAGCATCGATAACGATAAGCAATTTCAATTTGAAATAAATGTTATTGCGATTTATTTTATTTAATATGATGGTTTAGAGAAATTTGTGATTTTTCTTGTTTTACAAACTTATCTTTCGATTTACACATGTACATAAGCATTTCCATAAACATAACAAAATGTACTTAACGAGTGAGAAAAAAATACTTGAGGGATATTAAGTTTGGTCCAGTTTCATACCTTTTATAACTGAGAATTCTGCTATCGCTCACGAAAAAAGGGGAAAACCTTTTGCAATTCGGCTTTCGATTTGCATGCCTCTACCTTGGGCAAGGCCTCGACAATATTCAAAATATATATTTGCAACTGCTGTCGACGTTCCTCAACAAAAACGAGATTCATGTTGCCAAAATGCTTCTTGGGCGGAAACTCGATCGAGCTGATAATGTTGGGATGCGTGCGCAGCAAGGATTTGTGGAGCTTATTAAATTCGCTATAGCGACGAAAGACTGTCCAATGCTCCAGCCGCTGTCGCATGGTCAGGTGCATCTCATACTCGTAATGCGAACTGGAGCGATGCGAGTTGACAAGCTTCACATGTGGAATGGTTATCAGAAAGTTGGAGCAAAACGATGAGCTCGGATCGATGCCAGTGTCATTGAATTGCTTGGTCAGCCTGCGAATGAGCTGGCGATTCTGTAGATTGAGTTCGGCGACGCGTGTCTCCAGCAGCGCACAGCGTTCGGTCAATTGAGTCACCTGCTCCACCAGCTGTGCCGTCTGTTGGGTACCGTTGAGGCCATTGGCCGAGGAGGAGGATTTGCTCCATTGCGACGATGTATCACTGCGATCTTCGAACAGTTCCTGATCCGTTACATTTGCGGCTGCCTCTGCATTAAACTGTTCGTGTTCCTCTGCTTGGCAAGTGGTGTACACATCTGGTAGGGGTGTCTTAAGGAACTCCAGCTCGGGTTCTATGGGATCACAGGCCATCGAACATTGAGGCAACTCGGGCATTTGCCTCAACTCCTGCTCCACTGCCTCCCTAGAAGTAAGTTGCTGCACCTCCAGCATTTCCCGCGGATTAAGCGCACCCAGGAGATCCTCTGTGGAGGCAGCACACACGATGGGCCGCTCCACAGCTGATGTGACGCGTCCACGCTTCCTGGCTAACGCAGGCACCGGTTGCGGTGCATAAATTAAGGGCTCCTCTTTCACCAATCCCGATCCAGGCGCTGACAGTCGTTTGGCAGCATTCAGATGAGGATTCTCCACGTTCAAAGCAAAGAGAACATCCTTGAGGCTGGCCAGAATGTCGGGCAGTTTCTTCACCGCCTCCTCGTTGAGCAGCAGCGACCACGGCGTGTAGAAGCGTTGCAATTGCGCTTGATCACTCAACCAGGTCAACATGTGACTCTCCAGGCGCTTCTCGTTGAGCGTGGCGCGTATGAAGGCACGCCCACGTCCATGCTTTGTCCAGATCTGCCTGAGCTCATCGTAGCGCTGACGTTCGTGTGGCGTAAGCTGCGTTTCACAGAAATCCCAAAAGGTGACTTCATTGCTGTTGCTGCTGCCTCCGCCGCCTCCGCTTGTGCCACCTGTTACTATCTCGTGCATATTTTGAAATATGCTGGCAGCAGTAAACGTAACATTTAGTGTCTGTCGCAGTCCGTAGTTTAGTGTTTCCTCGAGTGCCTCGCATAGTTCCTGCACTACATCGTCATTTTCAGTTGCCAATTCGCGTTTTCCACTATAAATTTGACTCGTTTGTTGCGCACTTTGCTGCAGTCGTCGAAATATGTCCTCTCTGCGCTGGCCAAATGTGCTGCCACCTAATGTGGAGCGTATTTGCTCTGGCAATGCACTTTCGGGCATTTTCTGCACTTTATATATATGTATTGTTTGTTATTGTTGGGGTTGGCTATTTATTTATTTTCGTTATCATTGTTTTCCCTTACACAATTTCAGTGTTGGTCAATGTCGCATTGAAGTTCATTATCGATATCGCTGTTAATCGTTGTTATATTATTTTGTGTTGTTATCTGCCTACAATTTTTACAGAATAAAATGATTAAGAACATTATCATAAATAATAATATATTTCTAATTTCTATATGTCGAGCTAGTCTGAACTACTTTTTACAGCACTGGCTGGCCCACGCGATTCACAGCCAGACAATAACACAGCGTTAAGTATCGGCTAAGTGGCGTTTACGCATCACCAATCATCGCAAAACTAGCATTAAATTTGCGCGTAAAAGAGTGCCAAAATGTGGCAAAATGTTTATAAATTAACAAATGCAGTGATAGCCCTGCACTAAATGTGAACCGAATCAAATCACCCGTATTCCACGGCGTTTTAGTTGTGCTAATATGTAAGTTTTTCGATGCGCGAGGACCAATTTGTGTGTTTTCTTTTGTGTTCGTTCGTTCATCGTCTGGTCGCACGGTGCGCTTCATTGACTTTTCGAGCGAGTGTAAACCACATAAAATTACCAAAAACTACACAAATTAAATCGGCACTTCCAAGCAACAATTTAATATAACACTGCAAATAAGTGAGCCTTAAAATAAATGATTGCAAATGCTACGAAACGGAAGTTGATGAGCACTTCACTAGCAGCTGCTCTACAAAAGAGAGAAAAAGATAAAAAAAAAAGGGGAAACAAACAGAAGCGGAACTGAAGCAGAATTAGGAACAGGCGCCGCTGTTGTTGTTGTTGCTTGGGTCCAGCATATGGTCACCAAGTGCAGGAGTCTTTTTAATGCATGTGTGTGCTTGTGTATGTGTATTTGTATTTGTGTGTGTTTCCATTGCAGCTGAGAGTTCGATTTACAAATGCCACAGCAAAAAGACAAAATAAAAACAATAATCGAGTAACTTACTGAAGCGACAACAACAATAACAACAATGAATCCAGCTGAATTGCACATGATGTGGATGAGCAGCCAATACAACTCGGAGCGCATTTCATTCGAGGATGCGGCCCAATTGCTCACTCACCCAACGGTTGGCCTCTCCGTCATGGAGGACATCACACATCAACCCACATTGGTAAGTCCTTAAGTCCGTCCTTCTCATAAGTTAATACGTCTGTTCCCAGTTCCTTTCTATAAACTAAACAAACCCCGCAAATTCTGTTGGCTAAATATTTACTTGGGAATTAGCAAATTTGTCATAGCTATTTATGAATGTAAATATCTCATTAATGTAAGGGTGCACTTATTCTTAAAAGACAATAGAATTGTCAATGAGGATAATTCCAATTGAACGTGTAAAGAACTATTTGCTGTTAGCCGGCTTTGCTAGGGTCAAGTGATTTTAAAGAGTCTGTTAACCGATTCCCTTGCATTTATATACCTGATTCTGGTCTACAATATGAATCGACATTTGAATAGATTTTATATAATGCACCGCAATGTTTGGAATATGAGTTAAAGCTGAGTTGCAGCTGGATTTTTAAATAGAAACCATAAAATACCTTCCATAATTGCCTGAAGATATATATGTATATATATAATATATATATATATATATATATATATACATGTATATCATGTGTTTCTGCTTTAGTTAAAAATTGGAATTTGTTTACTTATTTCTTCTACTTTCTTTTCTATGATTTATGTATTGGTTACTACGTTGTATCCGTATCCATTCAACTGTCAACTGTATCCAACTGCCAATTAAAAAAAATAAACAAACAAAAAAAACAATCAACACAAAACTGCACACCACCCAAAATTGTCACACATCAACATCAACAACACCACAACAATAAAAAAGGATATGAGTCCAATGATGAGCATTGTGGGGGGAGATTTTACGGGACAGGCTGCTGCAGCCGCAGCCGCATTGGGCGTTCAGCCCGGAACGATAATTGCGACGAATACAAATAATTTGTACGGCTTTGCGCACATGGGCGGACTGCAGCAGCAGCTGTTGCAGCAAACCGCTGCGGCGGCTGTCTTTCAAAACTATGCCGATGTGATGGATAACGATAATGCTGGTGGCGTCGATTCGTCGACGGGCGTCGATGATGATCAACAGGTCTATGGCCAATTGGATGATGGTAGCTATGATGATGGCGGCGCCAGTGGCGGCATGTCGGATCTAGAGCCAAAGCAGGAGATCATTAACATTGATGATTTCGTTATGATGAACGAGGAGAATAACTCGTATGATGGGACTGATTTTATGACCTCATCGGACAAGGACATATCACAGTCCTCGTCCTCGTGCATGACTAACTTGCCAACCGTCAATAATAACAATGATCTGCTCGTGCCACTGGGCGATGGTCTGTTGCATCACAAGCTGCTGGGCACCACGCATGCCATGATCAATGCTACAGCGGCCTCAACCCTAACCGCCGGCATGACTCTGTCTGGCACTGGTAATGGCTTTACCAATATTCTCATTTCTGGCGAGGATAATGCAGCAGCAGCAGCCGCCGCAGCAGCAGCAGTTGCCGCTAACGCAAAGGCTATGCGTACCTACAGCATCGCTCCGGGCGGCTGTAAAGCTGGCAACAGCAGCTCCGTTTCCGGTTCTGGGTGCAGCACATCATCAATTCGTGCACAGCGCAAAACTCGCAAAATTGAGCCAGTTAATAGACCAGGACTTGTGCTTAAAACACCGATTGCCTACAAGGGCAACATTGATCCTTCGGTAATACCGATACAGAAAGATGGCATGGGTATGTTTTTTTCACCTTCCTTCACTTTACTTTACTTTACTTTATTATTATTATTTTTCGAGCTAAACTTATTGTTACTTTTAATTACTTTTCGGGGATTTTGGGTTTGTCTGGCAATTAAGTACAAGATTTAATTACTTAAATAATTCAAGTAATATGTAAATTTAAAATAACAAATATTATTAAACATGTTACATAGTAATAACTTGATCTTCTTATAGACTCACATTTGTTACAAAAACTATTTAAACCAGCATCCTTAGTCAGTTGGACTGAATTACTAGCTTATCTTAATATATGTAGTATAATTTTCTTAAGGCATCTATATATACATATATATATATATAGTATGTATATCTTTTGGAGAATTGTCTCAAGGCAACTTAAGCAGAAATAAATAAGTTACTCTAATCGGGAGTTGCTAAGCTATATACCTATATCATTTTAAATTGCTTGCATTTTGATTAATTATTTTTTGTAACTATTTTCTGCTCCTGAAGCTGTCTGTGAGCGTTGCGGCGCCATCGGTGTGAAGCACACATTCTACACGAAATCGCGTCGTTTCTGCAGCATGGCCTGTGCCCGGGGTGAACTCTACTCGATGGTGCTCAACAGCAAAATGGATGCGAGCAGCTCGCCAGCGGCACAGCCACTTGAAATGACAGAGACGAGCGCATTGGAAACCGTGCTCGACTCCGAACAGGATATACAGGATCAACACCAGCAGCAGCAGTCGGACATTGAGCTAACGCTGCAAGCGGCACATATCAAAAACTCCAATTATCGTTTTCGCATTACGGATCAATCGAAGATCACACAGTTAAATGGTTTTGGAGAACCGATGTCACTGGGCGGCGATGCGGCCGCCAACAATGTGCAGATGGCAACGGATGAGACAATTGCGGCGCTAAATGGCGGCGCCGTTGGAGACGCTGCGGCGCCACCAGCCGAGGCTAGCGGCAGCGAAACTAATTCTAGCGCCAGCAACACCACATTTGTGAATGCGGCACCGACGCCGAAAGCGTTGCGACTATTTCGCGATGTCTTTCCGCAGGATGATCTGCCACAAATCCCCAAATACGAACGTCTTCCAGCACCGTGTCCCCAGATGGAGAAGATCATTAGCATACGGAGGCGCATGTACGACCCGACGCACTCGTATGATTGGCTGCCTCGACTGGGCAAGGGTAATTTTTATGCGGCGCCTGTAACCTGCTTCCCGCATGCGCCCGGTTATGAGGTGTGGGACAATCTTGGCGTGGGCATGAAGGTGGAGGTGGAAAACACCGATTGCGACAATATCGAGATCATTCAGCCGGGCCAGACGCCCACATCGTTCTGGGTTGCCACCATACTGGAGATTAAGGGTTATAAGGCGCTAATGAGCTACGAGGGCTTTGATACGAACACCCACGATTTCTGGGTGAATCTGTGCAACGCGGAAGTCCATTCGGTTGGATGGTGTGCGACGCGCGGCAAGCCTTTGATACCGCCCCGCAGCATTGAGCACAAGTACAAGGATTGGAAGGATTTTCTCGTCGGACGTTTGTCCGGTGCCCGGACATTGCCATCCAATTTCTATAACAAGGTCAACGATAGTCTCCAGTCACGTTTTCGCTTGGGACTGAATCTCGAGTGCGTGGACAAGGATCGCATTTCGCAAGTGCGCCTCGCCACGGTCACCAAGATTGTGGGCAAACGCCTCTTTCTGCGCTACTTTGACTCGGACGATGGCTTCTGGTGTCACGAGGATTCGCCCATCATCCATCCTGTTGGCTGGGCAACCACTGTTGGCCACAATCTGGCCGCGCCACAAGATTACCTGGAGCGCATGTTGGGTAAATTAAATGAAATTTTCATTTCGCTAAACGATTGAAAGTAGTTAGAGAAAAATGAATTTTTGTTTATAACATAAAAGGACTCAATTTTCGATCGATCATCTTGTAGCACATGAATACTTTGTATTGCAAATGAAAACTTTGTATTTTTTTAGCTGGCCGCGAAGCCATGATTGATGTACACGAGGACGATGCTACTATTGAACTGTTCAAGATGAACTTCACGTTCGATGAATACTTTCTGGATGGCAAAACCAATGGCTTTATGGAGGGCATGAAAATCGAGGCCGTCGATCCTCTGAATTTATCCTCCATTTGTCCCGCATCGGTGATGGCTGTGCTGAAGTTTGGCTACATGATGATACGCATCGATTCGTATCAGCCGGACGCCTCAGGGTCAGATTGGTGAGCCAGCAACGCTTAGTTGAATGAAAGTCATCGCAAACGAACAAAACCAAAATTGTTACGCTTTCTTTCAGGTTCTGTTATCATGAAAAATCACCGTGCATTTTTCCCGCTGGCTTTTGTGACTCGAATGGCATTGCTGTGACGCCGCCCAATGGCTACGATGCGCGAACCTTTACCTGGGAGGGCTACCTACGAGATACTGGCGCCGTTGCAGCCGGTCAGCATTTATTCCATCGCCTGATGCCCGATCACGGCTTTGAGCCGGGCATGAGTCTGGAATGCGCTGATCTCATGGACCCGCGACTCGTTTGTGTGGCGACAGTGGCGCGTGTGGTTGGCCGCCTGCTCAAAGTGCACTTCGATGGCTGGACGGACGAGTATGATCAATGGCTGGACTGCGAATCGGCGGATATATATCCAGCCGGCTGGTGTGTACTCGTCGGCCACAAGCTGGAGGGTCCGCCGCGCATATCCCACCAGCAGGTGACGAAGCCGGCACCCAAGCCCAAGGTGCAGCGAAAGCGCAAGACTAAAAAGGGTGGTGCCAATGGAAATGGGAATGCCGCCAGCAACAAACAATTGCCACACGACAATAATATGCAGACAGGTGAGATTTGTTTTAATGAATTAAATATTCAATTTGCTCATTAAATGCTTCACGATGCAGCAGTAAAACCTCGTACGATTGCCTTGAAGACGACACCACACTTGCCGAAGCTGAGCATTAAGCTGGAACTGAAGCCGGAGCATCACAATGCTGCCTTCTATGAGAATAATCAGGCCGAGGAGGATGAGGATGAGGATGGTGTGGCCGATGATGATGTCGATGGTGATTGCAGCACCAGTCACCTTTCCGAGCAGTCCACAACGAATTCGGATCAGTTTGCGGCCACTGGAGGAACAGTAGTTGGGGTAGCCAGCACGGTAACGCCTACAGCCGGCTCGAATGGCAGCAAAACAATGGTAAAGAAATCTTCTACTACTAAATCTCCTGCGCCACCAATTATAGGTCGCAAAGCCACTAGCTACATTGCGGTGAGTACATTGGGATAATAGTGCGTATAGATTTTTAGAAACAATCAATCAACCAAACGCCCGCCCGCCCGCTCGCTCGCCCAACCAATTTGCCTCTATAATAATAATGCATATGTATTAACCATCATCAATCTGCAAAATCAGCCAAACGCTAATTGCAACTTGTATATAACTTACTTATTTACGCACTGTTATTTTGGTACTTGCATAGAATTACATCCACAGCAGAGCTGTGACAGAAATGATTCATTTGTTGGAATTAAAATTAAAGATTTTACATTTTTAAAAATTAAATTGATTTATAATGCGTTCAAAACATGTCAATACATGTGAATTTTTGAATTTGATTTTAAATTATTTTTTCATTTATAATTTAATTTATTCTTTTAATGAATCATTTCTTAACAGCTTTGCTTTACCACTCATGCTCACCAAGCCACGCCTCTAGCCGGCCATTTAATCGAAATGAACTAAAAAAAAAAGCAAAAACTGAATTTTAATTGAACGTTTCTAATTCTCTCTGAACACAGAACTCTGCCGTCAGCAACAGCAAGTACATTCCACGTTTGGGCGATGTCGATACAGGGGATGCGCATCTGGAGCTGTTGCCGGATAGCTGGAATGTGTATGATGTGTCCCAGTTTTTGCGTGTTAACGACTGCACCGCACACTGTGACACTTTTAGCCGGAACAAGATCGATGGCAATCGTCTGATGCAGCTGACCAAGGAGGATATTATCGAGCTGTTGGGCATGAAAGTGGGACCTGCGCTCAAAATCTCCGACCTCATTACGCAGCTCAAGTGCAAAATCAATCCCAGCAAGTCCAGATCACACAAGACGAACAAGTCGCAGCTTTTATAGTGCGGACTCCATCCGGAATGTAAACCCAAACAGAGTTTAAGGAAGCCAAGCGTAGTTGTACTTCATTTTATTGAAACGAATGTTATCACCGATAAACTGCACGCATCTACACGTGCATATTATGATTTAGTTTATACTATATATATTTATATATATTATATATCCTAACATATATAAACGTATATATATGCACACACATTTATACATACATACATGAAGTATTTTGTTAGCACTTGAATTCGATTTAATGCCTATAATGGATCCATAATATCCATTTACAGATTGTGTAACTAAATTAAGTTTCACAGCGCGCTATATAATTTTATATATATATATTCTATATTATTTAATATAGACATACATGCGTATCGCCGTGGTAGTCTTTAGTATTTACACTCATGTTATCAGTCAGAGTTTCTATATAGCAAAAGTGGATTTCGGTAATTAATTTTTGTCATCCATTCATATTTTTTATAATACTTAGTAGCGACAGATCGAAGCAAATATACAAGATACAACAAAATATACATATGTACATACACACAAGCACATATACACACTTACGTTTATACATGGGTATATAACTATATATTGTCTACATATATACCGGCAAGGATTCTGTTTATATATATATATTTATATATATATATAGAACATGTGTTTTGCTACAGTATTGTTGTTGCCACAAGCAATTAAACACCACTTAAGAAAAAAAAGGATCCCAGAAAAACAGGCAGCAATTTTGTGAGCAAACGCATCCAGTTAAGAAGAGCAAAAATGTCGCTCCTAGTCCGTAAGCAAAACAGGCCCAAATCAAATTGCAGCTCCGCAACTCGTCGTTCATATATATTTTTTTCGAATGCAGCATCAAACTGCATTAATAATGTGTACTATAAATGAGTGCTTCTCGAGAAGAAGGAAGGCAAACTTTATATTAGATTATCATGTATCTAGATATCCTTAAGATATCAGCTAATGTCTAAAAAAAATAACACATAACTAATAAAAACCGAATTAAAAATCGCATATTTTAAAACAACATTACGCACTAACCTTTTTAAGTACTTAGCATATTAAAAGTTAACGGATACAGTTTCGAATTTCCTTTCTACCTGTTTGAAGCAATAGAAGAGAGACTGACGATGAGACACGAGGGCAACTTCGTGTGTGTCATCGTTTTGTCTTTGTGGTTTTCCGTTTCTCTCCATTGCTGCGCATTGCGCACTGTTTTCCACGCTTCCAACGACACAGGTGGTTGCATGTGGAAAAATTGCGTCGTAGTTTTTAAGAATAAATGCATTGTGTTTTGATTGAGACTCCAAATGTGAATTTGTCAGGAATTCGATGAGGGTCAATCAATATATGTAGTCCTTTAGCCGCTATGGCTGCAACATTGCGCAGGAACAGAATTCGCGACCTTCAACACCATGATGACCATGATAATAGTTAACCCAATCAAATTATTCTAGCCCAAATATCGAATATGCCTTTGTAGCTGCTCAACAACTTTCAATAAATTGGTTTATTATTATTATAATTTTTTTTTTTTTTTGGATATTAATACATTTTATATTGGAATATTACAACTAGTGCTTAATATCTAATTTACACATAGAGTTTGGTGGCATACATATATATATATATATTTGATATATATGTATTTGATAATTATGCTACATTTTTGATTAAACATTTTAGCTCGCATTCGAATAACATATTTGGGAGCAAGTTACTCTGTTGTTTATCTGTGTATGATGGTGTGTGAATGGGCGGGTGTGTTTGTATGTGTGTGTGTGAAGTGTAAATATTATTTAGGCTTGGATATTTATTTATAAAGCTGCCATAACCAAAAGTTAAGATAAGGAAACAATAGAAAAAGAGTACATTTACAAAGATGCCTATATACAGGAGGTTATGTCCAGGTCTTAGATTCTACAAAAAATTGGTATTATTTAATTTTAATCCCTTTCAATGTTTTAGCTTAAATCGAATGTGTGTTGAGGCAACATTATGCACTTTGTTGCGCTAGTTCTTTTTTCAGTGGATTTACTAAAAGGCCTCAACTTAACAACTTGACAAGTTACAAAATACTAACATTTTACAATTATGAAGAAGAGAATAAATATAAACTAAATTTGCAATAAAAATATCAAAAGGAGAATGGGGGACTTAGATTAAGAGTGCTCTTACTACTAAAAGAAAACTACACAACTTCGGCTTTTCCTAATAGTGCGCGTTGAAGACGAAGAAGATGAACAAGAAAAAAGCCTCAATTACAGTTTGTGTTGAGCTTCTCTAGACATGCATAGTTTTTAGTTTTTTGTTTCTTTTTTTTATCTGGCTCTCGAGTCCAATTCAATTGACTTAAAAGACATATTGGAAATAAATATTATATCTTAACTAGCCGGGCAATTAGTTTAACGCAGTTTACACAGTTGCCAATGCAGCTGGAGCTGCAGGTGTGGTTGGTGTTGATGTTGCTTGTGTTGCTGTTGTTGCAACAACGCTGGGTCGTCGCTTTTTAATGGGTGGTGTTTCAGATTCAATCGCTGGCATTGCCTGCTGTTCAACATCAGCTGTACTGCGTCGTTTTTTGCTGGGACTGCTGTCGCCGCCAGTGGTTGTTGTTGATGGTGTCATGTCCAAGCCAGCGGGGCCACCATTGGTGATTTCCGTAACAATGTGCGCCTCCAAGGCGGGCGGCATCAGCGGCGAAAGTGGCACGGCATTCAAATCGCAAGCCTCCTCATCGCTGGCCACCACATTGCCAAAGAGATCTTGCCCGCTGCCCAGTTCCTCATCATCATCGTCGTCATCGTCATCGTCACTGAAGTCATTGCTCCAAAAGACCTGTGCGCCGGGAAAAACATACGAGCAACTGTTGTTGTGACAATAGAAGGTGCCCGGCTGCAAGCGATCGGCTGTCGTCTGTCGCTTGGCCTGCGGCGGCGTTGGTGTTAAACTTGGTGCCGCTGTCTTTGTTTCGACAACAACATTCGACGAAATATTGGGATTCAGATTGCTTGCATAGCCGCGATTGGTGTTGTCATTGTTGGTATTGGAGAACTGTTCGCATTGTTCAATGCCGCTGTCCTTAGAGGAATCAATGGAGAGATGACGATAACTAGACGACGGACCAGTTGCCACTGGAGCAGCAGCGAGTCGATCGCAGCTCAATGCCGTCTCATTTAACTCAACAAGAATGTCGCTCTTGATGCGCTCAATGGCGGCACGATCGGCGTCATTATTGCTGCTGTTGGTGCTGCTGCTGTTACTGCTGGTGGTTGGTTGGGGTTCCTGCTCCTGTTGATTGCGCTTGCTGGGATGCACCGCTGTGAATGTGGATGATTCAAAGCCGCTGTCGGAGCAAGTGCCAGCCGACGAGCCGAGCATATAATCAGCCGAGCCATTTGATTTCAACGATTGTGTGTCTGTGTCCAGTTGGGATTGCTGTTCGCTGTCGGAGCTGCGATGCCGATGATGGTGATGATGATGATGGTGATAGTGATGCTCAGTGGGCGGCAACAGATCCTTGGTTTCGTGTAGCACAGCATTATCGCAGCACAGCTGCTTCCAATCATTGTCATTATAACCAGGGTCCGAGCCATTGCCCGACAAACGCTGACAAATCTGATTGATAATCACATCCGAATCGCCTAAGAGTTCAACATCAAACTTTAGATGATGCAGCTGTTCACGATTGATTAAAATCTGCGGCACCGATGCGGGTATGCTGCTGGGAATGTGGGCGACGGGACGCACCTTCAGCGAAGACCCAATCACAATCAACAAATCACACTTGTCCTTGTCCGTAGCCATTACGGTGTGATACTCATCCGGCAAGCCTGCAAGCAAGGCAATAACAAGTCAAATATTATGAATTATGGTAAAATAGTTGATTTAAATAAAATTAAAAATTGATTAGGTGAAGAGCCAAACTAACGGCTCCTTATAGCTATTTACAGTTGAATAATATATTATTTAAAAATTGCATTAATCTAGTCGAACGCTTACCTTCGCCAAAGAAGACAATGTCGGGCTTCATGATGCCATTCTCGACGAGCTGCTTGAGTTGCTCCTCTGTGACGGCAACAGAGGCATCCACACTGTGCTCCACATTCGGCTGGCATTGGGGGCAGACGGGTATGCGCTGGGCAAAGATGTCGGCGCGCAATGCATCCGCATTGCATTTGAATTTGCACTTGGTGCACGACGCCGTCGAAAAGGAGCCATGGCACTCAATGACCCGCTGTATGCCTGCGACACGCTCCAGCGTATCAATGTTCTGAGTGTAGTTGCGTAACAGTTTGCCCTTCGACTCCAACATCTTGATGAAGCGATGGCATGGCGACGGCTTAAATTCGCCCGGATAAATTTCGCGTGCGAATTTGTAAAAGGGTCGCGGATCACGCTTGAAATAGTTAATGTCGAACATGGCCTGCGGATCGGGTAGATCCGGAAAATCATGCGCTAGCCGTGCATAGATGCCGTTCGTTGATCGAAAATCGGGTATGCCACACGAGACAGAAACACCAGCGCCGGTTAGTACAATAATATTCTCCGATTTGTGCACCAGCTCGATGACATCGTCAAAGGTGTTAACGTTGCTCAGCTTTGTGCGACGCTTCGGCTCGTTGAGCAGATGCGCCAAATATTCCCACAACACCGAGTCGTCTGTTTCCGTATTTAGACCGGTGGCAAAGTGCGGCATTATGCTGGCTATCACCTGTCGGGGCACGCGGCCCGTGTAAAACTCACGTTGCAACCAACGCAACTTCCAATCGTTCCGACCCACCGTCGACGAGCAATCCGAACTCGACGAATCATCGTCATCATCATCGCTGTTGGCCCAGCTAAAAATAAAAAATACAAACATTGCACAGCATTAATTTTAAAGTTTTTATGCTAAGTCCAAAATTACTCTCACACTAAATACTAAAAACTTTTCTTTTGCGCCAAATTTAAAAATTTGGAAATTCATTTTTTTCGCTGTAATTTGTATTTTCAATTTCTGCGGTAAATATAGGCCAATGAAACAAGTCAAAATAAATAGCATTTTTGTGTACATCACAAAAAAATATAAAGTTCAATAAACATTGATTGTATTTAAAGTTGCAACTAAAACTGAAAATGCATGTAAATTAGGAAAAAAACACAAATATGTAAACAAATTATTAATTTTCTTTTATATTAAAATAAAAGAAAGTTTATGTGGAGTATTTACAATGTTATAATTTAAAATATACAGTTGTGTTTGTGTTTAAAAAATACACAAGTAGTGTATTTTTCTAGGTATTTCCATTTGTTATTTTTGATTAGTTTTCTAGTAAACAAGCAATAAGTTCACTCAGCTTAACTGTTTATACCTCGATTTGTAATCATCATTCTCATCTTCGTCCCCATCATCATCATCATCGGAGATTTCCAGATTAACCATTTGCTGTGCATTTTGCTCCGATTGAACAACTGTTTGATTTTTGGTAATTTGATTGGCGCCAATTTGTTGCTCTCCCATTTGAGGCAATGTTTTTGTTTTGATTTCACCATTTTCTTTTGGTTGAGTTTCGCTTGTTGCTGTTGCTGCTGCGGCTGATGTTGTTAGTGTTGTTGCTACTTCTTTTGTTGCTGTTGCTGCTAATGTTGCCGTTTGTGTTGTCAAAATTTCAGCGCCAAAATCGAAATTGGCTTGTGAGCTGTCAAATGTAATAATTTCATTGCTGCTGCTGCGTTGTATTTGAACTTCATGGATATCGGCAAGCTCTTTGGCATTGATGTGGCCGAGCCGAATGTTCATATCCTCGTAGTTTTCCATCATTTTTCCAGGCGCAACACAGTTTTCGCTTGTTTTGCTTTGTCTGCTTCTTACTATCACACACACACACGCACGTACTCTCTCTCACAGAGCAATACACGCACACACACACTCAGTGGTTATACGATTTCTTCTTTTTGCTTTCACGCGTTCCGTTTTCTCCGCTCTTTCGTTGGTACACACACAAAATTTTTACGTCTCTACTTTGCATGCATTTTGCTTGCGTAAAAACTCTGACCCTGCGTTAATTAGACCACCTTTTTTAAAAAATCACTTTTTTTTCTGCATATATGCGATTAAATAAAAATTTTGAAATTTTAAAAAATTATTTTCAATTAAATATTTTCGTAAAATTTGTACGTAATCTCTGGAAAATTTTCCGATGATGTGACGTACAAGCAGTCCAGTGTGCCCAAAGCAAACGTTGGAATTAATAATTAAATTTCACCACGCCCAATATGTTATCTTCGGAAACGTGAATCGATGACTCATGTCGTTTTGCATCAGTCAAAATACGGTCACACTAGAAAAGTAGCATTTTCAGCAAGGAAATAACACGTAAAACTTAGGAAATGCAGGATTTTCAAATGATTGCAGACTCCGATATACTTACTGCGATATGCTAAGAAAACGAATTAGCTTAGCTAATATGGATGTATAATTTTTCGCTTATTAGGCTGACCATATTTATTCGTTTAGGGCTAAACACACTTCTGCCTTTTACAACACTTAGTCTTTTTTTGGTTGTCGCCACAGTCACCCCTTTGAGCACATACAATGCAGTTTTTAATTTCCTTCATGTTCTCTGAATTTCTACTGTTATGGCCTACCGACACTGATTAAGTTTAACAAACATGACTATTTAAAGTGGAAATTTATAAACATCAAAATAAAACAGTGACGACAGCTTTGCTTAAAGATTGCTGGTAAGTTGGTAAGTCTATTTATATATTTTTTTTTTGTGCATACCTACCGCAATCCGAGCAGCTGTTTGCACAGCTGTTTTTGTCTAGATTCGGAATAGGAAGAACCCAAAACAAAATTAAATAAAAACAAAATGAACGAAACATAGCAATGCGAACAACAAATTATTGTGTCACAAAATCATATCAATTATCGACACGACAACAACTATGATGCTATGATTCGTGCATTTTCGTTCATTTTAGGGGCTAGCGCGCAAACGCAATGGACAACCTGAATTTGTATGCGGTACTCGGTGTTACCAAAGAAGCCACTTCCGAGGAAATCAAAAAGGTGAGTCTTAATCTTTTGAAATACCCTTGCCCCCTCTCAGAGAATAAATATAATTCTTCTCTATAGAACTATCGTAAATTGGCCAAAGAGTTTCATCCGGATAAGAATCCAGATTCGGGAGAGAAATTCAAGGAGATATCGTTTGCATATGAAGTGCTTTCCGATCCGGAGAAACGTCGCATCTACGATCGCTACGGGGTGAAGGGGCTGCAGGAGGGCGCTGAAGGATTTACTGATACCTCGGACTTTTTTGCACAGTGGTTTCCATTTGGCGGCACCACTTCCAGCGATCCACGTGGTGGATCCGATGGCAAAATTATGGTCAGACTCGAACTGTCGCTGGAGGAGATGTATGTGGGCGGTCAGCAGAAATCGGTGCAATACAAGCGTCAGAAGCTGTGCGGCACGTGCAACGGTGACGGTGGTCCCAAGGAGGCGCAGCAATCCTGCGAGGCATGCCGCGGAGTGGGACGCGCTGCTGCCTTCACCTTTATGGGTTTGAGCGCCTTCGATGCGGTAAATCAGAGATAAGTACAGTCAAATAATAATTTAATCTAATCTCGCTTTGTCCTCTAAGGTGTGTCCCGCTTGCGATGGCCGAGGGTTCACTATTAAGGACTTGATGCGCTGCAAGCCCTGCACAGGCACCGGTTTTGTTGAGCAGCAAATGACACGCGACGTGCAGATTGAAGCCGGTGTGCCGCACATGCTGAAGATGCCCTTTGCCAATGATGGCCATCAGTTGCGCAGCGGCGAGTTTGGTGATCTCTATGTGATCATTGTTCAGGCCGAGCACAGAGTATTTCAGCGTCGCCATGCCAATCTGTATATGCGCGACTTAGAGATCAACATAACGGAAGCACTCTGCGGCTATATGCATTGTTTCACGCATCTGGATGGACGGAGTGTGTGCATGCGAACGCAGCCGGGTGAGGTGCTGCGACACAATCACATCAAGATGATGCGTGGCGCTGGCATGCCGGTGTTCAATAAGCCCACCGAACATGGTGATCTCTATGTGCAGTTTAAGGTCAATATGCCGGCCAATAATTTTGCGACGCTCGCGCAGCTGACCATGCTGGAGGAATTGTTGCCACCGCGTGAACACATCGCAGTGCCGCCCGAGGCTGAGGAGGTGCAAATGACGGACTACAAGCCACAGAATCGTTCTGCTCGCCCGGATGCGGATGATGATGACTTTACCGGACAGTCGCCACATTTCGAGGGCGTTCAATGCCAGACAGCTTAGTTATGGGCCCGGGCGTATCCGTGGCTGTTACAGGCGCGCTATCTCGCCTGCGATCTGTGGATGCTGCTGCCGACGCTTGGCGTCGACGAGTTGTGCTTTTTAGTGCCGCTAGTCGTTTTACTATGCATAGTATTATTTTTCATACAGGAATGTTTTGCTGTAAGCAGCGCGTGATCAAAATTTATCGGTTAATTTATTTAGGCTAGTGAAAATTGGCTCGCACCAATCCTTGTTTTAGCTTAGCTAAACATAGACAACAAAAATTATACGAATGTCATTGATATTTCTTAAGCCCAATCTAAATCATTTGTTAACATTTTATCAACCTAATCTTATCTTTTTTCACAACTATTACCAAAAATACTCTATCAAAAATAATAATATTTATCGGACGCGGTACGAACGGAGTGCTCAATAAATAATTGTCTAGTAACTACTTATTAATACAGTACCAAATATGGCATATTTGAATCGTTTAACAAATGCCTTATTCGCTTTGTTAGCTTTCTACAAAAATTTCACAAGCACCGTGGATTTTAAATGATGCAAATTTGATAAGAGCGAATCCTTAAAAACTTTATTATAATCTTAAGCGTAACGCTCTTTATTAGAGTATGTTTTAAATGTAATACACATAGTACTTAATGATTATATTATAATCTAATCCCAGATAAATTTCAATTTCAGTCAGTTTGTGAAGTATACAATAATTATTGATAATGATCAAATTCCGCAAAAATCCAAGCAGTCAGACTGTTTTTGGGAGGTGGTTTGGTTAGGAGAAGAATCTACTGTCAATTGGAGATCTGTTATCACAGGTCATGAGTGATTGTTGAAATTAGCATTCGATTGTAATTCATCCGAATTTTATTGTTTCTTGGCTCTCTTTTTCTTATGTGCTTGCTCGATTTTTCTAGGAGTTGATTTGCAGGGTATGCTCAAATCGAGAGCAGACGACGATTCCATCTGCGCGTCTTGGCCAACTTGCGCGTCAGGCGCTTCCTCCAAATTGATGCAGAGCATTTCACCACATCTTATCGTTCTGCCATCGATAGTCTGATTCGCGTTGACCTTCATCAGAGTCAGATACTGATTGTATTTGGTATAGTTACGCCGCCCAGTCTCGTCGTTCATCAGGACCTGGGCATGGTTGTGCTGCTTGTCGCGCATAGCTTTCAGGCGAATGTGCTTGGTGATGTCCCATCGCCAATTGGAGCGATACGAGCACAGCGAACACTCAAATGGTCTGCGATTCAAATGACCCACAATATGGACATGGAAACGCGATGCGGTCGCCGCCCAGAAAGAGCAATGAGGACATTTAAATACCTTCTTCAGTGCATCCGCATCCTCCGGCGGCAGCTGTTCGGTGACCTGTAAAATAAATATAAGTAACGAATGATCTGTAGAAATTGATCATTAAGCCACTGAGAAGAGGCAAATTAAAATGTTGAACAATGCGAATTGCTTTAGAAATCTGCTCATTTTTAAGGGTAGAGTCTTAACAGAAATGAAGACATAAAGATACCATATTGGATACAATTGATAACGTATCAGCCGATTCTACGAGCAATCAACTTTTATGATATTGCGAGCATAGCTAAGACATAGATAACTAATACACTCTTCGCTTGTAACAAAACAGAGTACAACCTACCTCGCCATAGCCGGGCGCCGTTTCGACGCCACAATAGCTAAGATCATTGCGGTAATCCTCGACGGTAGTCAGCTCCATGTCCGTGGCCAGCTGTGTGGTATTATTTACTGCCGGCTCACAATGCTGCAAATGATTGGCTAGCTCAATGGCATTCGGAATGCATTGCTGGCAATGCGAGCAGCTAATGGGCGACAGATCTGAAAGCGGCAACGCTGGACTCTGAGATGTCTCCTCAAGAGCTGATTCAGCGGTAGCCTGCTGCTGTGCGTGCATGGTGGATGCTTTGAAGGTCAGATGGTGATTGAGCTCGTGTATGGTTAGAGATTGTTTAATATTCGTGCTGAAATTGCAGAAGCGGCAGTGAAAGTAACCATTGGCGCCATGGTTCTTGGTGTGTCTGTCCAGATTCCATTTGTATGGCGAGTGAAAATCGCAAGAGTTGCATTTAATCAGCGGCATCGTATGATATTTAACATGCTTCTTGAAGCGCGAACGAATTGATGTGTTGTAGGGGCATTTTTTGCAGTGATACTGAGAGATCTCAGTGCCCGATGAGAGATCGAGTGCCTCATCCGGCTGAGGCATCTTCTCCGAATCCGAATGGCTTTGTGTTGTTGTCTCGCGCGGTGGTTCCTCATCTTTGAGATTTGTTACAGGAGTGGGTGGCATTATGGACAGTTGGTACACAAAGGCCATGGAGAATATGTTGGCACTGCTTCTGGCCAATAGCTGCAGTTGTTGCCACCGCTGCTGTCGATTGTAGGCATCCACATTGTGTTGCAGCTGTTGCTCCTGCAGCTCCAGCTCGCATTTGAGTTGCTTCAGTGTGGGTCCACCCGGTGCCTCGATGCTCTCCTCCAGTCGCCGCATGCGCGCCTCCCGATTGCAATGGCGTCGACTCAACAGACCGCTGCCATCATCATCTGTGCAGCCGTGCACCATCTTCATGTGTCGCACCAGCTTCTGGAAGTGCCGCGATGCATACAGGCAGAGCTTGCATTCGTTTATCATGATCTTCTCGCCGTGCACATCTCGCATATGGGAGAGATGAATGCGCGGATTCTGTGTGAAGAAGGCGCATGCATGGCAACTGTAGTTGCGTCGAATCTTGCACTGTGGCAGCTCCTCCTCGACCTGTGAATCCTTGGCGGCACCAATTTCTTGCATCACCTGCGGCAGACTAGGCGGCATCATCTGTAGGAGCTGCAGTTGACGTTCGAGTAACTCGGCGCCCAAGTGAGGATGTGTTGTGGTAACTGCAGCAGTAGCAGTAGCAGGAGCAGCAGCAGCAGCAGCTGATGCTTCATTTGACTCGACCATCTGGTAGACGGTGGCTCCACTTACCAGACTGCGCACCACCAGACGTCCACCCGAACGCTCCACCATCGATGGCAATGACATGCTTTAGAAATTTTTCACAAGTTCTTCTTCTCCTTTCTTGATTCTTTTTTATTGTGATTTCTGAAAATCTATTTTTCTTATCGCGATTCCGAAATTTATTTTCTATTTTATTTGTATTTTCTGGGCTTTTTTGGTTGGGCGAGGTGAACACGGCAAGAGCTCTCGTTGAACTGAACTCTATTCAGAAGGTCCAATCGATGGTCGACTTTTTTGTATTTGGTATTGACGCAAAGACTACTTTGTCTCGAATTTGAAAGCGGTTCCTCAGAGTCCCATGCGTGTACTATTGGAAAGACTGTCAAATTCGTTGTTTTAACCAACACCAAAATTATATGTAGTACTGTAAAAAGCGACACTCAAATTAACTGAGTTCTAAAAACAAGATGAATGCCAAACAGTTAAGGCCAAGACGGTACTTGGCAAAGTGGTTAGCTAAATACATCTAAAAAAAAACAACAAAAAATGACAGTTAAAGAGAGGCCACAATGCAAATTAATCAATATATAAGACGGGTTTGGAAATAAGAGTGAATACAGTTATAGAACAAGTCGAGGCAGGTGAGCTTTTAAAGCATATATTGGAAAACAATAAAGATAAGTAGTAACAAAAGCACAACCACATACCTTAGTCACTGGATCTTAACTGTTCTAACTTAAGATCTAGTTCTCATCTTGTACTCCATAAATATATATATATTTATATATATATATATGTGTGGCTAAAGCTCGGAGAGCTGCAACGGCAATAGACTTATCCACAAATCCGGATCTACCTGAAGTTCATGATTGCTGAAGTTAAATAATGGCGGCAACTGTTGCCCACTGGGCATTGGTGTCTTCAGGGCATCCATGAGGCGCAGTTCATCGTAGCTGTGATGAGCACAGGCCTTCAGAGGTGCTATGCGTGCCGTTGGGTTGAACACGAAGCACTCATTAAGTAGGCCCGCTAAATCGTGAGGTACTTTCTTCCCAATCAATGTCTGCCAGCTGGGTCGCGCAATGATTGGCAGATCCTCAGCCCAACTAACTTTGGCCAGGAAATCGGGGCAGTTCACCAAGCCAACGGTGCCCAACATGGTCATTATGTTCAACAGCTGGTCATACTCGTTACTGAAGAGTGGTGTGCCCTTGATCAGTTCGGCCAGGACACAGCCAGCACTCCAGATATCCACACTGGTGTCATATGTATCGATTTTAGCAAATAGTTCCGGTGCCCGATAGAGCCGGGAACAAACATACGTGTTACTCAACTCATTATTTTCCATCAACTTGGCGCTGCCAAAATCGCTCAGTTTCAGATTCATTGTCGACGGATCCAGGAGCATATTGTCGGGTTTAACATCACGATGACAAATGCACTGAGAGTGCAGATGGGCTAAACCGCGAAAGATTTGATAGGAGAGCACACGGACATAGATAAGGGGCATTTGGTGCTGAGCATACTGGGAGAGATACTTGAGTAGTGACATCGGCATATACTCCATGGCCAAGAGCATATAGCGTTGTTGTGGCTCGCCAATTTCAATGCAGCAGTGCATCATTAGGCGTACAATATTACAATGATCCAACATGCTACTCATAATCTTTAGCTCGTTTCCAGAACAATTCGAACTGTGGGCCACCTGCTTGATGGCAACAACACTATCCGATTTTTTCACATGCGCCTTGTAAACCAGACCAAATGTTCCCATGCCAATTAGCTCATTGATCGTTAACACGGTGCGCTCCAGCTCCAGACTGCATCGAGTGAAGGCCATTGTTATACAGATGCTGCCTTTGGGTATCTGAAAAATATTCGAGTGCCATTTCGGTGCCTCACCTGGCAACATGACCTGAGCTACCCAATGAGATAAATTATAAATAAATAAAGTAAATTTCACTTACTCGTCTTAGTCGTGTCTTCAAAAATTGTCAAACCTAGGAAAAGCTGACCTTACGAAACGAAATTGACTATGTAAACAAGAGTTCGAGTGCAAAGCGCGCGCGTAGAAAAGAATTGCTCTTTTGGTGATATTCTAACAAATCTGGTCTCTCTTGCATGCAAATTGCAGTTGCATCTAACTGTTTTCCTGAAACTTCACTTTGTTTCTTATTTTTTTTTTAGTTATTATTTAATTTAATTATTGAATGCAACTGGTCTTTCTTCATATGTCAAAAACAAACACGTTATTTCTTGAAAGCTGCGCCTGCTTAAGGGAGAGGCGTTGCCATATAAGGGCAGAAAGCTGCCACCTGGTTACACAAGTGGATAGTCAAAGCGTTGCCGGTGCGGTGAATGACCTTTTTAAAAATAACTGCTGCATTTAGAGCCAAAAAAGGCATTGTTTATTTTATTGAAAACAATACCATGAAATAAAAATAGGAAAAATAAAAACAAAATGTATATTTAGTGGGATTTTGAGCCTGTGTCCAAGCGAGAATAACTACCAAATTTATAATACATTTTTATATTCTGATATGAAAGGTATAAGAGTATATTGGATTTGTTCAATCTAAGCCTAGACAAAATGTTAACATTGTTGTTCAGTTGATACAATCGATAAGCGCAAAATAAAACCGCATAACTTGCGCAATTTTAAAGATAGATCTGCAAAGGTCGACATATATCATATATCACAGAGTCATCAATTTTGAAACGTATACTACTGGTAATACTTTTCAAAAATGTTCAGAAAATTATGTGTACCAGACCATTCCGCGTCCCCAAAAATCGGAGAAGGCTATATCTCCCACAATTTGTAAACTAGTCACATAATTTTAAAGTAACAGTATTACATTAATTTGTTTAATTAGCTTTGTCAGTGTGAAAAACAAACATAGATTTGGCCAATGCGTTGAGGCACACCTAAGCTGAATAGGAATTAGGAATTTAATATGATAAGATCCGCAACGAATCGCTTGTGATTGTCTATATGTGTTGCTCTTGTCATTTCCGTTTAGCTATGAAAAACTTTCACCACCACACTTTATGGGCGGTATACTGAGCCAGAGACAGACTACGGCGGAAATGTCGCTTGCCTATGCCGACTCTGTGGTTCAGAGTTGAAATTCATGTAATTCCATTAACACAGACAACTTCCGTTAGATGAGTAAATGACAGGCTCGCCTAATGGGCGACGCGTGTGCGATGGCATGGATGATGATGATGTGGATGCGACCGGGCCTTTGTGGTATCTAAATATACGGATGCTGTGCGGTTTTGCCTTAGTATTTTCATTGCCCTAAAAAATGTCCATGATATCGGCTCCTTTCATTTTGCTTACATTTCGTAAACGGCATTAAAATTAAATTCCTAAATTCAAATGGTAACTTTTTACGATTATATAAAACGCAGCCGGTGCAACAAGTCAACACACACACTACACACAAATGGCAGCAAGTTCGACAAAAGCATAGAGCGAAAAACCCCCTAAAACGGAAATGACTGTCAGACCAAAAGTGGCGTGCTGCGAAACTAGAAATAGATATTCAGGATTTCCGGCAAGACCGAATATTTTTACATCTCCCTTCACGGCACCCTCGATTTGCGTAGCTGGCCATTTTTATTTTATTTTATTTTATTTTTTTTAATTTTTTTTGTAGCCAGTTGCGTTGTTTGCATTGTATAACTAAAGTTTCCATTTAAAAGAGCACACAGATTAATAAACTGTAAAATGAAAGACCAATGTATTTAAATCTGCAACACAAATATACAAATTTAATTTCAATACCGTAATTTTAATTTTCCGCACAATTTAGGCTTTAATAGGATTGAATTTAGCTGCAATTAATTTAAAGCATTAGGGCATTGATTTTGTGTATACATGGGAATTGAATTAGCAGAGCCGTTTTTCAGCACGTTTTGAATTGTCATTGATTGGGAAATAACCTTTGGCTATGAATTGTAATACAAATAAATTGGTATATAGAATGCTAACTTAGTATTTGTTGGATTTTGCAAGCTTAATTAACTTTTACATTCAAGATGAAAATTTGTACTTGATTGAATGAAAATAAATTATTGACTAAAAAGCAATTTTAAGCAAATATTTAGTTTTACTAAGCTCAATCTTGCTTCAGGTAAACTAATTAGAAATATTTATTTTGCAATTTTATTGCATTAAATTAGCTGACATATGTGTGTATCATATATATATATATATATATATATATATATATTTAAATATAATGACTACGTACATGCTACTTGAATTAAAATTCGAACAATTTAATAAGTATGTTTGGTTATCGAACAGCCTGATTGCTTAAGTTAATTGTTAAAAACAGCTGGAGTCGTCTACTTTTTTATTTCGTATTCTTAAGTATTATTATAGACAAGCAGTTTTAACAGTGGCGTTTGCATTCTTGGGCGCTTCAACGTGGAAATCGTGCCAAGTTCTCGATTTGACGTCTCAAAGTCAATGGCAAATGGCGTAATTCGTGGGAAAATCTTTCGACTGCATTCTAACGCTTAAAAAAAAGCTGTTTGACTTACCCACTGTATTAATATTTATACATATATTTACTTATTAATTAACAGCGTTGAATGCAGCTTACAAAAGCGACACCCCCTTCATCGGCCCACGTCCCTCAACGGCGCTGCCCTCGTCAAAGATTTGTGCAAATCTTTCAAGACGACGACGCGGCCATCGTCACACCTTTGTGATGCTGTATCCACTGGTGATGCACACTTGCACACTCACACACTGCGGTTGCTTTGATATCTTGACCTTGAACTTGGTATTAGATGTGCGCTCTCAAAACCGGTTGCGTACCTGCCCGAGAGGCACTTGTACTGCAAATTAATTGGCAAAATCACAAGACAACACTGTGACAAGCACAAGCCAACAAGCAGCAAGCTTCAACTTGCTTATATTAAGAGCACCGGTGCTAGACTCGATGTAACAAACAACAGTCACTCAGTAATTATCTGTGCACTAGAATTAGGAAAATCGAGATCGAATTGAAGTTGCCCTGAAAAATGCAGAAATAATCCGAACTCTTTTTAAAATATAATCTTAATTTACAAACTAGTTAGAAATTTTCATTACACAATTAAAAAAAACATATAATATTTCCTAAAATAAATAAATAAAATTTGCAGCATTAAAAAAGAGCTTGCTGATTGTCCGCTGACAGTTTGATAAATGATAGTAAAATCTATCTAGCAATCTAAAAATTAAAAACCCAACAGCGTCATCCTAAACAACAAATCCAACTGCCTTTGGTAATTTTCTAAATTCTTGGGAATATTTTTCTATACTGCTTCTGCTCGGGCCTGACATCTATAAATTTCCATTTCAAATGAGCAAAGGGTACATAATATCATTTGAATCACTTGTCTATGCACTTTTATGCCACATTCAAACAGCGGGAGAAAACCCAAAAATATTAACATTAACGGCAAACACTTGTTCTATGGTTGGATTTATAATTGCAGCCAGACACCAAACCCTTTTCAACAGCAGCAAACCGCAGAGCAAATAAAACCCAAAGGGGGTAACACCCCAACATGTTGCGCCGCAGCCTCAGCTAATCTGGTGGCCGCTAAGTATGCCATAGGAGTGGTCGGGGCAAGGACGATTTAATTTCAGGCTGAGGCCGTTAATTTTAAAAGCTTCATGAAAAAATGTGAAATGAAACAAAAAAAAAACCAACAGCGACCACAGCACATTAAGTGTGCGCACATAATATGGCATTAGGCACACACTCAGAAAAATGGGCAATTCTCATTATTATTCAGAAAGTATATTTCTCAAACAAAGGATTGGTCTGTTTAAAAATCAGGGATCAGGATTCAAGGACTTTTTTGTAAAAACAGCGGATTGCATTTCTACTTTTTAGACATATTAAGAAATATTTTTCTGATTACTATAAAATAGCTTTTTCGTGTATCTACAAATTACTTCTATTGCTATTTTTTGAAGACGACCTTTTTCTGAGCGTACACACATACATTCATACATATTAACATTTAAAGTTAAATGTTCGGTTTGTGACATTTTGACAACGATTACATGGTTTTAGTCATAACGCTAAACAAGGACATTTACGTCGCAGATGTTGTGAAAAGTTAATCAAAATTAATGAAATGACTGCAGCTTTCATAATAATAATGTTCACAGTGAACTTTAACACCAGTACAACTTATTTCGTATTTGAACAGAAATTACGAATGCTGTAGTTGGGAGTGCTGGAATAGGAGTTACTTGATCGGTTAATGATTATAAAGAAGAGTTCTTGTACGCAAAACATTATTGTTTACCAATAAATCCGGTTCACCTTCTCTATATTGCTCCCTTCAAAACGAAAAAAAAAATTATAAACATCGGACTACTATATCCTATTTCATACAAATTTTAAATTCGGTCGGTTTATTTTTGTAAGATTTGTGAGGGAGAGGTATTCAATTTCTCTACGCTGCTAGATAGCTATTCTCACTTGATTATTCAGTGGTTAAATGTGACTATGCACTATAATAAGTGAAATTATGCAAATGTGTTTATCAACCGCAATCAGACACAGTTAAATTGACTGCTTGACTTATTAATCTGTGTCTGTCTGCCACGCCCCATTTTTAGTTTGGTGGTACAAAATTAATTTGACCGACAAAAACGTAACGTGTAAATAGCAACTACCAAAATTGCGTGCGCGCTGCGGGCGTCTCTTAAGTAAACGACGTCAAATACTTACCATAAACGGTGAGAAACAAGTGAAAAGGCTCCAGTAGAGTGTGTTCGACTACAATACACCCTGTACACAATATACTAGTCCTAAAAACAGAAAAACAACCATTCGTTTTAGAAATATACTTTCCGAATAATAATGTGAGTAAATTTAACTTGTTTACTATCCAAAAGAATATAATGATATTTTTACTAATTGTACTGATTTCATCCGATCATTTTAAAAATAATTTTTTGATTTTAAATGATGTTGCGGTATGGGTTAGACAGCCAGATTACAACAATGAAATATTTGCAATACATCTTGCGTAATTAAGATGATTCAAGTAGCATCTTACAACTTGCGAGCGATATTAAAATAACTGAATTTTAAAATCTTAAATACTAATGCATTTATAACATAAGTATGCGTTATCCTGTTCATTCCTTACACATACTTAATTTAATAATAACCGCTTACCTGCCTCTTTTAAGTATAGGGTGTGCGAAGCAAACCGGTTAAGTCGTAAAGCGAACAGCTGCAAGTTGGCTGCAACTAAACGAGTCGCTGTCTTTGCCAGAGTTGGCTTCAATGTCTTGTTATGTTGCATGTTGAGCCAACCACGTTGCTGGAGCCACTGCTGGTGTTGACTGTTTTCAAGAACCAGGTCAAGGCTGCTACAGATGGCCATGCGTAGATCATCAGTGAATTTTTAATTTGCAACCTCTCGATTATGTTGCAACAATGTACGCAGAGACGAGGATCAATTTTTAGCCATACTGTGAAGCATGAGCAAAGTGATTTGTATTATAAAGTAGTCCCGTCTTTTATTTATCAGCCAATTTCTTTCAATCTTTTTTAATTGCTCCAGGTGGAAATAATGAACCTGATTAGTCATTTTGTGACCCGTAATTAGTCTATCTGTAAAGGCATCAAAAAACTCATAATTTTTGGTAATTTTCATGCAACGCTTGGCTGTTGATATGACACCGAGATTCGCCCGGTTGAGCAAAGTTGAATAAACGTTCAGACTTCATAGCCAGTGGATTTTGGACATTAAACAAGAACAAAACAAAAAAAACAAAAACAAAATAAGCTGCAGTTTCAGTTTCCAGCAGGTCATCCAGAACAGTAGCTGGTAGCTTTTTCACTTCCTGCTTAAACTTAATAACATTTGAACATGCATTTTAAATTAAGTGTGTTTGACACTGGGGCCTTAATGTCATAGCCAGCCCACAAAGTACAATGTTAAGTGCATTAGTCAAGTTATTAATCATATACAGCGTTGAGCGTTAAGCAGAACAGCAAAAAAATGATGTGCGTATTTGTTGTGTTTTTGCGCTCTTATTTGAAATTGAAATGGATTTTTTCAAACAAAGCTAGTCACGTCCATGTACAATTATAATGTGGCTTTTAATATTGAATATTTGTGGAATTACACTTTAAACAACAGCTATTATCTTTCATGATATTAAAGGACCTATTACCAGTCAGAAAATAATGTATTTTTGTTAAGATAAAGAGCATGTCAGAATGCCTTTCTATTTCTAACTATTAATATTTCAGTCTACATTGTGTTATGTTCAGATCTTATTTGTTTGTCTGCATTGCCAAATGGAATTAATTCCAACTTGAACTTATTTTCGTTGCTGCTGTCATTAGTGGCAACACATGGCAATAAACCACATCGAAGTAAGAACACTCTGATATTTGATAGACTTCAAAACGAGCTTTCATCAGCTTGCAGGAGTGGGATACACACTTGGGATACTTATAACATTTTGGCCTATTGCCTGTGGATGCTGAGCTGCTATTTAGATGGTTGCGTTCGAGTCAAGTTTTGCGCGCTGACAGCTCATTGAACTTTTACCTAATAAGCGCTTTTGACATTTCGAGCAGCATATTTAGCCAACAAGCACGTGGGTGGCTCTCTGGTAGAGTGAGGAAACACGGCAGACAATGTTGTGTGCCTTGGACATGTGCCCGCAAGGATATACTTCTCCTTTTTTGGCAGTGCCATTAAGCTGTCCGAATCTGGCGAAAAATCAATAATTTCGTTAACTTTAAAACTCTTGGAACGTTCATTTAAAATTCACCAGATTTGTGCTGAAGATGTTGATGATGGAGCTGGCGGTTCGCATTAAAATTTCATAAGCTGTTTACGACTGTAAAACTGTTGTAAAGTTTGTTTTATGCGGCCAAGATAAAAGTTAAACACTTGACGGTGAATTTACAGTGCAGGGACTTGGCCCACCTGCCAGATTGGTCCATGCTTGGATGGCTCCTTTTGCTAGGCGGTGATTTAGATGCGGCACACTGTGCTTACTAATGAGCCCGTAGACATCCTTATCCGTTTCCGGGGCACTTTTGAAAGTCAGCCACTCTCGGAACGCTTTCTGCCAAGACCAAGTTCATTGACAGACATTGGACAAATAACTTGCCCTTTCTTTTTTTGTTTTGATATTCATAAAAGAGAGGATTATTGTATTGCCTAAAATCTTAAATTGAAAGAAAGTTAAGGGGATAACTTCTGAAACCGCAAATGATAGATCTTAATTAAGAGAAGATTTTCTTAGAGTATATTGTGTTCGTGGAACTTTTAACTTGTATGGATTTTTTATTCTGGTTAATGTGGGTAATGGGTATATTTCCGTAATTCTGCACATGTCTGAGTACATTCATATATGGCTTTTGCTTTATTTTTATTTATTTATTTATTTTTTTTATCAATGTTTGACATTGGCTACCCCTATTAGCATAATAATTATATGCGATGTTTCAATGAAGACAAGGGTAAACCATTGTTTTTGTGTTTGCCTTTTAAATAAACGTGAATATGAATATACAATTTAAATCAGCTTAGTATATTTAATTTTAGATGCAGTTAGATGCGTTTAAAGAAGCGATTTCTGTCCAGTCAATATAAAATACGAATTTTACATTGATGATAAGACCACATACAACATTTCATTGTCTTTATGCAATGTTACAAAACTTTGCAATTAAATGAGTTTCTGTTGTCAAAGTTGTCAAACGAAATCCATTAAAATCGTCTTAAGGTACACTCAATACACAGATACGCATATACAAAATGTATTAGTATGGATGTATGTATGTGTCCCTTGCGACCATGTCCCAACCATAGTTAAAGATTTCACATTAAGATAATTCCAAGGAAATAACAAAAAACCAAAAATAAAAAGCCGCAACGGCTGCGTGTCCCAATAGCCCAAAAAGCCGGTGCCGAATACATCAATTGACAGTTTCGTTTCGTGTTACTCGAAAAAAATATACCAAAAACACTAAAAATAAAAAAAAATAAATAGCGGAAAAAAACAACTCGGTGAGTGAAACAACGGCAATTTGTTGGGGTTTTATTTGCACTTTAGGCCGCGCACTGAAGGTCTGCAGAATAAACAAAAATGATTTTTATTTCTGTGACCAGGTAGAAATTGAGGTAGTGGCCATCAGGCTTTGACCATTCTTCGGAGCACACCCTGGTCAACATAAATATTTTGAAGAAACATTTTTAAGGCAGGGCTACGCTCACGTTCCGGTTGGCTTTCATGTGATCGACGGCGAAGTGAAAACTGTTACGGGACAGTTTAAGGCCTCATTAACTAAATGCAGCAGCCAAATTTGTATGTGAAATATATGTATGTACATATATATCAGCATATTGCCGATATCGCACATTAAGATCAAAGATCTTCAAGTGCTAAACGTTTTTGAGGCCACTTATTGTCTTTGGGTAATAACTGGGATACGGACGCGTTTTTCTTTCTGGGTGTGTCGGCTGTGTACAATAGCAATTCTCGTTATTGTTGTTATTTGTTGTTGTTGTTGTTGATGATGTTGGCTTGTCGACAGATTGTTTTACTGTAAGCCACTTTTACTTTTCGGTGCCGCAGACTTCAGACATTTTTATAGGTTTCAAGTGGAAGCTGATTGCAGCCTGATTGACAGCTGCGACGGCTACTTGAAGCGCAGTCAGTAAATCAAAGCGTCCAGTTCCCAATCCTCCTTAACTTTACTTCGACCTGTGGCACAGCTCTTAAATATTTGGAGAACGCCTGCAACCCCCTGTGTCCGCTTCTGCTGTAACGACTGTTTGTAGGCGGTAACTGAATCAGTATTTAGTTACAAATCTTAACTACTTAACGTAAAATTTAAATTTACTCCATTTTTTTTCGATTTATTTTATTATTCAAGTCTTTTGTCTCCTTGGAAAGAATAATACAATATTTTGATTTTTATTTTGAATTAAAGAAAATTATATTTAGTTTTTTATGTAAGAATTTGAAACTTACAACAAGAAATTGAAGCAAATAATTTGTAAATATTAAAGGGTGTCTCATAGTTGAGCTTTGTTGGATAGCGGTTAGACTGGCTGCCTTAAATCTAAATAATAAATAATCTAGCAAACCTGTTATGCTAGTTTTTCTTACCATTTGTTATCACTATCAGTTAACCAGTCTCTCAGTCTAGGGGTCTGGCTCCATGCAATATGTCTTGCAGATAAACATCGTCTTGTAAGCATATTACGGCAATAATTTCACACTATTTTCGTATGTGTATAATATAATGAAATATTGACAGACCAGAAGCAGCTTCATTATTTTGAACAATAGTAGAAACAGAATGACTCACTGATAATTCCTATTTTGTAATTAAGATAAATCTTTAAGGTTTTCAGTTGGCAATTATGCTATGCTTAAATCTCAAATGCTAACCCTCAAATCACAAGCTGATTTGTCAACAAGCTTTTTGAAATCACTCTCCAACTGACATGGACAGCAGATTTCTCTTCTATCCTTCACTGCCTCAGGCCATAATGCCACTCGCAATAAATTTAAAAGACATCTACCACACACACTCATACACACATCCACACATTCAGTTTGAATCAGAGAACTGCCAACACACATCGCGATTCAGATGTCCAGATAGTTCAGCGGAATGTCACCAATGTCGCTATTAGACGCCAGAGTTGTTCCCATACCCAAAGCCAGAGAGCAGAGGGGGCTTTCATTTGCCATGTTAGTTGGGATAGGATCCGAACTTCCGCCCTTAAATAGTGCCCATACATCACAAATCCAAATAACAAGCAACTCTTGCGCTTCAATGTGAAACTATTTTGGCAAAAATGAAAAGATTATATTTGTTGAATGCTGAAAATGAATTGTAAAAGTCATGCTAAAAAACGTAAAACATTTTCTTTGCACTGATTTAAACACATTGAAACCCTTAACCGACCACACTTTTTAGTCAATATATTTAAGCATTTTGCTCAAGCAACTGAGATTTGACCTGTTCTATGAGGCGAAGAGTACCCTCAATGCAGAATACATTAGCTGTCATTAAACAATAAACACAAACCTCTTGTTGTCCACCTGCCCGTCATATCTGTATAAATAGTTGGCATAATAAACAGCAGACAAATCAACAATTTCAGTCACAGAATGACCTTCACCTAGAAGCCATCAAAATACGTACCGGTGGCCCAGCCCCACCGTACCCACTCTGTATAGGATTCCAATAGCGACCAAAAGCAAACCCAAAGTAGGTAGCCAAATAACCAAACAGACAATAAAGTTGAAATCCAAACAACCCAACAGCATTTGTTCAGTCGTTCGCGTAATTTTCGAGGTACTTGATTAGCACGCTCTTAGCCATGTATAAACGTGGGCTGTTTAACCAAACGACGGGCCATACAAAAACGGCACATAAGCTACAACAAAAACAACAATCAGCCCCAAAAGAACCCAACTACAAACACTTTGACGCAAAAAACGAACATGTACGTGCCACTGATTAGTAAAACAAACAAATTAAATTGGTTATATTACGGGTATGGTTACTATTCTGCTGTGGCTTAAGAGTCAGCCAGCTATGGCTTAAGAGCCAGCCTTTAAGAGTATGCGGTAAGAGCATAACTTTCCCATTTGAAAGAGAAAAAAAACAGACCGTAAACAATTTAACAGAGAAACACTAAAAATACAGAAGTCCATTACAGAATGCAGAAAGTGTTTTTAAATACGTGATTTTAATTCGTGTGCATGGTTTACTTGAATTATTAAATATAAAATTCGGTATTTTCATTAAATGTAGTGATAAATAGATTATGAAGTTTTTTGTTACCCAAAACCGGATGGAGTAAATTCAACATATGGATGAAAAGTGTTTTTATTTAAGTACTTATGCGATATTTAAATAAATCACTTCGGGATTCGAAATATGTATATTGGAGTATCATAAAAGTTTCAACGCCATTGACTTATAGCTGACAAAAAACATATTTAAATTATAAAAAGAGGTCATGAAATAATAACAAATGTAGATATATATATATATTTATATATATAGTAAAAGCAGATGTTATAATTTATTCCACTTTGCAATTTATCTAGCCACAAAATAAAAAAAATTATTTATACTGGCTTATCTGAACAATAAAGTTTTAATTATTATTTATGCAGCTATCAGCGTTTTATGTATCTCGCATAATTGTCCTGTATTTACGGGTAGCAATTAAAATTTGACTTTTTATTTGAAACAATTATCGGTAGACTGTAACATGGCGGTAGATTAAAATGGTATAGATGCGTTATTTTGAGCAGTGTCTGTGCACGTTCTTTGGGTTTAATGGTTCGTCCCACTGGGCGAAGCTGTTGGCCAATCAATATGCAGGCCACAGCACAACCAGTTTTTTTTTCAGACGTCATTATAAGCCGCAACAGCTTTGGACTGGGCTTGTGGCTTGGGCATCCCATACTGGAACTTGGGCTTAGCCCATTACTGGACACCAGTTGGGTAACTGCTGCTGTTCCTGTTGCTGCTTCTGTTGCTGTTGCATTGTTCTCTGCGTCGTTCTTAACGAGCGCGGCATGCAAAACAAGGCACAAGACGCCATTTGGCCAACAGAATCGCAGAATCGTTTTATGAGACGCTGCGCTTTGTGCATGATAATTTCTGACACTGAGGCTAAAACTGGGACTGGCTAACTGACTGTCTATGTGGGTGTGGATGTGGTTGTTGTGTTTGTGTTGACTGACTGTGTTGATTTACTCAGTGGACAGTGTTGAGTTGTCGGCTTGCTGACTGATTGTGCGCACGCGCTCATAATCAGAGATTCCTCAGTGGGACTCCGATTTGGTTGGGGTGAGCTGGCATTTATGATGGATGGCGCATATTGGGTGATTCGCCTTGACGTTGATGTGCCATCAAAGAAAATTATTGCGTGCGCACAATTAAAACTAAAATAAAGTTGTACAAAAAAAAAACACACAATTTTTAAGTTGCATTTGCATATTGTAAGAAAAGATATGGAGCTTTTATTTTTCAGATAACTTCGCCACATTTGCGAATGTGTCACTTGTGTTAGTCATATGCAGGGTCAACAATATTATTTTTTATAAAAATAAAATAAACTTCAAATAGGTATAGTTGTTTAATGTTTGGTGACCGCTTCTTATAATTTATGTTTTTCGCTGACTAATCTTAAAATCAATCCATCTGCAATTCACGGATTTTCCAACCACAATCAAGTTACTGGAAATTCCCTTTCAAAACTTAAAATGCTATAATAGCATTACTTCAAGCTCAAGGTCTGATTATATTAAGAATTTGGTCACATCTTTTTACCCTCATGTCTACTTAATAACATTTTAATTAAATGCACATATTATTCAATTTACATATCCTTTAGGTAAAAAAAGATGGAAAGTTGCGTGGTCAACGATCTGTGTAACAGCAAAGTTAATTTCTGTTCGGGATAAGTAGACAAAAAGGACACGAAACAGAAGACCCGCAAATGGGATACATACTTAGAGCCCAAGCCTGGATGCCTGCCTGCCTGCGCCTGCCTTAATGCTTTCATTCCCAGATGGGGGGACGAACGCATAAGCATAATGAGCCGCATGCCAGACTCGCTGCCTGCCTGCTGTCAATGGGGCTGGTGACGATGACTGCTACTCTGCCGGGGACCTGGTTGCTGTATCTAATGGTTCACATTGTGTGGGCGCTGCTGCTTCTGCTGCCGTTGTCGATGTTGCAGCCTGCGAAGGTTTTTGCTGATGCGGTACTTTCAAAAGCCATAAAAGGGCATTAGCCTTGTGGAGCACACAGTACTGCAGCTGTGCGCGTTTCGGAAAATTGTATAACCACGCGGTGCGGTGCAAAGTGAAGTCAAATGAAAGAGAGACAGAGAGAGTGAATAAAAAAGAAAAGTGTGTTCATCGTTGGAACCAAGTGATTTGGGGGTTGCGAACATTTCCTACGGATTTAGCACAGTTTAATTTTTATGGCCTGTCAATGAGAGTGGCTTAAATACATTGACATCATAAAGCGCACTTTATCCATAAATTTCCTAATAGTCTATTTAAATAATTGTACATTTTAGCATTTAACACCCATTGAAATTAGTTTTGCTGATAAGGTGTTTAATACACCTTTCCGTTCATGGGAAATTTGAAGTTTATCTTATATTTACAACTTCCATGTAATTAGAATGTCATTGATGTTTCTTTTCTATTTCCGCTACTTTATCCATTTCAATGAGGTTCACATATTGTAAAATGTCATTACTATTAAGCATTTTGAGAGGTTTACCATATGCCATTATGGCCACTTCCAAGTTATTTTGACCAGTTTGGGCCACCTGGAGCAGGGCTCGAATGGCCAGCTTCACGGTGTCATTTTCAGTTTTGACTGCTTCCTGGCTATACGTATTTTCAAGATATTTCAGCACCGGTTTTGCTGAGCGGCCGATTGCATTGGCTTTATGTTCATAGTATATGCCAGATGGTTGCGTTTGGTATAAATGATGTGAGCCGTCAGCATCGAAGCCACCAATAAGACACGATAGGCCAAATGGGCGACGTCCATTACTCTGAGTGTACATTTGTTTCAATTGTGCAACGAATCTGGAATAGTTTAAAAAACATAATGCCAAACACTACGTGAGCTACTAATTGGTTACCTCGTAATGTATTCAAGGGTAACCGGATCATCGACATTAAGGCGATGACTCTGGCACTCGATCTGTGCTCGATTCTTAAGAACGCGTGCATCCGCAGTGAGGCCTGCGAATGTCATCACAACATGTTGGTCCAGGGCATAAATTTTGCGAACTGTGCGATCCGCCTGCAGCCTGATCACCGTTTTCTTCTCAGCACACAAAACGAGGCATTTGCTGCCACGCACGCCAGGGAATATGAATGACATTCAAATACATACACACGTTAATCTATGTTAAAACATGTTATGAGATGTGGTACACTTACCGCTGTGCCACCTTGGTTAACTGATTCTTGGGCATATTTAACTTGCAGTAAATGTCCGTTTGGTGAGAATATGGTAAGAGCACGATCATATGATGATGACATATTTGTATCTATTAACTCTTTCACTGTAGTCAAGCAATGCAAAACTACTTATTTTCCCCAAAATTATGCAGTAGTCAAAATTCTAAAAAAAAAAAAAAAAACATGAGGCTTTTTTTTGCATACATTTCAAAGTATCGATTTTGCTGAGAGATGCCATACGTTTCCCCGAATCGACAGCGTTAACTACTTCGATAAGTGATATTGTTATAAATAAAAAAAAAACTAGATGGCAACGGAACATGAATCTGAATAGGTATTAGATTATTACTATATTTAAAATGACGCTATTTCATGTTAAATAATTCCCTCAGAAAGATTATTCCACAGCCATAACTTTGTTACAAGTGATTCGAGTTACAAAAACCAGAGCCTTAAAATCTTTGTTTGATCTTAAGATATAATATATCAATATTATAATTTTTAATGATGTCCGTTCTACTGTTCCTAGTTGGCTATGAAAAATGCAAAGTAAACATAGATTAATTGTGTCTTACATTTTTATTATAAAATATATATATTTGGGATTTTTGTGCCACTGTTGAGTGGGGCGTAATTGCGTTGGTTGAGTAAATAAGCTATTTATAAGCTCTTGTTGCTCTATGATCTGGACAAGTCAGCCAAGCTACGTAGTTAGATTATAATAACCTATAGTAAAGCCATCGGCTATTAAGTATTTCAAATTCATATACTTGGAAATACCCGAGCTAGCAGGGAATGTTTTGATTGTTAGATCGAGGGCGGATCATGAAGTCTGTGTAAAAAGTTGCGTATTCAAATGTAATTTATCAAAAAGTTTCGGGATGTGTTTGACATATTGAATTGACGGATAGAACTATTTTTAATAAAAATAATTAAGCCTAAGGCATTATAAGATTCAGATACTTTTCGAACGACCCATAGAGCAATTAGCTGCTGATACGTTGGAAGTGATTTGTACATAGAAAAAGCGGCTTTAGTATAAAAGCCAATGCCACCGTTTGCATTTAATTCAATCGATTAAAATCTGCAACTGAACAGCACGTATAAAATGCAAAATAAATACAACATCTCCCTGTTGCTGCTATGTGGATTTGTTTGCATCGTGGTCGAGGCTAGACGCTTAAATCAGATCATAGATGGAGATCTATCCGAAGAACGAACTGGGTTTACTGGCAACTGGCATAATGATTGGTCAGATCTCATAAACAGAGGCAGAGGATCAGATGAATTTAATGGTGACGTATTTAACGATGGATCAGATACAACTCGTGATGGCAACTGGCATAATGGTGGCTCGGACTTTGAGACTAATAACAGAGGGTCCGAAATAAGGCATCTTGGCGGTATATTTTCTAGCGATGGATCAGATAGAACTAATAACGGTCGAGGTGTAATGCAAATTATACATGTTGATTAAGTTATTTGAATGTTTTCATATTATATAAATAAAAAGCTGAAAAAGTAAATAAACAACATTTCGTCGTATGAAACGCTAAGAAGCGGAAATGAATTTTTTATGTGACAACCTTGTATTTTATGTATGTGGTTCGACCATAATATAACCAATATGTGTAGCAAATATGTTTGTTGGTTGATAAAAACAGGTAAAATCAACAATTCAAAGCAATTAGCACGCCACAGAACTTTGTTTGACCATGCAGCCGGCGACATAAATCGCATAAATATGCTAATTTATGTTTTTGCCGCCCATTCGATTGGATAATTCTCTTTACTCAGGTTTCGTTTTCGGATATTTTGCTAATTTGGTATTCGGTTAATTAGCATAGTCTTCTGGTTGCCAGATCTGTGGCTTAGAACATCATTTAATAATAGGTGTTTAACATTGATAAAAGTGAAAACAAGCGATGATAAGCACTTAGTGATTCAACTCGGGAAAATGGGCCAGAAATGGCTTATATAAAAGAATATGGTTTACTAAATTGAAGTTAGAGGAAAACTATGCTTGTATAAAATACATTAAATGGCAAGTATGAGTGTTTCTGATTAAATATTTTTATTTTTATGGTAATATGCACCAATTTAAACATACTTCGTCGGTCTTTAATGCTACAAAACACTTATATGCTTATTTAAATGTTTTCATATACATTAAAATATACAATATATATAGAGAATATACATAGAAGCACTACAATATGTATATGTATATGTATATATATATATATATATATATATATATATGTTTGCTTTTAGTGAAATAAAGACATCTCTGAGACACGCACAAAATTAGGCCAGGGAGATAAGCAACGAAATGACAACTCATAAAAGGGGCGACATAGACAAAAACTGAGCATGAAACACTTAAATTATGAACAGAAGCAACAATCCAGCTCAATAAAAGCAGAACAACGACAGAAACGACGCACGACGCAAAGGCAAAGAATCCAAGATAAGTCCAGGGCTGTGGCGCTGGGCATCCGCATCGGCATCGACACAAGCCACCGCGGATGGCCGGCAGATAGACAGGGGGGGACAGACGGAAAGACATACAGATGGATGGATGGAACAACAAAAACAAATTTAAAATTAAATTAAAGCGAAAGTTAAAGCCGCTTGTCGTCAGAATTAGAATCGGATTTCAGTGCAAAAGTAGCACTAAGAGCACACGGAAAGCATTGTTAAATGATTAAATTTATTTATTATAATCGCTTAATGGGTAGTGCGTTTGGGTGTAATCGCAGATAGATAACCATTGAGCTTAGTCTGCGTCCCTTATTGTTTCTTTCCTTGTCACTCAACCGCTGCCCACCGATGGTCAGTCAATAGAATTTAGTTTGATGCTCATCAGGTTTGTCAAGCACACTAGAATAGTATATTATTAATTTGAGAAAACGTGTTGTCAATGTCGGAAAGAAAATTAAATTTGATATGCGTATACAAATTGCTTGTTTTCTGTTCAACTTGTTTTAATAATAAAATAATATATTAGATAAATATATATATTTATGCAGCAAGTTTAAGTCTAATATCTATGCATTATAAACACAAGCCAAGTAATTTTCTATTGTCTCCACTTTTTACACAAATTGTTCATGGTGAGAATAAACTCAATTTAGAGACTGGAACATGTTTCCAATAAATATTTAGACATAATTTTGAAACGAGTTGGAAGAGAGATAGAGAAAATCAAGTTATTTTTCTTCTGTGTAAAGTTTTCAAAAGTATTCTTCATTCTTGGACTTGGATTACCAAATGCGTGGAAAGTTATCGTGTTTGTGGGTGCTCATTTTGTACTAAATATAGTATATATATTCATTTATTTTGCTTAAGTGTCTGCTTGATTACAATAAGTCGGCAAGTTGCATTAACCATATGTATATTCTGTCCACAATCGATTACCATATTTTAGGTTTTCGAATCGAATTCGCAATTGTTGTGCGCAACAAAACAAAAGGCTGCATTTACCTGTTTGTCTTCTTTTGCATTAAGCTTAACGCTGGCTATTAACAAGCAAATGTGCCGAGTATTGTTTGTTATTGTTGCTGCTGCTGCTGCTGCTGCTGTAGCTGTGTTTAACAAATGCAAAAATAATTATAATTAATGCAGAGTTTCTGGCCTTGAACTTGCTTAACCTGCACGCTGCTAAAATGAACGTAATTGCTCTGATGTCGACGGTGATGGCGACGCTGCTTTTTTTTAATATATATATTTTTTTTTTGGTCTGACCAACAATATAATAACCGTCATCATTTCGCTGTGGGTGAAGCCCAAAAACTGCACACAAAGCAGTTAGCGTTTTCATATTTTTCAAGCATCGCTGCACAACGATTTTCATTGCAAATGCACTGAAATGAGTTTCAATTGCCATCATCAATTACAATCGGGCATTAAAAATCCCACACGCAGCGAGTGGGAACTGTTTCCAAGTTTGGAAAAACTGTTGACAAGTTCAAGGTAATCAGACAACCATATTAACTAATTACTCATAAATAAAATGCCGCCATTTGAGAGAGATGAAGAATGCCATAAATACTATTCAGAGAAACAAAGTTTCCCGATTCCTTGGCTACGGAAATCAGAATTGTTTTGAGAGAAATGCGATCTGTGCATTGTTCCTTTTAGGTTTGTTTATTTATTAATTATTTTTATTTAATTTTCGATTAGTTCAGCAATCTTTGCATAGCTGATCTTTATGTGGAAAATCAGTGCAATTACTGTTGTGTATGACTTATGTATACCTAGGTATATATAATTATCAAATTTTGTCCATTCTAATTAATTAGCACTTCCATTCCGTTTTATACGTGTGATTCACACCAATCTCGTGAGGGATCAAGGCGTGGTCGATGCCAACATTAACAGCTCCTTCTGACGCGTGACTCGTCATCGTTGCCACAATCTGATCTCACTTTAATTGCCTCTAATGAGTGTCAACGCTAATTGTTACTTGTGAGTCGTCTTAATTGTTGTGTAGCTGTAAAAAAGAATTTACGTAAAATATTTTTAACAAAATAATGGGATAAGATGAAGTATAACATTTTGGAAATGGTTCATTATGCATCTAAATAAATATATATATATATATATATATTTTTTTTTTTATTTATTTTTTTTTTATTAGAAAACAGCATCCATATTATGAACTATTTGTATGTAGATAGACACATGTATTATTATTGATTATTGCTCCGTTCACATGACTAATTCAAAGTGGCTGCAGCTGTGACTTAAAATTCTCATTTGAAGTTGGAATGCTAAGTCATACTACAATTGCCCGTGAGTGCGACAGGTATATGTCGCAGATCTTTATTTGTTTGGCAAGTAATTGTCGTTGATGTCGTTGAGGTTGTGTTGATGATCTCATGTCACAGCCCCAGGGTGAGCTTCAACCTGAACGTCAGTCAGTTTGGCTGTCGTTGATAGATTTGTTCTGTCGCCGATTGGCTTGGTTTGGATTGGATGCTCATGACTGTTGCCGTTTGGCTGTTGCGCATTTTGACCAATTTTAGCTAAATCCAATTAGTCTTCACTGATGTTTAACAATCACTCAGATGATTCGGTCATTTTAAAAAATAACATCAGAAGGAGCTGGCTCATTGCATTCTGTCAGATAGGGTCAAGGTCAATGGCAGTATTTGAGTGAAGCAAAAAAATAAATAAAATAAAAAAATAAAACAAGCCAATCTCAGAGTTCTGAGATCCGATTTGGAGACCAATAAAAAATCATTTCGTAAAAGCCCGCTGCGTAATACAAAGAAAGCCGTTCACATAAATTCATATAAGTAACTGATTCTGTCTCATTCACTCTCTCCTTTTTCGAGTCTCTGGCTGGATCTGTGACTTTAATTAGCACTCGAATTCAACATTTAACCGCCGCGATGTTGTGTCATTTATTTTGCTGCGTTTTACCTGCGACTCCAAAACTCCCAGACGCAAAAATCTTTTTGGTTATTCTATATACAGATGTATGTATTTATGTGTGTATGCGTGTATTATATGCATATTCCAGTTTACATACGCTGCTGATTAACCGGCTAATTCTTTGTTAAACAAACTGAACAAAACCAAAAATATTAAGAAGCAGCAGCAATAACAATAACAAAAACAACAACATGAACTGTGCAACTGAATTCCGCAAAAAAGAGCACTGCCAAAAATCTTCATACACATGGTAAAAGGCAAAAAAAAAGTTCTTGTGCTGGCGACCTTGAAATTTAATTTCAACTTTTGTGTATATTTATTCTCTGCGGCTTTTGTACGCTTTATGTTATCGCCTTTGTCGTTTTCGTCCACTCTTCTCTTTCTCTGCCTTTGGCTCTTTGGTATTCTTTTCTTATAAATTCGTAATGCGACTTTGCGACTCGCCATTTAAATATCATAAAACGCTATGTGAAACGAATTAAATCTTTCGATTATTTGAGTGTATTTTTGTATGTATTTGTTTATAATATTTTCCATTTTAGGACGAGTGTCTAACCGAACTGGCAGCCCTGCAATTTTTTGAATTGGGGCCGCTGCAATCGCTAAATTTACCCAGCTGCAGCCATAACAGCTGCAACAATTGCTTTGATTTAGTTGTTGCGTAAGTAAGCACTCACACACGCACACACACACACACACGCACTCACAGATGCACATACGTAGAACGATTGGCCTCTTTGACTCCTATTCGCTCCGCATTTTGGCTTGGCCTGCATTCGATGCCTCTGCATCTGCAGAGCTCATTCGAAATGGAAAACAGAACCAGAACAGAATACATAAAAGAGCTACACTAAATGGACATACAGAGCCCGCCTCTCATTCCCAGATGCACATATGCAGATACAGAAAATAGATATAAATACATACATACATATATTCTCAAATACATACATAGATACATATACAAATGCAGGCTGCAGACGAACGCATCTAAATTGCAAGAATTCATAACTGACAGAGGCGTATGAGGGGCAGGGGAGGGGAGGGGGGGAGATCGTCGAGACGGAGACGGAGACGCGTCCATTGGGACTGGTTTGCCCCAGTTGCTTCTTGCACCAATTACTTAATTTAGCAAGAAAACTGCACAGATCACAAGAACGGCGAACTGTGCAATGAGTAGACGCGAAATGCATCAGCAAATGTTGTATAAGAATCTTTCGAGGCAAATTAAATAGCCGCGCATTGATGCCGCAACCATAAACATGAGAAGTGGGTCAGTTGCACTGAATGGAATTGGAGGCAACACTAAAATTCTTATACTGTTTCTTCTTTCTGAACATGTCTTCATGTCTTTTTCAATCACTTTCTCACCTATACTTTACTGGTTCTTTAAAAATATATATGTATATTTATTGCCATGCCAAAAGTGTTTGAGATATTGCTGTAAATTGCTTATTAAATTCAATTTTTTTCCCCATTAAAAATGTGTAATTTGTGGAAAAGTATGTAACAGGAGGAATCATCTCCGATCCCAAAAAGTATATATATTCTCGTTCAGTAACAGCCGAGAAAATCTACTCTACACAAAAGTAAGTACTAAACAAAAGTTGGAATTTTGTAAGCTAGTGTTACCAGCCAAGTGACGTGATTTTAGAGCTCTACCACTTTCTCTCTCCCTCTCTATCTGTCTCTCTCCCTCCGTCTCTTCTCTGCCTTTCAGATCGTGGGCGTTGCTCAGTTGTTGATTTTGGGTGCACTTTGGCTGTTGTTTAATGCTCTGAGTCAGGCCCAAAGAGCATTCGCTGTGACTCTTTGACGACTTCTTCAAGTCACTTTTATTATGATGATGTATTTTGTGGTGGGTTTGTTGTCAAAGGTGAGCGCTTTATGCATGAGTAATAATACACACGAATATGGTAAAAGATATGTTCTTTTTAATTTACTTGTTTTTGTTGGTTGTAGCTCTGATGCAAATGGTCACCTTGAACTTGGCAAATGAACCTGATGAAAATGAGCAAAGTTCTTTAACAAATATATAATTATATAATATAAATAATTTGAGAGTAAAAAATTTGACGGAATGATGAATTATAGTAAATTATCATGGCGTTTTTGATATGGGTAATTATATAATTGTCGTCTGCTTCAGTTCGCTACAGTGCCTCAAAATGCAATCGCACACTGCGCCAATTGTGCGCGCAATGCGCAAATATTGACAAATCAAGATCTCGACCATTGTCCGCTGTCCGGATGGGGATGTGGGGAACCTTTTGCTTGGATGCATGACGCAAACGAAGCTGAGCCCAGTGCAAAAATGCAATAATTGCATATTGACCCATTTTACACACAGGCAAACGACGGGGCGCGAGGAACGAGGGGCGAGGCATTGAAGCGTTTAACGCCAATGTTTGCCGATTGAGTTACGCATGCGTGCGCGTTGCCTTCGTTTAATTAGGCGGCAGCACCTGTGCGCAGTCTGAGACATAGTCGGAGCCTGAGACGGAGTCGGAGTCTGTTAGTCCACGTTGAAGTTGAGGTCGCCATCAATCAGCGAACGACTCATCAAGTAAGGCGTGAAAATGGTGAAGAAAACAACGAGCAAAATGAAAATAAAAGTGCAGGCAGAGATTGCTGCACAAATGAATGGAGTAAAGCAAAAAAAAGGGGGTGTTGTTGGAGAGGTGTTGGGGGGGTGGGAGGGAGGGAGGGGGAAGGGCAGACACTTCAACCGAGGCGTGGCATTCTGTTTAAGCTCATTTGACAATGGAGTGCCTCTGCTGCTGGTGCTGTTGCTTTTGCTTTTGCTCTGGGCATGTTTATTATTTGCCTGGCCCACTTTGCGTACAGCGGCGATAATTGACGCCACGGTGGCTGCAACTGCACCAGCAACAGCAGCAACAACAATATCAACAACAACAATGACGACGCTGCCGTTCCACAATTTGGGGCTGCACTTTATTAAAGTGCCTAGTCCGACGATGACGATGGCGGCGCTGATGATATTGGCATCACGACGCTTCTGGAGTGTTTTTTTACTGTCGGACCCAAAACGCATTTGGCTTAAATGCATTTTCTGCTCTTCGCAATTTTAACATTTGCATACACTTACTCATATTGTGACCGCAATAGGGCATCAAATGAGCTGTTCAATGGCTGGTGTCAAAAGCTGCTTAAGCATTAGGTCATTGCAAATGATATAAGATATGAGTTAACAAACATATGCTCAAAGCTCATTTGAGCTTTTATTTTTCGCACTGCAACTAGCTCAAGTTTATTATTATAATCATATGTTTTAAGCTTCTGCTACAATTTAATCCAATGGGCTGATCTCATCACAACATTTGTATTATTAATATGTTATGCAATTGCGGTCAAAATGTTTGTTATTTCCCCTATTCCTTATCTGCTATTTATCGCTTTACGATTGTTGATTTTAAAATATCTAATTCTCTTTTCACCTTTGATTAAATTTTCAATACTAACATTTCATTGGAAAATCTCTGAGCACGCATAGCTGTGTTACACTCAATTTACGACACAAGTTCACAGATTTGAGTCAGGTCTGATTAGGTTTATTTGGGTCTTTCCGAACCTTGGAATAAATTTTACGCTATTTGATTTATTTATTTTATTCACTTTATAACTTTAACTTAAGATATTGCTTTTTAAAACCTTTCCTGAAAATTGTGGACTATTTTTAGTTGACATTTTGTTAATAAATAAATGTGATTACACTCATTTCATCCGCTTGACACAGGAACAGCAATGATATACTATCAGCTTTGTTAGGTAATCTGTATCGATTTGACCGAATGATAGGCAACAGTCTATGGATTCAATTGATAAACAAAAGACTTTGTCCTCTAAACAATAGAAGAGACTTAGAAACTGCTGATAAGCACCAGACCAAAATCAATTTGCCAGCAATCCATGATTGAGGGGGCCTTGTGTGTGGAACGAGACAAAGAAGACAAGGATGGACTACAACCCACTTGCTGACTTCCTGTACGGACATCTTGCTTGTGATTAAGCTTAAGAGCAGCTCATAAAACGAACATTCTGTGAGATAATAAATAAATTTAATCAATTGGCAACGCCTTCGTTTATGTCCGTCCAAAATCCGCACTTAATGCCGTCGATGGCAGCTCAATGTGAACTTAAATTCGGGTTTTTCGGATTTTGGGTTGCCTCCGACTTATCTGGGATTCTTGTGCCGTTGCCATTGAGTTGACTTTAAGATTTTTTGTCGTTGTCTATCTTCAGTTTTTATTAAGCTGATGATTGCTTGCCGCTGCCGCTTTGCCACCAGTTCATAATTTCAGTGTTTAGTGTTCGCATTCGAAGCTTTTACGAGCTTGCTGCTATGTGGTGCTTTGCTTATCTCGCTTCTACTCTGCTCTTGTCAGTCATTCAGTGTGTTGTCTTTGGCAGATTCTGCCTCCATCTTTAACAAATAAACCACACACAATCATAGACAAACCCAGACAGTGAGTGTGCGTGTGTGTGTGTGTGTGTATTTTACTCGAGGTGTATTCTTTGTAAAAAGAACACCACTCGACACGCACATTTATTCTATTATTTAGAGAATCACATTAATTTTATTTTTATCACATCATCCATACGCACATTTCCTTTTATCGGCCCAATTTTGACATTGTTAATGTTTTCGCATGATTTGCGTTTCTTTGATATTGACTCGCGTCAGTTTTGCAAGCTAATTAAAATTTATGATATGGGCTGCACTTAAATGTAATTTAAACTTGATCTTTTGCCTGCCGTGTATTTTGTAAATTGTTTTTTTTTTGCGTAATTTTATTCATCATTCTATTGACCCAATTCATACAAAAATTTGTTTCGTCATTTTGAGCTGCTGGAAATAATAGCTATTGCAAATTACTTTTACTTTTGTTGTATTCTAGAACGAGTATATTATACATGCACACAACTTATGCTAATTGGGCAAAGCTGAATTTAAAGTTAATGCGACATAAGAATTGTCTGGCAAACGCTACTCGAGAGTTGAATTAACATATTTATGCGATTTATGCGAGCGCCTCTTCATCATCATATCAAATCAGATACTATGTTGATGGTTTTCCTGCAAATGAAAAGTGCTAATATCTGCTAACCTGTCATTTCCAAAGTGGTTTGCAAAGTGGCTCTCCCAGCATTCGTTTCGTTTCAAGGACTGTTTGTAAATGAAATTTATAGAATTTGCTTCCGCTTTGGACTTTTATTGTAATTTTATAGCCAGCGCCTAGCGATGTGGAAACCAGTTATTATACTTGGACACATATCCATAATTCTTGGTATTTATAAATTACATTTTACATTCCATGACTCGTCGATGTTGATCGTAATGATAATAGGAGTGTTTCTGGAAAATTATCTAACTTTGATTATATATTTCCATTGTGCATACTCGGCATCTGCTTACTCATAATTGTGGTAAATTTACTTGTCAAATTTGAATATTATTTCGATTAAGATTAATTTAAGAAAATTGTATTGGTATCTATAATTTTTTTTAAAGATTTTTATTGCCAGTAATTTAATTTCGTTTTGCATTTTCTGCTAAGTGGTTTTATATATTATTTGAAAATAATTTTTTTTTTGCATTATTCGAACTTACCGGAAATTATACGTAAAGACGCAACGTTTTCGGAAAGCCGTAAAACCGCTTATAAAACTAATCAAAATTTGAGTTTAAATGATAATGTCAACCCGGTAACAAATTAACCAATCTTTGTCTTATGTACACATATATAATGTCATAACTCACGCTTAATCAGAAAAAAATTGTGTACTGTAATGCGTTCAATGAACGTTCTCAACTGAGGAAAAGCATAAAAAATAAAAATCAAAGACAACAACAAAAAAAAAAAAAACAAACGAGAAACAGAGAAATATATCTCAAAGAACAATACGCAAATTAATCACCACCCACACGGACTGACGTGGAGGCCTCCATTCCGTATTCTCCACAAAAATGCGACAGTTAAAGGCATTTGCATTAAGCATCGCCTAGTCACATAAATTTTATTGCGTATATGCAATGGTGCAGCAAGAGTATCAGCAGCTGTCTGAGGAGAAGTAAGGACAGATGAATTGCTGGTCAAAAGCAGCCACTGGCGCACATGATTTTTAATATTTATTTGCCCGGCCCCAATGATGACGTTATGGCGGCCACTTTGCCTATTCCCGGGACAGCTGCCGGGTGTCGTTTTCAGTTTTCATGGCGTTTGGCACAATGACAAATTACAAGTTGAAAGTTGAGTGAACTTTGTCGCGACACTGTCCACTTTTGGTGTGACTCCCTCGGCTCTCATTCGCCTCCTTCCCTCGCCTCGCTCACTTTCTCTCCCTCTTGGTCGTAGAGTATCTATCATATTTGCTGATGATGTCTTCTGTTTGCTGTCACCTCTTGTTTACGAATTGAGTTTTGCAGTCCAACAACAATCTCTGGCTGGAAACTCTGGGAATTGATGAGGCTCTTGTTGTTTGGCAAATGAGGCGCAGATAAGCGTCAACTTTGACGCCCTCTTCTTGGTCTTAGTATTTATTTTATTTTGGGTCTGGCGATTTTGCTTATCAACATACAGACGCACACATACGCACACTCCCATTCTAGTAGTCTACTTTTGCGCCTATTTCTTCAGCAGTAAGAAGCACTTTGGCATTTTGTTTTTTGTTGTTGTTGTTATTGTTGGTTGCTTGCCACCTGAACTCAACGAACTTTCTAAGTGCTCCGATTTATTTGTGATTTTGTGCGTGACACATTTGTGAGAATTGCTGCTCATTCATTTCCCCACTTTAGATGCCCTGATTTTGTTTTATTCAGAACTTCGTTTGTACATTATGATAACTTTGTAACCTATAGATAAGTTTATTTTCATTAGAAAACATTATTATTTTGTGCATAGAAACGTGATTACAACATGTTTAATTTCAATTGCATGACTGAACGGTTTATCTTAAAGTAGTTCTAGTCTAACTCTAATGCTAAGGCTGTGGTTTCAAATTATAAAGTCTTTCCTGAGTTTAACACAACATGCCGCGAATAATTTTACATGTACGTAATATATGCAATCATTGCTGTAATCCCACTTTTATTTTTTCTGCCCCAATCAAAGCAAATCCGCTGGGAGTGGTACTTGTGTGCTGCAATTGAAATGCAACTCAACTCGTCTCCAGCCTCATTAGACTTGCATATGCTTGGATTTTCTAGGTAAGCGTAGATTTCCCTTTAACAGAACAAGCTGAATCCCCAGTGCCAACAGTGAAGCAGCTTGTGCTCCACTTTTGCTGCTTAAGTTTCCTTTTTCCATTGTTTTCCTCTCATTTTGTGTGTTATGCATTTTGTAAGTATTTGTGTATATGTGGGGTTGCCCTTTTTATTTTTTTTTTTCAATGTGCAACATTTCCTATTCGGTAGCTTTGCCGTAATTAATCTGCTAATCTTTTTCTGACAAATGCTGTAGCATCATTCATTAAATTTAAATCAAGCAAAATTCTAGTTTCGTATCATTTCTGAAAGACTGAGTGCGAGGAATGACAACGATTATTGGAATGGCAAAAGGAAGACCTTGATCTTTAGATTATCACATCAATAAGTGGTATTTTTGTTTTATTCTGTTATTGTTTATGTCTCTGTCAGCATCGTTGTCGTCTTCTATGGGCCTGTTGTTGGTTTTGCGTCTTGTCTTGCGTCTGTTTGTCTTTGACGTGAAAGAAACGAAATCGAAATTGAAATTCTACTCTAACGCATATATAGTATACATATAGCTACCACATCCAAAGCAAACGGAAACTGGTGGAACCAGTCAAACAGCCATCGAAGTCGCACCAAAAGAACTTCTTGAGCTAATTAAGAGTTGGCATGCGCAAATAAAAGATATTTTCATGTTTACCTCCAACATTTGACTAGCATTTTCGATTGCAGCTCTCTTCGACTTTTCGATTTTTTTTTTAAATGTATTTTAATTTCCATGTTGTCAGTCACAGCGTTGATGTAAATTGCTGTCCGCATTAGTATATAGTCTGACTGTTGTACAAATGGCGCTTACGTGATTACAAAAAAAACCATAAAAATTGATTTGAACTTGAAATTGCTAAAAGCGTCATGCAATTGAAACAATGCTAAAACAACATAAGCTTACACAAAATTCACTTCACTTTTTATATTCTGTTCACATATTGATTGGATAAGATGAACAATAAGTTGAATATGTTATTTAAATCGAGATTTCGCCAAATTGAAGGCAGAAGTCAATTTTTAAATAACTAGAAAAACATTATTTCCTTATTTTTATTGAAAACTATAAAAAATATTATTAATAATACAAATATAATAAAAATGAGAAATTTATCTAATCGATAAAATCAAATAGTTTAATTCAATTCAATTCTAGAGGGTATCTCTTTGACAAGCAATCTCTCTGCCAAAGCACTGTTATTTAAAAGTAAATCGGTGGAAATAAAACGTACTAACCATAAAATTGTTACAATGGCGAGCCAGGCGCATTAACGTCAACAACAACAGAACCAAACAACAACAACTACAACTGTGGCAACTGTGCTTCATATTGGCAAACAGATCACATTAAATAGAGACAAGCCGAGAGCGAAGAACAGTATAACTTAACAACAAGTACAATACGAGTGTAACGTGCTCACCAATTACGTGTACAGCGACAAGGCACAGCTGCTCTGTCCTGTGATTGAAAGTTGTATTTAGCATTTAGACAAAACTGCAGCGGAAAGTAAACAAAAGCTCATTTGATGACACACTTTTGTGGTCAAAATGATTGAAACTCGTAAATGACTCAGAAAATACAATCATGCTCTAAATTATCTGTTAGTTGCTTCCTTGATTTAATAACGTTTACTTAAAATGCAATCAAAACTAAGTCAAGTATAATACACAATTTAAATTTCCGGTACATGCAGTACAACATTTAAAAGTGTTTTAGTTACCTCTGTTCAGGCCATTAACTCGAGTAGACTCTAAATGAAAGCCTTGTTACTCATGTTCACTTGATTAGAGTTGTCATAATTGAATGTAAACGATTAGCATTCGCTGTTCGCCACAATTGAAATTCAATTGCTTCGAAACTACTATGTATTGTCATTGTGGTTGTTGCTGACGCACAGCTGTATTATCCAGTTCTTCGGGCAATCAAAGTACGCTTGACAATGACAATTATTACATGGATGTGACCGTTATCCCTTCGAGTGCGGACACACCCACTCAATGGAGGGATAATTGTGCGTTACGCATACGCCTGCATGAGTTTGATTTTATTGCCGAACCCTGAGGCTAAAGCCAATTTGTGCGGCCAAGCAATTTTGGCTAAGGAAGCCAAACAAACCAACGCCAACAACGAAAAAAATAAAGATAATTTTGGGCTCATGGAAAGTTTTTTTTTGTTTGTTTGTATTTTGGGAGGATGCAAACATACAACAACATATAAATTGAATTGCAGGAAGGGAGAATCATGGGCGGCCGAGGGAGGCCCAAATGTCGAAGGCCATGGCATCATTCATTAATGCGCCCTTGTCATTGCCAGGAAGCTGTCGACCCATATGTGCTCGACCCCGAATGGAATATCATTGGGCATCGAGCAATGAGCATCGAGTATCGAGCATCGAGTTTGTAGTATATTGCTCATTATGATTTGGGTGAAACTGTCGACATAATTGATTTCGTTGGTCAGCAATGCTAATTAAGTTAGTCAGCCACTATACGATTTCCTCGGTTTAATCAGTGTATCATCGATAACATTTGTATGGCAAATTATTATGTAACAATAATTAGATTTTTATGCAATTAACTTATGGTGCCATCCCAACGGCCATGTAAATCAAAAGGCGCCTGATATGTAATAGGTCGTCGCTGAGTTTCGAAATTTAACTGATACCATTCAAAGCAAAATGCTTCGGACTTGAGCCATTGCAGTGTTGCAATGGGAAAGTGAAGTTTACTCAAAACACGACCTGCCTCAAATATAGTCTCAGGCATGGGAGTCCGAGTTCTGGTGAGTATCCGAAGTTTCACTACAAATTAGGGAATAATTGGGATTATTTATTAGATAATGATTATCATATTACATATACTACTCACTCAAATGCAAACCGTCCTCAGGGTTTAATAGACAGGAATACGTGATTACCAAGTCTTTGTAGTTAGTGTAGAGTATGTTGGTATTAAAGTAGGCTGTGCCGCTGTGATATTAGTGGGCAACATTTCAAATACAATCGAATCGATATTGTACTCACGATTATTCTTCACATTATAAGAGGCACAATGTCGCTGATATCTCGTAAAGGGTAGAGGAGTTGTTGCATATGCGTACCAGACACCCAAAAGCTGTGCAAAGATATATCGAAATAAAATGCATAAGCAAGTAACATGAACAAACCTTTCTCTTTACAACATTTTTCATTATTGGCATATGGGGACATTCCTTGACTTTCAGTAATTCTTTGTGGTCATCTGTATTCTGTCCATTTATGACAATAGATATAAACAGCAGAAGGAACAACCTAAAGGAAAATGCATTTAGTTCTATATTAGTTAGCAGCAGTCTTTAATTTTAGACTAACATTACGAAATTGTTCATTTTATTCAGGTATCCATACTATATTGCTAATCAAAGTCAATTTTAACTACTTCTGCGTTTGGTATGAATTAGTTTCGGTTTTCAAGCGTGCGAAATTGTCGAAAAATATTGTTTCGTATTTTAACTATTTTTGATTTTTGTATTCAACATTGTTAGTTGGGCTACTTCTCTCGTACAATGTTATGTGTTTATATATATATATATTTTTTTGTAGGAAGTTATTCGTTTTAGAAAACGTTTTGTTTGGCACACTAAACACGTCTGCTGACTTGTAAACTAGAACTGAGTATTGTGTAAAATATAGTTTTATATAGCTACAATTTTCACTTGTTAACTGGCAGCTGTACTACTAGCACATACAAGGGTGGATTAAAATTGTTGTGTTTTGAATAACTTTTCTTTTTTTTTAATGAGTGCCACATGTTTCATCTCGAGTCGTTTTTTTCCCCCCTTCCTGTTGTAATTTCTGTTCTTCGAAGCTAGGGATTTTGTTTGGTTTTCACAATACATGTGTTTTTTATTTCCCCATAAAAAAGGGTTGAAGGTCGTGTTCATTTATGTGCTTCTATTGGTTATAAGATTGTAAAAATAAATCAATACTTTGGTTTTTTTTAGCTACAAATAAAAAAAAACTTTCGAGTTTAAATATGTGTAGTATTGCCATTGCGGATTTCTTTGGTGAATCATAAGAATTTATCAAAATAGCAATTAGCTACAGTGCATTCGACACAGTTATTGGTAGGAGCTTACATTGTGTGTGTGACTATATTATAATTGCAGTTGATCAGTATACAGTTTACAGAATGCTTATATCTGTCACGCTCGTTTTACTAAGCCCGTTTCTATTTATATTTCGTTAACTGTCAACCATGCTGCGAATGTTTAGCAGCTTCTTGCCACAATGACCAGTGAAAGAAACTATTTGGCTGAGGAATATTTAAGACATACATTTTAAATAAAAATTAATAATGTACTTTACTAGTTGATTTACACTACTTTCATTGTTCTAACAACTTAAGTATTGCTCATACGCGCTGTTGTAAACGTATGTTTCTTTTCATTTTTGTTTTTGTTCAACATTTATTGCTTTTTGGTTTTTTTTTGTATTGTAGCTTTATTTTTATGGGAATTTCGCGCAACAATTATGCACGTAAGCATTCTACATTCGGCCTCGCCTTTCCACTTTTCCACTCGTCGTCTGATGCTTTAATCAATTTGTGCTATGAAGCGGAAACTTTTTTGTTTGCATTTTGGCAACACAGGCTCAAATTTTGTTGTTGTTATTGTTCTTGTCGCTGCTGTGGCATTTGCTGTTGTCGTTCTATGTCGACGGAAGTGTGTTGTTAGAACCTATCGCATATAAACGTGTCAACAGTTGCCCTCTGGCCCTGTCCTTTCATGATTATTTTTTGTGGTTGATTTATTTTTGTATGCGTCCTACCTTAATCTGACTTTTATATGTCATGTGATCCGTTAACGATCAGTGATACAGCTTGATTATAAATCTATAAATTTATTTTCATTGGCAAATTATGATAGGTATGTATTCTATCTGCCTGAATCTGTATGATTATCTTATTGTTTTTATTAATTACTTTTTTCTTTATTTTCTGGAATTCAGAAAAATAAAAAAGATTAAATCAAATAACATATATACATTCGTACAATCCGAATAATTTTACTAATGACGTTGTAAATGTATTCCAAAGATATGCATGACTGGACCATACGCCATGCAAAATAAAAACCATAAATAATCTTTAAACTTTTTGATAAACAGCCGACACATTGATAGCAAACATTCATGATCTGTTTATACTTTTTTCCAAGTTACATGTTTAATGAAATTTGAATGCCAAAGTTCTATGATAAGTTGGAAGTTGTGTTTTGGTTTTGTTCCCTGACAATCTAACAATTAAGTACTTTTGTTATTGCAAACAAATTATAATTACAACTGCTGTTCATGTTTTTCTCAGAAAGATGCTGGCTACTTGCTCTGCCAGATAAAAAGTCGAAAGTTATTGCACTTTTCAGCAACATTTGCTGGCGACGGTTTCCCTTAGAACTTTTACGACTGTGTTTTTTGATTTTTAAGTTTTTACAACAAAATTAGAATGGTAATTACTTGCTCTATTTTTTTTTTGACATTGTGCTTGATTAGGCAGACGGAGTGTGAAGTAAAGATTTGCTTGAGTATGAGTCTTAAAATGAATATGTCAAAGGTGCTGAACAAAATCAAGCAGATGCTAATAATGCCAAAGATCATGAGCTTTTTACATCCCTCTTGAAGGGCGAACGTGCCGGATAAAAAGAAAATGATTTCACTGATTTCACTTAATTAAAAAAAAAAACAGAAAGTAACAACAAATAAAAAATAATTCCATTTAGAATAATAGAAAACTTTGCTAGCCTTGAGAATAAAAAGCACTACTTTTTAGTGTTTTAAATTTAATACTAAGCTGTTTGTCACATAAATCAAAATATTGAATATTCCGCGAATTTTTAGTAAAGCTAATACACTTTTTATGACTTTATAAAGATATGATATGATAATTTTTATGATACGATAATTGCCAATGTCTTGAAAAAGATTCTGAGAATAAGATTTAGAAAGTGAGTAATCAAAGATAAAAATACAATTAATTGACGTCTATGTTTATAAAGTTTTTTTTTTTTTCGTTGTTATTAGAAAACGCGCAGAAAGCGCTGTGTGCAAGCAAGTGCAATTTTTAGAACTTAACGCGCAGCAATAACTGTGCAACATTTGGACAAATTGCAACGACAAAGTACGCGGCAATGTGTTGGCCGTATAAATTTCATTTACGCCAGTTAAATTAATTACTGTCAACACATGCGAGGCGGTGCGACAGTAACAACAAAAACAGCACAAACAACAACAACAACTGTCGGCCACAAAAACTAAAGCAGGCCAAGCTAAAGTCCAACAAAGCAAAATAAGTAGAAGTAGAAGATGGAATGGGGCCAGGGGTGCCAGGGTGAGAAGTGGGAACGGCGACGAGCGTGTAGCAAGCATAAACACAAAGTCATAAAGTTTTTAACATAAAAGCATTTAATTTTATTGCATTTTTGGGCAGCAGCCAGTGCCGCAGGTCGACAGTCAGACAGTCAGCCAGATAGCCTGCCAGCTAGACGACTGGCACGGCATGGCGTGGCATGGTTCTGGGCACTGGGCATGGTCTACTGGTCGTATGGGGGCCAACTTAATTTGGTGCAAATCAAGCAAAACTGCAACAGCAGCTGGCGAGGTCGAAACTAGCTCGATGCTGCCCCGCAGAAGCTCAACAAAATACGCAGAAAACTTTTGCTAAAATTTGAGCAGCCCGGACAGCAAACTGACTCACTGACTGACTGATAGACTGACTAACTGGCTGACTGGCGGACCGACTGTCCCACCAAGTGGAGGAGTGACGTTCCCACATTGCTCATTTGCGCATCGCTGACGTCAGCTTCTAAGCAAAATACATTTAAAAAAAAAAACAAAAAATGAGCATACAGAACGCCTCGACATGCATCCTAGTCAGAGCAGCAAACTCTTCTGCATTTTTGTTTAAACATCGAGTGAAACACATTTACTTGTAATGGAAACCCAGCCAGTGAGAAATGTGCCGCGCTAAGATTTTTAGCTGTTTCTTGTTTCACATTGTGTGTTTTTCGCAAGCCATGCGCATGTAAATTGAAATTATGCGAAATACAAAAATTTTAAGAAGAAAAAAATGCGTATACGTAATGTGTTTTTATGCATTCACAGCAACAAGTGAAACAGTTTGCCTGCTGCACAAAAGCGGAACACATTTTTGGCACAAATAAAGTATGTATAATGGATATTCCAAATCCCATACGAACGAATATAATAGTGCCTGTAAAAGCACAGACATGCCCTGCTCGACGTCCAAAATTAAAAGCATACTTTATTATCACATATACATAAATATATATGTATGTATGCATCTACATAACTGACATCGGACTTGTATTTAGCAGGCTTTGATGTGTTGAGACTTGAGGTCATAAAAGTTGAAATACAAGAAGTGGAGTGTTATCCTCAGGGATGCAAAATATGTGTAATATTATAAGTATAACTTGTAACCAAACAAAGTACATATGTAGCTTAATATTTTTTGTATTGATTAAATAATTCGTTTTTTCAGAAATAATGTATTGTATGAATTGTCTATTTGCAGATAAAATGGTATTATGAATCATGAAAGGTAAGTCATCATTTCTGTGTGTAAGTTCTGCCTGCTAACGTCTTAATACCATCCATTTGATGGCTCTCAGCGCTTACTACCAAATTGGAGCTTGCTTTTGGCACTGTTTCATATTGTTGTGCTGATTTTAAAAAATATCAATGTGCACGTAGTACATAAGATGCGATTAGATGCGTATTCGTGCGAATATCATGTGCACTTATTATTAGTGGTTTTGTTTAGTGCCTCTCTAGTGCAGGGGTTAAACTGAACAATGGCTGACCATCTGTCGCAATCTGAAAATCGCGTTCTTATTCTTATTGTTAGCTGCATGTAAGGGACTTGGCAATAAAAACACTTTCGTATGGCGACAGCAGCTGAAAATACACAAACATATGCTGTGGGTCGCCGCAGTCATGCACCAAAAGCACCCTCTTTGCTGGTTCAAGTACAACGTAAACAAACCAATTTTACTTTAGTCGGAAGAAGATCGTCGCGACGATAGACGACAGTCGGACTACGGACTGCGGACTGCGAACTGGAGGGGATTACGTAGGTGGGTAGGACATAGCCCATGGCATATGTCTGGCATGCTCATTAGGCGACAAAGTGTGGCGTGGCTAATATGGCAACAAGCAGAGACGGGGGACAGCAGCAACGGTGGTAGTGGCAGCAACAACAACAGCAGAAGTTGAAGATGCCCTTTGGGCCTGATGATTTTCATTTGACTTTGCAGGCTCTAGTTTTTTTTTTTTTTTTTCTTTTGAGTATTTTGGTATATATATATTTTTTTTGCTGTGGCCTTCACGAACATATTTGTTTCAGGGGCACACTTTCAACTTTTATTCTGGGCTGTTCGTCGCTTTTATTGTTTTGTTTCCACTGTGGTAGCCGTCAACATTGTTGTTGTTGTGTTTTTGGGTAATTCAATTTTTTGTCACAATTTTCATTTGTGCAAATTTCAAATGACTGAAATATATTTTTACATAGCCGAACAGGCAGCCGGAGGCTGCATTGGATGTCTGACCGAGTCCTGGCATCATTTCATGCACAATTTGTTTGGCTTTTATTTTTATTTTGCCGCATTGTTAAAATTTCCCTGGCATTGGGAGTGTTTTTTTTTTGTTCTCCTTTTTTTTATTGTTTTTTTTTTTTACTACCGAAAAAGGCCAACGAACATTTAATGTAACTGCCAGATGAGTCAATTTGCTCACACAACTCGCCCTTAGTGCATACCAAGGGTAGCTTTGGCTTGTAACTAACCCCCCGCAACAGCCCCCCCCCCCCCCCCCCCGTCCACACACACACACACATAGTCATCTATACACACACAAGCAGAATTGTGCGTAAAAGCAAATGTAACAAGCATTCGAAAGTGTTTGTGTGTGTTGACAGCAGAACTGATTAGTTTTTCGCTCACTGTGTTTAGCCGAAATTTAACAGAGACTTTGCAATTTAAGAGAGTGCAAGCCAACAGCACAGAGCAAACAAGACCGTGGCGCTCTTTCATACACTCTGTACACTCTCTCTGAAAACAGCAACCTAAAACATGAATTTCTCGATTTAATTTCAAAAATACGTATTCTCAACTTTTGATGCAGAATTAATATATTTGAAAAGGGCTTCATAATGTCGATCGAAAATAGGACTTTGGACAATAATTGGGGAAGATATAACATATTGAATTTGACAACAATAACTTAAAACATTCATTTCTTGATTTATTTTCAAAAATACGTATTTTCAACTTGTGATGCAGACTTAACTTATATAAAAATGTCTTCATAATGTTGGAAGAATTCGGGCTTCGGACAAGTAGTGGCGATGATATAAGAATTTTAATTTGAAAACAAAAGATCAAAGCGTGAATTTGTCGATTTAATTTTTCCATTTGTGCAGTTAACAGCTGTTAACAACAGCGCTGCTTGCATACAGGCTCTGTTATGGGCAAGCCGATTAGCGCTCAGCTCAACCAAATTGGGTAGAAAATTATAATTTTCCCCAGAGTCACATTTGCTGCACAGTCTGTTGTGGTATTTTTGCAACGGAAATTGCGTGTGAATTGCCCTTCTAAATGAGGCGTACTTCTATTCTTGTATACCCGCATTACGCAGTGCAATTTGTGGACTCACCTTCGGTGACTTGGCCGAAATGAGAAACCCATAAACGACATTGTCGCACATCAATCATCAAAATTATGATTGTAATAAACTGTTTGAATTGCTCGACAGATCAGCATGCCGACCGATGTTGGCCGTGAATCTAGACGACAGCCGGACGGACATCTGCCCTGTTTATAAATCTTTTGTTCCGTTTATTCTCATTTACGCAAATCATTTTGCACATACAAATTAATTATGGACGCTTATGCTGAGGACAATACTGAAATCACAGTGACAAGGATTTTAAATGGCTTTACACCAATATTTAACAATAACAAATGATTCACACATTGCATTTGATGTTTCTTTTGCCACATGCCAAGTTGCGCGCTCATTTTTCCTTTTTTTTTTGGAACAATCATTAATAATATTGTTTGTTGGCTGGATTAAGTCACTGGACAGTGACAAAAAAGAACATGTATTTCTTTCTGGAAGAAAACCGCAAAATAAATCAAATCTTTAGTGCAAATAACATTTTCTATATAGCAATTTATTATATTTATTTGTAAATCAATAAATTATTTCGCCAGTAAAATGAATAGTTAAACAAATTATATTTTAGCAGCTGTTTGTCTCTTCTCAACATTGTAGGGTAGCGTGCGGTTTTCACTATGTAGACATTTGTTTTGTTGATTGCTACCCCAAGCGGCTGCAGTTCTCCCTTTCTTGTCGAGCAATGTAAACAAATGGCCAACGTATTCTTTTTTGGCAACCATTCAAAATGCACATTGCTTAATGGCAAACAATTATTAGATATTTGATGTTGGCCTGCTTCTTCCAGCTGTGGTCAGCATCTGCAATACGCTGCGTATACGCTACGACTATGCCAAAGGCGGCAGCAACAAGAACAAAGAAACATAAGTATAAAAAAAACAATTCTACTCCCACATATGAATATGCTTTTCACATGATTGTGTGGTTTGCAAATTGTAGACCAACATTTGATTCATCCTACAATTGTTTATTTTTGTGTTGAGCTGCTATTTTTGGACAACCTGCTTGCTGATCATCATCAACATCACGAAAGTGTTTTGTCACTCAAGTAATTAATAGTATCAGATGTGCATAGTTGTAGCTGGAAGAAGGTTACCCTGTATCCAACAGATACATAACAAAAAGTGTAACAAGCTGTTGTGGCGCATATTTAAAGGCGCCATTGCTCCGGTTTGTGTCTGCATTTGCAGGTGTTTGTCTGTGTGAGTGTGTGTGTGTGTCAGTCTGTGTGTATTTGAGTGTGTGATTGTGTTAATGACAAGTGTTTTCGTGCTCTTTTCGTATGTGTCGCGTAATGACAAGGATGTCGATGAGTATAATGACAACATCAATGCTGCTGTTGATGATGGGAAAGAAAGAACGTTGGCATCAGAACGCCAAGAAGGACGAAGACTAGAGGCAGTGGCAGTGGCAGTGGCAGAGGCAGAGGCAGCGGATGATACCGCCTGTATGAATGGTGCACTTGGGTAGCTTGTCCCGGGTGCCAGCTTAAAGTGCTTGTTAGGCGCTTTTCTTGTTGTCGATGCTGCTGCTGGTGTGTCTGCCACTTGCTATTTAGCCATTCGTTTGCACCATTGAAGATGCTGTCAATGCGAAATTGAGCTTTCAGCATAAACACGTTGCCAACTGGAACGCGTGACTGCTCACGCATGCACGCCAAGGAAAATGTGTACCACGTGATACCTATCTGTACCTGCACCCTGATTGTTGCAGGTTGCCATTGTTGTTGTTGGTTTCGTGGTTTTTTGCCTTACAGTTTCTTTCAGCTTGATGGAATTCCGTCAATTTTGTGATTTATTACTGACTCTTTTCTCTATTAAAATTGATATCTATTAACAGCTGTGCGGTAACTTTAATACCCATTGCAAAGTGTCGTTAAAGTTTGACACGACATTTACTTTTCTGTCCGTCTTAAATTTATTGTTATAGCTGGCATGTCATATTTAGATATTTTAGAAACTTAAAAGAAAAAGCTTCTCAAAATTGTGGCTTCTTATGGAACAAAATACTTAGACAGCTTAGACAGCTGCTGGCAGGGTATCTTTAAGTACAGTATTATTCGTCTAGACCACACATTTTGGTTTTGTCGATATTTTCCCCATCGCCTAGGTTTTCTCTCTTCACGCGAATCACGTTGCAAAGCTAAGACGCCTTGAGCCCTTAGGTGATTTTCAAGATTTTTCTGACGCGTCGACTGCTGGGACCTAAACTAATTTCATGGAAAAGTGTGCGAAAAACGTAATAAATATATGTATATATATACATACTTATATATATGTATTTGCGTTATGCGATTTTTGGTAAAAATTTAAGAAATATAACTTTACTTTAAAACATGATCTACAATAAAAATGCTTGTGCGTTTTCTGTTTACAATAAAATTATTTTATAATTACGAAAATGTTGTGTTTGTTTGTTTTCCTGGTTAGAATGTAGGATAATTAAGCAAATTGTTAGTTTGGTTTAATTCCGTTCTATGTCGTTTCAAAGTTTGTATATTGATACTTCAATTTGGAGCTCAAATTACGGAACATTGATACCCTTGTAAGATAACAAATTGTTGGACAATTAAATGAACCATTTGAAAAGTGATTTTTCATCTTTAGCTTCGAGCATAATTTTCTAGCCAAAATGTTAATAGGAAGCACTTAAGCACAACGAACAACTGAAACTCAAGTAGCGCAAAATTCATTTGAATTGCAAATGAGAAAATGTCCTAATTGAAAACTTTGCCACTCTGTGGATGGGTGTCAGGATCTCCGGGGAAAGCGTCTGTCAACGTCGCTGCTCGAGCTTAAAGTGTTAACTCACAGCTGCCAATTCAGCCATAATCCAAGCGTGAGACGGAGATGTAAGATGCGCTTTTAATTAGGACTTCAACTGGCGGCTGTCGCAACTGAGAGACAGAGAACAGCCGTAGTAGGCGTGGTAAAATGAAAATGAAATCCACAATTGACAACCAGATGAACACTAAATTGGCAAACGTGCGGAAAGACTAATTTAAATCTGTCTGTGTGACTTCAACAAACAGTTGCGAACTGCGCACAGAGGATGACAGCCTAAGGCTTCTTAACTTGAGGTTAGAAATCGCCCATCGTGCTGTTGCCTGCAAGAATCCAGCTAAGCCATCGCCATTCTCAGCTTGTTAGAACTGTGTCATCGAAATCGTCACCAAATCAAAATGTTACCTTATCAGATATGTTGCTTCGCTTTTCCCGCTAACTCTTTTTTTTTGTGTGAATTTTTGTTAACTACAAAAGACGTTCTTTTCTGAAAAAAATATGGTTCTAGTTGTTTTTAAATAGTTTCTCAGATTTGACAATTATATACATATAAGTGAGTATTTTGAGCTGTAATCCGTGCAATTTAATTAATGATGTACTTATTTCTATAATAATCAGCTTGTAATGCAATTAGAAATTATCAAGTTAGTTTGATATAGCACCTTTCCACTCCTAATAATGAAATTCTAAAAGAGGAAAAATAAATTGTATTTCATTATAGCAACATGTTTGTATTTCGTAATGAAATGGATTTTTACTCGTAATATTATTTATTTTACGAATACCCTTGATTTAAAAATATGCCTCATACTACACAGCCGGGTAGCATTTAGTGACAGCTACTTCGTCCCGTTCGGTTTCCATGGTGAACTGGCAGTTGGAGGCTGCTTTTAGTTGTTGTTGAGCTCGCTTCTTAATGAATCTTTAGTTGGCAGCATCAAGTGAAACTGCATTTTCTTACAATGTCGCAGTGTACATTAGTTTTTCTTAATCTGACGTAAGGCCAACCGGCGTTAGCGCGCTAACATTGCGTATGAGTAACGTAATTGATTCTGCCAATTAGCAGCAGACAGCAACGTCGATTTTGATGTTAACGTGTCTGCTATCGCACAAATCTCGAAGGCAGCGAAGGCTGAAGATCAAGTTTTACCTTCCATAAATTAAACAGTCTTATTGCTTGCGATCCCAAAAGTGAAAAATAAAACCGAGACGAGTGTAAGTAATGTAAAATTTGATATATATATTCTTATGTTTTTTATTTTATCAACATTTTGCTGCCAGCATCGCGAGTTGTTTATTGTTAGCTTTTCGGTTTGTCGGTTTGACTCGGACTTAAATTTGTGACCCGTGCTGTTTCACTTACCTTCTAAAAGATGCGCTCCGCAATTTGCGAAAGGCCACGACTGCTGTTCTCATCTTTGTTTGTATGATTCTTTCATTTAGACTTCAATTCTTAATGTCACGAAATCATGTAGGATTAAATGACTGAAACCAAAAACACAGTGGTTTTTAGTTCCTCAAATCATTTCTTTTGCTCTTATTTTATATTTTTTATTCGCAAATGGTAAACAAAATATATTAGCTGTAATACTCATCTAGTACTGAGTACGAACATCATTATCACTAGCAGCATCTGAGCATTGACTGTAAACAGAAAACAGCGGCAGAATAAAAAAAAAAACAAAAGTAATAAAAAAGATGGAGCAAAAAATAAAAAGAGAAAAAACCGTTCAACATTCAAGCAGCCGCTTTATATGAGTTGTCGCTGACTTTGACCTTGGTGTGCAATGTTTTTCTTTTTTTAATTTTTCTATGCCCGCTACATATTTACGATGACATTGATGCAGAACCTGCAAACCTGCTTCCAGCAATTGGGACATGCCCTGAGCAAAGCTCTAATGGTCATTAAGCATGCAACATGCACTCAAAACTCCTAACACTCTTCCAAAGCAAATGCGGTAAATTCATCATACGCACTGCAGTACCGCTTTTTACGATATAATGAGTACAAATTTATTGGGTCACGTCGAAATGCATTTCCTTATGAGCGACTTATGAAGCCTGCGGCTATAAAGCTGAGTGCGCTATTTCACTAATCATGTTGTTGGACTAGTGGCAGCAGCAACAACAACAACAACAACAAAATGTAATAAAAAATATAATAAATAGAAAAACAAGAACATCAACTAAGCAGCGCGTGGCGCAAAAAACAATTTCATGGCCATTGACACAGCTGCGGCGAGAAGAGCGGGTAACAGAGACAGGGGGAGAGGATAGACAGACGGGCTGGGGAGCATGAAGGGCACTCGAGTGCATATTGAAGGAGCTTGGCTGCTGTGAAAATCCAAGCAGTTGCCAGCCGCTTGTAGATTCAAACCCCCTCATAATGCCCGCCTCACTCTTCCCAAGTTTCCACTAAAGTGTGCGACGAAGTGCAAATGTTTAGATTCTCTTTAGCTACAATCAATATACAAATGTGCACATACCGACTCACATACTGACTATATACTTATGTGCACACTGTGTCGCAATCTAAACAGACGCAGTAAGACTGGAAATTATATTGCAAGTACTATATGTATATACTTGAAAATGTTTGTAACTCCCATCGTTTTTACAAATCTATCCGAAAGTTAATTGTAAACTTACGTTAATTCAGGTATTTTTATATCTTGAATCAAACATTGAGTTGAATTGAATTTGTATAATTATATTTTGTTATTTGCACACTTTGACTAATGTTCAGGCAAATAAACTGAAAGTTTTCCAATAAAAAATGTATAAATTAATCAATTGTTGTGTTTGCTTTTGGCGTCGATGCAAAGTTGATTGAACTTGCAAACTGCGAAGCTTATTTAAGACATATACACATAGTTACATATACAAACGCAGCAGGAGAATCGGCAACCAGATCAAATGAAACCACAGCCAACAACATATACACAATGTATCAGGAATAATTTGGTTAGCAGGTAAAATAAACAAATTAAGCACACAGTTCAATAAATGCTTAATTAACATCATGTATTGTATATGCATCCATATACAATGGTTTTTTTTTCAATATTGTTATTGTGTCAATTTGGCGTGGCAAGAGTAATGATAAACTAATTATAAAATTATAAATGCAAATTATAGGAAGGAAAATTGAAGCAAAAACTGTGGTATATTTATTCAATTGTAAAACGAGTAGATTTGAAAAAAAAAAAAATACTAATTAAATCGATAAAACTTATTTATATGTAAATAAAAATGAATCTCGTAACGTAGCGTACATATGGAAATACCCCTATACCTATTACCGGAAAGATTTTGGCTTAAAATTATTTATGAAGTTTCATGCATAGCATCTCTTATGAAAATAGCATTCTGAAGTTTTATGTTTTTACTGGTTGATTGTGTGACAAATATGCACACAGGTCGAGAGAACTTTAACTTTATTCGATTAGGTATGTAAAATAAAATTGCATTCTTTATTATGTAGTATTTAACTCGAATCTTCATGGAGGGTCATTTATTATACCAGTTGTTCTCCTTTGCTTTGTTCTTGCCCAGTTGCTACCGCCATTTTGTTTGTTGTTGGTGCTTCATAAAAGCTATTCTTTATATTTTCGACAATCTTTATTAACATGCCAAAAATTCGGTTGAAAATCGTGGGTCTCAGTTTGAGGAGAGCTGGATGCTTAGATTCATATTCTGAGCTTGAGTATCAGTTAAAGGTAAGCTGCTGACTTTGGCATAATTTGCGTCATGCAGTTGTTGGTCGCAACCCCTGCCGGCTGCCTCTCTCATTTCATTTGCAATTTATTGAAACGAAGTTGACCTTGAATTTGGCTAAAGTCTTTTAATTTTATTTTCGCTCTCGGTTTGTGCTTGCGGCTGCTCGTTGTTGTTATATTTTTTTTTTTTTTTTGTGCTTAATGCGTCCGTCTGCTGATGATTCTTGCTGTTACTGTTGATTATTTTAACGATGATGTCCATAAAATGTATTTCATGCTTCAACATTTTCGGCAAGCTGTTGTTGCTGTACCAGTGCTGTACCAGTGCTGTACAGTCGTGCGCAACAGGTTCCACAACACAAAAAACAGAAGAAAAACAAACAAGAAGATAACATACCCTTGCAGACTTGATTTAATCTGTTGACATCTAAGTCTACGTACGCACTTCCAAATATTATTATGATTTTGTACGTTTTAAGATATGGGCTCTCTATTTCACAATTGGATGTGGACTGAATATTTCACATTTGTGTAGAGGGTACACAAAATAAGGAACAACTGTTCGAATGTTGTTTACCCGCTCTCACAATTAGAAATTAATCAGTTCAATCAAATCGGTGACGTTTTCAAATTTAATTTTTATTTTTATTTTTAATATATATTTTATTTGTAATTTTTTTGCTTTTCTATTTTGATTGTCTCGATTTCCGGTGACATTTCAGCTTGTGTTATTGCAGTGCAGTGAACTTGCTGCTAGTTGATTATCATATGTAAATACATACATACACACACACACACACATATATACAATTAGTGTATGCATAGGTATTTTAGTCATTCATTGCTTTCGCTAGTGTTGTTAGTTTGTGTCAACGTAGTTATATAGAATTTTCAATTTATGAGGTTTGTTCAAAATGTTTGTTCATTATTTGCGCGTTTCTTTATTAATGTGTTCAGGAGGTCATTGTCATTGAATATTTTCGATCTCCTACTTATTCCTTGTTTCCACTGTGCAGAACAGTTTGAAGAGTTCTAAATTTTCTAGGCTGTTTGGATATATTTATGTAATTAAAGATGTGTACAGAGTATTTTTGGCACACACCAAAGATTTCAATACTTCAATACTAAAGCTGATCAATTCAGTTGAAGCGAACAAATCCAATATTCAAAATCTACCAAATACGTCCATTTGTATGTGCTCGTTATTCTTCTTTTTGTTTGTTGTTGCTACTTTTGAACTCTTCGGGCACTGTTGCCCCCGCAGTTGTGTGTTGGTTGAGTGTCAGAGCACCGCCCTCATAACGATATTCATTAACTTCATTACACAAACAGAAGTTGGGGAGGCCTCCGCCATAATTTATTGGGGGCTTAAGCCCGACTCCTGTGCATATTGGACAGCTGATTTTGGACATTTTATTTGGTTTAGTGCTATTTCGTCAGCAGTAGATCAGAAAAATGGCATCACACTTACCCATCCTCAGCAGCTGGCGTCTGGTCTGGATAAATCTTGTTGTACAGGCACATCAACCGATGGGCGACTAAAAGGGCGGGCAGTAAAAGAAGCCCGCCTAAAAGCAGGCCAACCCATAAGCCATTCTAAAATCATAAAGCAGAAAGAATGCAAGATAAATGAGAAATATTAAAAAAATAAAATAAAACCGAAATGGAAAAATCAACTTGATTGAAAATCAACATGAAAGCCAGAAAGCCTTCTTGGTTTCTTGAAACAATTCTGAAATTTATGAAAGAAATTCTTCAAATTAAAATCGCTTGATTTATATTACTTTAAGTAAGTATTTTAAACTCTGAACCCAAATGTGTATGTCTGTAGATTAACACCGGTCTGCTGTATGTACTCACCAAGGGATCAACTATGCGATTGCAAAGCTTGTCTGTGCCAGTGGAATAAGTAATAGCAATCGGTTCACAGTTTCCGACATTCGTTTTACTTTCTCTAATAACCATTCTTGAATAATCCGCAAATTGATCTTCCAAATGTTCAGGAATTTGTTTTCGCCATTCCGTATTAAGCGCTGTAGCTTTTTCTCGCATCTCGGTCTCCTTATTAAAAGCTTCATCGAACATTATTTTAACAGATTCGCCAAATGGTTTTCTCTCGTATAAAATATACTCATCAATCTTCAGTATATTTTTTGTAATCTTATTAATCAAATCTATTACTTTAAAATAGAGCTCATCTTGGTATTTCTGCAGATTAAGAATCTCGTCATAAAGAGAAACTCTGGCCCAGTCATAAATGCCCCACTGAGTCCACAGACTGGAGCGCAATTCCTTTAATTGAGTGATTAAATTTGGCAATGCAACTGGTGTCACATCGGTGCACAAATTGTTCGTAAAATCTATACCCGTATAGGATACTAATGGACTTTTATAAATTTCTACAAATTTTATTGCAAGGGGAGTATCTGGATAGGCACAATGATAAACGGCCACATCATAATCAAAAAACGGCGTTTTAGGTTCCATATGCTTGCCCATAACTTTAATCTGCAATAGGTCATCAATATCATACAAACCATTCTCTTGAAGTAGCTCAATGATCGACTGGTTGGCCCTGCACTCAGTTATTACTTTTGCCATGCGTAACGTAGGCTCTTCTGTCTCCGGTTTAGGATCGTTCTTAATCTGAAATTTGGAAAGATCAATTACGCCATCCAGCTGACGAAACATCGTATTCGCTTTCTGATACGTAAGCGGTGCACAGACTCCCATGTACATGATAAAGCCTAAGGTTAAATAAAATAGGCCAACCAGGATAACAAACGAGAATACGCAGAATATAAGGAAAATGCCGCTGCAAAGAAAATGGAAAAGCGATTAAAATTACCTTAAAACAAGATCGATCAACTGTCCTATCACGCCAATGATATAATATCCTTATAAAATCAATATCTTTAATTTTTTATTCTGATACATGGCTATTATTATTGAATCTAACATAGATTTTGAAAAATGTATGATACATAATGCGCTGTACCTTGAATAGGTACCGGATATATAAGATTATGTACCACGAACACCCACTAAAAAGCGCTTATTCAGAATGTTTTTAGATACTTACAGAAACATGCATCTGGCTCCTGAGACCTTGCTGCAGCATCCATCCCGATCGCCACGCCTAAGTCGCCCACAGCATCCACAAATGAGAGCAATGCCTAAGAGCAATAAAATCTAAAATAAAATAGCATATTGGGTAATCTGTTCCGGTCTAGTTTTATCTAGAAGTGCTTACGATCAACAATAGGCCGCACACAATGGCATTGATAATGTTACGATGCGTACTATACTTTTCATATAGGTCGGCAAACGATGTGCTCGATTTCTGAGTGTTCGCATGGATGTCATTGACAACCTCATCGATGATGTTACGCAGGTTGTCTGCATGTATTCGATATTGCTCTTTTCCTTTCTCGACATCTTTGATTAATGGTTCCTTGAGCATGCGTACACCATAATTCCATCGTACCTCGGCTAAATATCGTCCACAGCTTTTGTAATACTCTTTTTTATGTACGTCTTCTATGTTTTTTGCGTAAAGAGCGGAATTAGGTAGCTGCGATAGAGTACAATGAGTTTAGTTAAAAGCTTTTGATTTAGCATTTCCTACCTTGTCAAAATGAAGACATTTGGAACTATCAAGATTAACGACATCCGATGTTTTTAAGAACCGAAGACATTCTTCGTTGCCACAGAGTACAGTACAGGCGTAAATTATGTCACGCTTCACGCTGCGCAGGCCTAAAAATGGATCACGGTAATAGATAAATTAAATTAATAAAATGTTTACCATCTCGCAGTTGTACGCCATAAAAAAGTAGATCCTTTTGCCAAAGTTCCACTTCCCTCATTAGTCTCCCTGCGTCTCCAATTTTATCAAATACACTTGTTATATTTTTCTTTGGATCAAACTTAACGTGTTTGTAGGTTGCATCGAACATGATATAATTAATTCCTGTGAAGAAACCAATTGAGAACTGTGCAGTCGGATGTAACCGACAGCGGTATTCTTTGATGCCAGTGAAAGAGAATTTCAATCTGTCAAACAAGTTTCATGACTCTAGCTCTTGTGTTGTGTGAGATGTTTTACCTTATAGGATTTACCTATCGAAGTTGTCGATTTGTGAGGCACGATGAACCTTGCAGTTAGGTGTACTATTCTACTTTTATTGCCGAATCTCCCCTTGGACAGCTTTGCACACTAAAATGTAGGCAATCATGCTTGGAATGCCCTAATTCGATATTGATATCGATAGTAAAAAATAACCTTGATCTGCCCGAGTTACACGAGAAACTATGCATATCCCAAATCTTAAAATGTCTGTTATCTGACAATTCGTGACGGTTAGACGGATAGACGGACAGATAGATAGACAAAGCTGGATCGACTCGGCTGTTGCTCCTGATCAGAATTGTATTTACTAAATGGGGTCGGAGATGCTTCCTTCTGCACAATACCATTATGCCAAATTTACCCAGTATAAATATATCAGTAGGTGGGATACAGAATTCAATAGGAATAGATTGCATACTTTGAATGACATTAGTTAAGTGAGTAAGCAATTCTTCATAGTTAAATATAAGCAAATGGTAAATGTGGTCCGAAACATCTTTTAGGTATTTGCAGGTATTTTCGGTGCCCCGTTTCATAATATTGTGAGACTCTTTGAGGCCATGATCCAACATTATATTGCTCTGGGAACCAATGACGGCAGTAAAGCTACGATTATTGTAAATAGAATATTACACTTAGTCAGAAGTTTATTGGACCTACAGAATGCCAATGAGAAGCACTGAGAGAATGAAACCATAGCAGCAGCGCGCGCGATTGTCCTTCGGCAAATCGCAGGGTGGACATCCTTTGGAACATCGATGGTAGTTGAAGCAATAATAACAGACGCTATCAAAAAATACAATTGATTAGTGTGATAATAATACATATTATTAATACTCGAACTACTGCCACAAGATCTTAATCATAAGTTGCTTATACAAAATAAGTTTAAAAATATCTACTCCTCAATACTGAAATTATTGTACAATTAAATAGGCAATTATCCTTTATCGGACACCAAAGGGACTTAGCATCTTCCTAGAAATACCGCCGCATTACCGCCTCGAAGAGTGCAAACTTATATTTAACGAATTTTGGATGTTTCAATATCAATCTCATCATTTATTTTTTGGCGAGTATCACTATGCCGCTTTCAAAAACAATACAAATCGGAAAAATCTATTGCATATAGATTTTGTAGGGCCCTGAAAATAATGATCTTAAAATTAATGGCCTATGTGCTGTAGGTTTTTGCATTATAGTAACATTGCCCTCAATAATCTCACAAATAGATCTGATTTTTTGCTAATATAATTAAGGACGTATGGTGAATGGTTCTACTCACGCTAAGAATGGCATAATAATTATAAGGAAGAGTAGAGCAATCACACAAATGCCGAATATCCAGTATTGCGCCAACAGATTCCTCCAGTCATTCTTCTCAATCTTAGGTCCGAGGTTAAGGCGATCTGAGTCAATTTCCTTGACAATATAGCCTAGATCGAAATTGTCGATTATGTATATGCCACTTGAATATTTCGATATTGCTCACCATGCGGTAGTGCAGAAACACCAGATATGAGAGTATCGAATAAGAAACGAGTCACTTTGTATACCCAATCCACTGCCGTAGTGGGATACAATGGCTCTTTTATATATTCCACTTCCGATTCAAACTTGGTGTACTCAGCATAAGGATAAATATCAGCCGCTTCCTTGTTTCTCTGAAAGACAATATTTTGCTTTTCTCCGTTGTCAGCGTAAGTTGGCCATATTAAAAGGCTTAAGCTACATATTAGCAAATCGGCAATTTTACGCATTTTCGAGCCACTTTTGTAGTGCGTCGCCTTGGACTTCTCAAAATGATCGGCTAGTTGCCTGAAGAGTTCTAGTCTCATTATATTGCCTTTTCTGTATTAATATTAAACGTGATTGTCGTTCAAGTCAACTGATTGATTTGGCATTGTTGCTTAGATTTATTAACTGTTTACTATAAGTACTAATTTTTATTAGTTGACATAAAAGTTGTTGTGACCTCAATTGGATGTAGAATGAGATATGATATATGACAACTATATAAATAACTTCAGGCCTATACGTTATGCCATGAACGTTTTCCCACACTTTATAGAATAATACATATTTTGTTGTTCTTGGTAATATCTTCCAAAGTCATTGGTTCACTGGTTGTAAACAGAGGAAAAGTTTATAACCTTGAAAGTAAATTGTTTCTTCCTTAGATGTGACGCCTGTTGTTATTTGTCACCTTTAAATTGGATTCACTCAACTTATTGTGTCATAAATAAAAAACAATACGGAACTTAAATAATGATGACTGATAAACCATTGGAAAGAAAATGCCCATTCTAAGTGACAAATGGGAAATTATAGAACATGGCAAGGCATATGAACTGCATTTTCCATCCATGTCAATCTTTCAACGGATTTCAGAGGAAACAACTCGCTGGTCATTCAAATTCAAACAGAAATAACCTTATTAACATAAATACTAATAATTTGTGTGCTTAATAATACGTGCATCACACGTACATTATAAACCGTAGGCATAAGTATCTGACATATAGAAGCTTATAATAATTTTCATTCCGCAGATGACTTGACGTATCCTCATCATCAACATCAGCAGTAAGTCGCCAATGATTAATTTTTATCTTTGTTGTGTGAAAATAGCATCTGTTGCGCCAATGACCGCACAGACGGTCATAAGAGGCGGCCAGCCAGCCAGCCAGTCGTCTGATTTCCCATCTGGAGAACTGACCAAGCAACCACCCAGCCAGCCAACATCCCACCCACACAAAATAACGCAATAAGCCTCAATTAAATGAAAATTTATTGTAGGTTACGCTGTCAGTTGTCTTCAAGTTTGCATACATACATTGATCTCATTTAAATATGTAGTATATTGACAATTGCGCATGTACATCTACAGGGAACAGTTTTAACGTAATTTTGTGCTTTGCTTCTTATCATATCTTCTATTTCAATTTTTATTTAAAGTGTGAAAGGAAATATGTCTCAGTATAGGTATAGACAATCTATTTTGAGACTACGCTGAAAAATAAAATACTTAAATAAATTAAGAGATGATCATGTTTCAGTATTTACAATAAAATGCCTTCCGTTTAATTATTACATTTTATTTTTTTAGCAATTTAAATTTTGAAAGTACACTTTTCTATTTCTGACATAATTATTTTTCATAATTACCTGCAAATAATTTAAGTGCATATCTATATTATTTCAGATTTTCGTGCATCTATTTGGTATTTATATTATATCTCTTAATATATATATAGATATTTTATATTGACTTATATTTTAAAATATTTAATTACGTATACCAAAGAGAAGTTAGTTCTCTTCTTTGTGTGTTAAATTTGTGGCGTTGTTTTATATATTTTCTTCAACATACAAGTATTTTATAGTAATTAATTAAAACTTTTCGTTGATATGACAATGCTAGAATCAACATTATTTTTATGATTATTATGTACATACATAACTTATACAGTATGTGCCCAAAAAAAAGAGGGATAAAACACTGTTTGCAGGATGCCAACCGTTTCCACCACTTGACATAGGTTATCATTGTCGAAAGCAGCACCAGCAACAACATCAAAAATGTCAAGTTCATCTATTCGTATTTGTTTGAGCCGTTTCGCAAGGCTCTTGTTATTACAGGCGACCCACATTGATTTACATATTTGTGTACATATCCCACACAAAGACACAGTCACATACGCTTATATAAACCAATATGGTTAGAGCTGATGTTAAGTAACGAAATCCAGCCTCTAACAGGGCAATCTGTTTGCTTTGGCCAAACGCACATAGCCAGCAAATGTTTGGCAATGACTCAGCGGTAGAGCAGGCCATATAAACGTTGGCCATAGCATAAAGTATCCTTAAATTCGAATTTGATGACATGTGTGTGTGTATGGCTGAGTGTGTGAGGCGAGTTGACGAGTGGATCCGAATGTGCTCTGAGTGTATGCACTTGACCAGACAGCTCTTATTGAATTTAGCACAGTCCGGTCCAAAGACATCCAAACCGGTTCTGAGCATGTCGTTCAGATACTAGCTTCATAAATCTGTGTGTGTGTGTGTGTGTGTGTGTGTTAAAGTGTGCGATTGTGATCGCATCTAATATCAAGTTCAAGGTCACTGTACACGTGCACATCTATATATTATAAAGAAATTAAATTCAAAAGAGCGTTTTTCCTCTCTCTGTTTCTGTCTTACTCTTTGACTGTAATTGCTGGATTATAAATGTAGCTGTCAGTTTTATTTAATAAATTGGCCATATAAACCTTAGGTTCTCACGATTGCACCCACACACATATACTGCGGCTATAAACAAATGTAGAAAAGCTGATGATGAAGTATACGCCCTGTCTTAGAATGAATTGCGACACATCCACAAGCAACAGGTGAGTAATGCTGCAAATTCGTTTGCTGGTAATTGGATGCTGCATATTCTTTGTCAATTTGGTACCAGCCCGTTCCAAAATGACTCAGTTGCAATTCCAGCGAAGTCGAGACTCTAAACAGAAACAAAGGAAATTAACACCAAGCAAGGCGTTTGCGTTTCGAATTACACATACGCACCATGTTACGATATTGTTCCAGTTTTGATTCTAAGGAATGATTTCAAGCAAATGCAAAACTTTAATACACCCAACACTTACACGCAATTTCATTTCAACCAAGCATACAGAAGCAATGAATGACAAATGTTACCAACCATATGTAAGACACAAAATGCATAAAATACATGTTTCAAAACAAGCAGTCGGCAAATATTCATTTGACTTGTGTATGGCAACAATTTGGCAGTCATCAGCAGCTATATTTGAACAGCAGCTGTACAAATTTATTTACATCTGTCTGTTTTCAAATGATTGTAACTTTAACTGTTAACTTTAGGACCCTGTACCCATACAAACGCGTCAAAAGGGTATGAATGAAGTTGTGTAAACTATATAACATGCAGAAGAAAGCCATTTTGAACGCCATAAGCTATATATATATATATATATATATATATTATTGATCAGCATTATTTGTTGAGTCGTTCTAGCCATGTCCGTTGATCTCAGAGATCTCAGAGGATTGAGGACATAATATTAGTAAGATATACCCAACCAGTTGATGCCTTCTATTGGAATTTCTTAAAAAGTAACCTAAATTGGAGAATGCATAAGCATAGAATCTGTGTTTTCACTGATTTAATATATTTATTAGCTGACTACGAGGTATCCCCAAGTTGGAAATTACTGACTGGATCATTCTCACTTGTTTTGTGCTGTTCTCTTACAATTTTTGGATTTAAACTTACTTTGTATGCAGAACACAAAAATGCAACAGATGTAAATGTTGAACAAACTACTTATTAATATAATAACATTAAAATAATAATACATTTCAACTTAATTAAGCTTAAAATTTTCTGCATAAGTTCATTTACAAATTTGAGGTAAGAAATTTCTTACAAACTTATAATGAAGTTAATAATTTGACACTTATATTTATCTATATACATATGTATAATATATATGATATGAACAACTTTCATATGAATTAGATCATTTTACATTTCATTCTCTTTTTGGGTAGTTAGACTTAAACGTATATCATTACAAAACTTATGCTATTCCTTGGGTTTTAGTTCAATACAAACTGAAAGTAACCTCTAAACTGGAACAGAAAGTTTCCGATTATGCGGACATATTTTAGCATGGGGAAAATAGTTTCCAAAATAACTCTGACTAAAAACCAATTGCAGCGCACATTTATCTTTGTCTGTGTGAGTGATGTGTCATTTCGACAAATATAATGATATGCTCCAGAAATATAATTATTAAAAATATATCTGTTCGATAATATCTTTATCTTTATACTCTTATAATTTATTTATATTTTGCAACCAGATTTGTTAATAGCAAAAAATTTTTAATTTCCATAGATATTTCCAATGAATGTAATTAAATTTGTGATCAAATCAAGCCGATGACTACTTGCTTTTATGTCCAGATTTATATAGCTTAGAACCTAGCTAGATTTTAAAATAAAGGCGTTTTTTTGATCGTCATGATATCCCCCCTCTGACAGCTGCACTGTGTTGCTGCTGTTTGAAATGTTTGTTTGCCTTTGGGTTGGTTGCTGTTGCTGTTTTTAGTTCGCTTACAATGCGAATATTTTCACCATACACACACAAACACACACACACACACTCACAAAAAGTGAGAGAGAGTTGCTTGCATGTATGGGTGACCATGAAATATTCACACAACGAACGCTTCCACTCAGCCGATTCCAGTCTCTTTGTGGACCTGGCTGCGACGCAGATTGACGCTTTATTACAACCGCGTTATGCAATCCGGGCCCAGAGCAGAGCGTAGCGGAGCAAACACCGAGCACATTGACAAAGGCTTGCTGCTGCTTCACATTGTGTATCTGTGTGTGTGTGTGTGTGTTTGTGTGTGTGCATCTGTATGCGAGAGAGATAATTTGACGATGAGGCGTGCTAACATGTACCAGCGACCTGGCTCTGTGTCCGATTCTGTACTGCTGCCACTGATGGTTGTTTTTCATGCAGTGAATGCATGTGAGATCATCATCATCATCATCATCATCCGTCAGCAAACAAAGTTCTACGTTCCGTATTCGCCCCATGGAACGGCCAATAATTGTACTTAGTTGGTTTTGTTGCTGCTGCTGCTGTTGCTGCTGCTGGTGCTGCGCTGCCCGTTGGCTGCGAAGCGTAAATTGCAATTATTTCACATGACATGACTTTGGTGCTGAAGTTTCTAAGCGCTACCCCTACTTCTACCCCTACTCCTACCCCTACACCATAAACACACAAAAATGTGCAAAAAAGTTGGACCTTGAGGTTAGCGCAACTAATGCGCGACAATTGTTGGCAACAAGTGCACAGAAATCAAACCAGACACACATACACACACACACACACACACAAAACCTAATCTCTATAGCACTTATTATTTGAAGTCTGCGAGTAGCTTGCAAATTTGCATAAATAAATATAATTGTACCAACGCCAAGACCGCTGCCATTTGCACTTGTTTGCCAAAGTCAACACGAAACGTATCGAATTGATTGAAACGAACAACGCAAGAATTAAATAATGCTGCTGCGTGGTGCTAAGAAATGTTTTCCAGCACGTTGTGGCAACTGGTCAAGCAAGATCCAAGCCAATACCAATACCAATACCAATACTAATACCAATACCAATACCAATACCAAAACCAAAACCAAACCAAACCAAACCCATCCAAAATCGAAGAAGAACGAACAACAATGATAACTACTCAGTTGGGCGACTCATTTAGCATTGATCATGTTTATTTCGGCAGTCAAACGATACAAAATAAATAAATAAATAAATAAATAAAAATACTTCGGAGCGCCAACCAGCGCAAAAGAATTTCTTGTTTTATGTTTTGGTCTTTCGGCATTGTATGATCCGTAAATGGGTGGACTGATATGGAGTGGACTGAAATAGTGGTTGTGTGTTTGCTTCGAACGCTTCATGCTCAAGTCCATAATAAAGATATTGTAATTGAGACTCCAAATATTAAAAAGCGTGTACAAGGTGTAAGTGGAATCTATGTATTTTTAAATAGTTGCTCCCGTAGTCAAATAATTTTTGTATTTTCAATATTGTATATAACTTATTTAGATAATGATTATGTTTGCAATCCTATAGATTTTCATTAAATCGGCTTAATTTGGAGAAAGAATTAAGTTATTGTCTGCCAGACATTTTATATATTTATTTATTTACAAAGTAGAACATCTGTTTTAAACGTAAGGAAAGTAACTCAATTTAAAAGCGGACTATATATATTCTCTGACTCTCTCCAAGTAATATTATGCAGCATATGCAATCTTATTTTGTGTTAAATAATTATTAAGTTGAAGTGTCAAATTCGCTATTGGCATAATGTGTTTCATACAGATGCTTTCAATCCATTACTTTAATTGTACAGTTAATTTTTTTTTTTCATTTAATTTCGTATAACCAAAACCAATTTTATGGCTACATATTTTAACATTTTATGGTTCAAGCAGCTAAAGAAAGAGCAGAGCAGACAACATAAAATTGGTTTCATTTTCATCTCATTTTGCTAGTTGGTTGACAGCTGGCCGCCAGCCTTTAAAGTTCTCGTGTTTATCGAATAGCAATGATGTGTGTGTATGTATATATATATATATGTATATATATATAATACATTTCGTTCACCAGTTTTGGGGCTTTCAAGTACAAACCACAAGACGAATTTGGTCATTTAAAAGTGCGGCGTTGTCGTGGTCTATCCGCTGATGGATGGTTGAATGGACGTTGGTACTCGGACGCTGGCTTGGATGGTTTGTTGGATAGATGTTTGGTCTGGTGCCTGCCTGCTGTTTACAATTGTCGTCATTGTCAACGTGTTTTACTTCTCTTGCTGGGGCGTTACCAGCAACAAAAACTAAAAAGAAAAAAAAAACAACCACAGCTTTGTCTTCGACAGCCGCTGCAAATGACCCATTTAACGGGCCAGTGCGCAAGAAGCCGATGCCGATGCCGATGCCTCCATGGCTCTTTGGTTAGCTACTTACTTACTTACTTACTTAGTTGGCTTAGGCCAATTGGGAACGTGGGAGATTTAGTGTCTCAAGTACACGGCACTCCGTGCTTGGACTTCAAAATCAGCTCGATTGATTAGAACTTGGATATTCTCTATCAGTTTGGTCTCTATAGCATTTGGATATTGCTTGTTGCTTGCCTTTTGAAATTACGGTCATTTAAATGCAAATTCGCAAATAAAGTGTGAACTGCATTTGTATATCTAACTAGCTTTGTTAGTACTATATATATATGTGCATGTATAGTTGTGTAAGTAAATCCATTTAACATATTACAAGCTCAACTATATAAACAATTATAAGCAAGTGGCTAGGAAAATTTCATCATAGAACCACAGTTGACGATCAGTTCTTGCAGTCAACTTTTCTACTTGGCTGCGTATTTATTATGAGCTTTTGACCGCTGCAATGATTTAATGAATGCTTATTACACAATATATGCTAAAATGATTGCAAATGATCAATTTGTTTTGCTGTTGTTGTCAGCTTCTTGCGGCCATTTTGTGTGTAATTTATGTCTATCATTATGTTGCTGCTGCCAGTTTGCATATATGTTGCCATTTAAATGCACGCTGACCATTTGTTTTATAAGCACAATAACATGAGCTCGCTTGGATTCTCACTGAATCTCTGTCTGAGCCAGCGCCACTGGCTATCATATTAGTTAGTGTCATTTCATCTGTTGGCCAGTGAGTAGACAACATTTACATATGCTCATAATTGAATCCATATTCTTATGCTGCATCTATCTAAGTAGTATAATTTTATGATATGTTATAGACGTTAAACAGCTTCGTTAATCCTAACCTATTTTGTGTGATAACAAAATCGTTGAAATCAAGTCAATTAATTTGATAAATTGTGCATGTGGATAAGCATCAGAATGAAATTATTATTTTTATTGCAAGCTCAAGAACGTTTTGGTTTTAATGCAAGGTCTGTCTTGATTTGATACTAAATAGCTCGTCAATCATGTGTTAAGCACAAAGATCACAGCAATGGACCATGCTCTCAAGTATCATTAAAGTATCATCAAACATGATCAACATGTGCATTAGCAACAGCAACAGCAACAGCAACATCAGCAGCCATCAATTATGCAAACTACAAGGTGTGAAAATGTTTTCAACTTCTTCCAGCACCAACACGGCTAAACACCGTTTGTATTTTGATTTGTATCTGCATCTATTTGACTGGTAACTGACTGATATCTTTTAGTATTTGTACCAGCTGTCTCAAGCAAATAAAATTTTGCACGATTTTCTGTAATTTAAGCGAGCGCGCGGACAGCCAGCTATGTATATACACATATATATATATATATATATGTATATATATTTGTATTTACGAATATCTATCGCATCTATGTGCGAGAGCATTTGTATCTGTATCTGTATCCGCTGGCATTGAGTAGTGTGGCAGCATGTGGCAGTCCATGTCATGGAGTTGTAATGCTGGTGACTCAATATGCCTACTATTTGTACATATTGTGCTGTTGTATTTGCATTGGTAATTTGTGTATGCACTTGAAATCAACTTGAACTGCAATTTCAACTAGCAATAGCAGCGCAGTTTCGATGGTTCACACACACACACACACACACGCACACTAGATATAAATGCCAACAAAATGGCAAAAAATAGCAGAGCTGAACTTGAAATGACAGTCGACCGACAGCAGTTAGGAGGCAAAGAAAAAAAAAAAAAAACAGCAAAATAAAATCAAAGCGAAGCTTTCAACCTGCTAATTTGTATGTCAACTGTGCGTTTGGCATGCATGTAACCAAAAGTTATCGACTTTTTTAATTTTACATTATTCGCGTGCTAACAAAAAAGCTGACATGCAATTGCCAGCAACTGTTATGCGGTTGCCAATTGAAACCTCACCGCTCCTAACCTTGTGGCCTTGTTGCTGCCACTGCTGTTGCTCTTTTTATACCTTATACCTATACCAAATTAGTTTCCCATGCGCCAGTTTATAGTCTTAAATAAACATTGCGCATACGCCGCATTGTTCGTGGCCGACTTATATTATTTGTATTAGAAATTGTGCGAGAACTTCTTTGCCGCATCATCTTGTTGTAGCACTAAGGCAAAGGGGCAATGGTTTGATCTCTCGTTAATTCGAGATTTTATTACCTGAAGACCGTCGAAACGAAAGGCAAGCTGACAAGCTGACCAAACCGCAACGACTGTTTCCTGGTTGACCTTGTCCAGTTATTAAAATTTCCATCCGCAGATTGTGTATGTTGAGTTGAGGCGCTGAATGAACTAGCTGTCCATGTCCAGGTTTGAGGCTTCGGGCCAAGCCAATTCCTTGGCACTTGTTGACCTTCGACGGCCGCTTCTTAATCATGCATATGAACCGAAACAGGCAGACAGACAGACAGTGAGAAGAACGCAGGCGGCATTAAATTAAACACTTGAGATCATGGCAACCATGGCGACAATAATGAACAATGATGAACTCGATTAAAGAAGCCGGGGCACCTATGCCAAACCAGTTGACGCCAAGGCTCAGACCCAAACCAGAGCACTTCAGTTTTACATTGTGTGGATGTTGATGTTGTGGCTGTTGCTGTTGCTGTTGATGCCCCTTGATTGCCTCAACTGTTGCTTGGACTGTGTCGTGTTGGTGTTGCCAAAAGTCGCTCAACATCTTTGAGCCTGCAACATTGGCCGGCGACATTCTCGTTTTGCCACTTTGGGATTAAGCTTGAAATTTGTTGCATGTATTCATAATAAAGAAAGTTGTTTATCTTTTGTGCAGCAGCGCAGTTTGCATACACTAAACTATACATATAAAATAAACCAATTCAAGATAGAATTTAATTATTTAATTTTAATTATTTCTCATTTATGTTTTTATGTTAAATGTTAAATAAATAACAATCGAATTGTCAAACAAAAAATGCGCTGCTTAACTTAATGAGAGTATCTCTCCACTAAAGGATTACAATTTTTGTTTTTTATAAATATTAATCAGCTTAAATTTAGTGTATCATAAGTGTTCGTATACTCGACTTAAAATAACGGCGCAATAACGGAAAAGCTGCGAATAAGCTTCAGAAGAGAAAAAAATAATTAACCAGCGAATATCTGGTCTGCAGTCAGGTCAAAAAAGTATTCAACTTTGGGTATTCTACGTTCAGCATAAGCAGCTTGGACCAAGGTTAAAAGACCGGGCTCAGCCTGAAGCCAGTTCATGGCATTATATTTCATTGAGTTCAGTTCGATTGTCCACTGTCGTTTGCCTCATCCCACCAATGGTCCAATAATATCTTTATTTGTCGCCATATGACGCAAATGTCCAATGGTTTTCATCTTTTCTTTTTTTTTTTTATAGCTTCAACTTAATAACCATTCAAAGACAGTCTGCAAAAAAAAGGGATTTTTATGCTCGGGTGGGGAATGGGGTGCTTCAGCATCATTTGTTTGCGTTGCTATTGGCAACTGCTAGTATTTCTTCCTTCATTTATTAGCATATTTTCCATTTAGAATTTTCATTCCCCCCTACAACTGTTGGCGCTTTTCCCTGCACATGTAAGGCAATTTATATAAGTTTTTTTCTTTCATGTAGTGTCCATTCAGATAAAATACCAAGAATTGCTTTCATGTTCTCTATGGAGCTTCATCTCTTTGTGCGATGATTTGGATATTACTGCTTTTAAATGATAAACTTACCAATCCGGATGCACCTCTCAACGTCATTAACTAGAGAATATAGCACCATTTGCAATGTACAATATTGAAAAGAAATTTTTGTATTTGTATTTTTAATTTTATTGTCCATAAAAAATACTAGATTAAAGATATTTAATCATTGATATAAGGTAAGGCTCATCGTTTCCATTTAGGTAGCTATCTTGATATATAGATATTGAGTTGTTGAATGAATGAGTGGCAAGTGCAAAGACCAAAGGTCTTTCATATACCAAACAGGCGTCTCGCTTTATTTACGCCAAGCTAAGCCCCTTTGAGATCTGTTCATTTATTTTGCCAGCTTAAACAATGGCTACTAAAAATTCCCCTCATTATTTGGCGAAAACAATTTGAGAACTGCGACTCAACTCAACTCAACTGAACTCATCAGCATCAGCATCACCATAAGCATCAGCGAAGTGCATTGTTGCTAACTTTAGTGAATAACCGAATTTCGCATAACTCAAAACTGAAATTCATTTAGAAGTCCCATAGAGAAAAACTGAGCAACAATTATTGAGTGAGAGAGAGAGAGAGAGGAGGGTATGGTAGGGGGTGAGGTGCGGTAGAATAGGAACGGCTGCGGAGACCACTAAAAAAGTCACATGATTTAGCTGCGGTCAAATGGGCAAAAGTGCGACGATGGGGGCAACAACAAAATAAGTTTCCGCACACCAAGAACAACAAGTCATAGCAATAGCAACAAAAAGTTATTGCAAAACAGAAACTGAAATAAATGCTCGTACATTAGAAGCTGTTTGTTGTACATTTATAGTAGACGACGGAGACGACGACGACTACGGCGAGCGGACGACTATGGAAAATAAATCTTTACTGCGCCATAAGAAGACGGCGACGACGCGTCGCTGTAATGGAGAAGCAACCGTCGCCGCAGTCGCCGCTGTTGCTGCTGCGAGTTAGCCTCGGCTTATCTGAGCACCGTCGCTGCTCTCCGCTCTCTCTCTCTCTCTCTCTCTCTCTCTCTCTCTCTGCTCGTATGTGTGTGTGTTCGCTTAAGCTTATAATGAAGATGATAATGAAATGTGCTTGTTGCTGCTTACTGCGCTGCCCACTCCCCCCCCCACCCCCTCCATCAGCGCGGCGTCAAGTAAAACACCACAAAACACACACACACACACACACACACACATACACGAGCTGCCCACACTCCGCTGCCTACGGACAGAGACCGGCCATCCGCACGCCGCAGCCGCAGCCTCAGCCGCAGTTTCACAGTTCCACAATTCGCAGTCCGCGCAGCCCGCTCATTTTACAAATTGCTTCGCTGCAATTGCAGAGCATCTCGTTGGCAATCGCCGCTAATTCTTATACTCTATTAAAATGACACTAAACTTATCATTTTACAATTGTATTAACTGTTAAGTTTACGTGTCGACATTTAATGAGCCACCCAACTTGCGGCTGGCCAACTACATAATGTATAATAACCTTTATATCCAAAGTAATCTCTATCAAGATTTGTGGAATCTTATGCTACGCACGTTTGTTAATAAATTAATCTTTTGATGTCTTCTATAAAATGTATTTACTATTTTTGTCTTTTAGCTAGCCGCAGAGTCAACAAAAGGAAAGATTTCATAATGCATCAGAATAAAGAAGAATAAAAATGAACATATTGCTAAAGGAAAGATTTGATAATCCAAAATTCATTAGAATGTTGTTTGGGGAAATAGCTCAACATTCACTCGCTTTGAAAATTATTTCAGGGTATCTGTTGCTTCGAGACCTTGAAGACTTGTAGAATTTTCTTTTTTGATGCTGATGAATGCTTACATTCAATTCGTATATAGTTGCACATACATATTTCTGTTGCTTTTGTTGTTTATTTCTTTATTTTTAACATCTCGGTTTTGTTGTTATAATTATTGTTGTTAGGCGAGCGCTCGTCGCTATCGATTTGTTTCGTTTTGCTCATTTCGCTTCTAAGTTTATGTGTTGTTGTTCCAGGGTGATTTTGCATTCGCGATTCTCGTTGTTGCTGTTGTTGTTGCTGTGGCTTTTTCCAACCAAGCAGCATTTCAAGGTCTCTGTAGTATTTGTTTTTGCCAAGTTTTGCACTTGCCGATGTGCAAGCAGCAATTGTTGTTGTTGTTGTTGTTGTTGTTCTCGTTCATTTTCTGCATCATCTCTCACAAACAGCAATGAGAAGTTTTTTTTTTTTTTTTTAGCGAAAATTTCTTCGCCCATCGGCAGTGTTGTAGTTTTTGCTCTTTTCCACTTGACTGACAATTTGATTGGCAGTTTGTATTTGTTGCTATTGCCAGTGCTTGTGCTATTACTATTGCTATTGCTGCTGCTGCTGCTGCTGCTGCTGCTTTTACAGCCCCGCAATTATATTTAATTTTATTATTGAAGATTGCAGCGAGATTTTCGCCTCAAGGTCAGGCGTGTAAATCTTTACCAGACAGCACTGAGAACCGAGTCCGGGCCTCGATCACGTAAGCAAAACTTTTTTCCATTATTATTGTTGTTGTTGTTGTTGTTGCTGCTGCTGCTGCTGCCTTTTTTTTCCAGCTATCCGCTTCTCAGTGAAAATTGTCGGCGATCATTTGCCGTTCCGTTCTCAACGTTCTCGATGTTTTCGATGCTTTATTGTCGGGGCCTTTAATGGGCCTAACAGTTGTTGTTGTCAAAAATAGATGTTATTGTTGCTGCTGCTATTGTTGCCACTGCTGGCAGTTGAAACAATTTCAAGTGCATTTTGTTAATTTTTGCTGGTATTGGCATTTGGCTGTGTGGCAGCTGTGTTAAGATTTTAATAACATTTCCTATTTGAAATGTTATGTCATATAGGCATCTGAGCAGTTTTTGCTCCAATTGCCATGCCAAAGGACATACATATGCGAGTGCAAGAATGTGTGTTTATGTATGTGTTTGCCAACCCGGAAGTACAGGCGCAAAATGAAGGTTACGCTTAAATACGCATACGCAATGTGTGATTGTCTATATTAGCTGCGGTGTACTTAATAAAATGCACATTAAGTATTCGCTCCGATTACTGTTCAATCACAAAATGATTGAATTATGACCTATTTGCCCGATGTTTAGCTTTGTTATCTCTAATGGTCATTTGTCATTAATTGAAGAGTCTTTACAACCTTTAATTGACAGCTGTACAAGTCTGTATAAGAACTGCCAGCCCCTTAAGAATATAATAATATTTTAAAATATCATTTTACTTGCCTTCTTTTAAATCTCGCCTAAATAAGTAACATAAATAAATACGAAAATGTCATCTTTAATAGAAATATACACACTTCACAAAATTGGTATACCGATATAATTGAAATAATACTGAAACTCAAAATAAGTAAGTGTTTCTCCTTTTGCTGAGCTTATGCAATGCATGCGACCTCGTCGCATGTGCATATAAGCTGCCTTAGAACGTATTATAGACTATAAAGCACTGATTATAATGCTGCGACAATCTTTGGAGTTAGCAGAGAACACGCCACACTCTTAACTATCCATAATTGTTATATTTTTCAAGCAAATTACACTCAGATGCGTGCCGCGCCAATTGCTGTGTGTGTGGGTTAGAGCACTCTGCACTTTTTGCTCTGCAGTTAAAGCTATAGCTTGCAATATAACAAACACAAACAGAAACACAAACACATTAAAATATGCATGTATAGATACATCTGTCAAGGTTACGCATACGCCACGTATGCAATGCGAGCGCAATGTCTAAACAAATAGACGACGCGCAAGGCAAACGCAATGCAAATAGAGACGGACATGGACACTTGTGCTAGAGCCCCTCAGCTTAATATATATATATATATATATATATATATATATATATATATATACATATTTATGAGTATATGTGTGTATGTGCTTATGTGCATATCATATGCATGGCATGGCATACAAATTGAGAGTCGAGACAATTAGAGAGTGAGTGTGAGCGCCGGAGAGCGGAAGCAGCTGGATTTGTGCCAGTGTCAAAAGTCTCCAACAGCAAAGCTGCCAGTTTCATTTGCTAATGATCGACAGCTCGTATATTAAATAATCTCAACTCTGGTTGTGCAGTATTCCATGCATTATTCGCACTGGCGCTAACGGCCCTCTAATTGGGACGCTCGAGCGCAAGAAATGAGTTCACAAGAACTAATAAATGCAACCTCCGACAAGTTGGCAATGATGCAGACAAAGTGGGCCAAGTCAAGCCTGGCGAACCACATCTTTACCCCTGTTAAGAAGACGGCACGCAGCAGTATTATATTCCATCATCCTTCTTTCTATCTATCTCGTTGTGGCCAACTTCGTTGCCCTTTGTGGCTATGAATGCCCTTAAGTCATTGGAACTTGGTCTTTAGAGATATAACCCAAAGCTGCTGGTTTAAAAGAATGCTACGATTGAATACCTCAGTTGTTTAGAGATTATTATGATTGTTTTATAAGAATTTTTATTGGTTTATAAGAATGGTGCGATTAATCAATTTGAGAATTCTGACTGGTAAATTACATGTAAAATGAAATATTTTTATTTGAGTTATTAAGTAAATTATATAAATCAAATGAAATAATTTATAACAATGTCAAAATAAGACATAGTTTAAGTGCAATAATTTATTGTTGGTCTTAGAGACTTGTATTTTTATTGACACTTTAAGTGCACAATTTTAAAAATTAGTTTAAATTCAAATTTTATTTTAGCGCTTCTATAAAGATCTTGTTTTTGTATTTTCATATCATTAAATTTCGCGCTTTTTGTTCTGCAAAGGAATTTCAAATAATTTTAATGCTCTTATTTGCCATCGATTATGAAGCTACTTAAAAATTGCTAAAATATTGAGTTTTTATGGGTACACAAAGTACTTTAAAGAGTTTGTATATTTTGCATTTTAACAGCTTCCTTTTTATATAGCGTATTTCCGCTTTCACTGCATGTTGTTCATTTTTTTCATTTTCCCACTTTGCAAACTTTGTGGCCAAGTTGAGGTTGTTTTGGTTTTTTTTATTGCATGGCATGCAAACGTACTTTGGATATGGCATCCCCAAAAATCTCTACAGCGTACTTGCAAAATATATTAAAACCTTCAAGCAAACAGAAGCCAGCTGCTGCTTTGAATAGAAATTAGACGGAAAGGTGATGAATTTAAATACATTTATATAGATGCATAATTCTTTTGCTATCAACTGGTTTTTATTGCAGTTATTACTTGCTGTTGCTGTTGTGCTATGACAAAGGCGAATTTTTAATTAACCTGCTGACCAAAGCTGGAATTTGTGAACAATCAAAGCGCAGCGCGTGTAAGCAATCAATCAGGACTGCTAAAATACACAGAGAGGCACAGCCGGCAGAGTTGGGTGGGTGCTTAGCCAAAGGTGGACCAGCTGTGGTATTGGCAAGAGGCCGAGTCGGCTTGTTACTGCACAAGAATTTCAAATTGTTATGCAAATTTTACCTGACTCGTCTCTCTCTCTCTCTCTGTATTTTTCACTCAACCACTCGCCTGGTAAGCGTTGCCAGTAGAGGGCTTCTGGCTTGTTGCTGGTGGTTGGTGGCTGGTGGGGGCAATCAGTCGGCTGCACACGTTGGCGAGAACAAAAGCGCCAGCAAACGCCATAATTCAAGTGGCCGCAGTGATTTCATGCCTGATTTCAATTATCAATACGCGCCATCGACATTCTCCGAAGAGAAGTCCAGCGGCAATCGAACAATGGGGCACAAATCATTTCATATGCGAAGCGTGTGGTCTTCTTATCCGTTCCTGCTGTCTCCTCTCCTCTCCTCCCCTCTCTTCCCCTGACTAATTGGACGGATTGGCAACCAGAAGCCAGTGAAGTCGAATATTCGGTATTTAACATTCAGAAATGCAATATTTTATTTTAGAGCAGACTTCGCTCCTTATTCGTTGTTGTTTGTTGTTGTCAGTGTTATTGAATTTGTTTTTCTCCTGCAATCTGCTTGTGTTGTCAACTGTCAGCGCTGATGAATTTAATAATTTAAAGCAACCGAAAAGTGCAAAAAGTGCTGAAACATCCGCAGACAAGCAAACATCATCATCATCATCATCATTGCCATCATTATCAGCAGCAGCAGCAGTAGCAGCAGCAGCGGCAGCAGCAGTAGCAGCAGCTAACGATGTTGAACATGACACAAAAGCTGCTGTTAGCGGATGGGCTTTGAATAAAAATGCGAGTCTATATATTATATACACACATATTGAAATCGATTTGCAAACCATTTGATTGATCCAAACCGGTAGCCTAACTGGGCGTGGTTCTGCTGCAGATGCACTGAATTTTAAGCAACTTAAGCGATTTCAATCAAATGGTTTTGTCCAATTTCTGTTTTTATTGCGACAAAAGAAATAAATTGGGTAATCAACAATTGTTTTCGATATGTCATCCATTTATATTAATTAAGTTTTACACATGTATATAATTACCATTGTTGAGAGATTTGTTATTCATGTTGTAAATTCAAATTGTAGGTGTATATTAATAAAAGCTGCTGCTGCGAACGGGGAATACCCTACTCTGGCACTCCCATCCAATTCGTTCTTATTTATGTTTGAATTAAATTAATAATAAGTTTTGTAAATATTAGCATTTGCTTAGTGATTAACTGATTAGATTCAAAGTAAAGTCTAAAACATTATTTATTTATACTGACTTTTTATTATTTATTATTGAGGGGACTTATGCACTGCACCTTCTGAGCATCTAGCATCTCTATCAATCCTGATTCTTGCACAAATTAAAAGTCGAATTTAATAAATGTATATAACAAACTGAAGAACATCACTGTATTCAAACACAACTTATTTTTAGAGTAGGAATATATTGAAAGGCGAATGCTGCTTAACATTTGTATGCCATTGTGTGGCTGTCATTCCATAAGTACAGTCCATTAATATCATGTGTGGAATCAATAGCTTATCGTGAGCGCAATTTAAAAGCTTGATGCTCATCAAAATGCATTTTGGCTGCTTGCCGAGCATATTTCATTTGGACAACCAATCCACTAAACCCTAACCCCTAACTGAAGCAAGTTCGTCAATTTTAAAGCCAAAGAAAGCAAGCTCCAGAATAAACGTCACACAAACAACGAGACAACAACAATGGTAACTGCGAAATTAAATCGAAGGCAGTCGTAAACGTAAATTTCCAGAGAGGCACGTAAAGGGAACGTAAAATATTTGAAACTCATGACCCAACGATGGGTATTGTGTTTTATTGAAAATTCTCACATACTATTTATTAAGATACCATTTCTTACGTAACATTGCGACGCGGGTGGATTCAGGGTGGTTGTTATGGCGGTTGTGGTGGTGGTGTTGCTGCTGCTGCTGCTGCTGTTGGTGGTGGTGGTGTTGTGAGACCACAACGAAAAATTGTATCCGACAGAGTCAAGTAATTCTTATGATTATCATAATTTATATGGCCTTGGGGTACGAGAGCTTAACAGCAACATTGGAATTCGTATGCCCAAAAAAGCGATACTAAGCCGGCAACAGAACCAGAACATAGAATAAAGATACATACAACAACAACAACAACAACAAATACAAAGAGTCTTCTTCTTCATCGAGTTGTTGTTGTTGTTGTTGTATTTGTTGTGTTACTGTTTCTATTGCTGGTGACGTCTTCCGTGCCGCTTCGTGCTTTTCAAATGCACACAGAGCAGCCCATCTAACTAATGCTAAATACTTTGACCTTGGTACCGCGCACGCCTCAGGGTCTTGAAAATTATATATTTGTATGTTGCTAGCACCTAGAGGGAGAGCGAAAAAAAAATTAAATAAAACAAACTACACACAGTTGAAAAAGCGTTCAACAAAAAAACAATTTCCACTCAATGAATAGAAAAATTGCGCACAATTGTTTGGCGTTCGTTTATTTTTTTTTTCTTCTTCTTTTTTGTTGGTATTTGTCGTTTTGTGGTCGTTGATGATGTTAACTAAATAATTAGCTGACATAATTTGCTGGCTAAGAGCGGCAAGCGACTTGGAACACGGCCGTCCATTAGACACGAGTCACTCTTCAGACCCTACAGAGTCAAATGTCAGGCCAAAAGTGTCAAATTAAATGCGCATTAGAGCGTCATTTGAAAGACAGCAGCCACAAAAACAGACTAACCAACAACAGCAAGAACAACAACAATATCAACAACAACAGCAGCAGTAACTAAATGCGGCAGCAGCTCAAAGCTTTTTTTATATTCAACAATTAAATGACCAGCAACATTTAATTGCATAATTAATAAACATTAAAAGCACTTAGGTATGGCAACAATGTTTTAATACTATACAATTTGCAGTTTGCGTTTTCTTTCGTTCGTCTGAGAGTCTGCTAAGTCTTCATGACAAAAGACACGCACCATAATTCATGCATATGTATGTACATATATAAATATATATACATAGATGTATTTAGAAACTCGTAATACAAGATTATAACACACCAAAAAATATTCATGAGCTGTTAACAGAAGAAGCTGATCAATAAAATACTACCAATCCTAAGTGTTTATTTCTACTCAAATGTAAATTAATTTGCCTAGTAATATATCCAAATATTACACATCTTATATGATTATCTATTAACTATGTTTAGATTTTTATGGCAGCTTTATCCATTTGAAACAGAAATCCAAATCGACATCTAAATGTATAACATGATTTGAGTAGATGGCTGAAAATGTGGTTGTGTTGAGAAAACCAAAGCCAACTTATCACTTATAAAGCAAAAAACAGAATAGAAAAAACCGACGCGACCTTCACCTACAACCGACCAGATCAGGCCAGACCCCCCCCTGGGGGTGGGGTCCGGGACGGACGGTCTATTGCCCGGTCTCTGTCTACTTGGTCATTCCGGGCAGCGCCTACGCAATTAGCAATGCCCTGAAGCTATAAAAATAGCAACAATTGTCGGTTAGGAGCGAGACAGAAAGCAAAGGTCTATCGTAGTCGAATAGAAAGTGAATGTTTTTTTTATAAATTCATTTTTTTATTTTAATTTTTGTTTTTTTTTCAAATTCAGCGTCGCTGTCACTAAAATGAAATCAAAAGTTGGCGTTTCATTCTCCGGTTTCCCCGCTTGTTACTGTTCTACGTTTTTGACAATTTGTTTACGTTGTTGTTGGTATATTCCTATGCGTTGTTTACTTTTGTCTTTCTCACACACATCAGAAAACGTGCGACTTGAACTTTGAATTAATACGTTCAACAATTTACATTTTTTTCCCCTCGTCGCCTTCCTAGCTATATCGACTTTTTATGCTATTTGTTTATTTATGGCAGGTTTTAGTTAGCTGGGTTTCTGGTTCTTAGAAACGATTCATGTTATGAAGTGGGTGACCAAGAACAGTGCAATCATTGATGGTAGCTGCTTCTCGGAAGTGCCAGTGAAACCGATTGTGTGTACTTCCCACCTATGTGCTTGGAATTATTTATAATTGTTTTCGGGTTTTTTCGCTGTCATTTAGCTACTTTAGAGCCCCGAGAGGGCATTAAGTTATCGGTTCTTCTAATCGCTACTCGATCGCTAAGAACTTAATATTTTTTCACCAATATAAATGCACATACAAAGTCGCAGCGTAAACTTTCCTTGTAGCTACGAGTAAATTGCGAAAGTAAATAATTGTGTACCGTATGACTTAAAATGGAATTATAATTAACGCAGCTGATTAAATTTGCATGTGTGACGACAAACTCTGGTTGCCCCTGCCCAACGTGAGTTAAAAGTTACAAAGTTTCAGTATGAATATATAATGCACATTTGTTAATTTAAACTAATATACTTACACATGATAGACAATTGTGTAAAGAAAAGAGTCGTTACTTTGTCAACGTTTCTTATATTTAAAATAATTTCAAAATATTTATAAATTGACGCTTCATTAAATCGCAATACCATTTTATTTTATTTTATTAAATTTATATTGTTCTTATCGTATTAAGGTTGTCTTGTTTCTATAAATTTAATTAACGGACTCAATAATTTTGTAAGTAAGGCTCAACAATGTATTTGAATAATTTATAAGTATGCGCTTGTAGCAGCTTAACAGGGAAGAACTTTGCTGTGGATTGTAAAAGCTACAAATGATTAGTTTAAAGCATACAATATGAAAGTCATCTTTGGTCTATGTAGTACCTCTTATCACTTATGGCACACCCACTCAACAAAAGCATTTAAAGTCTTGGTTATTCATGAATCACTTCCTGTTGCCACGATAGTATGTGTGGATATACACATTGTTGCTCTTTCATTTTGCATTGCTATCTGAATGTTGGTGTATTAAACTGCATCTGTATATTTTTCACTAGAAGCAAAATTCTTTGTTTTCTATACAAAACAAGAGAGGAGGGAAAAAACTTGCTCGTTAAATGTGGCATTATTTTTGCTCCACGCTGAGTGCAATATATATGCGCTTTTTTTAATGTATGTATTTATATATTTATATATATATATATATATATGCATATATACACACTGAGATCCCCATACTTACTTTTGTCTTCTTCATTAACAATGTTCTTGGCCGCAGTCTGGTCTGCGGCTTTTGTTTGCACATTGACACAGGTGAAACTAATTAGGCCAACAAAACCCAGCTCATTTCTGTTTTATTTGTTAGCCAACAAAGCTAAAAAACAACAGTAGCAGAAAGCCAACAGCACCAACAATGGCAATAATGTTTAACAATTAAAAGAAGAACAGGCTGGTGAACTCATTTTGGCAAACAAGTGAGTTGAGGCCCAGTCGCAAATATTCAAAAGTTGCCAAAAACCTATTAAACAAAACAATTGAGAATCAGCTGCCCTTCTGCATCTTTTTGCTTAAACCATATTTTTTGAAGTCGTCGAACTTTAGACAGTCTATGCAAATGACATTTGGGGAATTCTCTAAATATTAAACCCAAGTGAATTGACCCAAATTAACGTATGACTGATTAACTGAACGTATGCGTAATATTTTAATATTTAAGTTTTGCTAGATTTCGCTTTCAGGCAAGCATATCAGCCCAACAACAATAAAAACAATTACAACAACCGCGGCAGCAAACACGAAAAGCGTTAGATGGGAGTCCGTGAGGAAACTCAATGACGAGTTGTCGGAAAAACGTGCCTATGCAAAATGAGTTTCATTTGCAAAAACGCGCGTGAAAAATTCATTAAAAAGTCAACGAAACGGCAAATGCCCTCTTTTTTCAATTTAATTTAATATTTTTTTGTTTTTGTGTAGAAACATTCATTACTGCTGCAATGTATTACTCTCTGTTTCAAGTAACTCACACACACACACACACACACACACACACACAAATATGAAATAAACACATTTGAATGTTGCTTATTAAAATTGAGCGAATTTTAATAAGCGCCGTTTTATGCACACAAACGAGCATTGGCTTTTCGCTCAGTGTTTGCGGCTACTTGGCCATTTTAAGTTTGCCACAAAATGGCCGACACTTTTGTTGCGAATTATGAAACTCGAATGGGGTCTTACACAACAGTCCGGCGCCCCTCCCCTCTCACGCAGCCCTCTGCATCGTTGTCTTGAGAGCGACACAAAAATGCAGCAAAAGTCACGTTTTGAGGTGGTGCAGCGCGATGCGCGGCACTAAATGTGGCTTACCACTTGTGTGTAGCCAAATGTCGGCTATTAAGATGTGTATTTTCCACTAAGACGGCATTTGTGAATGTGAAATCTTTTTTGTTGCACAAAATGGTACATTAAGTTGCACGTGGCACAAGATAATGGGCTGCCGATGAAGTGAGTTGTTTCTAAGTTCAGATACGAAAATATACATATATTATTTGTCATACAAAATGTTTATGCAAAATAAATACAGATATATATATATATTACAGATAGATATATTATAGTATTTCAAACAGATGCAACTTTAGCAACTGTAGCTGTTAAGTGTGTCACATTTTCGTCAGCCAGAATACAACTTTTCTTCTTCTTGTGTATGTTGCAGCCTATTTTGACAGCCATAAATTGTTAAATATTAGTATCAAGGTACGCCACACATCCATAAACATAAACCGTAACAAAATTTACATTTCAATTATGCTTTCCCAAAAATATAAGAACTCAAGACAAATACTTGGCTACATCCTGGTCTCATCGCCCGCACAGAGTTTGTTTTACTTAAATGAATCATAGGTGACGCATACATCTGCCGGCTGCTGCCAGGGAGTAGTCTTAAGTCCACACACACACACACACACACACACACAGAGAAGCGGCACTGAATTCCACTCTAAACAGTTCAGTCAGCGGGCGTGGGATGAGCTGAACTGGGCTGGGTTGTCTTTGAAATGGGTTAGGAGTTGAATGGGCTCGCAGCAGCATACAGAGATAGTTAGAGAGAGAGAGAGAGAGAGACGGAGAGAGACAAATAAAGAAAGAGAGATGTAGAAAGGGAGAGAAAAAGAGAGCTGAAGAGAGGGAGACGAGAGTCTGGCTGTTGTGGCATTTTCATAACCTTGTCAGCTTGATATGCGCATAAATTTAAAGCAGTGCGCATTGTTTATTTAAATGCCACCCGCTGCCAGCTGGCAAATCCTAAAATCGAGTCTCAGCTGTCCTCGTCCTTGTTCTTTCCGCCTATTTGGCGCTGTTTCCTCTTGAACCCAACTTATAGCCTTCTTGGAGTACAGATAGTAAATTTATCATGATGTTGGCAATAAATCCAATGTAATCTGAAAAACACAAAATCCATGTCTGCAAATATGACACGTTTTATGACCAGTCCTTAAATTTAATTCGACTCTATATATTTATTTAAGCTTCCTTATGCGATTATTACTCTACTTCTATATACAGAACATTGGTCATAGTATTGGTCTAATTTGCATAATATGCGCTTAATTATAAGCTTATAAATTGATTTAGTTTGTTAATTGCTGAGGCAAAACTGTATTTATTTCTAACTGGAATTGTCAGAAATCGAATTAAAATAGTATACAATTACAAATTTAATTTTATACAATTATGTGATTTACATTAATGCAATAAAGTATTTTTACAGCAGTTTATAATACAATTTTTATTAAATGTTATTATTTTATGTACTTTTCAATGCTCATTTCTCCATCGGGAATGGTTTTTGATATATTTCAAAGATGACTATTAATCAATAGGTTGAGTTATGAAAATGTTATGGATTTTGTATTATGCTTAAAAATAATACGCATTTAGTACTAGAATCCGATTCCACAAATGCAATACTTAGAAGTGAAAGTAATCAAGTTTAGCTACTGCATTTACTTTTGTCCCCTAGCAGTCCAAGAGCGATTTGCCACTTTATAAAATTGTCTTAATTATTACAGCTGCAAGTTTTGCCGACTTTTGCATTCTTTGCTTTGCGTCCATGGCATGAGTTTTGACCTCAGGAAAGCGAGCAGCATAAATTACAAAAGAACTGAAAGTGAATGCCATCTACGACTGACGACAGCGACAAAACAGCCACAGTAAGCGACTCTAAATTTATGCTAAGCAAATGCAAGCTACCCAGAAGTTGCCACCAAAGCGTCGCAACGGCAATAGATACTCGCACATTTTCCAAGACTTCAACGACAGGCAGACACAAGAAGATTAAAGAGACAACAGCAACAACCACTAAAAAGCAAGAATATTCAAGTCGCGAGAACTCGACTGGGATATACTCTGAACCCAGCTCTTAAATATATTAACTTGATTAACATACAAGTTCCACTCATATTTCCAAATTTCTTTAAAAAAAAAAAACACAGACAGAAATCCCCGGCCTTTGACATAGTGTATGTGTGTCAATATATACAATCATTGATATCGGTGCGATTATAATATTGTCTTATTCTTACAACAATGAACGAGCCTTCATAATTATGTAGACAAAAAATGTAACAATAATGAGATCAATATAAGAATATGTGTTTAAGATTGGTTCTCTTATAGCTATCTATATATACATTGGTATGCATCGATATTGGCCAGGCAGATTCAGTTATCTATATTATATATTATATATAATTATATTTCAAAATTATAAATCTCTAGCTCTGTATTCTTTGAGATCCATTTGCTTATACAGACAGGCACACAAATATGGCTATAGTGACTCAACCATTCATGTTGATCAAAAATATATTATTAATGTGTGGGGTGTTACATACTTTTGCTAAACTCCGATATATCTTTTTACCCATTTTAATAGGGTTTCAGGGCATAAAAAATGTAAATTAAATTGAAAGCTAGAGTCAAAAATTTAAAGGCATGCAATGTACTATAGTATAAGTTGGTTACGTGCTACATTTAAAGGTATGTGCATGTATCTGAAAGTTGGTATTTGGGAGATATATCTGTCTGTTTGTCGGCTCGTCTGGTACGCAGCACGCGCCCATTGATTTTATCAATGTCAACTGCAACGCGGCAAGTCGTCATCGACATGGTCCATAATACACTGTAATTGCCGCGGGCGACCAAGCAAATTAAGAGAAGTCGACTGGGCGTTAACAGCACGTATACTATAAACCGAATAGATACATATGTATCTATATCCATACATACATACATACATACATACATATGAACATACATATCTACATCTATAAGTATATTCAAGACTGTAGTTGCGATTTCACTTGGGCGACTGTCCTCAAAAACGTACACAGGATGCAATGAGCGCCATCTGATGACAGTGATAATGAGTGATAATATAATAAGATGATGATGATGACGATGATGATGGGGATGGGGATGGTGATGATGATGTAAAGAAGCGTGACACTTGTGCAAATATTTAACTGTATCTCAAGTTTGGGCGTCTGACTTTTGGATGCGTTGCAATTCGTTATGTAGTAGTAGGGCGCCTGGGCCAAAAGAATTTGCGCAACTTTCTACAACAACCGCCACGCGATTTTCACTTTTCATTTATGAGTTATTGTTGTCGCTACCGCCTGACAGCCAAGTAGTTTAAGCTGTTTTCTGTGTGTGTTTGTTTATTTATTTGTGCACAGTAAGAAAAATATACATATAATGACGATGATATATAAAAACTGTTAATGAATTGCGCTACATAGATACAAAAAAAATAAATAAAATGTCTTGTGTTAACTGACATTCAAATTATTTATAAATAATAGCAAATGGAATTTATCAAGTTGACTAAACATGCACGTTATTTCAAAGCTAGAAAAAATTGTTAATTGTTCAATATTTTAATATGATTGTTATTTAACTAAAATTATAAAAAAGCGCTTCAGTTGTAAACTTATATCAGGTCGACACGACTCAAAAAAGAATGATCATCCTTATCAATAATTAATTTGTAAGTTTTTCAAGAAAGAATTTTGAATTGTTAACCGATTAAACTCATCTTTTACAATTGTCATTCTGGTTATTAAGTTATTAAATGAAACCAGTATATTTTTTTTCTGTGTGTGTGTGTTTGTGTGTGACATCATCATTGCCGTCTGGCAGAGGTCCGGTAGCTGACTTCTGGACTCTGTTGGCAGCCAAGTCAAGTGTCAGAAAAGTGAAAACTGCGTGTTTATTTGTAGCTGCCATCGCGTCGCGCCGCTCCGACGTCGACGTCGCCATCATCGTCGTCGTCTCAGTTGCTGCCTTTTGTTTATTTTTCTTTTTTGGCGATCCAATTTCAAGTGGCTGGGCTGTTTATTTATTATTGTGGCAGCCGCAGCCGCTGCAACTGCAGCTGTTGGCATAACAAAAACCCCAAACAATTGTTAACAACTGGGCGCGACTCGAGCCGAACCATCAACATAAACAGTAACAGCAACAGCAACAGCAAACGCAACAGCAACAGCATCAGAAAGTCATCCAAGTAGTTGCAGGCGGGCTTAAAATGAAGTCATTAAATGCAGTAGGCCACATTTAAAGTGGTTTTCGTTCCATGGCTTTCTAGCAGAACATCGAAGCACACAAAATCGGAGACTGTTTCAAATTTGCAATATATTTTAAACGAATCCGGTAATATAATTCAATGTGACCGAATCTGGATGTGGGTACACTCAGAATACACTTAAAAATATCACTCCGAATCTTAGAAAATCGCAGCACTTTTGACGCCAAGGATAATTCACCTTAATTCAAAAGCTGAAAAGCTGAACATGTCACAAGTGGACAAATTGATTTAAGATTGTTATATCAAGTTTATTATATTTCTTAACATAATAATATATATTTCTTTAAATATATGTAGTTGATTTATTTTATTGCCATTTAGTTCAAATCAAACACATCTGCACTTCCAATAGCCTTAACTACTTAGCCATAACTAAACTTACTTGCCAATAACATAGCTCACAAGCTCAACTGGTTTTTTCTTATGAAAATCATTTCCGCAAATTGGTTTTTCTCGGCCAACAATGTGACTTCTTTTGCCAGCTTCAACTGCAGTTCCCTGGAGCTAATTACACTTGAAAGAAACCACAGATAAACAAATAGACCGCAAAACTCAAAACTCAAATTCAAATTTAAAGTCCACGTACAGGATTTTATCGTTTGGCAGCCCTTTTTAAAGCGCTTTAAGCAACAGAAAATGTCTCAATTTTGCGCTTGGCAAAGCACACAAAGCTAAAGTCAAATAATAAACACATAAAAGTAAATAAAAATACTAATAAAAAACAAAAAATCGAAATGTCCTACAAAAAATTGGAAATAGCAAATATAAAAGGCATTTTTGTGCCAAAACAGCAATAAAGTCGAAAAGCAGTTTATCAAATTTCCACGCACATAGGACGCTGGCCAAGGGGGAAAAACACTCGCATTTCCTCACCCGAAACAACAACAAATATTTGTTGGGACGTGTGTCACCGCAGCGTGGACAAACAAAGTTTTACTCGAGTCCAGAAGAGGACACGGTTTCTCTAACGGGGGTATGGAGATGGGAAGGGGCAATGACAATGGCGTAATGAAAAAAGCGTTAAGTGTCTTAATTTTTCTTGTGGCTCGAAGCGTCTTTTTTTTTTTTGGTTGTCCGTCTTTTTTGTACTTAGTGAAAATAAAACGCATGACAGGCAATTTTCACAAAGTTTTTTTTAAGAACTGTTAACGAGAGAGAGGGAGCTGAGTCGTAGTGTGGCCAGAGGGCGGGTTACATTGTGGCCTGGGTGGTCAGGCAGTCAGACAGTCAGGCCAATAAAGCCAAGACCAATGAGGCGCACAAATGAACAAAGTGGGCAACTGAGTCAACGCTTTGTGGTCTGTTCAATGCTGACCAATCTGCTTCGGTCCAATGATGTTGACATTTGTGTCAGCCAAAAGTTATTTGGCACTCGAATTTCTGTGGCGGCGGCGACCATTTGTGTGGTGGCAGCTAAAATATGCCGCCATGTGCGTAAGTCTAATACACATTCCGTATGTGGAATTTATGCAATTTGAATTGGAAAAAAAACAGCTGCCTAAAGCTGTAGAATTATAGTGAAATCTATTAAACAAATTTTTTTTTGCAAATTTTCAATCACAAAGCCACAATGAGAAATATAAATACATTGTAGGTTATAATATATAATACATATCTATGGAAAAAAAAACTAGCATAATGCATGAGTAAAAATTAAATGTTAAATGTTAAGCTTAAATTTTTGCAATAATATTTTCAAATTTAAATAAAAATGATCTCGATAACTATTTGTAATTCAAGTAAATTTACCTAAGCCAATAGCACAAATAAATCAGCAGTGCATTTCTCTTAAAATTAATGTCTATCTATTCTCTTTTCGAATTAAATGTAACTTAATATATGAATACAAATTTGTTAATAAATATTTGACTTCCAGTTGCGCAAACAATATGTGTCCAAATAAAAAATTTGCTTAAGCCAATACCATAAATAAATTCGCATTTGATTAACGCATTTAATTTGAAATTGTTGTCCTTTCATTCTCTTCAGAAAGTAATTTTCCCATACGCAAGGCAAAATTGCATAACTGAGTCTGATGCTGTGAATTTTACTGTTGCTGCATCTTTTGCTACTGATGCTGCATCTAATTATGCGAATTCATTTAAGCCCCCAGTTTTTCCACACACAAATTAGGTCAGATTTAACATATTCATTAGAATCCGAAGGCAGAGCGGAGAGGAAGGGAACCGAGGCTGCAAATATGGTGCCAAGGGGCAGCAACTCAAAGGAAGCTGCAAGTGCAGCAGCAGCAGCAGCAGCAGCAGCAGTAGCTGAACTTCTGAAGCGCTTTTAATGGTGATTACAAGTGCCGACGATACACACACACACACTCACACACATACGCACTCACTTAGAGCCACATACACAATGGCAAAAAATTATTAGAAAATTGCATTCGACGGCGACGATGGCAACGACGACGACGATGCGACGGCCTCGTTTTGGCTGCTTCGCAGTTGCCCTCGCCACGATAAGCACCGCAAAATAAAAAGCAAGTAAGATGCTTTTGTTGGAGTGACACTAGCAGATATCCTGTAATAAGCTATACCCGTCACTTCGAATGGAGTAAATTTTAAATATTCTTAAACTGTGCTTGTCTTAGAATTTGGTTTATTGTCTGTAGCTCTGTCAATTTTTGAATTGAACTGAATCTGAATTTTTATTATAATATACAGACGAATGAAGAGATGCATATGGTAAAATGATTTTAGCTCAACAAGAATGTCTACAGGGTAGCAAAGATATCGGACACAACAGATATCGGAACAATGCCAGAAAATTAAGCTTCAAAAAACCAATAAAAGCCTGCATAAATAGTAGTGGACCGTTGTTGAAAGATTTTGAGAACTATACACTTAAGAATAATTTATGTTTTATGCTATTTGTATGTTCATAGGTGCATATACTCGCTTAGAGACCAGAGTTATTGCTCTCTGCGTGTTACTTACTACAGACTACCCTTTTGCACATTATTAAGGGGTAGACGGCATTAAGTAAAAACCGAGGCAAGGCAAAATGGATGGCAGAGCCGACAGACGACAGGCCAGGGCGGCATATGGGAGGAATACGAATAAAGTGGTGCCAGGGCAATGGCAATCGCTTGGACCGACAGCAAAGCGCAGCAGGCAGCAGCAATTTGAAAGAATTTCAAATTCTGATAACAGCGACAACGAAGGCGTCAAATGTCTCAATAGACAAACTGATACTCGAGCACGCAAGCGACAACACATACATACATACAAACATGCAAACATACAGACTGAATGTACATACATAACTATGTATGTATGTATGTATGTATGTATATGCGTATTAGTACTTATGTAGTACATTCAATGAAGCATGGAACGAACAATCCATCGAGTCGCTACTGCTTCGGCTTCTGCTTCTGCGTCTGCTTCAGTTGTTGCTGCTTCAGTTGTTGCTGCTGCTGCTGCTGCTGTTGCTGCCTACTTGCCTATGATGAGCACTTCAATTACACAAACACGCAAGCGTTGGCGCTGCCATCGTTTAATGGAATTAGTACAATGACAATTGGCCAAAGCCCAAAGACGGCGACAAACGAAGACCGTCCAGCAATAGAAATAAATTGAATAAATGCGCTGCACAGCAGCAGCAACATCAACAGCTGCTGAGCAGCAACAGGGCAGCAGCAGCAGCAGCAGCAGCAAAGATGAAAAGATGAATAGAAAGAAGCATTTGAGAAGATGTGAAAACGAGGTCGGCCGCTGCTGATAATTTTGGGCAGATAGCATGGAAACACGCAGCTGAGACACAACTGGAGATCATCAACGGCCATCAGAAGGAACACGAGCAGCTAACATGCGTTGTCCATACACTCAGAGAGAAGAGAGTAACTTAGTAAAGAAAGTAAATACTAGAAACCAATGCTAGTATTTCAACAATTTCAGTCATATTTATTTAATTTAGAAATGTCTTTCTTCTTGGAGCCATCAATTAGACTTTTAAGGAATTAATTTTTTAAATTATTTCAGATTTTCTGCATAATTCTGTGGAATTGTTCTATTGTATTTTTTCTGAGTGTAGTGTGTAGTAAGTCACAATTCTAGTGCCATGCCCATATTCAGTTAACAGCTGAAAAAACAACAAAGCACCGTGTCGATGACAATTAGCGATTGGGTCGGTTTGACCCAACCATTCGGTTGGGGGCACACCTTCGACTATTGGTTGGTAAATGTGGATGGCAGCAGCAGCTCTGGCAAAATATGTAGAGCATGCAGCGTTTGCCATAAATTAAATTTAACACCAGATCGGATGGCATCGATAGCAGCCAGGCAGCAAACATGCTCAGAGCAGAGCACAGGCGTTTCCTCTCCATGGCGACGCATTTCTAATGGCAAGTGAAGCTCACACAAAACAACAATCAACAATGCGAAACTATACGCTTCACTGCATCGATATCTATACGGCAGTACATACACCTACACATACCTATAGAGCAACCAACAACCAGCAAAGCAACCATCAAACGAATCTATCTATCTATCTATTTACCAACCCAATTCCCAATCCCCAATAATCCAAAGCTGGCAGCTGTAATTAAATGTTTCTCTGCGACAAAAGATGGGAGCATTAGGAGCTTATTTCACAATCTGTGCTGCAGACAGTGATTCATTAGTTCAATTCGCAATTTAACAAAATGCAAAAATATATTACACAATTTAGAACAGAAATTAATGATTTAGATTTCTATAAGCAATAGGTACAGTTTCTTATATATTAAATATTTTGGCATAAGACAAGTTTCCAGTCATGTTATCTTTGTACATGTAAAATTTTACTGCTATCAAGGACACTCTTATTAAATTTCTAATTCATTTTTAATTTACCCATAAAGGTAGCCAAAATATAAAAACAAATTTTTTAGTTTCCCATATACATCAATTAAATACAGATGCCGTACTTAGTGAAAACCTTGAGAAAATTACATTACCAGTGCTATACAAAGACAGTAGTCAATTGGGGAAGTAGTCAGTCTCTCTGTCACTCAGTCATTCTATCGAGCAATCATTCAGTCAGCCCGTCATCGTTTGGCGCTGTCATCCGTCCAAGGAAAGTCCATCAAAAGTGCCCCCCAATCGGCATATCGTTTTGCGCTAAGCGCGTTAAAAACAACAAATCAAATAAATAGCACTGAAAACGATAGTTAAATACACTTAGAATGCTTAAATAATACACTAAAAAGAAATTTAAAGTGGCAAGCAATAACAAGTAGACCATAACAATAGTTCTAGAATTAAAATGAAATAGGTATAGATAAATCGATCTATTTGAAATGTGTATGGTCCTTAACCATTATCATATGCTGATAAACATTGCCCACATAGAGTATTCCATTATTGTGTATGGAATCGCTGCTGGTGACTTCGTCATAGATAGCATCGTAATGTATCGCTTTGCGGTTTGAATGACGCGTATCATTGGCAATTAAATTAAACATATATACAACCATAAATAAAAACAGGCAAACACAGAAGCACTCGCTCACACACCGATATACATTTTACAATGTCAAGCACTGCGCACCACATAAGTATCTACAACTACTATGCGTATCTATAAGTGTGCGCTGCGCTCGCCAATGTATCTGTATTTATATTTTTATACACACATCTATATGCATGTTTCAATATGTATATTTATGTATTTGTGTGTGTGTGTGTGTGTGTGGAAGTCGTCGAGTGATTTTTCGCCAGTGACATTTTAATTGCTGTTATGTTTTATTGATATTCAAAACCCACAATTGCTAATTGTTTTATTGTCAATTTTTCAAATGCTATTCAACTGCCTCCTGAGTGTCAGCTTAATAACCAATTTCAAATACTATCACACAATTATCGCAATTATGACCAGTTAATTAACTGCCAATCGCAGCGCAATGCCACACTCTGGATGTGGATACCTACTATGTCTTCGATTTCATGTGACTATTCCATATAATTTTAACACTACATGAAACTATGAAGTAAAGATGGATATATTTGTTATCGATATTAATAGTATAATAAATTATTTAAATTGCATTTAAAGATCATATTTAAGAAGATATTATATACTCAACCAGGTGTTATCCAAGCTAATTAAACTTGTATAATAAATTACTGTTGTCATAACACGTTATTTGCTTATACCAATTTCACTCGCCCTATGGCCTGGTTTATAACACTTGTTGATTTTCTAGAAAACTTATTATAAATAGAAGCTCATCATAATCTAAAAGGCAAGGCTGGGAAGTGATTCAATGCGTCAAGTGAAAGCAATAAATAAAATATTTTAAAATATCTATGTAGATAAAAATAACAAATCTCATAAATAAAACGACTTATTGTTTTTCCAGAATTCTCGACATAACGCCTTTTTTAATAGAAGCTCATTAAAATCGAAAAGTTAAGCCAGGTATGCGATTTGATACATTGAGTGAAAGCAATAAGTAAAATTATAATATCAAATATCAATTAATTAAGGCTTCAATTAATCAAGCCACTCGCATTAAATTGTTAGCTATTTGTATCATACATTCCTTTGTTGTTGACTACACTGACTTACGGGCTAGATACACATTTAAAATAACAAAAATCTCAATTACGTAGTTTCGTTAAATTAAAATTGACTCGCAGCTGCTACTGCTGCTGGTAAGCACTTGAACTGTCAACGCCAACTAACAACAGCGGACGGGCAGACAAAAGTTGCGACTGTTTTTCTTGTGCGCGCTTACTTTGGTGTTTTTGTTACTGTTGTTGTTGTTGTTGTTGTTATTGTTGTAGCTCGACTTCGATGCCGGAACGTGCACAACAACTAAAAAATGGACGTCATCAGCCTCAATGGTTATGGCATTTCCGCACCTGACGTCCCCAATGGCCGCCAGCGTTGCCAACAGAGAGACCGGGAGACCGGGAGAGCGGTAGTGGAAGACCATCAGCAGCAACAACAAAATGGCATGTCCATCTGTCTTAACAGTTCGTCTGTTCGTCCCCCGTCCAATCGTCCGTCCGGCTCTTCTTCGTCTGAAGTGTGTGCTTCAGTTTTGTTATTGCCTTTGCTTTTGCATTCGCATACTTCTTGCTTTTAGCTTGTCTTCTTTGGCTTCTTTGACTGCCGATTTGCTTTGGTCTCTTGCATTTTGCGTTACGTTCTTTCATTTGTGCCCGCACACAGTTACGCACACACACACACACACACACATACGCAGTCATACACACATATGTACATACAGTCGTAATTTCTATGACACTTGTCCATGCTGCCACTTGTCTTCCACTTTATGTGGTCGACGCCAGTGTCGCTGTCGCACTGACGCTTCCTCGCCGCCGGCGCCGCCCTGCAACGACTGTTAACTAACCAAACACCTCGCCCTCCCCTTGCATAACGTCCCCCAATCGCACGAACACCCCGAAAAAAGACAAGCAGCATGTCAATGTGTTTTGCCTAGGTCACCGAATCTTTTACACACTTTCCGTCTTCAATTGAAGTTTTCAAATTGTGTATAATATCGACAACAACAAATCTAATTAATTTGATATAGCATAGAGTAATATCCCTGAAACTATTTAAAATACATTTAAAACAAAAGCGTTTGATTGGTTCTCAAAATCGCAAATAAGTCGAATGATTTTCTCCAATTCGTGCTTACTTACAAAAATAAAAAATGAACTGTATAATGTATAAGGATTGTTGCTAAAGCAACTAATCTAAGATCCCACTATAAAATTCCTAGCTGGGAAAGTTATTAAACGATATATTATTGATAACTAAGCTTTGTAAAGGAAAAAAAGATGAGAAAAATCGATCATGTTGTGTTCTTATCAGCTTACGGTGAATTCATTTGATCAACGCAGCAACGATATTTTTTCAAGTTGCCAGTCATTTTGAATATACTCTGCCTTTGTTGCAGTTTCAGTGTATTCAATATACAGAGACAGACACTTCAATTGATTATTGCCTGCTGTTGTTGGTTTTTGCTGCTGATTCTACTGCTGCTGCTTTTGTACAAATTATTTACATTTTGAGCTTCGCATAGTAGTTGTTCTTGTTATTCCACTTCGTCTGCTTCTTGTACGACTACTTCTTGATCTGCCTCTTTTGGCTGTGGCTTTTGGCTTTAGTTCTCGCCTAAGCAAGAATGAATAAAAGTAAAAAAAAAAAACCTGAGCGCAGCTCGTCTTTTGTTGTCATTTGCACTTTTGATTTCATTTGAAGTTGTCGTCGTCGTCCCGTTGCTAAAGTCGAAGTCGTTTTTCGCTTTTTTTTTTTCTTGCTTTGTTTGCTGCCATTGTTGTCTTCACTTTTGTTTGACTTGTGTCGCTGGGCATGCAGCGAGCTACTCATTTTGTTCTGTCCAAAATAAGAGAAGGTAACATCAGTTGTTGCTAATCATCTTGGGGTCTAATGCTGTCTCTCTCTCTCTCTCTTTCTCTCTCTCTCTCTCTCTCTCTCTCTCTCTCTCTCTCTTAATCTGCATGTCTATTGAGCTCGGCCTTTTCGGTCCACGGTCCAAATACAATTCTCTGCCCACACACAAAAGACGATGTGGTTGCTTCTGCAGCTGCTGCTGATGATGATGATCATCCAGCCATAATTGTTTCTCTCTCTCTCTCTCTCTCTCACTCTATCTGTCAATGGTACCTATGACTATTCAAAGCACGTCAAAAACCGCGTACAGATTAATTACGGCGGTCAGCTTTGAGTCGGACATGGATCTTAGCAAAGTCGCCATGAAGTGCATTTCATTTATTCTATAAATTATCGCCACGAATTGTTCATGTGAAACGGGGTAGCAACTTTGTCAGCTTTTCCAGGCAGAGCCCAACAGCGGTGTGTCTGTCTGTCTGTGTGTCTGAGACAATATTGCTCGCTCTCTTTCTATCTACGCTTACCGCATCATCTACACAGAAACCCCCCCCCCCCCCCCACACTTAGAACCACTACCCTTAACGTAAGTCAACAGCAAAGCCGCCCACATTTGTGTCCGCCATCTTTTTGCTTCCGCCGTTTGCCTCGTGCATCTTAATTACTTTTGTTTTTTTTTTTCCTCTAAAAATTTCCACAGCCCAACGAAATTCAATGAAAAATACTTATTCAAATAGCAGCAACTACTGAGGCAGCAAAGAAGGCTGTAAACGAGCTAACACAAGCAGCAGCAAAAGCAATAGCAACAGCAACAGCAGCAGCAGCCGCAGATACAAAAACAATCTCACAGATACATTTGTGTTGGTTTTTGTCGAACGCTTCGCTGGCTGCTTTGCACTTGAGATTCTTATCGTTGCTGGTTGGCCCAAGTTGATTTTGATCTTTACAATGCATTATGCAAACAGAGAGTGTGATAGACAAAAAAAAAAAAACAGTGAGAGAAACAGAGAGAGTGAGAGAGAGAGCTAGAGAGAAAGAGAGAGGGAGAACATAAAGATGTGCTCATTCTCTCCCTCTCTTCCTCTCTCTCTCTCTCTCTCTCTCTCTCTCTCTCTCTCTCTCTCTCTGTTTTTGCACTTTGCAAACATATAGTTTCGATAGCGTTTAGCATTTCATAGTCTGGCAATTTGCTCTGTTCGTTGTCTGATGATTGTTTTTCAAGAACACTTCTATTTGAGATTTTCTTTCGCTTTTTCTTTGGGAAATAAACATCTAGAGATTTTGGCCACATAAATTGTCAACGATAGAGCAAGAAGTTCAAGTCTGAAGTGCGCAGCAGTGCTTAAGTCTCATTAGAGATACTTTAGTGTCTTTAGTCTGTTTGACTCCAGAGTCCGCGCCCCCGAGTCCAAAACCAAATCCAACTGCTGCGCCCTGACCTCGCTTTGACTTGGGGCGGGGGCTTTGTATAAGAGACTCGGATTAGTAATGCCCTCAAGAGTTCACAACTGAGCCTCTGTATTGCTATCTCCGTGTGTGTGTGTGTGTGTGTGTGTGTGTGTGTGTGTGTGTGTATGTACTGTAATGTGTGTGGAAGTAACAGCACAAAAGTGTCAGCTTTGAGATTTAAGAAAGCAGCTCAGAGCAAGAGGAGCAAGCAAAAAAAAGCAGCGTTAAATTAGTGGCAATTGTGCGCGACATGAAGTAGCCACATCAGCCCAGTGTGGAGACTACTTCCACACACACACACAAAACACACTTGTACGCACACACTCACATGGGTATGCGGTGTAATACTCGTTACTATTTATTTTGTTACATGTGTAGAGCTGTAGCTGTAAGTAGCCGGCCAGGAATTGTGTAACTGTAACGTCAAGTGGTCGCCATTGTAAATGGCCAGCGATTTGTGTGGACCAAAAAGGAAGTTGCACCATTCAGAAGGTGAACTAGTGGCAAACATTTATTTCTCACTGTATGTGTCTCTGTCGTTGTATGTGTGTGTGTGCTACGTGTAAGACTAAGTACCAAAGCGACATCAAGCTGCTGACTAACTAGCTGGAATGAACACACACTCACAATAAGATTGTGGGCTATTTTTTTGATCGAAAGCGACAAGGAACGTTTCATACACTTTATGATTTTTTTTTGGGTATATAAGTTTGTGACCAAATATATAACGCACATTGACTGAAACACACATATATATAAAGAAATCAAATAGCGTTGAAGAACAAAGACTTGCTTGTTTCATTAACAAATGATTATATTACACAAATCTAAAACAACGTTGTAATTAAATCGTTAAAAATGTATGGTAATTTTACTCTTTAATAGTGCTTAACCTATTCAGTTGAGCGGCAGTGTACATATATCGATTCTAGTCTTTGGCCATTGAAGGTGTCTCCAATAACATTAAGATTTCTTATCTTTTGCTTTTGCACACAATAAATTTCGGCCGACCGATAAGCAATAAATTTGTTGGAAAATTAAGTTAGTCTTCAAAGTATATAAATTCAAAATGGAAGTCACCATAAGATAACTTATTTATGTATAAATTGTGTGCACATAAGATCATCCACATATCATTTGACTGTCTCTTTTTGTTCAGCATGATGATCGCAGGTCGCTTTTCGCTTTTGAGGTTGCGATAAGACAACACATTCAATTTTGTTGTCATTATGAAAGAGTGCATCAACTTTATTAGTTGAACTGCCTGCTGCCATTAAAAAAAAAAAAACTAATATGAAAATGGAAAAGCCTGCCACAAGTGACGTGCCACAAATTACAATGCACATAGGCAACAGTCAGCCCAATGAGCAATCAGAAGCAACTAGCAAACTTGCAAATGCCAACTGCCTGACTATTTGATGCTCAAGATTTACAGAAATTTTATGCAGACAACGACGATGATGATGTTGATGATGATAATGACGATGACGATGACGACAGTGGCTGGCCACATAAATAAAAGCTGGGTAGATGGGGAGATGGGGGCTGGGTTTGGAGCACTTCAAGACGCGGGCTGGCTGACATTGCTGACTCGTTTCGTTGTCGGTCCAACGTTTGTTTAATTTGTCTGCGTTAGTTTTTATTTTTTTGGGTCAGAAAACGAGCAGCCAAATTAAACGCAGGCTATGCAAAAAAAAAAAAAAAAATATATATATATAGAAAGAAAAATGAGGAAAAAAGTAAATTTTTTAGACAGATTCATAAACGCTCTGCACACTTGCCCGAGTATCTCTTAGCCAAGGCGCTACACTTTAGGATACAATATTTGCATTGTGTATCTGCTGGGAGTGGCTGCTTATGCGATAAGCTAAACGAGACGACTGAGTTATCAAATCAGGCCGCAAATCTAAATGCGCCAAGCCCAAATTTAGATAGCAGACAGCAATCACTTGGCACTCTTGCACGGGCTGGCTTCAGGTTTACAAGAAGCCAACAAAAAGGGCTGCCAGCTGTTAGCCATAATTTGTGTTTGCACACGAGCTGTGGCTGTGCAGCCAAAAGAGGCCTTGCTTCGAACTTCAGTTATCACGAGCACCTGAAGTGATGATAACAGAATATATTCCAACCTGCTCCAGGCAGGTTCTATCTGCTAGATAGTACTTGTGGTAGGTGCTTGCTTATGTCAAATGTTAAGGGCAATACTCTTTGGTCTATATGCAATTTCTAAATGTGAATTAAGCAATATATATTTTGATATACCATAACATATGCAAATAAGACCAGCTAATATACATATTTACATATAAAGTACCGGCGTTTAAATATCTCTTATATCAATTCAGAATCTTAAGAAATACTACTAAATACAATACTCCGTATCGATGGAACATACACAATTTGTTCTTTTTAGGGATCTCTCCATACATGTTTTTTGATAAAAAAAAAAATAAATAAATTAATCTTATGTTATTTATTTATTTGATTTTATCAGTTTAATTCAGCTCTGTTAGCAACCGGACCTATGCAAAATGTATATTTAATGACAGTAAAACTAATTAGAAATATTTTGCTTATATTTTTTTTTTAACTTACCTTTCTATGTATATATAAAAACTCCATTATTTTATGGCATTTACATTTTCATTAATTCCCTCCAGTGTTGGCCATCAAAAGTACTTATTTAATTAGCCACGACTTTGTACGTAAATCCACCACGAATCCATTGTTCCCAGTTTTAAGTCAAGCAATTAGTTCTTAGTAACTATCCGACATGCCCAGGTTGCCGCCCACCACTTTGGCCAGTTTCCCATTGTGAGATTTGTTGTTGTTAGTTGTTACTATTTGTTGGCTTCTTGATGGCATCGTTGATGTCAACGCCAAAGTCGGCGTCAATGTTGACGTCGTCCAGCAATTAGTCTACGCGCATGCGTCGCCGGCTTCATTGTCAACTTCATCGATGTCGACGACGACGCTTTCCCATATTCAAAGTATCAGGCATAGTAAAAAGTTAATTAAATTCAATTAAAATGCGTGGCGAGTCTTCGATAAAATGTTATTCGCATTTCAAGGTTAATTTGACAGACGCTTTGAAGAAGTGCCAACTTGCTCAAGGTACTCCAGAGCGTGGGGTAGGAAAGGGGAGTGGATTCCATTTGGTCAGCTTATTTGTTCCGCAACATTAATGATTAATCTATGCTATAGGTTTCTGTCTTTAAGTCACAAGGTGAAGTACACAAATCGAGACCTTTTCTGTATAGCACAACAATGAATTTTAATGCCTACTACTCTTCCTACTCCACTCCTCTCCATTCCTCTCTCTTTCTAAAATCGAAATTCAGCCAGAATATAAAACAAAATTCGTCGTTGTTATACTTAAATTTTGCTATGCAGCATGTAGCATAAATATGAAATTAATTTTTCGTACTAGTCCAAAAATCATAAAAGCCGAAACCAATGTAATAAAAATTATGTTGCTGCCACAAAATGTCCAGACAGCTGCCACTTCATCCACAGCTACACATTTCTCTTACTCTTCTCATACTCCTCCACTTATTCTACAGCGTCGACATCGTCCCGCCTCAGTGGACCGCATGCGGCGTCAGCTGCGATGGCTGCGATGGCTGCCGCTTGATGAGTGAATGAATGAATGAATGGCCAGCACGTTGCACGATGTGTTTTTTTGACTAGAGGGTGTGCTATGAGCAGGGGCATGAGCGAAGTGGGGCCACTAACAAACCATTTAATGCTTTTATTTGCGTGTGGTAGGCCTGAAACTGACGACGTGGCCCAAAGGGAAGAGAGCCAGAGAGAAAAGGGGAGCGACGGCTGTTTGCCTGTGCAACATGTTGCTGCGGGTTAGAATTTTTTTGGTTGGCACTTCAAACAACAAATATTTCATTTAATTAAAGTTCTAATTAAATTGTGTAGAAATGCTTCAAAATGTGCGATAGTTAGTAATTGTGTAAACACTCTGAATAAAGCAGTTTGTTGGTCTCGAAATGGCACAGCATATGACTTTAAGAACCCGTAATTAAAGCTAGCTTTAAGCGGTTTCTAAGACGACAGACCCGGTAACTAGTGCTCTTATAATTTAGCCGTGAGGGTGGTAACTAAATATATAAAAGCCTTGTGATCCGAGCTAATCGCTAAGTTTATAAGTGCTAATAACTAAGATATAAATGCGGTTTCTGTATAAAGAAACTATATGAAAATACAATTATTTATAATTTTATGGAAAACTATAGTCCTATTGGTATAACCTAATATTTATTTCAAGTGTTTTTTAGTCAATTTTAAATTGCTCTATTCCCAACGTATCTGTTACGTGACAGTTTAGTTGCATAAAACGATTTTTAAGTGTAGCTCGCATTAAACAAAGATAATATAAAGTATCACAAATTCATCAACTTATTATGAGTTTGGGACGGGAAATATTAGCTTAATAACTTCCTTAATCGCTTCATAATCCCTGCCGTATTAAAATGACAATTCGCCTAATAATGTTATCAATAGCTCATTCAGAACGATGCCACAGCATACTTTTCTCCACCCTCGTATGCTACCACTTTATTTGACCTGACCATCAGTTTGATTTATGGTTCAACACAGAAACTGCAGTCGAGTCAATATTTTTCGTCCAATCCACATATTCAATTTCAATGTGCTTTAAAGAGCAGCCAACAGTGATGATACCTCAAGCTGCAATGTACACTATCAGACAATGGGGGGGTGGTTGAGGCGTACAGTAGCAGACGGAGAAAGAGACGAGGGCGACACACACAAGCAGCATATATAGTACACAGCAAGCAGCAAGCAGCAAACAGGGCACAGCACACAGCACACAAAGTTGACCTCTGTGGCCAATGCAAGCAACTCGAATCCGATAACGGGGTGACGAACGGCAGCCAAGTGAAAGACAAACCAAATCCAAATGAATTAAGTTATGGTTATTGACATTTAATGCACACAGACACACACACACACACACACACACACACACACATATAAACGTTGGGCTCTCGACCATAGAAGCAGACACTCGCAATCGGAACCAGAATCGCTATCGATATCGAAGTGGAGCGCTGCTGTTGACAGATGAGTGTTTTGGCCACGCTGTGAAAGTCAGATATGGGTGAATATGGGGGGTGTGTGTGTGGTAGGGGGGGGGGGGGGTTGCGGTGCAACGAATGGCAAGGAGTGTTAAGCATTAAATATGATCAGAATCGCCGAAACGACACCTGGCATTCTGTCAGTGACTTTTCACTGCAATATTGTCTTACATATTTGTTTGCTTGATTTTGACTGCTGACAGCATTTTTCATGCATTTTAAGCCTCAAAGCTCGAATGTTATTGGAAATAAGAGAGTCTAAGGAAAATACCCAAATAGCGCACATTTCTCAGAGACGCTTAAACTTGGTTTTCCTATGCGCAGAATTTGTAATTTAATATCAATAAAAGTGAAAACGAAATATTGAAAACTTTATAGATTAGCTTCATCATATGACAAATGTTGTAAATAAGAGTTAATTCTACGCTGCCCAAAACTTGTTTGCATGGCAACTAAAAGCATGTTTATTAACTTAAAATTGTGGCTAAAAATAGATGCAGTAGATACGAAAATAGTAAGTAAGATGTCTTTTTCAATGTTTGGTATATTATTATCATGTTAATCAGTGGCTATTGATTTAATAATTGTTTTGGTCTAAGTCGCAAATATTATATGCATTTGTTAATTATTTTATATTTAACGTAGTCACCTAGTTTATTTATACGATTTTATGAGTGTTAAACAAAATATTTATTTAGAAATATATTTTACAGATTGATTTTCAGACTTTTCCAGGCTACTACCAAACATTATACAAAATATTATAACGGCTTACATACATATTTACATATTATCAAAAAGGTCGTCAGTGAGTTAAGTTATTTCCATCAATAAGATGCCACTAGTTGAAGTTTCAGTAGCGGCACAGAAATTCCCAATTGGCTGTAAACTCGATAAATATGTTCCACATGCCATTAGATCAGGCACCAGTCCAAGCAGCAGGTAACTAAGAGTAGAATGTTATGTATTAACGGTATATAATCCTTGGAGAACATGCAGCTCAAGTTCACAACTATGCAGCACATCGAAGGTAAAATCGAGACCACAGGGGCAAGTAATGTGGCAACTAAGCAATAAAAACGAGACCATCTCCTAAAATGAAATACCACAGGTGACTGACGCATGCCCCCACACAAACACATACTCACTGACACACACATATACATGCAAATGGTTAGCTTTTTTCATTTTTTTTTTTTTTGTATTGTTTTTGCAACCATAATTTACATATTTTTTGCCAGGCGACCTGAAAAGTAACCGAAGAAAAAAAATGTGGCAGATAAAAATGAACAACAAAAAGCAAACTGAACTTTTTACGTATTTTGCGTTTTTACTTTTGTTTTGGGATGCACCTTTTTTCTGTGGAGGGGGTTTGTTGAAATTGAAAACGGCGTTGATTATAATGTCAATACTCATAAAAAAAAATAAACGCTCGCGACTCACAATCGGACAACAAAATATGTGGCTTATAGAGCTGGTGGGTCTCTTCTCTGATTTCGGCTCTTGGGTGCGGTCAAAAAATTGGGCTTATTTTGTTTTGTTTTCTTGCTGGCAATTGGTGTTTGCTGTTTTTTCATAATTTTTTTTTTTTTTTGTGTGTTCTTTCGTTGAGATACAGATACAAATGCAAGCAAATGTATGTTTCGTGTTATTCATTGGCACTTTCATGGACATTACTAATGTTTTTGTTGCTTTGCTTTTGTTGCTTTAATATGCCCTAACAATGGGTATAATGATTTTAAATAAATTTATGAACATTAGGTTATATATTAAGGTTGTCTAGCAAATAGTTTGAACAAAATTGAATATAATTAAATAATAAACGTTTTCAATTAAAGTGAATACATTTTCGTGGGTTGGTTTTAAAACAAGAAAGATTTATTTATTTGCCATTATTTTTTAATAGTCAGCATTTTTAATAAACAATATTTATTTATCAGGGAAATTTAAATAATTTTAATCTGAAACGATTTGCATCCATAAGATATTCAGATGATAAAATTTATGTAGATATGTATATATATATATATATATATATGACATTATATCTATAGGGAGATTCCAGTAAAGAAAGAGTATGAAGTGTTCGTCCCTTTCAGGATAAGCCTTCAACTACTACCTGTTGTTGTTATGCTATTGTTGTGTTGTCCTGTGGCTGTCTGTCTGCTTACCTGCTTTGTGTGCTGTGCCAAGAACCAAAGTCAAAAACTTAATGCGCTTTGGCATGCTTTTAGGCAATAATTCATGGATTAACGCCATTTGGCTAAAGCTGATTTCTTGGCCGCTTTTAGCGCATTTGATTTTTGGAGGAACCTCACCTTTTGGGGTGCCAAAGCATCTTTCTTTAAAATGTTTTTTTTTTTTTTTTTTGGCGCATTCTTTGGACGTGACTAATCAACTTAGTCGTTGTCGTCGTTGTTTTTGGGTCTCAATCTGTCGCTATCTCTGTTCCTCTAATGATCTCTCGGTCGCAATTTGTATGGCGATTTGTTGACCACAACAAATTGCATTCTGAGGCGCCCATAAATAACTTTTTTTTTTTATTTTTGGTTGCCAGGCGTTTGTGTTGTCCTTGTACCTGAATTTGATCCCCGGCAGCACGTGCTAAGTGCCAAGCAATGTGCAACTCCTCAAGACTCATTAATCAAAATGCGACCAGCGACAGCGAATGAAACAGACAGACAGATAGAGAGAGATAGAAAGAGATAGAGACATTTGATTTATGCATTAGAACTTCATATTACATTTTATAACTGCCCTTAACTGGTGTTATGCTGAAATTTATACCCTTTCCGCTTGAACAATTCATAACTTTTTTAAGGATGGAGGTGTTTGTGGTGCTACTGAAAATATACGCTGACAACCCAATAAGATCAGCCTAAGCCAGCCAATGCTGTCACGCCTGACACGCCACCCACTGCCCCAATAGCCTAACATTATACGCTCGCTTTGTTTTCAGCTTTGGGGGCCAATGCAAATTCGTTACAAGCGATGGGCGGCTGGCATTTTATTTTTTGTGTTCTGTTTTTATTTTGTGGATGACTGACGGCTCCCATGTGACAACAAGCGTCGCGTCTCGTCGTTTCGTTTGGTTTCCGCTATGCGAATTTCCCGCCATTGTTTTTCAATGCTCTCGATGCTCATCGCCGTCGCCGTCGCCGTCAACGTCGTTGTCCTTACGGTCGCCATTTTCTATTTGGCTAAAAGTTTATTCGCATTCAGCACATTTAATAAGAGCTTATTGTACTTAAGTTTTGCATTGTTGCCTGTCACTGGCTTCGTTCGGGGCTTTTGTTATGTTGTTGCAACTTACGCTGCCGCTGTCACTGCTTCTGCTGTTGTTCTCGTTATTTAATTTTTTTTTGTTTTTTTTTTTGTGACTTTAATGAAAAATTCGCTTGCGGCCATTTTGTTTTGAGTGACCCGCCCGCACGTTTGACAAACTTTGTGATTAAATAATTATAGCTGCCAGGCTATTAGTGATGACAATTCCAGCTAATTAAATGCGACACTCAATTTGAAATGGCTCAAAGCTTAGTTGACCACCACATGGCTTTATGGCCCCACAACAGCGCTGTTAACCGTCTAACAGTGCTGCCAAATAAGCAGATTACAGAATGTACACTTCTCATATGTATGCAATTTGACTTGGCTTAGCCGCTGTTGGTGTCTCTGGCTCTGTCTGTGCTGCTGCTGCCCCTGCCGTTGGCTCTGCTGTCACATATTTGGCTCGTGCGCTCCACACTGTTAGCTGTTAGTTAGTCACTGCATAAGTAATCATGGCGCTCTTCGCCCGCGCACGAAGCTGGTCGACACTCACGAATCGTATTACAATTCGTCTGACTTCGGCTTCGGCTGCTGCTGTTGCTGTTGCTGGTCGGTTCGGCTAGCCAGTGCTTCAGTTCTTCAGTAGCCAACAGCGCAGCACGCGGATGCTACGCTTCGTTGTTATTTTTTTCTTTCTTGTGGCTGGCCTGCGTTTACAAAAGCACAAGCAGCAGCGCTCTCTTGCGTTGGCTCTTTAACTTTGAATTATACTCTCTGGCGCTCTTGACTCACACACACACACACACACACACACACACAGCGACGTCTGTTGCTGTTGTTGTTGTTGCTGCTGCTGTTGTGTGTTCTTGAGTTGGCGCTGTCGTTGGCTGCTGCTGCTGCTGTTATTGTTGTTGCTGTTGTGTGGTGGTCTCGGTCTCGGTCTCTGTTTCGGTTTCGGTTTCGTTTGTCTGCCTGCTGCTTCTGCTGCTGGTTTGATTTTTGTGCGCTCCGCAGCGTCGTCGTCGCCGTTGCCGTCGTTGCTCTGCAGCTGCGTTCGTGCGCTTTTTGAAAATAGTTACAAGATGTTCATCGAAGTGAGTAGAACGCCGGAGCGGTAAATCGGACAAATACAAAAGACAGCCGCCTTAGAAGAACTGTAACCAAAACTCAATTTCAATATCAGACTGAAACAAAAAAAAAAAAAAAATATTAACACGAAACATAAAAGAAAAAGAGTGTGAAAACTGATAAAAACGAAAACACTAAGCACATGTTTTCCAAGAACCCAAGCCAAAGTTCCAAAAAATAATGCGATCCATTTTGGTGTGGCACGAGTTTTCAAGTTTTAAGTTCTCTCTTGGAGTTATCAACATCTCGTCTGCTGATGAAGCATCAGCTTTAAAGTCCATGTCCAACTAAAGTGCAATCCATGCGGAGCTGCTATTGTTATTTTTAAATCGCTGACCGCAGAGAATTTAAACGCTAAAAATAAAACGGACCAAAAAGCAACAGCAAAACACAACAAAATAAAAATAAAATTATATCGCAACGCGTCGAGTTTTTCCTTTGGCGGTCTATAAAAATACCCCCAAATGCAAAGGGTAAAAACTCGAAAGTGACAAACACCAGCAACTGCAAAAATAACAAAAACAACTGCAACAACAACACCAACTAAAACCAACAACCAATCGAAAACCAACAACAAAAAATACAAAAAGTGTGTGCAGCGGCATTTTCCACAAGTGAGTGAAAATTTGTAGTTTCATTGCCCGATTCTAAAAATAACGCAGCAAACATTTTTGCTAAAATTTTTACAGACTCCCAAAAAAAGGGAAAAATACAAAATGTATTCAAATGAAATTTGAAAAGATCAACAAATTGTGAATTGTGTCAGAGTGAAGTGCGAAATGATAATTGAAAAAATCAAGAATTCAAATGTCAAAAATTTACAACTAACATAAATATTATTATACTATGTGTATGGAAAAACATAAACAATGCAATTGGATTTTTAATTTCCATACTGCAATTTGAATTGAAAATTTGTGCTGCACTTTTCGGCACTATGTAGAAGAAAAGCCAATATTATTTTTGTTCCCTCCTGTGTATTTTCTCTTCGCGCGTTGAGTTTTTTCACGCAACCTTTCGGCATTCGCTACTTTCGAGGGCGTCTCTTGGATATACACACACACACACTATATAAATATATATGTATATATACTTTATAACAGGTGACAGTTTTGTGCATTAGTTTCGCCTTAATCTGCATTGAGTGCTAACTTCTTGGACTTTTCTTCTAGACAAAAAGTTTTTCTGTGCTGTGTTTCTTTTTCTATGGATTATTTTTGGATACATGTGCAGTAGCAGAGAAAAGGCTTACACTCTTTGCAGAAACAAAGAACACTTCGTAAAAGGTTCGTAATTTTCAATTTGAGTGCTGTAATAGTGTTCTTCTCATTCGGAAGTGCTTAACCAAGTTCTTAATTACGAAAATTATCAAAAAAAATACGTATACTTTATTCCGCATACGTAGCTCTTGTTTATTTTGCAAAGGAGAAGAAGCCTCGCAATTTGATTATCAGAATATATAAAATGAGGTATTTAATTTTTTACGTTTTTTTTTTGTCATTTAGATTTTTATAACAAGGAAATATTTACGATTGAGAACGTTTCAAAATTGTCCAATAACTTATAAATTTTATAGATTGAAAAGAAGGATAAAAATATTTGAAGTAATGATTCCTTTAAAAAAAACATATTTTCTCTTAGATAAAATTTAAAAATATTATTAATTGAAAAGAATAAAATATTAAAGTACGTATTTCGAAAAACTGACTAATCTGAATTCCACAAATCGCTTTACTAAAATTAAGTGGCGTTTAGGATTTATATGTAGTACAATAAGCTCAAAATCATAGGCTCTTATTCGAAATTGCCTCTTTAGCGAAATATACAAATAAAAATAAGAATAATAGACTGCAGTACACCTGTGTGCGAGTAACAAAGAAACCAAAAAAATACAAGTCAATATATATGTTTATATAGATGTACATGTGTGTGTGTATTATTGAAATGCTGCTTAGCGAAGTGCCTGAGCATATCTCATTACAAGCCCAAGGATCATCGTAATCATCATCAAGACTTTTGTCTTGGTTGCAACAGCACAAAGAAAACATGCGAAATAATGGAAAAAGAACTGTGCAAAAATATAAAAGAACTTTTCTCATTATCAACGCAAGTGTTTTTAAACTTTGTTGCCTTATTGTGGACAGCACTGCTAACTGGGGAGGGGGAAGTGATGGGCAGAGGGGATGGGGCATGCACAAAGCTTGCCTGTCGCTAGCCAGTCAGTCAGGGCCATGGATATGGCCAGCTGGTCACCCATCGGATATGCTCTTCAGACTTCAGTCAAGCGTCAAAAACGTGGGCCATAAAAAGTGCTGACAATTTTTACATCTGTCATAAATTTGCGAGACTCGTAAATCTATTTTCTGCATTTTATTTGTTTATTTCAAAATTCTTAAACAACGCGAACAACGACGAGCAGCAAGTGGGCGCCTGATTGATGTGACAATTCCTTAATTAATTTGGGAAGCGAGAGCTGAGAATAAAGTACGTAATTAAGTAGATCTGCTACTGCAGTGATCTCTCTACGGGTAATACATCAAAGTGCCGCAGTTTATTCACATTCGACTGTTTGGCCTTTGTCGAACTCGATTTGCCCGCTTATCACTTTGGGCGCATTAACCTTTGCAAAACTGTCCAACAGGTAAAACTGTAAAATTTCCCACGCCTCGGCTAGTTATCAAAATCAGCTAAAATATATATTTAATTATTTATTAATATATTTTTTGGCAATTATTTAGACACGGCACAAATCTACTGATAAGCATGCAAACAGTACATATGTGTGTTGAGTGTCTGGGTGTATTTATTGAGAGTTCAGTGACTTGCTTTATCATTTCGCTCTACTGAAATGTTGAAACATTTGGCTCAACATTCCTCATCTTTAGCATTCTTCGCTGCTGCTGCTGCTGCTTTAACTTTGATAAGAATAAGACTGTAAAAGACTTTAAAAGCCTTTTAAAAAATCAGTTTCTTTCTTTTTTTTGCGTATTGTGAAGAAGTTTCCGCTCTTTATTATGGTAGATAGGATGAGCTGAAGAATGTGAAGACTCTTGTTTGTGTGTTTATTTTTTTTTGCTCTCTGACTAAACCAGGTTAAGCAAATATGCAGCTGAATTCAGTTGCAAGTTGCTTGTTATGCGTTTACTGTAAACAGTATTGAAATATAAGTGTATATAAATATTAGCTCTTAACTTCAATTGAAAAATAAAAAAAAGAAGACCTACTGTGGCCCATTGTGTTACCGTAATTTGGATGCCTTTGACAAATTAAAAGTGAGTCCAGCCATATTTTGCAACCTTACTTGAGTTATAGTTGGTTAGACGAGAGCTTCCCATGTTGCTTAATCTTTTCTAGGCAAGCGCCCTTCTGTAAATTCTTCGTCTTCCTCCTCGGAAGCACTTATAGGAGTCTTCCAATAGAAATCACATTGAAGTTTAAGTGAGTCTCTGTCGAAGCTATCTTTACAAAGAATATGAGCACTTCTTCTGCCATTTCTTTCTTTGCTAGGAGACTACAGTTCCTTGGTGCTTTCTTACTTGAAGACAAATCGGAACTATCCGATATTCGATATGCCCCTGTCAGTCGCCAAAGTATACAAAAGCATGCATATATCTTTTTATAGAACTATCGATATTTTCGACATTTTGAAAATACCAGACAGCCCTTGTGTATATCAAAAGTGTGCGTAAATTTTTTTTAGCGCAGCAAAATATATTTTATCTTAATTATGCAGATAATATTGCATCTCTGGGTGTTCTGGGTGCCACTGCTGCCACCCACCCAATTAGCTTTTGGCTGTTCATTTTTGATGTTGTTGTTGTTGTTGTCGTTGTAGACTGCAGTAAATAAGAAAGCAAAAATTGTGCGCCATATTTTGCAGCCAACGTACATAAATAAGCTTTAGTCCAAAGCCAACTTGGCCGAGGTTGAGGAGATGGATACAACGTGCTCTTCTTCCTTTCTGCCTCTTGTTGGGCGGCAGCCACCAAAAAGTAGCTGGCAAATGGCCAAAAAGGCATGGCCAAATGTGCCGCCTGTTGTTGTTGTTATTGTTACGGCTGCTGTTGCCATCTTTGAATTTGTTTTCATTCTTGGCTACTGTTGAGGCCAATTTTCCCGCTGTACTTGAAGATGGCAAACTCGAGCAGCAGCAGCATCGTCGCACTAATAAATAATTTTAATTGTATTCATTTGTTGTTGCCCATTTGCTGCTTGCTCCACTTTGTTGCACAGCAAAAAGGCGGTCAAGAATATGCCAAAGATACCAATTTAAAAATGTCCATTGTTTTACAGCACTCTAACACGCAGCACACACATACACAGCAAATTTGTTGTGTTCGGAAATTGAAAAACGTGTTCAACGACCAAAAATTGCTTGCCATTCCTTGACTTGGCCAGAAACGTTGACTTGCCCTACCCTGTCTCAGGGTACCCTGCCCCTACCCGCCCTCAAACAAAAAAAAAAAAACAGAAAACAACAGAAAAAAATAGCAGCCAATTTCAGTTTCATTTACAGTTTGGCTCTCGGTTTTCATGCTCATGTTTACAGGTGCCTCGGCTTGAGCAAACTTTGTCACTGATAAGCAGCGATTCAGTGACTACCATTCGCCCATTCCCCACTCCCTTCATGCCTGAATGTGTCTGTCTCTTTGTCTGTCCATAGTTTTGAGTCATCGAACACGTCTTGCGTCGACTGCGACGCCTTATGCTGTCATACAGATATGAACAGTGTTGCTGACCAACTGCAAGCATATTGCGCATACGCCACGTTAAACGTCGCTCTTCATTTCTGCTTTGTAGCGTCTTGGTCACGTCTTTAGTATGCACTTTGTGCTCGCGTTTGCCCCATTTGCTGTTGCAGTCAACCGACGGCTGACAATGACGCCAACGTCAACGTAAACGCCAACTGCGACGTCGACGGCGACGCTGATGCCGACAGCGACTGCAACGGCGACTGCACAGTACATTTGGAACGTGCAAATCAGGGAACAAAAGCGAAACTATTTATTTAACTTGCTTGCTACGCTCTCTGATTTCATGTGTGCCGTTTACTTTTGAACAATTTTCCACAGCTACAGGCAAACTTCTTTATACTATTAACATTAACTTAAGGCAAAACTATTTAAGACTTGTATATACCATTACATAATGCAAGGCATAAAGCGATCCGTACTTGGTTCAAATTCCAAGAAATCGAAAAAATAGTAATGCGTTTACTTTAACTTATAGAGTAGATTAAGATACTTAAACCAATATTTATTTCATTAAGACCTTTGCTCTCACTTAGCTTGAAGAATTATTATTTCACTTTAGTTTTAGAAAAATGCTAAAGTGCACTTTAAAATGATTCACAATCAAATTATTCTTTTTTTTTAGTAGTGAGGCTAAACAAATTATATTGAAGAAAAATGCATTTTAAACCAAAGTTCGCGATGGGTGAATAATGAAGGCGCTTTTCTTATGCCCTTGCAATGTGCACCTCACCGGCGGCAAAACAGGGTGGGGAGGGTGTGGGGGGGGGGGGTTTGGTTGCAGCTACGACAATAGCGACATCGTCGTCGTCATTTATTGTTGCTTGCTATTGCGGCTGTTGTTGTTGCTGTTGTTGCAGTGAGCTCAATGCGCTCGATATCTGCTGCCAATACAAGCACACACAGATACACACAGACAGATGGACACACCCACACATACAGGCACATACACATATACTGGCAATATAGGTGCGTTGTATTTATTCGCCTCAATTCTGGGCCAAGGTAGTTTTTATCTTTCTACTCTTTTTGTTGTTGCTGTTGTTGCTGTTGCTGTTGCAATTTTTTGTTGTTGCTGGCGTTGTCTGGCAGCTTTTGCTGGCTTGTTTGCTTTTTGTTTGTTGTTATTATTGTTGTTGTTGTTGCAATCCTTGAAAATTTGTTTTCACACAGACAAGCACACGCGCAATTACAAACACAAATAAAGCACTCGGAACACTTTTGACCGCCATTTATGCTGTCACGTCTTCAATGCCTGTAACGCCTGCCCCGCAATGCCCCATCACCGCTTGCCTCCTATGCCCACACACTTACACACACACCAACCCCTTGCACGCCCAATTTGCGCTCTCACTTTACACACATTTATTTATTTAATTTTCGTTTTACGTTTTATTTTTGTTATTTTTGCTTTTATCTGTGCAAATCGGCGGCCGCTGCACGTTTTCTTCTCTATTAGTCACATATTTTTTTGGGAGATTTTTGCTTACAGAAACCAAACAGCAAAAGCTGAAAGAAAGAAAAGAAATAAGCCAATGGGATACGTATACAAATTGCATATATATGTACTTGCCACAAATGATGATATCATATTCTGCTGTTACAAGTGCCAATGCACACATGTCTTTTTTCAGATTTGTGCACTGAGTAATAATACCAGACTAATTCAAATGCTTGACTGCTACTATTAATTCTTGTTTATATTATCTTAAGTTTAATTTATTTACAAAAAAAAAATGAGCAATGCAACGAGCTTGCCAGATATGATTAAAGCCATTTATATAACTACAAATTAAGTCTAAGCTAAACCTTTGCTCATTTTGTTAAGTATACCACAATTGAATTTCCATATGGGCAGGAAATAAATAAAATGCAAATGCAAACTAAGGCAGAGCTATAAATTATAAACGATTAAAGATTCTTTAACAGTCTTGTCTGGGGAAAGAAAGAAAATAATGTGTATAAAATGTTTACATTGAATTCGATTTCTAATTTCAACATTTCCAATTGAACTTTGTGCATTTTAAATTTGCATGGTGTGCTCGGCTTTTATTTGAAGACGCCTGCTGCGAATTTCCATTACAACAATTGCCACTTGCAACAATTGGTTGCCGAGTCAAATGAATACAATTGTCATTTCCCCGCAGCTACGTTTCACTCCTCTGACAGCTTTTTCGCATTTGTTCTCCCCAAACACACACACACACAAACACACACACAAACACACACACACCAACACACACAAAGCCGACTGTCACTGACATTGATTTGAGTGTGCGACTTATGTTTGCCAGCTGAACGCCTTTCAGTTCACAATCCCCTTGCTCCCACTCCATCCTCAAAGCCCCCGCCCCCCCCCCCCACACACACACCACCCTCGCACATCCTAGCTCGGTCTCTGCCGTATTTAGTCGATTTTGCTGCATATCTTCTTAGTCCTTTGGGTATCCTACGGCCTTTTCTCACACTCAGTCTGCATTTCCTTTAGCTAGTGAAATCAATGGCTTTGCCTCTGTCTCTGTCTCTGTCTCTGCATCTCTACTCCTCGCTGGTCTGCCACAACGTTGCCTTTGTCTCTGCCGTTAGTCTCATTCTGCAGAGACATCAGTCACACACAAACACTGATGCACACACCACACTCACACACACTCACATCGCGTTCCGCCTGCATCCCAAAAAGTAAAACAGCAAAGTAGCACAAGAAAAATGTACGTTGCACAAACTTTGTTTCGCAGCTTGTTTTACTTAAATTTGTATTTGTTACGAACATACGTGTCGCAAGCCACTGCTCCTCTGAACTTAGCTCCTCCATTCCTTTCAAATCTAACCTCTCTCCATAATTTAATAAGCCAAAGTCACTCAAGCAAACACGTGTTAAACTTGTAGTTATTTCTTAGTGCTTTTTGTTTGGTTTCAGTTTTTGGCCATAACAAGTCTCCACACAGACTTACAGAGGTGAGAGCTATTTTTGCCACTTTCTTTGTCACTTCTAAATACGTATTCAATTTTTTTTTGGCCATGCATCCAAAGCTGGTTATGCAATACCAAAACGAATAAAAATGATTTGTTTTTACTTGCATATACGCATAAACTAAATCTGTCTAGCTTTTCTCCATATCTTTGTCTATCTCTCTCTCTCTCTCTCTCTGCATCGCCCTCAATATCTATCTGTCTTTCTCTGTATATACACACACATACAACTCACATCCAAGTCTTGTTTTGTAGTCCTGTTTGGTAGATCTGCCCGAGTCTCTTGGGGCCTTGTTTAGATTTATTGCTTTTCCGTTCTATTCTCGGGGCTCTTTTCACTTGATAATTGATGAATGCTTTGTGAGTGCTGCATGCGCCCACAATACACTTACAAAAACTCTCAAACACACATGTTCAAGGCTTTATTCTTCGTTGCTGAATGTGCAAGTTTTGCTTTTAGCTTTTGTTTATTTGCATGACAAATGCTCACAGATCAGCCAAAAATAAACAACAACTTGTCAATCACTGATTCAATTAAGTCAAGTGCAGCCAACACACATACACACATACACTCACACTCACATACACATACAGAGGCACACCACACATGCATACGCACATGCATAGAATCTAATGTCAGCTTATATGGAATCGCGTCAGTTTCAATTGCCCTCAGTCTTAAACTGTCATCATTGTACAGGTGTTAGAACGTATGCTGTACCCCTGGGTAAAGGGGGGGGGGGGCGGATGGAAATCGAGTTCCTGCTGACAACGTGCACCATAAAAAGCTTGGCAAGAATACGTGCGTGCCAAGTTGGCAGCTAAGTAGGCAACTGAAAATCAAATCCTGTCGCAAATGAACGCAACAAAAGCAAACAATTAAAAGTGTTGCACTGAAAGTGGATCGAAGAAAATATATCCTTTATTAAATATACAATTATTTATATTTATAATGTACATATTATTTTTCATCCTTGCAGTTGACCAACTATTATCTAATTTAATTAATTAATTTAAGAATGTGTTAAAGAAGATATCTTAGACTGATTTATTTCATTTATTTTGTACATATAAATTATAAAAATAATAAGTAAATAAAAATGTTGAATACCTTTTTGAGCGCATGCTTACAGGGTATATACGCAACAGCAAGAAATGGCGACACTTTAATAGAGAGAGCCAAAAAAAAAATGCCAAGAGACGTCTTCCAAATGCTTCTCAAAGTCGCAGGCAGCTGTTCATTGTTTATGTGTGTGTGTGTGTTGATGTTGTGCGTGTGTAAGTGTGTTGGTGCGTGAATGATTGCCGGCGCCTGCTGATGACAAGTGTTGCGTGTTTTGAATATAGGAATATGGGACTTATACTTATTTGCGCACTTACACCAAAGCAGACACAGACTTATAGCCATACTCATAGTCATACTCATACATATGTGTACATATGTTGTGTACTTATACAGTGCTTGTTTGAGCACGCCCCTTCTAATGACAAGCCATGTGAACTTCTCAAGTTGTGGCTTGATTATAATGTGATACTCGTAATACTTTGTGTGATTATGTATCACTGTAAGGGTGCTCTACCAGCGCGTCACTTGACTGTGAGCAACAGCTGAGAATCACCTTAAGAGTGGAATAAGCGACAATTTGCCAAAATCTAGAAACTTGTACTTCTTCTTACTTACTTACACATTACAGCATATCGGAGCTGTTCGAATTTTTGCACTTAAAGCATATAATTTTTACTTAGTTCAATGAATTTGAGTTTGCCGTTCGCTAAAGCTTTCAATGCCCACAAGAGGAATTATTGTTATCGAAAAATTGCGTTTCGCCCTTTTAATGGAATTTTCTTTTACGCTGTATTCGCATCAAAATTCCGCTCATTTGTTGCATATCCCAGAAGGGGGAGTAAATTCGATCAGATGTGCTTCCTCATTCAGTCGCTGCCATCGCTCATCAATCATCTGCCAAGCAGCCACGCCCCCTAATCAAAACGAGGGAAATGTGTCGAACAGCAAATATGCAAAAGCGGGCAAACCAATTTGGAGGTTATAGCCACCATATGCTAACTGTGCGCCTAAAAGGCTGCAACAATTTTGTTGATTAGTTCGGTGTCTGCGGGAATTTCCCTTTGGTTTCCTCTATCATATAAGAAACTTTCTCACACGCCCTCTCCCTCTCTCACTCTGAGTCTCTCTACATGCTGCCAACGGCCAAACATAAAAACTAAAAGCCATACACCCACAAGGACACACCCATATACTCATACACACACACACAGGCAAACACATAATTGATACAGCAAACACAGCGTTAGGTATAATAAAGGCGCACGCCGTTTTTGGAGCTGCTCTCGTTTCTTGAAACCCGATTTTTGATACACTCAGAAAATTAAAAAAAAACAAAAATGCTGCAAGGCTCAAAATAGTTTTTTTTTTAATGCAACGGCAAATAGTAAATATTATTGATCTTAGTTAAATATTAAATATTTTGTGCCATTAGCCGCAGTCCAATTCTCAGTTGTTTCCGAATAAAAGCATTTAATATCCTTTGAATGACCATACAGCGCTCCCTTGCTGAAACGATTTGGCATTACTTTATCCAATGGATTTTGATATAAAATGTAATATTAATTATTATAGCCATTTTCCAACATGTATCGATTAACTTTTTACTTAACTTTAAAGATTGCCTGCGAGATTATTTTTTATTATTTCCTGTAGCAAATTGCCTATAAAGAGCATTCGTGAAACGTTGCCAACTTTGTGTTTCTGGCCATTTCTTTGTGTGTGTCTTTTTGCAGATGCTGGATTTTATTATTGCTTAACAGGCTTTAAGGCAACGCAGTGGTGACTCAGGCTAACACACACACACACACACACACACACACACACATACACACATACAAGGGCATACTTGTTGGCAGCAGCACAGACCTTAGCTGACGGCCACCTTTTTAGCACAGGTGCTCTCCTGCTGATGTATGCTGCTGGGGCCAAAGTCGTTTTGTGCTTGGGTCGTCTGATATATGTGGCCACGTGGCGGTGACCGACCGACTGCCAGGTCGAGCTGGCATGTTCCAACCAGCAAGATAGCATCAGCCAAACACCTGGCATTCTTCTCCTCCTGCTCCTCCCCCTTCTTGTGGACTCTCTGCGTTTCTCTCTCTCTCTTTCTCTCTATTTCTGCGTGGGTATTTTGGCAGGCGTAGATTTAAGTTTCTAATCAAGGTTATTTTATGTTTGCCAAGCGCGCTCTTAATGCCCAAAATAACATTTTTAGTTATATTTGCTGTTGTTGTCGGATTTGTTGTGGATGCTGTGGAAGGTCCCCACATTTGGCAGGCATTCGTATTCGTATGCTGATTCCAATCCAATATGTTTTTTGGCAAACGCGTCGCATGCGTGATAAATTCAAGTCAACTTTCGTTTTAGCCTTAATGCAGGCACATTTCGGGCAACAGCTCAGCGTCCTCTGGCTAATTAGACCACAGCAGCGGGTGGCTTGTTGTGCATCCTGTGGTGAGGCAACTGCCTTCTAACAAAGGCAAACATTAACAATGCCAATTGTTTGCCAAGACAGCACCATTATCGTTAGCCACGTAGTCGGTGTGGGATGAACAGCAGCAAAATGAAGCGGGGCAACTGAGGCCGCATTTGGTTGCCTTGACTTGTTGGCTAGACAAATTCCCTGCTATTGCCAGTTGTGTGGCTGCAAATGCATGTTGATGGCTTTATATGGTCTCTGTCCAAAAATCATCATCATCATCATCAGTATGTCAGGTTTTGTTGTTCTTCAGTTAGTTGTCTTTTGCAGCTTTTTGTTGTGTCTCATGTAAATTGCTTAGTTCAACAGCCATGTTAATTTAAATGGGCGCGTTGAAAAGTATGCTACACTAAACATATATCTCTGTTAATGTATGTGTGTATTTGTGTGTTAATGGATGATAGACAACTCAATGATGCGATTCATTCATCAATCAATAAGAGCAATGCGATACTGGCATTGGGTCAAAAGAGTCAAAAGAGTTTGCAAACCGACTGAGGCTGCAGACAGCATGCAATGCATGTCTCTAATAGTCTCTGTATGTGTATGGATGTCGATGTGTGTGTGTGTGTGTGTCGACTGTAGAGCACTCAATGCGGCAATAAGCGGGGATACGAGAACATGACAACGTATGCATATCTGGGTTGCTGGCATTAAGTGATTGTCAATTTGCATTGATTTGACACTCTTGCCATTATACAAATGATGCATGTGAATGAAAAAGAGATTGTTTAGGAGAAAAAAATGGTAGTTCAATGATGATAGATTTGGATATATGCTAATAACTGAAAGGGTTAAGAATGTTTGATTTAGCCTAGATATATATTGTATTAAATATGGATCTTCATCAAGTCTGAGCAGATTTAAATGATAGAACTGAGTGGTCTGAAAATAACCATTTATTTATTTTATAAAATTGACAGGAAGCTTTAAACTAAGCTAAATACTGTTCATATACTATGTCCGGTTAATTGACTTTATCTGGAATTCTTAACAGTTGATAATGGTTTAAATAAAATCAAGCCATTAAAAATTTCATACAATACAATCATGACTTATTTATGTTTAATTAACAAACGAAAAAAAGCAATTCTTTTTCGCTGACAAAATACAAATGGCCATAATAAATAATAATTTACTTTCTACATTGATATATATTTTGTGTTTGTATCTGGGCTCACGTTTTGCACTCTCTATCTTTTTGCAGGCTGCCATGTTCAAGGCCAACGAGCGCTCCACTTTATGTTTTGGTAAGTTCAGCTCGATAAATAATACATTTACAACGTATGTATGAATAAGCAAACAGAAACTCATTAAAAGTGAATGTGCTCTGACAATTTAAACTTTGAGGCAACCAAATGGCAGCTACTGAGCAATAACGTGGTAAATGCTTCGGCTGCCCCACATAGCCACCCAGTCAGATACAGACTTTTAAATAGCTAATCAAAAATACATATAGACAGCAGCAGAGGAGCACAGAGGATTCACAGGATTCACTGGATTCACTTACAAGGGTAGTCTGACACAAACACAAACGCAAACACAAACAAACATTACCAAGTGTGTAAAATGAAGAAAATTCATATGTGCATATATAAGAGCACCAACAAGATTTTGTACGTTGAATGTTTGTGCTTGTGTGTGTATAAATTTGATAAAGTTAACGAGACATGGAAACCGACTGCGGCGAAGCCTAAATTAATCATACGCCATGTCATGTTTAATACAAATTTATTTTATACATATTCGCAAAACTTTACGGTTTACATGGAAATTTCATCAAATTTCAAGCCCTTTAGCAAATGTTGGCCTCAAGTGTTAATGTTGTCCTTGTTGTTGTTTCTGCTGATGCTGCTGCTGTCCTTGATGTTGAACTTGTTAAAAGCACATAACGCCCCTAAAACTATCATTAGTTAAAATCACATATCATTGACAGTGCAAATTGACCCCACAGCTCCAAAATTGGCTTTCATAGGTATGTTTGTCAACAACTACAGTGGTCGCTTGCTAACTAAAACTACTGAAGCTAGAAGAAATTAGAAGGAAATTCAAATATTTGCCGTGCTTCTATTAAATGTTGAATGTAAATGCTTTTTCTAACTCCAAATGACCACTGTATATGTGAGGGAATCAAGCATATGAAAACATAATGTATTTATATGCACACACATGTGAGTGTGTGTGTGTGCCTGTGTGTAGGTTGCTTTCAAGTGTGAACTGCTTTTGTTGCTGTTGTCGATTGTTGTTTGTCGTTTGTTGGGCGCTTAAATGTTTGCCTACGTGTCAGCTACTGTCAGAGACAGTCGCCTCTGCCTCCTTGTTACATCCACCAATCCATCCCCCAGTTAGCTTATCTCTCGCATATGTCGGCGCCAGTTTTATGTCAGTTCATTGATATTCATTTGGCTGTGTGAGTGTTTGTTTATGTGTGTGTGTGCATGTGTGTACGTGTGCGCTGAACCCTTTGTACCTCACTTGACTGCCGCTACAGCTGCCTGAATGGTTGCTAGACAACAAAAGTGAGTTCGCCATACCCCAGGAAATTCAATTAAAAACGCAAATGACGGTGTACTCAGTGCCACAAATCGGCTTACGTGTCCTGTCCAGCAATTATTGGCAAATGTCCTCAAGTGGCAAGCAGAGGCAAACTGTCGGCCAGCAGCAGCAGCTGCAAAGTCAATCTCAACTGAAGTTGGATTTTCTCGGCGAGCGCTTTTCCCCTTTTTTATTGCATACTTTGCTGCGCCACCTCTTCTATCTTCTCTCTTCAACTCTTCCAATCAATATTGCCTTTAGATTCGTTATAGATTCATATCCGGCAGTTCTTCCATTCATTTTTTGTTATTGCTTGCTTTGCATGAATGGCTGTGCTCGTCTATAGATATATCACCTGCACTTCTTATGCCATTTTTTTTCCGTGCACTTCTTTCTTTTGCCAGCTAAAGTTTTTTACGGCAGCCCAACTCGCACAACTTTTGAGGCTAGTCCTCGGATAGATATGTATTATATCTTTTGTGGCATCTGCTTTTCCTCTCAGCCATCAAGCATCAACTTTCTCAACTCATTTTGGACTTTAAAGTTCAAGAGTCTGACAAAAGTTGTAAAAGCTCAAAGCGCACTACGTCTCATCAATTTTTCTATGCACACCTGAGAACATTACGGACAAGTATGGTGGCAGCAACCAAATTAGCCAAGTTTCTGGCCAACTTTCAAGCGAAGCGTAAATTTAATCCTGCCCCCAAAAATACATTGATATACATCTCTATACACATCTCTCTCTCCTTCTCTATCTCTCTCTCTCTTTCTTTCTATTTATCTATTTCTCTCTCCGCTGGGGCCTAGCTGACAGCAAGACACTTAATCCAAACGTTTACACCTCAACGCACACACACACACACAAAGAGTGAAGACAGAAAAGGGGCGGCATATGGGGCGTGTCCTGTGGCTGAAGTCGCAATAAATTCATGTATCTACTTAATAATTAACTGGCAAAAGTTTTTGGCGCCACAACAAAGAAGCCCCTCAGTCATTGCTATATACAACAAGTATAACAATCTGACCCCAAACTGATGTCAAGGCACCAATAGGCAACGGTGAGGCTGTTTGAGTGTGTGTATGCGAGTGTGTTTGTATATATATATATGTGTGTGTGTGTGTTTAATTTAATGAATTTAAGGAATTCAGTGAAATGTTTTTATAAACGGCACTACCTGAATCGATAACCCAACAAGTTAATAAATAGTCCTCAAACTTAATTAGATCCAACACTTATTGATAATAAAATTGTTGCGAAAAGTTTTATGGGACATGAAGTTTGCTCATTTGATTGTGTTCTTGTGATTGATATTTTCCTAAATTCGAATTGATAGTTATGTGATTGTTACACCATTTATTTCTAATTAAAAGGAAATATTGATCAATGAAAAATGCTGGTATTACAATAGAATTTGAAAAACAAAATATAAAATAAAATATCTTTTGAAAGAGAGATTTAAAAACTTATTTTCAAAAACAATCGCACTGAATTTTATTCAAAGAGATAGCCATCAGCATATTTTTAGTTTACCTAGTTCGCATTTCAACGAAGTTTTGCGATCTCAGTGAGATTCAAGGATTTTTTCATGACTATTGCGGTTTTTGGGGCGAGTGAGAGGAGGAGCAAAAAGTGAAACGATTACAAGCAAAATGCGGCGATGCTTTAATTGCACTTGAACTCACCTTAAGTTGGACACCCTGCGAACCGACACAACGCGACGCGGCGAACCCTCGACGAACCCTCGGCTAACCCTTGGCGACCCTCAGCAGTTCAGGTTAATTTGTTCAGCGTCGGCTCGACGATGTTCCAGTTGCTCATTAATTACAGCTAAGTCGTCGTCGTCCCCTAATGATTTACCTGCGGAATTTTTGTTGTTGTTGTCGCTACAAGTTTATGTGTGTTGTTATTTTCCTTGTTGTTGATGGTGCAAGTTTTGCGTTTTATTATTTCTTGATTCCATTCCTTTCACTGAGCTCGTGCGAATTCTCGCTTTGGCTTGTTATCCTTGCTCGGGGTCCACTGTCCTTCTTATAAATGCTTTGCAATCAAATACATCCAGCGACTTTTGCCCATTCACTTCTTTATTTTTTTTTCTTTCTGTTTTTGGCTTCTCTTTACTTTTCTTCTTGTCTTCTTTCGGTTGATTATTTTAAGCGCCATCTGACCGTTGTTTTTTTTTTCTTTTCCCTCTTGGGCACGCCCACTTATGGCGCATTTAATTAAGCAAATAGCAGCGTAGCTGAGCTTAGTGTTTTTTATAATATTATTCTCTATTTTTTGTTTTTTTTATGCTTTTTTTATGCTTTTTGGGGTTTTCGCACTTGTTGCCCATTTTGTGGCATAATTTAGGAGCAATTGTTGCCGTTCTTTTGTGTAATTTTGTTTCTGTGAAAGGAAAGGGAAAGTGTGTCTAGACCAAAACAGTTACGATAAGATTTTCAGATTAATTATAAATATTCAAGATAACTTTGACGTAAATTCAGTCAATATTTCATAGAATATCTTTGATATTTTCATTTTACGTAGCTTCAGGTGTGCTAGTTTGTCAGCTTTTATCAGCAGCACATTAGCGCATCTGGCGCTACCTTTGGCAACTTGTCGCCTGTCACTTTCAACTACACTCTATGCCAATTTGCAACTAAATTGCAAAGTTGTCATTCGTGCTACAGTGCGACAGCCAGCTAGTAAGAATACTGCACTGGAAGTTTTTCGACAACGCAATACTCTATGGACAGTAAAGAATCTAACAATAGAAAAAAAAAATCAAAATGTATCTTAATAGTAGTATCTTAAATACTCTGTCTGCAAACCTTCTACACGCAAGAGAATCTCACACGAGCATACAAAGGGGTAAAGTACACAACTAGTATACTCCTTTTACGCAATGGAGAGCAGTGTATAATAAACTGACTCACGTTTGCCAGCAACAATCTAATACGGAATATTCTACTGCTCGACGTGACAACTGGGAACTGGGAACTGGGAATTGAGAGCTAGGCAGGAAGAGGATACCACAAAACCGTTTTCATATGCAGACAGTGTTGAAGTTAAGTAAATGAAACGCCCGGTTGCAGCAGGCGCTCAACCAGACTTCGAGAGACTCTTGGCTGGGAGAAACCTTTAGCAAAAGCAGCCGCAAATCTAATTGTAATTGTAATAAAAATGTAAAATCAATTAACTTGAGAGTGCGAACGCTTGTTGCATCTGCTCCAGCAGAGTTTTCTACTAATTTGCAACAATTAATAATGCATTAAGGAGAAACTGAAACTGACACAGAGAGGAAGAGAGACTGCGACCGAGAGAGAACGAGAGAGAGAGAGAGGCAGTACGCATAGCTTGAGCCAAAATGTCAAGATTGCAAACATGCAGCAAAAGCCAAGCGAGACTATGGCAATAACAAGGTCGCCATACATACACGGCCAAAGACAACTTAATTAACCTCGACCTTCTCGAGGCGGCCAATTCGCTCTGACGTCAGCCACAGCCACAGTCAGAGTCCCTCCACTCCCCCCCCCCCCCCTCAAACTCTCCCGCACAGTGCGGTTTTTGTTTTTGTTTTTGCCAAACAAGCCACGTTCAATGCCGCTGTATGTGTCTCCAGTCCAGTCCAGTCCCGGGCCAGTTGACCATCGCCACTGCCACATTAAGACATCAATAATAAAAATAGTTGTATATATATATATATGTAGAGTTAATAATGCGTGTGCGTGCAATGTAAATATGAGCATAAAAATGACGACGACGACGACGACGACGGCTAATTGCCAATTCACTAAAGCGACCACAAACTCAAAATGGGAGTGCAAGTGCAAGTGGGATGGCAACTTCCATGTTTCATATGCATGTATGTCTGAATTGTAGTCGTCATTTTTATTACAGTTTGCGCATGCGCAGCGCAACAACGTAAATGAGTTGTTCGATCTGCTGTTCGCGCTCTTTCTCTCTCTTTACTCTCCCACTCTCTTTAGTTGTCCACTTTAGCCGGCAGCCAAGCAAATGCAAAAAACAAAACCCGTTTACCAGCCGCTCTCTCTCTCTCTCTCTCTCTCTCTCTCTCTCTCTCGTGTCTCTCTCTCTCTCTCTCTCTCTCTCTGTCTCGCTCTCAATGTTGCACAAGTGACGACAGCTGCTGGTGCTGCTGCAGTTGCCATTGCAGTTTCAAGAACCGGGTCAAGGTTGCTGCTACAGCCGCCGTCGACGACGATGACGATCATAGCCAACGGCAAAGTCAACGCCAGCGTCAACGTCGACGTCGACGCCGACGTCGCTTTCGCCTTGTTCGCTTTACATTGAAAGTCAAGTTCGTGCACATGTTTGATTGGCATTGGACATGATAGAGATAGAGGATTTGGCGTGGACGCTGGACAGCTGGACAAGCTGACTGTTTTTGCGGTTGGCTTGCAATCAAACATGTTTGATAAATTTCCATTTATGTGTGAAACATGTTTTCACATCTTAAAACAACTGATAAAATTTGATTAACTTAATTAAAGGGACGCAAAGTTGAGATTAAATTAAAAAGAGTGCTCATTGGATAAAGGAAAATTCTAAGTTACATGCAGATTCTCATTTTCAGTAGACAAATTGTCTCCTCTTTACATCGCATTTGAACTTGATTTTTGTTCAGCTGCCTTTTTAAAATGTTGTTAAGCCGTTTAAGCTGGCTTTTCACTGCATAAGTGAAGATTCTTAGGGTTTCTTTGATTTTCTGTGGCTACAACAACTCCCATATCAAATACTTTAGTCATATTGTTGATTCACTTAAAATTATGAAGGACCAATGCAGGCCTTTAGCTCTTTGAGTGCACCCTCATAAGTCCCTTCTATTATCATTTGCTTTGGTCAGACAATTAATATAAATTACATTCTATATAACAATATGTGGTGCACTCAAAGGCACCTTTATATATATATACATATGTACTATATAATATGTATATAGCATTGTAACTGCGCCATACTCACATCAATTTTCCTTTTACTTATGAAAATTAATAGCATTTCTGTAAAAGTTGCTAAGAAAATAAGCAAAATGAGAAAATGTGATAGGGGGTCTGCAGGGGACAACTCAGCGCTCGAGGAAACTCGACCATTAATCAAGCGTTTCACATGGCAACCAAACGAAACTAAAGGTCTGACAGAGCCATTTTATGTATTTAACTTCACACAGCTTCATTTCAAATAAATAATGATATTTTATTTTTATCACTATAGTTTGCCATTGCATGTGCAACGTACAATAATGAAAAAAAAAACCGTACAATATTGTATTGTAAACGCACGAAAGTTATACAAAATGAATTTCATGTAATTGAATTTTTTTCAATCAAATGCGCTCGCAGGCAAAAAATATTAATTGCAATTTGTAATCGAACAAGAATTTATCAAATTACGCGAAAAATATAAATACGGATAAAGGAAACCTTTTGAAATTTATTGTTAAAACGCTTGGCCGCTTTGCAAAAGTTGTAAAAGTAAATATTAATAAGTCATTATTAATAATTTCAAACAGAACTGTTGGCTGCCTATAATAATTCATTTTACAGACTGTGTAAGTTTTTTTTAGAGACTGTCAAGAACAAAAAGCGTATTTCAAAGTCAGAAGAACACACCATGTGGCCAAGTATGTGCACAACATTCAATATATGTATATGTATAATATGTGTGTATACTTTATACGCACATTAGTATGTTGATTTAGTATTGAATACTTGAATACTGTGTTGATTTAGATGCGCAAACTTAGATTTGACCCTGGAAACTGCAGTGACTGAAAGAGTCAGCTGCAAAGTTAGGTCGACAAAGAGAGGAGATGTTGCAAATCAGAGAGATAGAGAGAGAGAGAGAGAGAGAGAGAGAGAAAGATAGAGAGCGGCAGAATTGAGCTTGAACATGTTGACAGCCTCGATGCGCACTCATCGACACTCGTAGTGTTGTTGGTTTTGTTGTTGTCTTCTACGGACTCTGGTTCTAATGTTGATGTTGATTTTATTGTTGTTGATTGTTGCTGTTGATGCTTATTATTATACACATCAAACATCCAAGTGCAACCACAATTGTGAACAATGCCAAACAGCGACTCAAATGACTCAAAATGCGGGGACAGGCAGACTGTAAGAAAATAGTATACAGCTTGCTGCCTTATCAGAGCAACAGTTTGCAAGAATATATTATGACTAAGTTAAACGAGTCGCCGCGAATCGCGAATCGCGAGTCGAGAATCGAGTGAATCAAGCAACCACAAACTTTATTGCTAAAGTAGTTCACTTGCCGTTGCGCTCTCTGAGCAGAAATAAATTGTCACAAGGTTAGCCAATGGACAATCGGACGCAGCGACGCGACATTTTAATGCCATACAGCCCCAACCAGAGCAGAGCAGCACAGATCAGAGTAGAACAGAGCACAGCACGCAATGCTGAAAACTGAAAAACTGAAAAACCGAAAACTGAAAACCAAATCGTTTGCGCTGCTGATCTTGAACCAATTGCAATTGCTAAATGTTGTGCCAGGGTCACAGCAGCCAGCAGACAGCAGCCGATTGGATCAAAGATGCATAAATACATGGACAAATACAAGCGCATATGCATAAAGTACACTCAACGAAAAATCATTGGCAAAATTAAAGTCCAGCTGGTTTCGGTTTCGCACAATTTATTTTGCAGGAAGAAGCATAATGTTAAAAAATAAAAATGTTAATTGTGCTAAAAAAAACATTTTTGTACATTTATTTGATGATGATAGATTGGCTACATAATTCAATAGATTAGCATGTAACTTAATTCTAGTAGAAATAATAGTATTTGATCATAATATTTTAAGTTTCTAAATTAGTAGCTCAACCAAGTAATAAAGTTCTTAGCCTATTTCTCAGTCTTCCATTAAGGTAATTAAAGACACGTTCTTAAGTGAAGAACTGTGTTTTTTACTTGATTTTGGTATTCGTAAATTTGCCTGAGTGTAGTATATATTAGGACCATGACACTGACATGACAGTCAGATAAATTTGAAATGTGTATGGCTAAGTGCACTTGAACTTGCTGCAATTGCAACTGTTGCAGCTGCGGTTGACAAACGCTGCGTATGCGCAATTTAATGCTCAAATACACACACGCACACACACACAGACTTTGCCTTATTTGCACATTGCGCATACGCAACGTTGTCGACCTTAAACAGTGCGCCTAATTAGACATCGCCTGGCCTGGCCTGGCCTGGTCTGCGCTCAAGTACAGTCAGCTCCTCAGTTTACTGTTTGGCTATTAATTAGTTAACTGGCAGTAAAAGCCAGCGCACAGAATGATGAGCGTTCTCTCAATTTGCCCGCTGCCCCATCTCACCCACCCCCCCTCCCCTTTGGTGTTGCAACACATCAATCCAATGTCAAACAAATACAAGCACAATTTTACAAACACATTCACACATCACACAAAAACACAGTCACACGCAGAATTGCACACATATTGCGGCTTTCTGCATCTGTTGAGCAATGAGAGAGAGAAAAAATTATTCTCGTTATCTTTTTTTTATATTTTTATTCTCTGTGTGCAGTTAACGCTTCAAATCTCTCACTTGTGTATATATATTGTACACGATATATGTACTCTAATTATAGCTACTTTATGATCGTTGATTAGTCATAGATAATTCTGCATAAAATCATTTGTTGTGAAATCAAAAAATAGTTATAATCTAAGTGGGCTATGCGAATAATTTTTCAAAATGTAGCTTATTGCTTAAAATTTTAATACTGTGGAGATAATAACCATGACAAACTATTGCGAAATATTTGTTCATATTTAAACGAGCATGTTTCTTGAAATTTTTTGCAATATAGAAATAAAACGCAGGCAAAACCAAAATAATTTCTGAAAGTTCTTTTGCTTTCGCTAGAATATATATTTGGTGTTCAATACTTTTGGGTTAACATTTGCGAGCATCATCATTTGTCTTGATGCAGCGCATAACTTAAATATTCTACAGAGAACTGATGTGAGTCATATGTTTCAAGGACTGTACACCCTCCTGCTTCTGTTGCTCCTCCTGCAACTGGCACTGCGTCGGCAGCTCTCTGCTCTCTGATTCCTACTGTCTGTTGTCGGGGCACGTTCGCTGGTGGCGCACGTTTTTGGTGTTTTGGGGCGTTCGGCTGGCTGCCAGAAATTGTCGGCACATTAATCATAATTTAATGATTAGCGCAAGTTTTGTTTATTAAATATTTTGCCAGCCAAAGTGCTGCTTGTTATTGTTATTTACGAGTGCTGATGCCACGCGTCGATTGCTCCCAACTTCAACTTCAACATCGTAAATTGCAATTATTTAAGCCAATTTTCAACCAACGCCTTTCGGCTATGCACAGCTGAATTTATGGCTTACTCTGCATAGAACACAATTGCAGACATCTCTTTATTCAAAAGCGAATATATGATTTTTTATGGCGTATCTCGTATGTGCCACACCGTTTTCAGAATCACGCGCCTCTTTCTGATTGTGTCCTTTGAATGGCTTCTCCTTTGAGTCTAGTTTCCAGTTACAAGTTGCGCCTCCCATTTTGATTGTAAGTATTTATTTATTTATTTTTTTTGTAGCCGATGGGGCTTGCAAAGCTTCAGCTGCGACTCATATGTGGCCCAAATTGAGGCAAGGTTTGGCATTTACTGTGCCACCTGCACCAACTGCTCCCATATGCCACCAAGATTGTGATATAAACAGGACTTAAATATTCGAGAAAATTGCTTAATTTATGAAAGTGGTGTTTTTGGTTCCTTTTTTAAGTTTTATAAATTCAAGGCACTGGAACATTTAAACCTGTTCCCAGATTCGCCATTTTTTCTTTTCACTATACACCAAACGCCTAAACTTACATGCTTAAAATTATGTGCAAATGTTTAAAGAATTTGTTTTTATTTTTCGCTTTCGAGTTTTATCCTAGGCAAGTTTAATATCGGAGCCAAAGTCAGCTTATTTAATATTAAGGCACTACTATGACTGGGACCGCTAAATCCTGTGGCTGTCAAGGCACGCAGCAAACTCAATTCAAAAGCTTGTCACACATCCTGTCAGCTCAGCTCAGCAATGCCGCAGATGCCTCCTTGAGTTGCTGCTGCTGCGGTTGCTGCGGCTGCCCCTGTTGCTGCTGCTGATGCTTTCACCTGCAGCAACTGAATTATATTTCTCTTCTGCTCCTTCTGCGGCTGCTGCTACAGCTGCTGCTGTGTCTGCTGCTGCTTTATTCCATTTGCGGCGCGCACAAAGCCAGAGCAAGTTGGCAAGTTAAGTTGCAAGCAAGAAAGAGAGCACTAAATACAAGAAAGCCTGAGCAAAAATGAGAAAAAAAAAAAACAAAAGAGAAAAGAAAAGAAAATCAAAATCAACTACTACTAAAAGTATTGCTATTGTTGTTGCTTGCACCTGCAGGTGGTTTACTTTACTTTGTCACGGATATGTTTTCTCTCAACTTTCCATGTCAGCAGGCGCACATGACATGGGGTTTCTAAGGTCCTGTTTGTGTACACTTCTGTCTGTGTGTGCGTAAAACATGCCGGAAGTTAAATAGGAAATTTTATATGCTTTTATAACTGTGAACGTGTTTACAAGGACGCCCCCGCCCTCTTGCAACATTTGCACAAAGCAACATATATACATATATATATATATATATATATATATACATATATATACATTTATAAATATATGATACTTGTAGTTGTTGCCCTGCTTTCTTTCAGTGTGTGTGTGTGTGTGTTGGTTACCTAGCAGCAAACTTGTTCATTCGTTTTTTTTTTCTCATTTTGATGAAGTGCCGTTCATGGCTTTGTGGCTTTGGCCGCGACTTTGAAGTGGTATTTTGATTGCCTACTGCAACAGTGCCTGCAAAATTAATCAAATTTTCTATCGGTTAGCCAAGGAAGTCGCTGTCTTGCTCGTCTTCTGTCTTCCAACGTTTCAACTGAATGTGGAGTATTTGAAAGAAACACGCAACATTTGCATCATATCTTTTAAAAAAAAATTTCATTCATTGCGATATATTGAAATATATACACATTAAAATATAGTTATTTCAACACATTAATTTTAGAAACTAATAAAATTCTTTGCTAGATTCTCGATTGAATCATTTTCTTTCGTTATGTGCCTTCAAATCTAAAAGCATTTAATATTGATCCATAGCCGATGCCATATAGGCATTCAGCTAACACTAATTGTAAAATTGTGCCAATGGATTTAAATATGAACAGTGGGTAATTTCTTATGAAAAGAAATACATTTATTATATAATATGAAAGTATTCAATGTTCTCTTAACAACAACATTTTTGACACTGTAAACATAAAATTGATAAGTTAGTTTAAATATTTATATGCAAACATAAAGCAAATATTTATTTTAGCTAGCTTCTCTAAATTTGATATTCATAGTTCACATTCCGGTGGTTGCTTGTCCGGTGCGTGTATCACTTGCCACTTGTTTTTGTAGCATATTTTGACACTTGCTTAAACATGCAATAAGAATTTATTTTCACAGTTGTGGTAATAATAATCCCAGCAAATGCAACAAATTCAGTGTGAGTTTGTGCAGCTTCATTACGCTGCAATCATTTACATCATTTGGGTAAGAACCCTACCAGGCCTCACTCATACACACACATACGTATCAGGTCAGAGGATTGACCAGCTTCTGTTGCTGTTGCTGAGAATTCTAGTTGAGCTCATGTGCCACAAGCCTCATATTTGCCTCACACGCTTTACGTTGCACTCGAGCAACTTTGCTGTGGCCAAATCGAGCGGCTTCATTTACCAGACAAGCAATGGGCTCGACGGGGGTGGTTTCCGGGGGGATTTGGGAACTGCAGCAGTTTCTCGTCAGTTGGCCAAACGAAGCAACAAGCAAACAAACAAGTTGAGCTTTGGCAGTAGTTGGACATGCATACTAGCATATACAATCACATCAAAAACACTCAAGCCATACACACAAACCAAATAATCGACTAGGATATACCCTGTACAGATAGATACGATTGAAACTAATGGATCCGAGTAAACATTCTAATGAGGCATTATACATATTTAATTAGTAGCTGTTATTGATAAACTTGTTAAGTTCAGTTCAATTTCTAATTACTATCACTTCGATTTAATTTTTTCATGCTCTGATTATACCAATTTTGTATGTGTATAGGGTATACTGGTGCTGGGTGCTTGATTGTACAATAGTTTTCAGCGGCGTCAACTGGGAAAATGTCTGATTAGAAAACTTTCGGATGGCGTACGCCGGATGTTACCAGCCAAAAAGATTTAACTAGAAACTTAGCTTGTTTTCGTGGTCAATATTTATGGAGGGTACGTGCCCCGGCAAATGCTCACGTGTGCTATCTAATTGCTATTAAAATCCGGCTATCCAATCTAAAATTCTTGCAATCTGTTTTTCGCCGGGCTATTTTTGCGCATATATAAGTTAAGTCTACATTTTGTATCGTGTTGATTTGCTATTTCTATTTATTTGAGAGTCGAGTAAATATATCAAATAACTAAACACACACACACACACACACACACATAGCACCACAAAAGTATCAGCATGCTTTTGGTCTGTGTCTGTGTACTTTGTGACACTTTTGAAATGCTTCTTTTGACAGTCTCAAAATGTCAAGCGATTATGGGTGTGCCTGTGGTGTGGTGTTGGCGTGTCTCTAAATGTGTGTGTGTCTGTCTGGGTTCACAATGTGCGTTGGCTGTTTCCGTGCCACGTCCTAGCCATGGTCCTGATCCTGTTCCATGGCCTGAACATGATGCCCCGATGTCCTTGCCCGTACGTTTAGCTCGGCTCCCAGACAAAAACGTATAAAAATGCATGACCGCAAAACATTTTTCAGCCGGCCATTCAACAAACCCTTCTATCAACCACCACCCACCCCTTCCACATACACACACACACACACACATCCAAGCTTATTTCACGGCTTCGCCTCTTAAGTGTTAAAATGTTGATTGTCCTTTTTTGCCTCTATGCATGTGTGAGTGCGAGTGTGAGTTTGTGTGTGAATTTGTGTGTGAGTGCGTGTGTGTGGACTAAGTGTTTGTGCTTTGCAACGCCTCAGTCTCGGATATACGGGTATCTCAGACACTCTGGCTAACTCTTTCACATGCCAGCAGCCGCCCTAAACCTCTGTCCCTGTTTCCCTCTCTTTCACTCGTTGGTCTCGTGCGTGTCGCAAATAAATTTTTAAGTAGCATTTGTGTTGATTGCGTTGAAGGAGGACACGAAATCAACTTTATGCCCGTTTGCCTCTTAACTTTCTTTTTTTTCTCCTTTTTTTTTTGTTAAGGGTTTTGAATTTAACATTTATCAAGTGGATTTCTTTTTTTAGCTGCTTGGTTAACAAATTAAGTACGGTAAATGATGGAGGAATTTGAAAAATAAAAAATCGAATAAGGAATCCGAAATAGACAAAGAAATCACTTAGCTCAAGAGTTATGGATAATAAATAAGGTTCAGCACAAACCGTAAATGACCTAAAATAAAATTATTCAAATAAGATGTGAGCTATTAGTACGGAAATTGAATTAGAAATGAATACATTATTCAAAAAATCTGCAAAATAGCCTTATCTATATTAGTATTATATGAATTATATACTATTTAATTTGCTAATGAACTTTAGTTGAACTTTAGTTGAAGCTCATAAAATCATCAGCATCTAATTTGCCAAGCTGCCTTTCACATTAAGAGTCCTTAACAGCAGCAGGCAGTAACAGTAGGAACAGAAGCTGTTGCTTGGACAACATATTCTCTGGCCACTCTTATTTAAGAGAGCCAGCAGTGTTAACATTACAACAGATGCTGTTTGAACAGGACAGCCTACAGCAACAGCGGTTAGCAAATAGCAGAATCACCACGGCGGCCACTTCTTTTGGGCTGCGTCGCTCAGTTGTTGTTGGACCGCAAGAGCGTTGCGTTGTGTGACGGCAGGAAATAAGTGCCAAAAAATTAGCAGAGATTGAACTTAAAGGCAATTACAAGAGAGTGGTATACGTACAAGAGAGTGTATTGTGTACAGTGTACATCGGCTAGAGCAGGCAAGCGTTAGCATTAAGCTTCGACTGCTGTAAGGAGCGACAGTCTTTGTGTGCGTGTGTATGTGAGAGTGTGTAAATTGCCGATGGCTTTGTTAAGGGCAATATGCACTTTGTGCATGTGAATGTGAGTGCAGACAATGTTAGAGCAGTGCATCAGCAGCTCTGCCAATGGGACGCCGCCTGTTAATTTGCATGTGGGTGAAGATTTTTACTGCTTTTGCTGCTGCAGTTGTTGTTGGCTGCATCTTGTGGCTGCCTGCTAGAACAATAAATGCTGATGCTGCTGCCACCGGACATGTACAGCTATTGTTATTGTGGTTAGTGGTTGTTTGTTGGTTTTAGTTTTCTGTTTTTTTGTATAATTTTGATTTTGCCGTTAGTCACATCGTTTTTGCTATTGTTGTTTTTTGTTAAACGACTGTCGAACTACGATGCAAACATTCAGCGTATGCTGGCGAGTTATCTCAGCTGTGTGTGTGTGTGTGTGTGGTAATTAAGTGTCTGAGTGTGTGTGCGTGTCTGTGTGTCTTGCTGTTTTATATTTTGGCTTCTTGTTGCCAGCATGGCGTATGAGTAATGTCCGCGACAACATGTGCAAATACATATACATATAAGTATTGATGTGTGTGTTGTGGGTGTGAATTGGTATTCATGGACGAGGCACAGCAGGTGGATGTATGCTAGTTGCCACTTGGCAACCAAACATATGCTAGCATATGTTAATGGCCCAACAGGACTCGACGGGATGCGGAAGTAATGCAAAGATAAAATGCTTGTAATCGAAGTTTTCTTTTTTATGTTATTGCAACTCTATTTTCTAATTGCAGTCGTTGGAAATGTAGCAAATGTGCTCCGCGCAGTTGTCCATTAAAGTTTAATATAAAACGGAACTTACGCACAAAGCTTCCGGCCAACTTTTTTCCAAGCAAATAAGCAGCAGCAACAGCTGCGGAAGAGCTCCTTAGAGTCGGAACGTGCTTTTGCCGTTAGTGGCAGGAGTCACGCAGCCAAATGCCAAAGTGTTCAGGCACGGCGAAAAAATTTCAATTTCCAGACATGTTTCATAGGCTAAAATAGGGGTTGTGAGGAGATGGCAGACAGCATATTCAAAAGTCCCAAAATCAAAGTAAAGCATTCAAGAAATTGTTAAAGTAAAGTTTTGGTGCTTTTTTCTTTTCTGGTGTCTAAAGGAAATACAGTTGTCATTTAGCTAGCAATAGCATGAAAAAAAAATAACGCTGTCTACGTGACAAATTTTTATTTAATTTTCGAAATGCCAAATAAACTTTGACATTTGTTGCGATTTATGTGTAACCAATAGAAGTGTGCACTTCCGCTTCCCACACATACACACACACACACACTCGCACACAAATTTATGACCTGTATAAAAGAGCAAAAGTTTTCCAGAGCAATGCCAAAAGTTGGAACAGCAAAATGCTAAGCTTAAATTTAATACAATTGAATTGTTTTACAGCCACTGTTGTTGGCGAAAAGTTTTGACTATATGGCAATTTGGCAGTGAAAATCTTCGACAAATCTATGGACAATTGTCAAAATAAGAAGCCACTTTAGTCAGCGTTGGGAAAAGTACCTGAAATAAACAGGAAAGTTAACCGAGGCTTAATAATCTGCTGCTATACCTATTCAACTTTCTATAAAATATGCACAAGGTCTCTATAATGAAAAAACTTTTAATCAATCTCTTCAAACTCCAAGTTTTATACTGATTTCAACATTTTAAGACAAATTGTCACAATAAAATTGAAGATATTTTCAATAAACAAAGCAATTGACTGGAAATCAAGGTAGATATAATACAGTTAATTGTTTTATAATATTAATTATATGCAATCATGATTGAATTTCTTAAAATAGTTTTTATTCGGTTGCAGAGTCTTTGCATCTAACAAGCTATAGTATTTTTCGGTCAGCACATAAACATGGCAAATTAACAACGCTTAATGGCATTTGTGCAACTTACTTAAAAAGTTGACTGCTTCTACAAAAAGTAACAAACAAATTGATAATGAATAAACATTTTGTTGAGCACTGAAGCACTGAGCTGCAATTCGCATCCACTCTTCAAACACGCCATTAAGGGCAGCAAAAATTGCGCCAAGGGACCGTTAACTGAAATGTTGGAGGGAGTTTTTGCTTATTTAGCTGTGTACTTTTTGCCCCTGTTGCAATTGCAGTTGCCATTGCAGTTAATTTTATAGAAACACATTTTAAATTTTGTGCCGGCGGACAAACGGGCAGCAGTCAGCCAGGATGCGCATCCCAGTGCAGGAATTGGCTTGGCCAAGTGGCCAAAAAACAGGCAACGCTTTTGGCAACGCTTCTTCCCAAAACGGAAATGGAACAGGACACAGAGTCGCAGTGCGTCTCCGTGGTTCCGTCAAGCGGTAATTTGGCTTAAAGACTGTGTCAATTTACTGTTAAAGTACTGGCTTTATTTTAAAATATAAAGAAACAATATTAACATAAATTTCGTATTCGTATTTTTTACAATTTCTTATCGTCGCTTTGCTTTTTTGATAAGGTTCCGAATTCTGTTTTTTAAGAAATTGAATTTTAATTAAATGCGAAAAGTCACAAAGAAAAAGGCATTACGCCCATCAATCACAAAGACGGTTCTGTCCACACTTCTTGGACCATTTTTATTATTTCCGCTCATTAAAAGGCGGCAGAGACAGCCGGCAACAGTCAACAAAACAGACGAAAAAAGGATAAGCGACATACACAAAATTGCAAAAGTACGACAAAAAAGATATAAAGTAACACGAAACGGAACAGGACAAACAGAACAAACAGGACAACCAGCTCGACGTGCTAAGCCCACGGCAAGATTAATTAAGTCCGCGTAGGCAGCAACAGCTGCATCAACATATAATAAAACAAAGACGTTCGAGTTGATAATAACCGACTTTGCCATACTCTGCTCAAAAGGCAGGCAATCCTCAATGGTTCCTCTTAAGTCCCTCTTATGTGCCACTATTTATGATACTTATGATGGTGTGCTGCAGCGGAAATATATACAGATTTTTCGATTTGTGGATAAGCTTCGTAATCTAAAAACACAAATCACAACTTTTGCTACAAGGGTAGCTTAGCTCAGCTAGCATATTTCTTAAAGCGAACTTTGTATCTTTCTGAAACCAGTGTTCTTCTCTTTATAATTCCAGTGGAGATTTATCTAATATTAAAAAAAAAATATATGATTAATTTCCAGAATAGAAAAAAAAATCATTTCTACTTTTAAGAATTTGTTCTCGGACTTTCATTTTAACGTGATTTAAATTTGAGTCGGATTTTTAAGCAGCATGCAATATATACCCTTCTATTCTGCTTAAAAACAGAGTACGACACACAAACAAACAAGCAAACAAAGGCAACTTGAGTCGCTGTGGCAACGGATGTTTAGACGCGTCTTGATGTCGAGGCATCGCGGCATCGCGGCATCATGGCATCGCACCCGCCAAGTGCGTGTTAATTTTTCATTCTGGCGCTTTTCTTTTCGCGTTTTTCTTTTAGGCGTCGCGTGAAAAATTAAAATTTCAAAGCACCACCAAACATGTGGCGGCTGCACCGTGGCAAATTTTTGTTCTAGCAAGACATACAAGAGAGTAACAACAACCACAAACAAACATAAACAAAAGAAAATAAGCAGGAAGCATCGCAGTCCTCATACTTCTAATAAGCATATTTTAACTGAGCCTAACACGCGGCTTCAACAATGCTTAAGGATGTGTGCTTTCCCTCCTGTTGCCAACACTCTTCTTCACACTTCTGTAAGTGTCTGTGATCACAACGTGTGTGGATATTAGTTTGTTAACTAGGCTATTTAGGAGTCATTTTCAGATAATTATAAATAGTTTCATATTTAAACTACAAAGTTTCCTGAATCATTAAATTTTTCATTTGGAATATGATTTGTATAAGAGAAAACTTACCCGTATACATATTTCTGCTGTCTGCAACAAAAATAATTGAGCTCTATCTCGAGCGGTTAAGAGTCCACATTAGTTGTTCATTGTATTCAATTTATGCGCAGCCTCAATATGAACGACTTAAAAGACAAAATGATGTAGCAGTCGCTAAAGGGAAGGAGAGCAAAAACAACGCCCAAAGGATTAAACGCACTTGACATGCGAGTGGTAGTCTCCTTAGTCGACTGTCAGCACATTTTAACCAATTGTTCACTCATGCAAAATGGCCAACACTGGAGCAAAGACCCGACCCAAAGCCACGACCCCATTCTTATTTTTTTATTTATCTATTTTTTTTTTATTTTTTTTTTATACTTTTATATGTGTGTTAGCATTGGCATTTCCGGATGTCGGGCATGCAGCAGCAGCAGCCTCCAATTAGCCCTTAAATGGATTTGTGTTACACATTTGGGACGGCCCGCACATAGCAGACATAACAGCCATATAACAATACATTCGCCCGGGAGATTTGTGGCTGACTCTCAAATTTACATTGCTTGCACAATTTACTGCCGACGCCCGACGCCCAAAGCATTGTCAGCTTTTGTCGAGCACGCAGGCGTTTGGGCAGCGGACATTAAAAACGACACATACATTTCATTTTAATATCTTTTTTCGGTCGTCGCAAACGGATGGCACGAATGCGACACACACACACACACACACACACACACACACACTCACACACACATACACACACTCACACACACATACACACACACACAGACAACAAACGCAGAACTCAAATGTTGCTTCGCATCTCGGAGATGATCATTCGGGCGTTGCTTCTGTTATTCCGATGTGCCGGAACATTAAGCGTTGAAATATTTATGAGCACACACACACATGCTTACATACACCCATTCAAGTGCAGGGCAAATGATTGTGTGAGTGTGCGTGTCCTTAATGAGTATTTGCATTGTGCCAAAATCTGCATTTAAGGCTTCTTTAGGTCTTAATGGGACACTTTGAAATGCGCTCCTTTTCCAGACATTTTTCGCCTGAAATATGCTTCAGTTTTTGTAGCATATTTTGGGGCCTTCAATTTGGCGGCCTATTAAATTCTTAACTGTCTTTCAAATAAGGCAAAATTAATTGCAGCTCATAGACGACAATACTTAACTATAAATTATATATTTACTTATATATCATATATAAACTCATAATCTATCATTAAATTCGAAGCTGTTGTTCATATAAAACAAAATTAATTGCAGACAACAATACTCAGAAATATATATTTACTTGTCTATATTTAATTTGCAGTGTTTATTTCCAGTCTTTCATTTTCCCAAATCAGTTTTGTGAAATCTATGTGCACAAAATAAACTCTGTTAGCGCATTTTTCAAGTTAAGTAAATCACGCAATCAATACATTTTTTTTATAAAAATGTGTTTAAGACCTTGACACCCAATTTATTACCTCAGGGGGTGGATTTTCTCGGAGGAAGTAAATCAGGACTTCAATGAATTTGCTCAAAGCTATTTGGAAATCAATTTAAGGCAGTTGGCATAAAAATCGTAAATCATTAGCATTCCACAAACTGGGATTTGAATTTAGTGCTCATTTACAAGCTGAAAGAAAGCATCTTTCCAATCAACCAAATTGTTTCACATATACAAAAACAAAAAAAAAAAAATAAATAAATAAAATTGAACACTGCCCTAACTAATTTGTAACTTCTTTTGATATGTTGCAGTTAAACAATAATCAATCGACCAGTGAAAGAGACCAATTCTAAACACACAGAAACATCCATCATGGATCTGCCATCGATGGTTCAGCGGTCCGGCGATACGCTAATCGTGCGCAGCGTTGTAAGTGGCAATCAGCTCTACATGGAACCGGGCGTACACAGGGCTGGCAACAACAACAACAACAATATCAACAAGAGTAGCAACAATTTGCACGGGAACAACAGCAGCAATAACAACAACACATCGCCACCGTTGGAGTCGACAACGTCGCCAACGTCAATAGCTGCCAGTGGACTGGAGCAATTAGACAGATATCGACTGCAACACTTGTTACAGCAGCAGCAACAAGCGGCAGCAGCAGCCGTTGCTGTTGTCAACAGCGTGCAACAGCAACAGCAGCAGCAACAGCAACAACAGCAGCAGCAACAGCAGCACCCTCATGTGTCGCTGTCGATGGACGCCAAGGAGGAGGGTCTGCCACAATGCAAAATTAAGCGTAATTATAGCTGCAATCAGTGTGCGTATTTCACGCAGAATCCACGTTATCATTTGACGCATCTGCGCGACGTGCATGGCGAGAAGATTGTGATAAATAAGTGCAAGTTGTGCCTGTATGCTTCGCGCCACTTCCAGAAACTGGTGCGCCACATGAAGATGGTGCACGGTTGCACCGATGGCATACCCAGCGGGCATGGACAGGCGCGCGGCAAGCGCGGCATGAGTCGAGAGGCACGCAAGCGGCGACTCGAGGAGAGTGTCGGCGTGATGGGTGGCCAATCGTTGGCCATGCCTGTGACGGATATGCCCACTCTGGAGCAGGTGAAGCGTGAGCTGCAGCTGCAGGAGCAGAAACTGCAGCGCGACATCGAGGCCTACAATCAGAGGCAGCGCGAGGAGCTGCAGCAGCGCGAGGAGCTGCAGCAGCGCGAACAACAGCTGGAGTTCGTCTCCAGCTATGGGCGACAATTGCAGGCGACGCTGCGCGATCTGGATGTGCAGGATGCGTACGAGCGTCAATCGTCGCCAGCGGAACCGCCAACGCCCTCGCCGAGCGGATCGGCAACACCGCCACCCGCCACATTCTCGTCGGGCGGCGAGGAGCCGCAGAATCGTTTGCTCAAGTGCAGCGCCTGCGAGTTCACCACCCTCTATCGCACCCAGTTGCGTGCCCATGAGCTGGCCGAGCACGGCAAGACGAAGTTCTTCCGCTGTGACAAGTGCAGCTATGTTACGCACATCAAGGCGCGCTTCAGTAAACATGTCAAATACCATTCGATGCCGATGATCAAGTGCGTCACTTGTGATTTTCGCACGCCCTACAAATGGAATCTGGATAGGCATATGAAGAATCATGGAGGCGCTGGCGCCTTCAAGTGTGCCGCCTGTGATTTTACGGCGGACATTAAACAATCGCTGACAGTGCACGAGATGAATCATCATGTGCCGCCAGTGGGCAATGCGGGCTCCATTTGGCCGCGACGTCAGAATAAAGTTGGCGCAAGTGAGATGTGCGATGATTTCCTTAGCGATTCGGCCGAGCTGGAGGATCAGTATAATAACAACAATCTGGATGATGATCTGGAGGATGGCGATGGTGGTGCCTTAAGTGGTGAGGAGCATTACGGCAAACGCAGCAAGTACGAGGATGATGAGGAGCCAACGGATCTCTCCCAGAAGGGCGGCTGCTCCTCGGACACATCCAGCGTGGGTACAGCCACACCGCGTGACCTGCGTCCGTTGCCTAACCTGATACCAATCACAAAAAGTTCCAAGGAGTAAGTAGAAACTAAACATCATCAATTGGGATGATCATTTACTTTAAATAAATATAAAAGTTAAAGCAAACATGAATGCAAGTCTTAGATAGTATTTAAATTTATACAGATTGGCCAAAACTAAGCGAAAACTGAACTAAATTTACAAGTTTTTGAAACTATTCAAACTGCTTTTACTTGGCCAAAACAAATGGTCCATTTTCTATCTTGTCTTAGCATGTTGAATAACATTATACTTAAAGTTGGAAACTGCTCATTCCAAAATGTCCTCTTTAACATTATTAACTGTTTGTCCTTTGCAGCGTGCTAAACTTATCAAAGGATACGAATGCCTCGCGAAGTTCACTGACCGAGATAGCATCGATGTTCTTTAACGAGAAACAAATCTCGGAGATGCTGGACAAATCGGATGTGCCACAGCTATCGCCAGCGACGACCATCGCCTCAATAGCCTCCTCGCGCAGTCAACTGGCCAAGAAGAGTGGCTCATTCTTTGACAAGCTGAAGACTGGGGCACAGCATGATAATCTCATTTGCCAATGTGGTTATGTGGCCAAATGTCTGTCCGAATCGATTATACACGGCAAGAGCTGTCAGTCCTCGGCGGTTGTGCTGGACGAAGATGATGCCGCCCTGCATGAGGATGATGCCGATGATCGCCTGGAGATTGATGAGGATGATGATGATCGTCAATCGCATTCGGCGCTCAATTTGAGCGTCTCGGGTTCGACACGTTGCCAGCACTGTCGACATCGCTGCAAATCCTCCACAGATCTGATCCATCATCTGTCCCAGTGCGCGGAAGCGATTCGCTGTGCCCACGAAATGTACGACTCCAACTCCGGGGAGAGCAGCGAGCGTCGCAACGACGCCCATTCGCTGCAGCAGCAGGCAGCGGTGCAGCGTCAGCGTGTTTGCATTTGGAACAAAGAGGCCAAGCAGATTGCTGCTGCCGTCGTGTTCAAGGATAAAGCCATGCTGCTCAACAAGTCACCAAATGGCAGCCAAGCGGCCAGCAACGAGGAGAACAGTTACTATGGCGTGGAGACAGCACCCGGCTATGGCGAGGTAAGTGCAATAAATTTACAACCAACTTCAAGAAAAACGCCCCAAGAACGCATTCGACTTTTTCTAAGAGCTTTTTTTAGTTTTTATTAGAAAAAGAACTAATGCTAAGATTTCATTTCGTTTTCTCCTAGATTCATATTTTTGAACAAAGATAGAAAAACTCATTTATCTATATCTGCGCATAATTATCCTGTCAAATTTTAATTTGAATTAAAACTAGTTTACATTCATGCTTATGAGAGTTAACAATGTTTCAGCAACTGTTTGATTAGTTATTTCGTTGGCACTGTCAGTAGAATTTAATTTAATTTTTAAAATTATAAAATTCTTTTTCATTATTTTCTGAGCCTATTTAATATCAAAAATCAATTCTTTAATTACAAAAAGCTCCCATATTAATATGTGTTGAGCAGGTCACCAAAATAAAAACAGAGCACACAATCACACACATCTATATATATATATATATATAGACTCACAGAATGCAACCCACGCACGACAAATGCGTCAAAATGAAATTTGACTCTCTCATGCACTGCAGGTAACCAAAAAGATGACGCCCGAAGAGGAGGCAGCCAACTCGTCACTGAAAAAGGTCTACAAGTGTCCGCATTGCAGCTTTTGGGCATCAACAGCATCCCGATTCCATGTTCACATTGTTGGTCATCTAAATAAGAAGCCCTTCGAGTGCTCATTGTGCTCGTATCGGTCCAACTGGCGCTGGGATATCACAAAGCATATCCGTCTGAAGACCATTCGGGATCCCTCGCATAAGACCGCCAAGGTGCTGATGAACGATGAGACCGGGCGTCGAAACTACACCAAGTATAACAAGTATATAACACTGATGAAGGTCACCGAGGAGGATGGTGATCCCAAGTTGATGAAATCTGGCGAGATGACACCCACTCAAGTCGCTTCGCTGGCCTTCCTCAAGGACTACCAGAAGGTGGGCGTTGGTCATGATATCACGCTTGAGCCCGTCTCATCCAATAAATCGAATGCATTGGATGATGCACAGCTGCCGGATAATCTCATACGTTTGCCACTGCTTGCGACCTTTGTGAATGCCGCAATGGCCAAACAGCAGCACCAGCAACATCAGCAACTGGAGCAGCAGCAGCAGCAGCAGCAGCAACAGCAGCAGCAGCAGGAGCAACAGCAACAGCATAAACATCACTCCACAATGATAACGCCATCGGTGACCATATCGCCAGTGAAGCGCACACATCAATCGCCGCCTGGCAAGCCCAGCGATGATCTCATCACAGAGGTGCATCAGGAGGGTAGCGAAAAGAAGACATTCTACAGATGTCGCAAGTGCAACTTCAGGTGAGCAAGACAACCAGTCATCTTTCTTGCACTAGCCAAATACTAAACCGCAACTTTCCATTACTCATTTGTAGACATCATAACCGGGACGCTGTGCTGGCCCACGTGAAGATTCACTACCAGGAGTCGAGCTTTCCCAAGTCATCGGCGTCGGGCAGCAGCACATCGCCGCTGCAGGTGTCCGTCAGTTCGAATCAACAGTTCTATATGAACAAAATATTCGCTGCCATGTGCCTATCGCAGCCATCGCCCACATCGGGTGCCACCTCATCCTCCACGGGCAGCAATGGCCAGCAGCAGCAGCAACAACAACATTCCCTAATATCGGCTGGCCTGCTGCAGCGTGCCATACAAGAGGTACAGCATTCACCCACACCGAATGCGAATACGCTGAGCGGTTTAGCCTTGGCACTAGCCACCGGTGGCAAATGTCCAACGGGTAGCACAACGACAACGACGACCATGCCCAAAGCTAATGCCGCCTCCATTTTAGAGCACGGTGAGCAGAAAGCGAGTCAAAATGAGGCAAGTGCCGACAGTCTGACGTCGCCCACAATCACCCCAAGCGCGACCAGATCATTGCAAGATCTGCTCACGTCACCACGAACCAGACACGGTCTACACTATGGTGCGGGTGCAACAACAACCACAACAACAATATCAGCAAGCTCTAATCCTAACGCTAACAGTAACTCAATTGTGGTTATGGGTACCGCCGGATATGGCCACAAGAAGTCGCCCAGCGCAATCGCCGCCGTCGAGAACGTTGCATCATCAAACACACCCACCACCACCAATACCACCACCAATACATCGCATATGCCAGTAACTACCACTCCTATTCCTATTTCTACTTTTCCAACTGGTGCCAAGTCCTTGATTCATACAACTGGTAATTGTAACAGTAACAGTAACAACACATCCAATCTCATCGAAACACATTTTAATAATAATCTACAAAATAATAATCAACTGGTCATCACTGGTGATGGGGTCTATGCGGCAACGGGTCTAACCCATGCCATACACACTACTAATCTCAAATCCACGCCAGCCTCGTCCATGTCGTCGTCGTCGACTTCATCGCTATCGGCTTCGGCATTGGCATCGGCATCGTCTTCATCAGCATCGCCGACTTCGGTTGCGTCATCGCCGCACTCGTCGCCGCCATCTTCGTCGTCGTATTTGCCACAGAGCCACATGCCACACGGCCACACGGGGACACATTTCCATAACCATAGTCCAGGTAGTCCCAGTCTCTTAACGATGAACGACGCCGATCGGCGAGATCCGTCGCCATATCGTTGTGGCCACTGCCATCAGGTGTCAAATTGGAAGCATGTGATTCAGGTATTTGTTTAAATGCATTTTAACAGTTTGTGTTTTGTCCAAATTCAAAACGAAACGCGTCCCGAAACCCAAAAACAATAAAAATAACACCGCTATTTGAAAAAAAAAAAAAAAAACAACAATCCACCAAAGATCCGTCCGTTGCAGCAACTTCAGAATCGGAAACCCGACAAGCAAATAATAAGATGGTAGAATCTCGTCAGACTCATATATATGGAACAGTGCTCACTCGCCAGCAAAAAAGTTTACTTACCAGATTTTATTCTAATAATTATACCAATTCAAGTTTCAAGGAAATGTTAATTAGCAGATATATACTTATGTTTCTATTCATCTGTCATATTCAGAGAAGATTTAATTCAACTTCAACTTCAGATTTTCTTCTATTCTAGAAATATAACAAAAAAAATTACATCATTTAACTAACATTTTCTCGAGAGCAAGTAAACTTGATGGCTTGTCAACAAAATAAAATGAATTCTTAAATACGAAAAACTAAACATTTAAGAAAACTACAAAAATCTTCTTCTTCTGCTCTCCGAGTGATCCACTCCTGTCCATTAAATCGTATAGAGTTTTAGTCGTAAACCTCTTAGAGTCAGCGTAGAACATTTGTATGTCTCCACCCGCTCAGAAAATCATCTTTGTCTGTAGTCGCTAAGTACCGCTGGTAAATATGCAAATACATATTTTATGTAATCTCTCTTTATGACAAGCTCTAATGCTAAATGTTACATGTGTGGTGTCTGGTCTTGCTTTTTGTTGATGTATGTCTATATACGATTTTCGTGTTACTCTTACGTTTATTTTATAAGAACTCATTGGTGACAGTTTTTTTTTTTTGTTTTTTTTGTTGTATTTTGCTTGCTCTCGAAACTAATGTAATACATTAATAGTGATTCAATGTCAAAACCATTTACCCAACGCAATAAGCTAACCCCCCAAGGCAGGGGCTCTTTAAGATCATATGGTGCGCGAGTTTCAATTGGGTTACCCATGCAATAAATATATACATACACACACATCTACATACATTCACATACACTTTGCACACACTCATAACGGGCAATTCATAATTCAAGCAAATTATCAGATAAGACATATCGATTGCCACGTCGATATACATACATATATGGGTATTTCCACTACTCCAGCATAAAGAAAAAAGAAGACAAATTAATAAAAAAAAATATATATATATACATTTTATGCAAACTATTAAAAATAGTTTAGTTTTTCAATGCAATTAATTTGTAGATCATTTTGGAGATTGATATTATTTTGTTTTTTTTGTGTTGCTCTAAAATTATCTTCAGTTTTTTATGATTTATTTATGTTTACTTAAAAGTACTTGTTTTAATATTGTTTATTGTTTATTTGATTATGGTAAAAATGTAGAAGATGTTTTAAACAGCATAAATATAAATTCAAATATAAGGTGTTTTTACATGATTAGGTTGATTTTAATTTGTGGAAATGCCCATCTGTGTCTTAATCTATTAATTCATAATGATAAATTGCAGTTTTGGTGGAATTACAAAGACTGTCTCATCAACATACACATAAATAAGAACAAAATCACATGCAAGAAACTATATTCAAATGAACAACAACATGCTAATTTGAGAAACCTCTCTTTCTTTCTCTCTCTCTCTCTCTCTATTTCTGTCTCCTTCTGCTCTTCTCCACTTGGCAACAACAGCGGCATTGTCGCTTAAAGCATTCCGGGGATATTCGGATCGAGACCCTTGAGCGGAACAGCAACAACAACAGCAGCGCCGCCCCAAATGCCCCGCCTATTTACCGTCCACAGGGCGCCGGCGCCAGCAATGAGTCCCACACTCACAACAACAACAACAATAACAACTACAACAACAACAACAACACCAACAAGCCCAATAATAACAACAACAGTTCAGTGCTGAGCAGCAAGCAATTGGAGCAACTGTTGCATTCACCGCTCTCTGCCAGTGCCGCTGCTGTGGTGAATGCCGCAAATACGCAACAGGATTTGCAGGCAGCTGCTGCATATTGGGCCGTTGCCTGCAAAGCAGCAAGCGTCGTTGCAAGCGCCGGCAGTGCCGAGGAACTGTTGCAACTGCAGCAGAACGATCAAATTGAAATCACCCGCTTGCCCGCAGCAGCAGCAGCGGCAGCAGCAGCGGCGGCAGCAGCAGCAGCTGCTACAGTTGCTGGCAACAATGAGCTGCCCAGCGGCAACAGCAACACGAAGAGCAAACAGCAAAAGTGTCCCGTTTGCCCGTACATCTCTGAGAGCAAATCCCAAATGAACTACCATGTCTCGCTGCACAAACCCACACAGTACGAGTGTCGTCTGTGCACCTTTGTCTGTGCCAAGAAGCAACATTTGAGCAGCCACATGCGCAGCGTGCATCAGCAGCAGCTGGGTGGTGGTGGTGTTAGTGGTGCAGCAAGTGCAGCAGCAGCAGCAGCAGCAGCTGGCTTGGACTTTAGTGTGGCACTGCAGTTGGCGGCCGCCAAGCAGGTGCAACAGCAACTGCCGGCCATCGATTTGAGTCAACTGCAGCTGGATCAGGCAGCCAACGCAGAACTGCCACCGGAATATCAATACAAGCTAATCAGTTATTGTCCACGGTGTCCCGCCCGCTTCGCCCAGAAGCATAACGATGAGCGCAATGCAAAGTTGGAGCTGGAGCAGCATTTGGCTGCCCATGCGCCCAGCGACATGGATCTGGACGCGGAATTGGTGCAAGTTCATGTTTGCGCCTATTGTGAATATCGTGCGGAGGCGGAGACACTGCTCCAGCTGCATCGTGCCGTGCACATGACGCACTACCAGGAGAAATGCCAACAACTATATCGCAACTGTAAGGAGGATGTCGAATATCCATCGCCCAAGTTGCTGCAAATCAATGGCGGACCTGAAACCATTTGGGTGGTGGACAATGAACTCGTTGGACATTCGTTGCATCAGAGCGCCATCACTGTGTCCAGCAGTTATAATGGACAAAATTCGCTGCTGAAGAAACAACTGGAGTCGGCGATTCCGCGTGAGCCAGCGAAGCATACAAGGGAGCCCGATGCTGAAGCCCAGACTGAGGCTGAGGCTGAGGCTGAGGCTGATACCGAGCCGCAACAGCAAACAGAGCTCGAGGAGGATGATGAGCGTCAGAGCAGCTCAACAACGCCATCGACTAGCGCCTCGGTGGCCACCAGTGATTTGGCAGTGGATGCCAGCAGCGATGCCGGCTCCATGGATATGCCGCAATCGGCACCGGCACCACAGCGCTGCCAACATTGTCCGTTCGAGACAGAGCAGTACGAGCAACTGCAGCAGCATCTGCAGCAGCATGCGTGCGTTAAACAGCCGCCTGTGGAGGCACAACAGTGTGCCCACTGTGACTATAGCATCACGGACGAGGCCGAACTCGAGAAGCACACAGCAGTGCATTTCAATGCCAGTGAAAAGCTGAAAGCGGTTGATTTTTACACCTGCTATGACAAGCTGGAAATCAGTGTGGAACAGGAAACGGAAACGGATCCAGATAAGCAACAAGCGGAGCACAATAACAATCAGGATAATGTCATCAATGCCAATGTCCAATTGGAGCAGCAGCAGCAGCAGCAGCAGCAGCAGCAGCTAGGAGCAGAAGTGGAGCCTGAGGCGGCTAGGAAGCCCAGCACAAAGATCATTCTGTACAAGAATGATGGTGCACTCAGCGTTAAGCCCACAACCTCCATGGAGGAGGATCTGTTGTCGTCGCCGCGGAGCGAGAATATCAGCGATCGACTGCGAAGGCGTAGTTTGCGTGGCAACGCCTCTGCCACGCCCCCACCAGCATCGCCAACGCCAACGCAGACAACGGAGACAGGCGATAAAATGATACTGGTCAATGCCAAGACGGGGAAAGTCATTTCCCGCAAGTAGGCGTGGTTCCCAAGTCCAACGCCCTTTTCCCTTACTATTGTATTTTACATAGACATAGTATATAAATTTATTATTATTTTAATTATTATTTTTTGGGGTTGTTAATGTTTTGTTGTTTTTTTTTTATATACATTTTGGGTAACTAGTTGTGAAGTTTTGTTTTAAGCACCATTTATTATTTAAACTGTTACTAACACACACACACACACACACACCGTTTGGAACATGTTCCTGCACTTTGAATCTTAAATTTAAGTTTTCTTTTATATGAAAAAAAAAATCATTAATTAATTACCAGTGGGTAAATGCAAGCATGTCAGCTTTTAATTTCTTGTTATGTTTTAAACAAAAAAATACCCGAGTGCGGTGCAAAATATAATTAATTATAATTTATAGAAACGATAGAATCAAAACTTATATACATACATATTTAAAATTTAAATCGGATGAACAAAAGCATTAGTTTTAGATGCATAATGTGACAAATTGAAAGGTATCCAAAAACGTTTCAAGTAAATCAAAACAAAAAAAACAAATTCAAAATCTTAATCTTGCTGCAAACAATTTGTTTTTGAATGGGAACTGTGATTATTAAATATTGTAAATTACAAAAAAAAAAATATTCAAAAACAAACAAACCTAAATTTAAATATAAAATGGTAAACATTACAAGATATCATTCAATGAATATGGTACTATATACATAGTATAAACATACATATTTACATCAGCTGCTACGAGTAACAGATTTGGAAAAATTAAAAATGAATGGAAAATACTGTGTAATAATTTGCAATATTTGCAATATGATTTTGTACAACTGCAGCAAACCGTTAAATAAGTACTTTAGTGATAAATTTGTAGCTTAAATTATAGTTAACGTGGTTTTCTTTTACTATACATCAATGTTTTTTAAGCACAGTGTAAACTCGTGTAAGCACTAAAAATAAATTGAAAACAAAAATAATACCATAAAGTTATCATAAAATCTAAGGAAACGAAATGAACACATGTGGAATAGCGGGGCCATATTTAAAATAGTTTAAACCAAACATTTAAACAAACAAAAACAAACAAGTAACAAAACAGAGAATGAAACAAATATAAAGCAAAAAAGCAAATACAGAAATGAAAAAGTATACAGAAACTTATTTGAATATAAACGCAACCGCCTTTGATATACATATACATACATATATGTATCTATATCTACATATAAATAGTCTTTAACAATGAAACACGTCTAATTATAATAGTGTAAATAACTTAGTTTTGTTTACTACGCACATACTTATATATAAACACACACACACACACACACACATACAGACACAAGCCAACACAAATACACACATTTACGGCATAAATTTAAACAAAGAAAATGTACAAAACAAGAATTGTTAATAAAAAAAAAATCTAAAATAATAAAAACACACAAGTTGCATTTACAATTTGCAGATTTTTTTTTTTATGTTTGACGAATAAAGCGTTTTCCATTATCTTAATTTGATTTAGTGGCAGCTATTATTTTCAATACTTTAATAATGTTTCAAAAATTTTGACTTTTTGTCTTAATCTCTCTCGGTAGGCTCTTTTCTTTGTCCTTTAGCCAATTGATAACACGAAGGCTACACCTCCTTAATGCTGTGAGGATTCCTTCTCATATCATAGCATTAACATACATAGATGGCCTTGAATATTTGAAAATTCTATTCACACCTTTAGAATACAAATATATATATTCATTCTGATTTTGGTCTTGTAGTGTGCACAACAAAAGTTTGTTTCCAATATTAATATCTTTTGGAGCTCAGTCAGTTCTAGCTGCGAATTCATGTAAATTTTGAATTTTTATTTGATGGCAGAACTAGTTTGAATTCGAGTCTAGCAATAGTGCAACACTCAGGCAAAAAAAACTTTGCACAGCATCGATTCATTGGTCAACTTACCTCTATCCGTAAGCTCTCAACATGTGCTGGACTCCAGGCGGCTGTTGTGGCGCTCCCGCGGGCGTTCAATGTACCAACTTTTGTTTCAACTACTGGACTGGATGCCCAAGCTCCCTCTGCTGCCGGATCAGCTGCTCACCTGCTTGCCCCCCTTACCGAGGTTGCTGCGGTGGACCTCGTTGCGCGTCATGCTAGGACATAGCTTAAAAGGATATGAGGCCTGGATCTGACCAAGGAAAGCGGCAACCACTAATTCAAAAATTCAAAAATGTTTCTTCAGACAGTTATACAGGTTATATTCTCACTTGTGGGTCTGGCTCTAAGACAAGTTGCGAAACTTGCTGAAAATATGAAATAAAATAATAATATAATGTAGCCATGACAAGGATACAAATCTTTGTACCTCATTTGCCTCTGTCATGTTGTTATTTACTACACCATGTACACGCACCGGTAACACAAATTAGGTTGCTGCATTGACTAAATGAAGGGGCGCATTTTAGAGGTATTGCAGAGTTTCGAAGAATATGCGTTAGAATCGCAAAGGCAAAAAAGGAACAAAAATAGGCTCGTCTAAAGCCCAAAGAATTAAAAATTTCGTTCCCTGGGAACCTTAAATGAATCAAAATTAGAAAATACTGGTTTTCTCGAAAACTACAAAGACAATTTGAAAAACATTTCATCAGCTGATATCCCTGGTCAAAACAGACGAGGACTCAACAGGATCTGAAAAAATATGGCTGAGATATCAGTAATTTTCCTTTTTTTTTTAAAGAAAGTATCATTATTTCAGCCGGTTCGAGGATTTTCGTAATATTTTTATTTCCTCAATTCTATAGATTAAAAACTCAGTGGTCTAAAGGACATCCGGATAGTCCTTCAAATGACTAAATTATGGCTGATTTCGAAATTTTTCTCGATTTTTTTAATACCTCTTGGTTTCATAATTTGAGAAATTATTTGCTTGGCTGCTGAGAATTTCTCAATGTCAATAGATCGGCCTGTCCTGTGTCCTTTCGAGATCCTCAAGGATTTGGTCGAGGTTTCACTAATGTCCTATATAGAAAAATAGCTCTAGCTCGTCCAAATCCTCACAAATTTTCGAATGATATGGTGTATTAGAATCACAAGGACGAACTCTATCGAACTGTATGTAAGAATCATGATGTCATGACACCCACTGTACATGTTAAATCATAACAATAAGCCGATAAATAATTCGACTGCTGCTCCATTTACCAATCGATTGTTCCAAAAACAAGTTGGCAGAGCCATTTAATAATTTTAATTAATACGAATCGATGAAACTATCGGAATGGCAATACCAGAATTGCTCCACAACTGATTTGTTTGCAATAAAACTTTTGTTAGGACGCATTTAACCTGCCGCCCATGGATACGAAGTCCAACGATGATTCCGGCAGCGACTCTCTCGACAAATCAATGCAGAGCAAGTGCGTAATGGTCGACACCAGCAGCGCCGCATCGTCGGAGCCCTCAGCGGTGACAGACGACTGCAGCAGGGATTCCGCTGCACTGCGAGAGACGCCGCCGCCACCAAGTGAACCAAAAACTGAGGAGTGCAATACCTGTAGCAGCAGCACCAGCAGCAGTAACAACAACAGCAACATAAGTTCAGCCAGCGCCGCTTTCGAATCGAAAGTAAAACTCATTTCCCAGAACCTCAAAGAGACTACGTTGGCCGAAACAGAAACGCCGGCGTCAGCCGATGCCGCCACAGAATCCGAGGACCCAAATTCCACGGACGACATCGATCAACGTGTGAAAAAGGTGCGTTTCCATCCCGATGTCAAAGAGAACGATGGCGGAAATCTAGTGAAAAAGAAACGACGATCGCCGCGTAGCAATGCAAATCACAGCTGTGATGGCATGGATCTAGACGAGGATGACGATGACGACGACGATGAGGAGGAGGAGGGGTTTGAGAATGGTGAGCAGGATCCGCATCACCAGCAGGAGGAGGTTGAGGAAGAGTTCAATCTGGCCAAGACAATTGCCGAAGCGGAGGACTACTTAAAGCAGCATCCACTCACATTTGTCCGCCGTATCGAACAAAATGGCGAACGGATGCGCGACGGCCTTCACAATGTTGAGGCGATGCCACAGCCACAGATGCACCACCGTCGCCAGAGAAAGCAGCACAACAACGAAGAAAATTTCTATAAGCGAACCAGGCCAGAGAATGGCATTGAACGTATTTTGGGCAAGGAGACAAAGGCTGGCAAGGTAAGCAAAATTAAATAGTAAATGGGAAACACAAAATGAATTTAAATTTATTTACTCCAGGTGGAATTTCTGTTGCGTTACGAGAATCAAGGCGGTCTCTTTTGGGAGTCGGAGGAATACATACGACGCATATGTCCAACGCTCTTAAAGTCCTACGAGAAAAATCGCGAGAGGCGCCAGCAGCGTTTGGTAAGCGACTCCCATTGTTAAACGGACGCAGTAACTTAATTGATACATTTCAGATGCATCACGTTGCCAAGCGTCAGAGCATGCGACAGCGCTACACGGATTTCTAGTAACATTAACAATATCTAGCTTTTAGGTCTTGTATTAGGTTCCCGCAAGTAACTGTAACATTTTTGTAATATGAAGTAAAATAATTTTCTTTTGTTGAACAACTGTCAAGTATGATTTGTCATTGTGTATGTACAAAGATATCGATAGGTGCTTTTAGTATCGCTTTAGTTCGACGCACAAACGCCTGCCATTATTTTTGGATTGATGATACGACATATTTGTTGCTATTTTCTTGCTCAGTTTTCTGCTTGTTTTTACTGCTGGCATAATTAACATTCGCGTGTCAGCGCAATCATCGATTGTTGTCGTACCGCATATCGATAAGTCACTCAATCGATATAACATCAACAATCCTAGTTCTAGTTCGACGGACGCAGTCTTAAAAATTAAAATAAGTGATTGAAAACTGTATGCGAACGTGTTAAAAATCCCGCTCAACCCAATTCTCTGTGCTTATAAGCGATAAACACGTTTCATTAGCCACTTGAAAACTAAACGTTGGCGCTGTGAGGTCAAAAAAAATAAAAAATTTCGACCAGAACAAAAGAGAAATTTTTGTGCGTGTCACCGTCCGTCATCCGCCACCCTCTTGAAAGGCCTGCGCTGCGCAGTGCTGCGATCGGCAACGAAACAACACAAACGGTAAACGTTGTCAAAATGCAATAGACTTTGCCCGTATTTGCCCGATTTTCATGAGTTTCCCATTGTGACGGACGGCAGGTGAAAGTGTCAGTGTTATTTTAGAGGTAAGCAAACACAACATAAGTGTATAGGTTAGTGCGTATTTATTTTCACCCTACATCGGCCGTGACTATGCGTTGTACATGTCCGTCTATGTCCACATTGTTTGTTTTTGCTCTTGTTTTGCGAGACTTATCAAGGAATTGCGCAGATAGCATCTATTTTAAAAAATATGCCAAAAAATTGAGAACAACATTTGGTCAGACAACATATTTAGGGCTCACATAATGCTATCGATGAATGCCAAATATTTTTTGTTATAAAATGAATAGCAACTTGAAACTGCATAAGAAACAACCATCAAAATTCAATTGTTACAATTTTAATTTAGATTTTAAAAAATATAAAAGTTGTTTTAGATGATATTAAAATCTTTGTTTACAGAAATCTTTTGATTTATAGTTCAATTCTAATGGGCGAGAAAGCTTTCTTAAAAATTCGACTTATTGTAAACTCTTGGCGGCTTCATTTGTTTATATATTTGAAATCATGGTTTGTGGTATTTGTCAGGTATTTGTCATGCATGTTTCTATTTAAATTTTTGAGAATTTCTCACGTTGGGCATAAAGAATTTTTACACACCTCTTAATGATTGCTTAAATAGAAAATATAATAAGAGTGTAGCGTAAAATAAGATATAGTTGCGCCATATTTATTATATGAAATATATTCTTCATTTGTAAATTAGTAACAATTTAGTATCAGGCGATGCCCTCAATTGGTGGTGCTATATGATGTGTATCGATGTGTTATCGATGTTGACTTGTAACTTGTTTTGATATCGCTTATTGCACTCAACCTGCAGTTGTTCGCCTTCGCCTTTTGCACCCCGTCGCATGTCAATCAGATAACGTATGATTTTGCCTGAGGCTCTATAAATAGCCGCTGCCCGTGCGGATTAGTTGTCTCCATTTGCTTTTGTCATAGGTCAGCAATCATCTGGCTGCTGGTGCGTAGTAAACGTTAAGATCACAAAGAACAAAAAACCAAATATCCATCTGATGTATGGCTGTACGGGGATGCTGCGCAATCAAACGAATCATTGTCTTCTTTCTTGAACTTGACGTTGACCGCTGGAATTTTGTTTATTTGTTAAATGCGCGTGGCAAATTCACTCAAATCGCTCGTTTGCTCTCATTCTCTTACACATTACTTCTCTCACACGCTCAGTCTCCCACTTACTGTCTCTCTTTCTCTCTCTCTCTCCGTGTTTTCCTTGTTTGGTTCGTTCACCCGAGAGCAGAAGAACTACGCAACAAGCAAACAACATACGGCAACTGCCAAAAAGAGCGCGAGAATAATATACGCAAGAGCTGCACAACTGAGTGACAGATATGCCTGAAGGAGATCAGCCACAGAAGGCCATGGATGAGCAACAGGATCAGTCACAGCCACCCAGTGATGGCAGCACAGAGGAGGAGCCATTGCAGCCACAGTCCCAGCAGCATACCACACCATCAGAATTAGTTGTCACAGAACTTTCCGCCGAAGAGGCAAGCCAAATCACAATTAAAAAAAGACTTCCCCTCAGCTGTTTTTTGTCTAACGATTGCCAAATTATTTTATTTAGATACGTGCACGTCGCTTGCGCACTTTGGCGGCTAGAAGCAACGTGTCAACCCAACCCACTGCCACGGTCCCTGTAGCAGAAGAGAAAGCACCGCGCAATCCGCCTAGCGAATCGCGATTGGTGCGCGAGGTGTCGGCCAGCTCGAAGACAGTGCCTATAACATGGCCAGAACTGGGCAGCAGCAGCAACAACAACAGCAGCAGCAAGGCCGACATGGATGTCGAAATGAAATCGGTGGTATCAACTCCCATACAGGATGTAGAAATGGCAGCCGCACCCATCGCATCAGTATTGTGCTTACCACTCAGCGCCGTACAGAACAACTCGGCGGAATCGACCCAGACTCCGCAGTCCGTGTCTAACACGGAGCCGTCGCGATTGAAGAGCTTGGATGAGCGCAGTGAGCAGCTGTTGTCCAAGCTGTTAAATGCAACGTGGAACGAATATTGTAGTGGATCGATTATTTGTGCACAGACCGCCAGCTTTTTGGAACTGTATCCGGCGATGCGCTTCAGTTTTGAGCCCATTATATCGAGTGTGTTGCTAGAGATGGCCTACAAGTTCTACAACGATGAGGTGGACGATAGCTTGAAGGTCGAGGGCGAGACGACATTGACGGCCACCGGTCTGAGCGATGCCAATGGTGATGACAAGGAATTCTCCTCAGCCAAAAAGATCAAAAGCGACGATACCGAAGTCCAGGAAATACTCGCCAATGCTGTTGCTTCAAGTGCCACCGCCGAAGAGGATCCCCGCGCCAGCGCCAGTGCAACGCCCAGCCAGACCGAGATGCCATCGGGCGATACGGGTGTTGCTTGTGTGGTTCCGACACCACTGAACATTGTGACTACCTCCAAGCACAATGCAATGCTCCACTTGTTGCGTTGCTATGAAAACTATCACACTGAGCTCGAGAGGAGCAACCGATCTCAAATGGATCCCGACGAGCAACGTATTCAGAAGGTGTTGCGTCTAGCCTTTGATAATATTATGCGGGTGGCGGTGCTAATTTTAACGGACCGCATACAGCACAATCTGAACTATCAACTGGATCAGTCCACACTCCTGGAGCTCATGTATATGGATCGTGTAAGCGAAGCGTTTCTCATCGATCTGGTGGCCGAAACACATCAACAGCCCGGCGTGTTTGACACCATTTTTGGCCAGCTGCTGCGTGGCCTTTTCAGTGGCATGCAACGCAACATTTGCAACTCGAAGATCAACACCCAACAGATCGAATGGCTGGCCAAACTGATGGTCATCAAGGTGGGCAATGTACGACCCATAGCCCACTTGTTATCCCGCCAGCCCAACTATATACCGCCCATATGTACCAAGATACCGGGTCGCGAAATCGTCAAATGTAGCTTCCTCGGACCCTTTCTGTCCGTTTCACTGTTTGCCGAGGAGAACGTCAAATTCGCGGAGTTTAGCACCAAAAACAAACTCGAAGATACGGCCACCTCGCGGCTACGTTGGGTGAGTAGTCTGATCCTCATTTCAATTGCAACTATTGTTGTTGTTACATGTTGTTAATTTATTCGTTTCATAAATAGGAGCTACACTCGATGCGCAATCACATGCACACCGTTTTCCATTCGCTGTGCGTTAACGCAAGCAGTCGTCCCAGGACACTGGAGTACATCTCCCAGATACTGCGATACAACGATCGCCGCGTGCAGTTTGCCAGCGATGAGAAGCTACTCGCTCGTGATGGTTTCGTTATCAATTTGATGAGTGTGCTGCAGCAGTTGTCGGTCAAGATCAAACTAGATCGCATCGAGCCCAATTTCCACTATTATAGCAACTCGCTGGTTAACATTGAACAGGACACAAAGATCCGTTACAGCGAGGAAGAGTACAAGAGCTTTTTGGCTCGTGATTTTGCAACACCAGCATCGAATGTAAACTTCCAGACGCAATGCTGGTTTCTCACACTGCAGGCGCATCATCTTGGCTATCTGCCGGCCATACAGCGCTATCGCCAAAAGGTGCGCGCCATAAAGGAGCTGCAGAAGCTAATTGACGAACTGGATCGCACCAAGCCGCATTGGGTCAACTCTCGTTATGCCAATCGCAATAATCAGTTCAAGGAGCGTTGGGAAAAGCAGCTGCGCAAACTAAATCGGTATGAGTCACTGAATCCCTTGGCACTCAATTTAAATTCTTTCTTATTAATATTAATAACTATTTAAATTGCAGCTCAAAGACGTGCAGTGAGATAACGCTGCTTGATCCAGCGCTGCTGCAGCGCTGCACCGAATTCTATTCGACGGTGTGCGAGTTTATGCTTTACCAATTTGAGGGGCGTGCCATTGAGGGTCCGTTTATCTCGAAGCTGCCAGTGCAGCAACTGAAACCGACTGACGCATTTTCCGCACTGCCGGAGTGGTATATCGATGATATTGCCGAGTTCATATTGTTTGCCATGCAGCATGCCAATGTGGACATAAGGCAGGGCATCGATCATTCGATCATCACGTGGTTGCTGACCTGTGTCTGCGCTTCGCATCTCATCAAGAATCCCTATGTAACTGCCAAGTTAGTTGAGGTCATGTTTGTCTTCTCGCTGAAGCCGGCCAATTCAGTAAATACAGCGGTAAGCAAAGCCCCCCGAAAAAACGGTCTCAAATGAAAACGATTACTGAATATATTTTGATGTTAACAGATGTGGAACCATGAGCTGGCACAAAATGCGCTAGTCAGCGCACTAATGCGATTTTATGTGGACGTAGAGACCACTGGCCAAAGCACTGAGTTTTACGATAAGTTTACTATAAGGTAAAATGGCGCATTCAAATTATATACAAATTTACATACTAATTATTTTTTCTGCCTCCACAGATACCACATTAGCCATCTGTTCAAATCTATGTGGGAGAATCCCATACATCGACAGGCTGTCATCTGTGAGTCGAGGCTGGGCAATCAGTTTGTTAAGTTTGTCAACATGCTGATGAATGACACAACCTTCCTGCTGGACGAATGCCTCGAGAATCTAAAGCGCATTCATCTTACGCAACAGCTCATGTCCGACGTGCAGAACTGGAGCGGCATGAGTGCCGAGCAGCAGCAGAGTCGCCTCACCCAGCTGGCAACGGATGAGCGGCAATGCCGTTCATATTTAACGCTTGCCCGCGAGACTGTTGATCTATTTCATTATCTAACTGTGAGTTGGCCTATTGCATATTTGCTAAACATTTGATATTAATTGTTTTCTGTTGTTGTACGCGCAGAGCGATATAAAGGAACCGTTTATGCGCGCCGAGCTGGTTGATCGCCTGAGCTCAATGCTTAACTTTAATTTAAAACAATTAGCTGGACCCAAGTGCAACGATCTGAAAGTGAAGAACCCAACCAAATATGGCTGGGAGCCGCGCAGCTTGTTGGCCCAAATCTTTGACATATATCTCCACCTGGACTGTGATAGATTCGCGCAGGCCTTGGCCGCTGACGAGCGCTCATTCGATGTGCACATTTGCAACGAGGCGGCGTCTCGCATCAAACGCCTAGCGCTACGCTCCGGCGTAGAGGTGGAGCGCTTCAAAGCGCTCACCCAGCGAGCTCATGAGATTTACGGTGCGTCCTGCGCTTCAGCATAATTCTCATGCTGCAACTACTAACTAACGGAATTTGTAAATTTCTTTTATAGTTTCAAATCAACAGACTGAGGATGAATGCGCCGATGCGCCCGATGAGTTTAAGGATCCGCTAATGGATACACTGATGTCGGATCCGGTTGTGTTGCCCTCTGGCACCGTGATGGATCGGGCAATTATCACACGTCATCTGCTCAATAGCTGCACAGATCCGTTCAATCGGCAGCATCTCACCGAGGACATGCTAGTGCCCAATATTGAGCTGAAGCTGCGCATCGATGCATGGCGCAAGGAGCAGCGCGGCAAGCGTCAGAACAATAGCTAAGCTAATCTACAAGCATACGACATAGTAGTTTAATGTGCAGTTTTAGTGTCTACCTATATCTCTATACAAATATATATGCTATTATTAACTGAATTTATATGCGAATTAACAGCAGCTAAGATTTAGTTCACTTCCTATTTTTTTTGAGGGGGGATAGTCGCAGTCGTTTCGAAATATTCTCTGTCAAAACTCTTTGTATAAGTTGGAAGAATGCAATAATTGATAAAAGTGCAAGATGTTATTATTGCTTAATTAATATTATTATTATCATTTCGTTTTTTCTTTTTGTATAATTTCATAAAAACCAATTTCACTGCATAAATTCACTTTCACACTTGCTTTAGTTATTATAATAAATATATATACTTTGTAATTTGAATTTCATGTGGATGGTGGTTTTCTACTTCAGATGCTCGATGTTCCGAGCCACGACTACTCCAGAAAGTGTTTTTATAAATGTTTAGATAGATGCCAGTGCTTGGCTCGGGCTTAACAAAAAGTTTGGAATTTAATTGCAACTTGGAATTTACAATAAAGTTTTAATGAAGCGTATCTCTAATATAAATTATACATACATATACATAATATAAATGTGTGTGTATTTGTAACTGTAACTGTAACTGCATGCATGTATTTGTTGTCTCGCTCAGTCTCAGATGGGTGCATGGGCCTGGAGATTTGGATTGATTGGGAGGAGTAGGGGACAGTCAGGACAGTTACCAGAAGGGACACCAGCCAATATAGCACTGGCAGAGGTTCTCATTGTTCGTCGCCTGCTGTATGAGTAGCTCCACCTGCTGCTGCTCCGTCATCTTGCTCATTTGGAAATCGGTGCCGGTCAACTTGCGATTGACCCGCTGTATGACCATGCTGGCCTTGCCGCTGGTCACATCTGCCACATTGGATAGGACGCCGTGCGGCAACTGTGGCTCATACGTCTTGGACTTGGCCACCGGATTGCCCTGCAGCAAAGTCTCCTGTTGGAGTTCGTTGGAGTTGCTCGGACTGCCGCCACTTGCGACAGCTGCCGCCGTCGACGTTGTCGTCGTCTCATTCGCCTTCTTGTCCACATCGAGGAGTCGCCAGTTGAGCAACGGATCGTAGACGAATGCCTCGAGCACGGCCATTAGTGAGTCCTTGTTGCGTCGCAGCACGAGCATCACACTCTCGCAGGTGCGTCGATAGGTGCCCTCAATCCCCGTCACCTCCATCGCCTTGATCAGCATCCGTGTCAGCCGGAACGGTATTTTCTCCGGGAACTTTTCACGTGTCATTGCCACCTCGAAACAATCACCGAAATCGATGTGTAGAATTTTACCACTCATGCGGTCCAACATCAAATTGGATGGATGTCGATCCCCGAGGCCGAGTATATAGCCCACCATGGACATGACCGCCAAGGAGCGTGTGTAATTGTTGCGTCGCTCGAACCACAATTCCGATGACGGTGACTTTAGCCAGAGCAGCTTGGCCAGATCATCGCCTTGCGTCTGGCCCAATGCATATTCGAAGACCTCAACCTTTTGCATGAGCGTCAGATGATCGTAGTCGGGCGCATAGTTCAGCATGGTGCGATGCTCCTGATTGAGCGGCACCTTCTTCTTGTCGCGATAATCACGGATCAGCGTGTGCAGCGTATCACAGTGCGGCACCCAGCCAATCAATCCGGAATTGGTGCTCAGCGGAATGACCGCATAGCGTTGAATGGCCAGATTGCGACGGAACGTATCTGGATCGTCGAGCAGCAGCGTGTTGACCAGCGAGAATAGCTGCATTACACGCTCATCCTGCCGCAGATCCTCGTGCCCCTTTAACAGATACATGTAGTCCTTGCCGTTAGAGCCACGTATGCAGAGTTTGCGCGGCCTCTGCTTGGATGTGATCACCTGCAGATTGGTCTTGATATGGCCAATGCGTATCAGCTCCTGGCCGGGATTATATGAGCCCGGCACGGCCAATTCCAGATTCTTGCACGTCATCAGCTTGGGCGACACATAAGGCAACTCCAGCGATGTCAGCTGCGGCAGCTGTCGCGATATCTTCTGGAACACATGATAATAGATATCCCAGGCTCGATCCAGATCCATGAGCACCGCCGACGTCTTATAGCGTTGCGTCCACTCGTACGCCTCGGTCAGTTCACGGCCGTACGCCTGCGAGAAGGATGTCTCCTTTAGCGTTTGCGGTCCACGATCCAACATTGCGTGCAACGGTTCCAATATCTCAAACATCCCCTTCACATTGCGATCCCCAAAGTAGAGACGGGATGCCTCCTCCAATCCTTCGTGCCACTGCTCGTGCCACAGTATGGCCACACGGATCAACTCCTCAGAGCACATGACCGCCTGCTCGACGAGAGTCGGTGAATGCTTGCGCATCGAATCGAGCACTTTGAAGGCGGCATTTTTACGCGATAGCGATGCCGACTTGGAGGCTACGGTCAAGGGATAAACGAGCGCCTGCGGATGATTCTTGCCGACGTCGATGAGCAGCGTATGGATGAGTTGCCCAACCAGTCGCCGATGTGTATCGATGCGTGCAATTAGCTGTGGTATCACCTGCAGCCAGGTATTGATCTCGATCACCTTCATGCCCGAGTCGAGCGCATGAAAAACCTCAGCATGGTGGCCATAGTCAAACCACAGCGTCAACAGACGCAGCGTGTCCTGCAGCGAGTTCCCTTGTATCAGGCTAATCGAACGGAAGAAACCCTGCACCGCCGGCACCGCATACTTCTGGATGATGGAACGATCACTATCCTGACCAGAGGGCGATTTCTCGCGCACCACCTTGAAGTTCATGTAGGCCCACAGATGCCAGGCCTTGTACCAGTTGGGATCATAGGATGTCGCCTGGGCAAAGCACTCGAGAGCACCCTTCACCGCGTCCTGATTGGAACGATTCTCGTGCTGTTTGTTCTGCCACGTGGCCAGGCGCAGATAGCAGCGAGCCATCAGACGCTGATCCTGCGGCTTGCGTGTCTCTGGCGGCTTGCAACTCAGTTCCGCACTATACGTATTGACAAAGTCATCTAGCTGCTTGTAGGCCAGCTCAGGCTTGCCGGAGCCAGCCAGATATTTGGTATAGGCATACGTGACCTGGGGCAGATTGCAGGGCAATGGTTCATCCGGCGCCAGCTGTGGATCGGTGCCCAGCAGCATAACCAACGTCTTGTGCGACAAAGACAGGGAGCCACTCTTGCGACAAAGACTGGCATACTTCAGCCAGGTGTGTATATCCTCGTGCGGCTTTACAACAAGCGAATGCACCTGGATGATGCGACGCCAATCCTCAACCAGACGCTGACCGCCCTGCAAACGTTTCCACCACATCGCCTTCAGCGGCTCGCGACGATCCGGTATGAGTTTATATTGGATAACCTCCTCCAGTTCGGCAAGCATTTGAACACATACCATGGCGCCATAGGCACGCTCATAGGATTCACCCGCCATTGAGGTCAGTTCGGTGTCTAGCAAATCTCGCGTCTCATCGATCAAACGCTGTGCCGTCTCGTACTCCTCGCGGTGCACGGCCAGCACGGCCCGATAATAGCTGCCATCCTGAGTGTCCACGGGAATGCAGCGCACATACTCCTGCATGCCCTCCCAATCCTGTAGGCCCCAGGCGGCCACGGCAGCCAATGGACTCGCCCTGGCCTTGTCCTCGGTACTGAATTTAGGCCATTCCTTTTTGCACTTACTACTCAGCTGCGACCAATCGCCGAGTGCCTCCAGGCAACGCATGTGGCCCAGACGCGCCTCCAGATCATTTGTGTCCTCATCCAAATTGAGCTGATAGTGATGTAGGGCTTGGTCCCAATTGTGTAGCTTCTCGTGCCAACGTCCGTGGACATTGCCCTTGTTCGGCGAATTGCGATAGGTGGTGAGCAGACCCTCGGCTGCCTCGCGCTGCTGCAGCTTGTTATTGATGAGGATTAGTGATTCGAAGACGGGCGCTTCCTGGCGCAGCACGAACTCCTCCTCCTTGTAGCGCAAGGCTTTCGCATAGGCACGACACGCCATCGCCCGAGTGCCTAGCAGTTGGGTCTCAATCGGAATGGGATCACGATCACAGTGCTCCATAAACTCGGCTAGATTGAGAATGGTTTGCGTGATCTCTGGCATGTCTGTGATCTGCAGTGCCTGGATCAGCGATTGGGTTAGTTCGTTTTTATGCTCCGGCGACAGTTTCGTCCAGCAGGAGATGAAGGCGGCATTGAAGAGATCCCGCAACAGGGTATCGTAATCCTGGGCGAGGACACAGCAAGCGCGCAAAGCATGTGACGGCGACTCCTTCAGCAAACCGACGGACAGACGCTTCAGCCACTCGACCCAGTCATCCTTGGAGACGCGACGCGACACTTGCCACGCGGTACGCAGCGCTGTCGTTGAAACCTTTAGATTTTTACTGCTGCTATTGCTGTCCAGGACAAAAGGTTCATTGTATTTGGGCTTGGCTTGCCGCTGGCCAAAATCAATGCCAATGCCAAAACTAATGCCGCACGGATCGGCCAGGGTGCTATGGCATTGGATGCGGGTAAGTAGCTTCTCATATTCGGGATCCACAATGCGATGACGATTCATGGTGCGCTGCACCATTGGCACAAATACCAAATACTTTTTGCCCAGCTGTTTGACTAGGGAACGCAACGTGGTCATTGCCTGTTCCCGCAGATCTGGCTCAGTTTCGAGCACACGTACCAACGGATGAATGATGCGTGACGAGTAATCGGAAAAATCCAATTGACCGGCCAACACACTAATCGTCTCCAGTGCAACCAGCGAGACCTGCTGCGGCACATACGGTGAATCAAAGAACTTAATTATGGGCGGCAAAATCAATGGTAAATAGTAGCCCAGGGTGCTGCCAAATTTCTGCAGTGCCTGGAGCAGTCGACGTGTGTCCATGCGATCCTTGGAGCTATCCTGTTGCAGACCTCGCAAAATTTGTGGTATTAACTGCGCCAGATAATCCCGAAACTCGCAGCCCAACGCCAGGGCAATCTGTTCAATCAGATTGATCAGCGTGGAGTGTAGCGGCGTATTGATTGTCCAGAATTCCTTGATCAGCTTGAAGATGTCATCCATATAGCTGATGATGTGTAGCTTGACAAAGGCCACAAGGATGGCCAGCTGCTGGAAGAGGAACTCACGCAGATTATTGTCGGCAGTGCGCACATTGTCCAGCAGATTGGGCAGCACCTGGGCCAAATAAGGCACACACTTGATGCCCAGCGTGTGAAAGATAAAGGTGACGGCCTGCACAACACTTGTGTGACGGGTGCTCAGCGTTGGATCGCGTAGAATGCGCATGAGTGCGGCAATTGCCACGGCCGGATAGTATTCATCTAGGGCATTGCCCATATTGACGAGCAGTTCGGCCGACGAGATGTCCTGGCTCTCATCCGATTTGCCATCGGAGTATGCAATTAGCACATTATCCTTTTGGCTATCGATCAGACCCTTGTTCATCTTGTGCTTGTACGGATCCATAGCGCCAAGCAGACCCAACACCCGAATCGTCTCACGGCGTATGGAGCGACGCTGTTCGGTCTTTAGGAAATTGATGAGTATATCAATGAGAACCGGATATTTGTGATAGGGGCTAACCACACGACCTGTGGCACTAATCAGCTGACCCAGTGTCCAGAGGGCCACGCCCCGTTTGTCCGGACTGCCCGCATCCCCGAGCATCTCGAGCAGTATAGAGAGCAACTCGTCTGCCCACAATTCCATTTCATTAGAGCCACCATTGACCTCGGCCAAATCTCCAATTGTGCGCAGCACATTGAGCACCACGCCCGGATTCGATTCCGGCTCGTGCAGCTTGGGCACTAGTGCCTTCAGTATAGGATTCATGTAGGATGAAATGAGACGCGGTGTGCTAATGACTAGATGATCCAGCATGCGTGCGCTCTGCTCCTTGTTGCGACTCATCCCCGAGTACTTTAGATCCGTGAGCAGCTCGATCATTGTGGTGCGCAACTTGGGCATCACATAGGCGGGATTCATGGACGACAGTCGTCCAATGGTGACCATGGCCAATTCACGTATCTCAAAGATCTCATCGTGCAGCGTAATAAAGAGCGCATTAAGAGATTCCGGCTGCGCCAGTTTCGCATCGAATGTCTCATCCAGCGAGCGGAGAATGCGAATGCGCACATTGTAATCCATATCCGTGATGGCCACCGTCAGCAGGCGTTCAATTACATGCGACACCGTATCGCTCAACGTCTTGGAGTTCTCCATGCTCTCCGCCGAATCTTTAACGGCCAGCTTGAGCAGACGCGTGCACGTTTGCACCGCTTCTAGGCGAATCTCCTGCTGCTCGTGCACAATGAAAAAGTCCGCACAGCTGCAAAGGATCGGGTTAAATGTAAATATTATTCAAACTTAGCAATTTATAATATATAATTCAATAATATCCAATCTACCAACTAATCTCAAAATTAACTCACCGTTGCACAAAGTCCAGCATATTCTGCTCCTGGAAATTGAATGTGCCCAGCGTGCGGAGAGCGAGGACAATGGTTGGACTATCGGCACTCTGCAGCATCAGGGAGGCATCAATGTTAATGGGTATAGTGGCATATGGAATGGCCGCCGGCTTGTTCATCAGCACTTGGAAAAGCACACCAATCAGACCGTCCGTAATGGCCGACTTCAGTTCCGCCACATTCTCCGCCAGTTCGCGCAGGCAAACGGTCAACGCCGGCGACAGACCCGTGTGGAACATCTGCTCGAGTATTTCGAGCACATCTTCCGCGATTTGGGATTTGACAGCATGCGCCAGGAGCGTAATGCAGGCAAAGACTGTCGCATCGACGGGCACTTTGCGTTTGCTGGCCAATTCCTTGAGGGGCAGCGCCTGCTTAATGTTGCTCATGATGGGCTTCAGCATCGTCTCAATGTCGCTCTCGACAGCGACGGCTATGTACCCAATTGTGATGTACGCCACATTGCGATCCTTCTCCTTGCCACGCAATATTGCCATCAAATGTGCCACACACGTCATTAGATATTGATCCACGAACACCTCACGATTAAAAGCGGCCAAACGTGGCATTATCTGCAGCAACGCCTGCTGCACATACGGTGACTTTGACGAACGCTGCTCCATCACATTGTCGCAAATGGTGATGAAGTGCTCCTTAAGTATCTCGTGCGCGTAAGCTGACTCCAGCACATTGTGCTGCAAGCAAAGAAAGGAATTAATCAATATCAGCAAGGCAATTAAAATAATCAAAATCAATATAAGAAGAGTAGCAGTTTGGACTATTCCATATGAGATTAGAGAATATTCCTTAATTCTTTAATACTCACGCTTGTCAGCTTGTTGCCAATGCCGTTGTGCTGCTCGCTCTCCATGTGCATCTGTGTGCTGCCCAGCTTATCCACAAAGGGCACCTTTAGGCGTGGCACAATCGTGGTTAGTTGACTGCCCACCGATGAGGAGCTGCTGGCCTCCAGAAACTTGTTGTGCTGCGACTTTGGGAAAAGCTTCTTTAGCGTTGTATATTGTCGCTCCCACTGCGCATTGGCGCAACGGAAGAGCTCGTTGAAGACAATGAGGCCGCCGTGTATGCGATCGTCGCGCGTCATTCCCTTTTGTTCCTTGCCCGTGAGCACTTCGGTATTGAAGCTGTTGCTCGCCTCCTCGTAGCAGATCTTATACCATTGCGGCTCACTCGATTGCTTGGTGCTCTCTCGCTGCGTCGTGACGATCAGGGCGGCTCGTAGTGCCTCGCCAGCTGATTTGCGTATCGCTGGCTTCGGATCGAAGATCGCATTAAATATATGCTCGAAAAACGTGAGAATCTGCTGATAGAAATACGTTGGCAGCGCAATGGCCAATTCTCGTAAAATGAAGACGGCTGCATGACGGCGATACTGCAAAAATAAATTAAGAATTACTCATTAAAAATGGTTAAAAGTGACTGACTAGACGATGAATTATCTGTAATGATCAAGTTGAGAGCACAGATTGTTGCTTCTGTCTATTAAATAAATTAGAATAGCTTTATATTTAGTTGTTTACTAATTTGTAGTACAGAATTTAACTTATTATCTTGCTCAACTTAACAATACCAAATTTATCTCTCTCTGCATAGAGTAATCAGTTCCTAGCTTAAATGTGTACGCACCTCTTGTCGGTCGCCGCTGAGCATCTCGAAGGCCTTCTTGATGTCAAAGTCAAAGGATTCAGCGCCCTTAGAGCCGGGCATATTGGCCAGTTTGACCAAAGAGCGAGCCGCTATTTCCATGATGGACACATCGTTGATGAGCAGTAGATCACGCAAGCGATTGAGGTAGGGAGAGATGCCTTTGCGCGTTATCAACGCATCGCCGCTAATGAGGCACTCTATAACAGGTAATCAGGCGAGGATTAGCTTTTACCTAAAATTGTGCGGCGTAAAAGCGATACTTACTCATTGCGAGGGCGCCACCCTTTTTCTCGTTGATGTCCGGCGAGTTGACCATGTTAAAGATGTGATGATCGAAGTCGTCAAAGAATTTAACCAGCTCCTCCTGAGACATTTCACGCAACTCCGTTTTGACATACAGGAAGAGATCCTGCGCCGCCTTGTTTTGCACATTGCGATTGCGGGACTTGAGTCCATTAACGAAGTGCTGCACATTCGATGGTGTCGACATGTTGATGCTACTATTCAATCTTGGGTCAGGGGAGAAGCCCCAAGCGCCTGCAATGCGAAGCAGGTGCACCCACGTCCAGTCGAGACTTTGAGGTTATAGTTCGCTTGCCCGGAATCGAGAGTCTGTCTGGGCACGTCACGCAATAATCCACAGCCTGTGTTTGGCACTTTCACATGTTTCTGTTAGGCGTTGCAGCGCGACAATCTCAACCGAATTGGCTCTATACTTATATTTTGTTCTCTAAATTTCTTGTTTTTCTGTTTTCGCTTTGAGTTTGTTTTGCAGGCGAGAAGGTAGTAGAGATGGGAGTACGTATTTAACTAGCTCCGCGATGTGCAATAGGAAACCTATCGATTGTTGATTGCATTTGTTCGCTGCATCGATAGGACACACAGTGTTCCTGCACGGACCAACATACAGTAGCTGTTCGGTTTTACAACCTCACTAACATTATTATTGTAAAATACACAGCTTAGTTTAGTTATTGGATGAAATATTTTAAGAGTCATGTTCATAGAAAATTAGTGAAATTGATTATTAAATTTCAATTAAATATTTGGTTGCGTCTAAACAGAGTATATTTGAAGAAATAAGAAATCAATTAAGGATTTATAAATTTATGTAAACACAGACAAACGTAATTCAGTTTTAGTATGCTATGTGCAAAAATTAAATAAAATAAATATAATTGGCGCTACTTTTCCGTTCTGTCAATTTTTATAGCATGCGATTTTATTATTATCGAGTTTCGATTGTAAGCATCGCAAATAAAACGATAGTCATTGTCTCAAAGTATTGGAAAACTTGCGGCGCTGCTAATCTATTGAAATAGAAACTCAGTCTGCTGAGAATTTTCATAAGAGCTAAAACAAATGTAAGTAGAATCAATTTTCCAACTAGAAAACCCTATTAAGCAAGCTTTAAAAAAAGGACTAATGCAAAATCGAAAGTGCTTGAAAGTATGCAAGAACTTAGCTTGTCCTCAAAACGCAGTTAGAAAAAATAAAATAACAAGCATATACTTTGTGGGTGGCAAGCGTGAAAAGTTGTGTGTGGGAAAAATCGATCGGTGTTGGTTATTGCGGGGGTGTGAAGCTTTGACTGGGGGCTGCCCACAGCAGCGCCATATAGTTTTTTTTTTCTCTCTCTCTTCTCTCTGATTTTTCCTACTCTTTTTGTACCACAAAACGCAAAGCGTGCAAAATGTTTTTATTGTTGTGTTTTCTTTCGTTTTTCTTTTTGTTAGCGAGCGTATTTTGTTAAACCGAACGCACCTCAAACATGTCGAGCCTGAGGAAAATGAAAGACGAGGACCGCGAATCCGAATACGGTCGCGTCTACGCCGTCTCCGGTCCAGGTAAGATGTCAACTTTGTCCTTCAACTGCTGACCTCAATAAAAACTACAAACACTAATTTTTGTCTCCCGTGTTAGTCGTTACGGCGGAGTGCATGTCCGGCTCTGCTATGTACGAGCTGGTGCGTGTGGGCTACTATGAGCTGGTGGGTGAGATTATCCGTCTGGAGGGCGACATGGCCACTATTCAGGTGTACGAGGAAACCTCGGGCGTCACAGTCGGTGATCCCGTCCTGCGCACGGGCAAGCCACTGTCCGTCGAACTGGGTCCCGGCATTATGGGTAGCATTTTCGATGGTATACAGCGTCCGCTGCGCGATATCGGCATCATGACCAGCTCCATATATATACCCAAGGGCGTTAATACGCCCGCCTTATCCCGTTCCGAAATGTGGGAGTTCAATCCGTTGAATGTGCGCGTTGGGTCCCACATCACGGGCGGGGATCTGTACGGCGTGGTACATGAGAACACATTGGTCAAGCAGCGCATGATTGTGGCGCCACGCGCCAAGGGCACAGTTCGTTATATTGCTCCGGGTGGCAATTACAATCTGGAGGATATTGTGCTGGAAACAGAATTCGATGGCGAGATTACAAAACACACGATGCTGCAGGTGTGGCCAGTGCGTCAACCGCGTCCCTGCACTGAAAAACTGCCGGCTAATCATCCACTCTTTACGGGACAGCGTGTGCTTGACTCCCTGTTCCCCTGTGTCCAGGGTGGCACTACTGCCATTCCCGGTGCCTTCGGTTGCGGCAAAACTGTCATCTCTCAGGTAAGGATAAATCCTCTGAGCCACTGACTACTACTGGGAACACTCCCCAAAATTCCATTTACAGGCTTTGTCCAAGTACTCCAATTCAGATGTCATCGTCTATGTTGGATGCGGTGAGCGTGGCAATGAAATGTCTGAGGTATTGCGTGATTTCCCAGAATTGACCTGTGAAATCGATGGCGTAACGGAGTCCATCATGAAGCGCACGGCTCTGGTGGCCAACACCTCCAACATGCCTGTGGCTGCTCGTGAGGCTTCCATTTACACTGGCATCACGCTCTCCGAATACTTCCGCGACATGGGCTACAATGTGGCCATGATGGCTGACTCCACGTCGCGTTGGGCTGAGGCTCTGCGTGAGATCTCCGGTCGTCTCGCTGAGATGCCTGCCGATTCTGGTTATCCGGCGTATTTGGGTGCACGTCTAGCCACCTTCTACGAGCGCGCTGGACGCGTCAAGTGCTTGGGTAATCCCGAACGTGAGGGCTCCGTGTCGATTGTGGGTGCTGTCTCGCCACCCGGTGGTGACTTCTCCGATCCCGTTACGTCCGCTACTTTGGGTATTGTTCAGGTGTTCTGGGGTCTGGACAAGAAGCTTGCGCAGCGCAAGCATTTCCCCTCTATCAACTGGCTCATATCCTATTCTAAGTACATGCGAGCCCTGGATGAGTACTACGACAAGAACTTCCCCGAGTTTGTGCCACTGCGTACCAAGGTCAAGGAAATCCTGCAAGAGGAGGAGGATCTCTCCGAAATTGTGCAGCTTGTGGGCAAGGCATCGTTGGCGGAGACCGATAAGGTTACTCTGGAGGTGGCCAAGCTGCTCAAGGATGACTTCCTGCAACAGAACTCCTATTCACCGTACGATCGCGTCTGTCCCTTCTATAAAACGGTGGGCATGTTGCGCAACATTCTCGCCTTCTATGAGACGGCACGGCATGCCGTTGAATCGACCGCCCAGTCGGACAATAAGATCACATGGAACACCATCCGGGAGTCGATGGGCAGCATTATGTATCAGTTGTCCTCCATGAAATTCAAGGTGAGTAACAATTGTCAAGAGAATATGGGATACAAATTTCAAACGTGTATTTTTCTCTGTGTCTGCAGGATCCCGTGAAAGATGGCGAACAAAAGATTAAGGCGGATTACGATCAGCTGTACGAAGATGTGCAGCAGGCCTTCCGAAATTTGGAGGATTAAAATGTATACATCAACCCAACATGGAGCCAAGAAAAAAAAAAACAATTGAAAAGATATACCAAAAAATTATCACAAACAAAATAAGCAACCCAGTGTTAGGTTATTATTCGAATTCCCCCATCAAGCTAGTCATATTATACATAATGCGTAATAAGATATTTGAAATCGATTTAATTTTTAAGTTTAACAGTTTAGAGCGTTTGCGTCTGGTTGTACGTAAGCTTCAGTTGATTAAGATCTTCGAGAAATTAATGAAATAGTGAACAAACAAAACACTACGAAGTTGGGAAATGAGTTTGAAAAGACGAACAATAATTAGCCGATAGCGCAAAACAAAATAATACAAAAAAAAAAAACAAGGATGTTTTCCACTTAAACCAGCCATATAAATAATATACATCATATATATAAAAATATAAATTATCAATGTTGATATATGAATACAAACATATAATTGTAATTCACAGCTATTTTTTGTTAGTAAATTAAATTCGTAAAGTTATCTAACTGTGTTCTCTACGTAACTGTAACTCCAAACTACTACTAACAATTTATTTTATTTTTTGTCATTGTGTGTTACAAGTTTAAAATACAAATACGAAAACTTCTAATATTATAAATATATATATATATATTATAGAACTTTACAAAATGCAATAATTATGTAGCCCAAATTGACGAAAATAGTTGTGTGCGTGTTGCAAACGGAGCTATGTTCAAATAAAAAAATGTATTATGAATGTTAATATTATCAAATTTCTTTTCGTTTTTTACTCGACAAAATATTTCAACTTTAGACGGGTACTACTAATATCCAAATTTTGCGCCTAACGCTGCAGTAAATTGTAGCGTTGCACAGCACTGCGCCACACTTAACAGTCACTTTACAGAATTCCGCCTAACTTGACATATTTGTCGGCGTCACCTGTGAATGCCAATCAGCCGTTCTCCAGTGACGTGTTGCACTGAATTTCTAAATTAAATATCTTAAATATTGTGTTAAGTGCGGCAATATGTCTCAATTTGGTGGACCCAATGAATTTTACCCTTCCGGTGCGTCAGCCGAAACTAGCTACAACTTTGATATGCCCGAATTTGGTCAAGAACTGCAAGTATTCCTAAAAACGCGCCCCGCACTTCAATTTGTTTAACATTTTGTTTGCGTTGTTTTTGTTGTTTTGGTTTTACTTACAGCAATTTCCAAAGCTTTGACAACACACAGCCGTCGGTGCCGCCGAATTACGATGCCGCCTACAGCAATGCGCCAAATCAAGGCCTTGGCGGCTTTTACGATCCGACCGCCTACACAGACAATAGTTATGCGCCGGACAAGTCCTTTAAGCAGGGCGGCGCTGCTGGTGGTGCCACTGTCAATGAATTCGAGGGTGAGCCACCACTTCTGGAGGGTAAGCGACATGGGCAAATACAAAATACAATAAAAAATTGTATTGTAACCTAAATCCATAATTAATAAAGAGTTTTCCTCTTTCTTTCATAGAGCTGGGCATCAATCCAAATCACATTTTCCAAAAGGTAAGCACTCGAATTGATTTCCTCTTAGAAATCTAAGACAACTTGGTCAAAATGCATATTTTATGCGCATAGCGGACATCTGCATTCTCCGAGTAGCAGCCGGAAGATTGCCTTACTTTATATTCTCAATTACTTTTTCTGTATTCATTTTTTGCTTTTACGCATTTCGCTTTGTTTTTGGTGAGTTTTCTAATTTGTACACCACTTGAATATAGTCAACGAGCGGGAAATGAGGAGCGGCAGGAGAGTTTGTGTCCACTTTGGGCCGAGCTTTTCCATTGCGGTCATCTTTGCTTTGGTCTCACTGCGCTCAGTTTTAATTGAAATTTAAATGTTTTTGCATTTCGCTTTTGTATTTATTTATTGCACTCTTGGTGGGAAGCCAGTTTTTTGCGCTTTGCCCGTTGTTTCATTCTTGTTGTTGTGGCTGTTGCACTTGTTTTGTCGTTAATGAAGACATATTTTTTTATTGCAGTGTTGTGTTTTATTTATTTTTATTATTATTTTTTTTTAAATAACTTTTGTGTTTTTAATTAAACTTTTTCTTTCTGTTTGCTCTATGTAACTTTTCTCACATTTTTGCCGTTTATAAATTTTTCCACGCTATTTTCAATTTTATTCCCGTTGTGTTTTTTTTTTCTTTGCTGGCGGAATTTATTACATTTGTGTTAATTGAAAAATGAAAACGTTAATGAGACTGTTGCAATTACAAAAATTAAGTGAAATCCCAATTAAATTGTTAAGAATTTAGTATTGTGTAGCTGCTATATATAATAATAAAGGCAAATTACATTTAAAATAAAAAAGTGAAAGCAACAGCAATTTTAATTAATTTATTAATAATTAAACTAAAATAATGTATGTTAGATAAACGTGATAACGTCAGATTCCATTTAGTAAACCAAAATAATATATTAAAAAATAGTCAACGTTCATAAAAACGCCATGTCCGACTGTTCCTACTCCCTTAACTGGGAAAGATATGTACTTTTGTTGCAGGCAGTATGAAGCCGACCGGATCGAACAACGATATTGTTGAGCTGTCTTCAACAAAATTAAATATCGTATCATTAAATTTTATAGGAGCAACCGGTGTGTTTTTTAAATACTTAATACTGCGGATTATTATACTATTTATGAGGAGCAGGCGATTTCTGCGTGCATTTGTCAGGGCATAGCACACTTCCTCGTTTTTATTTCATGCTTATTAATATGATCTGATAAAGTGTTAGTTTATATTCATAGTTGTATCATTGGTGGATCTTCTTTAGTTTTTTTTTTTTTTATGAAGCCATTATAGTTGAAGTGAAGTACATATATAACATGAGATATAAACGTTGCGTGTCAAATACATGAAAACATGGCCTTAACGACTTACTATTTGAGATTTGGTGCCTTTAACTATGTACATAAACTTTTATTACGCATGATAGCAAACATTAGCTAAACTTTTAATATGCTCTCTTTGCAACAGCATAATTCTAAACTAAAATAAAATTTAAAATCATATGAAACAGAGATTTGCTTTTAGTGAGTGATTTGATAAGACTTTGCTTGTGATTTAAAAGCCAATTTTGTGTTAATTTATAGCTAAAAGGATTTTATGTTTAACTGAACGTTAGCTGAGGCGATTTTCATTTGGTCGCATGTGTGTTGGCCAAAAGCCATTGTTGTTTTTATGGGCGCTTTTTCAATTGAAATTATTTGTGGGTCAGTCGGTCTAAATTCGGGTGCGTCAAATTTGTTGACAGGCTCGTTCGCTGCTCCGCTGCGCCTTCGCTCACCGGCTACCAATATCATTTATCATCAATTTCCATTTTTCAAATTTCACTGCGAGTGTGCACCCAAACATGAAACACACTGAAACAATAACAGAATAACACAGCAAAAACTGTTGCAGAAGCGGAATTCTGGCTTCGTTTTATGTGTGCGAACAAATGAATTGTGCTGTGTCCAGTCCGCATTTCCGCAGTTTGTGTGAATGATGACGGGCTGCTGACGTTGCTGTTGTTGCTTGAAATCCTTCACTGGCTTTAATTCTATAAACAATGTGTGTTCAATTACGGTTTTTACTCGCTTTTTAGACACTGGCCGTGCTCAATCCGTTTCGGGGCACGGAACAACAAATACTTCAGGACACGGATATGGCTGGACCGTTGGTGTTTTGTCTCACACTAGGAGGCATCCTGCTGCTGGTAAGTGTCGTAGCGACCAAAAAAAAACAAACTCTAATTACATAATGCCTCTGTTTTGATTTTATCATTGTGCTCTGTTTCTCTGATTTTTTTTTTTATTATTTTTTTTTTTTTCGCAGAGTGGAAAAGTAACATTCTCGTACATTTACGGCATTGGAGTCATGGGCTGCATTTTCTTCTACTGTCTGCTCTCGCTAATGGTGACACGCTCGCAAGTGACCTTTGGCGCGGTGGCCTCTGTGCTGGGCTATTGTCTGCTGCCCATGGTCCTACTCTCTGGCATCAACATTTTAATCACCATTCAGTAAGTAATTGTTGACACAACTCGCTGGCTGCTGGCTTTTCCCCATTTATCCGCTACACCCCCTTCCCCCAAACCCCCCACGTTCGAGGCGCCTGCTAGCCGATTTGTATTTATGTTTTTAATTGAAAAGTTGGCAATGCATTGTGTGGCTCGACCGTAATTAAAAACTTTGCCTAAGTCAGTACAGCTGCGACTGCAGCACGTTCACCTACTTAGCCCTGTTCGATGATTGGACTTCAATACTTCTAGTTTGAGTGCATTAGGAACGTTCAACAATTGTTTACCAATGAACACACACAATTCATCATCGAATCAAGCAATTAGGGTTATACCAAGCGGGCTGTTAGTTTACCGCAACTTAGCTCAAGAATTTTATATAAAGCCAATAACACATAGAAGAGCATTTTCGGTTGGTTGAGTATTAAAAATATGCAGTAATCGGATTAAATTCAATGAAAGTCGAAGATGTTTCTCAAAAGATCTCCATTCTAAATTTTCATATGCAAGCTTTATATTATTATTTAATGGTTATTTTATTGCTTAGTCATGGGTTCAGGCTTGTGCGACCTTATCAACTAAATGATGAATATCGCTGGCTAAATATGATTATCAGTGATGTGGAAAAGTATTTTCATAATCAAATTAATTACTTATATTCAAATTAAATGCTATTTAAAGCTATAATTTATAAAATTAATTGATAAATATGATCATAAGTGGAAAAAATTGTTGGATTGACATGGAAAAAAGAATTATACACTCTGTTTCCATTATTTGTAGCTTAAGTTTTATGTATGCCCCATTGTTTATTGCTGTTGCATTTCTTAAAATGCAACTCTTATGTCGCTGCATAAAATATGTGTGCCTTAATTTGTCCATTTAGTGCACTCTGGGGCTGAAAACTTGAAGCCATAAAAAAGAAAAGGCAGCGAGGCGCTTGGCTATGCGCCGTTTAATTTTCTCACCACTCTGACCTAGTGGATAAGGAATGTGGTGGGGAGGGGGGGCGGAAATGTAGCCGTGTCCGGATATTCGCAGTAGTCCACGTATTTTACTTTTCAAATATGTGTTCAGCACTTGGTGTGTGTATGTGTGTGTGTGTGTATGTGTGTAGTCACTCTTTTGCCTTTTTCCTTCACATTTTTCTTTTATTTATTTTTTTTGTTGACGAGCATCATGCAAATGTTGCGTGTGCTGTGCCGCAAAACCCATATGCAGCCACTGCACCTGCCCCCCAGCCTTACCTCCTATGCCACGTGCCTCTCAATCGTGCCTTTGGCCAGAACTCTCTGGCACATCATCATTTCAACTGGCCCTGGTCCGGCATGAAAAACAACTATTGCCCAAGCTTATTCGACACCAGCAGCGTTTTGTTTACCACCATGCCAACATCCCAGCCTCGCAAAAACCATCAAACCACCCTCTTTTGTGGGTGTGTGTGTGTGTTTTTTTTTTTGTCCGCCAGCTGAAGCTGCCCAATTGCCATTTGGTTGCCCGTTTGCTTGCATTTTTTATTTGTTGGTTTTAAACGCCTGCACTTTGTGCGTGTTTGCATGGTTCTGGATGTGCGGGTGTGTGTGTGCGAGTGTGTCTGCTGTTCATGTACTCGGACTCGTAACCATAGTCGTAACCCCTTTACCAACTACCCCCACCCCCAGCCCATAGTGACTCGTGCTAGTTTACAGTAAATATTTTTGCAATTTTTTTAGACAGACTTTTTAATTGAGTTTGTTTGGTGATGCAAAAGTGCACAAAAATTACACTCGACAGCAGCTGGCTGTTGCCACTGTATGGAGTGGAAAGGCTGGGGTAGGGATGCGTGTGTGCGGGGGGAAGGGGGAGAAAAGCAGCTAACAACAGCATAGCTTTGATTGGTTTTAGACGCAAAGCATTGTCGCAGTCCGCTTAAGCCAAGCCAGAAATCACTTGGCACAATCAACACTCACATAACAGCAGCATTTGCCAAGTTTAGGCCATAATTTTTGTACAGCGTTAAAAAGGAAATTTAAACAGTGTCATGCGAGGGCCTAACTGAGGTCTATGGTGGGTCTAAGGTTACAGCAAGGTTATGGGGTATTCATGTGGGTTAGATGAAAGCGAATTGCGACAGTTTTGGGACCAGGTGACCTTAGGCACAAATACAACCACAATGCAACAACAAACAAAAAAAATATAATAATAAAAAGGGCAATCCATTAAAACGGAACCGTCAACGCGTTGAGTCCTTAGACATTGTGAATGATTGTGATTGTTGTGCTGAGAACCGTTGAGAGCATTACAATTATTTATAGATTAAAACATGCTCTCTGCAAAAGAAAAATTTGGTTTTATTTTTATGTAATATACGATACTCTAAATAACAAGTCTATTGTGAAGAGATTTTAAATATTTAAAGAATATTCAGAAAAGGATGTATATATAGGAACTGCTTGTGTTATTGAGTTATTGAAAAAAATTGTATTCAATATTAATACGTTAAAAGCATTTCAAAACTGATATAAAAGCTAAGAACAGGTGTTAAACTAACCTAACAGTGAAACCATCCAACAAATATTGAAATAAAAGACTTGTGCCTTTTATTGCGTATTTTATTAAGGTAAATTGAATATAATACAATCTTTGAAACAGTTGAATGAGTTTTCAAATTTCTGCATTGGAATTCTAAAATACTCTGCATACCACTTCATATCAAAGATTTGCCTATATTTTCTTTGTTTTCCATTTCACTCCTTCTCTTTTACTCTAATCCTTTATTGGTATTATATATCTACATATATTTTATTTGAAAGTGTTTACAGTTTCTAGAACATTTTAGATAAATATAAATATAATTACCTATTTGATACTTGACAAAGCTATTCAAATTTGACCAAGTCAAGCTTGCTATTTGATATTTATCAATGTAGTTTTCAATCAAGCCATAAAAATAGTAAAAATAAAGAAGTCTTGCGGCAACTGCTTTAATCAATTGTTTTGCATACTGTTATCTATCATAAGCTGCAGAGCAGATTAGATTCAATTCCAAAAGTACATTTCTTAGTCTGGAGTTGCGATACGTTTTAGACTTACGGGTAAGCTCTTAGACGTAACTCAAATATAAGAGTATTTCAATTTCCATTCTGCCTGCCTACACTTGATGCTTTGTAGTTGGACTGTGTTTGCACATCCTTTGCACATCGCCTGCTGCCTTTGTTTGCACTGCTCATTCATTCACAAAATACACACTCACACATTGACTGGCAATTTTTTTTATGGCATACAGTCAGTCAGCCGTATACCCTTTCTGCTGCTTCATGCATATGCATTGTTTATTGATTTTGCAGTCGTTGCTTTTCTCTTTGCATTTCGCTCGGCTCGAATTTTGTCTCCTTTGCTTTCAGTTTCCCTCTCTCTCTCTATCTCTTTCTCTCTCTCTCTCTCTCTCTCTCTCTCTCTCTCACTCAGACTTTAAATCTCTCTTTTTGCAGGGGCACACTCGGCCTAATTGTGAGCGGCATCTCCATACTCTGGTGCGCCATATCAGCCTCGAAACTATTCGCCACGGCATTCTCCATGGACCATCAACAGCTGCTGATTGCCTATCCATGTGCGGTGCTCTATGGAGGATTTGCGTTGATTACCATTTACTAGGCAGCCCCAAGGCAACCACGTTGCTATTCATGTGTCTGTCCTTACTGTACTGTTTGTGACTATGTCTGTGTTGTGTGTCTGTGTCTCTGCTCTATCTGTAGCTTTGCATGGTTTTAATTGTCCAGCACACACACACACATATATAAACGTACATATAAGGACATATGGACATGATAATATTTTAAGAAAATAAGCGCCGATTGCAGATTTGTTTTTCACCTCCCATGTGTAATAAATTTGATTGAAAAAAAAACAACAAATTTATCAAATTGGTTTTTTTTACGATGCTGCCATAAAATCGTTGAAAGAGCGAGAGTTTTTTTTATATAGTTTTACGTTGCTGTTTCGCATTATTATCCTTGGTGAGAAGTAAGATAAATTTGTTGAAAATATATACATTTAATAAAAAAAACACTTTTAAAATGATTTTGCAAATACCTTGACGTACCAAACAATATATGGTGGGTAAAACAATAATATTAAGAATATCTTATGCCTTTTTAAGCTCCAAATAATAAAGTTTTTAATAAAAGAATAATAATTGCTGAGCATTTGGACTTGTTTGCTGGAGAGTGTTTGAATGGCAGTCAGTATTCAGGTTTTGAGCAGATGTGGCTGCGCTTGAATAATGCAAAGTGTTAATTGAATTAGTTAATGACCGAAGTGAATAACAGCCAAATAAAAAACCTTCACAGAGAGTGCTCGACTAGAAATATATCATAGATACGATTCAAAGGTGAAACAAAATAAAAATGTAGAAAGTTTATTTAACATAATCAATTTTGCTTATAAAATAATTAAATAATACAAAATAAAATAACAATAAGCTCGCACCAAAGCTTAATAGATATTTACTTATCTAATTAAAAATACCCTTTACTTGCATTTTAATGACAACAGGGTATACCTGAAAAAAGGGTCCGATTTTGCTTCTCGTCTGCTTGCCTATTTACCATATGCAAATAAATCGGTCTTATTCGGTCTCCCGGATTCATGTCCTTGTCCCTGACGCTGCCCTTGTTGTTGTTGTTGTTTTTGTTGTTGTTGTTTTTGTTGTCGTCGTCGTCGTCACATTTTCATATTACATAATTAGCGGCATTTGGGTTGCCTTTTGCGATTCCCTCTTTGTACCGCTTCACCAGCCCGCTCCTTGACGCCTGCATGAATAAATTTCAAAGTGCGTAGCATACTTTGTGCTTTGCGCTTTTTGATTTCCGTTCGCCGCCCTCTATAAACCCCTCACACGCCGCCAACTCGCCTCAACGGACTATGCAAATTGTTGTAATTACTACAATTCGGTTGAGCATTTTTATGGTCGCTTGGCAAATGAAACAACACAAAAAATAAATGCGAAAGAAAGAAATACATGCGGAAATATTTGTGCGCTAATTGCGAGACGGACGCATTTTGAAAGAGGACATGGCCAAGGAGGATCTGTGTGCGTTGTGTGAGTTGTGCATGCTTAAGCGGACGCTCATCAAAAGGCGCAGTTTTCGCCATTAGCGCCATTAATAAACACTCGTTAGCAGCCCGGCTTTGCTGCTGCTCTGCTGCTGTTAAAAACTCACCTCGAATGTGTTGGTAATAATTTGAATTAGCGCACAATTACCAGAGCAGCAGCAGCATAAGCGCATACAGAAAGAAGAAGATATCGGCTTGGTTCGCTAAGCTTATTAGCGGCGCTCAATTTTTGTATTAATAAGCAGCTTGGACAGAACATAAAGAAAAAAAAAAATACATATACACAAATATATATATACATATATATATATATATGCGGCACAATCATTTTTAAGCGTTAAGCCAACAAAAGCAAACACCTGCGGACAAAAGCAGCTTAACAAATGCGCAGCCAGAAAAGAGGCAAAAGCAGAAGTAAAAGCAAAATCGCCCAAAGCCGAGCTAGCAGCATCAGTGGATTGGGCGAGGCCACAACAAGAGTTATTACATTTTAGCTCTTCCGTAGCTCTTCTCTTCCCTTCACTTGCTCCATTTTAATAAATATGTAATATAAGTAAAAAAAAAAAAAATAAAATAAAAAGAACGCAGCTACCGACAAAGCCACCAGGCAGCAAGGTAGATAGTTGGGGCATGGGTGCTGCTGGAGGGATCTGCCAGGCGAGCAGCTGCTTTTTAGATGCAGCTCGAATGCCAAAAGTAAAGGCGTTAATTACGCTGCAGGAGCAGCAGAGTCGCTTGTGCAAAGTGTACGCAATAGGAAACGGGATGGCAACGCCATTATGGATAAATGACAAGAGGGAGGTTGCCACAGGGCGGTGAATAGCGATTCTGCGGCGAGGTGAGTTGGTGGTAACAACCAAAGGAGCATCGTGTGCAGTTGCCACATTTTTAATTAGCGCCCTCAATAGCGCATTTACTAGATGAAAATTGAATGCCATAAAGGCTGTCAGACTGTTGAATATACGCGCGCACACACACACACACGCACGCACAACTGAGTGTGATGAGTGTGGTGTGTTGTAGCAAGAAATTAACCCCAACAACATGATGAACATCTTATTGCTTCCAGCTTCAAAAGAAAAGCATTTATTGGAGCAGCCAAGCAAACCATATATTAATATTATTATATTAGAATTGATTGTAACGGGATTTGAAACTTGAAAATGTTGTATCAACATCTTATTAAATATTAAACATATTTCTTAGCACAACATTTTGTAAAGAAATTTTGTAGCAAATATGGGACACTAAAATTATCCTTCTACATTTTTTAAAAAAGAACAAAAAAAATAATTAATAAAGGTGTGTAATTTTTATAGATTTTTGAGACTTGTGTTATTTCACATTGTATACGCAGAGTCAACCATTAAAACTTCTGCTTAGATGTGAAAATGAGTGACTACTCGTTGGCATTGTGGTAGGGGAGGGTGATGGATTATTTAAGAGCTGGTTGCCATAAGCTGTCTGTTGGGTGCGTAATTCACGCGGCGTTGACTTTTGAAAGCCATTCCAAATTGCTGGCAAGCCTCAACTACACCTATCTGCCTTGCAGCTTACCACCTGCATGCATTTTCATTGCTCGCCATGCTCATATTAACGTTTATCGCTTGCTAAAAGCCAAATGTAACATTTATGGCAATGTTTCAAAATGCCCATAACGGGAGGGAGATTTGCGCTGCCAACTCACCGCGTCGATTGTTGCGGACGCCGCTTGTTGAATACATCCGGTAGCCAGGCAGGAAGCCACAGCAGCTGCGACTCTAAAGGAGGCTCTTACGCATATAGAGCAACATTTTGGGTGGTCAGGTCAGGTGTGGTCGGGTGAGGTCGGGTCGGATCAGATCAGAATGGGCAGAGTGGGACTCGCAACGTATGCAAAACCAATTAGCTGCAAGTCAGACACAGTGAGCACAACCTGGACAAGTGGAATATTGTAGTAGAACAATAATGTACTTGAGTTAAGGTTTAGGAGAAATGTGCTAAGCATGTTTACTGTTTTTCACATTTCATGCACTTCAATGAACAACGGCTATCAGCTACAAATTCGGTGTGTCTGCGTATGTGTGCGCTACGCAATGAGAACGCTGCAGGACGTTTGGGATCTAGGATATGGGGCCAAGTCGATTTCAACTGAACTGTAGATAATCCCCTGACAACAGCAGTTAACAGACAACGATTACTTGGCAACAAGTCAATTACGAGTTGAGTTGACTCAACTCGCGCTAAGGGGAGGAGAGCTGCTGAGGACGCTGCACTGCTCGACCAGAGTCGAGTCAAATCCTGTGCCTGGTTGCAGCGATAAGCGTCTAACACAAACACACACACACACACACACACAGAACTCGGCCTGCTAATACAATAAATTCGCTTTGGCCTCGCCGCTGCAGATCCCCTTTAATGCGCCAACTAATTGGGCGGGCCATCCTTGATGCTGTTGCGAATGCGGGCATCGCATCCACACCTCCCATCACACCACACCCCCACACGCAAAACCACCCCAGAACCCCTCCGATGCCAAAAGCCCAGCCGACCTGCGGTGCCCCTTATCGTCAGCTGGCAATCGCATGTAATCTGCTCGCTGACTCATTCAGAGAGTTTCACAACTTTGGAGTGTTGTTTGTTACTGACAACTCGAATGACTCTATCAGGTGTGCATAACTCGGCATAGTGTCACTAAGCCTCTTTTGGTACTTTAAATACAAGCAGCTTTCTATTTATTTATAGGTGAGTGAGTCAGCTTGTAAGTTAGAGAGTTATTTAAATTGATTTTAAGTGCAATCATTCAATATTTATTGCATTGCCTTGGCCCTAGGAAGCGATCACACAATTTTCTCCTTCTTTTTCGATTATCTCATTATAATTATTTTCCATAAGGAATCCGATAATGTAAGATTAAACTAAACAAAAAAAAAATATAATTAACTTAATATTAATTATTAAAAGTTAGCTTAATCCAAATGAATCTGCCAAGTCAGTTTTCTGGCTTACCCAGCTGGGATTTGTAAAGGAAATGATTGAATAAATTAAACCTCCCAAGCACTTTAATGGCCTTTCAATTATTTTGTAGGGTATTTTAAATTCGGCAAATTGGCATTCCCCTCGATATTCGGTTCAAATTACTTTTTGCGATTCTTACAACATTTTTATTGCCTGTCGAATGGCAAATGGCGTTTGTCTGTGGTCTGGATCTGAGTTTCTGGTCAAGATGTGGCTGGCTTAGCAGAGATTTCAGTTATGCGCTCTCCATCCAGAATTCAATTAAAAGACAACATAGCATTTCTCTTGTTGGTTGCAAAACTTAACTTTGACTTGCACTTTTGGACTTTTGGACTCGGACTTTGTAGCTGAGCCGAGTGCGATAAAACGATAAGGGTGAAGTGGGTTAGGTTTAGTTTACTTCACACACACACACACACACACAAATACATATGCACACAGAATAAAAGTTTTAAGCACGTGCTGCAAATTTGGCTGGCAAATGCTCAGCTACGAATCATTCAGGCGGCAACACCAAACAGACAGAAAAACAATGCGGCAAATGGAAAGAGTTCATACAAATAAGGGTTGCTGCACGGGGGGGGGGGGGGGTTTGTGAAATGCACAGATTGTGTTGTGGGGGTAGGGGAGTAAAAGCTCATTCGCTTGGCTGCATTTGCATATTTTGTTGCGAATTGTTGCTCGACTGGCAGCTAATAGGAAAATGCGGCACAGACAACATCGGAGACAGCTTTCAAAAGGCGGATAACAAGAGTGAGAGCGAGCGAGAGAGAGAGTGAGAAAGAGCAAATGACAGCTAGAGAGAGAAAGAGAGAGAGAGAGAGAGAGAGAGAGACAGGAGGAGAGCGTGCGTTTTGGCACGAGTTGTTTTTCCATGTGTAATACGATTTGAAGTCGCTACTGCTGCTGTTGCAACTGCTGCAAAAAAATATGTATGTCAAATGCTTAATCAGCCACACACACACACACATTTGCACAACACGCATACCTTCATGCAGAGAGCCAAACAAAGCAAACGAGTAAAAGAACGATGCATAAATATTTCAATAGCATACTTTTCAGCTACGTGCACCGAGCAGCGGGCGTCCTCTGCCTTCCCTAACTCTCTTTTCCCTGATACCGATTTTAGAAGGGTATATTGGTTTGGAAACTTCAAATATATAGTTGTCTATGTTTGTGTCAGACAAAGATCCCTAGACAACAGCGACTAGCAAAGAATCGACGCCGACTTTTAAGAACGAAGAAGGGCGAATAGAAGCGACCGATTTTGAGAAAGCGAGTCTCAGTTCCTCAGTCCTTTGATGAAAGAGGAATATGAGAGAGCTACGATAAAGACACTGCTGCTGCAAAATACAATATAAAGTTGAGAAACTATCAATTGCATTCTATTGACTGTTAACAAAAAAATCACACAGAACTCATACAATTACATATATATTTACGAATTCGAGATGGATTTCTGGTGTCGTTTTTAAAAGATAGTAGTTCGAGCCACGCCCACTCACTGCTGACCCTCTAGAATTTTCTTTGTTCCCACAACAGTGTATCCCACAGTCCGTCAATGTCAAACTTGTTCAGCTATTTCCGCCTCCCTGTGTGTGTTTGTGTGTGTGTGTGTGTGTGTGCAACGGATACTCTACATGGCATTTTATTTAAAGTAAATAATTGAAACAATTTTGCAGACAAATGCTGCAAATGCGAGGTCTATGTGATATTGCAGTAGGAATGCATATCAAACTCAGACGCACAATTTAGTTGCTCTATTAAATAATTGATTCTGTTTGACTGTATAAACCAACTTAGGCAATGTATCATTGTTGTTATCGCCACACATCCTGTTTGCAATGTATTTATTGAGCCAAACTTAACTTAATTTCAAAGCAGAACGTTCTCAGTTCCATGCTTTATCCCGTCGTCATCAAATATAAATAAACTGCTTCCTTAATAGCAAATTTGTTTAAGTAATTGTTTAAACTAAATCAAACCCATATATTTTCGGGATGTATTCGCAAATATGTTGCATTACTTGACTTATATGAAACTGCAGAACAATTGTCAACTAATGACTGAAATATAATAAGAACCCATTCAAAATATGAACTGTGTTTACAAGTTTTTTCTAATAGGTATTTTGCATCTCCAACTTCTCTAATTTTACTCTGTGTTGATGATGGTATTATTGATCTGATGTACGAATTGCATCAAGATCGAAAAGAAAGAAACACCCAAGATATAGTCCATAATTTATGCTCATATTGAACTCATTACTATTAGCAGAAATGGGAATATGAAACTTTTTAAAGGTAAATTTGGCAATAATCCTGAATTATTATTTTTAACAGTTGGGTTCAAGTCATCTCGTAGTCGAGCTCACTCACTCTTACCTGATTTTATTAGGGTTTGTATGCTTCTTTTTTGATGTGTAGAGATTTTCAGCTTTAGATACAAATTTTGTAATGAATTTTTGCAATTAGAAGTTCGACTGCGTATCCCATTTCTTATCTCTGATTATTTGGATTACTACGCAGTTGGTGATTTGAGCCCAGAGATAGGTAATTCGTAAAGTTAACTTAACTTACACTCAATCTGATACTCACAATTTCAATGGCGTATCGCAAACAATTAAAATGCTTTGCCAGCATGACGACGAGTCATGTCTTAAAGTGGGATATTCTGCTGTTAAAAATAACTGGCTTAGATTGAAATTTGTTTTCTATTTGCATTTACATACATATGATTTTATATATATGTACATATATATGTATGTATGTATGTCTGTGTGTGTGTGCGTTGTCGTAACAACTTTGGCTTGTCTCAAAGTATTTCAAACTCATTTAGCTGGGGAGTCGCCTGAGTTGCACGATGTTGTTGTTGTTGCCGCTGCTGTTGTTGATGTTGCCTGGCGTGGCTTTTGCTGTAATTTCGTTGTCATTAAGTTGGCATTATAACAAAATGCCTTTTCAATCACTTTTGACTAAATGCAGTGGCTGCTGGGGGTGCCGTTACTATTCCTACGGCAACATCTACTTGCCCCTCCATCCCCTTGCCGCAACAAGGACGCGCTCCAGCAAGTTTCGGCAATTTTTCGACAGGGATAAGTAAGCACAACAATGGCAGGACGACCAAAGAGACAGGCACCGAGAATTGAAGTACAGCACAGAAGAAGCAAACCGCAAAGTTACAAAAAATGCCGAGGGAGAACATTTAGCTACAGATTGCCGAAAATCAAATACCCTAAAAATAATCTCTATTATAAATTTGTAAATGCTTATGTATAGTCTCATATATATCAAATGTCTACACTCAAACAAATTGCCCAGTATTTTCGAAGGTCGGCCTTAAAACTAGAAATAAGAAAATAATAACCCTGGTTCCGTTTTAGAAATATACTTTCTGAATAAAAAGTTGAGTTACCCCTAGCATCAAAAGTATGGCGATTTTCTAAAATTCTTGTAATATGTTTCATAGATATTGTTACACATGTTATTTAAAAATACATCATACCCACGGCAAGGTATACAAAAAAAATAAAAAAAACATGCGCCGGGAATGACTTTGACGTGGTGGTGGGCTACGCCGGTGGATGAAAAGAACGCAGTAAATTTGGAGCGTTTCGTCAATGTCACTGTAGCTGTCGTAGACCAAGGATCGAGGACAAACCGCAAGCATAGGACTGGAAAGCTTTAACGTCTGCCCACGCATATCCTTTTGTATTTAAAATGTTTGCCTTGCCTGATGAACATACCGAATCTTTTCTTTTTTGCTATATAAATATATACATATTATATATACATTTATATACATGTATATACTTACATATATATATAGTGATGCACAACAATTTCATTATCTGCGAAGCAAGGACTCGAAATGAAGGAGCGTCTCTGAACGATGGAACTGTCCTCTGTCAGCCTGGCAGGCGACAGCGCCGCCAAAGTAACTGTGAGCAAATTTTTATGACAAAACTTTTGCATAGCTAAGAGAACGCACACACACACACACACACACACACAAACACACACATACATGTGTATGTAAAAGAAGGCGTGGCAAGTGATAATGCGGCTTCAATACTAAGTGAGAAGTGGTGGGCTGAAGTGGGTGTACTTGAAATAGGATACACGTGCTGCAACAAAAAAAGCCAAAGACTAAACAGCAACAGCAACAAAACAGCTTGAGGCGCATTTGCATAGGCTTAATTTAAATTCCCTTAATCAGAAGCATATCAAACAACAATAGCAACAACAGTACGTTAACAGTGGCCAAAAAAGGACACTGAGCGACAGGACCCTTTTCGCATGCACAACATAGGAGTGCCAAGCGAAAAAGAAGCGAACAACAAAAAAAAAAATAAGACAGCAAACAACGGATGTGCCAAGCAAGCCGAAGCTTAAATACTCTTACATACCAGTGTGCATTTGCATGTATGTTTCAATATAAATTTAAAAATCCTACCGATTCTGCCAGATGTTAATTATACTTTGCACAATTGTTAGAATCAAAATTATATTTTTTCAGTTTATAATCTATACTAAATATACTCAATGGGTTAGGCTCTTGTATTATGATGCTGATCAACATTTATATATATTCTATGGCTTCGTAGGTGAGTCTATCAATGTGTTACATATGCATCCACAAATTTTAAATACACTCTGCAAGTGTAGAAAAAGGTTTGCTTAACTTTGGCAAATAACTGCAGGCGTTGTAAATCTGCGCAAAAGGACATATCGTCATCAAGCATAACAATAGCAACAACAAAAACAAGAGCAATAATAGGAGCAGGCATACACAAGGGGCAAGAACCTCGTAGCGCCTGCTCAAAAATAACAAAATCAAAAGGATTTTACGTATAAGTTGCAAATTAAGTTGCCGCCACCCATCGTCACTAAGGACGCCAACGTCCTTGTCTTTCCCAGCTGCTGATAATATCCTTTTTGGCCTCTTGGCTACAGCAAAAACAAAAACAACAACAACAATACATATATGAGCTCAGTAACGAGCAGACCGACATATCCTTGAGTGTCATGTATGTGACTATTTCCCATTTGTATTTGGTTTATACTCATATACATATTTGTAACCAAAATAAATGTTGCTGTTGCTTTGAAAATATGTAAAATATTATTGTCTGTTTGATATGCGTGTAAAGACAGTCATTAGAATGTATAATTATGTCTTATTTTATATGTGAAGTCAATGAGTTTAATGTTAATCTCATATTTGTTACGCAACGTATTTGATTTAAATTTATTTTGGTTTTTAGTTGGTCTTTAATATTTAATTAAAAGCAAGAAGTCTTGACATAGATGCTGACTTACAAAATATCCAATTATTGTACCACAAAGTAAAACATTGCCCTTGTTCATTTATTATTTGTTGTGTATTTTTGGTTTTTACTTGTCTTTAAATACTGAAAATCTCTCTACAAATATTTTCTGCAGCTGTGTAAACAACAAAAATAACGATAACATAATTTCTTTTAGCTAAATTAAACGCATTACAAAAAATCTAGACATAGACTGCGACTTATTCAAGATCCAATTATTTGACCACAAAGCTAAATACATATAACCAATGTGGATGGGATTGGATAGGGATTTTCGTATTTAGCCCGTAACTGAACACTTCTACTAATACACATTTAGAAGTTTGCACAAACATATACAGAGATGTATTCTACATCTATACAGGGTATAAACTGAAATCAGGATAACTACGAATTGATTTTCTTTTTGCTATGACATTCATATTTATTTCCTTTATTTGCTTGGCCATTTGCTTTTAAAGCCGCTTACACCCGAGGAGATGTGTGTGTGTGTGTGTGTGTGTGTGTGTGTGTGTGTGTATGTGTGTGTGTGTAATGACAATGGACTGGAGGGCAGTAACTTGAGGGGCCAACATCAACGGTCGTTAGCCTGTGCCCCCAAAAATCCTTTAATTGAGTGCACACTTATGCCAAGAAGCGCTCAACACAGACTCCAAGCACACACACAAACACACACTCACATATATATATACATATACATATATATATGAGCAACTGGAGTTTTCCATTGCTTGGCTTTGGCTGCTTGCTGGCTTTTTTATGCGCTTTTAGCGCCATTATCCTTTAACGATTATCGCCTCTAAAGCGAATTGACTGTTTGACGTTCAATTGAAATTTTTGCATTAAAGCTCAATGGCTTAACCCCTTCAAATTATGCAATAACGCTCTGCAAGACCAACCCAGCCTGCAAGCCAAGCGCCCCATCAAGCTGACTATTGGCTGGGGGGGGGGGGGGATGCTTGCTTACGAGACGACTGATGCCATGGATAGTGGCAACGAAACGGAACGTAATGGCAAAAGGCATCGAAACGTCGGCCAATTAGTGCGCATTGCTCATACGCCACGTTTGGCATGGAAGCTGAACGAGCTCAAAATAACACAGCTCCAAATTTTAGATTTACGTTTTAGAATTGACAAACATTTTGGGTTTCACAATTAAAAATGCAGCAAGTGGTACTTTTGACCATTATTATGATAGTTTATCTTATAGTTGTGTTTTTCACTTTCTCCAGTTCTCCGTTTTTCTAAAATATTTTTTGTTTCGATATATTTTGAAACCCTTCCGGATTTGTTTTTAGGTAGAGATTTACAGCGTCCGATTATAAAAATGTAAATTTGTTGGAACGGAATTGGTAATTAAATTTAGTTTATTTTTGCGTCTCAAAATCCCTATGGTATTAAAACTAAATGTTACTGCTGTGTAATTAAATTCATTTATTGCAATTGCATTAAATATTTGTATAAATTCCAGTTAATTTATTTTTCTCAGTGTATCCAAACATGTGCATATCTCTTGCTCTCTCACTCTCTCTATCTCACTCGCTTGGTCGCTCTATTCTACAACTCATGCACCGTCTCCAGTCAAGGCTCTAGCTATAGCTATTTCTCTCTCTCGCTCTCCATTGCGCTGAGCTCGCCTAACGGAAACGGAAGTTGTAAGGGGATTTTCAATTTGCAATTGAACTGATTTTTGGCTTGCTTCTCTCTTTTTTTTTTCGCTTGACGTTTTTTTATTTCTTATTTTCTCTGTGCTCATTTTATGGCTGACTTGGTTACTTGGCTGCGGTGCAGAGCGTCGAATGCGGAAATGTAATCATCGCAATGCCTCTTAGCACGCCCCCTCCCCTCGCCTTCTACCCACGACCCGCTGCTCTGTGAGCTTATCGGCAAAGTCAGACGTACAAACACAGATGCATATGTGTGTGTGTGTGTGTGTGTGTGAGTCTGCATACATATAAACATACATTTAATTTCCACTAATTGAATCGAAATCGATCTCTGCATTTTTGTGCGCTTGGGTGTTCACCGTTTGTGGGGTGGATTGTTTTTTTTTATTTATTTTTTTTTGTGTTGGTGGTGCGCGGCTGTTGCCATCGCTTGCTAATAAACTTTTCGTATAAATCAACGAATTTTTGTCGACATTTGGTTGCCGTTGCGAAAATTATCAGGAACTCCCCCGTATAAAGCGTGAAACTCAAACATGGCAAAAAGGATTAACGGCTCCTGACTTTTATGCTAGTGTCAAATGGTGGTAGTAAGACGCAGCATGAAAAGGCCAAAGTGCGGTTTAAGCTGATAATGCTTGATGGGGTATTGGGGCAAATCCAACTAATTTTAATGAGCAGGCGCCAACCAACATCAGTGTTGATATGGAGACTTTGATTTATACTGATTTCAGTTTACTTAAACCGGAAAATTCTCAGAGACAATCAATCAATCTTAATTGACCCTAGCGTTTCTCGAAGTTTAAATTGAGCAGATATAATATATATATATATATCTATATCATTTTCAATATACATGTATCGTTCGGTAACTTAAAATAATTTCGTACAGCAGTCGATAAGAAACTAAATATAAGCGGCTACATTCTCTGCCAAGTCGCTTAGGGTGTTGATTATTTTGTCATGAAGCTTTTTAAATTCCTTTTCCAAGACCTCTTGGCCGTCTTTGGGATTGAGGAACTTCATGGTGCCCAACTCATAGAGGACATCTGTCGCCCGTTCACGTATCAGACCCCAAGTGACGTGTGCCTCCTGGCCGCTGGTTTGTTCCACCGCCATAATGGCGTGATTGTAAAAGGTAATCATATTTTTCAGCATGCCCACCGTCTTGTAGAAGGGACAGTAGCAGTCGTATTGACTGTACGAGTTCTGCTGCAGGAAATCATCCTTAAGGATGCGGGCAACCTCCAACGTTATCTTGTCCGATTCATTGAGCGACGTTTTGCCCACCAGCTGTACAATTTCGGCCAAATCATCCTCCTCCTGCAATATTTGCTTGGCCGTTGCCCGCAACTCAACAAACTCTGGACTTTCGGTCTCATAGTACGAATCGAGAGCTCGTATATACTTCGAATATGACTGCAACCAGTTGACTGATGGAAAATGCTTGCGCTGCGCCAGCTTCTTATCCAGACCCCAGAACACCTGCACAATGTTCAATGTGGCCGAGGTAACCGGATCGGAGAAGTCGCCACCTGGTGGTGAGACAGCACCCACAATCGATACCGAACCCTCCCGCTCCGGACTGCCCAAGCATGTCACGTGACCGGCACGCTCATAAAACGAGGCGAGACGTGCACCCAAATAGGCTGGGTAACCAGCATCAGCAGGCATCTCGGCCAAGCGACCGGAGATCTCACGCAGTGCCTCAGCCCAACGGGAGGTGGAATCAGCCATCATGGAGACGTTATAACCCATGTCACGGAAATATTCTGACATCGTGATGCCCGTGTAAATAGATGCCTCACGAGCAGCGACAGGCATGTTGGAAGTGTTGGCCACCAGAGCCGTACGCTTCATTATAGACTCCGGTACACCATTGACTTCCACCGTCAGCTCGGGGAAATCACGCAATACTTCGGACATCTCATTGCCACGCTCACCACAGCCGACGTACACGATGACATCCGAGTTAGAGTACTTGGACAGAGCCTGTGTAATGCAGGCAATGATGAAATGCATCGGAAACTTAGAGTCCTTCTATTGATCTGATTGGGGTTTTAGCTGGGATTCCATAATTCTTGCAATAGATGTTAAATTATTTTACATTTTGATATCTAAACTGTTATTAAATAATCTTTTTCTTTTCATTCACTTTTTTTATATTATTTAATTTGCAACTCTACTTTTAATTTTAAATCTAGTACTAAATGTTTATTTTTTAACACATTTTTTAAAATTGTGTACTGATTTTAGTCCTATTAAATAAAACCCAATTTACAATTTAAATTTAAAATGTAGAAATGTATTACAAATTCTAGCAAACAAATTTTAAATACCAAAGTAAATAAATAAAATATCGTTAATAAATGGATGTAAAGTATCAAAAAGTAATAAAAACAAAAATATTCATATTTTGTCAACAACTGCATTTGTAATTAACTTTGCATAGTTAAGAAATACTTTGTAAATAAGAAAATCTGTTTTTTGTTTAATTTTGCCTGTCAATAAATACATTTTGTATAGTATTTTTTTTTATCACTTTTTTACGTACCTGGGAGATGACAGTCTTGCCGCAGCCAAAGGCGCCCGGAATGGCTGTGGTGCCGCCCTGGACGCAAGGGAAGAAGGCATCGAGAACACGTTGTCCAGTTAGCAGAGGATTGACACCGGGCAACTTTTCGACAACTGGACGACATCGTCGCACCGGCCACACCTGTAGCATTGTGTGCTGGCTGAGTTTGTCCTCGAATTCGGTTTCAATGATCACATCGTTTATGCTGTAGTTGCCAGGAGGCGCCACCCAGGTGATTCTGCCCTGATCACGAGGTGGCAGCATCAGGCGGTGCTCCAGCATGCTATTCTCATTCACAGTGCCGTAAATGTCACCACCCGAGATCAGATTGTCGACCTTGAGAGTAGACGGCTGGAAAAAGTATTGAGCACTGCGTGACAAGCAGTTCACATCGACGCCCTTGGGCACATAGATGGATTTGGTCACCTTGTTGATGGCGCGCAATGGACGCTGAATGCCATCAAAAATGCTACCCATTATGCCGGGACCCAGTTCCACAGACAGCGGCTTGCCGGTCTGGTAAACGGGATCGCCAACACTCACGCCAGAGGTGTCCTCATACACCTGAACGGTGGCCATATCGCCTTCCAATCGAATTATCTCCCCAACAAGACGAAAATGTCCAACCCGGACCAGTTCGTACATGGCGGACCCGGCCATCTTCTCGGCATTTACAACGGGTCCGGAGACGCCAAAGACGCGTCCCCTCTGATAATATTCCAGCTCGGAGATTCGTCTGACTTGAGTGGTTCGAGTATCGAATACAGGTTTTGCATTACTTCTCGATTTCTGCACAGAATTCTTCGATGACGTATTTTTAGCGGCAGTTTCATTAATCTTTTCACACATTTCTTGCGAGTCATCGGTGTTATCAATCTCATTCTTATCGATCTCATCCTTCTTATCGATCTCATCCTTCTCATCGATCTCATCCTTCTCATCGATCTCATCCTTCTCATCGATCTCATTCCTCTCATCCTTATCGATAAATGAGGTATTCGTAGTGCAGTCCACTTTTCTTGGCACCAGCTTCCTTCCACACTTACATCGCTTATCCATTTGATAAATAAAACGAACAATTTGGTATAAATAAACTTAACTTTGCAAAATTTTATATTATTATTAGTGACTATTGTTTCATAGAATTCAAAAAGTGACTGAACATTACAACTTTTGAGTATTCAAATTGTAATTGTAACACATAAGATTATCAAAACAATTAAAAAATCGGTAAATCAGCAAAAGAATCTATTACTTTTTATCCAAACACTGCTGAGCAAATTAAAATGCAAACGCATAGTAATAATAATCTTGCAAATTTACCATTTTTGGTTGCTTTCCAAGATTATAAAAGAATTAAAGAGAACATGATCTGTGGTTGCTTATGGTAGGCATTAGCATAAATAATATATAATAATGCGCCTAATTAGTGTTTTATCAAAAGTGTGAATGAAAGAAAACTAAATTAAATGATATAATGTGGTGCGCCGTCAAAACAGATTTAAAGGGGAATACAATAAAACGAGGAGTATCATTTTGCTTTTGCTGCAATATTTGAAATTTTTCACTGGAATTAATTTTACATTCCACATATGCCATAAGGGGGCACTATATAAACAGACAGAACGGAATAGAGAGAGTGAGAGAGAGAGGTAGATAGGGCTGCTTTCAATTACATTAAATGTATTTGTTGTTTGCACTTTATTCGTACATTTAATATTTCATACTTTAAATATTTACATAAGTTTAAAAACAAACAAACAAAGAGAAAACATGACTTTTTCACAAATAAACAAAAGAATTTCCATTCATTAAACAATAATACTATGCATGCATTTGTAACCGCGTGTGTGTGTGTTGTGTGTGTATGCGTGTTTGTGTTTCTGTGTATGTGTTGGTAATGGAAGAACATAGAAGAACGTTAGTTAGTTGCTGTGGCTGTTGTTGCAAGTAGAGTGGGGGAGTAGCAACCGCAGGCTGGAATGTTTTCATCTCTCTGACTATAAAAAAGGAATGTTAACAATAGTTTTTTTTTCTGGACGCTTGGAATCTTTTGTTGCGATTGCTGCTGTTGTTGCACGGAATTGTTTTCGGTTGCAATTTGTAAAAGTTAACTACATAACAATATTAGATTAGGGTGTAAAAGTACGGACAACGTGCTCTAATCCTCCAGATTTCTGAAGGCCTGCTGCAAATCCTCATGCAGTTGCTCGAAGTCAGCTTTGATCTTGGCCTCACCATCCTTGACGGGATCCTAAATCAAAACGAACAAAAGGAAATCATTTGATTATCATCATCATCTCATTTCATTGAGTTCAGTTTTTTTAACGTACCTTGAATTTCATGGAGGACAACTGGTACATAATATTGCCCATTGCCTCACGGATAACATTCCAGGTGATCTTGTTCTCGGATTGGGCTGTCGATTCGACAGAATGACGGGCCATATCGTAGAAATCGATGATGTTCTTCAGCATGCCGACGGTCTTGTAGAAGGGGCAGAAACGATCATAGGACGAATACGAGTTCTGCTGCAGGAAATCATCCTTGAGCAGCTTGGCCACCTCGAGGGTGATCTTGTCGGTCTCCGCCAGTGACGCCTTGCCCACAAGTTGCACAATTTCGGAGAGATCCTCCTCCTCCTGCAGGATTTCCTTGACCTTGGTACGCAGTGGCACAAATTCAGCAAAGTTCTTGTCATAGAAATCGTCCAGAGCACGCATATACTTCGAGTACGAGATGAGCCAGTTGATGGAGGGGAAATGTTTGCGCTGGGCCAACTTCTTGTCCAAACCCCAGAACACCTGCACAATACCCAGAGTAGCGGACGTAACGGGATCGGAGAAATCACCACCGGGTGGTGAGACAGCACCCACAATGGACACGGAACCCTCACGCTCGGGATTACCCAAGCATTTGATGCGACCGGCACGTTCGTAGAAGGAGGCGAGACGTGCACCCAGATAAGCCGGATAACCGGAATCGGCAGGCATCTCAGCGAGACGACCGGAGATCTCACGCAGAGCCTCAGCCCAACGGGAGGTGGAGTCAGCCATCATGGATACGTTGTAACCCATATCACGGAAATATTCGGAGAGCGTGATGCCAGTGTAAATGGAAGCCTCACGAGCAGCGACAGGCATGTTGGAGGTGTTGGCCACCAGAGCCGTACGCTTCATAATGGATTCCGTTACGCCATCGATTTCAACAGACAGTTCGGGGAAATCACGCAATACCTCAGACATCTCATTACCGCGCTCACCGCAACCGACATAGATGATGACATCGGAATTGGAGTACTTGGACAAAGCCTTTAAATGGAATTTAGATGAAATCAGTTTTTAATAGTCGCGCAGATGATTATTCTTACCTGGGAGATGACAGTCTTGCCGCAACCGAAGGCACCGGGAATGGCTGTGGTGCCGCCCTGGACGCAGGGGAAGAGGGAGTCGAGGACACGCTGTCCGGTCAGCAGGGGATGATTAGCGGGCAGCTTCTCGGTGACGGGACGTGGCTGACGCACCGGCCACACTTGCAACATAGTGTGCTTGGTGATCTCGCCATCGAATTCCGTCTCCAGCACAACATCGTCCACTTTGTAGTTGCCTGAGGGGGCAATATAGCGCACTGTGCCCTTGGCACGTGGGTAGACGATCATCTTGTGCTTGACCAGTGTGTTCTCGTGCACGAGACCATACAGATCTCCGCCGGTGATGTGGGAGCCGACCTTTACGTTAAGCGGATTGAATTCCCAGCTGGCTACACGTGACAGAGCTGGCACATTTACACCCTTGGGTATGTAAATGGACTCAGTCAGTTCGTTGATGTCCTTCAGTGGGCGCTGGATACCATCAAAAATGCTGCCCATAATACCGGGACCCAGTTCGACGGACAACGGCTTGCCCGTACGCAGGACGGGATCACCGACTGTGACGCCCGAGGTTTCCTCGTACACCTGAATGGTTGCCATGTCGCCCTCGAGACGGATAATCTCACCCACCAGCTCATAGTAGCCCACACGCACCAGCTCGTACATAGCAGAGCCGGACATGCACTCCGCCGTAACGACTGAGGAAGAGAATTTCGTTAGTTTAGTTAACTTATTATTACAGCAGAATTTTATCTTTTTTCTTTTTACTCACCAGGACCAGAGACGGCGAAGACGCGTCCATATTTGGACTCCTGCTCCTCGTCATCAAAACTCTTCAAGTTGGACATGTTGCTTTATTTGGAATCTACAACTAAAATAAAAGAATATTATATTGAGCTATAGTTTAACAATAGGCTTAAATGACTTGCATTTAAGAGATATTGGTATAATAGAGGTGACAATATTTCTTCTTCTTTTAACTCATTTACATCACTACGCAAGACATTAATAAAATACTAATAATCTTCAACAAATAGTTTTATTTTTTCCTTTTTTTATATTTCTTGTATGCACATCTGGCAACTCTTTTATCCAGTCGATCAGCCTCGACTTGAGCACTTTTCGTTTGCACAAAATGCAGCGTGATGAAAAATTCCTTATCGCTGTCAGCTGACACATCGACGAGCGCATGTTGACCACAAGCGACATTTAATGTATTGACACTGTTGTCATGAGGCTTACTTAAGCAGTTTATTTTTTCAATTTATATATTGGCAAATAAGTGATTTTAAACAATGTATTGAAGAAACTCCCCCACTTTACACTATTATTATGCTTAGTGAATAACTTACAAGTTTGTACGCAGAGCTTTTCTTTCACGTGACAAAGCTTCAAGCGAGTTCGAAAATCTACATCCACTATATTGACAAATTTTAACTCTCGAAGAGAGAACTTACGAGCGAATTAAAATTGAAAAGAAAATAAGTGCTTAGCGCCATCACTTTAGTTTCTTTTTTTCTTTAACTACGTTTATGATTTACAAAAAAAATACGGGCGATTCCAGATGTGTTATCTAGCAGTGAGAGTTCCAGACTGAGCGGAGAGACGAGAGAATGAGAGCGAGTTGTCTGCCTCTCTCTGCAACTCAAAACACGCTCTGCGGCTCTCTCGCATTCGAGTTCGAATTTCTGACAATTGGCTTTTGACGTTGATCACAAGACTGCTGTCATGCTGTCAGCTGACAAATGAAAAAATGCAAAACGGAGCCACAAGCGCAACTGTAGCCGAGCCACCATATTGAATTTTAGCCACTGCATTTAAATTAGGAGTTGTCCCCCATAAAATAAATGAGGTGTGTTATTTCAACTACTCTCCCATACGAATCCGGTCATATGGATCACAAGACCAGCAGTGGGAAGGTCAGCTGACTGTCCAATTACTTTTCCACACAACAACCAACTTTTTATTTGTACATTTTTTATTTGTATTTCTTTTGTTATTATGCGCACTTTTTGCGTTGCATTTATTCTATTCCTGTGTTTTTATTTATTTTTCTTTTATTTGTATTGTGTATGATTGCATTTATTATCTAACACGCATGTAATTTGCATTAAGCTTTTTTATCACTTTTTTTTTGCCGCTTGCAGTTGTAAGTTTTTTTTATTAGTATATTTTGCTTGAAAAACTACGTTTTTGAAGGAAAAAATTGTTAACTGCTTTTACATTAATTTTTCTGTGCTCTTATTTTGTAATTGTTTGCTTTGTGCTTACTTTTTTGGCGTTCCACTTGTGTTGAATGTTGCTGCTGCTTTACTCCAACAGAACTAAAACCGACTGAGCAGCTGCGCTGGCCAACTTGTTGCTCGTAGTTCGAAAAGTTGTTCCAATGCGTCGGAATGGAAGTCGATCCAATGATCACAGCACAAAGCACGAGCTCACACGCTTGAGCTTTCATGTAAAGCTTTAAAGTTGTCAGCTTTGTATGCTATGCTATGCGTACGAGTTGTGAACTGTTGTTGCTGCTGCTTCTGCCTGTTATCGTTGTGAAAAAGAGCTTTTGCAATCGAACCGTAGCGCTTGCTTGAGCCAACAGAGTTGCCAGACAGCAGTGTTGTCGTGTTGTTTGTTTGCGTTAGGTTTTTGGAGGGGGGGGGGGGGAAGGGCGGGGTGAAAAACAGATGTTCGTCAACAAGAATTGAAGTTTGATTAAAGTATTTTATTTTACGTGATCAAAATTTATGCTATACATTTAGAACTAAGTATAAGTATGTTTTTCATATTTGTATTAGATACTTAACTTTGAAAAGAGATCGAATTCGTATCTTTTATTGGAGTTGAATATTGGATTATGGTATTCTCAACCATAAATTTAATTCTATTCTGTGCCACTCATAATTATTATAGACACGTAGTTATTTTTTGCACATCACCGCTCTTGGATCGAGCATTCTTTATTGTTTTCCTGCTTGCTTGGAATCTATGGAAGTTTTTTTTTCCTTTTTTCTGCGTCGAAAGCAAAAACATTGATTAAAAATCGCATTGTAAAAAGATATACACGCAACAATGCATTGTTGTTATTTTTTGTTTGTTTGTTGCATGCACCGTTGTGCTATAGTTTTTTCTTTTTGTTTGTGTGCAACCAATCAGCAGTAGCAGTAAATAAAAAAAAACCAACTACATTCTAATTGGGAAGCTGAGCGAACCGGGGCCAAGAGATTGATTTGGCTAAAAACTGCTGATTGCAGTCGGATGGGTTCGTTGCGGGTAGGGCTGTTGCAAGAGGAGGGGAGGTGGTGTATGGGGCAAGTACTGGTAGTAAAAACCATTGCTTACAAAGTAGTCAGCAGTCAACAGATACGAGAAGATGGTGAGATTGTGAAATTCCGACTCTTGCATAACTTATAAATCGATGACGTTGGCATGCAGCTAAAATATAGCTCGATAGCTGAATATTGCTTTGGCTTTGGCTCGATAGCTGCTCAGTTTTGGGGCATTTGCATAATAAGGCGCCAGCTGAAAACTTGGCTGCGCTTGGCTGCTATCATTCTTAGCCTGGCCTGTCCTGGCTTGACTTGGCTTGGCTCTGAGTGCGCTGCGCCAATGAGTCGCAATGAGTACTTGGCCACATCTCTCTCGGTCTGCCTGTCGCTCTGTCCTCTCCGTCGGGGATGAGTGTTAGACTGTGTGTCAAAACGACGCAGCAGTGAGAAAAAATATTCCAGAGTGGCAACTGTAGAGAAAAGTTTCGAGTGCTTGCAAAACTGACAGACAGATAGCTGATATATGGCTGACATATAAGGTATATCTGTGCATCTTTGGCCACACCTTATTTGTACTTCAATCATTTTCCATTTTCCAGTTAAGGCTTGACGAATCCTAGGCAAAATAAAATAAATAATAAATAATATAATGTTTGTATCGAAACCAATGTAAGGATTTCTTATATACTTTTATTTTATTATTTATTTGTAATCAGCAGGGTTATGAATCACATAGAAAATAACAATATCAGGACTTAAATTATTTGATTTACCTGAATCGAGATTTTCTTAATTGTTTACCTAAGTAGAAAAAATTTGCAAAGCTCGGGAAATAAAAGTTGATCTGTATTTATTTGGTTCGGGATAAAACTCATCTGAAAATTATAGTTTGTAAAGGTGTTAAGGTGGTTGGTGATCTTGTTTTATACTCTATTACTGCAGATAATAGAGAATATTGAGAATTCATACTTGGAATATATACTCCCCTGTAAAGGAGATTTTTATGTTGTTAATTGCATTTACTTTAATTTAAATGTATTTGATTTTTCGATGTCGCCGGAGGCACAGAAACTTTAAAGTAAAACAACGTAAATAAAATGTCTACTTGTATTCTTTGCCATTAGATAAGAATGTTGCATGTGCCACTCGTATGTTATCTAGAAAAAAGGAGAACGAATGTGTAAATGTGTAATTTCTACTTGTATTTTTGTATTTTATGTTAAGTGCATAACTGAATACATTAAGACATAACTTTGCCTGTTCACTTGTTCATTCAGTTTACGTTGGCTTCGCAACGCGGAAACAGCGCCAATAAATTAATTTGTGTGTGTGAAAGTCTGTGTGTGTGTGTGTGTGTGTGTGTGTAATAGTGTGTGATATACACAGATACAAGGATAGTAGTGGCGTATATTAGAGGTTTGGGTTATGTACCCTGTCTGAGCTAATCTTGTTGCGCATTGCCATAATTTTCAATTTACATGCCTCCACCCCCCGCAATCACCACTCCACCACCCCTTCCCCTTAGCAGCACTCTATGCTTGTACTTCTTGTTACTCCTTGCTGCTCTGCTCTGATCCTGGGGCGTTATATTGGTCACAATAAATTAACTGCAATGGGCGAGCTCTGCTCATGCATGTATGTGTATGCTGGTATGTGTTCTGGTGTGTGTGTCTGTGCTGGTGTGTTGACCATTGGCATCCATTCGCTTGATTATAGCACGCCATGCTGCTCTTTACAAGCCCGCCGTCCCCTCCACCCCCCTTTGCCCCCTTTCAACGCATATTGCAGTTGCATTAGCTTGTTATTGTTGGTCCATTGGGGTTGCTGTCACTGCTGTCACTGCTGCCACAGCGGCCGCTGGTGCCACGGGTGCCACCGGTGCCACAGCTGCCAACTGCTACAGCCTGACTGAGTGCAATATTTACATTTGCGCCATCATTTGCCATTGTCCTGCTGCACTGGGTGACTCTATCTCTCTCTCTCTGGACACACTTCGGCCACTCTCCGGACACTTTCCCGCTGGGTATTTGGTGCCTAATCATTGACACATTCATTGATGCATTTGGGCGCGTTTTGGGCATATTTACGAGCCGGGCTAATTGCTAAAAGTCTCACGTTGATTACCAATTTTTTACCTCACTCATTTGCATTTGCCGCATTGGATAGCATTTTTAGAGTTCGATTCGGTGGCATTAATTGGACAAGTTAATTAAAATGTTTCTTCAGCAATTATGCAACAAATTAAAGCATCAAACATGTGCTGCAAACTGCAACTTGACCAAATCCACTCAAGCTACCGCAAACAACAGCATGGAAAGTAGAAGCAGCAACAGCATCTTGCAACAAACAACAGTATCATCACAGGCTGCAGCAACTTTTAGCCCAGAAAACAATAAACTTTTGCCATCCACATTGCACACACACACACACACACAAACACACACAGGATTAAACTAATTTGCAAGAAAATTCTTTAAAACTGCTGCAACGCTCTCAAGCCACAAACGAGTGCAGGAGGTGGATGGAAAGACAGAAGTGGGATTAAGGGCAAGAAACCCCAATGGACGCTTAGCAGCAGACTTCTTAGACACTGCATAACTGAACTTTTTAATTTTTTAAATGCAATCAGTTCACAAGATCTCAGGAACCAATGTGAAAAATTAAATAACCAACATGAAATTAGGTTATGAAATTCAATTAAATTTTATTAAAGAGAACTGAAATTCTTGTTTGAGCTATAATTGTATTTATATTTAAAATATACGCAAAGAACATGAGAGGATTCGATTCTAGTCCAGAGAGCCAACAAATATACTATAATCTAATTTTGCTTAACAGTTATGCAATTATTTCAAATCTATCTATCTATTATTTATCAAAATATTTGATAATTTATCGATCTAAGTATCTTTTATAGATGATTTAATAATTTTGTCTCTAACATAAAATACGTTCAGATCTCTGTGGATTTAAAGCTTGATTACATACCAAAGAGCACCTTCCATGTTTCTTAGAGTATTTTTGAAACTCAAACACTTTAGAGTATTAGTAAATTAAACAACTAATTAAACAAGATATATTGCTAAATGCTTGAGCTAAGCTAGAGTATATATATATATACATTTCATGAACTTTCTCTTGATCAACCATGATCAACATGATATGAATCTAAATAATAATACCTAAACTCTATAAATAATAAAAAAACTTGTACACCTTTAAAGTTAAATAATTTATACGATTTCAAATTTATTTTTCTGATTCGACAAGAGTGGTTAGTGTTTTGAACAAATAAATTGCTTTTGAAACACCGAACAAAGTTTTTATTAAAATAATTAAATTGTAATTGGTAATTGGTGTGAGCCACAAGCAACGAATGAAACTGAACTGAACAGCAACCAGCAACCAGAGCTGAAGTAGTGCGTGCGTGTGTCTGTGGCTGTGTGTGCGTGTGTGTGTGTGAGCTCTACTGGTGCTGCTGGTGAATAGCGCATTTGAACTTAACTGAATTATTAGCCGAGTTATGTGAATTATGATCTCTTAGTGCTGATGCCAGGCAAGGAATCCTTGCTGCTGCAGCTGTTGTTGCAGTTGCTGCTGTTGCACTTAACCATAACCTTCGCTTCTGTGCTCCAGCTATGCCGCCGTCTCCGACTGCGTCTCTGTGTCCCCAAGCACTTTTGCTAATGCATTTGCCCACTGGCCATGTGGGATTGTTTGTTGTTGCTGTTGCTGTTGCTGTTGCAGTTGTTGTTGTTGTGGGGCGAGGTAATTTCAAAACAATAACAGCAACAAGAGTGGGGCGTGGTTGGGGGCAAGAACTGTTGACTGCTCACCTGGTCTGGCTGCATTTCTCACTCACATACACATACACACACACACACACACTCTGCCACTGAGTCGCAAGAAGAAAAAATAAGCAAATAACTTTCAATGGCTGGGCTGGCAAAGCAGCTTTTGTTGTTTCTTTTGTTGCCTGGCTGTTTGCTGTTAGAGAGCAGTTGATGTTGAATCTGGTTGGTTTCTGGTTTGCTGGTTGCTTTTGTTATATTCATGTCATTGTTATTGCTTTTGTTTTCGTAGGCATTGCAGCCACCACAAAATCCCAGCAGATTGCAATGTTGCTCAGCCGGCAATAATACAAAAGCGAAGCTTTTAGGCCGCAAAGACCACGTCGCCTTGATCCCTGATTGAGAAACTGTCTCTCTCTCTCCCTCTTTTTCTCTCTGTCTCTGCCTCCGTAACTGTCTCTTTCTATCTCTGTTGCTGTCTACTTCTGAGTGTCGCATGGACAAGGATGATTTATGACGCAGCTCGTAGGATTAGCATATGGAACCAAACAATGATGTTTGTCCTTTTACCTTGGCCAAAGCGAGCAAAGCGAGTCCTCTGTAAAATCGAACCGGAAATGGCTTAAGCAAACACACACACACACACGCACGCACACACACACACACATACACGCATAAATCTGTGCGTGAGTGTGCGTTAAGCGATTTACGGACACAGCCAAGGACGGTTTCGAATCGAGACCGGAGACGAGCTGGGAAGAGCCGAGGAGCGAACGAGCTTGCAGCATGCGTAATTAACCTTTGACACGGCCCAGAGTGTGTGCGTGTGTAAGTGTGTGTGTGTGTGTGTATTCGTATATACCCAAGCATACAATCATATTTCATTTGTCTGTCCGGCTCCTTTAGCAATTAGGACAATGCAGGTGGCAACGCTGACTGCGACTGCGACTGCGACGTCGACTTCGACTGCGAAACGTCAACGCCAGTGTCCTGGCAATTGAGCTTTGAACTTTTGAATACAGTTAAATTCAATTGTAGGCACAATTTTAGGGAGGGCGTACCTCTGAGCAGTCAGGCATTGAGTTGGAAAAACGAATCATTTTCATTTCTAACTCACAAAATTTCATTTTATTATTATTTAGCATATGCATTCTCTAATCAATATTTCATTCAAATTACACTAACAGAGCGCACATGTGGATAGAAAATGTATATTAAATTCAAAACTGCAGCCTAAATGTCTTAAAGAACTGAATAAGAACTTTAATTGGGTCAAAAATGATTATTATTATTATTGATTATTTATTCATATATTTCTTTGACAGTGCTACAAGCCTATGTTTATTAAGCCTAAGGTATAATCAGTCACTTATGAGTATGAATTATGAATTTGTAGGCATTAAATATTGACGATTAGGACCTAAATAAATATTTACATTTATAGATTCGCCTATAGTGATTTAAGATTTAAAGCTTTATTTTCTTAACAATACGTAACTCAATTTTAATAATCTTAAAGTAATTAAGCTCTTTAAGAGATTTAAAGATGGCAATAATAAACTTTTGCATTAACTTTAAGTTGTATTGAAATAGTATTTTAAATGAAATTTAAATCAAAACAGATTTTAACAATAGGAACATATTTACTTTCACTCGCTAAAAAATCTGGATAGAGATTATTAAACTAAGTTGTATAAGTTCTTGCTCACAAAAACTCATTTGACCGACTTAATTACACCAAGTCTATTCAATGTATTTAGAACTAATCAATAATAAGTTTATACTGATACTGGGTGTGTTTGTATGTTTTATTTATAAAAATAAAATGAAATCAGATATCAAAATAGAACATAATTTGCATTATGATTGTAATCGATTTAATGATGTCCTCCATGATCGTGTTCGCTGCTCTTCTTTTGTGACTTGTGCCACTTCTTCTTGGTTTCCCCGCCGCCCTTCTTGCCGTGCTCCTTTTTGTGGCCCCATTTTTTGGCCTCCTCGTTCTTCTTTTTGTGGCCTTTGTGTCCCTTTTTCTTGTGTCCCTTTTTGCTGTGACCCTTTTTGCCATGATGCTCCTCGTGGCCGCCCTTTTTGTGCTCGCCCTTTTTATAGCTGCTGCCCTTTTTGTGCTTCTTGGCCTCCTCGAAGCCGCCGTGCTTCTCTTCGCCGCCCTCGACATGATCCTCATCATAGTATTTCTTTTCCTTTTTGTCCTCGTTCAGCTTGTGCACATTGTGCTTGCCCTTAATGGAGTGGCCCTTCTTGTAGCTGCCATGATCCTCGAACTCGCTACCCTTTTCACCTTTTTCGCCCTTTTTCTTTTTCTTGTGATGACTCTCCGAGTGTTTGTGTTTCTTTTCGTGGCCCTCTGCCTCGCCATGCTTACCCTTCTTGCCCTCCTTGTCGTGATGTCCTTTCGCTCCCTTCTCCGAGTGTTCGCCATGTTTGTGACCCTTTTTGCTTTTCTCCCCATGCTTCTTAAAATGCTCGCTGTGTTTTTTCTCCCCAAACTCGGACTCAGCCTCCTCGCCATGCTCCTCATCCTCGTGCTTTTTCGATTCGGCTGTCTGCAGGTCTTCCAAGTGGGCGTTGAAATCGTTCATATCCGCAATACCCAACGGCTCTGCTATCACCATGGCATTGTCCTGCGTATACGGTAGGATTGCCATCGACGCCGCCATCGCTGCGAGAGCCGCAATCGCTCCCAGCCATGCCAGTTGCCAGGGTATCCTCCTTGGCCTGGCCATCATTTCAGCCTAGCCGTTATTCTTTAAGACTTTGAGCTGCTACTGGTGCTGGTGCTGCTGTAGCTGTTGCTGCCCCGCCTTGTTGTCGTTGTCTGGTGAGCTTCTCGCTGGACAGCTGTGCTTTTTATGGGAGCCCTTTCTGTTTGCCTTGCGGCCACGCCTCAATAGAGCCAAGTTATTGCTGCTTGCTGCTTGGTGCTGCGGCTGATTTGGCAACATTTCTTTTGGCTATTGGCTCGTTGTTGTCATCTAAGTGCATAACGTTGTTTTCAAGCTGACAGAAAAGCAAAACAAAAACGAAAAAAAAAAAAATAATAAAAAAATGGCCAACTTCTTGCGGTTTTTTGGATGCTGCTCTTGCCACTTTTTTTTGTATTGCCGACTTATGTTACGTGCGCATTACAAAAGAGTTTTTTTTTGTTTTCTCGAGAGATCAACTAAACAGAGCGTGCACAGTGGAGCAGCATTGTTGTCTGATCTTATTTATTCACCAGTGAAGATAATTAATTGTAATTAGCTGATGGCCAAAAGCGTTTGATACATTTTTTTATTTACATTTAAATATAAGAAATAAGAAAGAAATCAAACAAGTAGTCAAAGATTGACATCCTTGGCACTGGAGGTAGGCAGAGGCACCAGATTTAAGGTATTCTGATGGGTAATAAAATGTCCAGGATGCCAAGGTTCTCAGATCTTAAATTTAGTTTAATTTATTGTGACAATCAATGCATTTATTTAATTAATTATGTAATTTTTATATATAATATAGGAAAATATAAAATATGTATACGTTTAAATAGATTCTATAAATATCGGAGTACATATATTTTTTTCATAAAAAGTATGAAAACCATATATAAAGTATAAAAATAGGTCACCACAAATCTAAACACTTAAATCAAAAGTGCAATTGCAATATTTATAAAAGAAGTATTTCAATTACCTCTTAAGTGTCTTCGGGGAAAACATATTTTATGAGCCTTGTAAATAAACAATGATTAAACTTTATAACGATTTCAAATTCTGGCCTAATTCATAGAAATTATGTCAGCAAGGGTATTTTGAATTTTTGACAGCTCGATGACAACTGTTAGTGCTTGTTCATTTCCAAGGAGGTTCTGTGAGACAATTGTAAATAGTACGGAATCATATACTTGTTTATTTACATCGCGTGTCAAAGATTTTCAACATAAGTTTTCCCAACTTTCCGCAACACCTCAAAGCAACAATTCTTTTGTTCGCAAAGTTTTTTCCATGTGCATGTGGCTCTGTGTGTGTGTGTGTGTGTGTGTGTGTGTGAAGTATTTATAACTTGCATTTCCAGCGCTGTCGTCAGCGGTTTTGATATTTATAATGCCCTATGTATTGCTGGACGGCCGTCTATAAAGCTCTTGTGAGCCGTTATAAATACACGCTTTAATACCATTTACCTTTCAGTCTCCGGGCAAACAGAGCCGGGCCCGGCACCGGCCACCAAAGTGCCTGAGTGTGAGTGGCGGCAAGTGCGACAGGAAATGCATTTTAAATGTTGAGCATGGCGTAAATAACCCGTTAATGTTAACATGCACAGAAAGGTAGCGAGTTCGGCTCCGATTGATGGTCTGGGTCGGTGCACGGGGTCCGTTCGAGCTCGTCCCGGGCAATGCGTTGCCTTAATTTATGTGTCACGGCAATGGCGACAACACAAGGACGAAGTATGAGCATGAGAAGGGGGAGAAGGAAAGGAGCAATGAAACTATTCCGTTCCATTTCATTCCATTCGGCTCGATTCGATTTGCTGGCAAAAGTTTGACAGCCACTTGGCACCTTGGAACTTTGCCGGTGTGTTCAGAGCCCAATGGTTGCAACCTTTCCATATATACATAAGCACACAAACACACACACAAACACACACACACACACACACACATCGACAGAGCTGCAAATACAAACACGGAAAGTTCAGTAGTTGGCCAAAAGTCACTTGGCATGCATATAAATTGTCAGCCATTAAATTTGCATTGACATTTTGGGAGTGCAGCGTCGCCGCTATTCAAACGCACCACACCCAACCAGCACCACCAACCACCTTGCACCACACCCACTCCTCTACTTTTTATTTAGTTTTTAGCTGGGTGATTTATTTGTGCGCTCCTTGATTGCATGACCGTCGCATCGAGAGGGAGAGAGAGAGAGAGAGAGAGAGCTTCATCTGCCAAGTTGTTTGCCATGTTGTGATGCTCGTTTTTATTGAATTTGCTGAATTAATTTGAATGCAGCAGCATCGGCATCAGATGATGAGGAAAAACTAGAGAGTGCAGACCGACCAAAAGAATTGGCCAACGTTGATTAAACTTGGCTTGCCATTCACAGGCAGCAGCCCAGTGAAGGCAACCAAATCCAGGACCAGGACCAACAGTACAACCGCCAGAGGTCCACTTCAGATCTAAAAACCGATGCTGTCCAATACTGGGGACATCTTTGCAGATGCTGTTTGGTTGTTTGGGCCAACAATTAGCCTAATACCAAGACCGTGCTCTTCGGGCTTTTAGCATTATTGGGTCATCAAGGGAATGATTGTGATACCGTTGCTGGCTCACTCCTCCCTCTCTCTACCTCTCTCTCTTTTCGTCTCTATCGTTGTCTTTCGCAACGTAATCATAATCAAAATGCAAACGACGCGTTTGCCGGCAACTTGAATGACTACTTCAACGATTTTTGCTTGGGATTTATGTAATAACAACAAGAGGCTAGACCTAAATCCATTAATGCACTTCCAGTAGCAAAATAGACAGGCAGCCAAAAAGTTTGCGAGAGAGAGAGAGAGAGAGAGAGAGAGAGCGAGAGACGCGATTGCCTGGTGAGGTAGTTGCAGCTCTTGAGAGAAAGCAAGACATAATTGTCTGAATTGTCAAGATTTGTTTGCATATAATTTACAGAATAGTAGGATATAGGTAAATATAAAGGGGGTGGGTAGCTGACGCCCCCTCAGCTTAATTTTACATAGACATATTCAAATCTGTGAGAATGCACAACTCAGCCCTCCTTTAACGATAGACATGCCAGAATATCTAGATAAAAACTAATTATTTTTAATATGAAAATAAATCTTTTACCCGATTGTTTCTATATCAGCTATATAATGTAGTGATCCGGTCATAAAACCTTAAAGCGAATATTTATATGTATATATAATATGTTGTCGGATAATGTATAAGCACATATTATATATATTAATTAAAACAATATAAAACTCTGATGTCAATATCCAATAAAATATCAATGCTAACGATTTATAACGGTTTTTTGAGATTATCGATATAAATATAGCATATTGAGAAGTGTACGAGTTGATTGCTGACTGATTCTAGTATTATTTAATTTGCAATATATTATGCTTAAGACAATTATTTATTTTAATCCTGCTTAAGACGAAAATACAGTGAAATTAGAATTTGACTGCTTGAAGACTATAATTAAGCTTGATTATATAGATAGATATATAGATTATATATATATACATATATATATAAATAGATATTGACCAAATGTATAATTTATTTGTTAGCTTATTAATTAAATTTACATTTTGAGGGGTATTCAGTAGTTTATTATCAAATAGTCCGCACAACCAATAATAATTTTCAAAAGCTATTAATAATTGTGACAGCTAATAATTAATGATCTGCTAGTTTCTCCCAAATGTAGACGCAGGTAACGTATATATACAGTGATCATAAAGGACAATGTTTGGAAGATTTGTAAAATGTTGTTGGCTATAAGTAATAAAGTACATTGTAAATGTGAATCTTTGTGTTGTGTTTGCCCCATTCAGCTGGCACTCAAAGTGAGAGGAGAGTGTTTAGTGCAACTCGCAATGGCAGCTTATTGCCCATTCTGACAGTTGAAAGACATTTGATGCTGAATGGAACTTAAGTTTGGTGAAGCTGACATTATCGCTAAGTGTTATTTACCTGCAGAACGCACTGCTTGCCGCTTGCTGCTTGCGTCGTGGTCGTTTCATAATGCTTGTGGCAAGAGAAAAGCCACAACTGCACACCCAGTTGGCATTGCCTCGTTTATTTATGGTTACGTTTTACAAGCTTTAAACTGTACGCGCCAAAATCCGCTAAACTTTGATTGCACTTTTGCGATGTGTTGGCAACGGCAACGGCATTGGCGGCGTCGGCGTCGGCGTCGGCATCAACGACAAAATCTGCCCCAAATCCCCTCACGCAGCAACAGCAGCGGCAGCAGAAGCTGGAGGCAAAGCATAAGCTGCAGATGGAAAACGTGCAGCACCTGTGCGTGTGTTTCTATGTGTGTGTGTGTGTGTGTGTGTGCGAAATGCAGCATGGCAGCAGCGTGACAGCTGCGTGGCTTTTTCACTCAACACAACATGAGGCTAAAATGTGGAGCATGTGGCATGTGGGGCAGGTACACTGAGTTGATGGAGTACTGCGTTCTTGGCGGTGGGTTTGTCTGGTAAGGTTTGCTTGTAGCGATTTTTTTTAGAATTCAATAAAAATCTTTTGTTTTCGCTGCGCAGCGCATTGAAAACTTTGAGCCAAGTTTTTTTTTTATTGTTTTTTTCCTTGGATGACTTACTGGCAGCCCATCATCGATGCCACTCGCTCCTTGGTTGCCACTTACACCTGTCCCTGCCCTCCCCCATTTCCATTCGTGGTTCTCACTATGCCAACTACTTGTGGTAAATTTACACGTACTCTGCATTTTTACACGCTTCGTTCGAGCAACATTTTCTTTTGGCCTTCCATCAGTGTGTGTGGCTGTATGTGTGTGTGTGTGTGTGTGTATAAGGGAGATGAGTAATCTAACGAGTGCGCTGTCTGTACAATTTTAAATGACCTGCTCTGCAGTGCTGTGTGGGACTTTTCATTAAACTCGCATGCGAAACCTCAGATTCCAAGCAGCTTTAAAATTGACAGCAGCCACAGCAGCACCTGACAGTTATGCAACATAAGTCACTGGGGCAACATCAATTGCTGTTGCTTTTATTTTTACTAGACTTTTGCCGAATAATGGTAATTAATTCACAAGTATTTGGTTACGATTACGCAGAATTGCAAAAAAAGGAAAAGCTTAAATAAAGTCCCATTTTATTAATTTTTGTATAAAATTTGAGTAGCTCAGCGAATTTTATGCACTGAATTCAAAATGTATTTGTTGTTATTATTATTATAATAGTTTTAATACCGATCGAATTAGTCTGCTTTAACCACAAGCTGGGTATTTGAATGCATAATATCATTGTGATTTATTTAAGTTGGTCTCAATCCAGCACTAAAAAGGAGTAGCTTAAAACAAATCATATATACATACATGTTTACAACAAATACAATTTCCTGAGCATATCCGTTACATTCAGCTATCGCCTTTGGAGAAGCCAACAAAGTCAGAGTCTAGTTTTTATGTGCCAGATGATATTTCATATGATTGGATGTGGGGAATAAAGCAATCTTACGGGCTTATACCCGCTGCCATGTTGAAAGTGTATATGCAATTGGCCCAGATGCATTGACAAGCGGCGCTAAATTATGCGAATGCGGATGCCGTTGTGGATACAGATGCGGATGTAGTACTTACACCTGCACACCCACACCCACACACACACAAACACACACACAGACACACACACACACACACTTGAACACCGGATTCTATCACATTGTATTTGTTCATTGGTTTTCTACCTTTATTCTTTATGTGTATTGATTTGAAATGAATCTCCGTGTAAGCTGTCCAGGCGCAGCTTTCTAGCTCCGCCCAGCGCCCTGCACTTCCCTCTCAACCTCCCTTCGCCCCAACTTATGGCTCTCTGCAACGTTTTACCTTGTAGCACTACAAATTGCAATGTTTGTTGGTTTTTTCGTTTTCCCATTTCTTTGTTGCGGAGCTTAGCATATAACTTACTGTCATATTTTCATCTAGCTGGATTTTGCTTTTTGGTTAGGATGTGGGGAGTATTTTTTTTTTTTTCCAGGCGATTCGACTTTGTCCTTGTTCTACGTCCTGGATCGTATCTAGCTATGCTTCACGCTCCAGCTTTTGTGTTATTATTGTGCATACTTCTTTCTATTCAATGCTTTTTTTCGTATTACTTGTAAAAGTTTTTGTTTTTCATCTCTTCTGGTGATTTTGTTTTTCTTTTTATTCCTGCTCGTTGGGAATATTCGTTGGATTCTTTGGATACTTTTGTTTCTGGATTTTGTTAACTTTGTTATTTTTGCTTTACATTTATGTTGTTGTTGTTGGTGCTGTCGCTGTGGATATCGCATTTACTGCTGTTGCTTCTGCTGCTGCCGCTTCTGCCTTGACGCTATTCAATTTTCAATAAAATATGTAAATTTATACCGCATTTCGTTCTGCTGGTTGCTCTGCTCTGCTCAGCTCCGACTGCTGACTGCTGACTGCCTCTGTTATCTGTGCCTTTTATCTCTGCCGGCCGTTTCTCATCGAACAACATTTGATGGCTACAAGTTATGGTCGTGCAACTCCACCTCGCTTCTCCAGCCTCCAAAGGCAGGGCAGCAAAGTATGTTATTAATTTCTAATTTGCTTATGGTTTATTTGTGCACAAATCAAAAGGCAGAGATTGCAACTTTGACTGTGTCGACTTCTTCGACTTTTTTGAAGTGGCTGCTCACCAATATTCTGATTGACAGTAGAAGTTTTTGCTGATGGCCCTTCTAGTTTTCGACGAGTTTTTTTACTCTGTTGCCAAATACTTTCAGTTTTTGAATGGCAAGTTGACCGACATTTCTTTGAAAACAATTCTTTTAACTCAAGTGTATGTTTAATAGCCTGTGAAAGCTAACCTTCACTCAATCAAATTACTTTAATCATGTAAAACTGTAAATCTTTTAAAATATAGAGAGGAGCCCTTCCATGTAATATATGGATATATATGGATACATATAAACATTATCACAAAATCAACAGATTCCACAAGTCTGTTCTTCTTCATGGATATTACTTGCTTAAATTGTTTTATTTATATTTTATGATTATAGCTGCAGTTGAGACATTTGGCATCTGTAAGACCTGGTGTCTCTGTCATGCTCGACTGTTGCAGATGTCTTTTCTCATTTTACAGTTGTTTTCGCATTTTGTATTTTCCTATGCCATAATACGATTTCGGTCATATTGTAGGACTCTCTGCTCCCCTTCTTGCTAGCAATTTACTTACTCAACCTTTAAGCTTTTGCTTTATACCATTTTAGATATGTAACTGTAACATGATTATTTGTTTTTTTTTTCTCAACAATTTTGCAACTGTTTTAAATAGTCACTAATAAAGACAACACAAATAATCTTCATAATAAATTGATTTTTCCTGGTACATTTTAATTGAATTGCTTGTTAAACATCAAATTGTTTGATACCAAATCTACAAGTTAACAAAATTATGTTTATTTCCAAAACAAATTTCATAAATAGTCTTCAGAACTTTGCACGTGTTTTTGTAATAATTTTAAACGAATAAAAATTGAATGAATTGCGCAGATATGCAGCAACTTTTAAGTTTAACTCGTACACAAATTTTTCTTTCGTGGTCGTCTCCTTCTCTTTTAAGTTTTGTGCACTGGCATCAAAATAATCAATCATCAAACCTCGATAGTCATGTCAAACAATCAAATCAAACAAAACCAAATGGGAACATCATTCCCTTTGTCAGACAGTTAGTCGGTTAGTCCGTTGGCTTGGTTATGCATATTTGACTTTTTCATTATTTGAAGCAAGGCATTCACAACACTCATTCATTCATTATCATTCGCTCATGCAATTGTTTATTCTAACGCATGTTTTTTTTTTTAAATTATGTGCAAAAGTTGTATAAAAAAAAACGAAATAAAATCTAAAAACAAAACCAAATAAAAATGTCAAATAAGCGCAAAGTCAAACAAAAGCGGTTCTGAACAATATAAATATAAAAAGTGACAAAAACAACAACAACAATAACACAACAAGACACACACACATGTAAAAGCAATTTAATTGCGCAGCCAAAAACAAAGGGACTTTTTTTGTTGTTTGGTTTTAATATTTTTGTTGTCAATGTTAATTTTGCCAGCACAAGGCACAAGTTCATAAATAAGTATGCATATAATTTTTTTCCTTTATTCTGCGCTTTGTAACTGCTAGACCCATTGAGCAAAAGTGGCATGCAAAAGGCGGCAACAGCAACAGCAGCCCCCAAACAACAGAACTCTCAAGTTGCTTTCGACTTACTAAAACAAAAGTTAATTAGAATGCCTCATCATAATGCGAGAGGCCAACGGGAACACGCACACAACACACAGACAAAAGTTGAAGGCAGTAAATTAGATTAGCAACAACAATAAAGAGAACAACAACAAACACAAGTACAATGACAACGTTGACAAACAATCACAAACGCAACAAGCAATTAAAAATGTAAAATTTCCCTCTGTCCTTAAAAGTTGTTTTTTTTTTTTTGGTTCGCATTTTATTAGCTGGCAAGTTGAATAAGGCATTGCTTGCTTTTGAGCAACTTCGTTTTTAAAGTGCCATGCAAGCAGTGCAGGCAAGCAGTGCTTATGTACAAGCAGTGCAAATCCTCCTACACAATTCAAGCTTATTTTAATGATAGTTCATTTTTCCTCTTCAAATAAACTAAGAAAATTGCCGGCGTTTTGAGTTTTAATTGATTTTCTTGTTGATGTTTTTATGACCTGGAATTGTTTTCGCTTCAAAATGTTTACGCCCAGGATATCTGTTTGTAGTATGACCTCCCGACTCGAGCTTAGGTAATTGTTTAATTTAATTTTTTGTTGCCTTATTTAAGGTCTTGACTAATGCATTCGAAGTTCTTCAACTTGACATCAAGGAATTCAATTCAAATCATATTTACAAAGTCCATTTCAGGTTTGACAACGAAAGCAAGCTAAAACAATTAAATACAATTAGGAAATGCTTTTGACTTAAAGTCATTTAATCAATTAAAACGTTTTGATTTCGAAGTACTCAAAGACAACACTTAATTGACTTACTAATAAACTACTATAAATTTGCTGGTCTCCCAGGAGACTCAGCATTTAATTTGTACAATTGTTGAAATTAACTTTAGGATTGTACTGTGAAATGGAATGCCAGGAATGTTAGTATGCTTAGTGTTTGTTAATTATATGCTTTATATCAGCAGTTTATATCGATTTGCTGTTGAGATGCTTTATCAAGTTTTAACTAACCATAATTTATGATACTCGGCCAGTTTGTAAAACTTTTGCGGCTTGCCCAGGCACTTTTGGGCGCAGTTGTTGCAGATAGTTGTTACTGTTTTAGTTTGTGTGTTCTGTCTTAAGCTATTTTTAAATGTGCTTGAGCAAACTTTTCACGGACTGGCATTTTGACAAATTTTTGGCCAACATCATTTGCCTGTTAACTGGCGACTGCGTAAACTGTGTAAAAGTGTCAACTGAATTTCTCAGTCGCCGTCGACGTTGCCGTCGCAGTCGCCTTCGCTTTTGACGGTGCCTGTAATGATAACCCAAACAAAGTTGCAAGTGGCAATGGGTTTTTAATGAAGCAGGCAAATGCAAACAAATGACTTTAAGTCAACACGTGGCTTTAAACTAGACAAGGTCTTTTGGTCATATTTTCAACACGACTGCAAAATAAATAACAGCACAAACTTTTCAATAAATAAAATTGGAAACCTTTTTATTTTTTCGTGCAGCGCTACGGTCAAAGTTGGTCGCCAGGCGGTGCTATTTCGAGTTGGCCAAACAAGCGAAAACTGAAACTGAAGATAGACAGACAGAGTAGATAGGTGGACGAACAGAGAGTGCTCAAGCAAACGGCAATTGACCGTAAAAATGTATATGTGTGGGGGCCGTTAAGCCGACTACCAACAAACTTCCAGTTCCAGTTCGGTTCGTGAAGCGCTTGAGGTTCGAAAACAATCACCTTAACATAGAGTGGTCTGGGTTAACTTTTTTTCTACATCTTTGTTTTTTTTTTTTTTGGTGTGCCTCGATACAAGGGATTTCATTTAACATTCGGCTAAAAGTTTTCTCTGCCTGCCCAGCAGCAGCCAATCAGTCGAGCAGTCGAACAGTCGAGTCAACTGCGCGGCTAAATCAACTGAAAGTTGGTGCGAAGAAAAACAAAATCAGATTTCTAAGTGGACAAAACGGGGCCGAATAGCGCAGAGTGGTGGTGGTGGGAGGGGGGCTTGCAGATGAGGATGCGAATGCTCGAATACTCTGTGAAGTGCGCAAAATGAATTGGTCAAGTGGAAAAAATTGGTAGAGGTCGAACAGCAATTGTGGGTGAGGAGTGTGGGTTGCATTGCAGGAGTGAGGGGTGAAGCATGGGCGGGGTAAAAGTATTGAAATACATTTAATGAAAAAGTTCGACTAGGTCGTGGCACGCGGTACGGCAGCAGTAAAAGTAAACGCTCAGCGTGAAACGTGGACAAAGCAATTGAGCAAACACAGCAAAGTTGATGTGATTTTGCTATGGCCAACAACATCAACAAAAACCAACTAAAAACAACAACAACACTAACAAGTGAGCACTGCTAAACACTGATTGCGTTTTAATGCCAGTTATGGATGAATAGATGAGCACAATGAATAAAGAAAATTCGTTAAGTGTGTGTGTGTATGTGTGTGCAGCATGTGCAGCGTTTGCTTTGATTAGCGCTAAGTAAGCTACACAGCTGGCAGCGAAATGTCGCGTCTAAGAAATTATTGCACATAGAGAAAGAGACAGAGAGAGAATATGGAGTATTTGTGTAGCTTCCAGCTTCCATATAAGAGTACATGGTACGTATGTATATATCTATCTGGTCGCCTTGTCCCTCAAGAGCTTCTCTTGATATCGTATTTTTCATACTTATCTCTTAACTCTTTACTCGCCTATTTTGTGAAACTTGCAAAAAGTTCGTCAAAGCTTTCTTGTGGCATCTTAACTTTATTTTGGTTTCAACACTAACAAAAGGTGATAGTATTATGTATTTTCAACTGAGACCAAATTCCATATAATTTTATTATTTGTAAAATTACACTTTTCTCAAAATAATTGTATTTTGTGACTTTCAACAATTTTCAGCTTAATTTTGGGCCACAAATTTGAAGCAACTTACTATTTTTTTATATTATTAAAAAACTGTGTAAACTATGCTAAGACTTGACGGGATGTAATATAGTAGAAAAATATCTTAAGCTCGGAAGACATAGCCGACCAGCATTTTTGAGTCTATGTAAGAATCAGGATTGATGAAGGAGCTATATGCTACATTAGTAGATCCAACTAGTCGCCTGAAACCCCCAATAATAAAAATGCTAAGACTACTATGATGATAATTTAATTGTTTCATTATTTTACTACCTCGACCCTAATTATAACCCTTAACTGTGCTCTTGCTCAAATGTAAATGAACAATTTTGAGTGCTTGACATAAATTGAGACCAAATAATAAGTCCCCCTTGCTGAATACACATAAACACATACGTTCACACATTTTGGATACCCTCTTTGCGTGTTACTTGGGAGAGTATCATCACTTAGCAGCTGCTAACTGCTCCACCCGCCCGTCTTGTTTTGACCTTCGTACAGACACTTTTGCTAAGCTCTTTTGCTTGGCTGATAACAAATGGGGCAGCTTCTTGCGTAGTTGCGCTACACAGATATTCTCATTTTTAACTGCTTGGCATTTGCAAACTGCAGCATCATTTAAACTTTTCTCATTTGCTGGCAGCGCAGCAGTAAAAGCATCAAAAGCAGCGCGTTGGGGGCAAAACTTTGTCCTAGATTGGCAGCGGTCGGCAATTGGCGGTCGCCAGCTCTCCAAGTGCTGCGAACTGAACGAAGGAGGTTGGGGACAAATGAGATGAGATGGCCGCATTACCATCACATGGATAGCTTTAGCTAGCTGCTCGATGCAGCTCGTCATTGTTTGGCTAAACATTTTTAATATGTGACTAATTTGGCAGGCAGGAGACGACGCATTGCGGCAAGGATTACACAAGCTGACGCAGGTACAGCAACCGGAGCGGCAGTATGAGCAGCTGATGCTGCTGCATTGAGTTTGAGTTGTGTCCCGTGACAACGGCTATTGTTTAAATTCAATTCCCGACTTTGTCGTCTCAACTACTTTCAAAAGTTTTCCAATACACTCTGAAAAATAAATATGCCCTCGTTAAAATTGTTTACATTTTGTTTTATCGAAATTGAAATATTATTTTTCCATTTCAATGAATTGTAAGACGAATTTATTATTACTATTCTTATAATTTTTTTTTTAAATGTCTGCTGTTGTAGAAGCTTCTTTCTGTAGAGCCAAAAATAAAAAAAAAAATATTTCGAATTCCAATGCTTATGACTTCTTAAAATTTTTTACAAAATATCTAAATGGTTAGCTTTTACAGAAATATGTTTTTTATGGAAATGATATAAGAAATAAAAAAATAGATAATTGAAAACAACTTCATATCTGATTTTCAGTGCGATTAAATCATTTTTTACTTTAAACTTTTTTAAGTGTGGCAGCCGCTTCTATTTTGAACATAGCAGCTTTTGCCATGGCTGCTGTTTGACTTTCAGTCTCGAATGAGTTACCTTACAAGATAAACAGACGAAGCCGACGGCAGAAGCATGGCAGTCGCAGCGCAGCAGAAGCAAGCAGGCTTTGGGTTTTTGTCTGAATAGCAGCCTAAGTTTGACTTTGGTCTTTTGTATTCCGCTCTCTGTGAGCATTTGGATAATGCGCTTGAAATTGTTGCTAAGCATTGCGCCTCTGTGCACTCCATAACCCCCGCTCCCTACTTCTCTTCTCCCCCTATCCGAATCTCTTTCCATTCTATAAAGTTCTCGCTTCTCTATGTCTATTTCGATGCGTCGAGCTTGGCAATGCAATTTAAACTCTTTGATAACTCCGAAAAGTGCATTTGACTGACGATGCGTCGCCGCCTTCTACTCCCTTCTTTCCCCTCCCCCTGGCACGCCCTGCATTATCAGTGGCTGGCGAAAGACAATGGGGACGGACCGAAGACACATGAAAATACAATAGCCAAAAGTTGATATGAAACTGCAGTGCAGACAAAGTCGCGCGTATTGCAAAAGTTTTCAATTGTATTTTTTTTCAACTCAGATTTTTGTTTGTTATGTCCTTGTTTTTTTTCGCACTGCCCTTGCATTTTATTTATGATTGCACTTTTGTTTTTTCTGATTGCATTGAGTTTTGAACCACCGATAAATTGCCAAAGAATTTGCATTCTGGCGGCAAAACCAAGCAGAAACTGCACTTAGTTTGAAGCCAAAAGTTGCACTTAACAGGTTTGATATAAATTTGTTTTAGATAGTCTTATTAAAATATATGTCTTATTACTAAATTAAATTATAGTTAAGATAGATGCCCTTATTAATTATAAAATTCAGCATTAGATAAAATAAGGTTAACTGACTTAATATCCAAATTTAAAAACAAAACATAATTTTAAAAATACATTTTACATACTTACATAAAATTAAATATTCTTTTGATAGCAGCTTTTTTCTACTTTTTAGTCTCTTTTAGTATTGTTTTTACATGGATAGCGTATTGATTTAATTTCTGTTGGAATACAAATTTGTTAATGGGTTTGCATACAGTGTCTCAGAGCTTATTTCGACAAGTGTCTATAAAATTTAAAGTTTTAACAAAGAAACAAACGCAAAATGTTTAAGCGCCAATTTGTTTCATGTTATATCACGTTTCAAAAATAAACTTTAGTTTAATTAAAATATTAATTAATAAATAAAAATTATCCAAAAACTCAAAACATATCCACAATACATGTCAAAGCTTATTTGGACCTGTCTTAAAAAGTAACATATTTGGCGTATAAAAGCGTAAATAAGGATGTTAATACTTAGTATGATATCCTTTAGCCTTAACAACTTCCTTTAACCTATTATTCATGGAAGATAGCAGCTTCCGGATAGTTTCTGGGTTGATCTTGCTCCACTCATCCAGCAGAGCATTTTTGATATCCTGTTTGCTGGATATGCTGTGATTCCGGATGGAATTTTCCAGCAGAGCCCACAAATTTTCAATAACATTTAAATCTAGAGACTGGGCTGGTGGAATTATCATGTGGGGGCAGTTTCAGATAAGCCAGGACTGTACTGTTATTTAATATATTGAGGTACATATTCTTGTCCATTGTTGTTTCACCAAACATGAAATTTCCGAAGCCGGCTGCCGAGATACATGCCCATACCATGACACTTCCCCCGCAGTGCTTGACTGTTGCCTTTAAGTTTATGGTATTCAGCTCAGTATTGGACTGTCGCCACCCATAATTCCGTCCGTTCAAGCCAAAAATGTTGAATTTGGACTCCTCTGCAAATATGATTGTGTGGCAGAGGTGCAAATCCTTGTTCACGTGGTTTTTGGCGAACGTCATCCTAGTCCCTTTATTTTTTGCGCTTACAAGTAACTGTTCGAAATGAGCTTTGACCATAAATTGAGGTAGTTTTTTACATAACCCGATCTTTGGAATTTTTGAAAAATAATGTATAATTAGTTTATGGCAGACAAAGAAAATTTTTGCTAGACACTGGTCTAAATGAGGTCTGAGAGACTGTATATGTATATTTATTTTAGAAATTGAACAAATGCAGTTGCATTTATTTATTTACTGCTTGATATGTTTCACCTAAAGTCGAAAACAAAATTGATTGAAATTCCAACAATTTGGCTGTAATTAACGAAAAATACACACAAATTAAGCAATGCCAGCAATTTGTTAAATTCGCCACCAATTAAAATTCCCACTAAAACTGCTTTAATTTATCTACACATGCGTTTACTGTAAATATATAGTTATACGTCGAACACATTCAAATTGCTTAAAAAGGGTATCATAGTTTTGTGCAATAGTATGCAACAAGTAGAAAGTAGCATATCCGGCCTCAACCGTCTGTCTGTCAGTCCTGCGGTATGAAAATGCGCAGGTCAAATTTATTTAATTTTTAACGATAATCTTCCCAATGTCGTGAATAGCAATAAAAGGCATAGCGTTCCAATTGATATATATTATACCTTATTGATCAAATTATAGTCGAAAAGTTTTTCTCATATTGACTATCAGCAGAAATGAAAGCACCTCCTCACCTGTTAAATAACTGGGGAGATAAGGGTATCTTGTAGTCTAGCTTACTTGACTTGGGTATTCTGTCTGTATGCAATGGCATTTAAGTGCTGCATCTTCTCAAGCATGAACAATGTTTTATTTAGTTTTGAACTTATCACGCCTCACACATGCCGGACTGACAAATGGAAACCGAATAGCTGTCATCACAACTCACAGCTTTCCCTTCCACTCTGTCAAATTTTCCGCAAAGTTATTTCTATTTTTTGTTATATTTTTATGCTGAGTCCTTCTTGGTCTCGATGCGATGCTGTTTGCTTAACTGTCCCTGTTCCAAAATATGTCACGTGCTTCAATGTCTGTAGCCAAGAAGCCAATAAGTGAAGGGACACATGTTCCAGTCCGAGCTGCTGTGCCTCCAAAGCTGCCATCCCATATCATTCACACCCCGCCTCCTCATCTACTGCATGGGTAGCTTCTGAGAGCATCATCATCATCTTCATCCCACCCAAAACTTGTCACTTTTTACGCGCAGCTGCAGTTTATTTTAAGATTGGCCGCGCACTTTGTCGTCTTGTTTTGGCGTCATTGATGCTTGGCTTACTTTCCGCTTTCATTTTGTTGTAATTGTTGTTGTTGATGTTGCTGTTGTTTTTCTCACTGTCTCCTTTGGCTGGACACAAAGTTTTGTGCCAGGTTATCCCTCCACGCGTTCTTAACACTTGTCGCTACTTTTTAGCTATTTTGATTTTTTCAGAAACAAAAACTGAAAACTTTTGTTGCTGATTTCTTTTGAAATTTTGGCGAGAGAATGAGGGGAAAAGAGAGGGAGAGAGATAAGGACAGCTCCAGACCGGAACCAGGACTAGACGGTGGCACTTTTCCATCATGTGCAAAATAAGTTTCACACTTAACGACATAACAAGTTTTCGAGAGCGCCCACAATGGCGACATCCTTGTCCAGGGTTGTCAACGCATTCGTCCCGCCGTCGATTTTTAGGTCATTACAACAATTTACAAATTGAAAAGGGGCTGCAATTGCTGCAACTTAAACTTTTACCTTATTTCGCTTCTATTCAGTTAAAAATGTGATTATATTGCTTATTTAGTTTTTCCTTTAATAGTTCATGAATTTTTATGTTCATAATTTTTCGTCATAATTAGAATTGCAAAAAAAAAAAAAAAAAATTAAATAATTTGAAAATTAAAAATTTAATTTATCTTAAATAAGTTTCTGTGAGCTGTTAGCAAAATTTAAGCAACATTTATTGAATGGATTACCCAATCAGAACAAACATAAAAATAATTAAATGGTGACAAATTGCTCATTGACTGATTTATTAATGTTAATGTATTTATTATTTAATTACTTAAAGTGGACTAAATTATCAATTTTAATAGAATGTATTTATTTTGTATAGAAAAGTGTCACCAAACGTTTTCAATAAAATTAAATTTATAATAAATTGGTAATAAAAAAATTCGTAAGTATTGAGAACAATAATATTTTTATTGCAAAGATTTTCACATAATTCTTTAAAGTTATCTTGAAAAACTAGCTAAAGTTGAAATTCTTCCAACCCTGGCGAATTTTGGGGCGATTATAGCCTAAAGTGTTATGGTCATTTTGTGGGCGAAAGCTGTCTAATGAATATGGCGGCCATTTTGTGTGTCGCCTGCATATTACGAGGGGGAATGGGGGAGGAGGGGATTGGGGTAGGTATGGTAGTTTGGGAGGTGGCTGATGCTTTTTCGGTTCGGTCATCAACGAGTACAATATGTAATTTAATTTCATGCATTGCCTGGCTAATGCGCTTTCGCGCTTAAAAGTATGCTATAAGTAAGGAAAGTGCGCAAATGTGCTTAACAAAAAATAAAAGTTTGCCTGACATGGGTGTGGGTTCAAAACCATGCAGGGGGAGCCACAGTGGAGGTGGTGGGCGGCAGATGAATGTGGAAGACGCGCCCCGTTGCTAGTGTCGTAAGGCAGCGGCGTGGAAACAATGCGCGACATTCAGGCGACATTGTTGCCAAAGCTTTTTAACAACTCGCATGAGCCCCCTCATTGTAACCCCTCCACCACCAACCCCTCTCCAGACCCGTTCGTAGCATACCCGCTCATTGTCATTTGTTTGCGCCGCAGCAGTTGTAGCATATTATCTAAATGTGTTGCATGCGTGTTGGTGTTTGTATGCGTATGTGTGTATATTTGTCCGTGTGTGTTTTGCTCCCGCTTTCTATGATTTGTTGTTGTAATGTGCTTTAATGTGAAAAGTTTTTAATGCTTAAGCAGCGAGTTGCCTTCTTACCAATTTCCCACCCCTACCCTATTCCATAAGCGAGAGAGCGAGAGAGGAACAGATGACGACGCTACTCATATAGCTACTCACACACCCAAACACACACATTTAGACACACACATTCAGACACATACATTTATACACTTATTTTCTTTGCACAGTTCTTCTTGCTGCGTTAGTTGGCAACTTTTATTTGTGGTTTTTTTATGTAAATGCGCCCAAGTGATAAGGCAACTTTTCGGCTACTGCATCGAGTTTTGCGGTATGGAGTGGGTGGCCGGAGGAGGGAGAGCGGCGTGGGTCGAGGAGGGACGAGGGAGCAAAGAGGAACGACTGTTGCTGTCATGTATCTGAGAGCAGCAACATGAACATGTTGCCAAATGCCATTCTTGTTGCCGTTGTTGTCGCTGCTTGGAAATTAAATTTCAGTGACTTTGTTGTTTATTTGCAACATGGGAGTTGGCAATGAGATTGCAAGGAAAGGGTATTGTGATTTTCGAATTGGCTTGGTCAAGTTAGGTGAAAACATAAACATATAATAATTTACATTACCGCAAAAGTTATATTAATTTAATATATCGAAGCAAAGCAGCTGTTTTGAAAACAGAATACGCAAACTGAGTAGTTTTGCATATACAATATAAATAATAACTTAATTAAATGAAATGAAGAGATGTTAGAAAAGTCTCCCCTAATAAATTAGGTTGACAGCTAATAATTGTAAAAATAATTAAAAATTGTTACACCTTTTTATGGTTATATCACTCTTATACAGGAAATACAAACTATATAAATAATGGTAAAGATATAAATTTAAAATAAACATGTTGCTCCATAAAATAATTATAATTTGCAGGGTATGAGAATTTCGTTCTTTTAGTATGGCCTGCACTATGCACGACTGTGCCTCATACGTCTGGCTGTGTGCGTGTGTGTAAATTAGAGAAATTTACGTTTATTATTATTTTTAGTGGCAGTCGCTCGTCATAGACTGTGCATAGTCAGAGCCGCCCCACTTATCTCGCCCAAGTATACTGAGGCTAGTCCATTGTGTCGAGGGCTCATCCCCATCTCATCTGGCTGGGCATCTGTGTTATATTTATGTACGTTTTCCCAGCCAGCATTCAGCACTCGTCGCCTTTTGTGTATGCCGCTCATGTGTAGACAAAGATAACATGGCAAACGCTACGTTGTGGGACTCTCGGACTCCCGAACTACTCCCGGACTTCCGGCATCGAACCCCTAGGGGGCACAGAGACAGCTTTGAATATGAAATGTTAGTGCAACTTAGGACTCTTTGCGTGATAATTATGGGCGCTGCAGGCGATAATTGCCCACTAAATGCGCCATAATCTCATGAGTGTGTTGTGTGTGCGTATGTGTGTAAGTGCCACAGAAAGCCGCAAAACCTAAAGCGTAACCGGAGCGGGTAACCGCATTCGAAAAGTTTTACTCAGGCCCACGAAAAGGCAGCCTATAAATCTATTTCCTCACTCTCGCATTCTCTTTCTCTTTCTCTCGCCCTCGCCCCCTCTCTCTCTCACACTCACACACATACACTCTCGCCCTCTCTGTCGCGCTGCTACGTCTGCTGCTTGGTCAGAAATTATTCATGCAGGCTTCGCCAGGCACTTGAAGCGAACTTTTGCTCCATGTTTAATTGCCGAGCGCCGCATTAAAAACAACAACAACAGCAACGAAAACAAAGAAGAGACGAGCACCAAAAGCAGCTATAACAATATAAAAGATATTAAAATATTTTGAGCGCTGCTCGGGCAACAGTTGAGTAACGATTTCCATCCGTCTGACACATCACCCGCACCCCCTCTTCCCGCCCCACTCCATCTCTGTGCTACTCATAACATATACGAGCTGCTTCCCGTTGGAGCACTTTATTCACTTTTATTTTTATTTAATCCTTAAGTTCTCTCCCTATCTTTTTCTTTTATTATGCTTTCCCTTATTGTGGGCGGCAGCTTTGTCATTTTTAAGGGAACATTATTGGCTTCAGCAGATAAGTCCGGACCGTAAACTATTTTTCTTACATTTACGTGACGAGCTGCTTTGCTGGCCACAAATGCGAAAAATATTATGCCTTATCCTTTTTAATAGTCAATCGTTTTGCCATTTTCCTCTGCTACAAAACAGGGAAAAAACACAAAAGACCTGAAAAGAAAAAGGGAATTAATTTTATTTTAATGCTCGTTGCGTATGGTGTAAGGAGGGGGGGGGGGTGGGTTTGCGAAGGGTTGCGAGATTACCAATCCGCTCGACACTTGAGCCTTTGCCTTATCAGCGATGCAGCCTCCTCCACTGAAACCGTGCACGGCAGCGGGGACAACGTAGGTGTTGTCAGGTGTGTCGCCTGCGCATCTATCTTTTACCTTTTTTCCGTTATTTATTGCAGTTTAAGTGAGTTGTCAGCCAGTGGCCAGCAACTAAGAAGCGATCCTGCAGTATGTAGTGCAAGAGAGGGAGAAGAGGTTGACAGTGAAATACAGCGAAAACAACGACCACTTGACATGCGGGCTGGCTGATGACACGCATATATACACATACACATATACATAGACACACGCACACACACTCACACACATACACAAACATTCACACATGTGAGGAAGATAATGCGTTTTTAATTGAAAGTTAAGGCTGCTTAAAGTGCTCGGGCAAATAGCATTTTTTTTTTGGAGATAACCAAACGCATCAAAATATAATTTACATATATTTGGTAATAGCAAAATCGTTGACAAGTTGAAATTTTTAAAGTACTCGTTTAACTTCATAATTCTGGGCTTGAAGTATTCCTTTTTTTTGCTATACTGAACTATGAAATAACAAAGTTTCTTACAATACCTTTATATCTGTGTAGTTTTTGGATATAATCAACAATACAAAAAATTAGTTACTGACTTAACGGAACTGATGTTAGGCGAGGTTTAACATTTTTTTTTATCAAAACTGATCAGTTTCAGTTTAATTATCGTTTAGCTTTTATTTTATTACGACATTCAAGTTGAAAATTTATTTCGAAAAGTGCATTCAGAGACAGGTCAAAACTTTCTAACCATAACTTTGTCAAAACTAAACTAATGCTCAAAAGCAATGATATTTTTACTATGTCTAGACCTCTAAGAGCAATGAAATTGCAGCGCTAAAAAACCAAATTTAACGCTTGTACAAGTCTTATTCAATAGTTAACCGACTTGTAAAATCATGAGTACGGTTTGACCTCATAAATAACCCCACCTTTAAAATCGATGCCTCGAAGCCTGATGTAAGCTTCAATGTGAAAAATTGTGTTCAACTTTTAACAACCATAACCGTATTGAATCTGAGTCGATTTTTATGCATGAGGCCATTCTGTTCATTTTATGCCCTTTATTTTCATTTGACATTTACAATTGATTTCGAAAAATGTGAATGCAGCAAAGTCATATATGTAATTGGTTTGTCATTGCGTACGCATGTAAGCCAATCCGATTAAAATTTTAATTAAGAATCGCATGCTTGCATAAGTAAATAAATCCAAGCTTTATGCGATTTTCATTCTATAGCTATTTTTTCCAGATACGCATTAACGTATTATTAACAATAAATGTGCCAAACAATCATCACAAATTACAACTTGAAGGGTTAAGGGAAAGCACACACACACACACACAAACTCATAAATATATATTTTTAAGCACACTTTTGTGAATCATTAGCTGTATAAATTAAAATGTTTAAAAACTCCAAAGACTTTTCCCACACTTTTAGTCTACCTGCTGTCTGCGTATCATTCTATATATTCATCTTGTTTTACCTCTGAGCCACCCCAATCTCCGAGTCCCCGTGCCCCATTCATAAGTTTTGGGCTTCCGGCTTACTAGTACTACTACTGCTTCTGCTACTGCTACTGGCAAGTCCCTTAGTTTCGGTTCTGGTTGCCTCGGCCTTTGTGCTCAGGTACTTTGCTACTGGCCTTGGCCAACACTTTTCACGTTGCGCGAAATTTATCATGATTCCATTACATAATTAAATCCGTTTTAATAGAAACTTTGCAAGTCTTTGTCTTGTTGTTGTCGCTACTGCGATGTATTTTATAAAGTTTCGCTTGCCGAAATTGAAAAACAAAACAGCAAAGCCAGCAACAGCAGCAGCAACAGCAGCAGCAGCAGCAACAGCAGCAGCAGCAGCAACAGCAGCAGCAGCAGCGACGGCAGCGACGGCAGCGACGGCAGCGGCTCCACCAAAGTTGTTGACTGCCTGCGTCGACGTCGGCGTCGCTTTTGCTCCGTAAATGAAATTAAGAAAGTAACCAGAGAAGAGAGCTCGCCAAAGTTGCTAGCTCCAACAACTCACCCCCTCCCCAATCATTCCTCAATCTCCTCCCACCCATACCTATACGAGTGCTTGCTGAAATGCTTTGCTTTATCTGCTCCTGCCATCTCTTCTCTGTCTGTATCCATGTGCATTTCATCTCTTCATCTTGGGCCGTCTCTCTGTCGGCTCTCCTCTCTCTCTCTCTCTCTCTCTCTCTCTGTAACACTCTCTCTGGTTTTTGTCTTGATAAATTACCCCGTCCTTGGCAGAGACGTTGGCGGCTGGGTCGACATAGTAAAGTGATATTTTTATTTGGAAGGCTCCTTCTCAGCTCTGCTCGGCTACCTCCCGCAACCCGCTGCAGACATTTTTAAATCTTACCAAATTGTTAACGATGCGAAAGTTGCCATTGAAGGCGGGTGTATCTGGAGGGTAGCGTAGCTTGGTCGACGGCAAAGTTTAGTAAATGAAAATAATTTTCACTTGGATAATTATTTAAAGTAGTTCATTAAGTGGCAGCATTTTAAGACAAGTTTAACAATTTGTCAACTATTTCAAATTTCTGTTTTTCTTCAGACTGTCTTTGCATTCTTCGCACAATATATGAGTGAATGACACAATAACAATCACTTACACGTTACACCAAGAAAATAAGTTATACAAAAGTGCAAATATGTATATGGGTTTTGTACGCTTACGGTGATTAGCATAGACTGTCAACATAGAAAATATTGATGCGAAAAACTAAATGAATAATATTGGGAGACTTGGAATATGATTGTTGCTGTACAGACTGATTTTCCTTTATAGGTGAGTTGTACTTCTCGATCCGCAGAGCCCTCATTTTATTACTAATTAGGGTGAGAGTCTCTGTCTGGCCAATATGTCAGAATTAATTCTAAAGACTCGTCATCTTCACGCCAGAGTCTGCACTCAACATCCTCTAGTTAGTCTCTACTCATATTCAGACAGTCAGTTGTGTGTTTCATGTAATTACCTAGTAATATCAAGCTATGTCTGGCTTCATGAGTTGATGCCAGCACTTCTCACTCTCCAGGTGCGTTTTCTTTCATATACTGTTGTCGACGTCGCACGGTTCTGATGCACAAAATGGGTTAGGACATCAGAAAGGTTAACTAGCTCTCCTAATGGAGAGAACGTCAGCGACCTCATTAATGCTGACGTGCCCTGGGACCCAGTAGACTGTTACCTTATTGGTACTGCCCAGCATTTTCAGGAATTCTACAAATTTTCATAACATCTTTGAAACAATCTTTTAGGTTTTCAATGCCTCATTAGCAACTTGACTGTCTGGAAAGCTGGCTAAGTAAACATCCTTTACTTCAATTATCTGATTATCTTAATTGATTTGATCAGTTTGTTTCAAAAAATGCAATTATAAATGTTTTATAGCTATGGACAGAACGCAAGGATTTTGGTACACAGATACACTCAGAAAAACTCGCCCATAATTAACTCACCTTATTATATAGCAGGCATATTTTATGTCTTTCTAAAAACGATTTTTCTAAAATTGAAAAAATATGTATATTTTAAACCGAGTGTATGTACATTATACATAGCATGCATGGCCTAATTAATACATATACTAAGCATGTATTGTTTAATTAAAAGCTCTACATCCTAATCTCTGCAACTTTTTTCGTTTTTTGGCTGGCTGCACATTTGGCGTACTCATTAGGGTCTTTTTTACTAGCTTAATTACGGTGCAGAGAGAGCAGGTTTAGTTTATGCATATTTTGCTTACTGTGTGCTTCATTGTTCTCTAGTTGTTATAGTTGCAATTGTTTTATTAACCAAGAAAAAAAACAAAAAAAAAAAAACACTTGTTTTGAATACTTATGCATATGCTTACTTATATGTATGTTCTCTCGACTATTTCCGGTTTCCCCGCAGCTGTATTCCTCATACACAGCTGCATAACATAAATATTCGAATGCAAGCAAGAATTTTCTTTTGGCCAACGTTAGTTTTTAGCGATTGTCATTACGGTTTGGCTTTCATTGTACTTATGTGCATATGAGCACATATCTATTGCTGGTGACTCTGGCCACCCAACTTATTCCAAAACTAAGTAGTTTCGAGAGTTTTTGCACAGCTCAGCTGCTTTCGCACATTGCATAATGCTGGCCGCTTAATAACATTTTAATTGTTGTTGTGGGCATTGACCGTTGATAGAGACGAGGATAAGGATGAGGATGGGGATGGGGATGTGGATGACAATGAAAATGAGAGAACGAAAAATGTTCGTGCAACACTGCCCCCGCATTATTATTATCATAATGAGCGTGCGGTCGGGTTATCTGGCCAACGCCGTTGTCATGAGAGGAGGGTGCACGGGGCTAGTGGTGAATTGAGGAGACGACGTAACGCTGTGTGTGTTGAAAGGAATGTTGCATAATTTGGCTGTGCCGGCGGTTCACAAAGCATTCCAAATTATGCATGCTGCGGTATTTTTTCCAGCATTGTTTTCGGCTCCTTGTTTTCATTTTTTCTTGGGTGTAGGTTGGTTTTTTTTTGCCTCCTTTTTTGTCTCATGGCAAAATAAATTCAAGTTGGCTCGGTGAGTCTATTTAGATTTAAAATAGCACCACGCCTCGGTGAGTTTATTACCGTAAGCGAGTTTAAAGCGGTTCCGGCATCTGAATTTAGAGTCTGAACCCTCAGTTTTTTCGCTTTTTGTTTTTCAGTATAGTACAGTTTGTCCTGCTTGCTGCTCTTGGGCTTATCAACTTGCTATTAAATCTCTCGGCGCCCAACAAACTTTGCCTATGTTTACCTGCCACGCCTCGCTGATAAGCAGCTGAATTTCAGCGCAAATTTATTTCTTCTGTTTTATTGGGATGCTAAATTTCGCGTAGCGAACAAAATGCCACAAGCTGAAAACTGTGCCTAAAAACAAAAAGAAAGAAAAATAACAATAACAGCTCCATGCATTGTTGTGGGATTCGGCTTGCTTAGCTCTATCAGCTGGGTCGTTTATCATTTGAGAACACAGTGTGCACTTGCCTCATCAGTTGCCCCAGTTCACCTGACCGACGACGACTGTCAGCAGAGATCATTAATGCCACACCCTCAACAGCTGCAAATGCAAATAATGTCTCAAAACGTAGAGCTTGTGACTATTTAAAGAAATGTAATCATTTTATGGCTTATTTATATTGGGCAATTCAAGCAGCAATACAATACAACAAAAGCAAGCCTTGGCATGGACATAATTCAAAAGTCGTACACAAGGAACAGAGCAATGCATAGTCGGCTAATTTTAATGAATGCTTTAGTCGAGTGAACTCGACTACGAGATAGCCTGAAGCATGCTGTTAAATATAAAATTATAGTTTTATTGCCAAATTTCCATTTAAATTGCTTTGCACACTCAATTGTAAGCAGAGGGAAAACAGTGTTTTTAAGTTTTTGCTTACAAACCCGAATTGAAATCATCGATGCCATCAAATGAAATAAGCTATATATTTTAAATTTTAAGTCTGTAGTTTAGAGGAGCATGGCTATATCGAATCACCTGTCCATGCTGAGCAAGAAGAAATATGCTTTATAGGGTCGAATATGCTTCCTTCTTCCAGTTACATACTGTTGCACAACTCAATTATACCCCTTTTCTAGTGGGTTCAATGGATAAATACATCTGTTGCGTTTTAGAATGCGAAGGTAAATAATATTGTCTTTAAATGTTTCTCATTCAGTTTAAAATGTGCTATAAAAGCGTCCACTCTGCTGGAACACACACACACACACACACACACACACACACACACACACACACACACGTACTGAGCCGTAAACAAGCCATTATCGAAAAGCATAGGAAACCAAAAAAATGCAGCTGTCTTGGGCGGATTATCGCTTATTGCATTATTTTTATGCGATGAACGCGCGTAGATTAGAAACTAAAAATGTGTTTCGTATTTCGCAATTCACACTTCGCATTTTGTTTTTGGGCTTTCGAATTGTAATACGAATGGCGGAGTGCACAAGTAACGGAGTGCACAAGCAAAAGGCAATCGCATTTGCCGCATTGCATTGCCAAGCAGCAGCAGCAGTAGCAACTGCCACACCAACTGCCACAACAACAAGAAGAACGGCAACATCAGCAATCGGCAGCAACTATCAGCAGTTAACAACAATATTGGCACCTTGACTGGCTTGGCTGCATGCTGCCAGGCTAACTGTGAAATTGTGGCTATAAAACGTGTGCACATTACAGGTGCAAAAAAGAGCCACATAGTATGCGGCAACAATGCTGCAACGGTAACGGTAAAGGCGAAGGGAACTGCAACGGCAAACGGCAACTGCTCGGCCATTTCTCAACAGACTAAAATCTTTGCCCGCCACATGGCGTATACGTGTTAATTTAGCTCAGCGATTAGACAGTCCCTGACAGACAGTCCAGAGAGTCAGGCACATAGCTGACAGCACACAGCACACTCCAGTTATCCCAGTTAGCCAACAGAACCGGACAATCCAGCAAACTGCAGCGGTCTCAAAGTAAATTGCCCGTTTGCTCGTCTTCTTTGGCGGTGTGCTCTATAAATTTTCGTGGCTGTCAGGCGGGCAGACGAGGTTTGTTTCCCGCTCAGCATTGGCCCGACTATCCATTAAGTTCATTTTCAGAGCCGTTTTCAATTTGGACTGTCCCACAGTCTCTGTTTTTGGCTACCAGGCCCGCCAGCAGAAGCACAAAAACACTATATTTTGTAGCGTATAAGTAATGATGTGACGATTTGGCAGCAAAACGAGCCAGAGACAAGCCAAACTGGCTACTAAACAGTCAGAAACTCATAGTGCTCCTCATCCCACACCACCTCAATTGAAGCCTGCTTGCCATCAAAGTTTCTGCTTCTGTATTCAAGGTGTGGGGAAGAGAATTTTAAGGGTAAGTTCGTGTGGGCGTTGACTGTGAGAAGGAGGACAGAGTTCATTGCACCAGGCGAGTTGCGAATTGTATTGCATACACAGTTCAAGGCTCTTTTTGTTTGCTCTACCGTGTACTACCGACTTTTAGGGCACATTTGCTCCTGTGTTTAGTTGGCAAGTACTTGAGATGCTAATTAATTTGAGCAGTATTAACAAACTGTATATTATATCAAATTTGAAGCATTTTACTCTCATATTTTCCAAAAAGTTATTGCTTTAAAGAGTAATTGCTGGAAGCTTGTCTGCTTTTTTGTGGTTTTGTCCTAAAAACTGAATTCTCATAATATAATTAAGAGCAACATAATAAAACAATGTCCAGCTTATGGACATCTTTATAATAAAACACAGAATAACACAGAAATGCCGGTTGAAAGTATATACAAGTTTCAGCAAATTGTTTGGCTTCTTTTGATTTTTGGCTTATTTGCAGTTGCTGTTTTGCAAAATAAGCTTGGCATGCACTTTGGGCATACATTCAGATGCAGTGAGTGGGTATTAAAAGGGGATGCGGGTGGTGGAGGTGGGGGCGTGTATATTGTAAGCTCTGCTGCTGCACTCGTAGTGGATACTTAGTTTAGTCATGTTGGCCAGCCTGATAAATTGTTTCCGCAAAGCGTTGCACGTAATTGTTCGCCGATCGATGAAAAGTGGCTTAAAGGTTTCAGCCATGGGTTTAAGATGCCGTCAATTTGCTTTCTAGCTCTCCATTTGCGATTGCTGTTGTGCTTATATTGTTGCTGCGCTGCGGCAGCCGCTGCTGTTGATGTTTCTGTTGCTGTTTGTGACAAGGCCAACTAATTTGTACACTTCATTTCGAGGGTCTAAACAAAAACCCAACGACAGTTGCCAAACTAAGACAATTCAACGAATGCTGAAGCAAACTCATCGCTACATTCAGTTAATTTTGTTTATGTGTGTCTTGTTGTCGCTCATGTTGATTCTGTTGTTGTTCTTGGTTTTTTTTTTTTTGCCGGGTTCTTTTGCTGATGCTGGTGCTGTGTAAAATGTAATGCAATTTCGTGTCAAAAACTAACAGAGCGACAGGCAGAGCACAAAACTTTAAAATGATATTTTTGTGTCGGTTAGTGTGGCGCACCTGTCGACTTGCTTTTGTTGTTGTTACCTTTGCTGTCTTGGTTTTTGCTATCACTGCAGTAGCAGTACACTCTCAAAAATACTCAAAAAGCTTCTGAATTTTAGGTTAGCAGTTCAGCTGCCAAAGCGGACTAAACACCCGTCGACAACTTGAGCCATACTGAGACACTGTGCCCTCCACCCCGCCTAGCTAAATCTTCTTCACTTTTCCTATTTTTACATCAATCCCGTTGACTGAACGAACATAGCTAGTTGCCTTGGCTTGTTCCGCTATGTTTACAAGGAAAGAAAGACCATGAAATTTCTTCTGAATTCCAAACCTATAACTTTGTCATCCAAAGAAAAACATTTGTTTATAAATTTAAAGTACATAGTTATATAAAATTTTGATAAAGAATTTTTTTCTATAATTCTGAAAGCATTTTATTGCTGAAGAATATAAAAAGCAAAAATATTTGATATAATAATATAATATACTAATCCACGTTTCGCGATTTTAAATTTTTTTGAAAGTTAAACTATTTATTGTTTCTCGATTTTTGAATTTATGTTTCATGTATATTTTTTTTGTTGAGTGTAGAGCTTCCAGATACAAACGCCAGTCATGCGCTGCAGGAAAACAAACTTTTGTTGCTGGTGCTGTTTTGCCATTTCTTGCTTTGGCTGTTTCTTCATTTTTCTAACCGCAGGAACACGACGCTTACTTCCGCTTCTAAGTGTTAAGCAACACACTCACAGGCACACACACGCACGCGCATACTCTCAGTTGTTGTCGCTGTCCTTTGACATGCATGTCTCGTTCCTTAGTCCTTTCTGTAGCAACGTCCTCCACCCGCTTAGCCGTAGCCTTAACTCAGATCTCAGTCCTGTCTCTTTTCAACTGTCTGCTGGCTGTGCAGTTTTGTCAATGCCTGCCTGCCTGCCTGCAAGGCAGCCACTGAAGTTATGACAAGACAGTATAGCACTGCCACGTCCCCTGAAAGTGGACGGGAAAGGAAGGGGATGGGGGTTGGGGACTCTGTGTCAGTAGCACTTGCTTACGCTTCGGCAAAAAGTGCAGAATGGAAGCATTAAAGGTGATTCACTTGTTTGTTGCTTGTTTGTTTGCAATTTGTTGTCATAATTTGTTGTTGCTGCTCTTGTTGCGCTCAACTGTTGTCTCGTATTTGGGTGTCGGATCGCTCTTGGAGTGCAAATCGTTATGGCAACAATGTGTCGCGCTCTACTCGGAAATGTTGTCCCCGGGCTAAGTTTGAGGTAGCAGGTGGTCTTCGTACTTTTCAATTGTTATGGGGCGGCAAATGTACACATTGATTGACCAGTGGCTGGCAAGAGTGCTTTAGATTAAGCGACAGAGTGCATAAGCTGCTTAAAACTAAAGTATTCAGCAGTGAATCTGTTCGACTGACAAATGCCCTGCCCAACGCTTAGGCATATGCCATGCTTGTGAAAAGTTAAATGGTTTCAATTTGTTTCGTCGATATGTAGTTTTTATATGCTATTATCTTTATATGCATTCCATATACGCATTTATCGCTGAAATTGTGAAGTATTTAGTCCCACTTTCCAAACACAGCACCATCTTTCACCTATATAGATAATATATATTATAATCGATTTATAAGAGAAACAAATATACAAAATATATCTATATATTATGGTTAAAACATAAAAATTCAGACATGCTTTTTGTCAAGTGCTGCCTACGCTCTATAGCGATATTTAAATCTATATTGACATCTCTAAGACGGAAGGACCGACATGTAATCCTTAAACAGTTTAACTTGAATTATTTCCTCAGCTGCTTAACTGAATTAATTGTTTATCGATTCGTTTTCCAATTGTCTTGTTGCAACATTTGTGATTTAAAGTAGCAAGCAGTTGCAAGCTTCATCATTATGAACAGTTTCATTTGTATATGCGTATACGTGATATTTTCGCATGCATTCAAGTCCGGCCAAATAGAGGAATGTAATTTGGCCATGTCCATATGTGTGGTGCGCTCACCCCCGGTTCTGATGGCCGTATCAATTTTAGTTGACTCGCATTATCGTTAAAATTGTATTGGATTGGGCCAACATGCTTTGCTGACTGTGGACCATTGTGGCCCGGTCCATCTTCAATTCCATGTATCCAATTCTCTGCATTTTGCAGTCCGTTGTATGTACTTCAGTGTGTGGGGGTTTTTATAGATTTTCCGTTATAGCCACACAAACTTCTTCTTAAAATGCAATTTTCAAGATTTTTTTCTTAGTTTTGTATGTTGTTGTTGGCCCGTTTTTGCAAGCGCCATTCGAGCCTTGAATGTTGTAGTTTCTTTTGGCGCTGATTTTAAGCTGCCACTAACAGCGCCCTTTCTCCACTCTCTTTCTCTCTCTCTCTCTCTCTCTCTCACTCTATATTATTCTCGCTGGTTTTTTCTCAACTGCCAGGACCACGCCTCCTGCCAGCCGCCTTTGCTTGCATGTGTCAAAAGGTATTTTTATGTTCAGTTTCGTGTTTTTCAACATTTTCTAAGCATTTTATTTTGCTTTCTTTGCTCGCTTGCATGGTTCTCTGCAGAGCTATTGGGGGTGGACGTGAGGTGGGTATTTTTTTTTTGAGCGTTGGGGGTCTTGAACCAAACCGCTTTGAGTTGAGTTGAGTTGAGTTGAGTCCCGTCTTGTGTGCAGGTAATGTGGCACTTGGCTAAAATGGTGTGTGAAATTTTATGCGAAATGGCTTAAGTTGTTGTTCTTGTTGTTACTGTTGTTATAGTTTGCGTTGTTGTTCTTTTTGTTGTTGCTGCAGATGTTGTCGTTGTTATTGTTGTCGTGCTTGTTGTGCTGATATTTCTGGAACGGAACACAATCATTCTGCTATGCTGCACATAAAAAGTTACGTTGAGTGGCACTATACGACTGTACACATATATGTATAAATCTATATATATATATGTATATATATATATGTGTGTGTGTGTGTGAGTGTGTGAGTGTATACGTGTATGAGTATGTGGCCAAATTCAAAGAGCTGCAATGGATCGGTGGTTGGTGAGGGCAAGAAGCGAGGTGGGAAGGGGTTGGCATGAAAATGTTGTTGGGCAGCTTCTGGCTTATGGGCAAGCTGCTGATGATGACATTTTCGTTTTGGCCGCATGAATTGGCATTGGACTAAAAAGAGCGAAATGCGCAAAAAAGGATTAGTTAGTTTTGTGTTCGAGACTTGAGCCCAAGTCACTCAATGTTGTTAGTTTGATTTTTCTTTTTATTTAATTCTATTTTTTGGGTGGGTCCAAGGGACATTTGGACAAAATTCGATTTCGATTCGTTTCTGCTCACATGCTTTAAAGTGAAAATTGTGAGTATTTTATGCAAGGCTTGAGAAAAGTATACATTATATGAGTCGATTTAGAAATAGAGTAATGTTTTCTGGGCTTCATCGGGCACAAAATGAATCTATTTGGAATAGTTACTCGAAAAATTAAATATCTGGCCTATATAATTATTCGATTCGATTACTCGAATGAATTCTTAAAATTACACTAAATGGAATTGCAAGTTAAGAGAATTATTTGTTGAAATCAGTGGAAATATATATACTTGACATATACTATATATATATATATGACAATCTGAAAGATATATATATTACTGTTGTCTAACTCGATTAACCTCTCCATTAAAAATCTATAGGGGACCTAGCTAACTTATTTAAGCTCAAAATAAAATACAAAATTCTTCCTTCATTACTTTTTTTTTTTTATATATATATAGCTCAAGGCAGTTGTGCTGCAATCGCAAATGGAAATTGAAATTCCTTTTAGTGTCTGACAGCATTTATTGGGCATGGCAAACTAAGGGCTATTATAGTTCTGGCACGACAACCCATATGTAGTGTGGACACATGTGTCAATATTCAATTAGCAGAATAGTAACAGCAGAAGCAGCAACAAATTAACAACACCATGCTTGTCGCTCATTTAACAAAACAAAAAAAAATCTGTCATTGCTCTGAATATGTAAAGCAAAAAAAAAACAAGTCGTTGAAAATGATTTTTATTTAATTTCGCACCTGTTTTCAGGGCAAATAAGTTTCGAATTTTAGCTCTCAATTGAGTTTTACATGCATTTCAATTTGTTTTGACATTTTTCTCGACAATTTGTCGAGTAAAACACTTGTTTTATTTTTATTTTTGATTTTTTTGCTGCAATTTTCTTCGTATTTCCGTTACACAATTTTTTTTTTTGTCCATACTGTGCGCTTTCCAGGCAGCGTTTTACATGTCAAAGGCATTTTGCGCTCCGGAAGCGTCCATCTACATTGAAAGTGCTCCATTACAATCCAGCGGTTTTGTCCTCTGTATGCCCATTTGTCAATCGGGTGGCTATACATGTACGTATATTTTGATGTTTCAATTGTAAGGTTAACAATTACAGCAATAATGCCAGAACGGCGTTCATCATCATGCTGTCTGAACATGTTATATATGTGTATATGTAGATATGTATATATTACGATGATGATAATGATCAACAATATTATCATGTAGCGTGTCTGACATCGTCATCGTCATCATATTTTGCAAATTGCTCATAAAAATGGCTTTTAATTGCACGTGTAAAAAGGGTTCGCTTCAAATATGACAGAATTTTGCTCAACACATTTCTCCTTGCTCTCTTCTACTACCCCGAAAGCTTTTGAATTTCCCTCTCATCCTTTCACTCCCAACTGTGAGAATTTAAACGTTACCGAGATTAATTCAATTAACCTTCCCCAGTGGTAAAAGGTAAGAGGCAAAATCTGTCGGCAAATGAGTTTTATGAGTGAAAAACCATTTTAGAGTCGACTCCTGTTCCTGTACCCAGTCCAGGACCAGGAGTCTGGCTGCTGAATTTTAATGCTCCTGCTTTTGACACTTTTAATTGGTAGGCGTATCAAATCATTAATTATATTTCGAGGCCAAAATGCATGTCACTCAGCAAAGTGAAACGATGAAAAGAGCTCGAGACAAAGAGGGAATAAGCGTAAGTGCTGTCAGAGCAAAGTCCCCAATTGGCTTTAAAGTCAGTTGTTGGCCAAAAATAAAATACAAAAATAAAAACCGCACACATACAAAGAAGCATTTCTAAGATGATAATTACTTAAGAGAAACTTAATTTGACAATCAATATGGCCTTTGTTGAGCTTGTTGAATGATATATCTAGAACGTATATTACCTTGTTGGATAATGCGAGATATTTATAAACTGTAATATTTCTGGAGGAATTGGCATGTTCTTCTGCTTGAGGTAACCTTTTTATCAAGCTATTCATTTTTAAATATGGAGGTCAAACTCGTCTCGGTTCTTACGTACTTTAATTTACAAGATAGATTTACTCCGAGCTCTCAGTAAATTATAGGTTACTGATTTCACTTTTAAATCGGTTCTCTTCCAGTTATTCAATTAGATTTTATCTTTTAATTCATTACGCCATCCCGCCCAACAGTTTGGAGAAAGGCAGTCTTGAATTAATCTCCAAATCATCGACATCTTTTACGCAGCCAGCAGCTCTTTACCTTATTCCCACATTGCTTGTTTTCGCAAAGCTTTTGCCTGCAGCCACATTGATTTGGCATATGTCTGGCACAACTTTTTTCGTTCCCTCTAAAATCTCACTTATTCACTTCATTAACAAAACACCCCCAACAGAACTCGTCCCAATTTTACTGAAAGCAGACACAGATGCAGTTTTGAGTGAAACGAAACTCAATTGTAAGCCAAACCCTGGACAACGTTGGTCAAGGATTCACTTGACCCTGGACGCGTTCACTGTGTGCTGTTGTCGTAAACCGCACATAGTAGCTTGTCTCTGGTATTTGAAATGGTCCTCCTACTGCTGCTCCTCTGGTACTGCTGCTGCTCGTCCTGCTTCCTATTTCTATTTTATTTGCTGCAATGCTGTCTTCAGCTTGGGCCATGAGCTGTTTGCCATTTGCTGTGTTGTGTTTTGCGGTTTTATTGGTTTGCATTTGCACATTCCATTTGCAAAATGATTGGAATTTATGCTTACAGATTAGATTCACTGCCCCTTTTCCAAGGCATCCCCTTCCGCTCATATTACATGCTGCGATTGCTCAGTGGTGGAATTTTTGCTTACTTTCACTGCCTGTTTGGCTCTTGCTCTCTATCCCTGCGGTTATTGCTCTTTATCCCTTTCCCCCCGTCTTCATCACTCTCCTTCCGAATGTCTGTCTGTTTGGCAATGTTCAATCTGATACACATGCACATATCCACGCTGTCAGATTCCTGTTTGCTCCTGTTATTGTTTCATGTCCGTGGCCATTTGTGCTTTGTGCGGTGTATGTTGTCGTATGTCCCCTTGGATTTGCTATTGCTGTAGCCCCTAGAATCTGTCCCCTAGCCCCTAGCCACTAGCACCTAACCCCTTCCCTTTGCAACAAACTTTTGCATTTTTGATTCGACATTCGGTCAGTTTTTGCGTGCCAAACAACCGGTTTAAGCCACCAGCTCTAGCCGCAGTCATATGTTGAACCGAATCAGAATCAGAATCAGAAATGGATTCAGTTTCGCTGGCACAGCCTTCCATCATATTGATTGCATGAGCTGCGTGAACTGAGGGGCCTTCATGCTGGCATGTCAAAGTCGCATCGCCAAATGCGAGTAGTTGCCCCAGCCCAGTATTAAATTAAATAATAGAAACGAGGCAGCGAGCATTAAAATACAAAAAAATGAAATACAATGCCGCCTTTATGAACTTTATTTCACTTAAAGCCAAAAGCAGTGCCAACACCAGCACTAACACCAACTTGGCCACAATGAAAGTGTAGCCATTGCATTGCATTTGTATTGTAGTGGTGGAATCATATACATATATATACGCACACACACTTACATGAGCTGGCAGACACACACACACATACACAAATTTGTGCAAGGCTGAAAAGCAGTAGAATTTTCGAAGTTTATACGGATGAAATTTTCTCGTTAAATGTTCAGACATGCAATATTAATTGTGATTTGATTAGAGTTATATATAAAAAATATAATTTAATATAGAAAATAGAATAATATGAGAAATATTTTAGCTGGCATGCTATAATTTTAGTGAGATGCTGTACTAAAATTCTCATGCAATTCGCCTCCAATTTCAGGTAGTCTATAATATTTATGACCTTTTCAAGCATGTCCTAAACAACTAACTATCTAAAGTACGCTTTTAATCAGAAATGTGATAGTTACATAAAAGGTTAAGAGTCTACTTAATGTATCCATAAATATATTTAATAGATTTTCAAATTGTATAGAGAAAATTGCGCATGAACCAAACAGCTAACACACACACACACACACACACACTGCACGAAGGGGGAAAGGGGTATGGAGAGAGAGAGAGAGAGAGAGAGAAAGTGAGAGAGAGAGAGAGAGAGAGAGAGAGAAGAGAGGGAGAGCTACTCGCATAAGGTTACATATTTTTTAAGCCAATTTTACAGGCCACTGCCTAACAAGGACATTAATTGGTAGCTGTGCTGCAGGCAGCTCCTGCTGCTGCTGCTAAAGCAAAAGCCCGACTACCGCCCTCTGCCTGTGTGCTGACTATGGCTGTAACGCCCAGCAACGCCCAGTTCCACTCAGCGGCCAGCCATTTCGCCCATTTCACGCGACACGGCCAAAAGAGTAGTTAACTGTGTGCGTTGCCTTTCGCTTCTCATCGTAAATGTATATATGCACGTACATGTGTGTGTGTGTGTGTGTGAGTGTGTGTGAGTGTGTGTCTGTATTATTTTTTTTTGCCAACTGGCTCCTTTTTCATGGTTTTTATTCACTTCAATATTTACTTAACCCTTTTTTTTGTTGCTCTCAGTTTTAGTAGCAAAGTTGCCCGTTGCCGTTGGCAAAGGCAGCAACAATTTTAGTGTTGTTTTTGCTCTTATGATTAAACATGCCTTTCGCTTTTGTTTAAGCTCGGACAACTTGCCTTAAATATTTTATGAATGTATACGAGAGCAATGAGTACATGTATGTGTGTGTTTGACCTGTAGAAGGAAGGGCAGGGGGAGGGTCACTTTGTACCTGCGGCCTGTTAATTAGTTGAGGCTGCTGACTTTTGACGCTCATTCAACATATTTCGTTTTAGGGTTCAAGTGTTCTGGTTCTGTGCCCCAGACGATTGTTTGGACACACTCAAAGTTCGAGTCCACCAGACGATGGAGTTGGGTTTCTCTACGATTGCTGCCGTTGCTGTTGCTGCTGCTGCTGCTGCTGCTGCTGCTGTTTCTTTTGGCATGTAAAAGTGCGATTATAGTCGCATAATTATCACGCTGACATGCCCACACACACAGAGAGAGCTTGGGGGAAAGAGCGGTCGAATGGTGAAAATGGTAAAATGTAATTACCCAGCAAACAAACCACAATTTCTCGGTACACACTCATACACACAAACACACACACACACACATTTAGTGTGGAAGTGAAAGTGAACACGCAACAAGCAAAATTCGGAACATTGCCAAATGCCATCACCTGGCCAACAGTTACCATCCAACTGTTTCAAGCTGCCTTCCACCTGCTGCTGCTGCTGTTGGTGGTTTTTTTTTGTCATTGAGAGGTTTGCGTGTTTGACATGCGGCTTGGTTAAAGTTGGGTCCTTGTCGGGTTAGGTCGGCACTTTGAAGGCGATATCGTTAATGTTGCCGTTGATTGTGGGCTCCATGCCCACAACAACAACATTTATTCTGCCCTCTGCTGGCTTTTAAGTTTAAGGCTGTAAGCTTCGTTATTTATTTTGCAACTGGCAGGTGTTCTGGCGCCTCCAAGCTCTCTACCATATAAATGCAAAATTTACTCGCCAGCTAAGCGTTTAGTGCGATTTTAAACAACAACATGACTAACAACATAATTCGGGCACTAACAACAAATAATAGACAGCAGACAGCCGCCACCAGCAAAAACAACAAAAGCAGCTGCTTTTTGGCCAATGGTGGCAACAGAAGCAGCTAAATGGGCCAAACGATGCAGCTGCATGCATGAAAATTCGGTTGTTATAGCTACCTAATGGCCTCATAATTAAGGCAAACTCTTCATTACAGTAGGAGGTAATTATCGAATATAGCAGCTGGCAAATTTATCGATAGGTTGTTTACGCAGCTATGTGTCCTTAGCCTATCCGGTATATATATATGTATGACGTTCATTAATATATTTTAATAATTTATATATATATTTTGATTTAAAGCTTTGTCTATGCTTAAGAAAGTGTGTTATTTTAATTTTATTGCTGGCTGCTTAACGAACAATGTATTTATATCTATACCATTATTATTCCACTTTCTTACAATTTAAATTATTTAAATAACCAAATACAAAATGATTTTGCGGCTTTAAAGAATCTAAATACTATTACATTAACACAATTTATTTTAATTAAGTATAAATCACATGATAACAGACAATAATCAATCAATGAAGGCAATAATTTATTTCTGTGAGTTTGGATTCAATTTTGTACTAATGATATAACGATACTTAAAATCGGACTCAAGTTTACTCGAAAACTTAACTAATTGAATTTTTAAATTTTAGAAAACCGCATTTAAACTGCCAGTTTTATTTTAAAGTATTTTTGAAGTATACGTATATGTACATTTTTTGATTCTATAGTTAAATGTTCCTTTTTTAAGCTAGAGTATTTTTTGCATTTGTATTTTCAACTGATGGTTTTACACTCCGTTGCTTGTTATGAGAAATTTTCGGGCCTGTCGTGTTGCTCTGCATGCAGTTATTTGGACTGGGTCGTTGGTTTTATTGGCTGCATCATCAGTTGCCACAACCCCGTTGACATCGCATCTGCATGCTAGCCTTGACTGTCGCGGCTGCTGTTTATATAGTTGGCAGCATCAACGTCGTCAACGTCGAGAGTCCATAACCAGAACCCAGAGTGTGCCTGGAGCGACGATGTCATTACCAGCCTGCGCCGCATGAATGTCCGCTTCTCTGCCGCTCTGCCTCTCTGCCCCTTTCCCTTTCCCTTTCGCCCTTGCTCGCATTCTCTCTCTCTGTTGTACGTGGCCAGAACGACAGCTTTAGCTTCATTCCGATTGTTAACAATTTTGCGGTGCATGGCCGATGTCGTTTATGATGTGTTACTGGACGGGTCGCAGCTGTTGTTGCTTTTTTTTCCTTTTGTTGTTGTTGTTGCTGTTGCTGTTGACTCGCTGACTGGGTGTAGCGTGTGCTATCATTAAGTGTCGAAAATTTCATCAAACACTTCAAAGCGTACCACGTGCTGTTGCTGTTGCTGCTGCTGCTTCACAGTCTACCCTGGTTTCACATCGTTTCACCCTAGCCACGCCCCGTTTCAGTTTATGATTCTATTATTTTCACAGCAAATAAAAGAGAAACTGCGTATCATGGCCAAGTGCTAAATGGGCGCCAGGGAAAATTGCAAAAATGTTCTTTCTTCTTGGGGGGGTTTTTCGTTTCGTTCTTGTTTTTTTTTTGCCCAGAAAGGTGCAAGGTTTCAGGAGTCGCGGGCACTGCTAGGGGCAGGCGTGGCAGCTGAGCACGTAAAAAGCGTTGAACTGGAACGTTGTGGGCAACAGCTGCAAGCAAGTGTGTGTGTGTGTGTTCTTGTTGATGGTGTGTGTATGTGTGTTTGTGTGTAAGTGTGTGCGTAAGGCCAAGGAAAACGAATTTTCAAGCGAACGGAAACTTTGCGCCATGAATCAAAGTTTAGTGTAGCATACTTTTTAGGTGCGATTTATATATTTCAAAATAAAATAAATGAAGGGCGTTCTCGTTTGCTGCCTCTGACTCCGGTTCTGCCGCTACCGCCAGCAAGCTCAAAAGACAAAGCAGCTATGCCTTGATTGGGGGAGAAGAGGAGCTAAATTGCTACATTAAGGACTGTGGCTGAACTGTGGCGGGAGGAGGGAAGCTATGGGAGTGTTTGATTTAACTTTGGGTTTTTGGTGCAAATTCAAATTCTCTGTTTTATTTCAGCGCCCAGGAAATGCAAAAATTTACACTTGGTTAGCTGATTGATGAATGCATAAATGAAGCGTACACATGCGTTTTAGTTGACAAGCGGCTGGGTGGGGGACTAGGGGATAAAATTCCTTTCCTTGCAAGTAGAGCATTTCGAAGCAACAGCAGCACGAGGTAGAAAAATAACATGTGAGTTTTGCAACTCGATTCGATTTCGATTCTCTGCTTACTTTACACGTCATTGGTTCTCTTATTGTTATATGCGAAATATGCAAATGTGATTTTTAACTTGAAATCGTCCCTCGCATTCGTTGCGGTTGCTGGTTACGCTGCGTTTAGTCCGATTTAACAAATTAACGTTATTTATTTGACAATGATTTGGGACCGTCTAATGCGTCGTATGAGTAATGCGAGGGCTTTGCCCTTTGACGGCGGGGGATGCGCTTAATTAGGTAAAGAGAGAGTGAGATAGAGTGAGAGATGTTGGGAAGGAATGGAACGTCTATCTGGCATGATTTGTAAACACAATTTGGTTAGCAAGCCATGAACATAAAGTCAAATTTATGGCGACTGAGATTTCCAGTTGAATATGCGCTAGAAAAATGGCCAACAACAACCAACGACGACGATTGAAATGCTGAATAATCTGCGCGGGTTATGGTCCTGTGTCCTGTACTCTGTGCTATGTTGTGTGTCCTGCCAGACAACGAAATATGCCAAAAATGAGGCAAAATTACTTTTAATATGCGAGCAAGCCAACAAGCCGAACCAGACCACAAGGCCAGTAGCCTTTTGAGGGTTGAGGTCTCTCAGGCCACGACTGACAGTCAGAGATAAATACAATGTATGGAAAGCCAGCAAGGGGCAGTCATGGCAACGCCTCGTTAGATACTTGTACACTCTTCAAAAAGAAAAATACAGTCTGCAATTCAAAGCGAATTGAATTCAACCATTTTTATTATGCATAAATTCTAAGCTTACAAAGGCAATTTCTGATAACTCAAAATACTTAAGTTAAATAAAAAATTGTAAAACTAGTGCACATATTCCTTCATTTTAGAGAAAACAAATCTGTATTTGCATTTAATAGAAATATTATTCCGAAATGGGTAAGTTTAAATGTTGATTGAAAGCTTTAAGGAGTTTTATTTTTGCAATAAATCTTTACATGGAGATACAAGTTTCTCAAATTCAAAGTCATAGTTTTCTTGAAGTGTACATTCATGTGTTGTTATTTTGTATAGTTGGTTGGGCGGCAGACGACAACATAATTTCGTAATTAATTTGCCAAAACACGAATGTAATTTAATAAAATTGCGCATACGCCGCGTCGCACGGACGAACAACAGCAGCTAAACTGCTACCCGTTCATTGTGGCACAGCGTCTTCATTTCCTGGGAAAAACATTTAAGTAATTTATGCAGGGCCTTAGACAATTTGCTTCGTTGGCGAGGATGCTGCCACCTCCTGCTGCATCGTCTTTATATTCTATATTATTCGCCTTTCCGAGTGAAGGCAAAAGTAAGCGACGATTATTTATGGTCTATTTTTGAGCACGCCACTAATTATGTTGGCATTTGAGCCACAGCATCCTTGACAACTCTTCCAATTACTTGACGGAAATAAATCAGAGGCGCCAAATGGTGTGGGCCACAAATCCATTGGCAAATCAGGCAGCCCAAGTTTCAGGAATCGGAGCCTGTTCCGCAATATCGATTGCGCTTAAGCTATTTTTGCCTGTCCGGATAGGAAATTATTAACCCGGTCTTTTAAGTATGCCAGAACTCTCGAATGATTCAAGGTCAATCGTTCACGGTGCTTAAAACTGTATTTTAGATTTTAAATTACAAACCAATATTATCTCAATTCGCCTTAAAGTAATTCAAATTATAGTTATATCCATCTAAGCATCAGTCCTAATATTTTGGGATGTTTTTGATCTGTCTTCCTTAAAATTCACATTATCCTTCTTTTTTCTCAGGGCAGTACATCGATTGATACTATATCATATATCACATAGAACTATATCATATATGTAGCTCAATAGTAACAATTGGACGCAAACTGAGTTGAAGTAGTCGGATCGAAATAAGCATAGACATATGTACATGTCACCCTCTCCGATACAACTCCAAAATTGGGAAATATTCAGTTCATAGCTTGTTGTTAAAAAAAAATCAACCCACTTTTAATGCGTAGATTAATTATTCTTGTGAAGCGCACGCTTTATAATTTAATTCCATAATAATATAAAGCATTAGCAACTATTTAGTAATGTCATGTTATTCCTAATCCATTATCAACAATGTGTATAATTCATATCTGCCACGCCTTGTTGGCGTTACGATGCCCGCTGGCGTTTAAATCAATTGCCGCAATTTGATAATATTTCTGCAGGGAATTATTATGAGTGGGCAGCAATCCCAACTGGCTCCTCAATAGTCGACCTCACACTACCCCCTGCCTCCACCCACGTAGGCCATCCAAAGCGCGGCTGCCGTTTTGTTGACATTTCCGTCGCCGCTTCCGTTAAAAGTTTGTTTTTTTTTCGGGCTATCCTCCATCGTCCCTCAATCTAAAAGTTTCCCCTCTAACCACATTTTCCGTTTTTGGCCATCTATTGCCACTTCACGGCCCATATGGCGTTTCTCGTTGTGTCCTTGGCAGCCACGTAAAAAGGATTTGGGGCAACGCATTTCGCATGCCTAAATGCCAAAAGACGTCGCATAAACATGGCAAGCCACACCCCTTCCTTCATTCTCTCCCCGCCGTCCAGTCATCCTTCCGTCCAATAACGTCTTTGAATTACATTCCAGCACCAGAGCTGCAGAAAAAAAAAATATATAAGAAAAAACCGCGCAGGACAGCAAAAAATATAATTTTTTTTTGTTTGCCTGTTCCTCTGCGGTTTTCTTTTTCGCTTCGGGTTGTGTGCGCATTTGGCGGTTCTTATGAAAAATTACCATGTTTTCTTCGCACTCATTCGCAGCTCCCCCGCCGACACAGACAAAGTGATGGTCTGGCATGGCATTTCTTTTTCTTCTACTTATTTTTTCTCTTTTATTTTTGTATTTTTGCTGCTCTTCTGTAGCTGCCTGGCAATTTCGGCATTTGACTTTTTTACGTCAGGCACTTGAGACGAGTCGGGGGAGGAGTGTCTGTGCAGGCATGGGTGGCAGTCAACCAGTGCGCCACACACTTCCTCTAATGATGCCACTTATGTCGTGACGAAATTATTTATACATATATATATATATATATATATGTATACATTTTTTCCAATACCCTACAAGCAGGGGTCGAGATATGTACTTGTGTAAGTTTAAAATATGTTAAGTAAAAAAATATTTATTATTTATACAAATTAAAAAATTATCACAGAAATACTTGCAGTGTTAGTTTTTGGAGCAATAAGGTTTTTCAGAACATCAGTTGACAACAAAGGTTACTTAATTTCTAATCAGTCTCCACAAACGTACATATGATAATATTTATATATCATATATATATACCATATCATATTTTACATATCTATACATATATATAGTATTTATATCGTTTTAAAAACAAATCGCAAGCATATTTGCTTATATACTGCTTTAGATTTCAGTGCTTGGGACTTCGTGCTAATTATGAAAATAAAAAAAAAAAATTTAAAATTGTAGAGAAGTGAATAATAGTATCTGTAAATAATTAAGCAAATGTACGTATTCAAGTGAATTTAGAGGGTATGGTAAAGCCGAGTCATATTCTTCATCCTTGACAGATTTTTGCATGTTTTTCTGTGCTTTGCTTTTGTTGCTCTGTTTTGTGTGAGTTTTGGTCGTTTCAGCTACCAATCCACGCCTACTCTCTCTGGCGCACTTATTTTTTCTACTTCGTTTGAAGACGGAATTGCGTGCAAAAATTGGGAACTGCTAATTGGCAGCACATAATTTACGTGCTTATGCCAATTTTCGTTTCCTCTTTCAATTCTTTGGTGCTATTTCTGGTCGATTTTTGTGGCTAAGTGTGTCGGACGACTTTAAATATGATCGGGCGGGGGCATAACTGGTAGGTGCCATGTGAGAGCCAGTAAATGCAATTACGTGTATGGACTGCAGCACCACTCAAATTGCCAGGAGGCACTTACAGATTTGATTTACTGCTTCCGTGCGTCATCGAGTTCGGTTTTTGCGCCCGAGGTGCCCAGTTCTCAGGTCATCTCATCTACAAAATGGGTTAGAGTTAAGGGCTGGGCAAGGGTTTCATACCCGGGGCAGCATCTACTGCAACTACTCAATAAAACTCATTAGTAGCGTTTCGTCCCTGATGCCGTCCCGACTGCTGGTGCTGCTGTTGCTGATGCTCTCCATGCTCTATCCACAGCCTGGCTGGCAATTATCACCAGCATGGTCCCTATTGACTTTGGCAATTGATTGCACCCGTTGTAGCCGCGAGCGTCGCCAGTGTCGCTAACGTCGAGTGCTGCCAGCGACAGCATCAAAAGTGCCGATAAAAATTTATAGCAAACTGATTTGAAAGTCAATTATCCTGTGCTCCCAACTGGGAAGGAGCTGGCGTCAACTATTCCGCGCAGACGACGCTCAACGGTGTGCAAATGGGTTTTTCATGCAAACTACGACAGAGCATCCTCCCCCTCAATCCCCACCCCCAATCCACTTCACAGCGCACCTTTTTTATGTTTTAGATATTTACGTTTAGTTTTTGCTTCAGCTGCAGGCAGGTCCAGGCACAAGTAACTGGAGTTGATGCCACGTAAAAACTGTAGCCAGTTTGTGTTCAGACACCCTCTACTGATGAAGGACTTTCGTCCACCTGGTGCTGCTAATGAAGAGAGTTCTTCATTTGTCGATCGTTGGCTGCAGTCATTAAGGGTGCACCCTTCCATTTCTGTTCCGGCTGCTTATTGCGCCTGCCTTATACCACCTTATATCACCCCCATTTCTTTCTTACTGTTTATGTAGTTTTTCCGAGTCGGTTGCTGTTCGAGTGTTGTCGTCTGAGGATGTCCTGAGGATGTGTCGGCACTAATGCCAAATGGGGATTCCGTGCTCTCTCTCTTTCGTGCCTCTGCATTTGTGTGCAGTTAATGAGTTTAATGGCGGACATCAAATTTGAATTGCTAATGCAGGGCGCTCATGAAAACGGAAATGGAAATACGAATGTAAAAGCAATAGACAGACAGATAGGCAGTAGGGGTGTTCAAATACTCCTTACTTTTGTCATGTTGTCTACATAATGTTTTTTTTTTTAATTTAAAGAGGATATTAACAGCACATGAAAATTGTGTCTACTAATTACCATGAACCAGTTGGCGGAAAGTTTAATTATCATATGTTTTTTAAAGCGTAGTCTAACAATTTTTGATAAATGTTGTTATGATAATAATATGTTGGCTGCTGCGTTGGCAGTCGTCAATCCGTAAAAAAAAACTTGGCATACTTTAAGGCAGTGCCGAAAATAAATGTTATAACAGCTCGATCATTCTTATTAAACAAACACGAAACTATTAAATTAATAATATCATAGCTTACAAAAATGTAAATATGGACTTTGTGTTAAAAAAAACATATAAAATCTGAGAAAAAAACATAGTGCTGAGATTTTTGAATAATAATGAGAATAATTACATTCAAAAGTGATGCACATTTTTGGTATGAGAATTACGCTCATAGCTTACTTTAAAGGACATTGTGCTTTGAACTCCAACAAACTACAATCACGGAATATTTAATCCTCTAAGAGCCAAATCCAACAATGTTGATATAACGGGACGTCCTGCACAAACCATGCTATCCGTTAGGAACGGGCGTGTTTGAAACGGTCTTACGGCTTCACGAATTGGATTTGACAGCTGTCCAGTGAGGGGTTTATTATCAAAGTTATCAATTTCATGCCCGATATATTGAATGCATATAAAACAGAGTTAAAGAGTTAAACACAATCATTCAATTGAAATAACCGTTTAGTTAAAGCTAGTAAAATCAAGATATTTATAAATCAATATTGGCTGTGGCATTAGCTCGGATTTGGTTGACCCTAAACTGAAAACCCACAATTTCATTCCGTTAAGCCTTGATGGGACCTGATTTTATCTAAAGCGCGAACTGTCGTTTTGCTCCCCCTTGCATGAGCTTCATGATAGCTTTGTGGCCATTGTTGTTACAATCTCATACCCTTAAGTGGCCACACATACGTTTTTGTTGCGGCTAATGGCAGGCAGTGGACAAATATTGCAGGTAATTTTTGCGATACTCATCTCACAATTGTTGTCAAATGACAAGGGGGCAGAAATTGTGGAGGATTGGGCATTACATAGGGGCAATGGAGAGAACTGTCTGCTCAGCGGGCAAGTAATTTAAATTAAATTTGAAGTAATGTTATTGTTAGCATTATTGGCAATGTAATTGTTATTGTTATCTTTTTAACGTGCAAGCAACAACAAAGGCCAAGCAGGAACTTTACTTTATTGTTTTTCCATTTTCTGTCATTGGCCATCGCCATATTTGGGTCCTTGCTGTCCATTGTTGCGACAGTTGCTAAGCAGCCCATGGCCAGTTTTTTCCTTCAAATACGGGATAAGTGCTCTATCTCACTGTTGTGCTTTTTCCTTCTCTTTCTTTCCGGCGCTGTCGCTATTGATGGTAATTTATGCTCCTGATTTATGATCTGTTGCATAGTTTTAGGCGCATTCATCACGCGCAAGAGGCGAGTTTTAAACGTTCGCTGCGAGTGTGTCATTGTTGTTGTTGATGTCTTTGGGGCATCATAAAATTAAATTAAATACACAAATTATTTTCATTTTAATTTTCATTAAATGTTTATGGCCCCGCACATTTTTGTTGCTCTTGCTGTTGTGTCTCTGTTGCTGTTATCTCTGTGGGCTTCTGTTGTGTCGTTTTTTTTTTCGTGTCGCCGCAATTACGACAAACAAATAACAAGCAACAACGACAACAACAACGACATCAGCAGCAGCAACAGCAGCAGCAGCAGTGGCAGCAATAATAATGTCACAGGTAAAATGGCTGCGCGACAACAAAATTTATGGTTCCATTTTGCTTGGGTCACTGAGCAAAAAAAAAAACTGCGCAAATATTTAACGATTTGTGTAATTTTCTTGTTGCTACAAATAGCCGACATATGTTTTAAATACAGCAACAGTAACATCAGCAACAAATATACATATAACAATAACAATTTAATGGGCTTTAACAAGTTAATCCCCAGCATGGTAAATGATGTGGTCCCAAATCTCGAGCTGCATTCCAAGCTGCAAGCTGTGTTTTATATTTATATACACATATACACTACAGTATTTAAGTATGTATATCTATATATGTATATGTAACTGATTCAGTTTAATTAAGCCACTAGCATTCGCCAGACCTCATTTCCATGTCCATGTCCATTTGGAATGAACATGTGTTGGCCATAATCGGCTCATCCATTGCTGGCCATGGCTTTGGCACTGTTTCGCACAGCCCTTTGATTCGGTACCCAGTTTCATGACCATGTGCCATGCTAAGTATTATTGGATTTTGTTTATGTTTGCTGCGTCTGCTACCGCTGCTGCTGTTTTTGCTGCTGCCACTTGTGGTTCTGGTTGTTGTTGCACTTAACTGCCTGGCTAATTGAGCGCCCAATTGAAATTTCATTTTATCTGTACGCTCACTCTCTACCTTTTTCTAAAACAGCACGTCTGTTTACCATTATAAAATATGCTGGTTCATATGTGTCATTATACAAATTACATTTTATCGAATTTTCTATGATTTATTTTTATTATATCACATCAATATTAAATTATGCTAACAAATCCGATTTTATTTATAATAAAATACCAATGAGAGGTAAAGAAATTCTAGTGGATGCTACTTATTTAATTCGATTAATTATTATGTCCGATACCGGGAAATTTACCCAACTGCGACTCTGATGCTCGCTAAAAGCAATTAAGACTAAATTTTACTATCATTATTTTCAAAGTAAGAGAAACCAAAGACACAGCAGAATACAGAAATGCGCTAAAATTTATACCGGCCTCCACTTAAATGCAGTGTCAAATTACAAATGCCTTTTCAGAGCGAATGCTCACATACAAAAATTCTAAAAATATGCAAGTGGCAACAAAAACCGAACACTCACATAAACATGCATGTATATATATATAGACAGGCCTACAGATGTACAGAAGTGGAATTGCATTCTGGCCATGAAGTGGCAGAAAATTTGCACTAGCACTTAAGTTATACAACATTCAAAGATGTTCTTTGTCCGCGACAGACAACGGCCATAAATTTTGCGACCTAAAGCCAACTATAGAAATGCCATAGGCCTTCTGGGCATTGAGGAGGGGGTGTGAATTGAGGCGGATATTTGCCCCGCTTCACTTAGTTGGCGGATGGCAACGTCTTCAGCAATGTTTTTGGCACATGCTCAACTAATAATTTGCCGTGTGCTAGAAGCTAGAAGGAGCAGAGCCAAACCAGGACCCATTCAGCAGCCGAGTCTCAGGCAATTCAACTATAACAAGCGCATTCTTATGCTATCTTGGCCATGTGAAATGGGTGAAATGAGCATATTAACTTGCTATAAATCTGTGACTCTCGAAATGCGAGAATGACAGACACAAGAAGGCAAATTGTGTGGGCTGCCCTCTCAGATATTATATAGTGAATATTAAGGATGCAATTGAAATTTACATTTTATAGTCATATAATCTAGTGTCACCAATTTATGTGGAAAGAAGTTTAAGAGTAGGTATTAAGAGGTCAGGAGCAGTCAGTATTATTGGAATATTTTACCAATGCTATAACTTTGTTGAAACAGCACCAATATTCAAAAGCAATATAATTTGTTTGATCATGCTTTCATCTCATCTCTGCTAAACATAATCGTATGAAATCTTATGCAATATTGATGAAAATTCAGTTGTTCTTTAATCCAGCAGCAAGTTATTTTCACCTATTTTTGGGTATTATTTTACTGCCAAAGAAAGGCAGCTCCATTTATTGTGATACATTGCTGGGTAGCACGTTCTGTGGACTTTTTGTTGGCCTAGGCTTGTCATGTCCCGCTTTTTATTTGGTGGGTGTTGCGTGGCATCTGTTTGGCAACGCGACTAGCGAAAACAACAATTGCATATTGGTTAGAAGCGAGAAGTGCTGCCCTCAATGGGCATTTGGCTGACAGGCCACCAAACATTTCACTTGCAAATGTTTAACGGCTGCTAGTTGCCAAGATCCAACTTCGGTTGCTGTTGGAAGTGTGTGTTCAAATTCATTGAAAATGTAGGCAAAAAAAAAAAACATGTAAAGGAAAACAGAAACCATGCCGCCAAATAGAAGAAAATAAGCGTAATGGCCGCCAAGATTTATGGCAAGTTTTGCACGCTTTTCATGTGTGAAAATCATTTGGCGGCAGGCGAAAAGAATGGCAGAAATATAGATCGGGTTGGGGGTTAAGTGCCAGCTGCCTTAGGCAGCCATAGAGTCGAGTTTATTTGAAAATAATACTGCATTATTTATGGTTGAGGCGGCTCAGGCTCGAATGCAGGACCACCACACAAAGGGAATCTCTGTGCAGACGAAGCGACAGACAAGATGCAGGCAGCGTCCTGGTGGTCTTGGCCAGCATGGTGTGTGGCAGTCGCGGCGATGTCGGCAGCTGGATATATTCAATTTTTGTTTCGTGCATTTTCTCATTTACACTGTTTGCGGTGCGGCAGCCGCACGAAAACAATCAACTGCAGCAAACTGAGCCCGACACGGCAGCGACGACCAGAGAGTATGCTAACCGTGGATAGGACAGACCTCCATGAGTTGTAGGATGCAATAAATGCAGACACAATACCACCGTTGGCAGTGTTTGCTCTGCTATCGTCTCGATTGTTGCATGTAAATGCTGCATGTGTCGCACTTGACGCTAGCAACATTGTGGCAACAAGTCAGCTGAGTAAGCAATGCCTTACACGCAATCGGTATTGTCCACACTAACACACTGAGCGCAATACTCATCACTTTAATTTCAGTTAATTTATAGACTAGACTATGCTCCACAACATTAATAAAAATTACGATTGTGTTTAATTTACAGGACATCAGGTGTCTAGTTAGCTACGAACAAATTATTGTATTTATTTATTCAAAACTGATTTGAGTTCTACAGTAATACAACATATAACAGAACAGCTTTCTTTTTTTGCAACAAATGAAATGGAATTATAAAAGTCGAGTATTTAAATGATGTGGTTGGATATATAAATCATTTTTAAAAATTGTTTTATTCATGAGTCTGATTTCTCTTATCAACATCTATTGCTCACTCAATCTTGTAATGTATTTTAAATTTTACCACAAAAAAATTAAATAATTCAGAAGCATTATTTTATGCTATAAAATACATATATATTTATTGATGAATTTTTTTTTTCAAATTAAAGAACTCTTTCTATATTGAATGTATTGGGTTGATATGAATTTGATGTTACTAAATATTCTTTTGCAATTAGCTTATGTTTGGATGTATCGCAGTGCATGCATTTTCCTTTGGATTTCAATGAGTTAACAATTAATGAGCAAAGACTGGTCTCGCCGGATAAATTGTGCAGTTAAATCGATAAGGGAAACAAAGAAAGTAAACACACTCGGCGTGTGAGCAACAGCAAGCGAGCCAAAGGCCAACAGCTGACGCTCCTACTTCTTGCCAATCTTATTAATGCGTGCCACGAAACCGACAACAACAACAACAATACAAGAACCGACAGACAAAGGACACAAGCAGCTGGCACTCTCTTTCAATGGTGGAAACAGTAGCTGGGAGTTATAATCGTAGCCACTGCAAATTCATTTCCGCCTATTGTTTTATTTGTTTGCGTATGTGTGTAAGCGGAGCTAGGGCTTAACAGAACAGCAGGTGTTTGTGTTTGTGCTTTTAATTAAAAGCAATTTACAATTTTCCTTCATTTGCCTCATGCCCATGGAAATCACTGCAACACACAAAGCACTACCACTTTGGAGTGGAGCTATAGATGTAGCCAAGTCTTGGCTCGTAGCCCGAAGCCTGCTTCGGAATGCGAGGCCAGACCGGGCCAGAGCAGGCCAGGCCAACAGCTGTCGTGGTCTATCTATCGTCCTATTATCTGACTGCCTGGGTGCGTACCTGATGAATGCGCTGCAATTAGTGGCCTCAGATTGCACATTTAGCATGCGAGTTCATTCGTGCGTTTGTTTGTGTCTCTAACTATGCCCAGATATTGGTGGGCAGATGAGCTACCATTTGCAATAATGACTAACGTAATGGTGTAAGAAAGTGAAGGAGATCTGAACATCAATAAGTAACCTGGGCAACGAAAGTAGGCGACCTAAATAAATGGCATAGATAATGTGAACTTAGTTATGCTTTGTTCACTTAAAATAAGTATACTTTCAATGAAAGGAAACTAAGCAAGTTCGTAGAATGAAAGTACCAATGTATTTGTATGATATTATTACAAAAAAAAAAAAAAAACAAACATATTTATACAGCATTTCCGATATATTATTGTTATCTTCAAAATATTGCCTAGAAAAGCTTATTCCTTCTCTTCTACTCCCCACTTCAATACAAACTACCTGTTATTATAATTTTGTTTTAATCGATATTTTTACCTCGATTATTATTGTTAATGTAGATAAATCTAAGCTCATAGTATGAAAGTTCTAAAATAAATCTGCTAAAATCATTAGCTTTAAAGATTATTTGTTTAAAAATACTGTATACAAATACAACAATAGTGGCCAAGCAGAAAATCGTTGAAAAGACAGTGCAACACCTCCAGAAGCACAAACTACACAACTACGATAAAATAATATGTAACAAAGAAAAAATCCGGATGCAATCAAAGATTTTCACATGTTATAGAACATACAAAACCCAAACAAAATTTTAAAAAATACACAATAGTTTCTGTCTCGTAGAAACAATCCGAATGAAGAACATTAATTAACTGGGCAACGTATAAGCACGTCTGTAATTATTGGCTGTCAAAAAGGCTTTTGCTTCGTTTCCAATGAGACGATGAGAAATTTGTGCAGCTTTCTGCCTTACTTCAACTTCAAGTTTCTAATACTAAGGCAACTGCAGTTTAGAGGCAGGAAACTACGACAGCTTTTATTTAGCTTACCTGCCTCTACAGCTGGCCCCATCCCGGCCTCTGCACCTGTCCCTTTTGTTTTACGCTCATTTTCCAGCTCTCACATACCTATACCTTGGGTAAATCTCTAGCTGTGATTTTATGTGCTGTTTTCGGTTTCGGTATCCGCAAATTTATTTGCCTGCAGTGCAGAAGCAAAGCAAAAACTTTTTCTGTGGCCAGCCATTTGGCACCAAGGCAAGGTGCTTGTGTGTGTGTGCTTGTGCTTGTGTTTGTGTGCGTGTGTGTGTGTGTGTATGCCAATCTGACAAACTCAAGTCCATGCCAGGCGCCTCCTATCCTTGTGCCACCCCTTTTGCTCGTTTGGCGCGTTCGTTCGCCTTTGCCACACACACACACACACACACACATACACACACACACTTAAACACGCAGCATTTATGCGACGTGCAACAAATTTTAATGTGTTTCTCGCCAAAATGTTAAAAAATGTGCGGCACAAGTTGGAAGCCAAGAACAAAAAACAACAGCAACAACAGCAACAACAGCAACAGCAATAACAGCAACAACAACAACAATAACAGCAAAACTGACTGTCATTTGCCATGCTGCTTGTGAGTGCCTGAGTTCTGTGCGAAATTCAGGCGCTGGTTATGATGCCCAGCATTGGCAACTGTTGCCCAGAATTTACAGCCAACAGAAGCGTCACGTAGCTGGTAAATCGCACGTTTTACTTGTGTGTGTGGCGCTATGTGTGTTATGTGGTATGTGTGTAGTGGGGGTATTCTCCAATATGTGGCAGTGTCAAGATTTTAGTCTCTAACAGCAGCCGGCATCATTCGATTTGTCTTACACAGTACAGTTGTTCCGAATCGTTTAGCCTCAGTTTGATTGAACTAATCTTCAAACTGAACAACTTGAGACTAAGTAAATCCAAATGTGCAAAATGCTCAAATTTGTTAACCAAAATATTAAAAATAAAAATGTAATGAAACTATTGAATTAATGCATTAAACTCTGAAACACACAGCCACATTTTCAGTTCACAAATCGTAAAAAACTTTGATTAGACATGTGAACTGTGTTGAAGGACGTTGGCAGCCAATTGGCTGTTAACTGTTAAGCGTCGCTTTAGCTTTTCTATAGTTCTGGTCAGCATTTGTTTGCTATTGGGTGCTCCTTGATTGCAGTTTCGATTCGTTACGCAAGACGCGCGCAGTTAGATTTTGTAATATGAATAAGCTGCCGCTGCAAACATGTATAAAACAACAAACAAACAAAGCGACGCAGCAGCAGCAGCAGCAGCAGCAGCAGCAACATACCAACAAGCAAAAACACACACAAGTAAAAACACACACAAGCACACACACAAGCACACACACACACAAGCACACACCCACACACATACATATACAGTGATGACTACAACTCAACCGACTGCAATTGCATAACAAACAGTTGGCTGTTGTTACGACAAATATGCAACGCATGGAAATGACTGACTTACGGTCAGAAAGAGATAGCAACTGTTGTAGAGCAAGACGAAGGACACAAATAGGGCTGCGACTGCTGCTCCTCGTGCCAAAGAATAGCAGTGCACAGTGGTTTTCAAATAGTCAATCCCATATTTATATAGTTGAAATAAAATACAAACTTTTCAGTAATAAAATCATGAAAATAGTACATTTCCAAAGTTTGCTATGTTCATAAAGAAAAGTATATAATACATTGGGATGCTAATGACATTATAAAAATTGACTACGAAATAAACTCAGCTGAATTCTTTGCCTTGTAAAATTCGTCCCAATTTTAGATAATCAAGCAACCGCAGCTGCGTGTTTTGGTATTATATCTGTCTATGTTTCTCAACCGATCTTAATCAAATTTACTGATTATCAAGAATATAGTATTTTTCGAACAGAATTAATGACCAAGAAAATATATGTCTATTTACTGAATTAAATTGATTTTATTTTAGAATAATATATTTAAGGTTTTGAATTGAAGTGAAAATTTGGAATTGTCACAACTGGAATCAATGTGCAGTGGCTGCTGCAGGTTTCAGCAGCGTCGTCGCCACATTCCGATAAAATGCAAATCCGGGATTACTTTGTCGTTTTGCTTCGAGAGCTGCCCTAGTGGCAGCACAACTCGCCTTTCTCTGCCCCTGCCCCTGCTTCTGCCCCATCACAATGCCCTCGATCTCCTCCCTCTCTGCTTCACATACACGGCAGCGCATTCGTATGCAATTCGTTTTGCCACAATTGATCCTTTTCATGTCGCTAGGATATAAGTACATATGCGAAATTGCATATCTTTGTCGCTGCTGCTTCTGCTGCTGCCGCTGCTGCTGCTGTTGCTGCTGTTGCTCCTTTAGTCAAGCCCGCGCCCTTGGTTCCCAGGGGGACGGGCAGCAGCACGCTTGGGGGAATCGCGTGCATTGTGGAGCAAAGCAAACGATGCGACGTAGTTGGCGTTTCTCTTCTTTTTTTTGTTGGTTGGCGGTAGCTTCGTTTGCATTGTTTGGCCCAAATATTAAAATGCTTGACTTACAAATTTAATGGTGCAATAATGGCGCGCACGCCGTTATCAGGCGCTGACTCCCCTATGGCCACGCCTCGTACGTACGACCCAGGGGCACGTAGAACAGCGACATGCCAAAGCATGCACATGGAACACTTTGGGAACACTGAGAGAGCAGAGCAGGGTATCACAGTTCATTTTAAATTTAATAATGTGTTTTCCGGCTCGCCTGCGACCTTTAATTTATTAAAAGCTCAAACTAGTCTCGGCATTATTGCATTATGGGCACAATAACTTAGCATATTTTTCATAAAAGCGTTCACGACTCTCATTTATAAATCGAATGTCCTGCTGTGCTCAAGCAGGCTTAACCAGCCGCTTAACTGGCCTCTGTTGTTGCCAACACGCCCCACATTTGCAGCTGCCAATGCCGTTGGCCATAAATTTCCTAACTGCTTAGGCGATCCTATGTGTGTGTGAAAGAATGTGTGTGTGTGTCTGTGTGTGTGTGTGTTGTGTGCGTTGGGTGTGTCGCCTGGCAAATAGCGAGGCGATTATTGTCATTAGTCTGCCATTATGTGCTGGCCATCAACTTCAGATGCTGTCAATGAGAACGACAACGACAACGACGTGAATGAGGCTCCAGGATGCGCCGTTGGCTAAATAGAGCTACGGTCCAGAGATTGTATAGACATTGATTGTGCTCTGTCCGAGCGAAATTATTGTTGGAATTTGGGGAAATACACACACGTACCCACAACGCACTAAGAGCACCAAAAGCGACAATAGCAAGTGGCTGGTCGTAGTGCCACTGAAAGTGAGCTGCATCATCCCACAATTGGACTACAGTAATTGTAAAAGCTACCACACGGCACAGCAATGCGACGAATTCAACCAATCCTGCACCCAAATCCCTTTAAGCGAATCGGTTGTGCCAATCGAGAGGTGTATGTATTGTTATGGGTCAACTATTGAAGATTCATAGTCGGGTTGGATTAGCATTCGTAATGTGTATCCAGATATCTGACTGTTGCTCAGCGACAAGAGTCTAATGAACATTAAAAAGTCCATAAATTAAAAGGAGTCTCTGACAACGCACTAATAACCTACAATAAACGTGCTTATTTGACTGTTAACATTAAGTTTGGATAATTAAAGAAATAAAACAAATACATTTTCCTCACGAATGTTTGGATAATCAATTTAAATTGCATACTTTTGGGAGCGATTCGTTTGCGGAATTTTTATCTGCAAACACAACAAGGTACACTCTTTCTCCCAAATGTTTCAATCTAATAGAAAACAAATATAATACACGGAATTTCTGTTAATAATGGATCGATTATTAATATAACTGTGCAATTTTGGATTAAAGAAAATCCCATTGACAAGCAACCATCTCCGTTTCCATGGAGAACAAGCAGCCGTAATGAGAAATATGATTAATGCGCGTCACACAAATAGGTTGTATGTGTGCAATATGTATGGCATATGAAGTTAACCACCACTAAATTCTGGTTAAGTGCTATGCTAACTGACATCGCTTAATGCCAGCTGCAAGTAATTGCGCTTTAATTCGGCTCATTGCCATTTTTACAATCAATTATGCCACTCGAAGAGTCAGGCTGGTCTGGTCTTAGACGACGCTGCCTGACAAACATTTATATAAATTAGCATATGTCAATATTTGTGAAATTGAATTAACGCCATGTATGTGAGCGTGTGTGTGTGTGTGTGCGTGTGTATACCATTACTGTATACGTTGTATTTGTAACTGAAACGACACACAGAAGAGGCGCTGCTTTGGTTTTGGCTCCACCACATTTGTTATCATTAATTAAACGACAAGGCATTGAAATTTATTACACGCGTAGTTGAATATGGTACACACCTACCCAGTTTTGTATGTGCGTGTGTGTGTGTGTATGCGTGTGTGTGAATGCGTGTATAGACAATGCCAGCAGAAGTTGTGCCTTAAAACTTTGAGACATAAATTGAGGCAATTGTTAAAACTAAATCCCGCAACGAATGAAAATTTGCGTCCTTTTGCCTCATGGCGAGTAGAGCACAAGTTGAACTGAGTTGAGTTGAGTTGTGAATTGTTGTAGGAAAAACTCGGGGAAAAGTAGTCGTGTGTGCGTGTGTGTGTTAGTTTGCGTATGCTGGTGTGCGTACTCATGCGTGATTCCCACAATCAAAAACTTAACTGTCTTACCATAATTGCGTGCACTTGTCTGTGAGTATGTTGCTGTATTTAATGAAATTTTATTCAAGCATTTCAACTATGCCCAGCCACTTGTTCCAGAGCGTCCTCTAGCCTTTACTCTACCCTATGGCCACAGTCTCTGCCAGTTTCTGCTTTCATTTGCTGTGGTTACGCCGCTTCCCTCCCTCTTTTCAACTTTTTCACCCTTTTTTCCATTTACACTTAGATAGAAATTTGGCGTAAAGAAAAATATATTTCTTAAACACTTGAGCTTAGTAGTCATTACCCAGAAAAACTATTGTATTTCTACTTTAGAAGAACTTTTTTCACACAAGAATAAATGACGACCATTAAATGATATTTTAAGTAACTTACTTTGTGATTTATCCACTGGAAGATCATACTACAATCAAAAATGTTAGCAATTTATTTTCTATGAAATAGGACGAGCCGGATTTGGCGAGTTTCTAAATTTTAGGGATATGTATGTTTTCTGAGTGTAACCACTTGCACCGTTTTGAAGAGGAACTTTTGTGTACATGCCACACACATTTCCATACGTCGCTCCTGAATCCAACCTGCGGCGTGTGCCTGCCTCTTTGCCAACTGGCCGAGGTGTGGGTGCGAGTGTGAAAGTGCCCAGGTCGAGTCTTGTGTCTGGGTTAGGGGTAAGGGTTGCGCTTACGTTTACGGTTATGTGGCGCGTTCGGGCGCAACTTTTGCAGCTCAATTAATAAAGCAAGTCGAGAGGAAGCTGCTAATTGTGTGTGCCAACCAACTTCAGAAAAACTTGCCAGCCAAAATCTCGACGCTGTCAACAGGCGACAACTCTACAGATTTGTTGTATTTGTTTTTGTTGTTAGGAGCGCTACTGCGGAGGCAGCTGTTTATTTTGCGACCGCTTCGTCGATTGCGGGTCACGTCGCCTCGATTTTCGGTACAGTTTATCGCGTTTACTGTCAAATAATGAAATTGTCTGCTGATTTATTTGTTGACAGCGCAGATGTTGTTTTTATTTTCAATTTTGATGCCACACGCAAGAGTCCAGATCCCTTCTGTAGCACAACTCCTCCCCTAAATCCCAACACTGAGCTATTCATTCATCTGCCCACAACAATGCGATAACAACAAATCAATTCAACGCAAGCTGCCTCAACTAATAAAAGGGCCAGACATTGGCCAAAATAGTAGCCATCTAGTTTGCTCATGTATCTGTGTCTGAAAGTCTATGTGTCCTGTATCTGTATTAGTATCTGTGTGTATCTGTGTGCGACTGCTCGTGCCGCATAAAAACAGAGAGCTCTGCAAAAATATTGCCATTGGAAACAAATAAAGCTGTTGACGATTTCATAAAAACATTTCGCAGCAGAGTCTGGGCAAATAAACGGGACGAAGCCATGGCGTAAAATAAAATAAAATAAAAATAATCAGAAGAAGTTCTTCAAACATTTTATAGTCAACATTTGATTAGATTTCAATTTACAGCTGGCTTTCAGTTGTTGTTAGTGCATTGTGTATATGGTGCACTGCAATATATATGATCGACGCGTAATAAACTGAATACCTTGAAGCTGATTCTTTGTTGTGAGGTATTTGAATTATGCCCAGTTAATCAAGATATGAACTGCTGCCGCTTAACTGTTTCTTCCTTCAGCCTTTTCTGCTCGGATATGCAAAGAATTTTCAGCCACCTGCATGGCACAACTTTTATGCAGCAAAAATTCAATAAATTTGTTTGCAAGATTTCGAATTAATTAATTCCCCAATATTTTATATGTAAATTTATTTTTCAAAAATATTTGTTCAACCACTTTTTAATTTATGAATATTATGCACAGCTTTATATATTGTTTTTATTTTAAAGGTTTGACACACAAACTGGGTAAATACCGAAAATAAATATTAAAATATGAGTTGATGCCAGAGAAAAACAGATACTCAAGCAAGTAGGTTGTATTTAAGCAATAACAAAACGAATAAATATTTTTAAAACCTCGAGATTTCTTCACGTAGATAATTGCATATGCAAATTTGAATTTAAATGGGTATTAAATCGCAGAGAAAATGCAATAAGAGGAACACTCACATAAACTTTGTTAGCAGCGCGAGAGAGTGAGACAGAGAGAGAGAGAGAGAGAGAGAGACAGCAAGAGACTCTGAACTTTGCCATTTGCATGAATATGTATGTATATTTATGCATTTACTGCATGCATGTGTGCGTGCTTAAAAGTATGTAGTAAACATAAAATATATATATATATATATGTATACATATGTTTATATATTTATATATATATATTGATGCATGAGCGTCTGGGGCAGAGGATTAAACGCATGCTTTGCTGTGCATAATTGTTGCATAATGAAGTGAAGGATATGAAAGATATGCTGCCATGCACACACGCCTCACTGGATATTTATATGCTTTCTGAGTCTGACCGAGCTCCACAACAACAGAAGCAGCAGTAGCAGCAGCAGCAGCAGCAACAACAGCAGCAATTACAACAGTGGACGGAAGTGACTCAGTGGGGCGTGTGGAGGGGGGGGGGGGGGCTGTAAACAAAAAAGAACAGTGACGTTAATTAAATTGCGTTGCATATGCAAGTTGGTTGCATTTTAATTGAATCGGATTTAAGAATAATGCCCAAAGTCAGCTGAGTAGCATTCGCAGCAGGATAATGTTGAGCTCTTTGTTTGTTGTTGTTGTTGTTGTTGTAGCTGTTGCTGTTATTGCTTATGTGGCAGAGTGTTTGTCCCGTGGGCAGCAGCGAGCATCCTCAACTTCGGCAGCGAACTCACGCATAATGCAGCTGAGCTGATTCGGAGCACTCCGCTTGGCATTAAGTTCATGAGCAAAGTTTTCTCGGATCGGGACCTACGGAGACAATGGGCCAAGGCTGCTTCTGCTTTTGCCATTGCCATGGCTAAAGTTAAGTCCAGCCAAAGTTTTTGGCTTGCTTCATCATTGCGCCGCTGAGAGTTTACCGTTGGGATCTTTGGCGAGCATCTCGACAAAACCAATAATAATTTCCGCATCTTTTTTGATTTTTATTTTTATTTTTTTTTTAACAAGCAGCTGCAAATGCAACTGGGGAATAGCCAAAGATTTAGTTAAACCAAGCAAAGCAACCAAGGGCTGATAGTGAGACAAACAAATTGAATTGGCCACGCTGCTTTGGCTCTTGGGTTTGTTGACTATTGGCTTTGGCCCAGCACTTGGGCTAATGTGGTTATGTAAGCAGCCGCAAGGCAGTGGTCCTCGCGCGAGACTTGATTGCAAATGTAAATAAGGTTGTGGCCAAAGGATATCGTTGAATGTTAATGCCACTTATGTGTATGCAAGGGCATTTGATAGCGCATAAACTGCTTTAATGCAATTCAATGTGTTCTTTAAAAGTATTCAACAACATTATTTATCTACCCTGAAATGCACACACACACACACACACAGCTTATTTGTACAGTGTATTAACTGTGGGATGGGACTTTAAATCTGCAGTCAATTGTGCGGCCCGTGGCATATGAGAAATTTGCATTTTCAACTTTGTAAACAAATCGAAAAGCAATTAAATTATTTAAATATAAACAACATACAGGTAGCCGTTCGCACAATCAGCGTGAGGCTCAACATAATGAAAATTCTGAATTAATAATGGCGATTACTCCGCGCTGCTTCAACAATAATTGCCAGTCCAAACTAGAGATGGACCTGCATTTCGGTATTTGATATGTATTAAAAATTACTATCATACTTCTATATAAATTATAATAATATAATTAATAAGTAATAAGGAATGTATAATTATGTCACATATAATAAAATATTTACAATTAGAATAATCGTTTTATTAGCCATGAAGTGAAACTAAAGGGATTTGATGAATCCTAAACATAAGATATTATTAATTTTTAAATTGGGTATTTTTATCAATATATCCTTAAGTGACAAAGAGATTTTCATACACCACATAAATGCTATTAGGTGCTAAAGTAATCAGAACCGCCGAATTTATTTTTTTTTTCATCAAACTTTTGATTTAAATATATAGCTAGCTGTGAAGCAATTGATGTATATACATATTTATAGTTAATATTATCCAACGTCTGGCCCCCTGTCGGTGAATTCATTCTCATAATTTTAGCTTTTCATTTATTTAAGAGTTTAAAGCTAAACATGTAACTAAGCCACATAAAACTAAATAGTAAGATAAATCTCACTTCATCGTTTTTAATGTGTATAAAAGTCAAATACTTAACTCTTAAACTATTCCACTTTACAACCGTAAAAGCTTGGAGAACATTAATATTCCTGTGTGCAATTAGCACACAGTGAGTCCATATCTAAAGGAAATGCAGCACGCATTTGGGGGGGAGGGGAATGCCCAATGTCGTTGCATTTTGTTTGCTAATATGTGCAGCTGTGGTGTGTGTGACCATTCCATCCCACATCTCAATTATACATCGCCTTGAGCAGACCTCAATTTCACTCATACGCCCAGTTGGCCAATCAATGTCGTTGGATTGGTCAACAAGCAGCTCACGCACACACACAGATATATATATATATATATTGGCGATATACACATACGTAGTGGAGACATACATAATCCTTATCAATTGTATTACTTCCGGTCAATACTAAACACTGACATATCCTATTAATTTCATAAGCAATTGAGTGCAAAACTGTAAAGCGTAGAATGGAGCGTGCTGAACGCCAGGACGCATGATGCCTGAGGCAGGACGCGGCTTGTGGCAGGCTGAGCTCAGTTGGCTGCTGGCTGCCACGTACGTGACTCTTTTAGCTACGTTTGAGCGCACTCACAGGACATTGGCTGCTGCCAATGCCGGACGCCCAAGGACGCTGCTTGAAATGGAAAGCTAAGCACTGCCACTGAAATACTTGCAACAAAAAAAAAAAAACAACAGAAGAAACCAATCCAGCTGAATCGAAAATGGCACATTGTTCACGAGCCAGGCAATTTGGACACCTCCCTTCTTACCTGCCCTCCCTCGCCGTGTCTCTCTTCGTCTGATTGTACATTTCGCGAGATTACTGCAAACTCTCATTATTACAAACGGAAGCCCGGAAATGAAGTGGCTCACAGGATGGCAAGGATTTTGGTGTGTGCCCTCCGCCCCGTGCAGCTGCTCTCTGCCAGCAGACACCCATCCACCCATTCTCATATCAATAACTAAGCAAATTGTTTGGCTAACGCGCGTACAGACACATACTTTAAATTCCGCTGCTCGTTTTGCCCGCTTCGCTGCTAATGTTGTTTTAGGAGAACTTTTTTAATCTGCCCGGGCGACGCTCCTCCGTCTGCCGCTGCTTCTGCTTCTGCTGCTGACAGAACCAATTAAGCGCAACCAAATACACCCAACAACATGGTTGAAATTCCAACAATTTCGTTTCACATCGCTTGGCCAAGCATTTCATTTTGCTTTCCAATGCTCCCCAGCATTGGGGGTATCTCTCTTGCGCGCTCCGGTTTCCCAGTTTTCGGGTTGCTCCGCAATCAGCGTTGCCCATGGAATCCAACTGGGCTGCCCCACCTCATATCCCTTCCGCAATGTTGGTCGAGGTGTGTGTGTGTGTGTGGATGTGTATTTGTGCTGGTCAGGCCATGTTGTAAAACGTCAAAAGCGTTAAACGTAATTGAGCTGCGCGCTCAAATACAAATAAATAAATACCGTCATCGTCATCATCGATGTTGTTGCTGCTGTTGCTGTTGTTTTAGCTGCTGCCATATTGTCTGCTCGCTGGAAAGTTGAAATGTTATTTGAAATGTTGCAACGCCAGCAACAGCCACTACAGTAGCAGCAGCTGCTGTGTGCCAAAAAACAATATATATACATATAACAGACGCGGCAGCTGGCCAAAAATTTGTATTTAATTTTCAACCCAACTCGCTGTCCACTGGGAAATGAATCAACAGCGCAGCGCAACGCAACGCAACGCAACGCAACATTTGCCATTTTCAGCGAAGCTGATTCTCTAGCTCCCATTGCTACTATTGCTTTCCAGCAATTTACCATCTTCTACGAACTACTACGTATATATATATATATATTTTTTTTTTCTTTAAATTTGATTCCTCTCTATTTTTCAATTTTCATTCCAATCTCTCCTGCTCATATTAGAGTTATAAATTCGATGCCGAATAACGTTTAACAAATACTGCAATAAATTATACATTTTTGTAAGGAGTTTTTAATTTTCTTTCGGTTAAATATATAATAAAATTATCTTTGTAGAAACAATCGATTCTTTCATCCGAAAAATTTCATATTTGATATTATTATTATATTTATTTAGAATTGTATTTGCAATTTCAAAGAGCTGTTTTGAAAAAATAATAAAATGTGTAGCATGAGAGCAAAAATCTCTGTCTTAGTAGTCATAGCATAGGTGTTAGCAAATTTCCACTGCATACATTCAAATTCGAATTGTCTATGTGGATTCAGTTTATTTTTCATTTAATTTGCCGATTTTTTGTTTGGGTTTTGCTCTTTGGATGCGTATGAACAACGAGCTGTTCATGTACTTATCCCGATCTCTGCTCTAATCAATTATGCAAATAACTCATACATTTTCGATTAGACAGCACTTATTAAAGTTTGTAAAATTTGTTAGTCAGGTCTTGGTCTTCAAATCCACTCAATGACAAATGCAATTTTGCAGCATCGCCTGAATTTTGTGGCTAGCAATAACAATAAAGCAAGCCACAACAGCATCAGCAATAGAACCATTTACAACATTGCATATCTGAGAACATCTTTATTTGCTGGGCGTATTTAAGTGAAAATAATGCATAAATTACGCCACAAGGCACTTGAACATTTGCAGTCTCCAAGTTTAGCATAACTTATCGCATATCCTATTTATATAACAACACATTTAAACACACCAGTGCACACACGCAGACACATCACATCGACACACACATGAATATAGACGCTTATTTAATTAAATATAAATAGCTGAGCTTCTGAACATAAATTTAAACTCAACTGTACATTGAAAAATACTAAAGTCAAACATAAGATACACTAAGGAAGCACTTAAATTAAAGGCGATCATAGTTCCGAAGTAAATAATAATTCTATTAGAGCATTTCTTGGGTATGTTAGAATAATAAAATGCATGAATATAATTAATTCATTTCTACATTAATTCTATCTTATAACGAAAATTTACTCATCACTGATTTAAAAACAAATGATAAGTAAAGTTCATAGAAATTTGTTGTTGAGTAAAATTGTTAAACATAAAGTTTGTACAGTTGAAATTAAAGCATTTCGCTTTTAGCCTTTGATCATACAAATCAGTTGCTAGCAAATAAATCCAAAATATTTGCATTTTAACCTAATTACAATTTATTTACATTTGCGAAAATTATTTCTAAGCTGATAATAATTGGTTTTAAATTGCGATATTATGTATATCAGCACAAACAGCAGAAAACTTGCATACAATGTTATAGTTAATTATCCTCTAATAAATACGATTTAAGCATTTAATTACCCAAAATTGTTGAACATACTGGAATTGACAACATTGCATATGTTGTGAAGAAGCTGTTATCTGTATCATACTGAATGCCATAGTCAATGTAGCCTGCTGGAAGATCAAACAGAAGCTCCAGCGATGCCTTTTGTTGTGAGGCATTCGAATTCATTGCGCTGCAAATAAATAAAAGACGAGCCCAACCACTTTACCATTCAGCTTATTCCAATGCTATATACACACATACACACACATACACACACACACAGAGAGAGGCACACACGCACACTCGCAATGCAGCAATTAATCATTGCGTTAAGGCAGCTGGAAATCAGATTGTTCGCTTGCATTACGCTCACATGGCGTATGCGTAATGTCAAATAAATTACAATTTAGAGGCTGGTGAGTGGCACTTTAAGAGAACCAAGTTAAAGTTGTGGTGCTGCTGGAAAACACCTGTAGGCCCAACCAGAGCTCGTTCTGTAATCCTTTGTTAAGTCTCTCTTGTTTAAATCCAAAGTTGCGAGCATATACATATATATAGATATATATATATATATATACATATATATACATATATAAATACAATATACTTATATAAATTCATTATTTATGCTGCATAATCAATCAATATGCTGCTTGATTTTATTATTTCTTTATTTTCATTTGTTCACCATGATTGCTGACGTTTCGTTCGCATTTTTGGGCTCCCTTCAATGGCGCATCGTCGCAGGTTCTTTGGACCTTCCCTCCAACATACCCAATCTCACGTCCCCCCGCCCACATTTTTGTCCTTCTGAGCTGCTCGCGCTGTAATTCGCGTTAGTCGCTCCAGCAATTTATATCAATACAGATCCAATCGCGTGTCCTTCGTTTAGCCCCCCCTCCCTTGCTTGCCCCCACTATTCTCTAAGTGTACGTGAGTGTGTAGGGGGCTGTATTCAACTGTGTGTGTGTGTGCTGATTTGATGCTTCTTTTTTCCTTTTTGTCTTTGATTGAGCTTGTTATGTAGCCACCCGCACCACCACCATTACAATCCAGCAACAAATTTACCAGCCCCATTGTATTTGTCTATCTAACTGCAGTGATGCCGTCGCTGTCACCATTAGTCATGGTCGCACCACGCCCTCCATCTCAACTACCTCTCCTCTCTCTTTCTCTCTTTCTATATCTCTTAGATACATTTACTTTCTCTCCATCATACTTTCTCTCCATCATCTTTATTGAAGTCGTTCAAATGATTCTTTATATAGATTCGGTTTGGCGGAATTTGTATTTTTTTTATATTTTTGTCTTTGATTCGTTGACTCTAACTGGTGCGGCGAAATACATTTAAATGTCACACGTTTCCTGCCCCTAGGAGGCGCTTTAAACATCCAACAACATTGTGACAACCGAAGCTTCAGTTCGCTTTGACAGTCAATATTTGTTATTGATTTTGTCATAACAACATTCCCAGTGCGTCGATAAATTTGAAATAACGCATTTACCCTCCGGCCAGTTAGCACGACCGGAGGAGGGTTTGCATCTGAGGGTGCGTTTGGATAACGGCTTTATAAATCTTGTCCAGAAAACTTGTGCCTGTGGGAGTCGTGAGATGTCGCAAGTCAACAATAGTAAGTAGTACGTAAGTGCACATTAGTTGTATAATAATTACAGTTATTCTAATGCCCGTTGTCGAGTGGCAGGAGCAAGATAAGTGATGAGTGTCCCACGGCTGGCGTAGCTATATTTGCAGTTTGGGTGTGTGCTTGTGTGTGCGTGTATGTGCATATGTGTCAGCTTTCAGCAGGGTTGTCAACTCGTCACAAAACGGAACCAACTCAACGACGGAATTTAATGGGCAAAAACGTTTGAGCTTGTTCTACTCATTGAATAGAAATCATTCGGGCTTATCCAACTGCATATTCCTATTGTCAGCCAATGGCTGTTAGGCTAGTGACTCTAAAGCAGAAGCTGCTCAATCTTTGCTGAATATCATAAATAGTCTAGGAAACATTTTTTGACTCTTGCCTGAAAACTGTAGGCTTTTCTTAATGTTTTATTTAGCTGTACTTTAAGTACAAGCTGTATCTTACAATTTTCTGCCACCCATAAATCTCAGTTAAGGTTGATGAAATCCAATAAAATAATACCCACAAACGGAAGAATATGAGACATTCTACGCACTGAAGGAAGACTGTGTACTTAAATGCATTGTTAAATTATGCAACAGCTGAAATGGTTTAATTTCAGAACTAGTTCCCCAAGCATTGCTCTTGTTCTATCACCACATGAGCATGGAAAGCTAAAAGTGTTTCCGGATCTCTGTGGATGTGTGTGTGTGTGTGTGTGCGGAGGCGTATGTATTGCCATGTGATGTGATGTGAAGTGATGTGATGTCATGTTGGGGAGTGGGATGTTGTCGTGGCAACTTTTAATCGGCTCTGCGTCGCACAGTTGTTCATGAGAGTTAGATTTGGAGGCTGACAGTGGAGCAGTAGAGTGTTTTAGAGGCACTTCGCGAGAATGCCGGCAGAGTCTTCCTTTTTGTCTGTCGTCAGACTACGTCAAACAGAACTTTACATTTGCATACGCCCATCAGTCAGGAGCTGCCTGCACATGTTCCCTGCACTTATCAGATGCTGCCTCCTGCTCCAGTCGCTGATGTTGCCTCAAACTGCTGCTGCTCATTCGTCTTGTAAACATGAAGTTAAGAGCCATTAATTTAGCCACCCGGAGCCACCCACGAACATTTGCATTGCGTTAAAATCACTTTGGTCGTAGGTATTAGTGACTCGCACGTGAGAAAGCAGCTGACTCACACCTGCCTCCCTTAGCTGCCTCTGATATCGTTCTTCCTACCGACACGTTCGTTGCAAATTTTTAAGCTACCTTGAACGCGCAAGGGAAAAGTTGCCTTCCCTTTGATTTCTCTGCCTAGGCGAAAAATGCTTAAGTGAATTTCATCATGTGCCGCTTACGCACAAGATCTTTCTCATCATCCTCCCCTATCCACCCACCCCATCACGCTTATGGCAGCCCTCGTTGTATGGTCGTGATTTACGCAATGCTGCGAAACTTTTAATTTAATTTACTTTGATGCGATTATTTCTCGCTTACCCAATAATTGCTAGACATGGCGTATACGCAATATATCCAATTGAACCTGCCATAATATTAATGCTTATTAGGGCGCTGCCCCAACGACTCGACTGGGGCTAGTTGTTTACAAGAACTAAAGGACACTCACCTGCCAGTTTGCCCATCGTCTGTCACTTTGTGCTGTGCTGTGCTGTGCTGTGCTGTGTGTGTGTGTGTGTGCGGGTGTGTGTGCCGTTCTGTCTATGTTTTCTTTTTGTTGTCGTCTCAAGAGGCTGCCCAATGTTGATCCCTATTAGTAGCACAAACAAGTTGCTTCGGCTATCCTGGCTCCAATCCTTGGCGCAATCCAAGGATATGTGCCGATGTTATCTGCCTAGCCTGTAAGTCCTGTGGCTCAGTACGGGGAATCGAGGGTGTGCGGTATGCAACCAGTGCGAGACAGTGTGTGCTTCCAATTGTCCATTCGGCTTAACCGCAAATCCTTTTTAACATATAAAAAGTAACGTTTTGTGGCCATACCAGTGTTCCGCCTGCCTCCCCCACGTTCTGACAGTTCGTGTGTAAGTGTGTATCTGTCGGCATACATATATATGTGGTGTATATCTGATTGTGTGTGTGTGTATGTGTGTGAGTGCGTTTGTGTATATTCCCATTGTTGTTGTCAACACCATTTTATACTTGCCATTGCGTAGGATGTCGTCGTCGCCGACCACATTGCCTTGGCTTAACTGCAATGTCCTCGTCCCTGTGTCCTTGTGCGTTACGTTCAATTGAATTTGCGATATGTGAATATTTAAGCACTGTGCAGGGACAGCAGCTACCCAGGAGCAGACTCCTGTTTTTCATTGTTACAGTTGCTGCTGCTGCTGCTGCTTCGACTGCGTCTGCTCTGCTGCTGCTCGTAGCTTGTTGTATCCACATAACTATCATTGCTTTTGTGACGCAACATGGGGTATAGGGGCGGCGTGTGCGATTGAATTTTTATTGCATGATAACAGCAAACGCCAGGTGGACTAAGCAGAGGCAGGAAACGTTAGAGAAGCGAGGAGACGGTAGCCACTGCTGACTGTAGCAAACATTGTAAATATTGCAAAATATTTGCCTTTAGAAGATTTGTGCTAGCCACCGAGCATGTTTAATGATTCGTCGCCTCGCTTTACATATTACTCAATGCCGGACGCCTAAACTGACAGCATTTACAAAATGACACACGTAACGAGGAGTCTGAGGAAACAGTCATGATTGAGTCAGAGACAACGACACAGATGAGCATGGGGCAAAGCAGCAAAGATTTACGGTTACTTGTGCAGTAAGTCCGCAATGCTCATAGTACAGAAATTGCTGTTGCGACATTCTAGATATATTTGACATTTGCTGCTGTTCTCACCAGTTTGGCATTGAAATTTACGATGAAAAATTATAATAATTTAAAAACACTTTATAAGATATAAATGAATTTACTATAATTACAAATGTTATAGGGTTTGGCTTAGATTAGATAAGTGTCATAAAAAGAAAAAGCTCGCATATAATTCTTTTGAAATTCAACAGCAGTGAGCCTTAAGCCAAGGCAACTAAATCAAAGTTGTTTTTTATTTAACCCAGCAAACCAAACTAATCTATACTAATTATAAAAGTTAGCTGTACGGTATTATTTTGCAAGCTTTAAGATCGGAATTAATTTGAAACTTGCGTTTTATTATACTGCATGAAGGACTTTTTTCTGTGGAACGAAAAAGACGACAGCGCAGCCAGATCAATTTCGGGGAAAACTTTTTAGAAAATTGAACCGAATTTACGGCGCATTGACTAAAATTGTGGACTGAGAACCTAAAGGGAAGTGATAGGCGAGACCACCCGCATGTCCAAAAGGACATTTGCCGAGATGCTTTGCGCTGCGCCTGTTTATGTTTACGTTTATGTTTATGTTTATGCGCGTATGCTGACGGAGTACGTGTGTCTGGGTGTGTTTGGGGTTTTACTGTCTGTGATTTGATGTTTACAAAAGCAAAGGATGTGGCACTGGTAGTCGCAAGGCGATGGCTTTTGGAGTGCAAAGGATGAAGAACGACGACGACGACGACGCATTGAGGCAGCATCAGTAGCGGCAACAGCAGGAACAGCAGCAAGTGATTTCAATAAATTTGATGGCTTTCCATTTGCAACCCAAACTCAATCGTCTATTCGCAGTAAAAAATTTCGAATTACGCTCTGAGAAAAAAGAGGGCGCATATGAGAGTGAGATAGAGAAACCGAGAGGAAGAGAGAGCGAGAGAGCAAACCGTTTTGAGGAGCAGCAGAATCCTGCCTTACTCATGACTAATACAAGCAAAGTTATTGACATGGCAGTGGGTTTAGATTTCGCCATCAACAAGGGTAACATAGCGTCCAAGTATATATACATATGTATATACATAGTTCCCTCATACACGCACATACTTATACATATATATACGTACAAGAAGTATGTCCCAATTCGGGGCTGCGTATAACTTCAAAATGACTGCTTTATGTAAATCCCACGGATAACGTTTTGCAAATTGAATTTTTAGCATTCTATTTTATTTATTTTTCACTTCTTTTTTTCGATGGTTCTGTTGGTGGTGGTGGTGGTTCTGCTGTCATCCTCGCCTCCACTAATATAACACAGCATAGTAGCTCTCTCTCAGCCCCACCGCCATCTCCCCTGCCCTCTCCTTAGTTCCAACGGCATCCGCATTCGCATTTACTTCTATCACTCGTTCCCCCTATCGCTCAACATTTAACAGCCCAGCTCATAGATACTTTCGCCTCCATCCCCCCCCCCCCTCCCCCCTTAACTTTAGTTGCATGACAGTTAAGCCGGGCCCGGATAAGCGGCGGCAGTGACACTGGCAGTGGCAGCGACAGCAGCGCCGACATCAACGACAGCCCCGATAGCGCAATGCGAACTGAACTGAAAGCCAACTGTCAGACATTGATATTAGCATTTAGGCATAGATATGTAGGTATGAATGTATGTTGGGTATGTTGGGTTCTGTAGACAACACACCCCTTCATTCTAACCGATGCCTAAAAATGGCTACGATTGGGCATACTAAAGACAGAGACAAGTGATGTAGGATACTAAATTGATTAACATCCTTCTCTCTGAATCTGTTAAAATGGACACTGCTCTTGCCTCCAAAATAAAATAATCTACATCAAATTAATGTTCACAAATACCAAAATGGAAAAATTTTGAGTATTCTTGACAGATAAGCACATTACAAAAAATTATTTATTAATGAACAACATATATATATATTTTAACATCACATCTTCCTTCTCTTCGATTTTCGATTCAATTACTCGAATTTATGTCTACAGTCAAAACCTAAAAACGAATAGCAATTATGTTTACTTAATTAATTAGTATATTGTGACACTTTCTGCTATGCGATCTATTTATTATCAAGTAAAGTAATTTTTACAGTTTCGCTTCTGAAAAACAGTAGTCGATTAGAATAAAAATAATTCAGTTAACTAACATCTCGACCATTTTATATTTCATCAGTCAAATAAAAAGCTTGCTGGGAGAACATACTTTTATATATATTTTTAAGCATCGTTTATCGCAAATAATTTTGTAATAACAGCAAACAACTGTTCTGCTGGATACGTTCGATGCAAAAATGCATTCAACTGAATTGAATAAACGCAGACCGTTTTTCATTTGGTATTGAAATCATCGTAATAAATGCCATAGTTAATTATATGAAAACATAATTGATTTCAATTAAAGCTTCTGCAAACAAATTATGTTTTAAATAGTGACACTGAGAAATTGCATTGTATGAGATCGAAATTTTTTATTTATGGCCATGATATTATTTTGTATAATAACAAATAAGTAAAGATGCGTGTAGTTAATGATAATAAGTCTTTAAAGTTTTTTTTTTGATATCTTGAACAGTATACAACCCTTTCTTTTCCAATACCTTTACGTTGCTTATTATTGTTATCAATTAAAAAATGTCTAACAATAGCTATAAATAAAGTCGGATACCCACAACGCTATCGTTATTATTATTGCTCTTATTAGGGGTCATTTGATTTCGTTACTCATTATTATTGTTATTGTCGGTGCTTCAGTTGTTGTTGTGGTTGTTGTTGATTTTATTGCTGCCTTGTCATTTGGCATTCGACTAATGAGTTTTGTGATTTCTCATTTATTCATTGAATTTTTTAATTAGTCTCGCATTGCTTTTTATGTTCACCAAACTGATGTAGCTCTGCTGTTGTTGCTTTTGTTGGCACTGCTGTCAGTACTGATGTTTTTTGTTTTTTTTTTTGTTTGCTGTAGTTGTTTTACTGTTTTACTGTTGCTGTTGCTGCTGACGGGATAAATGTTGTAATTGAAAATTAAATGAGGCAATCAACTTTCTGACCTGTCATGTAGCGAATATTTTAGCTATTGACCTCGGCACACTGCTGAAACTCTCTCCACACACACACACACACACACATACCCCTCCTTTTCATTCAGAGCTGTCCCGTTTCCCCGTGCAGCACCTCTGTGGCAAACACATCAAAATTACAATGTTGTGGCAGCCGCTATCGCTGGCCCCCCGAAAGGTAATTATAGGTCTGAGCCTGGGCCGATTGGTCGGGTAGTCGGCTGCTCGACTGGTTGGGCTGGGCTGGCCGGGTTGGTGTGGTCTGGTCTGGTCTGGTCTGGTCTGGCATGGCATGGCATGGTCAAGGGGTCCTCGTTGTCCGCGCAGTGCCTTCATTTTGCATGTTGCTGCGCTGAGCTTTTTTGATTGTAATTGTTGTCGATTGTCATTACAGTTGGCGCCTGCTCGCTTCTCCGCCTGATTGTTGTGGTGGATTTTTGCTGCTGTCCGCTCTCCCTATTTTATCCGCCCTGTCGCTATCGCCATTCCTCTGTCAATCCCAGTAGCCATTGTTCCGCCTGTTTTGTTGCGGCCTTGTTGCGCGGTTTGTTTGTTGGTTGCAACGCATTCCCGCTGCTGTCAACACAATGGTTGTTAGCACAGGCACCCTCCAACCCCGTCCCAGGCTTCACTGTCAACCGCAGCCAGTGTCCAGCATCAAAACTTTTGCTGCCAGATTTTGTAAAATTAACGTGAAATCAGTTGTAAACTTAGTTCAAATTCCGATTTATTTTTATATACGATCAATAGATAATTAGATAAAATTAGTGAATTGCGCGAATTTTTAATTTTTGAATAATTTAGCAACTTTCCCACCAAGATTTAATTTTCCTGATTTATTCTGATTTATGCTGCGTATCACTAAATGGATTGAATATATATTTAGTTGTAGCATCTATCCAAACTGTCCTCTTCTCACATTCGTTTTAATGCAAGGGGGTGGTGAGCCGGTCAATGGGGTAAAATGGTGTCACACCTTGCTGTGCCAGCTGTTCCAACTGGTCTTTTCTAATGGGCTCGCTTATGGCTCGTGCCCGCATTGAAATGCAAAAATAAATGCTCTGCGATAAAATGCAAAAACAATAAGAAACACTCGCTAGCGGAGTGGAAGGAGTGGAGGGGGGGGGGGGGGAAATTGGAAAGCCGGGGAGACTTGCAAACGGCAAGTGGCAAGCAAAGTAACACAAGTTAGAGCGCCACACAGCGACAACTTCATTACGCGTGATTTAAGGACAATTGTAGCCGACACCTAACAGAGGCAACTTTTTGGGCGGAGTTAAGGTTGGCTTGTGTTGGTGGAGGGTGATGGAGGGGGTAAGGTGTCGCCCGGATGTTTGCCGCTGACAAAATGTGCGTCAGAAGCCGCACGCAAAAGAGACACGCCCCACTTCCCAGCTTGTCGCTTTCTGGTGCGTTTTATTTATTTAAACGCATTTGTGTAAATTATCATTTTAAATTGCTGCCAGAAAGCAATGCGGTAGACTCCGTCTGCAAGTGAGGTGTAGTTAGGAAAAGCAAAGAGAGAGGGAGAGTATGTGGCAGTCAAAGTAATATATAAATAAATGAATGTTGCTTATACGAACAGAAAAGAGCACAGCACAGCACAGCAGAGGAGAGCAGAGCAGAATCTGTCCGACATCCTGCCAGCCCAGCCCCCAGACTCATTTTACTTACTTTACAATGACATTTGCAATGTAATTTAATGAGTCACAATCTTGTTCTCAAACTGCCTGACACTTCCTGCAGACTTATGTAGGGGAAGCTTGCTGCCAAAGATTGATGTTTGGGTTTGCGAACTTTAAATGGAATTCAAAAAAAAAGGTTACAAATAACTCGGCCATAATGATAATACGAGCACCCAGGGGCTCACAGCTCAGTTTCACTGTCTTCTCTCTCTCTCTCTCTCTCTCTCTTTGTCTGTCAATCTCTCTTTATCCTTGGCCTGTTCATTTTTTCTGCTGACCATGTCTTTATTATGATTTCCTTCTTTTTTTTTTTGTATGCAAGTTAATTTGTGGGCGCACGCCACTTGGCCAGACTGGGAGCTGGGACTGGGAGCATTGGGAGCTGATTTTTCTTTTCACATGTGCTGCGAAAAGGCTGTGCAAATTTTTGCGCACGAGCGAAACTCAAACTGTAGCTAAAAACAGCGCAGCAATTTCACTTCGTTCCACAAAGTGATGGAGCAAAAGTTAAAGTGCCCAGCGGTGATGTGGATGGAAGGCAGAAGTGAGTAGTTTGGGTTGGTGTGGTGGTTCTTCAAGTCCAAGCAGAGTCCCTGTCACTGCCTCAGCTCGTGGTCCTGAATGCCAAGTAAGGCAAGGCGGCTAAAGGAGTCGTCGGCAAGTAAATCACTTGAACAGGAGTAGCAGTCAAAGGACGAGAGGGGGTGGGGATGGTGGGTAGACGCACGTTGCGCTGCCATTTTGATTTAGCAACGACTCAAAAGGTAACTAACAAAGGCAGCTCAAGCCCAGCCAGGACATGGCCTCATCCAGAGTCTCGAGACACGCAGCAGCAAGTGAAAAATATTTGCTGTCTTTTTCCTTTTGCTTGGACCGCACAATTTTTCTTACTTTACCTTCGGTATGGAAGCAGTTTTTGAAAAATTGGCAGCTACTTTTCGGGTTGCTGTCACGTCAGGGCGCCAAGGTGAGCCCTTCACGAAAGTTTTGCCCCATCGCCATAATGATGATGTCACCACACAGACTTCCCCCAACTTGACCTGCCCCTTACATAATTGTAATGGAATGGATTTATTTAAGTATCTGCGCGAACAGAAATTGACGCATCGTCAGCGCAGAAAGCACAACGCAGAACGCAGAACGCAAAAGGCAACTGCACAGATTTAGCCTGGCATAAGCTGAGGCTATAAGCATGTATTAGCAATCTCTGTTGAAACCGGGCCAAACTTTCATGCTGGTCTAATGAGCTTTAATAAAAGTCAAGCTGCAACTTGGACAGTGTCCTCACACACAAACGCAACGGAAGCGAGTCCAAGAAAAGAAAAGTGGCCACGCACGCTTTCAAAGCAAACGGGAGAGAGAGAGGGGGGCAAGGGGGGGGGGGGTAAATCGGGGGAAAAGGGGAAAAAGTGGCAACGCAGGCTGCTGTGCATTTGAGCGCAAAACTTATTTCTGTCACGGAAATTAAATTTGCTCGCTCCGGGGCCAAAATGAGTGAAGGCCTCGACGCTCAGGCAGTGAAGCTCTTTGCCTAAATCATGCCCGACAGCCCCATGGAGGGGGTCATTGCCAAAACACAAAAACGCCCATTGCACACCACCCGCCCCATCCACTCGGAAAACTTCGCACAGCGTCACAATGCTTCCTTCGCCCTTGGTCTTCACTGCTAAGGCGACAATTATACGCTTTTAATCTCTTTTGAACGTTGCAAACGTGCTCAAAATTCTCAAAATCTTTTCGCCCACCGTCTGAAAAACAAGTGAGAACTTTGCTACTGATTGCTTGTAATTTTTTTGTGAGGGTGGCGCTGTATGGTACATAAATGGAACACGCCTAAAATCTATTGGGAAAATCTGTTAGAAGCTACGTTGAACACGGTTGACGTTTGTTCAACTACTTATAAGCAAAGCACCATTGAGGACTGTAGAAATACTACATTTTCTTAACCCATCACGAACTTCATTCCATTGCTGAAGTTAGAAATTTAATACTCTTTGACTAGGAGAGGTTCACTATTCAAATATAACTTTTAATCTTTTAAGCCTTAATTAAAATTTGTTTTGTGATTATATTAGTAAAAATACAAATTGACAAACTGTCTGTTTTTTTCCACTCAAAACAGTAACATATTTCAATTTTCTACTCAGTCAGCTTGCTCACGTGGACGACCCTGGCACGAACGTCCAACTGCGCCTGTTTAGGTAGCCATATCCATATCTAACACACACACACACACATTCGAGTGTACACATGCGTGCATTATGTGCCGCAACAAACGCCAGCCGCAGCAGCAGTGACAGAAGCAGCACTTTATGCCACAAGCCCCCAGCAATTCTCCTTGCTCCAGCTCGTAACCACGCTTTTGTGCAGCTGTTGAAAATTATATGTTTACGGGGAGCAAAGCCAAATGTAAACGTAAACACACATTAACTTTGGTCGCATACAATATTTTTCACTCAAGGCTGTACGCGAAGGGGCGGGGGAAAGCAGCAAGGAGGCGTTTTCGTGTCCATATGAAACGGCCGCCAGTAGCTGTGCCTCCACCTAAGCCTGAGTATGACATGCCACATTTGACGGCAAGCGCAAGCAAGTCGCTTGCATATATTGAAGAGGCAAATTGGTCTACTTTTTATTTTGGCTCACAACAAACACGAGTTTGTTTTATTTGGCATCTGGCAAACTGAACAATATGACAACTACCAATAGTTTGGTTGCAACAGTATTTTTTTGTATTGGTAAAATTATGCGATTGTAGAACTATTAAGTTTACTTAGCCTATCTTACACATTTTTAATATGGTTTGGACAATCATTATATTGTTTTATATCAGCGTAGTTAATTCAGCTAAATTTATGGTAAATCCTGTTTCGAGCATTTATAAATATTAAATTATTGTATTTATTCTTATAATGATCGTTCAAAACATAGAATTATTATATTTTGCAGATTGCAAGGAGGATTGCAAAAGCTACAGGTTTTCTCAGAGCATCAGTTGCATCTTCGCAAAATATGAGGGATGTCGTTTTTTATGCTTCATTTTGACAATGGCTGCTGCTCCTGTTGTTAGAGTTGCTACTGCTGCTATCGAAGTGGTTGCTACTGGTTATTGCAATAAAACGCCAACTATGGCCGTCAGTTCGCAAGCGCTGTTGTCATTGTTGACATATTTGAACAACTATCTGAAGGTGAGAGAGCCAAACATTGATTTCGTATTCAAAGAACCACCTACAAACAACAAAAACAACAAAATGTGAATGGTTTAAGTGTCCAGGCTGGCATTTTATCCAGCACTCTCAGATAGGGTCTGGCATCTCGCCTCGCTTCGATTGCTTTTTCTACGCCTGTCGCATATTTTAAATCCCCAGTTGAGTGGCAATCAAACAAGCAGCCAGCCAGTCAGCCAGCCCACCCACCCGGGCATTGCCAGCTTGGCCACCCCCAGAACTTCCCGTAGTTGTACGCCTCAGAGTTTGCCATCCTAAGGACAGGCAGCAGACTGGCTTAATTAAACAAGCGCAGCGGCACCTTAACGACCAGCAGGAGGCAAAACAGCCGGGGCTGCTTAGCTAAGATGAGGTTGAGGTTGCGGATGAGGATGGGTATGCGACTCAGCTCTCGACAACTTTTAAAAATGATAATAATTTGCTCTCGGCGAGCGCTGAGCTAACGCATTTGACATGGTTATCGTCCCGTGTCCCTTTTGCGTTTGCTGCACAGTAAAAAAAAATTTGTTTTCAATTAAATTTTATGTATTATTTGTTTATTAATTTTATATTTGTAGTGTACTATTTGAAAACTTGATTTGTTTACTTTAATTTTTTCTTATATTCAATTTTTGTAATTGTTTTACATAATGCCTATAAAATTGTTAACGGTGTACTCAGCCGTGCTCATTGCCCGACCACGCAATGGACGCCGCTAACAACGTCTCCATTTTGTTATGGCCATAATTATATTTGACTGCCGTTACCGTTAACGTTGTCATTGCTTTTTGCAGTTGCCTTTTGCCATTCGCCTCGCAGTCAACGGCTTTGTTCTATGGGCTAATCCAGGTGGTCATAGTCCTGGCCTTAGTCGCTGTTTTATTTAATTTTCATTTTCATTTCAATTGGCAATGTCAGGGGAACATAGCCATAGCAATGTCAGCAATGGCAATGTAAATGTCAATGGGAATCGAAATTAGAATGGCAACGGGAATGAAAATGGGAATGGTGGTGGCAACGATGGCAGAAGGCGTCGTCCTTTCAAGTCAGCCTACAATTGCTTTATAAGTAGCTAGGAATCGTCACTTTCTCAAGTGTCAAATTATTGCGTTTTCATGGCAATTGTTGTTGTCGTCGTTGTTATTGCTGCAGCGCTTGTTACATGACCAATTGCACATTCAAGTGCCAGAGCCACCTGAGCCGACACAATGAGAATCCGTGGAGTGGCCTTTGCAAAGCGAAGCACTTTACGACTGTGAATCAGCTCATGCTGCAAATCAGCACGTCGACAGTATTGCAATCGTTGCGCTTTGTGCAGCAGCAAAACCTGCGAAAATGTAACCATTTCATCGCCTGGACGACGGCTATGCGATTCGCTTCGCTTGATTTCAATATAATTTTCAAAATGGCGCCAGAATAGTGTGTATTAGATCTTTAAAGACTTATAATCTCTTGACTGAATCAATGAAATGTGAAGTAGTTAGATTCGGAACAAACTCTGTGTTGCTCAACAGACACTTGATCAATATTATATTAAATTATATTCTCAACAAATAAGAAGACTAAATCTTTAAAATTGTAGCTGATGTCGTCATTGAATAACGATTTGAATCTATGTAAGGGAAACGGAGACAATCATCAATAAACTGAAATAAAATAAAACGAGTTTAAGTTGAAAATACTGTAGTCTCCGTGATCAGAGGGTCGGATAATGGGCATGTCTATATTTAATCGGTTGATGATGTTGTTATGGTAAATTGATTCGGATAGGCTGCCTGCTGCCTGTCACATTATTTTCCATAACTTTACATCCATTTTCCATAGTTCACGCATATCTTATCTTATTTTTCCCATAATTTCGATGTTTTGATGCATTAAACTTTATTTGTTTAAATTTCAAATCATCAAGATTTGATCTATTTAAGAATTCTTTTCTCTGGATCACATAATAAAGCTTCAGTCATGGATGTAAAAATTAAAATCCAAGTGCACGCAGCATGAATAATTCTTTAAAAATATCAAAATTAAATATAGATGCACTCACAATCAGACAAATGTACTCAGGGCCAGACAACTGGGTAGGAGCCGTGAGTCTGCTCACAAGGGTGGGTGCATCCCCATAATTTAGCTCGCTTTTTTGCACACTACCCAACGAATTTAATTTATTCGTGCAACTTTTTTATGCCGAATTTACGAGCACTGCACGAAAACTGGTAGCTGTTGTTGTTCTTTTTTTGTTGTTTGTTTTTTCTATAGCTGTTACTATAGCTATAACTGTGGATGAGGATGGGGCTGAATCTGAGCTCTTCTTGTGGCGAGCATCAGCTACCAGGCAGCTAGGTTCGCAACTGATGACTGTGTCCTTGATGCTACTGCTGTTGCTGTCGCAACGTCCTGCAATGGTGCGCGCTATTCTGTGTTGCGTGTTGCCTGTGTCCCCTGCATGTAAGCGTCATAGCCACACCAATTTATTTATTCCTGGATTTCAGTTTTTAGTTTGCCGTACGTTTTTCCAGTACTTTCTGCGTAACAAAACCAAACGAAAAGCGCATAACAGTGATACATGCATAAGACTACAGAGAGAAAGATACCCTGTACAAAAGAGTCTCTAAGATATCAAACATATCTTATATTAATCAATTTAACTAAAGTATGCACATTTTTTATCTGCTTAGAACTTTTAAAATTTTATTTATACAAAAATTAATTTCAAATGTAGCATAAAATCCAAAAATTCCAAAAGCAAGTCGTTAGTGTTACTTTTTAACTATTATTTAAATGCAACAGGAATTATTCGCCTGACAGACCGTGCTTGATGCTGTCCGCATGTGGTACAAAAATCACTTGATGCGTTGAAATGGCGTTGCCAGACTGTCGAGAGGCGAGTCGGTCGCAGCGCGCGTTAAAATTTCGTTATTATGTTGACAGCATTTTTGCTATTTTTACTTGAAAGCTTAACCAAGCGCACAATCACAAACATACACAAACGCACATACACACATAGATATAGAGAGAGAAAGAGAGAGAGAGAGATAGAAAAAGAAGCACACATGACGTCCCTTGGTGTTATTTTGGTGTCTCCCCAAGCTTGTTTTTTGGTTCGCTGGCCCTGGTCCTGGTCGAGGTCTCAACCGTCGTCGCTTGTCAGTGATATATGTAAAATATTTTACCAAGTGCAGCCACCAACTGCAGGCAACTGAGCTATTTTGTGGCAATAAGCATGAAATTTAAATGAGTGTCGGCCCCGATCCACCCATAGACGCACCCGACCACTTATTCAATCCTCAAACCCCCATTCCCTCCTCTCTCCCCTCTCACATATGTAGTTTCATATCCAGGCAGAAAAGCTCCTCTTGTGAATACCGCTTGCAATTAGTGAGCTCGTCGTTCCGAAACGGAGATATTAAAGAATACATTCAAAATCCGTATACGGTAGCTCAGTCAAATAATTGCTCAAGTGGCGAGCTCAAAAACTAAACTAGCAATATGCACAACAGCAAAAAATATAAATTTATTGAATTGCACTGTGATACCGCAAAGCTGGCTAGTGATTACTCTATAAATGATTTTATCCACATGTTAAAGGCCAATAGATAAAAATATAGATAGAAACTTAAGTCATTTAACGAAATTATAAAACACAAATTACAAATTAGTTTGATTCAGAAATATATAATTATGAAGAGACATCTTTTCTGCATTTACATTTTAGTTATTCGATTTTCTTAATACATTTATTAAAGAAGAACTTAAACATAAAAACATATATTTTACTAAGTTACTAAGGTGTAGTTGTGGTTATTACTACAAATTGAATATTTATTCAGGCTAGATCAATTACAAAGAGTATCCTAAATAAAATTGCTTATTAATGAATCAAATCGAAATACAAAAACTGCAATAAAAGCGCATCTAAGCTTGCTGAAATATGTTTTTTTGAAACTCATTCCGGTGAAAATAAATCCACAACAAAATGTTAATGCAACTGGCAAATAATACAAATTTACGCCAATTTATATAGTGAGTCGTATCAATGTCCAACGACTGACCAAAAGTATGCAATATTTCTACATCCATTTTGCTACCCTAAACTATGTTCAGAAAAAGACCCACATAGAGAGAGAGATTAGTCTAAGTACAGGAAGAAATTAAAATCAACATTTGTTCAGTTACTTTATTTATTTATAATGTTTGAAGCTAACGTTAGTTAACAGTTTATGCAGAAGGATCACATCCTTAAAACATGATCAGAAGCTGGATAGTAGGAAGCCTGCAAGGCAAAAGCAACAAGGCAACACATCCTGCGAATCCTGACAGTTGTATATGTGTGTGTAAAAGTCTCTATGTGAGTGTGGTTGGGTTATGCAAGGTACAAAGTAAATGCGCTTAGGGTTGTTCTTGCTGCATACAGATTTCCCCTGAATGGGGATGCGCTTACACAAATTTCAGGTATTATGTTGCATACTATTCTTTTTCGAGTGGGATGGAGGTAATTTATGATTTCGACGCACATTTGTGTGGCTAAAAACACAGTCGAGAGTGGGAATCACAATGAAAATTTGGCATGAGGGTGAAATAAAGCGAAAGAGAGAGAGAGAGAGAGAGAGAGAGAGAGACAGGAATTCCCCCTCGAGGCCAAGCAGCAGCTGACGGTAAAACAAAAACCGACAAAAAGCAAAACAAATGATGTTAAGTGACGCGCAGCTTTTGTGGAAATGAAAGCCAAGCGTTCGATTCTCAAGATGCATGATAAGATAAATAGAACAAAGTCCTGCAGACACACACATGCACACCTAACTACGGTTTGTGGGGATGCTTGCTAAGATATGGTACGTGCACGTGCAGTCAATCAAGGGCGCTGCCAGGAATGTATGTATGTATATACATATATAAATATGTACATTTATAGTGAGAGCAGCCAGCAAGGTGAATAACACATTGCAATACTGGATTTAAACTTTTCAAGTACGTTGTTAACCTTCTCTTAAAGCATTTCAAAAGATAAGGGAGAAAACCTACGCTTAGATTCTTTTTAATCTGTTTGTTTGTAATTTGGTAAGAGCGATTAACATAAATTAATTTGAGTTTCACAACATTTTCAATGCTCATTTAAAAAATATTATTTTAAAGGTAAATATTTTCTAATGTAATATCAAATCTAATTGAAATATATTTTTAACACAATGACGACTTTCACAGAGATGCCCATGTAACTTTTGAGACCTCTCATCGTTGTAGGATTAAACATCATCCTGACAATGTTGAAAGGCTGGTTTTACAAAGATATGTTGACATAGTTTTAATTTTATATATTGTCTTTTTAATATATTGATAAGTTTGTAATGCTGGAAGCATATACTTACCCAGAGATGTTTCCTCATCTCTACGCCAGTAATATTATAAAGATATTGTGTTTCCCATTGCCACAAATGGAATTCCTTTTGAGCTAATGTATTGGTATAAAGTTAAGATTTATGTGGCTGTTAAGGCATTTAACTAGTCAGCGTTTAGCTGCCTTGTGCATAATGGGTATGCTTAGACGCATTGAACTCTTAAGCCAAGTCAAAGTGTCTTGCACTCTTTGCACGACACTGCACCACAGGACAATCCTTTGGCGACAGCAAAAATCCTTACGGTTTCCATTTCAATCAGTGCTTAAGCGCACACGCGGCCTTCCAATGGCTTCCAACTGTGATGAACTTGGTGCTGTTCAAGCCCGCCCATGCATTATTTATCGCCGTAATTTGAGAACTGAGACAGAGACAGAGAGTTCGAATGAGAGAAGAAGTGTGTGGAGTCTAGAGACATAATGTATTTGGGATCGTTGTGGGGGAGCAGACCAATTAATGCGCCTTCTTTGGCTTCACACAGCTGACGACGACGACGACGACGACGTGGCTTCATTAAAAAATCTCATCAAATCCGAATAAGACTAACTTAGTTCATCGATTTTTGTTTTGAGCTCTCTCTCTCTCTGTGTGCATATTTATGATGACTGGCAAATCAAAAATGCAAATAAATTTAAATTTTCTAACTATGTCTCGGCACCGAGGCGGCAACATGACAGTTACAATTACAGTTGCAAACAGCACAGCAGCAGCAGCAGAAGGCAGCGTCACAAATCAAGTCAAGTCAGTGAGGAGAGATAGGGGGCACAGAAGAACTAGAGAGAGAGAGCCATGGGTACACAATAAAAAATTATAATTCCATTTAAATTCCTTGAGTTGTTTGTTTTTAACATTCTTGTCTTTCTAATTACTAATTTCATGTCCTGAATTGGGCAAGCAATAATTGCAATTGCATAGAGATATTATTTTCAAGCTGAAATGCAAGCCCAAAATACCAATAATTAAATAAAAATATATTATTTGTCTCTAATTTTTAAATTAAATATATTTTAAGCACGAATTTTTTCACTGTGTATTCAATCTCATATGCATATTTATGAAAATTGCAGTGGCATCTTGTCAAGCCTGGTTGGCTTCTGGGGTTCCTGCTTGTCTATGAGTATTGTTATTAAATAATCATTTTGTTGCAATAAATTTCAATTTGTATTTATGTCAAGTGAGTGGCAGCTTAATTTGCCAAACAAGTTGAGGCTTTCGCAAACGCACTTTGAAATTTATAAATACTGAATGCCAAAACAGTTGCCAATTTGTTTTGACCATTTACATATAGGTATATATACATATATATATATATATATATATATTATATATACATAAGTAAATCAAAAGGCCGGAACTGTGTGTTAAAAATGTACGCTGTAAAGTGAATTAGCTTTATTTTCAGGATACCTATGAGCCTGAAACTACTTTGCAAGCTCAATGAAATTGTAATTAGGTTTGCATGCTAAATGAATCGAGTGGTTTCCATCAAAAATAAAAAAAAGATTAGCTCAAATTTGTTTAAATATTGACGGAAATTTACCAGCTCACCGTATATATTTTTTGATGGCACTATATATCACAGCCAAAAGGGCAAAAATTGGCGCATTGAAATTGGCTAAACGGAAACAAAAACGAAAAAAAAGAAGAAAGTGCAAACGAATTTTTGCAATCTACTCCTATTACAGTCAAATCGAACTGAAAGTTAAATTTTAAGCCAATTGTAGCCGTCTGTAAGGGGTCCCAATTGAGAGTTGCCGTTCCACTGTGGCTGCTGCCCCCACTCCCCCCCCCACCCCACTCTCCCCACCCACAACCTTTGTCCGACAGTGTCACTGTGAGCAGACCTAAAAAATGTGCATAGCATCGAGTCCAGGGACCACAGTCCAGTTCAGTTGAGGCATTCGAATTACATGCCAAAGAGGCATGCCTCTTCGACTCTGGACTTTGATAGAAATGTTTAAAAATTCTGCTTCTTGCCATATTCATATGTGGCAACAGCTGCCTGGCTTCACTTTTTTTCCATGGACTGGGCAGACACCTGAAATTCTGCAACTCCAGACAGAGGCAGAGACAGACAGACAACATGTAAAAGGCATCGGTCATTGGTATTTCGTTTGGGGCAATCGCATTGATCATTCGGATTGCTCATTCTCCACAAATGCACAGATTTATACACAGATGCCACTTTTATGGAATGAGTCCAATATGATTTATAGCGTGAGAAAAATGGAAACCCAACGAAAAATCAATTCGTTCATGTCACAAAGCTGACATCTCAAAGAAAGAGCCGATGGAAATTGAATGATTTTAATTGAAGACACACTGAATAATTTTTAATTAGTAGCTTCATATTCATAGCTATTTACTTGGTATTTAATTAAGTCGCATGTACATTATACTTTAACAGTACCCATATATAAAATTTCAGATTGACTTATTTGCGCTATAAAAGATATAAATAGCAAGCAAATTATTTGCCCAGGAAACTTTGCTACGGTGGCTGATGGCGTAGCTAAAGTAGCTGTGTAGCATACAAATCCATTCATCTCATTTGGGTGATTCAAATAAGCTCATGTCATCGCCCCATTGATCGCATTTGACAAAGTAAACACAATTATTTTTTAAAGACACATACACACACTTGTGTGTTTATTTATATTAATGTGTGTGTGTGTGTGTTTGTGTTTGTCTGCATCGAAGCCACAAAGTATGCAAGCCAAAAATTTCCGTAACGCTCTTATCGCACACATACGCACACACGCAGAATTTTGTTTTCTTTTTTGTCGAATATTTTTCAGTTTTTGTTAACGAGATACAAAAAAAAATAAAGAAAATACAATAACAAGGGAGCAGCCAATGAGGATGAAGATGGGTCTTCCACAGGAGGCGTGGCAAGCGGCCGTTGCTGTGAAAATTATGCAAATGATTGAACAAATTATGTCCAAAAATATTCGTAGCCAGCTAACCTATGACACTCCACTCTCCCTCCTCTATCCCATCCTATCCCATACCAGGTTATGCTAACCTCACCAGCAACATCATTATCATCATAAAAACGCTACTCACTCCTCCTCCATCCCACTTCTAGAGCATCTTAAGTTGTCGTCGTCCAAGGCAACAAATCCCGTCAATTGAAATAAAACAAAATGTTAAAAAAAAATTAAATAAATAAATAAGTAATATAATTTCTGTTCGACAATTTATAAAACAATATTTTGCCCGATTTGTTTGTCAGCATTTATATTTCTTTGTTTTTGTAGTCGATGACATTTTCCTTAATTTATTTGTCCAGCAATTCGAATGGGTGTAAAGTCAATTGACTTCGCATAGATATTAAAATAATTCCTATTCCGACTTTCAAAATTAAGACATCATAATTTTGATCTATCAATGTAAATAATGGAGTGCCTAAATATCGGCAAGGGCGGCAAACCAAACTTTGTAATATGCTTAATAATAGTTAAATAAATGATAATAATTTCAAAAATAAACGATTCCAATTTAAAAATCGATTCAATCATTTTCATATGTTAGACTTTATTTTTTTATATGTTAAATTATATATTAATTTAGGTTTCTTTAGTTTTTTTAGTTTTTATATTGCTATTTTTATAATTTATATATATCCGATAATAGGTGCTTTTAGTACAATTTAAAATTGTGTGTCATCAATGTGATTTTTATAATGCTTATATTAGTCACTTGTTGCTACTTTAACATAGAATTAGTTAATAAACGAAAATAAGAGGTAAATGTAAATAGCAATTAGTCAAAAACTTGTCAACCTTTTGGCTGATTTTCGATTCTACTCTAATTAACTAAACTACTGACACTTCGATTTTTACTCAACTACCAATTTGTAGCGAGTATCATGCAATTTATTCGAACATTCGCTGTCGCATATCATTTTGTATAGTAATTAGAAAATAATGTAATTTAATTAAGCTACGCTAGCAGCATGCACAGCAACGAAATGCAGATTTGGCCGTTAGTCTGCATTAATCCACAAATGAAAATATATTTGATTAAAAACAGCAGTAAATATTTTAATTTGAATTTTGCATTACATTTTTTAATTTTCTTGTTTTCTGTCATTTGTATTTTTTTATATTTTTTTTGTTTTGCTTATTTATATTTGTGTAATGCGCTGCGGAACTTTTGTTGCAAATTAATTTGACACGAAAGTTGACTTTACGAAAATTATAGCAGCAGTCGCAACGTAACAGTGGCAGCTATGTTCGCAGAGCCGCAGCAGTGGAAGGCCACGTTGCAGTTGCATACGCACGTGTACAATTCTCCTACCTCTATCGTAATAACCGCAACTAAGTTAACTAAACAAGCTAACAGGGCAGCGGGAGCGGAGGAAGTGGGACTTACAACTTATTGTAGTTGTTGTTGCTGCTACAGATGCGTTTGAGCATCATGTTCACCCACCGCCCCCTTACCCAGTTCTGGCAAATGTGCACTGAAGGAAATTGCAAACAAAATTGCAACTTCCTGTCAGCGACAAAAACTTTTGCTGTGGCGCCAACGTTGCCACTTCCGTTTAGAGCACACACATACACATACACACACACACACACACATATGTATGTACACAAATTCGAATGTGTATGTGTCTGTCTGTGTGTGCTAAGTGCTGTCGGTTATTCATATGCAAACGCCAGAGCAGAAGCCACAACCAGGCAGGCAGCAACAGCGCCATGTTTGGCAATCAAAATATTTCACTAAATTGCTGAGCCAAAGTGAACAAAAGCCAAGCAATAACAACAACAACAATTTGACTGCAACGGCCGTACCACAGGAAGAATAAAATATTAAATAAATTTTTGTAAAATTTTACAAACGTGACCAGAGCCACAGAATACCCCAGAGTGTAAGGCATACATAGATAGAGAGCGAGCGAGAGAGAGAGATACATATAAATGGAGGTGATAGAGTGAGGGAAAGAGTCGGCTGCACTGGGTATACAAAATAAATATCACATCTGAATTACAACATACATTTTCAATAGGTATGGAATAGTTAGCTAAAACAGCCAAAGTCTTTGCAATTAAATACAATTTAGAATATTATTTTATGAAAATTCCCAAAAACCGTAAAAATTTAAAAACTGTCGCAAACGAAAAGTTTTCAAAATTATATTATCAAAGAAGAACTATAAACCAAAATTGCTAGATGTGTTTAAACGTTTTACAATAACTTGCAATACTTTTAAAATCCTTTATCAAAATGGAACGCTTTTAAAACTAATGTTCTTGCCAGCAAAAATCATATAAAAGAGTGCGGTAGTCGAGTGAACTCGACTACGATATACCCTGAACTCAGCTATTAAATACATTTTATTATTATTGGCAAAGTCCCCTTTAAAAAGATTTGATAGAAATGATATCAATATGAGAATATATTTTCGACTATAACTCGGGTGTTTCTTATCCGATCTTGACGAAAAGTATGTATCAATAGTATGCATATGCATATTATGTATAAATTAGAAGATTCTGCCTTTAAAATAATGGCATTTATTGCTATTGGAAATTTAAATATATCGATATTCGACGGACGCAGTTATCGATAAAATAACGCAAACTTGATCTGCGCCTGGTATACGAGTCTCCAAATTATAGTCTCTGAGATCTGCGGGTTCATACAGACGGACGGACAGACGGACATGGCTATATCGATTAGACTGTTGACCATGATCAAGAATATATATTCTTTATAGGGTCGGAGATGCTTCCTTCTGCCTGTTACATTCATTTGCACAAAACTATGATACCCTTTTTACCAATTTTTAATGGGTTCAGGGTATAAAAATTATAAAAAGATGTCACCACACATTAAATACAATTTAGAATAATGAGTATGTTGACCGCTTTAAAAATTCTTATTCACAAAATCGAATAGCAAATTTCTATTATAACAAAATTGCAAAAAAATAACAATTTTGTATATTTAGCATTAATTTGGAATACTTTCATAACCTGTGTTGAAAATGCAACTAAAATTTTAATTATATGTTATAATAATAATATAATATAATAATATGTTATAATAATAATATTAACACGCATCACCTGCCATTTTAAAAATGTAATTTTTACTAGTGTACAAATCCAAGTTGTAGTCTCGTTGTCCAACAGTCTCACAGCATATGCAGAGCGTTTATCGAGGCTGCATAGGCCTCTGACTCCGACATGGCGAGTCCTTACAGAGAGAGAGGTAGAGAGAGCGAGAGAGATGGTGCGTGCTTCGAGATAAAGTGTAAAATTAAATAAGAAATATAAGACAACTGACCGCAGGCAGAGTCAAGCAGCCCCATTTCCCTTCCTGCTGCTCGCTTGCTTCCCCTAACAGTTTATGAGTTTTTTATTTGCACTACGCAACTTGGACTGAGAGTGGGTGGGGGCAGATGCCATGCAGCAGTTCAGTTTTTGACTCGCCGACTTGGCCGATTGAGCAGCAGATAAGGCATAAGGCGATGTTCCTTGGGCTAAGCAAGGAATGGAAATTGAGTGGCGGCTTTGCTGCCACTTCAAAGTTGCCGAGCTGCACAAATAAACTGGTCATTCCCCTCGAAAATTCAAAATAATTACATAAAAAATAAAACAGTAACCGTTACAGTTACATTTACGGTTCGAGTTTCAGTTTGAGTTGGAGTTGGGCTTGGGTTTGGAGTTTTATTCTGTTTGCTGTCGCTGTATTTGCTGTATTTGCTCAGCTTGTTGTTCTTTTCTAGACTCAAATAATGCAATATAAAACGTAATTTGTTTTCCACATTTCTTTGTTGCTCTTTATTTTTGTTTAGCGAGTGGCTTCTTAATAAGTATTTAATACTGTGCGTTGGCAAACAGCAGAAGCAAACACCATTAAAAGGCAGATGTTAACGGCTTTCTATCTATTTCTCTCTCTCTCTTCCTCTCTCTCTCACTCTGTTTCTCTCTTTATTTATATATTGCTCGTTATGAAACACTCAATAGAACTTTTCTACTATTGCAATCAGTTAAAGTTTATTAACACGATAAAATTATGAAAAGATATGGTTGGCTAACTTTCAGTATGTAACTTATAAAATTAATGAATTCTGTTAACCAAAAAAAAACCTTTGTTCCAAGTGCGAATAAATTAATAAAGCATTCTTGCAACTCCTATTTTATCGACCTTTAATTTAATTTATTAAATAACAATAGTGGACAAATCTTTCATTGAAAAGTACTCAAAATCAATGAAACACTTCATCGAAATTATAAAAAATGCATAGCTCCTTTGAATTAATTATCGCCCACACACATAAATAACAAAATTAAAAATAAATAAATAAATAAGAACCGACTGCTTGATTTAAAAAGAAGAAAATGTAAAAATGTTACGCACGGGACGGAAAACCACGCATTAAATTTTATGATTAAATATTTAAGAATGCGTGCGGGAAACCGCACGTAAATGAAACACCTTCAAGAAAGAAAATGCCAAGGATGATGAGAACAAAAGCAAGGTGAGGACTAAGCCAGCAAAGGTTTCGCCTGAGAACCAGTCACAGTATATGCATGTATGTGCGTGTCTTTGTGCGGGAGTGTGTGTGTGTGTGTGAGTGAGTGAGTATTAACGGCCAAATTATGATGAAGCGCACTTGACAGACGCCATCGTCTGTGGCTGTTTAATGCTAAAGATGCCAAACACCCTGTTGTGCCTCTGTCCTCGTCCTCGTCGTCGTTTTAATTCGTTTCATTTCTATGTATACTGAGAGAGAGAGAGAGAGAGTGAGAGCCAGAGCGAGAGAGACGAGAGAGAGCGTATATAGCAACAGCGAGAGCCTGTTTTGCTGAATAAGCGCGCGCTCTCTCAGCGCATGTTGCAATGCGAAGCGGTTAAGCCACACTTTTGTCATGTTGCCAACTTGCGAGCAGCACACAATAAAAATAAAGTAAATACAAATGTAAAAAAAAAGTATATTTTATAGCTGCTACTTTGGGGCATTTGGCGCACGAATTCTCCTGCTTCATTATTTTTCTCCGAAAAACAAATCTTTGATTAATTGTGCCGCTTTTGACATGACAAACCATTTGCAACAATGGGCCACGTGCTCTTTAAATATTTATGCCACAAACACACACATACATATATATGTATATATTAATATACATATATATATATATATATATATATATATATATATATATATTGAGTTGAGGATGCTGCATAAATCATGACAACAACATCAATAATCGCCAGCAACTTGTTACAATTGGATAGAAAGTACGGCTACTGTCCGCACGAGGGCGCCACTGTCGACACTCTTTTTTTTTATTTGAGCCTCTTTTGGCTCTTTTTACCGCTGCTCCTTTAGCAGCTCGCACACACGCTCACACACACACGCACACATTAAATTTGATTTGGTCACGTTTGAAAGCTTTGTTCCACTTATGGCTCATTTTGATGGGCGTCCGTCTCCCAAACAATAAAGCTGCCAAAAACAACAACAAGAACAACAAGCACTGATTTCATTCCATTCCATTGCGTTCCAAATGCAATCACAGTCAATGACTTGCCTGGTATCAAGCAGCGGCGAGTAGAGAGGCGGGCAGAGCTCCTAATAGACGCATTCCTTTCTTTTTATTATGGCAAAATGTCATCAAATAAACAACGAGAACTCCCTTACTCTCGTCTCCCCTTTCCGCCTCTCCCTCGATTCGTCCTTGCTGTCAATCTATGAAAGTTGCTGACAGGTAAGAAATACTACTTTGGATCATTGTCATAGCTTTTAATTTGAATTTAATGCTTTTTTATTTCATAGTGCGTTGTACAATAATAATGTTTTTTAAAGGTATTTTTAAATTAGTTTTAAAACTTTTGATACAAAGAAAACTAGATAGCTACCTATGTTCATATCTATACATAACATATATATTTTTATTCATATCTACATATACATATTTCGATCTTTATATATAACTACATCTATATCTTTATGGCAAATAATTAATTAATCTATAATAATTTAAACCAAGACTTTGAATATTGACATTTTTAATGGATGACAAAAAATTCAAAATTGATCAAATATTTGAAAATTCGGCAAGATTTCAATACTTTATAATTCCATTTCCAGTGTGTCGACTCCAAATCAAGTTACAAAAATTAAGAAAAGAAAGCCAAATGTGTAAATATTGAATTAGTCAAATTTGCTTTTGCGTGGATGCCTACGGCAACTATCTAATTTCTCACGACATGCACTACAACAACAACAACAACAGCAGCAACATTCGCGGCTATCGTCACCGAGGGGCAGGTGGATGTTGCAACAAACTGAATGCGGAGCAGCTGGGTGGCACACAGCAAACACATGCAAGGACGACCCAAGTGAATCACACTCAAGACTTACCCAATCAGCTGGTGCAGAAATCAACGCAGACTTGCCTTTATCGCACTCAGCCAGATCCGCCCAAGCAACGGATGTATGCTCCAAACCAGCAGCTTCAGCAGCACATCCCTACAGCAGGAAATCCTGCTGCTCCTTATATGTTATGTAGGTCGTGTGGTGGTCAGCTGAACTACCAGCTACCCAAATCGCACCAAATTGCACCAAGTCGCCATCAGTTGCATCCACTGCCACCACGGACATATGCCACAATGCCTCAGCCACAACTCAATGGCGCTGGCGGAGATTATATGTTGTTTCTAAGCTCCAACGACAACAAGGAGACCAGCGAGACGCTGATGCCCAGTGGTAAGGAGGCAGTTCGCAAGAACGAATCGCTGTCTCCGTTGGAATCGGCACGGGAACATTGCCAACAGACGAGTGCACACTTCAGTGCCAAATATGACGAGAAGATCTCTCCGACGATAGAAACAGAGTCAGCGGGCAGTGAATACCGAATCACGGTAAACACGGTAAACTCTATAATTGGCAAGAGTGCGGACCATTTGCGCAGTGTGGTTCGTTCCCAGATCCAGATGCAGGAGTTGCTGCATCAGTCCATCAGCCAGGTGACAGAGATAACCGAAAAGCTGGTTATGACCACAGATCCCCAGATGCTCGTCTCGAACATGGAGCGCTCAGTTTCGTCCGCGACCTTTGACGTGCCCCACAAGGCGCATCCCCCACTGGTTGGAGACACCAACAAACAAGCATTCATTCTAACAGCCAGGGATATTATGGACGCCAAGGTAATGGCGCCCATGAAGCGTCGTGTCCAGCGCTTCTATTTGAGCAATCTCCGCGAAGAAATGAAAATCCTCGACGAGATGGAACGTGCCCCGGATCTCGTCGACGAAGTCTACGAATCCTTTAAGGAACTGCTGGGCCCCTCACTTTAGCAACAATTTATATATATTTGTTCAATAATTGTTTAATCGAATGTTTTATATTTTTTTTAATGCATTTCACATATTAAATACTAATACTACTAATTATAGAGATTTATTAGTAATATGAGATGAGTGAGATAAGTAAGAATTCTCTGCGAGCTAAACTTGAAGAAACCCTGTAATTACTGATTTTATATATTATATATATATATATATATATATATATATATGTATATATATACATATACCAAATAAGATAAAAGTTCAGATCTGCTTTCTGCTGTTTTCTTTAAACACGTTAAACAAAGACAACCTAGGTAACTTTCAACACGAATGACACAATTTGATAACGCTTTTCGTTATTCATAAATGCATAGAGAACAATCAAAGTGGAATTGTTTCTTTCTGCTGGCCTTAAGCTGTCAGCTGCCAGCTGCCGTTGGCCATAAAAACCTGGGGACTAAATAAAACAATTTCCGAGTCGTTTGCGGTGGAGCTTTGCTGCAGTGCAGCAGGCAAACCAGTTAAGGTAGCAATTTCTGTTCAGCGCATTCCTGCATATACAATTTTGCACTCGGCAAGCTGCAATGATCTCCAAGAAAGAGATAGATAGAGCCAAAGAGTGAGAGGAAGGGACAGAGATCCCTCGAGAGGTTGAGATGACAAAAGAGTTGCCGACAGAGTTACAAAGAGACAAAAGAATTTATAAGCAGTTCCAGTTTATCGGCGGATTGAGACAATTGTTGCCCAGCAGCCGCCAGTTATCCTTGCGTTGACTTAATGGCTGCCTAAACTTCAACATTGACAATTTTTTGGTCTTAAATCAATGTCCAACTGCTGCTGTCAACTGCTTTTGATGCCACTTTAATGACGTTCTCCACCCTCTCTACACATCTCTCTTTTTATTGAACACTACCCATAAACCTACTTAAATATGTTTTTCTGCAACAAGCATATTGAATTTAAACAATTTCATTTGCAATTTTAACAAAGCTATAACAAACTTTATTTTCATAAGAAATCATATCATTCCAATCACATTAGCATAGCTTTACTCAAATTTTGAATTTCTCACGAAATACTTCCGAAGAATTTGTACTTTTTAGTTCAGTTCGTTTGTACAGCAGTTTCTTTGACTACTTTAAAAAATTCTATTTAGTTCAATTTGGCATATGACATAAGTCTATCAACTGTTTGTGGAACAAGTCAGCAGTAAGAATTTTATGGATGTACACGACTGTGCGCTACTCTATCTTCAAGGAAAACTGGTGAAAAGTATTCAACTGATTATTTTACCCATCTTTAACGGATAACTGTATATACAGAGTATTTTTTAGTCTTCTGTTATCCAGCTGAAAGCTATATATTGACAGATGCAGAGAATAATCAAGTCCAATCTAACTGGCTTACTACAAATAAAATATATATTTCATCGTTACAGAGTATTTTCTAGTCAAGTAAACTAAAGAGATTGGAATATTCCATATTTAAATTATCGAGTTGGGTAAGGGCATTTATTGAGCATCTTTTAGTGCTGCTGAATGACTTTGTTAACTTATTTCCAATTTCCGCTTTATTTCAAATGCACGTCGCAAAAGGCAAAATTGAATTTTAATTCCTCGACATTTCCATGCAAGTAAGCAAAATAAAGACAGCCTTGCAATTGACACATGACAAGTCAGCTAACATCACATGACAGTCGTGCTGGGATGGGGGAGGGGGGGTTAATGATTGAATGACAGCGAATATTTGTGTCTCAATTGGAAAGTAAAATAAACTATGTAGCTGACAAAGAAGACAAATTGATCAAAAACCAAAAAAAAAAAGACAAAAAAGAAACAGCAACATCATCAAAAAACTGAACGGATAATAAATATGAAAGGGTCGGTGGAGGAGTAGAGTGGCAAGCCCAAAAGCACTCAACTAACGCAAGCGACCAAAGAACTCCCAGTTGCCAGTCTCGACTAGAAATAGTTGTGAGTTGAACGTTCGATTTGGAATTGTGAGCTTATCATTGGGAATTCGAAAAGAGCCGTTGTGCAATTTATTTGATGTGTCGATACGTGTCGCCATATTCGTCCCGTTCCAGTTCCCGTCCCGTTCCCTTTTCATATCGTTCCATTTCGTTGACAAAATCTGCAAATCAAATTATAAAAATCATAGTGCTCGATTTTCGCACGGCAAATACAATGGGGAGTTGACACTCCGTTAATCCCCCCGCTTCCTGCCTCCCCACCACAATGCTACTACTCCACCTACCACCCCAACCTCTGCGACCAAGCGGCCTGCAAATTGTGACACATCAAATGATGAAATTAAATCAAACAGAAGCTGTAACAGCACAATTCCGAAGTATTGAATAGTTTCATACACAGTGCTAAATTCAACTGATTTCCGAATTCTTCTCTTCATTGACGAAATATCCTGATTTATTTGATAAAGACATTATTTTGGATTAAAATTATAATCATAAAATTGAAACCAAAATGCATATCCGCACAATTCGAAATAATGTGTTAGTTTTATTTTGAATTCCCATTTAATTAAATTTATGGAAAGGTTTTTTCGTTGAATGAATGTATGTGGGTTTGTTTAAATACCAAAAGCTATTACATGCTCAACCGTAATTTTGTTCTCTGTATGAAGTTGAGCGTCTGTTCGCTTGTCCATAAAGTGGCAGTGGCAAGCTATGTATGTGAGTATGTGTGAGTCCTGGACGTGTTCATGTTTGACGAGCAACTAACTAGTGGAGTAGCTCATTCAGTAACAGAACCAAACCCGGACCCAGATCCAGTCCCAGTCCCAGTCTGCTGTCCGTCCGCTTGGCAGCAGTCGTCTGGGGACTACGCCAATCTGCGAAAATCTGAATTTGAAATTTTTATTTATTTACACACACGAGCAGATAGCAAATGGGAACCCGCAAAAATGTGACAGCCAGGGAAAAGTGTGAAGCCAGAGAAAGGGAGGGTGGGGGGAGATGGGCAGAGGAAAAACGGATCAACCTACTGTTTAAACAAATAAAGTGCGGGATTTTGGTTGCAGTCGTGCTGTCTAGTTGTCAGCACCTCAAAATGAGCGCACTCTCTCGGGAAAACTGTCTAAAATTGATATTGATTTTGCATATTCTTGTACAAAATCAATACTCAAATATCCAAATTTTAAAATTGATATTGACATTTACAACAACTCCTAATTACAGCTATAATAAGAAGGTCGATATTAATCAGAATGTACACAACAAAAGATTCCGTTATCCATTAAAATTAGTATGTCGCTTCAATTTGTAATAAAATCAATGTAAAATACTTTAGTCAAGTGAGCTCGACTAAAAGATACTTAAAGAGCAGCTTTTAAGTGTGTTAATTATTTGAAATGCAGGCTTACAAATACGAGAGTAAAATCACCTGCTATAAAATATTATGTGTATATATAACATCCATATCCATATCTATTTTATTCGATCAGATTATATTATATCTGAGTTGCAAGAATATGTCTTTAAAACTGCTATCGGTTATCGACTTGTACCGATATTCGCATAGCATGTGTAGTTATCGACAAAATTAAATTGCATCAAACCTCTGCACCACTTCATTATACCCTTTTTAATAATTTGCAGTGGCTATAAAATGGGTATGCGTATAAAATAATTAGATGAAATTAATAATGAAATAAAACTCATATGTCAAAAGATGAACTTTGGCTTCATTTTAGTAATTGATGTTAATAATCGCCATCAGAAGTCGCATAATTGTAGTTTATATATGGTTTCGTGATGAAATATCAACTTAATAGACTCGAATATAGTGCCTTCCTTGGAAATCAGACGCACACACCTACATACAAGCACACACAAAAATTGATCGATTATAGCCGCACAAATAATTGCTGTTAGATGGGCAAATGGCAGCTCAGACTACAAAATATCTACTCTCTGCCGAGCACCTGGTGTGTATGTGTGTGTGTATGTGTGCATGTCGTCATGCTATGCAACTTCAACGCTAATTAAAATTCCCATTTAATTGACATTGACTGGTGTTTGTCTTCGGGTCGATTGCAACGCCAGCCGTAAATATTTTTTTATCTTTATTTTTTTCGTTACATTTTCTGAAGCATTCTCTTACTCTGTAGGTGAATGTTGATTTAATAAAAAATACACACGATGACAGAAGAGGATAAATGTGATCAGAGTTGGACAAATGGACAGATGACCAGTTGACAGTGTTCCAATTGCGAGTGCTATAGAATGAAATACGTTCAAACTGTCGTCGTTGAATGAGCTACCAAAATCAATTTAAATGGCATCATTTAACGCCATCAACCACAAGCTCTCTCTCTCTCTCTCACACACACACACATACACATACACAGACAGACAATGACACGAGCATATTGACAGTTTATTAACTGACCGACCAAGCACGAAATATTCCTGACAGACCACCCACGTATCAGGTCGGAGATATCGCCCATTACATCGGCACATTAATTAGTTGGGCATTGAGTTGCTGTTGCTGTGGCAGTTGCTGTTACTGTTGATGTTGCAGATGCAGTTGCAATTGCTGACAACGACAACAGAATTCCCTTATCCTCCCAAGGGACCTCAGCAGCAGGAGCAACAGCCCGTGACGGCAACAACCTCAATTGGATCTGAAGGACTCAATAACATTGCAACTGCATCCCCAAGATACAAGTAATTCAGTGTAGTCGGTTCCCTTCTGTCTCTTTGCTCTCGTAATTCAAACTATATTTAAGTTCAACACAAAGTGCTCTTCAATTTGAAGTCGAGTTACTTTTTAATTTCACATACCCAATTTTAATTACAGCAGCAATTTAATATTAAAGATATTGCTTTCGCTTTGCGTTTCACATGTGCACTTTTCACTTTTTGCCACTGAAATTAAATAATTATTATGATTTTGAGATTAAAATGCATAATAATAATATTAGTGATTGTAATACATATACTGAATTTACTGACTCAGTAAATTAAATTTGTTAGTCTTATAAATATTTAAAAAAAAAACGAAATAAACTATAATTACAAAGCTGAACATAAATAATTACGGCTTTTTGCACAGGGAGGTTAAATGAGATGTCAAAACAAATAAGTCGCAAAGGCAACTAAACAATGGGTTTGATTTCACCAACCAACTGTAATTGAGTTGAATATGCTTGATTATGTCGTCCTTTTTACTCATTATGTTAATATAGAGAAGATGGGTTTGACTTTTATCTATTGCAAATTTAATTGGTATTGCAAGCTTAATTTTTGTATTATTCATAATGTCGCAATATAATAGCTTAATTTGTACACTCAGTGCACTTATGCAAAAATATAGCGCCACACTAGAGCCTGAGATTCTTTTGGAAAATTCTCTAAGCAGCTTGACGCCTTATTTGTTTGTTCTGCGAATTTTGTGTCTGGTGCGCGCTTCGCTAAACTTTAGCGAATCGAAAACAAATCGCATTTAATTTAGTAGAAACCAAAACGAGGCTCTATTTATCTGACGATGTAATTTCAACTCAGGCGCAGTGCAATAAAAAGTAAGCACGACAAGCAGGCAGGCGGACGGACGGCAAAAGGACCTGCATGGTGTTTGAGTGGAGGGGAATGACTGGGGTCACACCTGTTGTTTAGCAGGTGGCATCGTCTGCTGTGATCGACAGCTAGAGACTTTTAGCAGCAAAGCCGCAAACAATGCCAGGGCACGACGTAAACACACCCATAACCAACAACATCCCTGCCCCCTGACCCCACAAGAGGAATGCGCGACGAGGCACAAAAAAAAGCCAAAAAAAAAAACATCAGACAGGTGCTAATCGAAATATAATGTTTCAGCAGCGGTCGCACATAAAAAATGATACGCCAATAAAATTTAATAATTTAAAAATGAAACGGCAACAACAAAAAAAAAGCCACACAAAAGAAGAAAGCAGAAAGAGAGAGCGGCGTGGGGCAAAGCCGGAAAAACATAATAAAAAATTCATGAGCTTTACGAGAAACGCGAGTGCGAGCAGAGAAGCTGAAACAAAAAGTGCAAATAATGAATGACGAACGGCCAAAATAGGGTGAGATACGATAGAGGGGGTGTGGAGCAGAGGACGAGAGGGCGACGACAGCAGAATGACATAAAAATGAATCGTTTTGCCTACTTAAAGGCGCATAAAAAGCAATTTCCGTCTTTAAAGCCGTAAAGTATGCACAGATATTGCCCAGCTCAGGACACAAAAGCAGCTCCTAAAACAAAGGTAACTAAGCCCAAAGCCATATCCTGCTTATTGATTCGCTTGCCTAGGCTCTGACTAGCCTGGATAACTGACAGCCAGCCAGGCGGCCAAGCAAAGCACTTAAGCAAACAACAAATATTTAGTGTCGCAATGATAATTACAACGCCAACACAGGCGAAGGTAAAGCAGTCAGCAGGAGGAGTGGAAAATCGGCACATTTCACACATATATATACATATATAAATATTTATATAATATATGTATATATATAAATACATAAATATATAAATGTGTGTGTGTGTGTGTGTGTGTACATATACATATCTTATATATATATGTGTATATTTGATATATGCCTTTGTATTTACACATCCTGTATTTACCTTTGCATGACCAGTCCGTCACTTTGACAATCATAATGAGGCAAGCAGTCAAGACTAGGCCAAAAACACCAACAACAATAGCAATAATAGTAATAGCAACAACAGTAACAACACACATACACACACACATACACACACTTAAATGGTTGACAGTAGCAACTCTGACTGTAGAACGCCACAATAGTCAAAAAAGCTAGAGATGGACAATTTGGGGCAGTAGTTGCAACTGCAAATAATTAAAATACAAAGTATCTATTATTTATTTATTATATTTTCAAATTCAAACATAAATATTTATTATTTAAATTACATAAAATAAGGTCTACTCGGTAATGGTGTTACTTGAACTTATTCAAATATTATTTGTATATTCATTTATTAGAGTATATACTGGAATATAAAAATTTAAAAAATTTGTACGACTTATATATTTTTTATACTGTCTGCTTCGTTAATTGTCTAATGGGCTTAAGCGTTATGATTATTCAATTATGATAAATATTAATTTATGTTATGCAATTATCCACACGTAAATTTCAAATAAAATATTTAAGTTTGCAGCTCGTTAATTTATGATTGAGTAGCTGCTGGCAAGCGAATGTTATTAAATAATTAATTGGCAAGTTAAAATCCCACATATATATTGATATTGAATGAATAACTCACGCGCCCACCTGCAGAAGCTAAAGAGGTCCTCGGTCGAGGTCCAGTTGAGGTGGCCGCGTGTCTCTTTAGGTCTGTTGTCCGTTACAACGGTGATGACTTACAGGTTGTACTCGCAGTGTTGATGTTGTTGTTGTTGTTGTTGCTGCCACTGCTTGTTGTATGTATTGTTGTTTACCTTGCCAGAAAGCGCAGGCAGGCGGGCAAATCTATGTTCCTTGTTGACTTTTGCTTTTATTTAATTTTGTGGCAAGGCGGACCCACAATAAATACACAAATGTCATGTTTACGTCGCACTGACTGACTGACTGTCTGTCTATCGCAATAAGTGCGTATGTGTGCTTGTGTGTATGTGTGTGTGTGTGTGTGTGTGTGTGTGTGTGGGCGCATCAAATAAACTTTAATTGTTGCAACCATAGCGTGTCCTCTGGCACACGTGTTCTCCTTGTGCGACTCTGTGAATTGTTGGCGTTGCTGTAATGCTTAACTTAATGCGCTGTTATCCTTTAACTGCTTGGGCGAAACACACACACATTCTCACATACATACACAGTGACAACTGCAGTGCTGTCACACCAATACATATTCATGTTAATGTCAGCACATATATCTTGCAAAGTCTTCTAACACCTGTCAGCCATTTTACAAGGTGTTTCCACTTAATACATCGACATCACACACATGGCTAGAAAGAGACAGGGACAGACAACTTTAGACACCAAGAGAATATGTTGCTTTGTCTTTCTAAGTGTGTGTGTGTGTGTGTGTGCCTATATGTGTCTTTACCTTTGTACGCCATGTGTCAATGGGTCTGTCATGTGTCCAGAGCTGCGTGTGATATTGACAGTTGAGGGACGGGGGAAGAGCGGACGAGCACACGGATGTCGAGTAGAAAATAGCAGAGTAATTGCTGAATGAACGGCAATTGCTCGCCTCGTGCCACACTTGCCACGTAGCCTAAAAAGGGGAAAAACTGGTAGCTGGAACTAAGACCAGAAATCGCCGCAGAAGCTGAGGGAATAACTGTCGCCAAAACTAAACTCAAAATTATGGTAGGTAAATGTCAAGACAGTTTTGGCCAGGCCAGCAGCGGCAAACAACAGCGAGCGAGCAACAGAGATATAGATAGACAGGGAGAGGGGTAACAGTAACAGGATCAAGCAGCAGGATGACAACAACGTTGACATTGATTGAACGTTGTCCACAGCAAACACGGCAAACACAACACACACACACGCAATGAGCGATGGCCAATTGCTCGAAATGCGGGCAACGGAGTACAGCTTGTTGGTTGTTGGTCACACGGTGTTGATTGTTATACTCTGGCCGTAAGGGGAACATGGCCAGCAACATCGATAATGCAATCCTAATTAGCTCAACAACAACATGGGCTCTACGTGTTATGTATGTGTGATGGCGTAGACTGAAGATTACAATTGGAATAGGCCTATTCTATTAATGGGAATACTCATCCAAAGCATATATTTTTGCCACTCTTGTTACTATTTTTATCGTTATTAAACTGTAGTTTATTTATTTCTGTGTGCAGAAATCCATGCATTGTATACAAATAATTTACAGCTGCCACATCAGGCCATTTATTTGATTGATAGTGTAACAAAAGTTCGACTGCTTTAAGGACTGACCACAAAATCCATTTCCTGTTCCCTTTTAGCTTGTTGTTGTTGTTGTTGTTTTGCTGTTGTGTAGTTTGAGGTGCGGTGACGCTTTGGGTGTTTGGTTTATTTTAATTGCCTGGACTCTTTAATTGCTGAAATATTTAAATTAGTTTGCTGAGAGCTGTCGTCGACGATTTGAGTGAGCAGGTGATTTAGCTTCGGCCTGTGTGTGTGTGTGTGAGAGAGAGCTTAACTTTCTGACTTAATATATGTATATATATATATATATATGTATGTATTTAATGTGTGCATAAATGTATATGCGTGTGTGTGTGTGTCCTGACCGTTGCCAGCCATTAAATTACATTGAACCGCACCCGAAAACAGGATACTTTGTAGCATACAACAAGTCAGGGGCAACAACAATGGTGAACAACGGCAAAGGACGTCGAGCAGGTTTTCGTATTTAAGACGAAATAAATTGGATTAGAAACCGCAAAAATCCAATTGTCTATTGTGGTGCGGGCTGAAGATGCGGCAAATGCCACCTCACCACCACCTCACCTCACCTCACCGCAGTTCAACTCAGCACAGCTCTCGCCATTTGCCGGGCTCAAACCTTGCCTTGCCGGCTTTAGATGTTTTGTAACCTGGGCCAAATCCGAATCCGGCTCCGAATGCCGAATGTGGGTCTTAAAATATTTAGCAAGAAATGCTGCGACTTTTCCCTCTGTTTGATTTGTCGCTTTCGTTGTTGTTGTTGCTGTTGTTGCTGACTCTTTGTGTATGTTTGTATGCAAATCAAAGACTAATTGGATTTTTAAGCTCAAACTGTCAATGCTGCTACATGCTGCTCAGCTTCCGAACTCTCGTCCTCTACACCTCCCGCCCTTTCTGCACCAATGTATCTTTCGTGATTCGTGCACCTGACTAAATGGCAAAAAAGCGTTGACAGAGGCAAATGAAATGTCGACGACCGTCGTCCATCCATCCGTGTCTATATGTATTTTGGATTTATGTTTTCGGTAAGCGATTTAAGCTGAACAGCAAACAATTCCTCATGCAACCTCTTTGCGTACATTGAACTGCCACTGAACTGAACTAAACCGTCACCCACCCACCCACTGTTTTCGATCCAAATGAGCAGAGCGCGCTGCTCGCCAGTAAATGCAAATGGTACACTAATTTGATTCTATTTAAATCTCGTTGCGGACATCAGGCGAATTTGGCTTAAACGCCGCCCACTGACGACTGTTTTGTTCGTGTGTGTTAAAGTAGAATGCTGCCCTCAACTGTTTTCCTGATTTGCTCTCTGTGCATATGTGTGTGTGTGTGTGTGGTTTCTGTGGTTCTTCACTGGCCCGCATGACGCGGCACTCATCACGTAACAGTTTCGTGCGTGTGCTTCTTCGTCGTCGTCGTCGTCGTCATCGTCTCGTTCAAATGAGTGCCTTGAGTATCTTTTCTATTTGCGTGAACGCAGCTGCCAGCAGCAGCTTCTGTTGCTGTTGCTGTGTACAAAGCAACAACCACAGCGAACAGTAAAAGCGACGGATAACAAACACTTGACTAGTGGGCCTCAAATCCAGGCCATATCTCTACATCTCTCTCTCACTCTCTCTCTCTCTCTCTTACAAAATCTCGTCTGTGTTTGACTAGTAGTTGTTGTGTCCATAATCGGATCGGGTATGATGGGTATGCGATGAGGCAAACAGCTGCGAAATATCTGCCACGTTTGTTGGGTGCTGGCTATGCGACGTCGTTGGCGCCAAATTAGCCAGATCCTTGTACATGTGATGCAGACAGACACCCAGCAAAGTTTGGCAAACTATACAAACACTCGTGTAGTTGTTGAAATGCACTTGCAACTTGCATGGAATACAACATTTGTAACTCGATGTGTGTAACTACTTGTCTGAGCTATGCACTAAGCGCCATAATTAACCACTAGCAGAAATTCATATATAGTTAAAGCAAATGATTCTGAATTGTGACTGAATATGTAAATATTGTTTACCACAAAAGTAAAACTGAATAGCTTGCGCTCTGAACTTCTCTGAGAAAATAATTAGAACAAATTTGTTAAGTAATTTTAGCTGGGCATATACAAAATGCAAATAAATATATTGAAGCTGCAAAACGAAAAGAAATGTTCATAATTATTTATTTACTTAATTTAATTTAATATTTAAATGTTTTGAAAGGCCGAACTTTGTGCTTTAGAAGTATATTTTAAAAGCACATGGTTGGTATTTTTAAGCAATAAAGTGAGCTGTCCTTGGAGCCAAAAGTAGGACAATTTCCTAAATTTCGTTGCGATTTATTTCCCAAATGTATAAAGGGTATACAAAGTCAACTATACAGTTTATTATTATTTTTTTAGCTGGTTGGTTGTTGCTGTTGCCATTCCAAAATCGTCGAGTGTGACAGTGACACACTTGTAGGGAGAAGGGCTGAATAGAAAAAAGAGAGAGCCTTGCCTGGCTATTTTTGGCTGGGGGCCAAGTCGAAAACCGTACAAGGACATGTGTCGCACTTTGGTGCGATGCGAGGTGTGCCGAGGAGATCAGGTGTTGGAGGTGTAAGTCACCTATGTTATGGTGCACGGCTCTGTACGACTTTGAGTATTGAATGGGCGCACAAACCCTGTTAAATAATATAATAGACACCACGATTTCCAAAACTTAAGCGCTGCTTTACGATATCGCATTCATCATCAGCCGTGTGGCCAGGGGACCCAAGGGGCCCAAATATTAAGTACACTCTGTATGTATTTAGATCCTGATAACACGCAATGGTACGAGTGTCGGGCCGTGGTCTCGAGTCTATTAATTACACATGTTGTGTCAATGTGAAATCGTTTTCCATTTATTTTTATGCTTTTTGCTGGACAGTTTGTCAAAGTCGTATAAGTGTTAGAAAATATCCCTAACATTTGTTAACCTTCGGCAGTTTTCGACAACAATTTTTCAAGTAAGTTATGGCCAATGCTGAGGCTATAAAAATAGCCAGTCCAAGAATTTACACTTGACCGTGCTTCCAGCCAATGCCCTTTGAACGGTAAAATACATAAAAAATACGACGACAACAAAAAGACAAGCATGTAAGTCAAAGCCTCCTTAATAAGATCGTAGTGCGTCAGTTGTGCTCAAAAAAAGAACACAGTATACACAGTTCAAAATTTGGGGTCAATGTTAAATATATTATATACATTTGCAATATATTTTGAATATGATTTATATACAATGTGGCATTAATTAAAATGTATACAGCTATTACGCCTATGCCGAAATAAATTAGCAATATTCGATCCGACAATTTTCGTCTATTCCATTTTTAAGTTATTATTGTTGTTTCGTATTTTGTTCACCTCAAGCACGAAAAAGGTTTACTGTGTATAAGGCAGGCATATGTGCAGGTCAAAGGGGTGCCTGAGCTGTCAGAGCGTCAGCCGCTTGGGCAATTCATCGAATTAGGAGACTTGAACCTGAGTCGAGGACAAGTGGCACAACTGGCGCCAAAAGTCACATAATCGCCGATACAAAAAAAAAAAAAAAAAACATACATGTATACAATTTTTTTTGTCAGACTTTTGATCACGTGCCGTGCGCCAGTTGTTGCCAATGGCAGATGCATAAGCAGGACCTAGCAGGCAAAAAGGCTAACAGGCTGGCACGTTAATTGCAAGTAAATTTCATTCATAATGCCACGACAGACTCAAATTGAAATTCCATTGAAATGGACTCTATGGGGGAACATGAAGCACACTTACCAAGCGCTTAAGGCCACAAAATTAACATTGGCGAATCCAACCAGGCAGATTCTGAACGCTTGAATGCCGCACACCACAACAGCAGCAGCAGCAGAAACAACAACAGCAGCAGGAGGAATACCGTCTCCGATTTTGACAGGAAATTAAATTCGATGTATTGCTGCAGAGCAGTCTGCCTCGTCCGAAAGAGTCACTTTGGCTTCGCTTTTGTTTTATGTACCTTTTGGCTCAATTCTGTGCTCGCTGGGCAGGCGGCTTACAATTGGAAATTCATGCGGCTTCAGTTTTTATTTCGCTGCTGTTGGTCTCATCTTCGCTTCTGCTTTTGCTTGTGCTTTTGCTTCATTTCTGCAAGCCAGTAAATAAACCGGAGATGACTTTGCGGTTTTCATTGTGCGCTACTGCGAAATAGAAGCTACTGAGTCTGAGACAGAGGCAGAGGCAGAGACTGACACTGAGAATGAGAATGCGAGACTGAAAAGTAAGTTTGAGATTGGGTTTTGTGTTCGTTTGCCTGGTTGCTTGGTTGGTTGGTTATTATAATTACTGCTCCCTGGGACACACTTAAATGCTTGCAGCGTCATGAATACGAGACAGCAGGATGTGCATTTGCCATTGCCCACAGGAAACTGAGGCTGCGACTCTAAGTTGCCAAAAATTCTTGGGGTTGTTTTGTCTCAAGTGCCCTTCGCTTGACTTGCCGCTTGCGAACGAACCCCATCAGCTAGTTCAACTTCAGTTTAAAGTCAACTTCAACATGAACGAAATAAATTGATTTACATACATCCGACATTGGCCCACATGAGTGCTGGCAACAGCAACAGCAGCAGCAGCAGCCAGTCAGCCCACGCTATATGGGCAACAACAAAAACAACAACAACAAGAAAAGGCTACTTTGCCAAAAAGAATTGCCAATGAACTAAGATGAGCTGAATGCTCACTTGTTTGCCCTGTCCTGGCCCTGCTTTGGCCCTGCTCTGGCCCTGCTCTGGCCCTGCCCTGCCCTGCCCTGTCCTGTCTTGGCTTTCTTCTGTCTTCAGATTGCCAGGCTTGGCTTTGTTTTGCTCCAGCCTTGAAGCTGGTTTCGTCTTGTTGTCGAGCTGCGACAATAAGTCATTGTCAAGGTGCTGAAACAACGACGACGACGACGACTGCGACAGGCAACAACAGCCGGAGCTTGTATGTGGCTTCAAAAGGAGCTTTGCATGTGGGCAGAGTCACTACTGGCGACAAAGAGTGCAAGGGAGAGTGGGGCACTTTCAAAGATCAGGGCAGGTTGCCAGCCTGCCTGACTGCCTGCCAGTGCCTGGCAATGCAATGAAGTTAATTAAATAAAAATAAAGCGACAGCAAACTGAATTGCCACAGCACACGAGGATGGCGAGTTCTATAGGTAAAAGAAATATATATTTTACTAGCCATGCCGAAAATTAAATGCCCTTGCAAACATCAATCAATCCGATCAAATTTACATGCCTTTTTAATATTCATTAATATTAAAGATTTCTGGAGACGATAATTTAATCTCTGCTGATTGCTCTAACGTAATGAATAATATGTTGAAACAAAAACAAAATCATTCTTATGAACAAAATAGGTTTTTATGTTTTTAATATAAATCAGTTTCATTCATCTTTATTCACACTTTTGAAGAAACCATTGCGACTTTCGTGACATAGCCAGAATGCCCTTTATAAGAGCACTAGAAGGTGCGCCCATGTAGTGACAACAGCCTAGTGTGGAGTGGATAGTGAAGGGTAAAGAGATGAGAATGGAACTCATGAAAAACGCCCACGTTGGATAGGCAGCTAGTTTAGTTGGAGTTGATGGAACGAAGTACTGTATAGATGCATCTCTGGAATCCATTGCCAAGTAGATCACACAGTCGCTATGAGAGAATACCACTCCTGCAGACGCCCACAGTTTCTTTGCATGGAGTCAAGATGACGACGATGCTGATGATGATGAACAGAATGAGGATGACGATGAGGATGAAGATGAGAATGCTGTTGGAATGTGTAGGGAGAGCACAGCTGGCAAAATAATCAAATGACTAGCAACGCCCACTCATGCAGCAGACAAGATAAGCTCACGAGTACATTTTCTCAAAGGTAGAAAACAAAATAAATCGTTAATAATATGAAGAAAACCAGCAAAAGAACTATGTACGCAGAAATGAATATAATTACTTAGTATACATATGTATATGTAAGCACTTAGTAATAAGTACCCACTTGGGTCTATGTATATGAAATCGTATTTAAATGGCATCTCAGGACAGGCAAGTGAACCCATTTACCATGTGAGTATTCAGTTTTTAGAATTTACTGATTTTTACAAGGATTTAATTGCGTTGAAATATTGGGATTTACAAAACTGAGCCACAGTCTTAATTTTACCAAATCTATTGTGGTTCTTATGGCAAATGTGCTGCTAATTACTAAAAAAAACATACAACCAACATAAGTTAAAGCAATTTATTTTATTTCATTCGCTTGCAATGCTTTTAAATGCCAAATGTTCTTCTTATTTCGGTTTCAGTTCTCGGCCTACGCTTGCCCTTTAGCAATGCTGCTTAAATTATGATGAACCCTCAGCAATTGTTTACTAATTTTAACTGGTTTTCTATACAAATGTGTATGTGTTTATGGCAACCACCTCTTATCACAGAAACAATATTTGCACACCTGGACTTGTGGCATATGTGTCACCTCAGGCAAATCAACTGTGCGATTACTGTACTATTAGTACATTATTGTGATTTATTGTATTTAGACTTAATGAAATTCACTCTAGAGTAATTGGGAGTGACAAGAATTAAGACGTTAATTGTTTGTTGGATGGAGTAACATCTCTAAGACTTTGTTTTGACATCAGTAATTTTCGAGGTTTGTTTTTTTTAAATTTAACTCCAAGCCTGAGAGATGCTTGCTTTGATTGATTAGTTATCAATGGTCTTGTTTTGGCATTTGCTGCCATCACCGACACCTTCAAATAGCTATTAATGTCATTTCAATCGTGTGTCCAATCAACAAGAGAATCCGCTTAAAAAGATGACAACATTATTGCGTTTGCCGCAGAATATGCTTTGAACCATCATTTCACAAAAAAATAAAAATAAAAGGTTTATCGACGGCAAACTTTTGACAACGGTGACAATGACAAGGACTCCCAATCTCTGTTCGAGCAGCAGCACCAGGAGCCAGCGAGGCATCAGACGGCAATAAGGCAATAATGGCAACCCTAATCAGCGCATTTGGCGCACTTGTGCTCGACGTAGACGTCAATTAAGTGCCGTTCAGTACCCCTTCAAAATCCCAACAAAAACACCGAAAACCGAATAAAAAAAGCGTAAGCGTGAGGAAAATTTGCATCAATAAATGACAAAACCATACGCAGATGCCAATGTAATAAGTGCCAAGCGAGTATGCTCCATCAAATTGGGGCTGCCGGTCCCGGGTATTGGGAAGCCTTTTACATTTGCATGTCAACTACAGATGTTGACAATTAAAGCTGGCAATAGGTGGGTTTTGAGCGTTTTGGGTTCGTTGTTCGTCCCTCGGTATCGAAGTATTGAAACAACATTTTGACAAAGTGGCTGCTTAATTTTTCAATTGCACAAGCTATGTTTGTTACGCAGCAGCTGAAAGCTGAAGGACTCCACGTCTGGCATCGTATGTGAGAGTGTCTTCCAGTGGATAGAGTTGTGGCTAGGTGTAGGACGCGTCGAGTGGCAACTGCTATCGCAAAAAGCTGTCACAGTGTATGTGTATGTGTGGGTTTATTTCTGGGTATGAGCTTAAGTGCTCACTTGACTTTCACACGCTCTCCAAAAACTGCACACTCGATCTGGTGTCACAAACAGAAGCTACAGAAATCTGAAATAATCTATGTAGAGAAATATATTCAAGCATATTCGCCCTTTTATCACTCTTTAAACCATAAGAACTTAGCTGAAAATTCAATTCAGACAATAACTATTTAAAAGACGTTTCCAATTGCACTTTATTTAATTATTAGCTTCCTCATTCCATTAATCAAGCAAAGGGCTAAATGTCATAAATTTATAAATCTTGAGATTAATAATCTTTCCACGTCAAATCGCTTCCATTTTTTCGTTCTTATTCATTGACTGAGCTAAAGAAAATATATTAGGGATTTGCATATCAATTTTGAGAGCAGTTTCAAACATTTTTGACTATTTTTATACTATAAGCTATAGCTGTACCCCAAAATAATAAGAGAAACTAAGTATAAAAGTTTTTGTGGCCACAATTTAAATATCAAAGGTCTGTTCCGTTAACCAACTTCAGCATCATAAATGATTATACGGCTTTGAGTATCTGTTCATCTTGTAACCTGCCTTTTTGGTTCAGCTACTTTTCGCTAATAACCATTGCATTAGGGTATACACATAACCATTTCAAAAGCATTGAGGAAAATAAACAGAAAAACCCAATTGAAAAGCACACAAATTGTAGTCAATGGCAGTAACAACTTTATAACTGGTCGGGGCTTAGGATGGGGTCTGGATCTCTGCTCTGGGTTCTGAGTCCCCTTTATCCATGTCCGAGTGGCGTTTTGCCCATCTTAAAGCTCATTATGTTAATCTGTGTGTAGACTGTGGGTGTCAGAGACAGAGAGACAGAGAGAGAGAGAGAGAAAAAGATTGTGGCTCGATTTCGAGTTCGACAATCGCCGCACGCTGATCAAATTAAGCGCATTTTAAAGTGACTTGTATATGGGCAAAAGTTTTTCGATTAGAGTTTAAGTGTCCATTTCGTTCACGAGGTGCCGACGAGTTGGCAGTTCCAACGCGACGGCTCCATAAAAAAAAAAAAAATTAAATAACAAAACTTGTAAAAAAAAAAAGTTGATTTTTGCATTTGGCCGCACAATTAACTTGAACGACGGTACCCAAAACTGAACCAAACAGCTGTCCGCTTTCCCAAAATAAAGTTGCTGCGAACGAAGAGCTGAGACCAGCGAACTGAGAACTACAAACTATACGAACTGGTAACCCAAACGAAGGTTCGCTCACTCCATCAGCGCTTGTCTTTTGGCCGTGATGTGGAAATGCTTTGTGTAGCCTAGAACAGGGTTTCATACTATTTTGGTTAGCAAGCTGCTGTCGTTGCTCATAGTTTTGCTTATCTTTGCATAACTTTTGCATAATAAACCAGACTGGAACGGGGCACAGAAATGCCGAATGGGAATGGTATAGTGAAAATGGTGAAAGGTGAGGAGGGCAGAGCAGGGTGGGAGGGTAAGAGTGGAGTCTACACAAAATGCGTTCTTTTGTCATTGTTGTGAGCGCGCTTGTGCGATGGTTTTTGGTCTTCGTGTTGTTGCCATTGTTTATGTATGCGCCAACACATATGCATACCCATTCCACAGTCATATGAGGCAAGGGGAGAAGCACTCCACGAAAGACCGGGATACATTCATATGCGTCGCCGAGTCAACAGTCACAAAAATTCCACAAGTGCATACAAAAAAAAAAAATTACAAAAAAAAATAAATAAATAAATAAGCCACAAAAAAAAAACTAAATAAAAAACTAAAGATAACCTTAGAGTTGCTAAAGAACAAACATTTTGAATACTCTAGATTCGTAAAATCGTACACAAAGGATGAAATAATAAAATAATATGAAAGAGATACACAAACTTTTGATTACATATATATGTATTTCCGATCATAAACTATCAGTAAAATTAAAAGCAAAAAAATAGAATGATTAAACTTCTTTTTGTCTGAGTTCAGGGCATCTGGACATCGAATGTGTTTGATTTCAATACTTATATTTGTTTTCTGTTTTTTTTTTTTGTTTAGCTGTGTTGTTGGCCTGGTCGACGGATTTGGCAGCATGGGTGTTACGGGTTTGGTGCTTGGCTTTAATTTGGCATCCCCGGTACCTCATTCGCGCTCTCCATCTTTCCTCATCGGTTTCATGTTTCTCATTCATTTTGGGAAGCTGCAGTTTGCGGTCGCTGTTTATGCAAATTATTTTGCCTGGCGCTCATGGAGCACTGCACCAATGGCAATGGCAAAGCCAAAGCCAAAAGCAGCGGCAAAAGAGATGAGGTCGAGGTTGACACAATAGAAGAGTGGCAATGGTTGTAGTCAACAGCAGACTGATGATTTAATGCGACCCGCAGACTTTTGCCGAGCTAAGCATTTAATTGTTCCGAAGCGCACAATTAGAAGCCAGCTTAACTGAAGCCGAAAAGGGTCGAGAGTTTTAAACAGAACTTGACATAATATATTTGCTAAGCCCTTTAGTCAATGCTTAGCGTGGATGTACTGCATATTTGATGATGTGAGCGTTATACGAATATTGAAAATTTTCAAAATAGCCCGATCGCTGTACAAAAATTACTTTTTATAGTACATAAATGGTTAAATTTCAGCCATACAAAACGGAAGTAAATTTTTCGAACTCAAAACCTAGAATATATGGTCATTTATTATTATTAATCAAATATCATGCTAAAAAAAATTTAAAAGAAAAAATATACATTTTACTCTTTTAATATTACAATGGTTTGTTGATTAATTAAATTATCCAATCATGATTAGATATATTCGTCAAGTTAGAGATGTTCATCACCAATCCGAAAATTATAAGATTGCAATTGGTCGCCCTGATTCCCTACAGCCCGTTTATTTTAAAGTAGCACTGAGAGGTTCACATACATAGGTCAATCTTATACTAAAAAAAAAACACACACACACACACACATACACAATTGCACACCCATTTTTGCTGATCGGAAGGATGGTCAAAGTAACATCAAACAAACTATTCATCATCACTTTTAGACGCGAGAAGCTTACGGCAAACATCACACAGTGTATATTCCTGATGAGCGAGTGAGTATATGGGTGTGTATGTGTGTTTTAGTTGATGTGCTTTTAAGTGGGTGTGAGTTTTCGGGCATCATGCATCCAGGCAAGGGCACACGCATGCTGTGGGCAAGGGGCAAGAGAAACGGGAGCAGGAGCAGGAGCAGGAGCAGGAGCAGGCTAGGCTGAGGCAACACTAATGGAAAATTGGCATGAAAGACGAGCTGCTATGGAAATTTAATCACATTCACATCTCACACAATACATCATCATCATTGTGTCTAACTGTATGTGTGTGTGTGTGTGTGTTTTTGGGTATGTGTGTATGTGAACAGCACTTAAGACTCCTTTACGCATATTTCTATGTGTGCACGTTTTGTATGTTTGTATGCGATGTATTTCCGCAAGTTTGTTAACTGCATTAGTGTGCGCTGCTGTGTTTGATTATGCCTTCAGGGGGGTCGTACACACACACACACACACACACACACAGATTTATATATATATATATACATATATATCCATGATCTTATGTGTGTGAACATATAGTGCATATGTCTGGGATTCCATGACGTTTACTGTTTGGTCTCACACGTAAATAAATGGGGATAAAGTTTTTAGATTTTGATTGCTTGATTGTGTGTGTCAACACAGCACAGCACAGCATACTCTATACTCCATATTCCATTCTCGATGCCCTATACTCCTTCACACTTTATGTAGTAAATATTTTGCCATTTATGTACATAGATTTGGGTTACATGAGCATAGATTTTAAAGTTTGCTTTGTCATTGCCTGCAATTCGACTGACTTTACGGGCCCAGATTTGAAGGCCATTGGCAGACCCTTTACATAGTATGGGGGAAAGTTCCCCCAACCAATCGTATATCCCTGACCCAAACTTTATTTGTTTGCTTGACATAAAATTGAGTCGTACTCCCCGCCTGCCTGCCTGCCTGCCTGCCTGACTACCAACTGGCTTTTGTTTGGAGACCAGGCCTCATTTGCGTTAGGTCATAATTATGTTGTATCATTTTCAGCAATCAGAGCGACTTTTATGTAAACTAATTCGAAAACTCAAAGGCAGCGATTTGGCAACGAAGCGAAACAGAGCGCAAAAAAGAAGAAGCATGCGACAATCCAGATAGGTATCGGTATAGAAGAATTAATACAACAGCTACACTCATAAAAACTAAATACACACACAATATGAAATGTCGAAGTATTTAGAGAAATTTATTACCAAACTTTAGATAACCGAATTAGTCATTAAGAACTGAAAAGTGTCGTTTCTCTTAATGCAATGACATATTTGATTTCTTCTGTTGAGGTATACTATGTAGGTGAAATCACAGTCGTAGACGATGCCGTCCCGCTTCCATGCACTGTGACAAACATTTTACGCTAAATTTGCCATGCATTGCAAGATTGTAAAAGAGCCACGCCAACTAGACAGAGAGAAGGAGATGGAGAGGGAGGGGGATGTGGGAGTGGGAGAGAGAGTAAGAGAGATCCAGTAGCATGACAATTTATCAACGGTACAATGACGTCTCGTAATGGTTGACCTGTGGGCTGTCTCGCAGCGACTCTTTAATTTCAGCAGACGCGCCTTGAATTAAACATGTTAGATAACAACGGAAAACTGCTACAACAGCAAAAAAATCAAGAAAAAAAAGAAGAAAAATAACAAAACTGCAGCAAACAAAGCTAAAGCTAAAAAAAAAAAAAAAAAAGAAGCTGAATTAAAAACGCCGTTGGCCTTCAAAACGAGTACGAACAGTACGAGAACTGCGGCAGAAGAGCGCCTGCATCGTTTGCCCGTGCTAAATGACTATGTAAAGCGGCAAAGACAACAACAGCAATATGTACAACAACAACAACAATAAGAACGGCATCCGCCACAAGAGCAATCACAAGAACAACAAGCGGCAAGCGGAAAAACGTCGCCTTTATTCTAATGCCAGTTCATGCTCTGACTCAGCCGGAATGAAAAAAATAAAAACCGGAGAGGATGAAGAAAAAAAAAATGAGCAACCAACAATGAAAACTATCTTTGCAAATTGCTGTGAGTCCACTCACACCCTCTCTTCGAGTTAAGCTCCCCAAATTACTAATTAGCCAAGCCACAAAAAATTGCATGATATATGAAACGAATGGCTGTGCTTTGTTTTAATTAAATATTTCACATACAGTAAATTGTTACATATGAATATTGTTTAATAATAGTTGATTATTGTAAGATTTTCTTTTGATCTACTTTCTTACGAAGCAATGTGTGTTGAGTAAATTTATTCGATGGCGTATGGAGTTGCATACTTAATGATCGACTTGATATACCCTCGTATTGGACACTATAAACATGTTGAGCAAAAACCGCTAAAAACAGTCATCCAGTGTCCCTTGCTGGCTGCAGCTTCAGTGTCCTGTTTTCCACTTCCACTTACCACCCAGAGTGCCACAAAGTGCGGAACATAGGGACAGCAGCAACAACAACAATAGGATGAGCATGAACAACAGCGACAACAGTGAAAGTCTGGCCTGGTCTAGTTGTAGGCGAACCGAGCCAAGTCCAGTGCGACTTTTGCAATTTTTAGTGCAACTAATTCTTTCTGAAGTATCTCATTGTTGCACTGCAAAGCCGCAACTCTGTGTGGCGTGTGGATATCGCAGTCTCCCAAATCCCACAGCTTTGCTATCCTGTTGATCCCCCGTAGCGCAGCCTATGTGTGTATGTTTGTGTGTGTAAAAAGTCAAAAGTATCTCGGCAGCTTAAGCACAGAACACAGCCTGGTCAGACACTCAAACAGCAAGTGTGTGGGTATAGTATAGTTGAGGTGTTTCGGTGGTGCGGGGGGTTTGGGTTGCTGCCCAACGGAGTTTATTTCCCAGTTGATTGTCACACTTTGCCGGCTAACAGTTGTTGCACTTTTTGTCCAACTGAAAACAAATGGGCATAATAAGTTTGTTATGCAGCTTCAAGTTGCACAGATTGGCGGCAACTCACAGCCCTTTATGTCTAAACTAGCTACTCAAAGCCTTTGGAGCCCGTGAGATTGGCTAGAAGTTGTCATAGGCTACACAAAAATACTTATAAATAAAATGTTGATAGGCTGAATTTTTATATTTACTTCCTTTTGAAGGAGACATTATCATAAAAAGCAATCATTTAATTGGAAATCGTGTTGAATGCAATCCAAACATTTTTAAGTAAGGAAATAAATTGAATTGCAGTGGAACATTTTGTGACTGATTGATATATAATTCATGTATGTTGCGCAAGAATCGTGTCAATTTCACAAGCTGTTGCACTCACTTATCGTGATCAGTCAAGGGAACTTGCCCAAGATAAGTATTAAGTAATGCATTCACCGAGCACTTAGCTTACGTAAATTTGGATCACATAATGTGCTGTAAATATTGCATTACCACACATAAATAATCATTTAGTAGAATATGCTCGAGTATATAACAAGCACAGCATTATTAAGCCATCATGTTTGTGTTCATCTTTAAATATACGTACAGCATTTCACTAATACGCCCAAGAGTTGAATATGGTCATAATCATTTTATGATTGTTGAATTGTGCGTCAAACTAGTTGGCCTTTCACTATTTCGTCTATGCACTTTGAGCATTCCATACTTATAGTAAACTCTTCGATAGCGTTTCACGCTTGACTGGCATTAGGCAGTTCGTTGGAATCGAATTTTCTTACAATTCCAAAAATAGCAAACGGAAATGAGCAATTGGAGCGTTAAAATACATAATTACAACTAATTTCAAAGGCAGACGTCAAGCAGGCTTCACTTACGCATATGAATATTGTTGTTGTTCAGTTTGGTGTTGTTGTTACTGTTGTGGTTGGCAATGGTTCTAATGAGTGAAGCAGTTTAATTAAAAGTTCTCGCAATTGTTTCTAATGTGAGTCGTTAAAGCGTTCAACTGCGGCGTGTAAATCACGGGGCACCGCCTCATAGGTGTTACACATGCACAGATACATAAACATAAGATGAATACTTAGATGCTTAAGTATATGTATCAGCAGCTCCATCTGTAGCTGAATCTGTATTTGCTGCAATGTGGCCACTTCCGTTTGCCAAACACGTAGCCATAAAGGCTACCGCACACACACACACACATTCACAAATACACACACTCACACATTCACACATACAGACACACACACACACACACAGAGACACATACACGTGGCCAACTTATGTGTTGAGCAGTTAGCAGATTGGGGACCCTGAATGTTATCGGGCTCTAACCCGCAAAGATTTAGCAGTCCGACACGTGAAAACGTGGCAAGCTTATGGCCACATCTTGGTGTTCTTGTTGTTCCTATTTCTGGTTTGGTTTTTTTTTTTTGTATTTTATTTTATTTATTTTGTTGTTGTTGTTGTTGCTGTTGTTGTTGCTGTTGTTGTTGTTGTTCTTATTCTTCCGGTAGCTACTTTGCTGCCTATTGCCTCTTAATGCTAATGAAAAATATTTCCAACTGTGCGCGGATTAGGACGCTGCGTTTATTACCAGACAAGTGTTGAAGTCAAAGCCTTGCAGCACGCCTCACCAAAACAATAAGTGGCATAAAACTGAAGCCCGACGCTTTTATTATGTCGATGGGACAGAGAGAGTTAGAGTGAAGCGACGTTTAATATTTAGTTGAAGATTTAACGGCCCCAAGATACAACAACAAGAGCGAAAAGTGCAAAAACAACTACATGAAAAACAACAACAGCAACTATGATAAGCCTCATCGCTGCCTGAATTACGTAATGAGTTCCCAGCAGTCGGCTTGGAGTTTTACGTTGCGGCTCTTGAGAAATTATGGCCAGCGTTTTAGGGGCACGTTGTATTCCCGGACTGCTGTTGTACATTTTAATTAACAGAGAACTGAAGTTGAGGTCCGCAACAACCACACCTTCATACACACACCCACACACACACGTGCAGATATTTCAATAAATTCTATAAATATATAAAAAAAAATAAAATAAAAAAAATTATGTTTGAATGCGTTACAAATTAAATTCTTATGCTTTGCCCAACTCCCTGGGGGCAAGGTGGTAAGGAAAAAAGGAAAAGAAGCAAGCTAGAGAGAGATTTATATTTGGCAATTGAAATTTAAATGAAACTACGTGCGCCAGTAAACATCAAATGCTCAAATGGGCCAAAAGGTAAAAACCAGAACGAAAACCAAAACGAAAACGCGAGCAACGAACATTTACTGTGCTCAGACGAACGGTGGAATGGGGTGCGGTGGTAGGGTTCTGAAGACCTCGACTATGCCCCTGAGGAGTCACACAACTCATTCATGCAGAAATCCATTGACATTTAATAGCCCCAGCCACTTGGACAGAGCCCTCTAAATACTTTTGGGCGCTACTTCAGCATGCACAGCAGCAAAATTCAGCGCTTGCTTCTCAGGTGTTTCCCTAGCGACTCAGACCCTTAGAGTCACTCCCCGACATTCCCCCCCATTCCCTTTCCAACTGCTGCCATCACTGTCCAGTGACCGCACTTCGCTGCAACGCTCAAGTCTGTGTGGCAAGCTGAAGTCTAGTTAAACCTGAATTTTGGTATCTGTATCTTTTGCGCAAAGCTCAAGCGAGTCTCTGTGTGTGTTTGTTGATTTTATATTGTTTTATTCCTTTTAGGTTGCACGTTTTGCACAGGATGTGCTGGACACAGGTGTACATGTCCAGTTCACCATCGGTTCGCAAGCTGGACAGGCAGCATTGGAAGTTACTTAAGCGAACTGTTGCCTGCCAGCATAAATCATAGAAAATTAAAGGCCTGGCATGAAGAGCGGCTGGAATGCAACTTCCGCTTGAAATAAAATCATTTAACGACTGCCAACCGCATCATGTTAGTATATATTTTATTTATAGTGAACATATATACATATACATTCATATAATTACCAAATGACTAAAGGGCAAATGAAAATTGTTTTGCGTCATTGAAAGTGCACAATTCATTATAGTTTATTCTAAGCACAAATACATCAAAAATCAGTACACCATTTAACAAACATAAATCTAGTATTAATTTGACTGTGCTATTTAATTGTTATTTCTTTGTTTGTAGTTTTTGTTATTTATTTATTTTATTTTATTTTTGCTATTTGTTTACAATCCATTTGTTGAACTCTTTATGTATGTTTATTTGTTAAATTTGTTATTTGTTATATATATATATTTAGTTACCTGTATTGTTGACTTAAATATATCTCACAATTGGCACTAATTAAAATATTTTAAAGCGCAGCAACCTTTGACCTTATGGCCTATTAACTTACTCTTGACGCTTGCTGCGGTCGGCTGCCAACATTATCGCGTCTCTGCCTCTATCTCCATTTGCGACGAGACGTTGCTGCATGCAATGATCTGATTAGACAAACAATTAATTTCGCCAAGTTGCCAATGACGCCCAAGGGCTGAAAACTGAAAACCACTTAAACTCGATTTGATTGAAAAGCTTAAAGCGGCTCTCTCCGCAGTGACTCGCTGGTAACTACGGTCCGACAATTTGACATAAATCTAAACAAAACAAGTCAAGTCAAAGAGGAGGCTGTCGGGGTTGGTGGAGTGAGGGGAAGGGAGTAGTTTGGCAAGAGTCGCCTTCATAGTCGAGGCTCGCCTGTTGACTCATATTGTTATTGTTGTTGTTTTGTTTGGTGGTCGGGAAGGCGGCCGCAGGATGACTTCATTAATCAAGGCCGCAAACAAGCGGACGCGGCCCGGGCTAAGAGCCGGGGCCCTGCGACAGCGATGGCAACGCAGCCAAAATGCAATGAAAATCAACTATTAAGGTGGCAAAGGGGTGGGGAATGGTTGAGGGACTGACAGGCAGGGAGCGCAATCGCAGTTCGCTCGCACACATAAACATAAATAATTAGCATGATTCTTTAAAGGGCAATTACCTAATTTAGACGCTTTGAATAATTGCCCTGAACTCGGAGGCAAATGGCCAAAGACAAACGTTGGCAACGTTGTTGGCAACAGCGGCCAAATCAGTTTAAATGCAAACAGAGCGAGTGGGCAGCGAGACGAGAAGTCTAGCTGAGCGCTTGTAGACCAACAATAACACACACAGACACACACACACACACAATACACACACCGAACACTAGCCAGACAACAACAACAATAACAACGACAACAACAACAACTGCACTAAGCGGCTTAATGTCCAAACGAAGATAAAGCGCTTTCAGCAGCTGATTCCACTGCTTCTACGGTTTCTGCTGCTGCTGGTGCCACTGTTTCTACTACTGCTGCTGCTGCTTCTATTCAAACTGTGGCTGCATCGCCTGGGAGAGACATTTAAATCTCAACAGTTGGAAAATAATTAGAGCGTTTAGTGAACTGCAGCTCGAGACTTGACACCGAACTAAAATTCTTTTATTCTATTTGCTGCAAATAATTTAATTAGTACGTATAATTCGTAGAGAAGAAAACAGCTTTATAAAATATTAAAAATATACAAATTATATACTATATGTAAAGTATTCAAGCGAAATATATATTTAATTGATCGTACATAACACTTTAACCATTTCAGGACCGATTTAGATTAGGTTGTGCTGAATAGTGTTTGAGATGATATCACTCTTAATGTGATTTCAAGCAATAATGAAACTAATAAAAAATTAAATAATGTAACATTATGCTTAATATAACAAAAAAAACCACGCAATTGATGTTATTGGCGACAATGGCGAACAAAAGGTCAACTAAAAACCAGCCACCAATTTAATAAAATATGTTCTCTCAAATTCCAACTTACATGTGATAAATTACATTTAAATTATATGGCCATTTGTTTCCAATTGTATGCATTCCAAGTGCACATATTGGCGGTCAGTTTTGTTTACATTTATTGCTTTCTATGTTTCTAGTTGGGCCAACGACACAAATTATAATGGTTGGGGAGGCAAGCGCATAACAACTAGGGTGGTCCAACTGTCTGTTTTGGTTATACACGCTGCCGACTGTCACCAGACAGTCGTTAAAATCGGAATAGCTATAGGATGTAGATAGAATGGTGGAGAAGCCAGCCAAAGGGCACGCAGAGACGTAGACGACTCCAAAGCGAACCCTTGACACTGAGCGTGGCCGTCTACTGGAGTGGACTGGTCGGGGTCAGGGGATGGACTGGAATGGGCGCATCGGCTCGCCGGCGCACAGCTTGAAGTTAAATAAATTAGGGGCAATTAGGCGCAGCATTACAAGCACAAAGGTCACTGGCAACAGCGGCATCCTGCTGCTGCCCAATTGCTCCCCAGCGCTATTCCCCAGCGTCTGCAGGTGATTTTTGCCTATCTAAAATTTATGATGGTAAATATTTGTTTCGAGCATTTCGCATAGACGAAGCGTGCAGCGGTGCTTGTGATTTGTTTTTGGATGTTGTTGTTTTTTGTTCAATTACAAGATGTACTACTGTAAATTGTACTGTTGCTTCCTCTGTGCGGAAGTTGCTGAAAGTTGGAAATCGACAAGATTAGTAGCGGTAAGTTGATTCAGCTGCCAGCCAGAGTGCAGAAAGCGTGGCGCAACAGCACTTTGGCCAATTAGCTGCGGCTAATTGTTGCGTACAAAGAAATATAAATAATACTATAACGATATGTACCGGAGGAGTACAGGTAAAATGTGAAAGTCAACAAATGCTACAAGTGGCAAGCAGCGGCAACGCTATCTAAATCTCTTGCCTCATGTGTGACCGCCTGCGAGTGCGAGTGGGAGGGACTGTTTGTGTAAGGCGTACTGGGACAGCCGAGTGAAGTAAAGCAAAAAATAAAATAAAAATGAACCGATCATAAAGCACTCACAGCGATTTCTCGCCAACTTCCGCTGCGAATAGATTTGCAAGCTGTCGAGTTCTACTTTCGCCAAGGCAAGCGAAAATATATATATATATAAATATTGTCATAACTCAGCTCAAACCAAAACTGTGTGTGATTTCCGACTGCTGATGCGGTGCTTAACTGAGAAAATGTATTTAGCTGTTCAAGTCTTCCACAGACACAAAATACATGCATACATATTAACATTGATTGTTATAGTAAACTTGATTTAATTTTAACAGAAATTATTTTCGTGTTACTGAATTTCAGTTTACACTTGAGTCTTGCTCTCTGCATAATTGGATTATTTTGTGTATGTCTAAATTTGCTTAACAACATAACTGTAAGTATGATCTTTAAACCAAGTTGAAAAGGCACACATCAGAAGAACATGAGGGAATTGAAGATTTCAACATTGTATGAAAAAGTGCATACAAAAAAATCGCAACTCGTCAACAAACATATATGTATGTATATGTATACATAGATTATTTTCTGCTTGGCTGGCTCGAAATTTACAAGACACAGACCAAAAACCGTAAAGAGTAACACGCAACAGAAGATTTCACTTTTTGGCAAATAATAACTGACCTTAATCAATGCCCATGATGTTGAGTGGGTGGAAGTAGTACTGTTTCTTAAAGCTAGGCACGCAAAGCATATTTATGTGTACATGGATGTGTGTGTGTGTGTGTGTGTGTGAAGTGTCTATAGCATATGCATATGCAATCAAAAGCGACTCGAAAAAAAAAACAAAAAAAAAACGATGTAAAGCTGAATAAGTTTTTGAGCAAACAAGTTTGCTTGTGAAAACTTCTCAAGCTGTATCTGTATCTGAATCTGACTAAAGGCGACGGCAGCTGGAAGACGGGGCTCTGCTTGCAAACGATGCAATTTCATTCATATGCAATAATCACAAAAGAGGGCAGAGGGAATGGTGGAGGGAGAAACAGACTATGGCAGCTACACAGTCGCGTTTCCTGTCTGGCCAACATCATGAGATATCATGTGCTGCTGTATGTCCGTCCTCTCATTCCAAAAGCAGCTGCTGTTGTTGCAGCAACAACAACAACAACAACATCAACAACAGCCACTACACGTTCAACTACGTGCCCCGAAGTGGCTCGCAGGTGAAGTAACTTATACACCGATGATGCCTCGAGGTAATTAGTTTAGCGCTCACATTGCTACACTGAAGAAACTTTTAAATTAACTCTAAATTTTAGTATTAATTAAAAACTAAATATCAAATTTCTTTAAGTTAAAATATACAAATATTTAAAATGATATTTTCCACTATAAATATAAATACATTGGCAAAACTACATGAAAATGGTTGTATGTAAATCTAAGTCTCAATTCACTTACACTGTTTTTCTGTCTGTGTAACAAGTCAGTGGGTCTGCCTCAGTCTCAATTCCAATCTGCTTCTTAGTCTCATGGTCTGCGTATGCTTTCCCGCTAGTCGGCGGCAATCATAGAGTAGAGAAGTGTGTGGGTCTCTTCTCAGTCAACGTCTTGCTGCGTCTTGTTGTCATCATCATTAAAAGCCGTGTATGCGTGTCTTTCTGTATCTGTATCTTTATTTCTTTGCTGCCTCGTTTACTTTGCTACTCTTTGCCAGCGATCAGCAGCGCTGTACTTCTAACAGCTTTTTTCTTTGATTTTTGTTTTTATTCAACAGAACTTGCCAATGCGATCTCCATCTCCAGATAGAAGTGTCCCATGTACAAATACAATGCACATATTAGTATGTATATACATATAATATATATACATATCTGTAGATATATATATGTAGTTTGAAAGCTGATCTTGAACGTTGCCTCTTGTCGCAGTCTGTATTGAATTATATTTCGAAATTCTGCACACGTTGCGCACAATGCATCAATTCATTCACATTTCAATTCGCTCGGGCTCTGCAATCTGGCGGATGTGACTCATTCTCAATCGTCGTCGCATTCTGTTAAAAGGCGAATTGGAGGCCTCAACGTATTCGTCTTCGTCGCCCCGAAAGAGCGGACTTCAAAGAACTTTTCGTCTTTGTTTATTTGTCTGTTTTCATGCCTGAGTAGGTTGGTCGGGTTTGGTCTGTGTCTGGGTCTGGCAATGCGCGACTATAGACGGAACGAGAGAGAGAAAGAGAGAGAGATCGAGAGACAGAGAGATCTGAAAAGCCCACAGAATTACTTGACGAAACAACAAATGCTGATTACTTTGTTGCTTGCACACATTCATATTTCACAAGATCATTCAATTCCATGAATGAATGGATGGGTATGGATATAATTATGCCACAAGCTAAGCCCCTTACTTGACCGGCGAAAAACCACTCTTAACTGAATTCATGTATCCCATCTAATTGATACGATTCTTATAGATATGCAACTGAGCTTTCTTTATTTCCATTAAAAATTATAATTTTCAAATTAACTTCCAACAAAAAAAAGAAAAAATTCATGTTTGTGAAAAATACAAATTCAATTAATATATGATAATTGATGTTTTGCAATTTTAACTCAAATTCGTTTGTGGTTAATGAAAATTGTATTCATTGGGGACATGTTGAATGCCACATGTTGCCCAGCACGCATGTTGCAAACGGTTAAGGCAACAAAGCTGCAACAGAGACTTCGTTACCCAAAAAGGAACGCGAGAGAGGCAAACTTAGCCACCGCTCTCTTCAGCACACAACACCCACCGGTCGGACCAATGTTCGCGATGGTAACTCAGACACGACGCGACCGTAATAATAAATCCAAGCAGATACGAACGCGAACGCTGACCGTAGCCGAGGAGCGCGCACACATCGAGTGCCGAACGAAACGAGTAGTTGAATTTCTGCTCTGGGCTTTGTTTGGCTTTCGCTTTTGGTAGTGAAGCTCTTCGACTCGTAGCTCAGTCCAAGTCGATGATTGCTGCCGAGCGGTTGGGTTCTCTACGCGAGCTATGTGCCGTGATATCGTTCGCCTCAAAATCCAGTTACAAGTGTGAAACCAAATGTTCAAATGCAATGCAATGCACTGATCAAGTTTCAATTGAAGATGATGGTGTGTGAAATACATGTAGTGAAACTGTTCCATATCAGTTGCATGTGAAATTCTAAATGAATTTGCTGAATAAAACTCTTCGCGCGCACCTCGCATAAGCTGACGACAACAACAACAACAACAACAACAACAACAACCCATACGCATACGCACACACCACCAACCTCAACCCCTCGATTTTTACAACCACCACAGTCGAATTTAACATCGTGCTACTTTTTTTTGGACTCGTGACTCGGTTGCGAGTCTCTGTGTGTGTGCGTATGTGTGTGTGTGTGTGTGCGCGCGTGTGTGTGTGAGTGCGTAACATTGACTTGGAAGCAGGCAGGTTCGTCCATCGCTGCTGCTGTCGGTTCTAACGGTGTGTTGTGATTGCAGGCCAGGACGAGGCCGAAAAGCGGCGCAGAAGACGTAACGACGAAAAGCGAAAACGAAAACGCGATGAAAATTAAAGCTTTGCGTGGCAAAAATCGCTAACAAAAAATAGAAAGAAAAAACGAAATAGGAGAAAAATAAGAAATATATATATATTAAATTTATATATATATATATTTATGTATATATATACACATATATATAACGACCCAAACAAGTGTATAAAAAAAAGAAAGAAAAACGAGAAATTGTAGTTGCGTAAAGGAAAACACACACACATAATTCTAGGCTATTCGGACTAGTCGGGCGCAAAGGAAAAACGATTATCATCTAAGGTCTAGAGTTCCAGAGTCGCTGCTATAAATAACGTCGCGCCCGCTAATTTCGCCAAAACATGAGAATATTCACAACAACAACAGCAACAGCAACACGAGCAACAACGTCGGTGCGAAAAACTCGGCAATTAATCAATTTTCCGCTTGACCAATCCATAATAAATTCATACGACGTGAAACCCCACAAGGAAAGTTTGCACTATTATCATAATTAAAAAAAAAAAACAGAAGGAACTTGGGCACATATCAAAGCAAACATATGAATCGCCTAATTGGCATGGCCTAAACTAGTTGACAAACACTTGAACACATATCACACAGACACACACACACACACACACATTCTCACACACATATCCACAAGATGCATATCAGGCTGCTGTTTCTGCTGTTCCTGCTACCAGGATCTCTGCTTGCCACGAGATACAACTCGGGCAAGCAGCAACTCTATGCAAATGGCGGCAGTACCAGCTCCAGTTCCAGTTCTAGCTCCAGTTCGAGTTCGATCTACAAGCACTCGCAACAGAATGAGGTATACTCGGTGGCAGACAGTCAACCCATGACAGACGATGGGTATGTGGCACCCTCGCCACCACCCTATTATCCGCCAAGCGATCTGGACAATCCCGTGCAACAGTTGAGCAGCTGCCAGACTGTGTGCGCCTGCAAGTGGAAGGGTGGCAAACAGACAGTGGAGTGCATCGATCGACTGCTCATCCAGATACCCGAGCACATTGATCCCAGTACCCAAGTGCTCGACATGTCCGGCAATAAGTTACAAACGCTTGCCAACGAACAGTTCGTGCGAGCGAATCTTCTCAATCTGCAGAAGCTCTATTTGCGCAACTGCAAGATCGGTGAAATTGAGCGTGAAACCTTTAAGGGATTGACGAACCTCGTCGAATTGGATCTGTCGCATAATCTGCTCGTGACCGTACCGAGTCTGGCCTTGAGCTATATTTCATCGCTGCGCGAACTGACGCTCGCCTCGAATCACATCCATAAGATCGAGGCACAGGCCTTTGGAAGTACGCCATCGTTGCATAAATTGGATTTATCCCATTGCGATATCCAGACGATATCTGCCCAGGCCTTCAGTGGACTGCAGGGTCTCACCCTGCTTCGCCTGAATGGCAACAAGCTGAGCGAACTGTTGCCCAAGACCATCGAGACGTTGAGTCGTCTACATGGTATTGAGTTGCACGATAATCCCTGGCTCTGCGACTGTCGGATGCGCGAGGCCAAAATGTGGCTGATGCAACGCAATATACCGTATCCGGTGGCACCGATTTGTGCTGGCGGACCGGAACGCATAATCGATCGCAGCTTTGCCGAGCTGCATGTGGATGACTTTGCCTGCCGGCCAGAGATGTTACCCATTTCGCATTACGTGGAGACGGCCATGGGCGAGAATGCATCGATAACGTGTCGCGCTCGAGCCGTACCAGCTGCAATAATCCACTGGTACTGGAATGGACGACAGCTGGCCAACAATAGCGCGTTCAGCGCCTATCAGCGGGTGCACATGTTCGAGCAGCTCGAGGCCGGTTTCGAGAAGCGCTCGCGGCTGTTGCTGACCAATGCTCAGGAGACAGACTCCAGTGAGTTCTATTGCGTGGCGGAGAATCGTGCGGGCAGCGCCGAAGCAAACTTTACACTCCATGTTAGCATGCGTGCTGCGGGCATGGCCTCCCTGGGCAGTGGACAGATTGTGGGTCTGAGTGCCGCACTCGTTGCACTGATTGTGTTCGCCCTGGCGGCCATTATGTGTCTGCTGTTGCGGGTGAAGCGGCAGCCGTATGTGGACAGCAAGACGCCCAACCACATGGAGGTCATCACATCGGTCAATCATCAGAATTCCATTACAAATAAAACGCAGCCGGCCACGGGGAATGGCAGCATTGGTGGCGTCGTCATAGCCAATGGCGCTGTGGCCAATTGTATCGATGGTGGACTCGCTGGCCCTGGTGGCACCCTCGAGCGCAAAGCCAGCGGAGGCGGCGGCGGGGTTGTGGGCGGCGGTGTCTGCGGAGTAGGTGGTGGCGGACGATCCAGTTGCTCACCACACGAAAGGGAGCGCAGTGCGAATCCGGTACAGAAACCGCCTCGACTCACAGATCTGCCGTACTCGACGCAAGGCTACGACAATGCTGGCAGCGTTTTGTCCACAGCAACGTGCTTTATCTCACCGAGTGCTTCGACAGGTCATGGCAACAATCCGGATCTGATCAACGATACGAAACGCTTTGGCAGCGATGAGTTTGGCGAACTGAAGCTGCCGGGAGCAGAGCTGACAGCCGGCAGTGGCGAGTACAGTCGAGCCAATGGCTGTGACTCACTCTACCCATCCGGCCTGTGGGAGCACACGACGGCGGCGACATCGGCAGATGATCTGTTTATGAAACGCTACACGGACAAGACGCCTATTATGGACACCAGCCAATTGTACGATCTGCACGAGCGCAGCGACTACTTCAGCAAGACCTTTCCACGCAGTCATTGCAATGCAGCGCTGCAACAGAGCAACGCAGGCTCGACAGGAACGGGAGCAGGTGCAGCTGCAGTAGCAGCATCGACAACTTCAACGGCAACAACAAATCTGTCGATGTGTGGCTCCTCGGGGTATCCGCAGGATTATGGCTTGCCTCTGGTGCCCGGCGCCGAGCATCAGCATAATCATCAGCTGCAGATGCATCCATTGCAGCAGCTGCAGCAGCAGTTGACCTCCACGCTCAATCACAGCACCAGTCACAGCTCGACGCACAGTGGCAGTCCGCATTTTAGCAGTCGCACTCTGCCACGCCTACACGATGGAGGCGGCGGTGGAGGTGGGGGTGGCAGCAGCACGGCCTCAGTCAGCTCCTCACCAACGCCAGCGGCCAGCTCCAGTTCCTGCTCGATTCTGCCAAATGGGCAGCCCGTGAACGCCAAGACGATACGGGTGTGGCAAAAGGGGGGCGTGCCCGTGCTGCCGCCTGTAACGGCACTGAAGCGTGCGCTCATCAGCAGCAGTCGCAACTCACCGGACGAGGGCTATCAGGAGGGATGTGGCACAGATGTCTAAGGTTGAGCCACCAGCCACAAAAAAACACACACAATCCCCAGCAGAACTGACTAAACTTAAACTTTAACTCAACAAAAAATATATTTAAAATTAAAAAAAAAAAATATACATATATATATATATATATATATATATATATATATATAACATACACATATTTTATATGGCTCATCGACTAGCGAAAAAGAAAAGAAAAAAAAACGGGGGACAATACAAAAAAACAAAACCGTGGCGTAAAATTTGTGCAAGCAAACTGTTTGTGATAGTGTCTGATTAAAAAAGATATTTGCGAATGAAGATAATAAGAAATTGCAAGAGCTAAAACAAGAAAACGAGCAGCAAGAAATGCAAACAAATAAAATAAATGTATACTCTTAGGCATAAAATAAAGCAAAAAACAAAAAAAAATAAAAACAAGTAAATACAACTAACATATACCACTAACTATACAAATACAACTAACTAGCGATCCCTAAGATGAAGAAGAAGTAAGAAACCTGTATATAACATTGTATCAACTCTCGCAAATCCCCGCATTACAAATAATAAGTATCAACAATACTAATTGCAATGAAATACAAAAAAAAAAATAAAACAAAAAATTAAGAAACTACACACAGAAAGAAATTACACACACACACACACCCAAAATACTTAAAAGACACACACAACTATACCCATGTAAATGTAATTAAACTGTAACTGTAACTGTAACTGTAACACTAATTGTAACTTCTAACTGTAACTCTATCGTTTGTGTGTGTGTGTGTGTGTGTGTGTGTGTGTGTGTGTGTGTGTGAATGAGAGAGTAAAGCATACCCACTCTGTAAAGCAAGTGTAAGTGGTAGGCAATTACAAATTAAACAAAAACATATATCTCATTCTCGTGCTCAACCCAAAACATCTCTTAAAATGTCTGCTAGGGCAAAGACAAAATAAGAGATAGGGAGAGAATCAAATTGGATAGAGATAGTGAGGGAGCCTACATTTGAGAAAGTTAAAGAAAAAATAAATGAAGAATAATAGATATACTAAAAATTACTAAGTGTGTGTCTTTTTGTATATATACATTTATAATATAGACTATAGCATATTGAAACATTGTTAAAATTCAAATTATTTGAGGGCATGGCCAGCAACTTATAGATGTAAACCACAACAAGACAGCGATCAACATAGATCTGAACATACTTATATACCGAGTAGGTTCTACCAAAAAATTGAAAAAAAAAATAAATAAAGATAAAAAAAAAAACTGAGGCAGCCTTAACTCAAGATGCAAATTGGACAGTAATTAGCTTTTACATAAAAGCATTATATAATTTAATTAATTAATGTCAATAAATCAAAAGTAAATGTATCATTCAAAGGCCAGTGAAACCAATTACCTTAATTTTCAAATCAATTTTCATTTCGCTTTCGATTTTACATTGTAATTTTTAAAACAATCCAATTTAGATCAAGTTCATTGTGGATACAGTGGAGTCTATTTCGAGATATTGATACACAAGATACCCAATTCTTTATTTTTGAAAATTAACATAGAGTGAAAGATATAGCGAGAAAGATATTGAGGGAAAGAGAGAGCGATATAGTGAGATGTTAGAGAGTCAGCTGAGTTAAGGCTGCCGCCAGTATTATTAAGTAAAAAAAATGGAAATCCAAATATATTAACAGTGAATCTGACTGCGCTTTGGCATTAAACATAGGTATCTCGTATCTACAGTCAAAAGTTTAAAATGTATAAAGAGGAACAGATATGTAATAAAATAAAAACCCACATACTATTCATCAATTCATACGTAAATAAACATAAAAGCCTGACAATGTGCTCCAAGTACCCACATACACACACTTACACACACACACACACAAGCATCACTCAGCCCAGGACAATTTAAGAATATATTCACACAGATATTAGTTGCCTGTATTTACTAAGCCTAAGCATTCAAGCAGCAAACAAAAGAGAAAAAATAACATTCTATTAAAAAAAAAAAAAAAAGTCGACAAAAATAATATTTTTAAGGTAAACCAAAGACTTTTTTCTTTGCATCTAGTAAAATGGGGGCAACAACACTAAATGTTACTTGAATGAAAAGAACCCGCATGAAAAACACCATGAAAATCAATATGGAAATGGAAAAGAAATGAAAATAACCTTAACATTTAAGTAATACTTATGTATTGTATTATATAACTAAATACATATAAATATAAATAATAGTATATAGATGTATGAAGAACTTAACATGTATGAGACAGAGATGGAGAGGAAGATCGCAAAGAACGCCGACAAATGCATTGAATGCATGATAGAAAACTGAATGAAGAACAAAGCAATGGAAATATATATAATATATATATATATCTATATATATAAACATGAAAAGCACATTGCGTTGTCATTATTTTTGCAGCCTGCAAGGTAGGTATAAATGGATGCAAAAGGGGCGTGACCCAATTAAGTCGCTTGCCACACAAATAGCAGCAGCAAAATAAAAAACAACAAAAACTAAAAAAAAAAAAAAAAAAAGAGCAACAAAAGACTCTGCAGAGCCAGAGACAATCGAATCGAAAATACCAAATGCTTCTACAGCGGTTTTGTTGTTAGCTGTTGCATCGTGTGGCATAGTGGCATATTAGGGCCAATCGTCTAATCGCCAATTATGCATTTAAGCTCTCTTCCACCCCATAACCTCAAATTTGACATTATACATTAATCGATATGCGTAATCAGGAGAGAAAAGCTAATTATCTGATTATGCGAAGTTAGCATACCCTTTTAGATACATTCAATTAGTTGGCTAACGAGTTCTTGGCATGTTGAATAATCAACTTTAAATTGATTAGGGCTTAACTTTTAAATCATGCTGACTGATATGCAAATATTTGCAAAATAAATTGTGCACCTCTTTAAAATAACTTATAATTTTGGTTAACCTACTTCTTGTTTGATGGTTTTCAAAGTATGCAGATCTATTTTCACCAAAACACTTTTTTTTAAGTATTAACTATATTAACTATATGATTTTACAATCACCAAATATTTATAAAAAAATAGTTATGAATAAATTTAATAAATTTACTTTATATCTATCTATTGATAAATATATAATTCAACCTATTTCTTTTTTATTATATTAATACTTTTATTGTTTAAATTTATTGTGCTTCTTTTATTATTTTCGATTTCTTTATTCAGTTTATAAGCCAATTTTGCTTACATACATTTTTGAAAGTAAAGCTAAGTAAATGAAATGAAAATAAATCTTATAAAAAATCTTCTTACAACTTTAATCATTAATGTATGAATTTAAATTTATTTTGTTTTTTTAATACTTTTCATTTTTTTAAACCTAAAAACTATGAATCGAAAAATAAAATTGTAAATGTTTAAATTAAGTGGACTCCTTTTATTTGTGTGTATTACATTTCCCATAATTTTCTGTATCTTAAAGTTACATTTTCAACGCAAGCGTGCTGCCTTAAGTTATGCAACAAACTGTAACTTCATTGTATACACATTCACATATTAGTGTTAATTTGCTTATCCACTGAGTTGAACCAGGTTAACGTCAACGTTCTTGATACCCTCTCGAAACGGTGGGTAGACCTCGTCTCGTCTAACTCACAATTTGCAGCTACACATGTTTTGGCATGCGTGTATTTGAACTGGGTTGTGTTGTGCTGCGATTCGATGGGGGGAGTTGTGGGCGGCACGCAATAAATACGGCGTCCGTGGCCCAGCACGAGATTATATCATGGCGTGCATAGGTCTAACTGTCTGGCTTGTTGCGGCAGATAGCACCCCGAGTTACCCTCCACTGCCACAGTTGCGCCGTCCATATCCCTCGCCTTATTGACGACGCGCAAAGTTTGCCAACTAAACAAGTTTTGTGCCTCAAATGAAATTTAGGTTGCAACTGAAGCCCAACAAAAGCTAAACAAAACAAAGAAGCAGCAACAAACGGCAGAGAAAAAAAATTAGAACTTTTGTGCTGAAGGAAAGTGAATTTTATTTGTTCAACTTTATTACGTATACGTGCCGTTGTTCCGCCTGTGTAAATAACCAAAATGCAAAACGTGCCCCGACCCCGCGCTCTTCTCGCACCTACCCCCTCTCCGCACCCGCCACCCCGCAACCCACATCCCACAACCAACAGCTTGACTCAGATCTGTGCGCGTCTAATGAAGACAGCGCCGCCAGGTGGCTCCTCGCACTTTTATGTCCATATACATTGCGGCCTGTTTAACGACTTGGGCAATGCCTAGCATGAGAAATTTATAAAAAGAAGAGAGGAAAGCTGTGCGCGACGAGGCCACACAAAGCTCTCATATATGCCTAAGCTAACAAACCGTAAATATTGTTGAAAACGGCAGTTTATTTTTGGGCCCACCGCATGCACATCATTCAATAGCAGCAGGACAACAATAACAACAGCGACAAAACGAACCTGTGATGGATGTAAATAGCAGCAACAACAGCAATAACAACAAACAGTAACAAGAACAGCAACAAAAACAAAGATACAGCTGATTCAAGGTGCGCAAGCCGAGAATATTGTTAAAGGCATTTGGCTGTTGGCCAAAGTGGTCGCAACTTAAATAAGAACAAAACATACGAAAATTCGTAGGTCGCATTACAGCGACTAACAGATACTCTGTGAATGACTGCGCAATTGACCAATTCAGCTTTTTTTGGATTAACTGCATATGCTTATGAATTTAAATAAATACTATACGCATTCTTGCCTTTTTGTATATACAAAATTTGACTAGCGACGAGAAATCGAACAAAATATATTCGAAAGATTATTTTAAAGTAACAAATTTAATGTTTGCTGTTAATATTAAGCATGCGTACATATGAAATTTGAGTGAATATGTTTCAGTCGTTATCGTGCTCTTTTACAGAAGGATCTATAGAAAACTGATGTGCCCTTTAGTCATTCTTATTTTGCCATTTGTTCTCATGTCATCTCATACATTATAATGATACATACACATGCATAACAGCCGGTACACACGCACACACACAGGCAGCACAGTCATAAACAGAAGCTCAACAAAGAGTTGTCACATCCATGTATACACACACCATCACAGCTATGTGTGTCTGTGTGCCTGTGTGGATGTGTGTGTGTGTGTGTGTGTGTGTGTATGTGTGTGTGTGTGTGTATGTGTGTGTGTGTGTGTGTGTGCTTGCGTGTGTTGTCCCTTTAGCGTCTTCAGCATTTAATGGCCTCATTAATTTTCTATGCTTGGCCTTAAATTATTTTACTGGATTGAGGAGCTGGCAAGCAAGCTTCTCTCAATGCTTACTTACTGCCTGCTGTTTGCTGCACGCTGCTCAGCAATTCCATTAACTTGACTGGCACTCAGGCAGTTACACCCCCTCCTCACTCCTTTGTCAGCCCCTTGCCGTTACAAGAGGCACTTGTCGAGCACGGCAATGCCAATGCTAAATGTCTCAGTGCTCGTCCCGCATTAATTTACATAAACTTAATTGTTTTATTTAATCAATAAAAATAATTAAATGCCATGTGCGTAAGTAATTAAAACAAATCGCTTTTACTGCACAACAAATTGAAATTGCATAAACATAAATGAGATTTGCATGCAACAAGCGCTGGCAAGTATAAACATAAACTCCTCCCTCTATTTAGATGCTTGTGTGTGTGTTTAACTGTGTCTATATACCTATATAATTATGGCCCATCAAACATTAATCAGCAGGCAAATGCGATTGCAAAATGCAAAATACACATATGCATAAAATCAGCGGCCAAATGATAATTTCGTTGCCAAAAGGGCAAACGGAGCTACAGCAACAACAACAAAAACCTAACCGAAATGTGAAGCCCACAAAATCCATAAACTAAATTACTTTATATGGCCAGAAAAATTTTCAATTTTTCAGCATAATTTATGGCGCACAAAGCGTAAAAACCAAAAACCCAACAAATCAGTACGAGAAATTATGCAAAAATATTTTTCGACCGCGGTCAACCAAAAATCTATCTGCGTATCTGTTTATCTATCTTTTTCTCCCTCCCTTCCCCTACTTTCTTTCTATCTGATTTGTGTCTGTGTGTGCTTGTAAACATATAACACACACACACACATAAAGAGCAATCGCAATTCTGGGAAGCAGTCACAATTTGCAATAGGTAAAACGATTTAGTAGGGAACAAACACACACACAAAAACATTTGGAAATACAAATTAAACTAATGATATAGATAGATACATTTATATTGATCAGCAATTTAATGTAAATTATATTGTCTATTGCGTGGGCTCCTCCTTATTCAGTTTGCGTTTGTTTTTGTGTCTGCTCTGTGCCTGTATATTCTGTGCCTGTGTTTGTGCTGTTGCGCACATTATGCAAATCAGTATCTGTAAAACTGTATCTGTTGCTTTTTATAGGCCTTTGCTTTATTCCCATTTCATATGCACAACAAAGCAGCAGCAGTATCGACAGCATTCATCAGGCAAATGCTTACAAAAGCAACAAAATATTAAGGGTCCTAAAAAGTATGCTACAAACATAGTTTGAAAAATCAAATTCGCAATGAACTTTTAAATCGCTTCAAAATATTAATTTAAATAGGCGCTGCAATGACTATAAAAATCGAAATAACCATTTAAATACTTAACTTATATAATTATTTGTACTTATATTAAATATTCATCTATATCAGTAAATTGAAACAATTGGAATAGAAACGAAAAGGCACATTTCATTTGAAATTAATACCATTCTTATAATAGGCCAAATTGTTTGATATCCTTTAACAAAATAAATTTTAAGTAAGAAAAAGATGTATGCGATGCGCGCGCATAAATTAATTTAATTTTGTATTAAAACGCCACATCGACATTAGGAGTATTGGGTTTGGCTTAAGCCGCGATAGGCCAATGTTTGGCATGCCCCAAAAAGTATGGTACAGTAGCGACATTTGAGAGCGGCAAGCAAACAAGTACACGCACCACAGGCACTTCAAGATCCCAGTCTGCCCAATGTGAACTGAGCTCATTAAAAATTCAATACAAAATACATTGCCAATGCGATGCTGTTGTTAGGTAGGTCTTAGCCCACCCGGTTGGGCACGCCCCCGCGACGATTACATTTCCATGCAAATCAAATTGGAAACCAGCACAAAAAAACATTGTGCGATACGAGCGGAGCAAAGCAGAACCAGACGGACCAAGGGGGGAAGCCTTAACAGATAAGCCCACATAAAGATACACAAAATTATAAAAACAATTTGCAGTCATTTTTGAAACCGAGCAACATAATAAAGATATACGAAAAAAGATATCGACACACAGTCTTGTTGGCATGTTGTCTCAATATGGATAATTAGACGCGTGCTTCTAATCGCCTGTCGCCTGTCGAAACGATACGATTCGATTCGCTGCGATACGATTTGTTGCTTGGTTTTGCTTTTTATTTATTCATCAAGTTCGACGCCCAACTTGTCAATGCTATTAAATAATAACAACGGATTGCTGTTCTTTTTTTTATGATGCCCAATAACAATACAACAATGGAAAATTAGTCAATGTTTGTGCGTGTCTGATTTGAAGCCACGTGCATAAATTTATGACGTATCGATTGCTATTAATTTCAACGCCAGCCTCAAATATTTAGTCAATTTGTCAGAAAGCTCGGCACTTATATACCACACTTACCTCTAGCTAACTGCCGTGACATTAAGGGGTTAATAATTCATTTGTACTAGGCGCTTCAGTCCTGAAATCAACCACCACTTCAACCACTTTCAATTAAGGTTATCATCTGTCACACCTCATCAACACACACCGTGCGTGAACCTCTGATTGCATCTGATGATTTGTCGCTGACATCCACACCTTGTATGCAATTACTCTCTGTGGCAATATTTTCAATAATTATCTTCATATTTCACGAAAAAATTGTAGGCAAATGTGTGTCAGTTGTTCATCGTCATGTGTGTGTGTGTGTGTGTGTGTATTATGTGTTTGTATAAGAGTGTGTTAATTGAGATGCATGAGAGATGGGGGAGTCAAAACGCAAAATAGTTTACATTTGCATACATTCATATAGAGCGCTTTGCAATCAGTCAATTAATTGACACTAATGAGTTGGCCTATAATTAACAATTGAACAAAAGTTGACACGGCTTAAGCATTTTCTTTAAAAGTGCATATATCATAGCGGTACCTAAAAAAATTATTAATGTGTATATAAAACAAAAACGAAGCCTGAGGGAATGAAATAGTTTAATATTGTATTTTTTTTTTAAATGTTGGACTAAAATCAGTGCACAACTTCTTATAAATTTAAACTTAAGATTTCATTATTAAAAAATTCAAATTAGAAATTAAACTAAAAATTCAAAACAGAAGAAACTAAATTAAGTCAAATTAATGAGAGAAATAAATAAATAAAAACGTTAAGAGAATTAAGAGTAAGAGATAAAAGAAAGGAAACTTTAAAAAATATCTGAACATGTATTTTCTGCATCTTTCTGCAATTTCCTTTGAAATTCTATTTCATTGTAAACATTAAATAATTTAAGTTTTTACTCTGACCTAGGCTTAGCTCTCGAAGCCTATAACCTGGTCAAATTTATTTATTAATGGTGTTCAACAATAAAACAGTACTTTGTTAAGATTTTTTTGTTTACTACTTAATTGAGTAGGTATTGATTATTGAGACTAGGAAACACAAACACAAATTCGCTCTCTAATGCTAACTCAAGCCAAATCGAACAATAAATAAAAGATAGGCAAACTAACCAAATACAACACGATTAAACACTAGGTACGTAGGCAGCCACGTAACAACATACTGTAAGTAAAAAAAACAGAATAAATCATTATAACAATAAGTACTAAAGATTTTATTTCACTTATTAACTTGTAGTTACCATATATTTGCGTATGTGTCTTAAATAACTATTACATTCAGGTGGCATTTAGTAGTGCAGCGTGAATGTATGTCATTAATATAGTGTATGGAAGAGTGAGTGGATTCTATCGAGCAAAATACGTAACAGCACATCATTGATTAACCTGAAATGTCATAGATCAACCCATGTCCTTGCAAGTGAAAGCCGCAATGTTAGAGCCCTTAAGAAAGTACGGTTCGGGCTATGAGGCCCACCAGCAGCTCCCCACATCCACCCGCCATTTATCATTATTAAGGCCTTTAATTTATGGGGTCAACAGTCTGCAGTCGTTGTCGTTTTTTATGGTGTGTGTTTTACATTGACTATAACAACGGGCAATATACTCACATGTTGGACTCCCGTATGTTGTAAGTGTAGCAGCTGCCGCTGCTGCCACTGTCGAGTTCAAAGTACTGCCAGGTAACTGTCCGTAGTGGCAGTTTGGTGGGTGCCATGTGCACATAAAATCGATAAATCTTAAAAATTCAATAACAACCAACGCACGCGAGTCCAGGACCCAGGCTGGAGGCAAACCACCCGATTCATCCAGCGGATTTCGCATATACACGTGTATATATATGTCAAAATCAAAGCTGAGGGTCAATGGCAAATTAAACTGCGAAGATTTTATGTTATATATATATACTTGTGCTTTGTGTGAATTAATGATTTATCCGTGCATAATCAAGTGCACTGTGCCGTGCTAATCTATTTCGCCAGCTCGTTGTGTAAACTTTCAGTTGGCGGCTTTAAGGCATTATATTATATTGAGAAATTAAATACAACACCCACAAACGGCAGCCACACTTGGAGCGTAAACCCTTCATCAATTCAGGGCATAACGTCTCAGCGAGCCGACTTCAACTACGTAGAACAGCAGAAAACTTTTGCTTTCATGTCGAGCCAAGTTAAAACTTAAAGTGAATTTCTCTATTGGCCTCCTGCTATTACTTTAAAAGTTAAGCCAAGGCAAAAGCAACAACAGCAAAAAGCCAACAAGAACCACAGCAATAATATCAAGAAATGTCAGGTTGGCAACAACAATTAATTATACACCAAATAAAGCAGCTGACCAGCCGCTAGCAGAGGGAAGCGAACAACGAGTGGCATAGCAACAGGCAACAAGTGACAAGGATAGCCGCATTTTTTATGAAGGCTGTCGGTGTTTTTGTATAGAACACAAAGTGAAACACGAAAATGCTCGGAATCTAAAATACAAAAGATTCTCATGTTCGCTCCCAGCTCTAATATCCTTAACATAAGTTTACCAACAGCCAAATTATGAACTTTAAATCCTTATTTTCAATGAATTTCGAGCGAAAATTGCATTTCCAAACATTAATGATAATAATAATAATAATAATAATGGACGACCCACATTTCACATTATTTATGGCGTATTCATATATGCCTATAATTCTACACGTACAGATTCATATACATAGGTGACAAGGTACGCAAATGCAAACACAGTATTTGTTTATTCTGACGCCAGAAAGCGTCATGTTCTGGCCTCATTTGCGTTGCCGGAAACGGTAGTCGGCTGCCATCGTTGAGTGTCTGCATTCCGCCATTTTTTGAAGAGACCCAACTTTTTTTTTGGCGTGACCAAAAAGCAGATCCAAGTAAGTATATTTACAGCGATAAGATACTTTGTAACTCAATTAAGTTAACTGATGCAAGAGTTGATGGTCTAAAAATAAAATTAGTTTATTAAGTGCCATTTAATTAGAATTGATGTATTTAGAAATTTCAACGGCATAATCTGAAGGAAATACCGGTTAAGATTCACATTTGTGCAAAAATTGCTTAGAAGTTGTGCATTTTGCTAGATACGTGTTAAATCCTTGAGAGCTCAACCCTCTCATCCTATCTATCATCCATCGATGAATACACATCAATAGAAAATATAACTTTTGTCTGTAATTTAATTACTAATTTATATTAGTATAAATGGTATAAATAGAAACCACTATTATTATTGGCAGAGTGGAAGCTCTCAACTCTAGTTCTCTTACTTGTAAATGCAATTATGAAATTATTTAAATTAGAGTTAATATAATTAAATTCGTTTTGATAGAAGAAGTTCAGTTTTATAGATTTGACCGATTGTTCTGGCCCAATAATTGTCAATTTCTTAGGTTTCACTTAAGCCCAGTTTCCCGCTAATCGTTTCTCAAAGACGAATTAGGAATTAAATACTATAGGTGCCAAACAGCGTTTGAGTTTGTCTCATACTCAAAATAACAAGCGTTTTATCTATTAAGTGTATACCGAGAAAATGTTTTTTATGGCCAATGCGTTTTGTTGTTGGTGCCTATGCCCAACAATTAAACCATTTGCAGTTTATAACCATGGCATGCTATTAAACAGAATTAAGTCAGTCCAGCTACCAGCTACCAGTTACCATTTATGTACCACGCCCCTTCGTTCTCTGTCCACAATCCCTCAATAAGCAAGCAAACAGTCAGTCAAGCGAGACGCCCAAAACTGGAGTACCGATTCAAGAGAGCTTCGCCATAAATCGCTTATCACGCGACATTAAAACAACAACAACAACAACAAAAACAATGTAGTACTTGTTGTTGCTGCTGGTGCTATTGTTGTTGTTGTTGCTGCTGGTGTTATGCCCGCAGCAAATGCCAAAAATTGCCGCACACAAAAACAATACAAAACACAACCAGAATATGTAACGGCCACGGAGTTTTAATGTACTGCCGGTCGACTACCCCCAGCCGAGTGATAGGGGTTCGGTGGGGAGGGGAATGGGCTTTGGAGGTAGGGCAAACAGTGCAGAGAAACCTTGAAAAATGGCAACAGCAGATTAAGCGCATAAAATTCTACCCAAGCTGGAATCTGAGCGGGACGTGAGCGGGCGTGGCAAACTGTAGTGAAATTGGATTTTGGGGCAGAAAAATAAAAATTAAGACGTCATCAAAATGCAATTAAAAGAGTAGGTAAAAATGAGAATAGCCGCAGATTTATTTAAGCGCAGAGACCAAAAAACCCAGGCCCATTAAAAGACCTTCAGCTGCGGCAGGGTGCACGGTGGGGGCGCCCCCTACAGCTGCTGTACATTGTCTAAGAGCAACAATAACACGAAGCCCAACAAATAGATTTATTGTTGATGGCATTATTAAATTTCTTTTTATTTTATTTTTTTTTTTTGTTTCCACCCTGTCATAATAAAAACGGCAAGCAAAAAGTGTGATGATAGGAAAAAAAAAGTGGTGAGGTGGGGCCAGAAAGGACCAAGCGCTCTGGGTGCCAGAGCGTTAAGCAGCGGCGAAAGCATATTGCGAGTGCCATCCTAACGATGACGCTAGGACTGAACAAAAAGATAGGACTGGTCTGGTGTCAGCCTGATGCACAGCAGCAACAGCAGCGGCGATGTCAACGCACGACAGCATCACGCCCCGGGGGCAATGGCAGCAAAACAAAATAATAAGTAAAGAATGCTGTCAATGATTGAGTTCTAGACAACAGAATACTCTGTACAATTCAATCATATTGAATAAACATTGAACAAAGTAATAGATTCAGGTTACCTCTCTCAGCTAAAATATATCTTTTGACAGTCACGGTAAACTCTCGATTGAAATGTTTTCCGTCTAGCTGGCAAGCTATTAAGCTCCTTTTTAAGCCCTGAGCAGGGCATAAAAATAGAAAGGCTAAAATTGTAAACCCTGATTTAAGCAGAGAAGCTGGCGACACGAAATGCAAAATTGGTCTTGTCCAAGGGAGCACGCAGATTTTCATGAAGGGGCTGACTTTCGTAAAGCAAAAAATTGTAATTTTCTCAGCAAAATACAATTTTTTTTCTGAGTCACTTTGCGTTTATGTAAAGTTGAGATTATGCATGCCTACTCCCTACGAACCCCCATGATATTGGATGAATGTTGCTGCTACACTTCATTAATATACTAATTATTATTATAATGACCTTAATATATCAATTATGATTGACACAAATAATGTTCGAATAGGGAATTGTAACAGGACAATCGAAGTATATAACAAAAACAAATATTCATTTATATAAGTATAAATAAGTGAATAATTAAATTTGGTAATAAAATCTCTCAAAATATTTCCTTGATAATAAGGATATTTTGTAAAATTTACACTTCGTTGCTGAAATAATGAAAAGTATTTCTTAGTAGATAGCTGCTAAAGCGTCTGTAATTCTTAAAAATAATAAGAAGAAGGCTAACAGAAAAATGCTCTTTGATTATCCAAAAGACATAACAACACAGACAACAGCGACAACAACAGCTCAACCAACATTGACGGCAATAACAAGCCCGATAAGAACACACACACACACACACACACACACACAAGTTCAACGCCATAAACCGTAGTTAATTCCAAACGTTGGACAAGGGAATCTGTTGCAATCTCTGGGCTAAACAGGCTGCCTGCGTAAGTAATCTGTGTTGCGAGATTGCATTAAAGCCAAACAATATTTAAAAACGATTTACTCATTTGCCATGCTCCCTTGGCGCTCCCTTCTCGCAGCGAAATCACTTGCTATGCCCCAGAGACATAACTATAATTACAAGAGTACACGACTGACGCGCTTTATCCAGCAAGGATTCCAGCATCCTTGGCGTCGTCTGCTACGGAAATGCCTCGAGCGTCAAAATCGAAAATACAAGAAAGAAAAAAATAAAAATATGTAAAAAAAAATAAATTAAAAAAACGAACCATGAAATAAGGAAATTTATCAGCAGCAGCAGAAGCAGGAAAAGCAAAGGCAAAGCCAAAGACAGACGCAGCAGAAATGCAGTTGAGTGGGTGGGGGGGAGTTGCGGTACTAGGCAGAAGAAGCCAAGCTGCCAGGTGAGCACAATTTAATTTCTCAAGTTGGGTCTCTAATCAAAAGGATTTTTATCGCCTTGGCAACGTCGGCAATGGCGATGGCGAGGACGACGTTTCTCGTCTTTGACAGCATTTTTATACAGTGTGCAAAAAAAGTTGACAGGCTCCTATTCCGACTCTGACTCTGACTTAGACTCCATCTCAGGCTGCCAACATCGACTGCGACGCTAACTCGAGCACGCTGTGACAAGCACACGACAGCGTGAGCGGCAGGAGAAGTAAAAAGATGAGGAGCAGGAAGAGGGGAAGGAGGAGCTGGTTGCATGCAGCACGCGGCGTACGTAGTGGAATGCTGAACAGCCAGGACTGAAGTGTGTGTCACAAACATGACAGGCGACGTCAACCGCCGCCAGCTCAAAAAAAAACTGAGTAAATCATTTGGCCAAGCGAAGCGAAAAGTCGAGATTTTCTTTTTTGCGCTCTGATATTCCATTTTCAAGGCCTGGAAACGGAGGCGACAACTAATTAAATTAGGCAATGCTTGTGCAATCCTTTTTTTTCTTCTTCTTCTTTTTTTTATTTGATTTGTTTGGCTGTGGCTTGAAAACATAAATAAACTGAACTGAATGGAAAGAAGAAGGCAATGCCGTTACGGTACTGCCTGTTGCCGTCATTCACTTCCGCTTCCGCTGCCGGGAACCATTTTGGCGTGAACACAGTGGAGTTCTCGGAAATTTTCTCATTTGGTGGCGCATTCGGACTGAATTTTGCATTAGCCAAGCCGAACAGAGAAGAGAGAGAGATGCCGCTAAGTGCAGGCTCGTTTGAAATAAATATGCCGCAAAGCAAACAAACAATCAGCAGCCAGAGGCTGACTCTTGCCGGCAAACAGCAAAGGCCACAAAGCATACGACGCGTCAGGCAACAACCGCAATCCAGCACAGGAGCCCACAAGGAGCGAACAGAACAGCAAACAACCGTCAACAGCCCGTAGGTAGCCACAAGCCATCTGAAGCCAGAGGGCACACAGTGAAGCCATTGAATGGAATGGCAGTAGCTGGAGCTGCCTCTGATGGCCTCACTTCCGTCGCCATCACAGTTGGCAAACGACGTCAACGGCCGCCATTTGCAATTCAATTGCGAAAAGCGCCACCTTTTGACGAGCTCCGGAAATCGCTTACTATGCTGCTGCTAAGCGGCCAAAAGTAAAGCAAAAGGTTTAGCATTACTTAAAGCGAGTGAGTGCCTGCCCCAAAATCGCGCCCCGAAATTGCACAATAGAATGGCAACGCTGGGCCACGCCGACAAGAATTAATATCATACATAAATATACAATATATGTATGTATGAGTCGAGTTGAGACGTTTCCATTTAACACTTCTGATGAATTACGTTAGCGTAGAAGAGTTCTCGAAGAGACAATCTCAACAATCATTTGTATTTAACAAGAGAGACTGTTACATATACATTTAGGACTTTTATGATCCGGCTTTGTTCTCGTAAGGTACTGCTAAGCATCAGTCTTGTACTCAAATTCAACTATAAGGTTAAATACATTGAATAAATTTAGTGAAATTGCGCTTAGATTTTAACTTAGAAATCTTAGTTTAATTTGATCAGATAAAAAAGATATAGTTAAATTGCATATCATGTTTTTGCCAACCATTTTCACATAAAAGTGTGGAGTTCATAAGAACAGATCTTTGGAAATACTTTTAAATACGTTCAAGCGAAAAATCAAGCAACCAAAAATATTCTCTTTATGCCATAAAATGCATCAGCTCTTTTAGTCTTACTCCTTTCTAATCACAACAAAATCTAATTAAGGCAGCACTCTGCTAAACTTCCAGTAAGAATGCTCTTGACTGACATTTGTTAGAGAATCTGAAAACATCTTTAGACATAAAATTTGCATTCTTATTAAGCTTTTGCTTTTTGTCAGTACTCACACGCACATTTCTAGGGCAAAGAGATGAGCGGTTTGTTATGTCAACCAGTTACGCAGAAGTGCAAGTCAATTAAGTAGCAAATGGTTTGATGGCAACAAACTAAACAATCGCAACGTGGAGCATTATAAGAATCTACTGCATAAATCGACTGCAAATTGAGCCAATTTCTGCATAAATACGACGCACTAACGAGATGGAAGATGAGATGAGATGGGATGAGATGAGATGGGATGAGATGAGCAAGCAATTGAATCAAGCGATGCAACTGTGGATGGCACAGTTTTGAGTAGGTGCTGCGTTGGGAGGTGGCGCATTACCAGCAGAAGTGCCATAAAAATGTATATTAAAATGAGTAAAAACATTTATTTGCATAAAGTCGGCCATGAGTGAAAGGCATAGCAATTGAGAAACGTGCAGTGCGAGTATAAGAGAGACAGAGAGGGAGAGAGAGAGAGAGAGAGAGACAGAGAGTAAGAAGGGAGGTAGAGAGTTCTGAGCGGGAATAAAAACTATTTCAAGTGGCAAAACTTTTAGCTGCGTACACTTTTAGACCCGTCTCGAGCTCTCGAGTATGCACTCGAGTCACGCATAAGTTGGAAGCAAGCAGGTCGAAGGAAACGCCAACAAATGACAACAGCAGCGAGGAGCGAGCAGCAGCCACATACACCAAGGAGCCCGACTAAATTGCAAGTTAAGCCAAAAGGCCACGCACACACTCACACATACACACACGCACACACACGCACATACACAAACACACACAGTGCATTTGAGCAATTCTCAGGGTTGGCGCAAAAGAGCTTCTTGAAAGTCACATCACATGTTAACCAGGCACCAAATTACAGCCTTCAAAAATAACTGCTTCAGTTTTGGCAACAGCTGAGCTTCTTTTCAGACCATTTCATTTATACAACGGCTACACATAAGCCCTTGGCTTATTGAGCAATAGTCAAATGGCACACATTGTGTTGTCGATTTCGATGCTGTGTCTAAGCAACCGAACTCATAAATATTTAAAAGTATTCATTGAAAAGTTACTCTTTTTGCGATTAGATATATAGTTACTAATTATTTCATTAACTTGAAAGTTATAAATTTGCTGATGCATAGGCAATTAATAACTGCTTTTAGGCGCTGGTATTAAGTATAAATTATCAGAATTGACATTTTACAGAATGCTTAACATATTTTATTAAAGCATTGTAAGAATTAGGCGTAAATATGTTTATAACTCATTTATTCATTAAATATTGAATACAATTTGATAAATCTTAACAATGAGTAGTTTATCGAGTTATTTTAAAACGATTATGTAATCATAAAGTTTGTTGAATTTCAACCAAAGGTGAACATTCCAATATGAACGTCAAATAATATTGCATTGATTGAATGCACTGCTAAATAGTTTGTGGTTCATTGGAAGAGAAGAATCAAAACTGTTGTTGCTATTTGGCATCTCGGCTTCTACCAGTTGCCAGCCCTGTTGCGTGTTTGGTTGCACATACCTCGAATGTTTCATATCATAGCCAAGCACCATGCAAGGTGGTAGGCAAGCGGACAAGCGGGCAGATAGACAGGCAGGCAGGCAGCCAGGCAAGCCGGCAGAAAGCAGAAACAACTCTTGAAATGGCGAGCTGAAAATGAAATGGCATTGCGGCAATGCCCCCAAAATGAAAACATACGCAATCAATTCTGTTTACCCCCGCAGCTGTGTGCGTGAGTGATTCGTATGTGCGTTTTAGGGTTGGGCTTGTCGAAGGGGTGACTTAGTGGCGATTGCAATGACCCAAGTCAAAGTCTCGTCAAAGTCATGAGTGCCAACGGCGATTAGCTTGAGTCAAACATTGAGTGATTGTTTTGCAGTTTAGCCAAACTGACAAACACGCACCAAGCTGGTCAGTCTGTTGCTGATTAAGACGCTGCATTTGTTATCACAAAGAACAAAGCACGATAGAACTGGATAGCCAGCTGCCAGCCAAGTTGCTTGAAGCCGCAGGCAGTCCGGTTGCAATGTGGCCGACAAAGTGTTGGTGGCTGAAGCACGCAAAATGCGACACCAGCATCGACACAAGGGTACAGCAAAAATAGAAGCAGACGCAGAGTAGGAAGCAGAAGGAGCAACCTCAGCAGCAGCAGTAGCAGCGGCAGTGACAGGATTTCCGCGGCATCCGCACGGATAAAAATAAATTCAGAAATTGCTACCGTTTCTGCTCGATTCACACCCAGGCACGAAGTAGCAGCAGCAGTTGGTAACGACAACTGGCAACTTTTGCCAAAGTGTTTGTCGCTGACATGTTGCTGTTGTCGTTGTTGTTGTTTTTGTTGCTGCGTATTTTTCTCATTTCTATCCCATTTTTATTGTACTGCGTACGGTTTAAGATGGAGAAGTGGCATTCTAAATCCCAAGTCGTTGCTACTCGATTTGCGTCGCTTTAAGGTTGGTGTCGATTGAACTTTGCATTTTATTCTGAATACAATGCGCAACAATCAGTTTCGCTTTTAAAAGCGATTCTTTTGAAACCGATTCCGATTCTGATTCAAGTTGATTGTTTAGCAAAAATGTTGTTAAGCTCACAAATCTTATGTATTAATTTCTCGTTGTATAGCTTAAATAATAGCTAGCTAATTCTATAATTATAGATTAATATTAATTAGACCAAAATAACAATTTATGAATGAAACCTCTTAAACTTGCAAATTTTATCGGATAATATCACTATATATACCTAAAATGATGTCAAGCTAATATAATGAACTAGTGAATATATCTTTAAATACTTTGACATAATATCAAAAATTGTTTGCAGTGTAGACAGACACACAGCATCCCATGGCGATGGGAAGCAATTTGTTAGTAATGTGTGTCAACTGCCCAACTTGTGGCAATCCATCAAAGTTTTGCATTTTGCGCTGGATAAACAAACGGGACGAACGAGCGTAAATTAACATCAATTAGTTGGCATACAAAATTTATGTCAATCAGGCTAGAGCAAAAACAAATCCAGTGTCAGACGTAACGACTTAATTTGCTCGACTGTCCGAAAAGCCAAAAGCAAATGAACATTTTGTGGGGCCATTTATTAGTTTTGCCAGCTCGTGTAATTATGGCGTGTGTCTCAATGCAGTAAAAGTGTCTTCAGCTTGAGCACAACTCGATCCGATATACAGTTTGCCAAAGAGCTAAAGTTGAACGCTACTTTCCTAAGCATTCCCATACCCATCCCATTTGAAGCACTGTCTCATTGCGCTGATGATAAATGGACATTGGGATTGAATGCGATAATGAGAGGGTGCTTCTTTCCTTTTCTTTCCTTGAGGATGCGAATCGCCTTTACATTAATCATAGCATACTTATGAGCGTCAAGTGTAATTGAAAGACATTACAAAACTTGTTTTAATGGCGCCAAGTTTGTGTTATGGATTTAGCACAATACTTACAGTGTTTTTCACATTGCATTCATTATTGATTATCCAGCTAGCTGCCAGATGAGTGCTCTGCCAAGCAGCAAACCCATTAAAAAAAACACACACACTTCACATGAGCACATGACCTGTTTCAATAGACTCATGTAAACTCTTGTGTACTTTTACTTGAGCGCATATAAAATGTGGTTTTTCAGTAGTTTTCATCCAGCCATTATGATCATATCACCAAATTTTGACAGTTTGCCCTATTTCCCCAACTAAAATGAAATGGTGGTAAAAGTCTATTCCCAAGCTGTTAAAAGTTAATCTGTGATAAATGAAAATCAACAGATAAATTAGGTTCATAAAATTAATATAGATATACAAACATATATGTAGACATAGTTATGTATGATGTTTCTATGTTAATTATGTACAAATGAGTTGCTCAAATTCCGGGACTTGTGAGTCATATTCTCTCACTTAATAAATTTACACATTTGTTGAAAACAGCAGATTGACTAAAAAGCATCGACTTACTTACGATTAGGACTGTTCGTGCAATTAGTTAGCGTAAACAGCCATATGTACAAGGATTAGGATAGACCCCATGCCACATTTAGTCGCACGTGTAAACCATGTGTGTGCGAACATATTGACATGTGTTCGCCGCAAACGTGTAAAAATTGTGAGAAATCAGCGACAGATATTAGTGTTTTAGGTTTTCAGGCCTTGCCTTTGATCAGCTCTCGTCTAAATTAAAATAAAAACCGCACTTCCATTACATTTTACTTGCACAAGTCTGCCTGCGTTCACACACCACGTATTTCCACGTATTTCCGCGTGTGTGTGTGTGTGTGTGTGTGTGTGGGCTGTTGTGTGTTTGCTAAGCGTGGCTGCTGGTGGGTTTGTGAGTGGTGCGGCTTTTGTGGGCCCGAACCTTTGATTGATAGAAACACGCACGCACATTCCATTTTTATATGAGCTCTTTAAGCCAATTTTCAAAGTTCTGCGCATACTTTAATTTATATCAATGCTGCTGACTTCTCATTTGGCTTCAACACAAAAAAAAAAAAAAAATATGAAGAAAACTTGAGAAAATTGCAAAATACGAGCGCACAGTTAATAAAAGTTTATGCGTAGAATCAGCAATAAAGCTGCCCTCTCAACTTTAGATATAATTAAATTTTCCAACAATGTGCTGCCCCTCTCTACAGTATATGCATACTTGGTATATTATTCCTGCTTTGCATAAAGTACAAAGGCAACAAACAGCGACTGCGGCCACAGTGAACAGGGCTAATATCTTTTTAAATCATAACTTGGCTTATATATATATATATATATATGTATATATATATATATATATTTACATATATACGGCAGGGCAAACTGTAAAACAGGTACCCCCGAGGCTAGAATCATCGCCCCTTCCCGTCAGCTTTGCTTTTTGCATAAATTCGAGAGTTACAGTTCCGTTGGCGTTTGAATAATTGTTTGACATTTTGAATAATTTAATTTAGCGACTGTTTTTAAGTGTTGCTCAAGTGAAAATGAAATTGAAAACCAGATTTAACCTCGCTTTGCTAACCAGTCTCTTCACCCACTCCCTCTCTTACCCCCCCCCCTCCCCTCTGCACACTCAACGCACCCCTTAGCGCTCGTGGCAAACCAAAACCAAATTCAACTCTCAACTGAAGTTCAAGATTATGGCTTGGGGAGTTTGGTGACGCCGTCAACGTTGCTGTTTCTCATTGTGCAATACAAACGCCTCCGGACAATAACAGGGTCAGGCTACTCTTGAGGCAAAGGGCGCGCCCATACCGCCCAACAAACTGTGCGCTAATCGAGCAATTAAACACGTCTCTCAATCGTACTAGCCACCGGACCAGGCCAAATACAAGTAAGCAACTAAACAACTGGCAACTGGCAACTCGCTTAAGCATTCCCCACATCCCCCAACGATCAGCTGTGGGCAATTTACAGTTAAACCACACTCGTCTACAAAAGCAACCAAAGCAATCAAAATCTACAGAATAATTGATACATCCCTTGCCCAACACATTTATATTTACATTTATCAACGTGAAATTCCTGTTAATAAAACAAATGTTGTTTTAAGAGTTATGCAACTTGTAATTGCAAAATAATATACATCACATAATTTGAAGCGTAGCTTAAGATATTTTGATAATTCTATAAAATAAAAACGAATTTTTAAGAGTTTTTTTTCTTATGAAAACATTTTTGATTCAATAAATATTTCACCCATATACTATATAATTTTGAAATGTAGCTTACATTGTATGAAATTCATTAAATTCCGACTGTTACCACCAGATTTGTTTAGCACATCTTGCTGTGCGGTGTACATCCTAGATGAGGGTAAGCCCTTTGCTTGCTAACACCTGCAACTTCAAAGCGACACAAAAAAAATCACATAAAACATAAAAAACTAAAACAGTTTAAGTGGCACTTTTATGGCATTGCCGAGAGGCCGATGTCGACGCCTTTGCCCTGATAATTGCCAATGAGATGGGCATGGTGGTGGTAACAATGACATTTGCAGTGGCTTATGGCTTATGGGAGCATATTAATATAACCAAAGCTGCTAAGGGACTTAAGACGCACAGGCAAAAAAAAGAGCCTTCGCGCGCAACCAATTAAGGCCTAGAAGGAAATGAATAAAGTGCTTATTAATTCGGCGCTTTAATTTCTTCATTCACCTACCTGCAAAAAGGAAGGGCAAAAAAACTACAAAAGGGCTGACAACATATTTAGCTCGTTGGCTTAGCGCCCTCCCCATTTGGCATGCAAAGCCAATTGTGTGACTAAATGTGCTCCATTTCCATGCCCATTTCCCTAAGTCCACTCCCCTCAGCTTTGGCCTTTCTCCTTTCATTTCGTTTCGTTTCGTCTCGTTTCCCGGCTGCTGGCGTCTCCGTTTTCCAACTGTCGCACATTTGACTAATGCACAACAAAAGTGGAGTGTTACAGGATATGCATAATACATCGGGTACACTTGTAAGTGAGACAATAATAGAAAAGAAAAAGCGCTCCAGCGCACACAAATAGAGACATAGAGAAACATAGAAGGCTCCGACACTCTCACAGGCACAGGCACAGTCACAGGCACAATCACAGGCACAGGCTCATGTCGAGCACAACAAAAAAAGAAAAGAAAAGAAAAGAAAAGAAGAGAAATGGCAAAGCCGAGCGAAGACAAAAAGCGACGGGCAAAATGATGACAATACAAACTGGCGCCACTTGCTTCGCACGCAGAGTCGCTAGGCCAACATTTTAGTTTTTTCGCCTATGCGTCTTTCTCTCTGACTGTGTTTTTCTAGGATGAGTGCGGCTCGACGTCAACGTCGACGTCGACAGTATGCCGCACATCGCCTGCCAACACACATATATCGTAGCAACAAGAACAGCTTCTGCAACAAAGCAAATGTAACAAGTAACTCGTTGCTATGGCATTTATCCGACTGCGTAATACTCTGATGATGGTGTTAAGCTGAATGTCAAGGAAAAAGCGTAATTGGTGCTCCTGGATGAGGGGAAGAAGTCACTCAATTATCCTAGAAACCTCTCTTTCGATAATCTCCCTTTCCTTATCTTGGTAATCTCTCTCCACCTCCCTCACTCACTCCCCGTATCTCAATAATCTCCCTCTCTCTCTCTCCCATTTTTCAGTAATCTCCCTATTTCTGTTATCTTGGTAATCTCTCTCCTTTTATGTCTCTCTTTCTCTCTCTCTCCCGCTCTTTTTATCGTAATAATATCCCTCTCTTTCTCTATTCCTGTCTCAGTAATCTCTATTCTTCTATATCTCTCTCTCTCTCTCTCTCTTTCACGCTCCTCATCTCAGTAATCCATCTCTTTCTCTCTCTAACTTAGTAATCTCTCTCTCTCTTTGTTACTTCAGAATTCGTACAAAAAATAGACACTTGCAATCATCTAGAATGACAAAACCAATATTCACTTTCCCGGAGGAGTCAGAGTATTCCCGTAATAGAGAAAGTAAGACCCCAACTCAACAATGTTGCAAAAGACAACTAAAAAAGAGCTGACCTGGTCCCACTGTGTGCCTGGCAAGCACATTGGCATCGGGCTCTGGTTCAACTGGCACGCACACATCATTTTTTATCCAACAAGTAGAACGCAATGCTACGAGCCAACCCCAAGCTGCTTGACCCATATAAATATATGTATGTATCCTGGTCATGCATTGCACACCTAATAAGCATGCACCTCGACCTTAGAGCAGAAAAAAAAAAACGAATACGTGTACATGTAAATGTACATGCAGATGTGTGTACGAATAAATCCGTAGTGTGTAAGGCTAATTAAAATCATCCCATATGGTTTATGAGCCGCATAAATTAATAATATAAGTAATGAATATTGCAATGCACACGTTTCTACAGTGCACATCATAATAAAAAGTAAACCGGATGATAATTTTCAATATATTTTTTTCTTTAATTGCTGAGCTTCTTTCACAGTGAAAGCAAATATTTATCTGAGACTTGTGTACATCTGTTAAAGCTGCCAACAAAACAAATTTAATGGAATTTCTGTCTGATTTTTGCATTAATTTAAGTCGTTTTAATTATCCCTACGTCGGTTGTTTACTTCATTTATAATTTTTTTTTTTTTTTTATTATGTTAGTTTCATTGAAGTTTGTCGTATTGAAACTGGGATATCGCTATGAAAAGAATTCTGTAATTGCTCAACAGCTTTTGTTGTGGACTTTTAAAGCCAAGTTTACGAAGTGTGCGAAACATTTGTTAATGTGGCCAGTCGCATAATAATGGTTAATTAAAAAAAAAAAACTCCAATTGATATCTCATTTCATTATTTTTGATTACTTTCAACTCTTATTGGCTTGTTAATGTTATAAACAGTAAATAATAATTTGCTGATATCATTTTTAAGCCAATTTGTTCCAATATTAACAATAAAAGAAATGAATTTATGTAATTAAACTCTTCTCTGACGAAGACAAGCCTAACCGGCTGGCTGGAAATTTAATTGAATCTGAAAGGAAACTATTCAAATGCTCACAACTGAAATTAAATGTTGCTGAGGGCAGGCAATCAATACAATAATTGCTATGAATTATGTTCAAAAAAATAAAAGGTTGTAAGTAAATTTGCAAAATTTTAGTTTTATAGTCAAGTTGTGGAAACATTCTAGTTAGATAAATAATAATAAATGAAGAATTTACATATTTATATATAGAATTATATATTTCTATTTAATGGTGTTAGGCATGTCATTTGTACCTTTTCAATATTATAAGCTTATTGTGGTTTATCCCTTAACGTAAGTAAAATAAAAGATGATAAGAACTAAAGCCAGCTTAGAACTAATCAATATTTAATTTAGCACCTACTCGATTAAACATCCCTCTTGACTCCTTGGAATGAACTGCAGTCTAACAAACTGTACGAAAATGAAGAGCATTTGGAACAACATGGTGTACCTGCTGTCAAAAGAACGTGTGTCATAATGAGCACAGAAAGGATTTCGAATGAAGCATAATTCCCATGAAATGAAGTCGGATAGATTTCAGATATTGGTGACGTAAGTGTGACCCATAAGCTGATTATCACTGTGACTATTTACAAGGCTCAGTACCTAAGGAAACCGGGTCTAAATCATATCATATTTTCCCATGATACTTGTATGATTTGGGCCAAAAATAGACTCTATGTGGCATGCGTCTTAAATGTCATACAAGTCAAGTAATCGCATATTCGATGTAGGTGTGCTTTAAAATGTTTCGTACTTCAAATACACATTGTTCATCAGATCTGCCTGTTCTACAGCGACCATAAAGTTAATGTAGCAGTCAACCAGACCAGCTAGGGTAGGCTGAAATTTGACAAAATATATGAAGCTAGCAAAAACTGGACGCCCCATAAATATTAAGTAATTAATATTATGTGCAGGCTTTGCCGTATTTTTTCACATAATTATTGTCATTAGCAACTTAGCAATTCTCTCTAAGAGCAATATAATTTATAACAATAAGAATATTTTTACTCCCTATTATTAGTATGTCAAATCTGCCTTTCTATTCAATCTAATTGCCCATTTGTGGCCAACAAATCAGTGCAGAATGCACACACAATATCTGTGTGAATATTTATAATACACATATATATATGCATATATAAATAAAAATACCTTAACATTTAGACAAATACATATCTACTGTTTCCGATCACATTAAAGAGCGTGTAAAGGGCACGTAATTCGATCATAGTACGCACATACACACACATATATGTATTACACAGATATATATGTAAATAGCAATGTTAGTGAGTGTATAACAAAGCGCAGACCTTTACAGGCGACACAACAAATCCTTTTCACACACACACACACACACACACACACACACACACACACCCGCACACTCGTATACGAATTCAATCCCTTTATGTGCAGTTGAGGCTTTTCAGGCCTAACCCCTACACGAAACATGAAAAAGAAAGAGACCAACACAACAACAATAACATCAAGAACACCAAGTACGACGCAAATGTGTCTTAAAAGAAGCAATGCAAAAGGTACGCCAAAGTTATGTGCTTCGTACACCGTAGTTCGTAGTCCTTGTGGCCCATGCTCATGATGCTCATGTATGTGTTACTTTTCCGGCGTTTGGCTCACTTGACAGGCAGCGAGGCAAAAATGCAAATATTTGTAAAATATATGCGTGTAAAAATTGTTGTGCTCCATTATCCTTTTAACTGGATATGGCGAACACATGCGGGACCTGAGCCAAGGCAAATGCCAGGGAGCCATCACCTAAGCAGACAGATAACAATACACTCAGAGAAAAACCATTGCTTTAAATTCAATTACAACCGGTATGAAATGGGATACCAATCGTAAATCTACTAAAAACTCATTACCCTAACCATTTTCCTAACTAAAAACTAATAACTTATATTCCTGTCAAAAGCTGATTGAATAAGAACATTATTCAGACATGATATAATTTTTATTTTTCCGGTATGTCAAATAAGCATTTTGTTTTTTGGTCTTCGCTTTTTTGATATTTGACAGCGTTTTGACTAGGTGTGTCCTTGATTTGAATATGTTTTCTATATATTTGCTTTTCAAGTGTAGCTACAGCAGCCAAGCTGAGTAAGATTTTGGGGCAAGCTAACTTGAAGGGGTTTACTCAGAGCCCTGTCGATGCGTGCGATTTGGTTGCAGGGAAGCCAGGACAACAGCAAGACAGGTGCCCCATCTATGCCAAGTAAGTGGGTTGTCAAAGCAAACAGCAACAACACAACAGCAGCAGCAAATAATAATAAAGTAAAAAAGGCAGTCAAGTGCGGAGTAACGAGGCAGCAAAAGCGACAGAGGCCGCAACATGACACTTTAAACGTTTTACTGTCCTCGAATGAAAGATCTAGTGGCACAGGAGGGCGCCACTGATTGCCGATATATATATATATATAAAATATATATGTGTGTACGTAAGTACAGATATACTTAAGCGCTGCATACATATGTACAAATATGCATTGGGCCAATGCCACTAAATTACTCACGCGCTCGTAATCAATTGAAGTTATTGCATAATTTCGACATTGATAGAGTACGAAAGTCATTTCGATTTGATTTAATACACACACACACACACACACACCCACACACACACATACACACACGCCCACAGATACAGATACAGAGAGACAGTTATACGCCTCGTCGCATAATGTGTCACATTTCATTTGTTTCGCTCTGCTGGCTTCGCAGTCAACGGCAATGCCGACGACGACTGCGGCGGCGACTGCGACTATGGCTGCGATTGTGCATATGAATTCTGCAGCATTTCCATTGAGTACTCCGACATCAGCTCCCGATGGCTTTCTCTTTCTGGCAACGTCTCTTTCATTTACAATAAATGCACGTGGAAGTGGAAACACTCGCATATACACTTATAAAATAACAAATATTGTTATGTAACGAGTATCAAATTAATACTGTTTATTTTCAATTAAATTCAATGATAAATCTGGGCAAAATTTTGTACATTCAGAATATTATTTGGTTTAGTTAGAAAATCTTTCTAAAACAATAAAAAACAAAATCAATATTTTTGCTCTAAACTCTGGGGCATTTAAATTGTTTCGAGTGTACATTTATCATATCCAATATAGCATATACGGTCTATGCTTACAGCATCAAAGCATGTTTGTTTGAATGTCGTGCGCCTGTACGTTTATATGTAGGTTTGCCCATCTGACAGTAGTCAATCAGATGCCTCGATTGCCAGTCGTCATCATACTCGACATCGACATCGCGAATGATTTATGAGTTGTCGCTGGCTTTTTATTGTTGTTGTTGTAATTGTTGTTTTGGATGTTGCTGTTTGTGCAGTTTGCTGTTTGCCGTTTGCCGTTTGCCGTTTGCCGTTTCCTATTTGACATTTGGCCTGCGCTGTCGCTTAAAGAAATTGAACTGTCAGACGACTTAGCGAGTAATCGGTTAATTCTAAAATGAAATCGAACGGATCCAACTGAGATCAGCACAATTTTCAAAGTGCACTAAATACATAAAATATTCACTGTATACGACACAGTAAGACAAACGATGCAACAAATACTAAACACTTTTTAAAATTGTTGGCTTTAAGATAATAAATAGAAGCAACAAGATAGATCAAAAGACTTTGCCGCTTATCCAACTGCTCACCTATTCGTTGAATTATTTATATAAATATCCAAACAGTGCTTGTGCTTTAAATTCAATTTCTTAACAAACATTGTATTTACTTTTATGTTGCCACATTTCATATTTAGTTGAAATATTCAATCTCAGGCTGTCTAAAGTTGTTACTCACCTTTAGGCTCATTTAAAGCTTTTGCGAGCTAAATCGGATTTGCGGCACATATGCTGAGCTGTATCAATGCGGCAATGTAGTTGCTGCCACGTACAGACCTTTTTTGTTGACCTCAGAAAAGCACACAGCATCCAAACACATACAGACACACACACACACACACACACACTGTGTTCCCCACAATAGAGCATGGAATCGGAGCGCGTGCAGTCGGCATATTAGCCATTCATTGAGCGCGCTTATAGCGCGCTTTTGTGCGCCTTAGTCACAGAGAAGCATACGCACTCACACTAAGAGGAGTCACACACACTCACACACTCACTATAAAACACACACACGCGCGGAGACGTAACCTTTGCATTCAAAGCAAAAGGTCCTTCGGCGGATTTACTGATTGATGGCTATTAATTTATTTGTTGAGTGGTCCGCTGACGATGCGCCTCTTCCAAGCAGATCCGAATTGTAGCTCTGGAGGTCTTCTTCTGTTACTGTGAATCTGGCGGCGGCAAGCAGCTCCACAAAATAGTCGAATTAATAAAGATTTAGACATTGTTCATGCCATTCATTGTTGTGCCCGTCTGCCTGCCTGCCTGACTCGCTCCTGCCAACCTCCGTGTCTTACGAGGAAGCCACAATGCGCCTCCTTGTCAGTGCCATTGACATCGCTTACAAAAGCACACAGCAGATAAACTCATTGAGAGTGCCAGTCCATACTCTTAGCAGTCCACACAGACTGCATTGCATTGATGTGCCACTAATCAATAAAGTGATGGGCACTAGTCTGTTGTGTTTGGGCACAAATATTAGAATATATTTGGTACAGCTCAACTACTTGGAAATAAGTAGATTGACCCAATAAATACCTCAATTTTGAATTTAGTTTATTACTTGATTGGGAGAGTACGGATTTAATTCCAGCTATGCCATTTTTGTAAGATATATTTGTATCATCAAATACTTTGCCAAGATTTTAGCACCACTATTTGATATAGCTGTCTTAGGAACAATTGTGGGATAGATACGAGCGTAGACATACATACATGTAATGGTAATACAATATCAATCAGAAATAAAATTAAAAAACACAAGAAAAAAGGGGGATTTTATAGGTATGATCATGCCCAAGATAGCGCCACTTACTTTTTTTCACTAATAATAAACTACCGTGTGTTGCTAAAATCTATTCTTTATAATCGCAATCGTATTAAATCGTATATTAAGTCTTTTTCGTCTGAACAATATTTACTTCAGAAAGTTCGGTGGATCCTTGAACTAGTTCTGACACCGGCCAAACCAAAAAAGCTGCGCCTTTAAAGGTCAACCATTGAGAGAGTTTTCACTAATTACCGCTTGGCATGTTACTTATGACATAAAAATCTGTCGATGGCTACACGCAAAAGCTTTGGGTGTGCCACTGCCCACAAACAAAAGGAAACTCTTTGCCTCAAACTCAATTTTAAAAAAGTTTAATTCGGTAGTCATAAATAAACAAAAATGAGAATTTCAACGTGTATTCGCTCGCTATCTTTTTCTATCTATATATCTAACTTGATTTAAGGTGCTCACGTGAAAAATTAAAAAAATCCATAAATATTTAAATTGATTAAGGTAATCAATTTTATAGGGGTGTTATGAAAACCGATAGACAGTTACAACAACATCAACAGCAGCAGCAGCAGCAGCAGCAGCTATTTGGGCAACTCCCTACAACAACAACTGTCAGCAGTCAGCGAACATTGTGACTTAGTTTTAGGCGTGTTTCTGTATGGGTTGTATATGTGCAAGTGTTTGTTTGCGTGTGTGTGTGTGTGTGTGTGTGTGTGTGTATGTACGTGTTTTTGTGTGTACATAACTGTGTGTGAGTGTGGCCATAGATAATCAAATTTGGCACTAATTCACAGCAGACACGCAAATCATAAATAAACTTGCCATAGTCTTTTCACTTTTTTATTTTCGCTGTCGATTTTTTTTGAAAACGAGTTTGCAACCGCAGCGTGCAAACTAAATAAAAATATTTTTTCAGCAGAGAATCTACCACAAGCCGACCTTTTCATACACTATTTATTGCCAGCAATCTAGATTCGAATAGTTTTACTTCAATATTATGAAAGTACATACAACGCACAGAGCAACTAATCCTATAATAATCCGCACACCTTATAACACAATAGATTTATAATTAGCTAACAATATGAAAGCTGTTGATGAATGGAACACCGAGTGTTGGGTAAGGTTTGCTTATCTTTCACCTGTTGTCAATGGTTAGTGCGAACCAAAGAATGAAAATCTTATATTTAACTGGCACTCGAGTAGCAAGCAATGGAAATGAAAGTAAGAAAATAATCTTAGTAATAGGTGCTTAAAACGAAGAAGCTTAGTTGCGTTATACACCGAGGACATAGACAAACTTATTCAGCACTATATTGCAGGGTATCAGACCAGTCAAATCAATATAAAATTTGCGTTCGGCAAAATCCACGTCAACAATGTCGACGACGCTGATAACGAGGACAGCTGCAGTTCTGGCTGTCCTCAGCTGGCCGTGGCAAATGCCTGGCCAAAAACAAATTGAAAATGGTGAACAATGCATGCGAAAAAAAAGCAAAAGCCAAAAAGAAAACAGGTAAATACGTTATAGTTGCACGATGCGGACTACTGTGCAATACTTGCAATACTCTTGCCAGATTGAATAAGATTTAAAACAGTTGAAAAGGGACCAAAGAATAATATTTATTAACTCTACAAATGTGACTCAGAGCTGAGAATGTGCATCGGCTACCCAACTTCCATTAACTCTGGCTTAAAAAATGCTAAAGATATTTGTTTTGATAATTATTGAGATAGTTTGCAATAATCGGATTAGGAAGAATATTCATCGTCCTTGAGCAAATAATGATTTAAGACCGCTAGACCGTTTTATGGGTTTTATAGTATTATGTGACGAATAATATACTTATTTTTATCCAAACCAAAAAGAGTATACAGAAATGGGTAAAATGCCAAATGCAATGTGTTGGTGCCATGTCTCAGGCTACGGCTCATTTAAAATTGCATACAAATTTGCATGCTAGATCAGGGCTTATATGGCGTATGAGTAACATACTCCAAATAGCGCTCACAACATGCCAAAAAAAAACAATGAACAACAAGAAACACAACGGAAAACTACAGAATTATGCGCAAAATCCAAAAGCATAACAATAATTTGCTGCTAGCGAAACAATATATGAAACAACAACTGCTACGGATGGGTTAGTTAGAGTGCGGTGGGGTGATACGGTGGGTTGTGGGGTGTGCTTGTGGGTTGTGGTTGTTGTGGCCATTGAGGGGGTGTCTCCATGTTGTCGCCTTTTCGCCCCAGTTTGTCCGCCTGTCATTTTTGTTTATTGACTTTGGCAAATAGTTGGCAGCACAGGTAATAACATCAATGCAGTTGCCATTTTTTGCACTCGCCTCAGTTGGTGGAGTTTCTTTTTTTTTTTGTTCGCCTCTTCTTCTTCTGTTATGTTGCGTTGCGCAGAATTTATCACCGCACCGACCCCCGATCATGCCCCCTTCCCGGATGGGCATGGCATTTTATTAGCAACTATTACACGTCCACAGAGACCGCAGGCCGCAGCTCCTATATAGACCAGAGGCCATAAAGCCAAGAATTATTATAATGTGATTATTATTATGATTATGCGATCGTTATCGTAAATAATTTCCAATGCGCCGCGTGTGCTTAGACTTCGATGTGAGCTGATGGGGCAGGGGTGAGAAAGCCACAAGAACATTATGGAAATTCCTTCGTCTCTCTTTTTTTGAATCGCTTTGAGCAATTGCAGCTTTTGCCGCAGTCCCTTGAAAATTGTCGTTTGTACATCCAGTACCCTGTTTGGTTACGACAAAAACATGCAAAAAAAAAACTATCGGCCAGCAAAATTATCACATACTATATCAGCTTGTTAGCCGGAACGAAATGTGTGCAACAGTTCATAAACCATGATGGTGCCTTACGGAAAAACTCATCATATTTTTGAGTTAGCCACAAAGAACGAGAAAAGCGGACCAGCGACAACGGAGAAAGCAAACTATGCAAATGCAAATTAGATGAACATAAAAATGAGAATGGGAACGAAATAATGAAATGCGATGCTTTGCGCAAAGGGGGAAGTTACAAAAGGTACTCATTTACGGGCAAAAGTAAAGTGGAAATTGCAAAGAAAAAATTTCACAAAGAAAACGCTCGACGAACATATATGATATCAAATGAGTTGCAAAAAGGAAAATGACAAAATTTAAATGTCATATGACAGATATTAAGTAAAATATATATACTAAACTAAGATTAGATTAAGCTTTCGACTTTAATAAAGTCATCTATTGATTGAACGATTTTTATGTCTGGTGTTATTTAAAACAAAAAAATTTCCTCAATGAGCGGCATAAATGATAATTAAATTACAACTCTTTGAGGTGTAAAATTTATTTCATGTCCGTAACACTTTCAAAACTTGAGAATAATAAATGCTGTAAGGACACCTATTTTGATTATTTACTGACACGAAAAGCAAACCTTTGCATTCATTAATAATTTAAGTCGTACAAATTCAAAAAGTGTCATCTGTTATAATCTGTAGTAAAATCTCAATTTGCTGGGCTCTGTAATGAAAATAAACTAATGAAGAGTTGGGCAATGTTTGTAATATTCATATGACGGCTACATGCAGCCAACAAATATATATATATACTTATATATATATAGGAAACATAATGGTTTACATATGTAGGTCATACCATATTCAAAATGTTTAACGCAATCCCTATGAGTATCATTTTCCAGGATAGAGGGTTTAAGTCGGAACTCTCTGGTCCTGAGCTTTTTGACTAGTTTGTTGCATGCATTAAACATAGATACATGTTGAAAAGAAAGAGAAAAAAAACTATTTGCTTCGTAACAGAACACAAAACTGTCCACAATTAGATAACTATAGAGGGTGAGGGTGTTGGTGAGAGTTAGAGTTAGTGGTGGTTAGCAGAGCTCAAGGAAGGCGCTGCTGCAGCAGCGAGCATCAACTAATCGCCTAATGGTCACTTTGCAGATAATTACCAAGGCTTATAGTTGCTTGTAGGATTAGGAAGCGCGCCGTAAAGAAAACCAGCAATGGTATAAGCGTGAAGCGAGGCAGAGCGAACACACTAAGTAACACAGCAACAAGGAAATTGGCCAAAGGAGCAGCGCAACAAGCTGCTCTGGAGATGAACACCCACAAGCACATATCAAAAGGGTCATATCTGAAAGAAAACCGAAAGAAAGACATAAAGCCGACCCAGAGTGAATAGTGAAAATGACAAGCGGCTGTTAACGATGTCTCTGCCGTTTCCCCGCTTTTTATAAGAACCGACTCGAAGCCAGCTGCCAACGGAATCCAATTAGGTCACATTAGGATTTGCGTGGTTTAATGAACTAAAATTGGCAGCAGACCCCAAAAACACAAAACAGGCCCCAATATAGAACAACAACAGAAATAGTATATTCTACAGTTAGTTACATTTATAACGTATGTATGTTGGTGATAAACATATTTCAATAATAGTTAAGTACCTGACTAATTAAGCTGATGAACACTTCATAAGTAATGTTATAAATTATCGATTGATAATATATCTTTCCTGGTACACTTTCTATCTTTCACTCACTTTTCTCACCGTCAACCGATTTTTAGTTTAGTAAAATTATCTTACATTGTTCTACATCATTTTTTACAACAAACTCACGGTATTTTCTAGTCGATAGGCAAAGAGTTTGCTATTTTGTTGTATGTGTACTTTGATTGTCACTTGAGAACTCTTCCTGTTTAATATCAAGTTGTTTTTAGCCAGTTGCTCGAGTATTTTTAGCCAAGAAACAATAAGCTAGCTGTTTCGAATTGAGAATACTGAGAGGATAGTCTATGTTACGTTCTTGGAAGTCCTGCCAAACACATGACAAAACGCAATAAAGCATTCAGAAAATGGTGGGGCAAAAATACTTTTTCAACTTTGAATTGTGAGCATTGATTTCGGTATTCGTTATGCCACAATGGGATTCATGCTGGATAGCAATTGAGTGGAATGTTGAATGTGGATTGGACCACCTGGGCTAGTACAATAACATCGAACAACGAACAACAATAACAACTAAGAAGAAACAACAAAAAAACGAAACCACTGTGGCCCAAGAGCACGCCGAGAAAACAGCAGTAGCAACGCCAGCGTAAAACTACTCCAAAACAACTGGGCAAAGTGGACTTGAAAAAGTTCGAGCACTTGAGCAGCAGCATGTGTAATAAAGGTTATTTATGTATATTTTATCGCTCTGCCAAGCAGCTTTTTGGGCAGCTCCCCTCAGCTTTTGGGTAAGCCCTTTGTCCTGTTCTCAAGAAGAAATTGGCTGGGCAGCGCAACTTTTTTGAAGTACTTTCATTCTTCTCATCGTCGTCGTGGCTTAAGATTTATTTTGGCAGCTGCAAACTGCAATTAGACGAATGAAAAGTTGCCCATATAAATGCTAATCGCTGTTGCACGCCACACGCCCCAAAAGTATGCAATGCAAATGGCCAATGAGTGACAATCTCCAAATTGCATTTCTCATTTCAGTTGCCAAAAGGCCGAAAATCTCATTAAATGCCAGCAGAACCGAATTAAAATGCAAAAGGTGATAGAAATTAAGCGGCTGCTGTTGCTTGCTCGAGTTGAAAGTGTCACAACGGAAGTAATAAGTGATAAAACGGAAGACAAAGCGAAGTACCTCCACCACACTTGAAACCCGGATGCGGATACGGATGCGCATGCAGAGAAAGAGAGAGATAACTATTGCCAAGCTAATCGCAACATGATGTGATGAACCTCCACCACACTCCACCCTCCCGGAAAACAAAGTTCTGCCTGCCTACTGCTGCTGCTGCTGCTGTTGGGGGAACATTCCAATTGACATGCAGCAATCGACCTTTATTAAAAAGTTTTCTACACAACCCCCCCCAAACACCCGTTGTTTGTGTTTTTGTTGGCCCTTGGCTCGCAAAAAGATGCCTCGCTCAAGACGCAATATATATGTGGCCATCCCATACCTGACACCATCCTACCCGGAGGGCAACTGACATCATCCAATAGAACAATGTTTGTTTGTGGCAAGAGCAACCGATGCTGTCTCCCACTCGCACTCATTTGCCCGGTCCTGCTCCAACTCTCACTCGTGGCGCTGTTACACTCCTTCGGATTGGTAGCCAAAGCGATGACAAAAGCTTATTGACAGATTATTCAACCGTTGGCACATATTGCCGCCATAGTTTGCCACCATCGAGCAGCAATAACAAAGGCAACAACAACAACAACAATAGCAATAGCAACAGCACACAGCAGCAGCAGCAGCAGCAGCCGTAACAGCAACATCAACAAACAGCAATGTGACCGACAACAACGGGGGCTACAAATCAACGGCAGAATCGAACAAATCGACAAACGTTCCAAGCAAATAATTAAAAAAGTTCCCAATATTAAAACTGAACGACGAAACGTTGCCAAATGGGTTCGCAATAGAGTATCTGACGGGAATAATTGTGTTGCTAAGACGCTAAAGTAGTTTCTTCCTATCATTCAACATAGTCAACAAATTTGGGTTTTGAGATTAGTTAAAACGCCTTTGGCAATTTATAAATACATTTTTAGATGTCAAATAAAATGTTTTTAAATAATTTCAAATTTTATTTACAAATCAAATAATTAACATAATATAGCTAATAAAAATAGAACCAATCATATACTATGTGTTGCAAAGGGTATAGTTGCAGCGACCTCAATTCATTCATATTGTTATAGCACTTGCTGCGGCTTGTGTTATAATCGGTCAATTGCTGCGGCCAGAAGCGTCAACTGTCTGCAGTATGCCAGGCAGCAGCTAACCCTTATCCTTCACTGATCCTTCTTGTCCCAGGGGTGTCTATGACGCTGGATGTTTTATATGATGGCCAACAAACAGGGACGTTCAACCGAAAACAAAAACAAAAAAACAAAATAACTGAATTCAGACAACGCCCACGTTTTATTGCCACTGTGCGCCCCAAGTTTCTACTTATTTATTCTCAAGCAAATAAAAACATATACAAGTGCACATATATTCGCATATATGGAACAATATATATGATATTTCAGTGACGAAGTGTTTGTTTTGTACTTCTCTCATACACGGGCATGTGCCGATATATATCGTGACTTGGTTACCATATTGCGCAATATTTCCCAACAGCAATAGATGCAACTGTGAGTAAATTGCTAACGTCTCCCCAGTCTCTTCTTTAGTTTTTACACTTGGCATCTGCTTCTTGTGCAACTGCCAAATCAACTAGACTGGAGGGCCATTTAAAATGCATATTGAGGGCGGGTGTACACTTTGAAAAAAATCGACCTACTATATTTTTTTGGAAAAAGCCACAAAAGTTAAATATAATTTTGCTTTACAAATTCTAATATTCTATTTATTTTAACCTTCCTGCAATGAAAAATAAAATGTCCTTAAAGTTAAAAATTTTCAAAATTAGCGAATTTTATATTTAATTCTTACAAATTTTTAATTTTCATAAAAAAAATTGCTATAAGATTATGCAATTTTATATTTTCTGTTCAGAAATGCCGTCATACATCAGAAGTTGTATATCTAAATGCTAGAAAAATTCAGATTTTAATTGAAAATTGTTCTAAACTTTATTTTCAAAGTATAAGGCATAAAGGGAACGGCCAGGGGGAGTAGGCTGTCAGGTTACACAGACAGTGTTGCAACCGTTTTTTGATCCTTGAGCCAAATCTAATAAGCATTAGGCACAGCAGAACGTGGAACGTACCAGAACATCACTAAAAAGCCATAGATCCATGGACCAACACCGCAAAAACCAAAGCAAACCAATGCAAACCATAAGCCTTAAAAAAATTAAAAAAAAAAAAAAAAAAGGAACAAAGGAACATGAACCAAACCAAAGCAGTTGCTGAGCGTGCTGCCACTTCTGCTTTCTGACCAGGCCCTAACCATGCAACCAGCCAACCAACCAAACAACCAACCAACCAGTCAGCCAGCCAGCCAGTGAAAAACAAATCAAGTTGAAGTTTTCTCATTTCCATAACTAATGCAAAAATCCAATTTCTTATGCAAACATAAAATTTTCCACTCGCAATGCTCAGGCGACAACGACATGGGGGGAAGTGGGTCGTTTGGCAAGATGATAAGGGTGAAGAGGAGCCGTGAAAGCAAAGGGGGGAGGCATGCATGCATACTATAAAATTCAGGTCAAGCAAACCATAAAATCATTCATCATTTTCGTGTAAGTGTTGCTACACATACACACACGCAGCTGCTTGCCTTGCCTTCCATAATGTCTACGTATGTGTGTGTGTGAGTGTGCGTGTGTGTGTGTAAGACTGTCTGTGGTCTGGGTGAGGCTATGTGGTGGCTTTAAAAACGGCCGACGTTCGCATTCCTGCAATAAAAATCAAGAAAGCAGCCAGCAAAATACTCAACACCAACAAGAGCAGCAGGCAACACACACATATATAAAACAAAATAATAATAATAATAATAATAATAATAATGAAGCACAAACCGAATGAAATGGCTGCGTGCAAGCGAGACAGGTGACAAAGAACCGGCCTAGACATGAGCTCCATTTGCATATTAAGTTCTCCTTTTTTGGTTGGACAGGAGGAAGTAGAAGCAGCATTAAGTAAGGTCCTCCGTTTGTTTTTGGAGGTGGGGTGGGGAAAGGGACTGGGTTTTTGGGTATTTGGGATGCGCCGGCAAGGGATAAGTGTCAAAAGAATTTGACAATGCGCTACGTTTCGTTTTGTTGTTCTATTTATTATTGTTGCTGTAGTACTACAGCGTTCGGTTCATTCCTTCTCGTTACTTGCCCCCAATTTTTTATGCATCGAAAAATGTTTTGTGTGCGTGTGTTTGTTTTAATGGTCTATTTGGCAGGGACTGGGAACCTGCAACTGACAACTTGGAACTCCGAACAGGGTACTTGGGTATATATAAATATATATATTTTTTTAACGCTGCTTGTTGGTCTTTTGGTTTTGGCCACTGATGCCTGCGTAGGCAATTTAAGCTTTGCTGACTCGGCCGCCAAGCGATTTTTTTATTACAAATATACCAACCCACTTGTTTATCACAATTTATTGTTGTCTACCTCAGCGCATAGATAAAAAGTTCAATTTGAATTCGTTTACAGCATCGAAGCGGTATATTATTCTATTTTGCTCTGTTCCGCATCTATTTCAATCTTAATTGCTTGCAACTCAATAAGTATCGAATATGTATAAATATAAATATATTTATTTATATATATTTAATAGTAATTGATTGTGGGTAAAATGGATAATCAGCGTTGTAAAACTATGCAAAGCAATAAAGAAAACTCTACTTCCTTGAGTTACAAATAATTTAATCTGTTGTAAAGATTTTTCAACTAATGCACAACATCATAATTCAATTTTCAAGTTAAGCGATTAATCTTCCTAATTGATACGCATATTATTAATTTAATACCTATAATTATAGTATTTAATAAACATCTCAAAAATAAGCCTAGCACATTAGAATTCTTGTTGGACCAAATTATTTATGCCTATAGAAGACTTATCTGCATTTCCAATTAAACATTTTATTTACTTCTTCATTTTTTTTATTTCTTTTCGCTTGGCTAATTGCATGTGTATTGCTTTCAACTATGTTTACTATGTATACCACATGGCCGCAATTCAATTATTATACTGGAGAAAATGCCTAAGCAATAATAGCTTTGATTGCTGTCGATGCTAACCACAAGGATCCGTTGCGCTGGCAACAAGCTACCGCAACTATTACGCAGGACGCAGGACGTCGGACCCAAGATGGATGGCAAAAATGCGTTAAATATGAAATGAAATGTTAGCCAGGCTCCTTGATGAGACTCTAGACCGGGTTCACTTTGTTGATCTGAAAAATTTAACCGCTGCGCTGATGATGGCAGCAATTAAACGGAAAATGCCTGCCCAGAAATTCTCGAGAATTTGTGGTACAAAAATTCAATTAATTTTGGGAGCGACGCGCCACGCAACAGACAAAGGCATTAAAATGGGAGGACAGCTGGGGTAAGGGGGAGGGATGCGGCATTGTCGCATCGACTTGCTTGTGGTAAGAAAACTATAATAAATTATGCTACGACAAACGCTTGTTTGGTCTAATAGCTTTTGATTAGCATGGCGTTGAATATTCCCCTCCTACCGTGCTCACAGAAAAAATACTCCCTGAAAAAAAAGTTGGGCAAAATTAAATAAATTAGTTTTCAGTGCTTATATTTAACATGAGAATGGTTCTGCAATCGACCGAATTCGATTTAGTCTATGAAAGAAATCTTTTCATACACGTACATACATGGTTTCAGTATCGGCATCTAAATTATACTCAAAATGAAGTTATCAACTTTTGTGGAAACTATAACTTAATTATGCGATGGCGTGCACAGAAGTTGTATCTGCGAGTTTAGTGCTATGATATGAAAGGATGCCAATGAGGGGATAAGGCTAATAAACGCAACGCTTTAAACCCAAAATCTGGATGTCTGTCGACGACATATGTTTCCCCAATCTTTAAATGGAAGCTTTTTTCGGTTATTCATGTGAAAATTCAGTTAAAATTCTACGAATAAAATTGTCTTTTAAATGGCTTGAGACTTGATTTAAAAATATATATATATAGAATTTTTGGAAATCAATTGCAGCTTAAGAGAAACATCTGTAATACTTTATTAATTTGATGTATTTTTACACATATTATTTATTGCTAAATAGCCATCACCTGCTAGAAACTTAAAGAGCAAGCATAATTAATAAGGCAAACTCAGTTTCTGTGCAAAATGACTACCTTTTTTGCTAATAATTTACTTCATATTTTGAATTCATGTAATTACTGTTTTTATACTTTATGAGCATAAAGTTTCCAACCTACTTATAATTACATCATTTCGTTGTTTTCGGGTGAGTAATCAAGTCATTAAGGCAACGGAACAACAACGGATAATTAATGATAATAGATTATTGTATTCAAACTTTTATCATTCGATTTCATTCTAAATTGTAGTTATGCCTAAATTTTTCACAACTCTTAATCTATCTCCCTCTCTCTCTCACACACTCTCTCTCTCTCTTTCTCTCTCTCCCTCTCTCTCTCCCTCTCTCTCTCTCTCTCTCTCTCTCTCTCTCTCTCTGTCTCCCTCTCTATCCATCCATTTATCTATCTCCGTCTGTCATATAAGACTTCCAAAATTCAATCTGGAAATTAGTCTTAGCTACGCAAAAACAAACAAACTTTTTAAGCGATGGAGCTCTTACTATTAATTAGCAAGCACTAGGAGAGAAGTGCCTGTCAACTGTAAATTTCTTGCTCAAAAATTCGGAAATACATATGTATGAGGCCGCTCTAATGCAAGGCAAACTTGTCGCTTCTTTGGCAAAACAAGTTGGAACATGGCGGGCATGAGAGTGGGAGTGATGGGTGTTGGGTGGCTTAACTGTAGCATACTTAACACTTGCTGTCGTCAACCGCTGCGGAGGCCACTTCACGCATATGCATAATATTTAAGTGCAGCCGGCAAAGAGCAAAGCAAAGCGCCTGGAGCCCAAATAGCCCCAACCTCCCCCCCCCAACTCCTACTAATACCCAAGCAGGCACTTTCATTTTTTGCCAACGATGCCAACAACGTTGCACAAGATATACGCACACACACGCATACACACACACACACACACACACACACACATATATATATATACACGCACACACACTTCGAGTGTTGCACAAACATTTGCATAGTCAAACGGCGCGAACATCTGAGACTTCCACTTGCCTCGCATCCCGCATCTTCAGTTAAAATATATGCAGCATATAATTATCGATGGAGTGCAGTGATGTTTTGGAGATGTTTTGGGGAGCAAAATGATAAGTGTAGTAGACGACATCATATACTTCACTATGCTAGTTAATGCTGTTAGCTGTAATGCTCTAGACATTTGCATCTGCTATGCGGTTCAGCGCGAGTGCGAATACATTAAAACTGAAGTGCGGCTGAGAAACCATACTGAGTACTGAGTGCCATTGTAATGATGCCCATGTGTGCCTATATGCCTATCCGTATCATTTACTCATTAGTTCCGGACGGGGTGTGGGAGTTGGTTGTTCTTGTTGGGGGGATGACAATTTTTTCTGGCCTGGCAATAAATTCTTAACGAATGCCGTCGAGCAGCTTAAGCAAAAAATGTTGTGGTCATTGAACATGACAAACACATACACTTAAAGAAAACGCTAACAAAGATTGACTAATTTTGTAAGTAAATTATATATATTAAATACGATTTTGCCTTGCCATAAGCCATAAAGCATTTCCAAATGTCTAGATAGAATTTTGAAATTTGCAACATACAATATCTAAGTGACAAGTTAGGTGATGGGGAAAAGCCCAAACAATTTGTTCATTTAGAAACTTTTTTTTTGTGTACACACACATGAGAACTGAACGATAGGATGTGAAAAAAGTCAATATAAGGAAATTAATTTCCCAGATCAGGATCAGAGACAGGGCATGTGGATTTCTGACCAAGACATAAAATTCAATTAACCCGCACACCCACATGCATACGCACACACTTGGCACAACGGTCAGGCTCACTTGAAGGAGTTACATGGACTTTAGTCGCCATTTTTGCTGCTGCTGCTACTTGCACATAAAAGCAATTGAAAGAACATGCGAAAAAACAATAAAAGAAAATTAAGGTAAAGTAGCTGCAAAGAAGGGGAGTCGGATTGTAGCGAAGGGTGAATATTGCTGGAGGAATCATTGAATCATTTAATTAGCGTTTAGATTGCGCACAAGGCACACACACACACACAGATGTGTGTGTATTTATTGAATGTACATGCATACATGAATGTATGTATATGTGTAACAACCACAAGCATAAGAAGCATTTTCAATTAGTTGCCGACCAATTTATGCGGTTAGCAGCGTAGAGGAAAAACTGAACGTGTATATGTGTACATTTGTGTGTGTGTGTGTGTGTATGTATGTGTGTGTGTGAAATAAATTCAATGCTTTCGTCACATATTAACTTAAAGAGGCAGCCAAACAATCTGGAGCACCTAACTTTCAGACAGTTTAATCTGCACCAAGAATAAAACCTCAAAACCGTCGCAACAACAAAGGCCCAGCGGGCTATGTGCCCAACAAGAGCTGTGGAGCGGTAACAACTGAGCTGAAGAAGAACAACACGAACTTATGCCGGGCACGGAGCGGAGAGGAACGATGCGGTGTAGCCGGTGAGCAGAACGACCGCAACAAGCCAAACAAATGTTCTCGCTTTTACTTTGTTGTTGTACTTCTTTTCCTGGGCCTGGCACAAAAGAAGCCGCAAGCATTTATCAAAAGAGTCAAAATTATTGATTTACTTGCAATGACGTTTTGTTCGAGTGCACACAAAAACCCAGATCTGCCACAGTATAAACATATGTATGAATTTAATAAAAAGGCCCTTATGGGCGGTGGATGACAAAAGTAATAATTGAAATGTAAAATAAAGGATAACTGCGTGAAAATTAACAGATGAATGAAATTGACCACTAATGGTAATTTTTGGGAGTATATTATGTATAAACAGGTATAAAGTATGTATATATATATATATATATTTAGACGTTAGAAATCTTTCTTATGATTAAGTGATTAAATTAAGTGCCAAATAATGTAGTAGGATTTTCAACAAATATTGGGAATACTGAAAAATACATGAAAAATTAATATTTGAAAATATGGCAAAACTACTTTTTTGATTTTTAAATATTTAAAAACAAAGTCGAAGTGATTCCTCTTTCCCCAAACGGTATATACATTTAAGTAAATTTTGTGCATATTTTAAGATTCAATAATTAATCAGAATCATTTATTGTAAGTGATTTATTATTTTATTTTCTAACAGCAAAATATTCAACATAAAGAAAATACAAGCAAAAGTATGCAGCGATACTGTTGCAATAAATAATCTAATTTCGATTGCAATTTTTGAGCTCTCGTTGCCTGCCAAAAACTAGTTACATTGAAAAAAATAAAATAAAAGAATAACAATCTATACATTTCAATATCGTATGTATAGTTAGTTATGTAAATAACAATCATGTCTGGTGGCAGCTACATAATAAATAATGTCAACACTTACAGCCGCGTTGCAAATCATATGCTGTAACATTATATATGCATAGCCTGGTCAATTGAAATGAAATTGGATTCTGTCAGAAGGGCCTGGTCGGTCAGTGGAACCTGGCAGCACATGACATGGCATATTGATGGGAATCGACCGATGAGGGGGTGGCGGGGGGTTCAGCCGGTAGATTCGTGCCGGTTGAATGACACAAATTTTTATTGCCTTTCAACGTAGCTGCGCTGTTGATATGGAGAAAATTAATGTAATGTGGCAAACGAGCCAGATACGAACCAATATAAAAGCATGCAATCTGACCAACAGGCAGCACAGCACAGCAAACCAGTTAAGCGACCGGAATATTATTGTACCCAATTCAGTTCCCGACAATAATGCACAATAATTATATAATCGAGCTATTACCCGAGAGTTGCCCACGCTCCAAAATTGACCTACGTTGTATGTATAAGCTTATAAACCACTGCCACAATTTTAACTTACTTGATGGACTTTCAATACGCCAAACGAATTGAAATTGTGATATAGCGAGAGAGAGAGAGAGAGAGAGAGAGAGAGAGACAACGAATTCCCACCACCTACAAATCTGTCACAGCAAATATTTCAGGCCTCGACCCGAGCCAACGAGAATATACGTTGGAATCAGTCAGACGTGGCTTGAGCATGTCCTTCAATCCGCTCACTAGCACACACACACACTAACACATATCAACTTACACTCTGATAAAAGAGTGAGACAATCTGTCTTTGCAGTTTTTGTGCGTAATCATTGCTAAATGAAATGATTTGTATTCAAATAAAAAAAAACTTTCCAAATTTCGGGGATATAGTTTCCAGCAATTTATATATATAAGTTCAAACGAAGAATATGGATTTGCTATTCTATTCAATAATACGTTGCAAAAAAAATGTAAACAAAAAGTAGATATTTTTCGGTTTGTCGATTTAGGGCAAGCGTTATTTTAGCTTATAAATTTATAAATTATTTATAAATTCGAGGTCATTCCTTTCTCTGTGTGTACACAAAATATGTAAAAGGGCAAAGGCTCAGGCCCACTCTAGGCGGTATCGAAGTATCCGTGCTGTAAAGCTATTTTAACAAGGGACTGGCTGACGTGGCCCAGACCGAGCTAAATCGCAAGATAGGCACAAGCAACAACAAAAGCATCAACAACAACAACATGGCCACAAGACGAAAAAAGTGGAAAACAAGGAGAAAAAGAGCAAGCTCCATTTACGCTTGCTTAGTTCCTTTTAGTATAAAGTTTAAGCTTAATCCAGCATAAAATCAACTGGTAAATTTTTTATGTCGACTGCGCCGAGCTGAAAAAAGGCAGCAAGATTAAAGAGTTAAGCGCCAAAACCGAACCCAAACCAGCCGCTTAAGCCATGTAAATAAATTGGAATAAAAATAAATGTCGAATAAAGCTCACGCGGCGTATCAGAAACTATTCATATTGATTATCGTTATGCTACTTAAATGCACTCGACTACTGATCATAGGCCAGTTACGCTAAAGACACGACTCCAATCAATTGGCTTATTTATGCGAAGTCAATGGCAACATGCATTTGTCAACATTACGTATACGTTGACACACCCCTCCAGTTTCCAGTTTGTCATCTCATTTATATTGTGTTTGGTCGGCCAGGTGTTTGGTCTACGCCGGAAACACGTCTGCCAGCCATTTTGTTTGCATTGTGATATCAAAGCGGAAATATGAGAATATGCAGCCTGACCAACTATGACTGTTGCCACTACTGATCCCTCTCTTATTCTGGCTGCGGTCATTTACAAGGTGTTGACAAGCAGGCGATTTATGTCATATAAATATTTATGGATACGTACTTAGTTGCATGGCTCGTGTTCTATATGACATTGGAGAAAAACACAAGCAAAACATATGCAACAAACTTGCTACTTTCTTCATTGCAGCAGTTTATCATTTTGGGTGTCTTATGCTCGACCGAATTTGTGGAGGCATCGACTCCGGTTCGAAATGGATGTACAAAGCATAAAGGGAATTGTTGTTATTGTTGTTGTATACTCTCAAGGTAGAAGTATTGGGAATCGATAACAACAATAAATAAAAATCGATTAAAATATATATATTTCATATGTTTATATATCTATACATATGTTTATAAATCTTTACAAAAGTATAATTTTAACATGAATTTCGATGCAGAATCCCATTTTAAATTTTAAATGTCAAACCATACTCAAAAAAAATACTAATTTTGCGATACTGCATAGCTTTCAAGCATATGTCTTTTGGAAGTTCTACAAGTAATGACTTAAATTTGACAAAATGAAGCATATTTAACATTCTAATGTTAAGATATACGAGCAAATTAATTGTTTCAGTATATAAGTATGATGTATGTGCATCCCATACCCATTTGATTAACTTATGTCCCACATAAGCCTTTCTCTTTGACTATTGCCGACGACATCAATTGCCTATAGCAATCTCTGCCATTTACTGTTCAGGTCTTTAACTATATATGTGTACATATAAGTATTTCCTTTTGCATCTTCCTTAGGCCTTGGCTATTGGACACATAAGTAAATATAATTAAATTGCGAAGCTTTCAGGCTGCATAGTAAAAACCCTTTCCAATTTGGTTCATTGATCTATGCAGCTGCTGCTGTTGCTGGTGCTGCCGATGTTGCCTCTGCTTTGACGAGGCGCCAAACGATTGTCCTGCCATGATATTGCGTTTGCTTTTGCCTTTTTGCCACTATAAACTGATTTATTGGTTCATTTCCAGCGAGTGAGTGCAGTAAGTGCAACAGCGGAGGCCGAAGCCAAAGTGACCTCTCGGTGCTAAGGTTTAAAAATGATGTTGTTGTTGTTGTTATTTGCTTGCATTTTCTCTTCGAAGGAGCAAAATACGTTATGTACTCTAAATTGGATTTGCCATGAACTGGTGATGATGCATGTGACAATTTACTTAGATTTGCTTGCTTTTTTGTACTTCACTGCATACTTTCAGGCGACGCGTCGTAGGTGTAAGTGTCTGTCCTAAAAACACTCACAGAAGCAGCAACTTTAAGCCGATATCAAATCTTTCAATAATTAATATTGTACACACACACACACACACACAGAGAAAGAGAGAGAGAGAGAGAGAGAGAGAAAGACAAAAAGAGCTCATAAATAAGCCAAGCACAGCACGGTTGAGGCAGCTGGTAAACTTTTCCCATGCTCAGGTACACACGCACACATACAGGCATACACACATGTACATGTTCATTTCCGGCTATAGCATTTACCGTGCATATCCTGCCAGGAGTACCAAAAACGAACGATAGGCAGCATCCTTGCCCGTCTTTAACCAGTAATCCGCGCGGTTGCTTTTGATACCCTCGCACAGGGTATTGATTTAATCATAAATATATGGAAGGACTCTGTCTATCTCTATAGCTTGATAAACTCGTTCTTAGCAGTCATACTATCATATAAATAGCTCTCAAGCTATTAACCAAACAATCTTCCATTAAGCTCACATTGTCGCAAAGCGCAAAGAAATATACTTATTTTGTACAAGATCATTCTCAAGTCAGTATGGACATATAACAGTGGATATCTGGGTCTCTGCCAGTTATGTGATAATTCATCAGAAATTTCAGAATAATTGTGACCAGATCAACTCCAAATTGAAAGAGTATCAATACCTGTAATTTCTTGCTGTAAATATTTTCGTTGTTGTTGTTGCTTTGGCTGATACAGTTCCTGGCGCCTAAGCTGTGTGCCATCGTCGATACAACAAGCCTTCAGATTTAATTTTAATTAGGTGCTATTGAATTTATACATTTTTCAACTGCTGGCGCTTGACGACGTCGCTCGTAAAACTTTTAAACCATTCAAAGTTTCTTGGCTTGGGGTTTGGGGCACACACACACACACAGACAAAAGTACACAGTAGCAAGCCATAAGCAAAGCCTGTTGCCTGACACTAATAACAATAATCAGAAATTGTATTTTCATGAATTTTCAACTCGTAATTACAAATATTTTCTATATAATATTTTTGGCTGCCTCCATTCGATCATAATTAAAATGTTGTTGTCCAGCGGGAGTTGTGGGCAATTGAGTGGGGTATGAGTGTGGCGGTCGCGGAAAGCCGTGCCCTACAGCAATGAATAACAATGTACATTAATTTTGTTTATTAATTGTATATTTGTGTAGGCTGCATATTAAAATTCATGCTAATCAATAAAAGCACCCACTTCAGAACAGATTATTTACGTTTTATTGATTTCAATAGTCAGAGCAATATGGCAACTTAAACATTTTCGGCAAATTGGATAGATGCCACAAAACTAGTATTATTTATGGTATTAAGTGGACATAATCTTCATTTGATATTAGTTGGCTTAAATTAATTTTTCCACTAAGTTTCAATCTCCAAACAAATACCGACGGAGCTCGAAATATATCGGAGTTAAAAAAATATAACTAAAAAATATTAAAAAAAAAAAAAAAATAAATAAATTATAAAAAGATGTCACCAGTCCGTAAACCACAATACAATACATATATTCTAATAAACAAACTGCACACTATTCACATAATCAAACCAAATTTTAAACTTAACACAATCAAATAAATTAATATAATAAATAAATAAATTAATTAATGGTGAGCGTATTAAATGTTCAACGTGGCATTGTAGAATAGTAATAACATCCTTTTGCCAATACTTAAGGTCCTGCTGCTCTTCATAGAGCCTGTTGCTATGACAGAAGATAGCAGCACTGATGCATTATCTGCTTACCTCCGATATTGAGCTGTATCCCACGGCGGGTATAGGAAATGGTTCTCTGCGAATGCTTGCATTTGTTGAAATCGAAAAGCCCATTGTCTATCCACTGAACGTCTTTGACGTGCAACAGGATGCCACTAAGCCCGGCAGCGAAGTGGAATTAAAATATCAGCTGGCCATCGGCCAGGCAATTGCTTTCATAGCTCTGTCTGCACTGAGTGCCACAAAGCTCCCGGTTCGGATGAGTGGATTAACAACTGCGACATCTCCGCGTGTTCCGCATAAGCAATTATTCGGCAGCCTGGTAGCCAATCTATAGTGGCAGCATCAATGGATCCGGCTTACGAAGATCGTTTAAGCTGGGAGGGAATGTCGGACAGGAGAACCCAGGTCTCTACTTTATGCCTATTGATTCATATTTTGGACAATGCATTTTGACTCACAGCCAGGCATTAAGCGATAATCAACACCGATTGCAATTGGCTGCCAAAACAAATCTCATTATTCGAAATCAGTTCGCGAGTGAGCTGATTTTTAAATATAGATATATCGTAGCAATTGTAATTTGTAAAAAAGCAAACTTTTACCGAAAACTATTCTAAAGTTATTGTCTTCTGTGTTCTGAAGTGTTATGAAAAACTCTTGTTGAAATATTTCATGGCAAAAAAAAAACACTTTAACTAAGACTAAACCAAAGCAAATTATATTTGAAAAATACATTCCAAATTTGTATTTCAGTTAATTAATTTATATATTTTCTCACATACTTTACAAAAGTCGATAATTATTTTATTTATTTTGGATAATTATCAAGAAATACACTTGCCAGTTTTTATAGAGCAATCAATTTTCGATATGTTGCGCTCAAGCGTTGCTTTGCGGCTGCATAGTTTTGTTTTATTTATGCCCATTTTTAACAACAATTATAACCACCGCAAATGTTGTAAAATATGAACTGCAAACCTAAATAAATATTTATTGTTTTGCTGTTTACAATTTGACAAATGGACGGGCAAACCACACCCTCCAGCCAAACCCACTGTTTAACTTGCAGATAGTCGTTGGCATAATTGAATATCAATTCATTTTGAATGAGTGTACCACACACATTTTGAATGTAAGGAGAGCTACGGAATGATTTAGTCCTCACCTCACACTTTAAAATATCCGAGCAACCTAAACCCCAAATTATCTATGTGATTGGTTTGGAGTAACAAGAGACCGTGCAATATTTATAAATGTATAAATTATTAGCATACAAAATGCAATTTATGCCCTCTAGTGATTAATTAAAATGTTTCACAGCACATATAAATTTATATTGTTTATTACCATATATATATATATATAGACACACATATACGTGTATACAAAAGCAATAATTTTGCGAGGCAAAGCGCACATATTTTTTTTTTGTTTTGGTTAAAACACAAAAGTTGACCAGATCCGACCCGACTAGACCCTACTCGACCAGTCCAATCCAGTACAGACCAGTACAGACCAGACAAAGTTCACACAGTTCACGAATGACATGGCAACTTGGCGAAACAAAGTGAGACGAAAAGTTTTTGGCAAGAGACAAATGACCCTTAAAGTTAAAACTAACAGTGACTGAATGGACCCTACAGCAAAAAATTTGTATGTGTTCATGCTGTGAATACAAAAAAAAAAAAAAAAAACTGCAGCATCAACAACATGAAATCCTTTAATTGCCGTAACCAAATGATGCTTCTATTTGTCTCTCAATCAACTGCTGACATTACTGAGAACAAGGATTTTGGAAAAGGGCGGAGTAGTAGAGTATTCAGTTGGAGATGCAGACCCGATCCGAAGGCTGGCCGCGTGAAACTGCAAAAGTGTTTCACCTCAATGCTTGTAGCAATATTCAATCCAACTGGAGTGCATCTGTGGCACCTAAGCAACTAAATAATAATACAATGGAAAGCATAAACAACACAAATGGACTGATATTGAATGTGCAACGAACTTTTTATGCTCAACCCATAGCAAGGAAAGCACTTTAATGACAGCTCACTGGCATAAAATGGCATAACTGGCAGCGAAACACCAGTAATGCCACAAATAGGTCCACAATACAAATTCAAAACAAAAAAAAAAATGTACAAAAAAAAACCCATAAGCGCGCAATAAAAATATAATGAAACTTCTTTCTTCGACAATTTTTTACAGTTCTAATAAAGTACATACATTATGTAGGCTAAATATCATAGTTTGTATATTATCATATTTTATCCAAAATACTTACAGTTTTTCCAACACAATGTTTGAATAAAAATGTTGTGACCAAAGTCAGGTGTGTTGCACGTAAAGGGTGTTTGAGCCACAGCACACCGACAGAATTTTCTGCTTGTTGCACATTAACTGGAAACAATGTGCAAAAGAAAAGCAAAACAAATGAAACAGAAAATCTTCGCACAATGGCCCGAAATAGATGTGAAAGTGAGCGATTGTTAGAACGTGTCACGGCACCATTAGTGATCAAGTGGACACTGGACCCATGATAAAGCAGTAATTCCCCAGATGGCATCAAACTGAGAAATGAACAATGCACACTGAGAGTTGCAGTCCAAGCTGCTACATAAAATAGATTTTTTGTTTTTTGAAGTAAATTCACAATGCATGTATTCAGTGCGTATTGGCTCCGGAAAACAGGAAGCATAAGCAACAAACTGTGGTTAGCTCTAAAAGGCAAAAAATTGAAATGAATAGAAAAGAAAAGAGTGCTCCATCACTTTTCAATTTGCCTATGCAAAGAATGACACTATGCTCCCACACACAGATGGAGACGCCAATCAAAGGTGTCTATTGAAATGAAGCGCTTCTAGATGTTCAGCTAGATGAATGGCGCGAGACTTCTTTTGCATAGAAGCGTTAAGCAAACATGCCACAATAGAGTTGACTTTATCTTCGTCGGTGCTTAGCAGCAGGCAGCATCTTAAGAAATTCTAATTCTGATGTCAAACAGCGATTAAAAGAAACGAGATTACCTGCTGCATATTGCATGAGTGCATTTCCTGCTGTTTGAGCAGTAACACTTGCAAGTCCTGTCGGCTGCACATAGAAAAAAAGCTTTTCAAAAATCAAATACATTCTTTTGTAAATTAATCTCTAATTTAAGAAAATGTTCAAATGTTTAAGTAACATTATATCATCAATATTTTCACATATTGCAGACACTTAATTTTTTACTACTCTTTCTAAGTGTGGTTTTTTTCATTTTAGGCACATTTCAAAGAAATTATTTCGTCAATAAAAAATTTTATTTATTTTGGACAAATATACTTTTTGTTGAGTGTCCTCACCAAGCATATGCATGGGTGTAGTTATAAGTGTTTGTTGGTTAGTATGTGTGTGTGTGTGTGGACTTGTGTGTGGTTGTGTTTGTGTGTGCTTGTCTCCACTGGCTCATTTGCAGTTTGACGCGTCATTGCTGGAGCGATAACTGCTGAGTCAGGCAGGTGCAGCTGATGGCAATAATGACGTTAAGGACGTCCAACTGCTGCCTGCGCTCCATTTTGAAATACCCATCGATGCAAATAAGAACCGAATGGCAGAAACGCAATCCGACAAAACTGACAGACTGACAGAGTGACAGACGGAGCGACAGAGCGAGCACTCAGAATATAGATGGAGATTGGAGGTGCAGCTTAGAAGCGACGGCTTTTGGCCAACCGCAATATAGAAAAGCCGCACACGCAAAAATCTGTTAAAATTTCAACAGTTTGACGAGCGAGCGAGCCAGAGTAGGCCATAAAGCGGCAATAGGCGCTTAAAAAAGCTAATGGAACGTATGGCAATGACTGCCAAAGCCAAAGCCAAAACACCAAAAACCCGCAGCCGAATTCCATACACAAGCACACACACACACGCATGCAAATAAAAGCAGTATTGCTACACTTCAAAAATAAAATGGCATAGAATTTAACAAGTTGCCAAAGAAAACATGTGTTTAGGCTTATTTTTATGCCACAAACATATTCAAAATGGGTCAAAAGGGTATTATGAAGTTGTGTTAAAGCTTATGATAGTCAGAAGGAAGCATCTCCGATTCCAGCGATCTTGATCAGCACGAAAAGTTGAGTCGGCATTTAATTAATATTATAGCTGCCCTCGTTGCTCAAATATTCATACAAGTCCATTTCCGATAACAATAAAAAACACAATTGTAAGATACAAACTTCCAATTAATTTATAATATAGACTGAAATATATTGATCAGCTGTAAAAATTATAATTTAATTTTATATTAAACAATTAATTACCATCAGCAAAACTAAAAGCTGGACTCAAGACATCTTGTAGTCGCGCTATTTCAACCAGAGCATCATAATTTCTTCGAAAATGCAGATATAACATTTAAAATGCAACATCGTTTAGCAATTAATTTCGAGAATACTTCTACCAAAATAGAGATTGTTGGGATTGTTGACTTGCCCTTAAGCTTAATCGACATGACTAAATATCATATTTGATATAATTTCAGTAACAACCCCGAAACTGTAACAATTTTAATTACATATCGATTTTCTTAACTTGAGGGCATATTTTACTCCAAGTGTATCAGCCCCCAAGCCAAACTGCCCACTCATGCACTCTCCACGTACAATTTCCGGTTGAACACATTTTGTGGTCGGGCGCAAATGCATTTATATTTGAGCAGTAACAGCAACATCAACAGCAACAACAACAAATACAATTGCAACAATAAAAACAGCAACAAGAACAGCAAACATAGCAACAACAAGAAACAGAAACAGACGCTTTGCACAAAGCTTAAGCCATTTCATTTTTGGTTCGTTTGGTTCGCTGCCAGCATTTGCCATTTTGCACTGCCTGTTGTGCAATTTTTATGACCACATCGCCAGAGACTGTATGACTGGATGGTGGGGCAGATCTCTGAGCAACGTAACGCTCATATTTCTTAGACTTCCTACAAGCAACAGTAGCAGCAGCAACAGCAAAAACTAATAGAAAGCAAGTCAGCAAGCAGCTCTAAATAAACATGGCTATAACAGGAGTTATCCGCGAGGAAAATGGTATGGTTAAAATTTTAGTACACTCGCGAGCATCTACTTAAATCATAAATACGTTTTAGTTATGTGCATTATGAACTTAAAATACTTCATAACGTATATTAACATTGTTCAATTAATTGAGATCAATATTTATTCGTAAGTAGAGTTAATAGGAACCAACCAAAATACCAATTCGATAAAAAAAAAAAAATTAAAAAAAAAAAAAATTTGTGTATACTATTTGTAGCTCAGCAAAAGATTTTTTATGAGTCAATTTATGTGTTATTATACAACTATTTATTTTTCAAATGTTTTGCAAAAAGTTAATCAATTAATAAAGTGAAATAATTGTTAAGCTGACGGTTTTTTATCCTTGTGAATATTGTTCTTAATGATATTCTAGTCAGTAGCCGATGACAGAGTCTTAAATACGATTTCATTTGAGTTGCAAGTCCATTTGTTGCCGCAATGGCTGCATGAATATCGATATAAGCATCCAGACCACTCACTAAGTCAATTGGGCTCTCTCTCTCTCTCACTCTCTCTCTCTCTCTCTCTCTCTCTCTCTGTCTATCTCCCTCCATCTATCTCTCTCACTGTCTCTATATCTTCCGGGCTGCTCCTGCAACGGCAATTGGAACTGTGGCGCGTATTTTGTGCTGAAACGCACTAACTTATGTGTATGCATGTATGTGTGTGCACAGACATAAATAGCATGCGACAGGCTGGCTTCCAATGGGCACTAGGCTAATTTACTTCCCACATGAGCCAAACAAAGCTAAACACATATTTACATACACTCAGAAAAAGACGCTTTCCGCCCGAATTTTAGATTTTTAAAATAATTTATATAATTTTTCCCATTTCCCTTATTCGTAAGAAAATCGGTGTATAGTATCGGTTAAGTTTTATATCATCAACATTTAGCGAAAGAATTTCAAGAAGAATACAATTTACGATACGTACTAATATAAAGTAGAAATTAGAAAATCTGAACAAAACAAATATCTTGAAAAAAAGGAATTGAGTTAATTACTTTAAGCTGAGTTTAATATTCGTATTGTAAATACAATTTTTTGATAGTGTACACACATAACGAGCAGGAGTGATTTTCTGTGTCATTTGGTTGTAATCGTGTCTGTTGTTTGTTACATATTACTATGTGAGTGCGCCAAATGGCATGTGTGTGTTAGTGTATTGAGTTATAGTGTAGGTGTGTGCATAAGCGTGTGTCTCTGTATGCGTGTGTGTGTGTGTGCGTGTGCGTATGCAGTTTGACTTGTCTTAATGGTCATGTTAAACAAATGTTTATCAAGCCATGCAGCTGCTTCAGCTGCTGCTGCTGCAACTGCCCCAACTGCTGCACTGGCAACGACAACGCCCAGGTCTCTACTCAGACCCATTAGTCATTTTGGTTAGTTGTTGTTGTTTTTGTAATATGGCATTAGCCACAGTAGCATGCACGCACAGGAGGATTAGGTGGAATAGAGTGTAGTAGCAATGGCTTGCCCTACAAAATGAGTAATGCAAACTGAAATATACATAAGCATCATAGAAATTGCTAAGGTTAAGGTTAAGCGGTTTGTCAAATGTGAAAGGGCAACACAGCAGCAGCAGCAGCAGCAGCCACAGCCAAAACATCTGACAAATTTCTTGTTAGATAACAAACAAGAAGCATATTGGCTTGACAGCACAGCACACACACACACACACACACAGCCACATAGAGAAACATTTACGTTAATATGGTACCAGGTAGGAGAGCAGCATATTATTTTTAATCTGCAAATTAGTCTCATTAATAAAGTAAAGTAACATTGTGAAAACCATCTTGGGGATTTAAGCCTCTTAGCTATATATTTACAATATGAATTTTAGATTATTATTGGTGTTTATTAAAAGTGAATGACCCTTACTCTGTATACACGCTTTATTTAAGTGGGTACCAAGTTGATTTTTAACTGAAAATATCTTTGTAAACTTGTTTACTTTTCAGCAGAGGAATGACCAAAAGCAAATAGTGTACTCAAATGCATATTACATATATGGAAAAGATGCTTGTGATTGCCTTGAAGGCAGCAGCACTTACACTCACACGCACTTACATATATTTATACATATGTATATATATGCATATGCATATATATACATTTATATTAAGCTATATTTATATATTATGTGTTAACTTTTGTAGCATTGACATCCTTTCAATTATACATTTTACAACTCAAAAGCTAGCACTTTACAAATAATAAGTTTTCATTATTAATATATATAATATATAATTAATGGCAGTGGAAAGTTAAAACCCATTATAACGAGTCTCAGATTCTGCCCTCTTATTTGACAACAATACGATACCCTATTATTGTATTAACATCACAAATATAAATAAATTTTTGATACTTTATTCAAGGTGTTAAAATAACAAAAGCAAACTAAGCATATATGAAACTGAAATGGACCATGCGATCTTTACGGCTATGGTGATTTTTAAATACTGTTGAATGCACACAAATCATATGACTGTTATAAGCTTGGGCATTAGGATTTCAGATACTTGTTTGTGTACTGCATGAAATCAAATTTGTGCATAAGTATTGCGGACGAACGGAAGCTAAATTTTATAAAAGTGAGAAAGGAAAAATTAACAATATGCAAAATTCATGTTATAATATCGAAAAATATATATTTCTTTCATTCTTGCTCCAGCAAATATTTTCCATTCATTTCGCATCTCGCAGCCTTTTTATTTGGTTGCGTGTTCCTTTCGTTCGGATGGGCAACACACAAAAAAAGAGTTTCACATGCGGAAGGATTGGGCTAGTAGGCAAACGGAGTGGGTAGAATGTGTGTGTTTGTGTGTGGCGGCAAGGAGTGGGAGGGGTTGTTTGTGTATGTGACGGCATTGGCGGCGCTTTCATATGCTCCATGCCAAGCAATAAAAATGTATCTTCTTGTTGTTGTTGTTGTTGTTGTTGTTGTAGCGAACTGCTTGCGAATGAATAAAAGCGTCGACCCGTCGACGACTCCACGCTGATGCGAAATCGAATCTCGAATACTTTTGCCCGGCAAAGTGAGCGGCTCTCTGTATTAGTGTGAGAGGATGCATGTTCGCATGTATTTGCGCTTGTGTGTGTGCGTGTATGCGTATGTGTGTGTGTGTTCATATAAAAATACAGTTATCTGTTCTATTTGCGCATTTATAAATATTTGTTTGCTTTAGTTCCGGGCATGCACATTACACAGGCCCGCCATCTTCCTGAATGGCAATGTATATTTATGGCCGTCTATATGTATGTATTCATGTATGTGTGTGTGTGTGTGTATGTGATTGTAATTCTGAGTAAAAGGTATTGAATAAGGGGCCCTTTCGAAACCGGTTGCCGACCTTTGCTCTTCCCTAGAGAATGGATGCTGCTGCTGCTGCTGCGTTTCCTGCTGCTACTGCTGTCCAACATCCAAAACCGTTTTTTACTCGCCACTGCTCTTTTGTTTAGCTATGGAAAATGATATTTTTTTGTTTTTTGGTCGTTAGGCATAAGCACTCATATGGCATAACATAGATGTGTGTCAAAATTCAAGCAATTGAGCTGCTTGCGACAGTGCATAAAGCGAAAGTACCTTATAGATGATTTTTAAGCCAAACATCCGTTTGTGGGATAGACACAAAAAATAATATTATCTACCAATAATAGCAAGCCAAGGGCAATTTGTAAGCTATATTGATAAATCTTTAAAAATTCGGATATATATATATATATATATATATATATATATATATAATTATATCTGTACAGTACTTTTATTTTAATATGAGTTTCAATACAAAGTGCACTTACCAAAAGCAGCAACAAACAGTAAATCTTCTCTTTTTTGGTTTCTCTTTCAGCGCAGCAATTAATCAATTTCTTTCTGTTAAGACTACACACGAACGTAGCGCTACAAAATTCCTCTCTTAAGATATTATTTCATCGCATTTTCTTTCACTTTCCACAATGCACTTTTCTAACAAATGTATATCTGCTTAACTGTGTGTGCAACAAAAAGTTGCTGCTTGCTCTTACGCAGAAAATACAATCCAATTGCAATTTTAGAATATTGTGAAATGATATTTTGATTAGGTGCATTAATTGACACACAATTTAAGTATTATTTTTATCCAATTTTATTTATATTTTAAATAAGCGATTGATTTGCTTTCAATCCGATGAAGATGCACATTGCTTGTTTTTTTAAGAATCTCTCAAGTATTTTCTTTAGCTGCCGTCAGCAGTTGCATTGTGCTTCAACATATCTTTTTGTAAGTTTTCATTTACATTTGCGGGTCAAAGTATGTATGTGTGCACATACATATGTGTATGAAGACCGCTGCTTAACGATGCGTGGTTTTTCTTAGCTTCCTGGATCACCAAAAATAATTTGCAGTTATTTCACTGATGACTGATGACATATTTAATATTACCTTATATCTATTTGGCAAAGTCTAAAATTAAACATTTGCACGGTCTTTTTATAATTATAAGTCACACACGATGAATTTACAAACTGAGAAGGGTTTGCTAATCAATTTTCGCTTACGCCTACGCGACGCGGAAAAATTAGTTCGTCTCCGATAAAAGCTATGAGATATATATATGAGATACAGCTGCTATTCCTCATTTTCAATATGGATAGTTAATAGATAATGCACTTGACAAGTTTGCTGTATGTTCGAGTTAAAGTTCGAGTCTGTGAAAGATATGCAAAATACTGCATGTAAAACAAAGTTTTTATTATCTCATTCACAATGATGAAAAGTTAAAAAACCCTTTTCATCGCAATAAGAAATTTTTGTACAGCATAAACTTTCGCTGTACAATATTTTTAAAGAACAGGTGAAAGTGCCGTGAAGAAATTTTTGCGCAGGTCGATTGGTATGTATATATTCTCTACGGTTCTTTAAAACAAATTCTAAGACTTTTCTGCGAGTCGGTATATAAATGTATGTATACACATATTGGAAGCATAGTTTTAGGTACATTTATAAAGTTAGCAAGGTCATTCACTCGAGCGTCACATGAATGAAGTAGGATAACAAAAAACAACAACAAAAAATAGTAAGAGAAATGCTAAGAAAATTTCATTTTCAAAGTGCACCCCAGTGACACATTTTGCAAACCAATCCGAGGGCATAACAAAAAAAAAAAACACAAACAAAACCCCATTCAGTCCGCAAGCCCAGAACGCTCCCAAGACAATCGGAAAAACTTGCGAGCGACTTTTACTGTATGTATTTCCGTTGCGAAGAGTTTTCATTGTTTTTCTTACGACTCATTTCACGTTTTAATTCCTAGGCGCCTCGGCGACTTTTTGCATCATTTGACACGACAAATTTGAGCTGCCAAACCATCTGGGCGTATAACAATTACTACTGGAGTGGGAGTGGCAGCAAGCCAGCATGCCAGGATGCCAGCTGGCCGAACGGTATTGGGAAGGAGTTGCGTGTTGCATCTACCACCGGATTTTAAATATTTTCGTTTGGCACACTAAAAACTAAATTGCTTGGCACACTAAGTGTTCAATTACCGAGAACTACGACAGGACAGGACAGGAGCCTTTAAAGATAATGAGGATGATGAGATGGCGAACTAGGGCGGATACGGCAATGATCTTCCGCACCGATAGCAGCTGGGATTGATGAGTGTCCGTATGCCACGGACAGCGGCTGTTTGGTGTCCAGCAATTGGTTTAAATTTTATTTATGAGCTGCCATCAAATCAGCATAAGTAGGTTAAACGCAAATGTCAATCGTAAATTCGCTGACTTTGGCCGTAAAGCGCCAAATAAATTAAATTGTCGCGTTTCACAGCTGAGCTGAAGTGCTAACCAAAGTACGTGTCCGCATCCCAGATGCGCATTGTGCCTCCCTCTTCAAAAATGCCACCCACTAAACCACCCAACAATCTATCCATCTGAAAATAAAAGTGTGTGTGCCTCAATATTTCATAAACTTCAGCTATAGGCGTTCCTCTAACGCTCCCTCTCACTCTCTCTCCTAGAATTAGCTAATGCTGACATATCTTCAATGAATGGCATAATCCCAAGACAGCATTTGCTTAGCCTAAGTGCCGGATCATATTGACTGAAGGGATAGAGCGAGGGGTGGGTTTTGGTTGTATTGGTCTGGCTTGGCCTGGCTTGGCTTGGGTGGTGCCATGGATAGTAGTGAACTGGTCGAACAATTGTTGGTTTAGGCAGCATACTTAAACCACTTCTCAACTTTGCTATCATCAATAGCCCTACAGCCAAACTTAGACAATCAAAAAATCTGTGCCAAGCAATTTGCCTCATTTCTTGAGATTTATTTACCAATATTTTGTAGTAAAATGGGTTACATTTTATTTACTGGCGCAATTGTGGAGAAGAGCTGCTTTAGTAGTTTTCATGACCATTATTTATTTATTTTAATGTTATCAAATTTATTTCTTGGCAGTCACAGCTTATTGCTTCAATTCCATAACTTATTTCTTTGATTTAAGAATGAAAGAAAATGCCAATCTTTTAAATGTATAAATTTTGATTTAAGACGAATTGCGTCAACACATGGCTATATAAACTCGCCTAGTGATGCTGATCAAGAATATTTATACTTTATAGATTTTTATAGATGTCTCCTTAAATGCGCTGCAAGTCAGAAAGTAACATTAAAATACCCTTACAAGGATATTACAAAAATATGTATGTTCTAAAGCACAACTTAAAACGGTTTGGTATATGTATTAATACACTTATCTGGGTTGGCTTGGTGAACACAGTACAACGTGACAGTGTCACGGAAATCATGATGCCAGCCAGCAACGCATTTTCAAGAAATTTCCACTCAGTGCGCTTTAAATTGACATACTGTATAAGTGAATATGTTGGCTTTCCGGGTAACCTGCCTCAACTGCCAGGCGCCCTACTGGCAGCAAACATATCAGCTAAATCAATCGTCCTGTAAAAGCTCAAGTATTGCTACACTAATGATGAGGCTGTGAGAGGGATGGGAAAAGGAGGGGGCGTGGAGGGTAGTTTACCACTCATGTCAGACTTGTCCTTAGCTTGGTTAAACCTGTTAACGTTAAGTTTGCCTCATTGTGGCGCCCCATTCGTCTATAAATTTACTACTGGTCGCAGCAGCAACATCGGCAGCAGCTCAGCCGTGCGCACTACTTGACCACACATTGGCGCATTGTCACGCGCGTCTCTCGCAACTCCAATTTGGCCAACAGAACGGAGGAGGGATCAGCCCGCATCGGAATGGATCCGGCAACCAGCAGATTCATCAATGGACCAAATGCCACACTGTTCATTCAATTCCGGGCAGAAGCTGCTGCTCTTGTTGTTGTGCGTTGGGATAACAAAAAAAAAAATGAAATCTGTTAAAATAAATCACAACAATTTGTACATTTTCGCCTCGTTGGCCAGAACGCAGACGGTTAAGACGGTGACGATGATGGCGTTGGCAACACATGGCACACGGTACCAGCCAGCAGATTTGCTCAAGGCTTCCCTTTGTGCAGTGCCCAACAAAAAAAAATGACAATGTCTGCTTGACTTGGTATTTTTTTCGGGTGGTGGCTATTAAGTTGTCATTTGACTACGTGTACATTTATATATATGTATAGTTATTTATAACTTAGACTTAGTGTGTGTGTGTGTGTGGGTGTGGGTGGGTGGACGTGACTTCAGTATGTATGGGCGTAGTTGCTACCTACCTCAGCTTATGACAACTTTGATTGCAGTCAATTTATTAAGACTCTGTGACTCTGACCAGGTGTTTTGCTGCGCACTTCGAGCTTTACAAATGTCTGACATAATTGTTTAACGCCATGTTTTTAATTAGGCGCCACACATGGTCGTAAAAGTATCAAGCAAAAAGCAACAAACAAAAGGACATGATAAACGGTTGGAAAACCAAAACAAAAAAAAACAAAAAAAAAACCCTTGGGATTGTTTGCCAAGATATATATATGTTTAAAACCATATTATCATGGTAATCCTTTTGACAAATGAATTTTAACATGCCTTACACACACATAGACACACACACGCACACACACGTATGCAAAGGGACCGCACACCTTCTCACACATAGACAACAGCGGCTCAATGTCACTAGCCACATTCATAGACGCAGCGCGGAAAAGTATGCTACGAAATCTGAATGTTGCGCCGCATATGTCTATTGTGCATGTGTGTGTATGTCTACCGCTCCTAATGTGCGCTCAAGCTCACATGTGTGTGTCAGTGTGTGTGTCTAACATGCAAAAGTGCGATGAGCTCGATTTGAAAATGAATAGCAAGGTTTAGCGTAGATTTGGAACTTGGAAGTTTTGATACGAAATGAATTTGTATGTCTGTAGAATCCACTAAAAATGGGTTTTAAGAGTAAAAGGGGTTTATTTAAAGAATGTAACAGGGCTCAAAGAGTATCTCCGGCCACATAAAGTATTTATATTCTTGATCAGAATCAATAGCCGACGCGACATATTGATGTCTGTGTCTGTGCATCTGTACGAAAAGAGATTATATGAGCTAGAGGCTTTAAATTGGGAACACAAGTTCTCATATACACCACGCATATAAACTTTATTCCATTTTATCGGTAAATGCTCCCGGTGTAGCTGCTTTCATAACACAATCGCAACATTCAACAAAATGCAATAGTCCATGCGGGAAAAGAAACGGTCTGAAAACGCTTTGAAATCATCGTCGTCATTATTCTTAGTTCTTTTTATTTTCGCACGTGGGGAAAACTGCTGGTACGCACTTGGGCGCTCTCCGAGCTGCCTTAGAATCCAACCAATGCACACAGTGGGAAGCCAATTTCGGGAGCCATCTTGCCTCATGCCACGTCAATAAAATATTCATTTACTTGACATTTGTTGTTTCTGCTTACTACCCAAGATGCATCATTCACCTATGGGTTAAGGCTTCCGATGACACACCTCTTACCACCCACCGTTCCCGTTCCCTGCGATTTACCGGCTGACACGCTTTTTGATGCCGCACACCGTGAACTTTTCGCTCCCTCCTCATAAAAAAAAAAAAAAAACAATTTTCAAAACATTTGGAAATTTCAAATTGAATTTGCCGCACGCTTGAAGTTTACCTTAACCCTCCCCTCGACCCCTCCCAGCACTGTATGCAAAGCGTTTGCACAGCACATAAAAGCTGTGCCGTGGGAACAGAAGGCGAAGTGGATTTATCGTCCCTTACCTGACATGTGAAAAGTGTAAGTGACATGAAAGGCGCGCACACAAAGCACAAAAACCTTTAATAACTTTACGCTTTTTGTTTTCAAGTGCACTTGCCAAGCAAGTGTCACTCCCATTCGGCAACGCCCCCTGGCCACCCACCCTCCAAAAACTGTTCACGACAGTAATAAGCACGGAAATGCTGTGCAACTTCCGCTTTGAAGTTGTTTCCTATGCGCTTCTTTTAATGCTTTGCCATTCAAATTAAAAAACAAAAAAAAAAACAAGTAGAACTCAACTTCCCAATTCATGATAAGTCCTTTAAAATGAGGCTGGCCAGCCACACTTCACACAAGCCCAACCCACGACTACTATCCCCGTCAATGAGTAATTTATTACCTATTTATTGTCAATAAATGCAGCCTCCAAGCGACCATTTTGTGCGCCGCGACTAAATAAAGACAAATGAACCATCACTTTAGTGGCTGGATCGGGACATGTGCTTGTATATACAACAAACACACACATACATGTACGCACATACATGCATATACAAAGACTGTCAGCTAAGGTACTCATTATATACACCAAATGGCCAGTTTTCCCTCTACTTTTTTTGTGCTTATAAGCCAAATTTATGGGGCAATTTATATCGATATATTTTTGCAGTTTTAAAAAGTTATAGGACAGTAAAAGCTACATGCATACACATACATAGTAACTCAACAGGCATTGTTTTTGTTTTTTTTTTTTTGCTTTCAAACATATAAAATTATGTTTGTTAGCTATTTGTAAATAAATAACAAGCATTGACCTTAGGCCATCCAGCTTACAACTTAGTTCAACTAACAAGTAAGAGAGTATAAGTTAGAAATACCGAAATTTATGTACCCTTGCAGATCGGCATTAATTAATTAATTAATTTACTACAACAATATGTTATCTAAATTATTATTTGTGCCCACTAAAAACTAAACCACTTTCAAAAAGTAGAACCAACACACACCATTTCTTTACAGAATAAAGTTTTTATTGTTAGCTTAATCGCTCGAGCAAAAACTGAAAAGTGTAAATTTGAATAATAAAAGCAATTAAGCTAGAAGCAATTTTTTTCGATAAAAATAGAAAATTGCAAAAATACTAGCAGCAAAACTACTTTTTTACTTTGTTCACAAACAAAACGGCCACTTAAAACTCATATTCACGTAAAATGTAACTTCTTCTTTGAATAATTTATTAAGTTCAGTCAACTTTTTGTTTTAAAATTATGATTGATTATTATATTCGAAATTAAGGAATTACCTACCATATTCAATAAATTAACTTACTGTCCTATTAATTAAACATTTCCACATTGAACTATGCTTTTGACACGACTTCAACTCATAAGATTTCTATAAATATATATATATATTCAAATATGCAGTTATTATATGATTTGTTGGGAACGTTCTTGTCGACAACTCGAAATTCGATTATTCTGGCATACTTAAATTTCTGCTCTATCTGCATTTAACCGACTTTAAGGTCTTACCTTATCGTGTAATTTTTCAAACGATTGCCAAAGCTTTACAATATTGTATTGGTCTATCCCACGCTCTACGTGATCTATAACACCTCACGGAGAGGTTTGAACAAAGTTAAAATATCCCTTTAAATGTTCTGTTATGCTCGTATACAGTGCCGGCTAAAAAAATAGCACTAGGGCTTACATAATGATTTTTGGACGGAAACTCACATTTGAACATTTGTTGATATTTTAAATCACAGTTTTTTTTAAAAAGCATTTTCAGGAATTTGTATTTTGATAAGCCATAACATGGAATATAACGATACATAGTATTTGTCGTTCACTTTTTCAATTTGCATACACAAAAACTGTGTAAATTGAAATATTGCAAGAAAAAACTTGCATTACTAGACAGATTGTTATTTTGATGCTATTTTTTCATCCGCATATATACATGTTTTTATGCGTATGTAGGTAAAATAGCATCAAATATAATAACGACCACAACAATGCGTGACTTGCATGCAAAATTCATTGAAAGAGCCTCATAGTGTGCATTAGCTAAAAGTGTTTGTTTGTGTGTGTGTGTGTGTGTGTGTGTGTGTATAAAATATTTTACAAACATATACGCCAAATCACTTTCTAAATGCAATGCCCATAAAAAAAAACCAGAGCAAAGTGTTGAAATATATAAATAGATATGGGGTAGATACATATAGACATACGGATACGCAGATATAATTTGTTGCCGCTGACAGAAAAGCGAGTCGCAGCCTGAGGCAAGTAACAAATGAGAAATGGACCCACTACGTGACAATGGCAAACCGAATGGCTAAAAAGTCCACAAAGCCAATATTACATGGAGAGCAAATAGTAGAAATCTTTAAGCCAAACCTAATAGAATTTACAACTAGATATCTTTAGTATAACCTTCTTAGTTGTAGGACCGATAACCTTTAATTGCGCCCCATTCCCATTTATTTTAATGAGTTTCAGGTGTAGGATTATAAATGTATCTCAGAGCTGTTCAAACAGCATAATCGTATGCAAAAAGAGTATTTTACTCTAAAAAAAAAGATATAAAACAGCAAAATAAGAAGTGGTATGAAATATTTTGCTAACTAAAACTGCGATACCTTTGGTATCCAAGTATAAAAACAAAATAATTTAAGGAAAAAAACTTAAAATTCAAACTACAGAAAATATTTACCAAACGTATTCATTTATTCAGAAAAATCAAGGACAACCAGAAGCCCTCTGGCGGATTAAGAGCGCAACTCAGAAAAGCTTTCGTTGGAAAGCTTATGTACTCTCTAACATAGTTCTAGAATAAGGCACTTCAAAGCTTTTTTTTCGGTTCTTAACAGTTACATTTTTAGTTTGACTTCAACTTAGTCTACAACAGTTTAAAGAGTTTTCACAACTGTACTTAAGAATGACGATTTTACAACAAAACAGTTCAAGGGCCTTACAAATTACACATCTTCGGTGGTTTCCGTGCGTTTTGTGGCATCGGTTTCATTCAGCTCCTGCACCGAGTTGACAGGCTTCTTTGTTATCTACAGAAATTATAGTGCGAAGATGTTTTGTTCGTGAGCATCTCGCTGGATAATTCTTATAATGCTATACTTATCGGTACATGCAGTTAGGGTTCATAGCACATGCAAATTACAGCTGCCGTATCATGCATTAAGTACATACCATATTTCAATAGGTAATAGTTAAATATCAATTATTTACTTAGATCTAGATTAGGTTAGAGTATATACTCAGGTGAACTTTACCATTATGTTATGCGGCGCATGGGAACTTATAAATTGAGTATAGATCACTTAAACTTAGACCAGAGCGAGGCGAGGCGAAACGAGGCGAAAGGGAATTTTGTAACACCCACAATATATATATCACATAGCAAATGGACACCCCTTTTTGGTTTTTTGATTATTTCCTTGGCTTTGGTTCTTGTTTGTTTGTTGGTTGTAGTTAGTATGAAATTAGTTTCAATGGCTTTTCAACGATTTGTTATTTTTCTCGAATGTGGTATATTCAACGGAATTGCTGCGAGATTTTCTTACTTTGAAGCAACTGATATTAAAATGACTACACATTTCCGAGACCTATTGAAGAGACAATAATGAAATTTTATTAATAATACTGACGAGTAATTGAGGAGAAAAAGAATTTCATACCAGTCCGTAGCCATAGTGCCAGTGAGCCAATGTGGCGAATATTGTTAGACCAAGAACGATCCAGCGCTCTCCTTGAGGTGTAAGATCCATACCGAAAACATGCTCATACCAAGGGAAACAGCAGACTCCAACCGTAGCAGCCAATGGCCACATAAGTATATTAAAGCCATCGCAGCGCGTATCCGACATTTGGGCCACTATCAAACGGCACTGATAAAAAGATATATAAAAATCAAATTAATTTAATTTTTTAATGAAGATTTGATTTCAAATGGAAAACTAAAACTTACAGCAATATTTGAGAATATAGTGCCATAGAGTATCCAGAGGATACGCGGTTCCAAGTTGATGACGTTGTTCCGTGAAAAGAATGACCAAATCACTGTGATAATCAAGAGCCAAACGAATGCGAAAAATGGGCGCAACATCTCCATCATGGGACGCATCTTGCCCGTCTTATTCTTGTACGAGCTGCAAGAGAAGCATTGTTAATAAATAATGTTCGCAATTAGATGTCAGCTGTAATACAAACAGATAAATGTTCCTAATGATGATAGGATGACTGGACACCATGCCGGAACCAATTAGACCCACTTCGAACACATTCGCCATTGTAATACCATAAAAGCTGGACCGATATATTTCTGGACCCACCAAAGTGGCCACAAAAAGCATCACGCTGACGCCCTTAAGAACAGGAATACAGAAAATTAATATAATTCACGATTAGTTAACAGTAACTACACTTACCCACATGGTAAAGTCATAACCCCAGGGCAAGAACATAACGCCTGTGTTATACTTTTCGACATGCGTAAAATAGAAATTGAGAAAGACGTTCCAAATGACAAAAAACATGCGTATTGGCGGCAGATCATTTGTGCCAAACAATGAGAAGATATAGATGGGTATAAGCGCCGCCGAATAGGAGTCCAGTCCATGATCAAAGAGCTCACCCAAAGGACCACTTGTTCCCGTTCGCCTCGCCTGCTTGCCATCCATGCCATCTATGGGGGTTCAAATTAGTTAAGAGTTATCCAACATCGGTTTTAGCCACTCACCTAAATTGTAGTAGATAAGTATATTTATCGCTGCTACCGTCCATACCCAGCCAGGCACTGTGTTACCCACCTCCTTGTCATTGGCTGCAGTGAAATCCCAGTCGTAGTAAGCTATCAGTATAAAGTTCACCACGGTCATGAGAAAACCCACAAATGTTAGCACATTGGGCGCCAGCCACTTGGGTAAACACTGCGTGAGTAAGTCCGTTAGATCCCATTCCGAGTTAGACATGAATAATTACATACCTTTACGCAAGTATTCCAGAAGGGGTGCATTACATAGACACTCAGAAAGCTGGTGTCTATACTGTTGTACTTTGAACGAAATAAAATATATATTGAGTTTGAATATCTGTGGGATTTCGACTAAAATTTAAATAATTATGAATAATTGAGATGAGAAATAAAATTAAATAATAATACAGCTGCGGTACAAAAACACAAATAATAGTTAGCACACTAGTTAACAGTATTTACAAAATTCTGAAAAAAAAGTTATTTATTTTATGTGAGGAGATATGTCGAAGAGTAAAACTATAAAAGAGAATATGAAAGGGGCTATGGAAAATTTGAGAAATTGCATTTTCTGAAGCAGCACAACTATTATTTAGACAGCAACTTAATGTGTGATCGGAGTAACAATAGAGGATCACGCCATTTCAATACTTATCAAACAAGTATCAAGTATGGTCAGTTCCTATCATGGCTTCAACTCGAATCATATTCTTTAAAATGTAATTAATAGTTTATAATATTAAAAGTCGGACTAAAGCAGTTGTTACTTTGAAAGTATTACTAAAGACAGCTTAATCAGGTATGATATCAGGGATTACTTACGATTCGATTCATATGAACTTGAAATCGATAGCAAGAGATTTTAATTAAATTAATGCTTAGATATGGGATTTAAGAGGTTTGTGAACCTAACCTATAACAAAGTCTTACGATAAATAATCCGAATAATCTAACGATAACTTGGAAATTATAACTTTAAACTTTAACTCTAAATTAATAACTGATAAGTTTACAAAAAAAAACATAGTGATTCTCAGCTCATTCTAGTTTTAAAGACAATATGTATATCTTATGTATTTTCCAATCTGCAGTGATTTATATACACATTAAGCCTCTCACTCTCTCTCTCTCTCTCGCCACGCATCTTTTATTTAAATTTTAATCTCTTGAAGTACAAATTCCACAATGTGTATGTGTCTTTTGCCAACTATCTACGAGCAGCACATGCTTTATTCGCAGTTCAATGCCTTTTCTGGGTCTGCGAAGCATATAAACGCTTTTCTGTTTAAGCATCATCCGGTCCATTAATGACCACTGATGACCTAGGCCTAGTCATGCCTGCTATAGAGGCTCCCAAAGCCCATGTGATAAGCACTGACAATGTTGAACACAAGCCAGTGACAAGGGCAACAAAAACAACCATATTAAAATCTTCGCTTTGCCCAATTCACAGATTAGCTTCTTAAGCAGCACAATTAACATGTGTACGATCATGTTCATATACATATATATATTTACATATGCGTATATATATATATATATATTCGTTCGTATGTATAGCCTTCTAACCGGAACATCTCGTAATACTGTTGATAAGAACTAATAACTGATTGGGTTTCAAAATTAATAATCATTGATTGATGTGTCGTTTAAAATATGCATGAGCCATCGATTTTATATGGTATCCGGTTGTGGCTGCAAGCTGTTGGGTTTTGTTTATGTGTAAATTCGTCCCCTTTAATGCTTACCTTGTAACGTTCGAAGCCCCGTAAATGAGTCTCCGTCAGATAGCGCATGCGACACATTTTGTTAGTGCTTTTTGTTCTTTGGGTTTATGTTATTATTCGATTTTATTGTTGCTGCTGATAACAGCTGAGCGCACGTTAAACTTGCACAGTTAAAGTATCAAAATAATATATAATGCTGATCAGATTAATGCTATACCTTGGTTTGTACACAAATTATAGCACATTGTATATATATATATATATAAATAATATATATAATGGGTTTCGATCTGGTCACCGGCACGCACTTCTCATTTTTATGTACATTTCTAAACTAAATGTCGGCAAATTAAATAATCGTTTACAGACACGGAATGCGCAACATTCTCGTCTGCACCTGCGTTGCTTCCTCCGCAGTGGCACGCAAACAGCCGTTACTACGTATTCAAACAATAATGCATATATACTATTCTATACTATATTCATATATATGTATATACACTCTACAATTTACAACAGTAAAACGCTTGAGTCGAAGACAACAATGACAGCGACTTCGACCGTCTCGGCACAACTTATTATCAAGACTAAAGACGATTTGCTGGCCGGTTCGAGAGCAGCCCCAAAATAATAAACAGAAAAACCAAGCGCTTAATTTACAACGCCGACAGTGACTGAGCTCTGCTCGCATTGAACTCGCTCTGGTTTCACAAATCCAATTGCACACATTGTTATCGCCCCATTCTTACCCTACTCTCTCTCTATCTCTCACTGTCTCTCTCTCTCCCTCACACACTATCTCATATGTATATACAGTTGTATTTGTGCTTGTGAATTTGCTTCGAATGAATTAAAATTTGTAAAGTCAAACAAGTACTAAAACAGCGCCCAGCAAGGTTATTTGGTAGTCCCAGTATATCGCATAGATTAGATCGACGCTCTCGCTGATAACTCACAATCTTTTTGACAAAGTGCTTAAATACATAAAACAAAGGTGTTTTTTATATAACATTCTAATTATTACGGGTTAATATGCACTTAGGAGATTGTGATTGTGGGAACTTTGGGCATAAAATTGACTTAATATAGATCACATTTAATATAGTATAGCATAAACAACATATTTAATTTATTTCAAAACACATGGTTCAAGTTCAACTGATAACCCGAAAAGCCAACGAGTTGTCTTCTGAATAAGTAGATCATTACAAATACATTTATGACAAACTATTAATCAAGAATGATCATTAAAAATGCGATGAACGCAGTTGGAATGTAGTAAACAGTAAAAATGATTTCAAAGTAACATATAAAATTAAGTTAACATATTTGTGTACTTCCTCAGTTACAATTTCATAAGAATTAATTGTGGAAATGTGCAATGCCAAAACACCATGAGAATATTCCGTTTCAAAGTGAAAAGAATAAGAATGCAAGGAATTAGAGCAATTATCATAAAGCAAGAACTTTGTTTGCCCAAAAACTATATCGCATTCAATTTCCCGATTAAAATGAAAATACAATCATTATAATCATAGGTATATACATACATATCAAACATATACATAAGTATACAGAATACAGAAAACAAAGCAGTCTTATCTACATTTTGCCTGAAGACTGAAAGAAAACAAGTACATAAATAACAGGGTATGCACATAGGATCCACAAAAAAAAAACAACAAATACAGTGGAACATATTCAGCTAGATACTAATACGGCAGGCTAATGGCAAAAAACAATAATCTAGTTGAGCCATCTAGATGTCTCCGTGGCAGTCAAACCCTCGGCGCGCAGACGTTGCAACATGGGTCGATAGATGTCCGGTGTAAAGGGAAGAAGTACGCCCCGTTCCTGGATCTCACCTAAAAATAAAAAAACCATAATTAGCATTGTGCCCAATATTGCAAACACTTGCAGATTATGTTTAAATTTATGACGAGACAAGAACACAAAATGTAACAAATAACTAAAATAAGAAGAATACAATTTAAGTGTTCAAAGAATTATGCAAATATAAAATATGTTACTGATTACGTTGCGTGGGACATCTTGGATAACCGAAACAGTCAGACATATGGACATGGCTATATCGACTCAAGCATTATCCCGATCAAGCTTAATAAAATGTGGCCAACACATAAATAAAAATACGCTAAAAATATTCAAAACATACCATCCAGAATCATTTTGGCTGCAATCGCAGCCGGTTTGCCCACGGTCATGGCCATGGCAGAGTGACCGTGCGGCTGGCCATAAACGACAAAGTTGATGCCACGCTCCTCGCGACGACCATCGGGCCAACGAATGCCTACCTCGTGCCGCAACACAACCAGATCGCGCTCCTCACTCTCTGCAAGACAAATTCCATTGAACGATATATAAAATATATACATATAGAAAAAAGCACATCTCACCGAAGGCCAAACGCTTGGATAAATAATGACTCAGTGTGTCCAGCGGAGAGTTTAGCTTCACCACCGGCGTCTCATCCAGCAGACCCAGGCTCTCAATACAATCCACATCACCCAGACGTTCGACAAGCTTCTGCTTTAAATTCTCATAGAAGATGCTCGAATCGGACATGCCCAGCAGATTGGTGACCAGTTGACGCCATGTAACATCCGGACCGCTCGGATGCAGCATTGCATGTGGCTCCGGATCGATCAGGCCCAACAACTGCATCGGCTTAATCGAGTCCGAAAATCCCTTGTAGCGTATGGTGCCACGCAGCAATGTGTGCACATCCCTGCCCAGACCATAGAGCGAGCCATATTTGGTAGAATCGCGATTTGGGAAACCCTCGAGTGCAAACCCGGGCAAAAAGTCCAAGCTGCGATTCGAGGACATCAGATCGCCACCGCCAGAGATTTCAACAATCTGACCCTGGCTGAGATACTTGGCTGCCGACAGAGTATTGAGTAGTACGCCACGTGGCGACCACGAGAACTTATAGCGCAGCGCATTGTTTGAATGCTCCGGTGCTGGCAGTCCACCGCAATAGCTGACAAAGGATTCGACAACGGCACCCTTCTCCTGCACCTCGTGAATGCATTCCAGGGCCAGCAAATGATCAATGCCCGGATCCAAACCCACTTCATTCATAATGGTCACACCATTCGAGCGCGCCTCCTCATGCAGCGATGCAATCTCATCGTTTAGATAGCTAGCGGTGACCAAGTGGGTGCGTTCCGCCACACAGTAGCGTGCAATCATACCATGCAGACTGTAGGGCAGAAGGGAGACAACCACATCAGCCCTGCCACACAACTCCTGCAGATGACCAGTGCTCTCCTTCACATCCAGATATTGGCTATCGACACCAGTATATTGCTGGGCCAGACGATCCGCCTCCTCTTTGACCTGCGAGCAGACCGTTATGCTGACATCCTTCTCGCGGTGCAGCCACTCAACGAGCGGAGCGGAGACCATGCCAGCGCCCAGCACCAGCACCTTCTTGTTCGACTCGGAACGGCCTTCCATTTTGTGGCGCGAACGATTGTTCTGTGAATCGCGCAGCTCTTGAATATATTGGAAGTTCTCAGTCAGCTCACCATTGCTAGCGATAATTGCCTGCAAAACGGAGGGGTAAAGAGTGATATTTACATTAAGCTTTGAACTCAATATGCACACTTGAATACTTTGAACTGATAAGCTGATATTAAATATATATATATATATATATAGCTGCGCTGAGTTGTCGATTTTAATTCATGCAAATTTCAATTTTATGGGGAATGCATATAGAAAATGCATGCATGGGGTCTGAGATACTTCCTTCTGTCTATTCGATCTACTCACCGAATGTATAGGATAGGGAAAGTGCTCCTCGTGCAGCGGTTTCTTGGCATCGCTCTTGATGATGTCGTGCACGTGTGGCGTCAGCAGTTCACCAAAAAGATCCGTTGACTCACGGGGCAGCTGCGTGGGCATATTATCAATGGAGCAGACCAGCACGCCAGGACCCTTGAAACTCTTGGTATCCTTGTTGCGATCCGCATCGTACAGACAGAATGGAGTATCGATTGTAGTGCACTCGTTCATGAACTCTATGGAGCCACCGGGATCGGCGGATATATCACAAATGGCGAGCATGCGATGTGGCAGCGCCGGACTGCCTTTGCTAGTCGGCAGCCAGGGTGTATTGGCTGGACGCAATAGGTTCTTGGCATCAGGAATGCTTATCAATTTGGGGCTGCCAACAGCCCAGTAGATACCATTGACAATGACCGAAGCGTATGGTGCTACCTTCTGGCTAAATGTGGATATATAACGCTCGGGAAACTCATCATATTCCTTTGCATCAAAGCCGCCGCCCTCGCGACGTTCCAAATGATCCGAGCGGCTTACCTCGCAACCATAGAGTTTATTTTGATCTAGATTGTAGAAGTTTTAAAAATTGTATAAAAATTACATAAATTAAAAATTAATTATTATAAATTATTCGTGTGTAAAAATATGAAATGAATATTGGCGGTTGAGCTCCGAGTCGGAAGCGATTAAATTGGGAACTACTATAATTGAAATGAATACATTATTTTTTATACTTACTGCCATGTTCAGCTACCTTGCGCAACATCTCTGGCGGCACATACTCCACGGGAAGTTCGGAGAACACTTCTTGAGCGCCCTGCGACACATTGCCGGAGCCAGTGAATACAAACGTCAAGGGTCCAATCGATTTGGGCATCATGCCCAGCGAAATCTCATAGCCGCAGTCACGGATCGCCTGACGAGCCATCGAAGAATTGCGATAATTGTGGGCGGGTCCAATGTGCATGAAGGGCGTATGATGACCGAGGGCCAGCAGACGCAAACCGATGCCATGTAAAATGTTAACCATGCCAGCGACTCCGGCGTATTTGCCAAACGCCACCTGGCGGGCGCCACGCTCATCAATGATACGCTCGTAGTCAATGAGCCGTATTTTCTACAGGATTTCAGATTAGAGAGATTGATATATATATATTTGCTTTATGTGGACTAACCTTCTCGAGTATGGCATCCAGCAGGGGCATATTGGACTCCTGCGCCTTGATCGTGTGCGAGAAAAAGCAGTATGTTTTGCCTGGAATGAGTGCATCAATGGGCACCTGCTTGACGCCGAATATGACCGAAGCATCGCTTATGTCTTCCGTGATCACAGCGCCAGCTTGCATATACGCCTGAAGAGATATAAAGATAACGATTTGAAAATTACGTTTTTAACTACAAAGAATATTTGATAATGAAACATATTGATAAATCACCTAATCTAATCAAATAAAATTTTCCAAAATAAGTTTTAGTTCATATTTTATGCTCGCAATTTTATTGAGAAGAATTTTTCACCTTATTCGTAATCTAAACTGAAAGCATTTAAGTTTATATGGTCAACATAACATGCCAAAATGACACATTTTTAACAAATATATTAAAAATAATTAAAAAGGGCAATAACTATGTATGTAAAAATAATTAATTAATAAATTAACCAATGCTAATTATGACTAGTGCGTAAAAATTAAATTAATAAATGGTAAATTTAAAAAAAATATATTAATGTTAAGTCTTTTATTTGGCCCTTAAAATCCAAATCTTTATTATTTAAGAAATACATATTTTCTAATCGCGTAAGCTAATAACTCCAAAAAGCATTGGCCTTGGTAACAAAGATCATAATCGATTTTCCTACAAGTAATCAATATTATTGTTTTTGTTTACTGTCATTCACAGAGCTGTTTTATTTTTTAATAATGCACGATTATATTATATCTGCTAGAAAAATCAGTTGATTCTGACGAACATGTCCATGTACAATAACAATAACAATAACAACACCGTTGAGCAAGATAACAAGAATTTACGATTATTATTTTTGTTTCCAACCGCTTTCAAGGACAACAAAATTTGCAAAATTATAGCCCCACAGAATGCCTTATCTACCACATATTTTACGATGCAGTCCATATAGTATAAATATAATATTTACCAAGTAGCTGTTTGCTGTAGCAAATGCACACATAATATATGATCTTTTAGATCTATATCCGATATATAGCATTACTCACCTGCATGGGATAGGCGCGTCGATTGGAAGGTTGCACAATGACCTTGACACCATGTTTGACCAGCTTCTGGACATGTGTCGGTCCAAATGGGGCACGTCGCTCCCAGACCGATTGATCCTCCCGACGTATCGCAATCACGCGTCCCTTTTCCAATAAAATAAATGCATTGGAATCAAAGTGAGTTTTTGACGCTGTGACGCTGACTTACATGACGCTGCCTGGCGAGCGCAGGCGCGATTAATTCGCGTTGTCGTTGAATTAAACGCAGCATTTTCTCTGAATTGCAAATTCACTTATTGACTACGATGAGCAGAGCTGGAGATGAAGTCACGAACGTCAAAAATACAAATAATTATTATAATCCCAATGCTCAAGCCGATTCACCATCCGTCTGCTCTGATCACTGGCAGCGTTCTAACCACCGAGCCAGACGGCGACGAGCCCCTATCAGCGTCAGGGACGGACAGCCTGACCGAACGGACGGACATGCGTATGTAGGCGATAAGCTAGCACGCAGCGCAGATCGTATCCGCCGAGCGAGTGCTGTAAACATAATAAAGAATGAGAGGCGTGTGCTTAACAAAAAACAAAAATTATTGTTACTTACGCAGTGAAAGTGCCACAAGTTGAAAATTTTCCATTCATAAAAGGAAAAAATTCCATTTATGATAAGTCACAAGCATCACACGTGATGCGATATAAGAAGATGTGGTAGTGAATTGGTGTTAAAGCATATTTCTTTTATTTATAATTGCAATTCATTGATTTCATAGTTTCGTTTGCCACAAGCACGTGTAGCATTCACATCAAAAACAAATTTCCTTAACGCTAATTATCACTAAAGCTACGGGGTGTACGGGGTAGGGGGATACAGGCTGCGATGTTGGTAGGCGCGCATATTTTCGCACGCTCCACTCACAGTAAATATTCATATTTATATATATGTATCTATATATGTATATAAATAAATACATATAAATATACACATACAATTCATTACATAACTAGAAAAAAACAGATATTGCAAAACACGTTTAAATATGCTCAAATGATAACATTCAGTAATGGGGCGGTGTAAAGAAGGAAAATGTAGGGGGAACAAAAATATTCCAGAGGCCACAAGAGATGGCAAGACGCAATGCGGCTTAACCATTTTACAGCGCCGGCGCCTCGGGCAGCAGCGATGTGAAGAACGTGACGACAAAAGTGCGCACAATAGAAATCACAGAGTTATTGGCATTCACTGGCTCCACGGCAACAGTCTCGGCGGCAACCACAGCGGCATCGGTCTCATTCGCACCAGCGCTGGCCGGTACAGCAGCAGCTGCCGGTGGTACAGCAGCAGCAGCAGCAGCAGCAGCTGGTGGGGCAACAGCAGCTTGATCGGCATCAGCCGGTGCAGCGGCTGGCACTGGTTCGGCAGCAGCCTGCGGATTATTGTCATGCTCGATTGCAGCGTCCATCATGCGTTGAATTTGCTGTACGGCCGCAAAGGCAATAATATCATTGCCAGCATTGTTGTTACGATTAATGTTGTTGTTGTTGCGCTCGCGACGACGTCGAAGTACTCCAATGTGATAGCTATTAACGTAAAAGATTTATGTGTTAATATTTAATATTTTGCGATCACTCGACTGCTCTACTCACAGATAAATAACGCTGACGATAAGCAACACCAACACGCAACGCATCGGCGACGAATTGAAATACAAAACCATTACAAAGAACGCCAATCGAGTGAAGCTAAACAAACTCTCCAGCCAATCACGCAACTCCGGGTCCTCACGTTGAATGTTAGGAAAGTTCGGAGCATCAACTTGACGGCCTCCCGGTTGCTGTACAACGGCCGCCTCATTCGCCTGTACGGCTACGGCGCCAGCTGCCGCGGCTGCTGCTGTTGCCACAGGTGGATGTCCCACTAGTGGCACACTTAAATTATTTGGAATCACAGGCAAACTTTGCAACAAGGGATGCAGCATGGGCGTTGGCGTGGTGTTATCAGTGCCGCTCGTTCTGTTAATGAAGAAACCAATTTTCAAATTATTATTACATTTGAATTGACTGTGGCGAACTTTATAACATATTTTTAATATAAATAAATGCCAGTATTAATGTTATTTGAGCACTCACCGTTGCATAATCTGCTGCATGTACGCTGCATACCATTGCTGCACCCAGGCATTATACATGAGCGCATGCTGCTGCTGCTGCTGGAAAGCCATGTGTGATGCTGTGGAAGCTGTGGATGGTGTTGCCGTCTGTGCGGCAGCCATAACAAGATTAGCCTGATTTTGCACCTGCATCCAGGGATACATGGCATTTGGTTGTAGTTGTGACAGCGGCAAATGTTGCTGCTGATAAGGAATCTGGGATGAGGCGGCGGCAACTGTGGCACCATGACGCTGTCTAAGCTCGTTATTATTATAATTGGCATTGGTATCCAGGCGTGAAGTGGTCGCCGTATCCTTTGCTGGTGTTGTCATCTTAAGGGGCGCCTTGCTCACATTCTTGTTGGCGCACACCAGGTGAAAAATGTGATGCTGCTGATAGACATCTTTGTAGCTGCGTATTACCTCCGATAGCTTCTGGGTGTCGTCCAGCAGTTTGCCGGAATAGATGAGCTTTTGGTCCGCAATTTCCTGCAAGCCGTATACAATTTTAATTAACCATTGTAAACAATATGCAATAAGTAAAAATGTTGAGTTGGATGATTTACAATGTTCCGACTTGCTGATTACACTTGTTGACTGCGTATGTGTTATAAATTCAATTTAACCACTGGTTTTAAGCGATAAGCGACGCTTTTAAAAGCGAACAACCAAAAATTATTCAGTTACTGCCCGAACTTATTTTTAAATATGCATATGAATATCAGCGGACTGCTCTTTTATCTAAAGTCTTGGTTTGAAAAACTTGAGAAGCGGCAGCAAGTATGCATTCGTACGTGCAAATATTGCATACGTGGACCTTCCACAGCAAGTAAATTAAGACGCAAATGACAAAACTTGCGGAACACTTGACGCCGTAAATAAAAATAATAACAATATATATTAAATTGGAGGCTCTCTGCTGATAAGATATGAGACTGACGTCACTTGGTGTGGTTGCTGTTGTTGTGAGTGTGCGTGTGTTAATACCTACCGGCTTGCCGGGATAAACCAGGGATAGTTGCTTCTTGAGTCTCTGCACCGTCCAGCAGAGATCGCTCTCAATGTTCATATCGTCATATTGCTGATTCGACGATTTAATCAAGAGGCTAATGCTGCTGCTGCTGCTACTGCTGCTGCTACTGTTACTGCTAGCAGCGTTTGATTTGTCGCGAGCAGCATCATAGCCAGCAGCTGTGGCCGCTGATGACGGCGACGGCGTTGTAGCTGTGGTGGTATCATCCATAGTTAAACCGCACACCCTCCTCCTCCACCACTTTCAAGAGGCAACTTTCTGCGACGTTGCTAATTGCTGCACACAGCTGCAAGCGAAACTTGAATATGAACAATGCGAGTAATATTGGCAAACGGAAAAGCGACAAGTGTTCGTCAGTGTTTGGAAGCGTATTTTCCGCAATGTACACCACACACACACAATTGTGTGTAGTTGGTGTTGTAGTAGAGTGATTTCCACGGTCACTTCCTCCCCCCGTCTGACACGATTTTCTTTTTCAACATAAATTTAACGTTTGTTCGAATATTGTTGAGGTTGTTCCAAAAAAAAACGTAGTTATTGCAGTATTTTCGTCCGTGCGCTTTGTAGTAAATTGAGAACTGTTGATTATGAAACGAAATTTCCGAGCAGAGCCGAGGTGAGCAAAATAAATAATCAAAGTCCCTTCGTCTACAGCAACACTTGTTTTAATACAAGCAAGTCAGAGTTGCTTTTCACATGATAGCGTTGCCACTTTTGCCGACATGACGTGTATGTAACCTTACAACGCAGAATCTATTTTTATATAATGTACATTATTATAAAATCATTATTATAAGTATAAAATAAATATTTTACCAACAAATGAATAAGGCTTTGTTTTGTTTTAAAATAATGCATCCCAGTGGCAAATTTAGGACATTCTTGACGAAAAGCAATTGGCAACACTGTCAGATGTCAAGCAATTTTAAAGTCTAGCAAAACACATAAATACAGACAACTTTACTCATACAAATTCGTATGATACTTTGCTTTGGCAATATTGTTTAACAATCAAAAGTAAAGCTAAGAAGTACACATACTTGGCGGTTATTAGACGAGTACAATTAAGTTGTCACAGTAGTTAATTACGTCGCTAGGACATGGAAAACAAATCTTCTGTTTCGGCACTCCAAGAATTTTGTGCTCAATCGAAGACTGGGAATCCCTTTTATGATTATATTGATGGTGAAGATGGTGGCTATGTATGCAAAGTCGTTCTAATGGATGTCGAAGCCTATGGAAATGGTGAGTATAAGCCGACATACGAGTACACATAAATAGATCTATTGATGACCTTATCGGGTATCAGAATATGAATATCTGGAATATGCTCTGGATCCAGCTTCAAATTGCATTTAATATTATTTATTATATATATAAATATTTACATTTGCATGCATATGAATTCTATATTAGCTTTTGACTAAGTTGACTGTTTTCGGTGATTTTCCCATATGTGTGTTCGACACGAGACAACGACCGATTCTTATTTGTATAGTAATTATATATATGTGCATGCAAATTATCAAAGTTAGCTTTACATTTGTGTTTGCAGGCCGGTCGAAGCGCGATGCAAAGCACTTGGCCGCCGCTAATATAATGAGAAAGCTGACGAAACTTACCAGCTCTGGCCTAGCTGCTGGCGGCGATGCAGATGGCAGCGACAGCTTTAATATCAGCAAAGTGGCAGAGGAGTTGACGAACATGAATCGCGACATGCTGAAGGAGCTGCGTGACTTTTGCGTGCGTCACGATATGCCGCTGCCAACTATTGAAATTGTGCAACAGAGCGGTACGCCAAGTGCTCCTGAGTTTGTCGCCTGCTGCTCAGTGGCTTCCATCAAGCGTTACGGCAAATCGGATAAGAAGAAGGATGCACGTCAGCGCGCTGCAATTGAAATGCTTTGCGTCATTTCAGAAGATGCGGATAAAGGTGATGCGGAGAATCAGCTGGTGAACCCAAAAATGAAAAGCGCCAGCGAACTGGAAGGCACCTTAGAGGATGCGGAAACCGAGCGTCGTCGCAAGTTCAAAACATTTCGTGAACTGACCGATGCCGGCAACGAGGAGAACTTGTCAATTAAAATATGTGATCGGCACAAATACTTTCAAAAATATTATCCACGTCTGAAGGAAGAGGCTTATAAGGCAATAAATTCCAATGATTATGTTTCGTCAAAGGCACATGCCATGGCCGTCCTGGATGCACTTAAACTGACGCCACGAACTACAACACTGCAGTCAACATCTATTGAACCCGTTCTGATGATCGAACTGATTTGCGACTATGATGCATGCTTCCTAGGATTGGAAACACAGATCTACCAGCAAATTATCGACTACTTTCGAATAATGTTAGTTTAGACTTTTGTGTTCAACAAATGTATTAACTAACATTTAAATTACAAAAAAGGAAGAGAAACAACAGGAAGAAGTTTCTGCATATCCTCATACCTGTATGTTATAGGGTAGAAGTAATAAAAATATGCCTTTGTACATATTTCATGCACTTTTCCCACAATTACGTATATGTAAAAGAAATACCTTTTTTGGCAGTGTTTCGATTCTACAAATATTTTACATTTAATTCTTGAAATTCGTCGCAGTGATGTTACAAAGGAAAATTTGTTTTCTTATTATTGTGTGAAATTTATTCTCAAAAATAAAAGAAAATATACAGCTAAAGAGCTGCTAATCCCGATAACAATTGAAAACAAATCGCCGTCTTCAGCACTTCAGGAGCTTTGTGATGAAGCTAAGACTGGCAATCAAATATATATCTTTATTTATATCAATATATGGCCATGGTAATCTTAATTCACAAAGTCAAAACAATATATTAAAAATGTGAATTTGTTTTTAAGGACGATACAAGCGCTATGTCAAGCTAAACTCCAAAAAAGGTAAAAAGAAGGACGATCTCGATAATCGAGATGGCGATGACTACAACACCTTCAATTTCAGCAGAATGGCCAATGAGCTGACAGATGTGAATCGTGACACGCTGACTTCTATCAAGCGTTACAGCAAGTCTATCAAGCTGACACGGAGATTCAGTTAACAAGCGCCAAGCCACAAAACACCGAACACATCAAAATGTAGAGCGGCTTGGAGGATTTGATCAGCGAGGGCCATCGCAAGGTCAAAACATTGCGTGATCTGACCGATATTGGCGAAATATCGGCCTGCTTCATGGGATTGGAGAAATGTTAGTTTAGACAGTATCTGTATATAGTATATAGTATATAGCATACATTCATATATTTGAACTAATACTTAAAACTAAATAAACGTATTATTTACATCAAACACATGATAATGCACATGATTATATATAGCTATGTATTTACTTGTATATTATGTACATGTGCTCTTATGCATACTATGTTCAACGCTTAGTCCTAGTAAATTTCGTGTATTAAAAATACATATGTATATGTATGTCAAATATAAAAGCAAGATTTCTGTTAAGGTCGTCATGTACTTTTGTTAACATTGTACAACAACTGGGCCAAGGAACGAAACCGCAAATTCATAACCTTACAATGTTAAAGGTTTCCTTCGCTTATGGCTAACAAAGTAATTTCTAGAATTTAGATCAACTTGTTTTTTTTTTTTTTGTGGAGTTTGTAAATGTTTTACTACCAAAAACTAATGGGTTACTATTCAATTATTTCGGTTTTATTTAAATAGTTTTGTATGCATACCATGAGTAATAACGGAGGATAACAAAACTTAAATTAAAGTGTATGTTATACAATTATTTAAGATAGATGAATATAAAGCTTAAAATATATCTTAGAATAAATGTTGTAAGCTTCATTCACTTGACTCTTGATCTTTAAGATCGGCTAGTTGGAACAGACAGACGAATATATTTTTTTTCCGGAAACGGTTATATCACTATTATACTCCTTAACGGATGCAAGGCAATAAACAGATACAATGTTAAGTTTTCAATAAATCAATTGTATAAATTTGGCTAAGTATATGCTTAAAATTATCTGTTTAAAAAATATTTGACTTTTGCCGAGATAATATCGAATTCACAGTTATCAGAAGGCAATTAATTGTTTCGATTTATGGATTGCGATTTCGTTCCCAATTACTCCCAAATAATAAATAAGCCCAGTTCTCTGTTTATGGGCCTCAAGTAAATTTTACTATTAACACTATAAAAATTTCGCTTTACAAAAAATAAATGGCAACAATAGCAATTGCAGCTTGAATAGAAATGGAAGCCTTAACGTTAATAGCTGATCTTCTTGCGCAGCTTAAGATGCTGCTGCTGTTGGTCGCGATCTGTGGTCAAGCGACTTACGCCACGTGGAGGATGCCCCGATGACTGTTGCCAGGGTAGTGTGGGCGGTGCCGTCGGTGTTGGTATACCCGAATTGGAGGCGGACGTGGATGCTGATGAACCAGATTGCTCGGCAAAGATTCGACGCGATAGCCTTATGCTGCCGCCACCGATACTGGTTGTTGGGGTACCACTGTTGCTATTATATTTACTGCTGTTGCCGCTGTTATTGCTGTTGTGGTTGTTGTTCGTTTTGTTTATGGTCGAGGAAGAGTAGTTTGCTGCGGAGACTGCAGCTGCTGCTGCTGCTGCGGCCGCAACAACGCTCGTCTTGCGCAGCAACTTTGTGTTATACTCATCGCATTTGTCCTTCTCAATGCGTGTGGAGCTTAGCGAACGCTTGTTCCGCTTGCTGCCCAGGCAAAAGTTATTATGCTCACTGCTGCACTCCGGCTGCTGTTCATCGTTGGCACGTCCATTGCCCAGGCTAAGTCGGCTTGTGTCTATGGGAGGTGTAGAAGAATGCGTATTACTCAAATTGCAGTTGTGATTGTTGTTGTTGTTGTTGTTGTTGTGGTTCAAGTTGGGTATCTTTGACTTGGTTGCGGTTGATGTTGTTGTGCTTAAGCTAGAGCTGGAGCTGACAACTGGCAGAGGATTAGAGTTGAGATCAAGCGTGGCAGATGAAGAACGCGTTGCAATGCTGTAGCAAAGAGCACTTGCACCGCCCAAAGCATTGACCAGCGAAGATGACGACCCATTCGCCGGTATGGCGGCTACATCACGATAATAACGAGCCGTCGTCAACGTGCACGATTGAGCTGCTGCGGCTGCTGCAGCTGATGCCGACACCGACGCCGTCTGTTCTCCAGCGCCTGGCCTCGGATAACGTATACGTGATCGACCCCTTAGCGTCATGTGATGATGTGAGCTGCGCGAAACGCTGCTCCGCACAGGCGGTATAGTTGCCGAGCTGCCGGCACCGCCGATGCCACCAACATTAACGGGTATTTTACTTTCATTGATCGTTGCATAAGGTTTCAATTGCTTATCGAGCACAGCGGCTAGGCCGGAAGTGTGTATTTGTTCATGTTCTTGTTGTTGCTGTTGCTCCGCTTTGCGCAGATGCTTCAATTCCATTCTGCCATTTTGTGGGGATGGAGGAGCGAAATATGTGTGCCCACAGCCAAGCAGCCAAGAGACGGAAGAGAAATAGATTTTTAAGATGTGGAACAGTGGCTGAGGAGACCAACACAGAAGCCAACAAACCAAAGGAAAATACAAATGCATACAAAAGCGCAACATATAAGATCAACAACAACTCAAAATTGGCCAAACAGTTTTAAAACAGAAAAAAAAAGAATATGCTAAACTCAAAATTTTGATTTGGTTTGTGTTTTTTTTTTTTATTAATTTGTAATTTTGCATGCACAAATAAATTGTAAGACTAATTAATGGAAAATGTAAGTACATACTCAAGATACAATAAAAATCGAAGAGAAAAAAATAACTCCTAAAATTAGTTCTTTTTATCGTTATCGATGTTGATAACTTGTACGTTAAGCTTTTGGAACCACGGTTGCCACATGTAGTACAAGTGTACCACAATTGGTACATTTTTTATTCTCTGGTACACTGCGTACCTGTTCATTGGATATCTATTTACCAAGCAATTTTAGTATTAATAAAATAGTTTCTCAAGACTAATTAAATGCCTTTAAAACTGAATTAAAGTACTTGTAATTTTTTTTTGCATTAAATTGCTTTAAATGCTTTAAATTTGTATGTTTTACAAGTTATATATATTATTATTCATTTTTTTCGAGTGGCAATCGTGGCTCTAATGCATTTGTTAAAGTTGTGCAAATACGGTTAGGAGGAAGGAAATTAAAAATACGATATAATAATTATTATATATTAAACCTGTATTCTTATAATACATACTCAACTGGCAGAAGGTGCAAAGCGGGGGAGAACACCAAAAAAAAAAGGGGTGAGTGGGAGTACAAAATGCTAAAACACTAAACGAGAACATTAAAAAACAGCCGACGCACAAAATTCGAGCTCAAACTCAACTCATATTCAATAGTAATTGGTGTGTGTGTAGAGGTGTGTGAGTGTGCTGCGCTGCTGGAATGTAGGGATGTGGGGTGGTGAGGGATCTTGGACGGCACTTACCTTTTGCTGTAGATAGCCAGACTGCGAGTGCGACTGGCCGCATTGGTCTGCATATTGTTGTTGTTGTTGTTAGTGTTATTATTATTACTGTTATGCAAAGAGTTGTTTAGATAGTTGATGTTGTTGTTGTTGTTAAGGTTATGTGATGTTGCCGTTGCTGTTGTTGCTGTTGTTGTTGTCGTTGCCGTTGCTGCAGTTGTACTGGCGCCCAGACAGGTGCCACTCTTAAGCCGTAATGACGCCACCTCATTATTATTGCGAAATGGCTGAGAACGGGCGCGCGTATGTCGCAGATTTTCATCGGCATCGCTGCTGACACAAAAAATATTCCAGGATATTAAAGTACAGAAATGTATTTTGTATTTTTTTAAGCCATCGCCACCCACCTGTTGCTGTTCACCGAACGTGAATGATGACGACGCAACGCCTTAATCTGATTGAGTTTATCGCCCTGCGTCTGCATCTGCTTCTTCTCCAGCGCCGTTTGGGTCATGCGCACCGAGGAGGAGATCGTGTGACGCGCTGCCTCAAACACGTTGGCGCTGGGCTTGCGCAGCTTCTTTTCCGTGCAGCTGCCGCTTGGATCGAGACTGCTGCTGCCACCGGCCAAAGCGCTGCTGTGTCCGGCGTTGCGTGCACCGCTGGGATTCACCAGACGACGCAATGAATTGGCAATTACCGTTGGCTTGTTGGCGTTCGAGGGCGATTTGCGGCGACGCGTTGAGATGGTGTAGGTGGAGGCGGAGGAGGGCAGCGGCTGTTCTGCCGCAGCACTGGCCGTGTCCGTATCATTGTCGCTAACATTGCAATTGGTATCGTCTGTTGACTGATAGTGCAGTTCGAGTTTCAGCAGTTCCATCTGCGGTTCGGACAGATCCTCATCGGTTGCCGCATCCAATGTATCCTGATCATTCAAATGCATTGTGTCCACACGCTGTGAGATGCCCTTGACACGCGTCAGGAGCAGATCGACATGATCAAAGGGATCCACCGTCGCCGCTGTCTGCTGCAGCTGCTGCTGGAGCAGATCGCTCTCGGCCAGTTTGCTCTTCAGCTCGATGCTGTAGATGCCGTACTTGTGCTTCAGCATCGGCAAACCGCTGCGACGACGCATCCGCTCGCCCTCGGACCACAGCCAACTCTGCTTGCTGCAAGGCGATAAGAGTCACAGGTTAATCAAATTTACAAACAAAGTCATCTCTACCTACTCCTCCATCCACTGCTGTTGATGTCCAATCACCGAGCCGGGCCGACACAATCGCAACCAGGCAATTGCCTCCAGGGCACTAAAACCATAATGTTTCATCATGTAGGCACCGATGAGGCTGCCTGTGCGTCCCAATCCCGCCTTGCAATGCACTGCAATGGCGCCCTTCGTCGTCTCACAGATGGAGAGAAACTTTTTAAGTATGGCATCGCTGGGCGTGCTGCCATCGATAAAGAAGAGATCCTTGTGATCGAATCCGGCATTCTCAAAAGACGAGGCATGATAGACTTTGGCATTCAGGCGAATCACCGTCGTCACATTGTTATCCCGAAAATAGGTAAAGTAACGTTCTGGCGCATGGCACGGATACCCGTTTGGCAATGTTTTCGACTTCTGATGTGGTCCACAGAATGCGATAAACTTTTGCGGCACTATCCAATTAAAATCACCGTTCTCCACACGCTCAAAGTGCTCGTACTCCTCGGCATCAAAGTCATTGAAGTTAAGGTAGCCTGCCTGCAGGCCCTTGTGTACGGCTTGGAGGCAGTCGAGCAGCGAAATCTTGAAATTGCTGGGACCATAGCTGGCATCACAGAAACGCGTATACGCCGGGATATCGCCAGCGACCAGTGGTCTGTAGGCCTCCTCCGGTGTTTTATTTAAATAAATTATCTACAAAAATAAAAGAGGTCCGTTAAAAATGTGTGTTAAACAGTTATAGATATATAAATAAGTATGTAATTTAGATTGTTAGGTGCTTTATAATAACCTTTAGAAAGTGTTTTATATATAAAATTTGCTTGAATACTCAACAATTCTACTTTCTTCATTTTGGTCGATTTATGATTACTGTTAATAGACTAGCATTTCTAGCAAAGTTTTTTTTTATATATGTACATATTATATTATATACATTTTCTTAAGAATCGTTTAATTTCCAATTAAATCTGATCTGCTTGTTGGTATGCTCAAACTTTAATTTTGGACACATCTTCAACTGAGTTTTACAACCTATATATTATTCGTTTGGTTACCTTAAATTAACTTTGTTAAACAAAAGTTTATCAATAACTGCGTATTAATAATTTTAAAATCACTTAATCACTTAATACTTTAAGTATAAGGCAATACAGCTGTTTTTTCATGTACATACATATGTTCTTTAGCTCGCTACAATACCTACGGTTTTTATTCTAAAATGCAGTTTATATTCGCGTTACAATTGCAACTTTGTTTTCAAGAGCTACACACAATGTTAGAAATCCAATTTCCGTCTTGGGAGGTGCTAAAGATATCAGCCAGGAAAAGTTACACTTACTGCATACGAACCAATCAGGTAGGCCGCATTGAGACGCTTGGCCGGATTCATGGAGGTGTAGTGCACGATTTTCTTGTTTGCGTGACTCTTGGCACTCAGTTTGGTGTTGAGCTTCATGCAGTAGCGATACAGTATACATAAATTGAGTGGCCCGAAATCGTTGTAAAAATTCTCATAGACAAACTCATCATCGATGTTGAAATAGTGGGTATTGACCGTATTCTTTGGTTTGATGTTCTTCTTGAAAACCACAAAGTATAGGCGATCTGAAATCGAATGAAATGGGTTCAATTGCAGTTCAATCAGAGTCTCAATTTAATTATTACCTTCTTGCACCTCTGTGGCACAGACCAGCAGTTCCGAGTTGTCATCGTCCAGCATCATGTTTCAGTTTTCGCCACTGCAACGAAGATAAAACACAAACGAAATTATGTATAAATACATATATATAATATAAACATTCCAGATCTTCAGTTATCTTGAACAAACAAGATATGAGTACAGTAAGAGCTCCATTTGTAGCCAGTGATCACAGCATAGGTCTACCCACAGTTAGTTCTTAATTTTGCTTCCGCTTGCTTCCATAATAAATAACAAATTTATTATTTATTTACTTCTTTTTTTTTACTTTTTTCATCTCTGGCTAATAAAATCGCCCACCTGACTGACTTTGCCTTAATTGGTCAAAGTAAATGCTGTTTTCCGCCAAAGATTTCACAGTATAATTTATGCATATAAATATATAGATAGTCGTAAACTATAGATACAAAAAGAAAAGAAAATATATTTTGTTTCATTCAATCTATGCGATTTGGCCTCCTTAGCAGCCAAGAGGACAATGCCGCATTTCCCTTATTTGCTCCACTTTTCCGTATATCCTTATATGTATGTATATGAGTGTGTGTGTGTGTGTATGTCAGCAAGTAGCATATGGATATATTTATTGATACACGTATGCATATAAGTCAGACAGTATACACGAGTCAGGCAGTTATTTGCTGACATCCGCAGCCTAATAAACAAGCCAAGGGTCCATAAAAGTTACACATATCACGTAACACCGACTATGGCATACACTTTTATCGGAAATGTTTGGACGTGTAATTAAAGCAGATAAACTAAACTATTTTAAATTAGAGTCTATTGAAAATTTAAGTCCGATCCAGTTAGATAGATTATAAAAATGTAACGGGTTTTTAACAAATTTTATTTTAATTTAAGATCCCAAACTGTAAAATACTTGATTTGGATGTGTGAGATAAAAAAAAATGTTACATTTTGTATATAGCAAACAGCCAAATCTTTTAAGAGATCTTAAATTAAAGACAAATTTGTAAAAGAAAAAAAGATTAATTAAATTTTAAGTAGACACACAAGTCTAGCTGATACGCACAATATTTTTAATCCACTTGCATACGTACGATAAATGTGTATTATAAATATAAACCCGGAAAATTATTTGTTATCCATAGGCCGACAAGTTATTTGCTTTCAGATACTGGCGAATAAGTGAAAAAAAAACAATTTGCGAGATGGGTTGAGCGAAAGTTCTTGACACACAGAACTCGAAACAAGTTAAGCACTTTTAGAGCCCTCAAACAAGGCTCTTGGGTATCGGATTTTGTGAACGCCCAAAGTTTATGATGTTGGCCTGCCATGTCAGGGAATGTGTGTCGCTTGCACACACACACATAATCACGCACATACGTGTTGTTTAATATATGCATGTGAATGTGTTGTACAACACAACACTTTTATAATATTCGATGTTATGTAAATTTTTAACCTTTCGCTTCGGCTAGTCCAAAGAGCAATTGGCGTGCCGTTAGAGAATTTTCGTGAAGGGACCAACATTTCCTTTTCCGGATCTTAAAGTTTAAAAGTCAAGAAATACGTTGCTCGTACTACGTATAAAGCAGGGGCAAGGAAAAAAGAGACTACAGAAAACCGCTAAAGATAGATTGCAATCAAAAAGAGTTCATACAGACACAGGTGTGGAAATACATACATTCAGACACATTCATACATCCATCACGTACGTACCATAAAGAATATTCTAATAATAATCTATGTGGTACGGCATGCAACTTATAAGGAGTCCAATGCATTGATTATCTGATGGACGCAATTTAGGAACTTACTAAACTTAGCGCTACAAATAGTCATTGTCATGAAGGGAAATTTCACGACATATCATTTTTTATTCACATCGCTCAATTCAACCATAGAAAAATCTATTTGATAGTTAGATTATATCTTAATTATTTATGCAATATGGATTTGATGCAACTTCAAAAAAGAGTATTTAAACTGGTCAGCAATATCGGTAGCAACTGCTATTTGGCAACTGCAAAAACATAAACTCATAAATAACACAGGGGCTAGTCAGTGCCTAATGGACTTTGCAAATATTGGCGAAATGATTTTCTTTTAAATTTACGGCTATAATAAATGTGATTTTTATATGATAACAATTTAAATGCGGTGGAAATTCCACTTTTCGAGCGAGCACTGTTATGCCACCTATATACATGTGTTTGTATGTATGTGTGTGTGGGTGTGTGTGTATACATACATTTACAACTGTAACCTGCTTTGGTCAGCAATAATTTCCCATCTCATCGCAGTGTTCCCATCAGTTAATGAAAATGCTCTAACGGAAATTACAACCTTTCACAACTGTTTCAAGTAGTTCACAATAGCGCACCTTGCCATGAACTGCCAACGCGCCAAAACAAGCACATATATCACACATCCATACACAAACACACACATTCAAAAACCAGTAAAAATGTTTGAGCATTCCACGTGACGACAACAAAACATATCAGCAAAAACAATTGCTCACACATATACACACACACACATGTACCGCTTATCGGTGCAGCGAGTAAACATTAAAAAGGGGGAGGAAAAAAACGAGTGTCCAATTGCATTGGTTTTGGATTTTTAGTTACAACTGAGCTCAGAACAATACAGAAATTAAATCTTTTTTTTTTTAATATACCACTGCCAAATGACGTCACCAACTCACAACAATAACTAAGAACAACAACAAAGTTGAGGGCCCCCTCTTGTCTCTTTTGTCACAACGTAAAATGAATGGTGATGTTCGTTGGGCTGCTATTGAAAAGCTAGCTTGTCATTTTGTTATTTTTTTTCCTGAAACGGCCGCAGCAGAGATTTTGCCGCGCTCGAAACAGAAAGCAATTCACAACTACAGCCATATAACAGCAACAGCTCCACCAACTGCTCCACTCCTTCCCCCTCCTCCCCCACACTGTACTGCGCATGCTGTATGCTGCTCTCTCTTTCTCTTTCCGCGCTCTCTCTGTGGCGCGCTCAAAAGCTGATGCCTGTTGTTGTCTCTCAAGTGTTGCCAACTTGGGCAATGCTGAAAAAAAAACGCTAGACATAAAGTTTAGCTACATTTATCGTTAATTTTATTGCTTATTAAACAATAAAAATTGTACAAAATAAGTAATTTTAATACATAAAAATGTCTAAATTTCGCACACTTGGCTATTTTTTAAACTTGATGCAAAGTTAAACTCAACTGAAAAAAGTAACATTTGACGTGAAAAAAAGCTGAATAGGCAACACTAGCTTCTCCTTCATTTACACTTGTTCGTGTGCGAGTGTGAGTGTGTGTTGGTGTTTTATTAATAAAAGCAACCAACGCATTTTTCTTCATATCCACACAACCAAATGAAACTGAAACGCCAAATGTCGAAGAAGTCGCTTTTTTTTTTGGTGTACTGCGTAATCAATTTTTGGAGCATACTCGTTTGCTGGACTATTTATGTGGTATATTATTAGCTGAGGGGTCAGGGGAAGAGGGACTGAGGCAAGTACGTACACTTCGCTTGGGACTCACCTAAATATTTTTGGGTGTTTGTGGATGGAAATGCACAACAACAGGATGGGTCAACAGCAGCCGTACACACACCATGGAACTAGAAATTTAGATGTGACACAAAATTGATTCTGCATAGCACAGTATCACTCAATTGGATTTTGTTTGTTTGCTGTATATATTTTTTTTTTGTATTTATTTGTTTTTTTCGTTTTGTTTTTCAAATGTGTTTACGAATAATTTTGTTGACTATTGTGGCACATGTAATTTTTGTAGATGTTCACTGCCGCCCAGTTAACAACATTTTCGGTGAGAGTTTCTTTTTTCTGTTTTCAAAAATCGTAACGATCTCATTAATGTTGACAAACACTCGATTTCACGTGCGATCGACTGCTCGGCAAGAGCTCCAATGGTGAACTGACAACTCGTTGCGGCGTTGGCGCTTTTTCCATTGCATTTTGTGCTCTCCTTCGTTTTGTGTGTTGTGTGAGCGCTGCGTATACCCCCCTCCACCCACAAGCGCCAACTTGGCGCTATCAAAGTTACCAATACTAATATAACCGTTTTGTATGCTCTGCGCCCTCTCTCTCTCTCTCTGCCTATCTCTCTTTCACTATCTATCTCTCCCTCTCTCTCTTTCTCTCTCTCTCTGCATACAACAGAGTCGCAAAAATACTAAAAATCGCTTTGCCAACACTTTTTAAAGCGTTGCCATTCATTTGACTATAGCGCCTTTATTTTGCTGTCGCAGTGTCAGTTAAAATTTGAATTTGGAATAGCTTTGCTAAATAAGTTTGCAAGATAAAACTCAATTTGTCCCTTACGTGTAATAATCTTAGCTAAATTAAATGTTTGAAACAAAATTGCTAAACATAACAATTACATCGTAAATCAGGCAGATGGTGCGCTCTCACTCACACTCACACACAAATACTGACTCGCCTGAGTCCACTTGTTGCTGACTTTTGCGCTGCTTAGCAGGTTCTGCATTTTAACAATTTTTTTTAATTTTCTATAAATATATATTATATTTTGCTTTTATAGTTTAAAAAAAAATTAACTCCATTTTTACATTTTCTCTTAATAGTTATAAATCAATGTTAACATTTGGTAAACTCAGCACATGGTAAAGTGCCAGCACAAAACTCAGTAGGTACCCAGGAAGAGTATAGAGTGCATGTACTGCTCTATGACTTCATTTGTCTTCTCTTATACTCGAGATCGCTTTATGCATGTCGCTCTCTCTCTCAGTCTCCGTACACTTTGCGGAGTGATCAACAAAACCCGCTCGCAACGTTTAGTAGCGAGTGTGGGTCTTTGTCGAGCGGACGGGTTTTCGGCAGTTCCCGGTTTTAATTTTCGCCGTCCTCTGATTGTCTTGGGGGAAAATATCTTGTGTGTTGCGCTGTTTATGTGTAAATGTGAATGTGTATGTGTATTTGTGTATGCTCCCTTTAAGTTTAAAAAAAGAAGTCGAAACAGCAACAAAAACAACAACAACAGTGTGCAGTGTTGAGAGTTTGTTGTTTTTGTGTATAACAGAAGATGTTGTTGTATTGAAACGACGAGGAAGAAGTAGGAGTTGGAGTTGCAGTTGAAGTTGGAGTTGAAATAATACGGCGTGGTAAGAAAACTTACTTTAAAAACTACTGAAACAATTATTTACTCTTTTTTATTTATGATTTGTATTAAAAATACCTACTTCAAAACTAAAGTTGTGCAGCAGTTCTTAGAGCGCAGCTGTTCGATTCTGTTTTTGTTGCTGCCTGCCTTGGTTTTATCTGTTTTTTTTCCCGTTTGTTGTTACTTGCTACTTCTTCTTCTATATACACACAAACATACAAACTTCTCTGCATCCGTTGTTGTTGTTGTGGCTACTGCAATGTTTTTATCGCTAGCTATGATTTTTTTTTTAATTACAAAAATTATTTCATTTTGTCACAGAAAAAAGTTTACATTGTAAAGCACATGAATTCTTTTGGATTACATATGACTTGTAACATGATGCCTCATACCCAAATCCATTTGAGAATGCCTTGCCTTGCATATGCTATGCATACTTATATCTTTACACTCTTCACACATGCACATGAAGCTGCGAGGGTGACTTGAGCAATACTTCTTTTGTTCAGTTGCCAGGCTAGCTGGTTATTTGTAATAATATTCCTTTATATTAACTACTTCGTTTTTGTTTTAATATCTTTCATGTTTGCCAGAAGAAGGCACAATTTTTGTACAAAATTACTTATAGTTAAGGCCAAAAATCTACAACAAATTTAATTAGTTTATTTTATGTTAGACAATTTTTTGGTAGATCAGCACATCAATGAAAACCTGAACGATTTTGGTTTTGCTTGAAAATATAAAAAATTTATTACTATTTGCGTACTCAATAAACTACCCTCGCCCAGTCATATCTTTTTGTTTGTGTGCATATCGCACTAGGCAAGGAATAGAGTGCATTACAAAAATGCATTGCTAAGCAAATTGTCACACAACGAGGTTACCAATTAAAATATGAGCCAAGCTTTAATCTAACAGATCTCTATCCAGCACACACACATAAAAGTAAATGGTTTATATACAAATAGTATATATTGCAGTGGGCAGGACTTAGCTCAAGTCTAATTATAGTTTGATGCCGCATGCTGATCTCATTTTTGATTTTGGTTCTTTTGGGGGGTGTTCACAAGAGTTGCACACACATGTGCCCCATAAGTGAAATCAGTTCCAGCTGAGGATGTGTGGTCAATGAGCAGTTGTTGGAATTGAAAATATAAACATGGCAATGCTAAGAAAACATGGACATGAGCAGTTTTATAAACTTGTCGAACTATGTATATGTATATATAAATATATAATATTTATGTGTATATATAATGTATATGTGTATTCGTGTATAGCTTATACACATTACATACAAACACATGCCGGAATGAAGTCAATTTTGAAACGTTGCCTTTTGCTCCATTGCTGCTTCATTCGAATACCTTTTTATCTATCTATATCAGAGCGGGTATATCAGCAGATAAGCCCTGACATTAAACAGTTTTGTTAATTAATAGAGTCACATAGATTTACACTGATTAATATGAAATACCGTTTAATTCGTTAATAGTGTCACATAGATTCACATGTTTCGATTCAATTCGAAAATGTATTTGACGCAGACAACAAACCTAAGTAGGCCAAAAAGTCAAACTTGTTATTTGAAACATCATCTATTAACTCTGTACACATTATGTAAGGTTATTTTAATGTTCTTTGAATGAAGGAAACGCCTCAGATCCTATATTGTATATATATTCGCAATCACCATTACCAGCTTTATATACAATCAAGATAAAGTTTTAAAGTTGGGCACAGAGTATTTCGAAGCTGGCATTCCTTTTTGTTAAGTTCTTAGTTGTTTACCCATTCAAAGTCATAAACAAACACATCCCAGTATATCTCTCTGCTTGTATGCTTGGTAAATTAACGTTTTGTTTAGTTCTTTGCTTATTTGTTCATTTGCCCGTCTGCTGTTTTTTTTTATTGTGCTTTTTTTGTGTGCGCCACAAATGAAAATGAAATTAACAGTGGCCAACAAGAATGAAAGACTGAACAGCAATTAGATCAAGAAAGAATAGTTGGGACCTTTGATCGAATACCCTTGCAGTTATGTCACCGAATGAGATAAATGATATATTTGTTCAACAACTATCTTAGTTCGTTGTTGTCTGAGTAAATTCCATACAAATTCTGGAAATCTATTTTTCCTATAGAACTTAATTGAAGTGTATGTCCTAATACGTGGAAGTTATTACTTGTCGTAAATCACAGAATATACTAAATAAATGTAGAAATTCTAAATTCTGAATAGAGCCAGTTAGCAACATTTAAAATTTTGCAAACCCACTTGTAACACATCTTAAAAACTATAACAAGAATACCCCATGAAAGTGTATAAGGAATCGTCAATGGTCCAATATCCAGAGGCACACTTGCAACCGCAGACTTATGTGTATAAATATTGACATATGCGTATGTGTGTGTTGCACAGACACATGCACACACACACACACACACACATATATATATATATATATATATATATATATATATGATCGCATCTGTGAATGAACTCTTATCAGGACGTGTTGGGCTCGTAATTAGAAAATAGTTGTTTAGCCAGCCTCCTCCTCCTGCTGCGACTACTACTCCTCCTTCCATAAATCAGAGAGTGTTGCTGAGACGCGTCGAGGGGCGAATTAATCTCAATTCCTATCTATGTTCACATCCTATCTATGTGCACAAATTTTTGACTTATGCCGCGTCTCGGCTGCTTATCGCTGGGAGCTGCTCGGTCTTTAGCACAGTTTTGAGTCGACTTTGTTTGTGCGTGTCCGAATGGAACTGGGACTGATAAGAGCTAAGACCCAGATTTCATATAGTGGCGCAGAGCAGCTAATGGAATTTGATTTAATATCCTAGTATATGAGCAGATGAAATATAATATATATGTATTACATATTAAGTTACATTTTGAAATGTTTTTTATATATATATTTTTTAATAGATCTGTTCTGCTCTCGTTTTGTACTTTGGCCATATGTATTATTATTTGAAATATTTGAGAAATGCAAAGCTGATGAGATCATGAGCATAGTAGTCAAGTTGACTACACATCACTTTTAATGTAGTCGAGGCTGCTGTGTCTAAAAATAATTGCTTGAGCATTTAGTGCAAGACTTAAAGCGCTGATAAACACAACGCACCCGCCAACAACGGATTAAACTTATGTATGTATATTAATGTATGTATTATGTATTCATACTTACTTCTTTATCGCCCTATAGTCGAACTTTATATGCCGCCTTAGATTCATTCACATTTCAAGCTGGAGGCTTTAGTTTGTGCGTAAGACTCATTGGGTGCGGATGGTGCTTGTGGGAGTTTGTATTTAGGAATTTCAAAAATACATATATCATTTAAAATTAGAGCTTGATAAGAAGAAAACTGACTGCTGAATGATTTGTTTAATGAGTGACTTCTAATTAAATTTTCCGTCATTCTAATTGCAGTTTTGCAGTTTAGTTGATAAGCCGTAGCTTGGAGAGGCGCAACATGAGCAGCATAGAGGTGTAATCAAAGGAATAGTAAGTTTGCTTAAGAATATCGTTTTTATCATCTTGAATAACCGATTTTTCATTTATATGCAGCTTATCCACGTGGTCAGCGTATAAAATCCACAATTGTGTTAAAGGAAATCGAACGAACGCTGATTATAGAAACGGAAGCGCTTACTGGAACACTACCTAAAGTATCAAGCGAGCGAGAGAAAAACAAAGAGAGAAACAGAGAGGTCCGGAGAGAGCTCAAAGAGCAAGAGAGAAGGAGGAGAAAGAGAGATTAAGCGATGTCGCTTCAAAGCGGCCTTATCGCGTTGGTCTTTGTGCTCGTCGTGCTGAGTAGCCGCCTGGATCTGCTGGAGGCACAGCGTACACCACAGCACGGGCATCGTGATCGTCCAAGGAATACACCACGTCAATATGTGCAGGCGCATCCCTGTGATCGCTCCTCATGCTATCCGGCAACGGGTAATCTACTTATCGGACGTGAGAATCGCTTGACGGCAAGTTCGACGTGCGGCCTGAAATCTCGAGAGAGATTCTGCATCTTGTCACATCTGGAGGATAAGAAGTGTTTCCTCTGCGATTCACGGGAGGAAACGCGCAATGATCCCAAGCTAAATCATCGCATCGGACAGATTGTCTATAAGACCAAACCGGGCGTTGCCACCTGGTGGCAATCGGAGAATGGCAAACAGAATGTCACCATTCAGCTCAATTTGGAGGCTGAATTTCATTTCACCCATTTGATTATTACGTTCGCTACTTTCCGCCCGGCCACAATGTACATTGAGAGGAGTTTCGATTTTGGCAAAACGTGGCATATTTATCGGTATTTTGCCTATAACTGCGAGGAATCGTTCCCGGGCATACCGACGGTTTTGAAAAACATTACAGAAGTTGTTTGCGATTCGCGTTATTCTGGTGTGGAACCATCTCGCAATGGTGAAGTCATATTCCGTGTGCTGCCACCGAGCTTCACTGTCAAGGATCCGTATGCTGAGCACGTACAGAATCAACTGAAGATGACCAATTTGCGGATACATATGACTAAGCTGCACAAGCTGGGCGATAATCTGCTCGACAATAGACTGGAGAACGAGGAGAAATATTATTATGCCATCTCAAATATGGTTGTGCGTGGCTCCTGCTCCTGTTACGGTCATGCCTCACAGTGTCTGCCGCTCGATAAGTTTTCAACGCAGGATTACGAGATGGTGCACGGACGTTGCGATTGTACGCACAATACAAAGGGTCTGAATTGTGAGGACTGCCAGGATTTCTACAATGATCTGCCGTGGAAGCCGGCGTTTGGCAAGCACACGAATGCGTGTAAGAAATGTGAATGCAATAATCATGCTGTCAGTTGTCATTTCGATGAGGCCGTCTTTGCCGCCTCCGGTTTTGTGTCCGGTGGCGTTTGCGATAATTGTCTGCACAATACGCAGGGACAGCATTGTGAGGAGTGCATGGCATTCTTCTATCGCGATCCCCTCGAGCAGCTGAGCAGTTCCAATGTGTGCAAGTCCTGCGATTGTGATCCGGATGGTTCGTTGGATGATGGCATTTGTGATTCGTTCAATGATCCGGAGAATGGTGCCGTTGCCGGCGCCTGTCACTGCAAGCCGAACGTGACTGGTCGACGTTGCGACAGATGCAAGGAGGGCTACTGGCAACTGAATCAAGCCAATCCCGATGGCTGTGAGTCGTGCACCTGCAACACCCTCGGTACAGTCAACAATTCCGGCTGCAATATGCACAACGGTGAGTGTCACTGCAAGCATCTTGTCACTGGCAAGGATTGCAATCAATGTCAGCCAGAGACTTTCGGTCTCTCCGAATCTGAAGATGGTTGCACCCACTGCAGCTGTGATATCGGTGGCTCCTTTGACAACTATTGCGATGTGCTGACCGGACAGTGTCGTTGCCGTTCTCACATGACCGGACGTACGTGCTCGCAACCGAAACAGAATTACTTTATACCCGATATACACTCCGTGTACGAGGCCGAATCAACCGATATGTGTGTCACGTATGCTAGCAATGGCAACTGCAGCGTTGTGCTACAACCGCTGCCCACCAATCAGGAGCCACAGTTTACGGGCAGTGGTTACGCCCGGGTGAAGGAGAAATCCGAAATAATGTTCACTGCCGATAATATTAAACACTCCATGCCCTACGATGTAATCATACGCTATCAGACAACATCGCCCGGTGATTGGGACAATGCGTACATAACACTCGTACGGCCCGATGAGATTGATCCGGATGGGGAATGCGCCGAGGCCATACAATCACCGATTACCGAAGTTCGAGTGCCATTTTCGCTGCCCGATAGGGAACGGCAGGTGGTGCCGCTGCAAGATGTCTGCCTCGAGGCTGGTAAAGAGTATCGTTTCCGTATTCTATTCGAGCGACGTCGTCACGACGAGGACAATCCCTCGGCGACCATATTGATTGACTCCCTTACGTTAATACCCCGCATCGAAGTCACGCCCATTGGTCGAATGAGCGATTACATCATGAACTGCACCCATTTGCTATACGATATGCGCTATAAGAATCGCATGCCAGCTGTCTGCCGCAAAATGGTGCACGATGCGAGCGTGTATATCAATAACGGTGCAAGCATGTGCAATTGCAATCCGACTGGTTCGTTCAGCAAGGAGTGCGATTCGAATGGCGGCTTCTGTCAGTGCAAACCCAATGTTGTGGGACGCCAGTGTGATCAGTGTGCGCCGGGCACCTATGGCTTCGGTCCGGAGGGTTGTCGGGCCTGTGACTGCAACAGCATTGGCAGCAAGGACAACAATTGTGATCTGCTGACGGGTCAGTGTGCCTGCCATCCGAACACCTATGGCCGAGAATGCAATCAATGCCAGCCAGGCTATTGGAATTTCCCGGAGTGTCGCGTCTGCGAGTGCAATGGACATGCGGCACTGTGTGACCCACTAACCGGACAGTGTCTCAACTGTCAGGACTCAACGACGGGCTTCGCTTGCGACTACTGTCTGGATGGCTACTATGGGGATCCGTTGCTTGGCAGCGAGATCGGTTGTCGGGCCTGTCGCTGTCCAGATACGACGGCCAGCGGCATGTCGCATGCGAATGGTTGCTCCCTGGATCCGACGAACAATAACATGCTGTGCCACTGCCAGGATGGATATGGAGGTGGTCGCTGTGAGATCTGTGCCGATAATCATTATGGTTCACCCGAAAATGGCGGCACTTGCAGCAAATGCGAGTGCAGCAACAATATTGATACGTACGACACGGGCAACTGTGATGGACAGACGGGCGCTTGCTTGAAGTGCCTGTACGACACAACTGGGGATCACTGTGAGCTGTGTCGCGATGGCTACCACGGCGATGCACTGCAGCAGAATTGTCGGCAATGTGAATGTGATTTCCTTGGCACGAATCGAACGCTCGCCTATTGCGATCGTCATACCGGACAGTGTCCATGTCTGCCCAATGTCGAGGGACTGCTGTGCAATCAGTGTGCGTTGAATCACTGGAAGATCGCCACCGGGGAGGGCTGTGAGCCGTGCAATTGTGATGCAATTGGCGCATTGCAGGAACAGTGTCATACATTTACCGGTCAGTGCGAATGCAAGCAGGGCTTTGGTGGCAGGGCGTGCAATCAGTGCCAGGCCCATTACTGGGGCAATCCCAATGAGAAGTGCCAGGCGTGTATGTGTGATCAGTTTGGCGCCGCTGATTTCCAGTGTGATCGGGAGACGGGTCAGTGTGTGTGCCATGAGGGCATCGGTGGCGACAAGTGCAATGAGTGCGCACGTGGCTATCTTGGACAATTCCCGCACTGTGCTCCATGCGGTGAGTGCTTCAACAATTGGGATTTAATACTGAATGCCTTGGATGAGTCGACGCGGGCGACAATACAGCGCGCCAAGGAGATTAAGCAAGTGGGCGCCACGGGCGCGTATACGGCCGAGTTCAGTGAGCTGGACAAGAAGCTGCAGCACATTAGGGTTCTGCTTCAGAATACCTCGGTCAGTCTGTCCGATATGGATAAGTTGGATGCGGAAGCCAATGTGATCAAGCAGCAACTCTTTGACTCCCATCAGCGTTTGAGCAAAACGGAAAACGATCTGGATGAAATCTATAATGCATTGAGTTTATCTGCCGTGGAGCTGGAGGGATTGCAGAATCATTCGCGTCTGGTACAACAGCTCTCCAAGGAGCTCAAGGAGAACGGCATACAGCTGCAGGAGTCCAACATTGAGGGTGCACTCAATCTGACCAGACATGCCTATGACCGCGTCAGCAGTCTCACAGCGCTCAAGGATGAGGCCAAGGAACTCGCCTCGAACACGGATCGCAATTGCAAGCGTGTGGAAACGTTGTCAAACAAGATTAATGTTGAGACGGATGCGATTGTGAATAATGACAAATTCATTGACGAGTACCGTTCGGAACTGACCGCATTAACCTCCCTAATACCGGATCTGAATAATCAGGTGTGCGGCAAGCCGGGCGATCCTTGCGATGATCTTTGCGGCGGCGCTGGCTGTGGCAAATGCGGAGGGTTCCTCTCCTGCGAGCATGGCGCACGCACTCACTCCAAGGAGGCACTCCAAGTGGCCAAGGATACCGAGCTGGCTATAACGAACAAAAAGGACGAAGCCGATCAGATCATACGCGCTCTGACCCAAGCCAAACTCAACGCCTCGGAGGCGTATCAGAAGGCCAAAAAAGGATATGAAGAGTCGGAACGATATTTAAATAAAACGGATGAAAGCTCTAAGCTGGCCTACAATTTGATCTATGCCGTCAATGACTTCCAGCGGAATAAGACAGCGCAGCCAGAGGAAAGCAAGAGGCTGGCACAGGATACGCTGCTCCTGGACCTCACGCTCGATCCCAAAGAGATCGAGTCGCTGGGCGTGCAGATCAACGATGCCGTTTCCTCGCTAAAGAACGTCGAATCGATTATCGCCCAGACGCGACCCAATCTGGAGCGTGTCAACGAACTGCAGAGCACTGCCAATAGTACGAAAGCCACTGCGAATAATATTCTTGAAACGGCCAATACCGTGGTCGAGAATCTGGCCTTAGCGGCTGAGTCTCAGGGCAAAGCGCAGGATGCCATACAACAGGCAAATAGCAACATCGAGCTAGCCGCTAAGGATCTTGAGGAAATCGATCGGGAAACAAAGGAAGCTGAATCACCCGCAAATGTCACCGCCAAACAGGTCGAGGATTTGGCCAAGAAGGTGCAGCGGCTGCAAAAGAATATACTGAAGAACGAACTGGACGCCAAAGAAATCACCAAGGAGGCGAATCGTGTCAAATCGGAGGCAAAACAAGCCCGTGGCGAGGCCAGCAATCTGCAAGTTTTAACCAATGCCACAAATCAAACGCTCACCGATCGCGCCATTCACTCGGAGAATGCTCGAGAGCGGGCTAAGCAATTGCTGCAGCGTGCCTCGATGCTAACGGTGGATACCACCGAGAAGCTCAATGAGCTTAATCAGTTGCAGGACACTTATCTGGAGAAGAATGAGAAGTTGGCCCAACTGCAGGACTCTATCGAGCCTCTCAAAGTTGAGCTCACCAAGTATCTGGAAAACATTCAAATAAGAGCCGTCGACTATCGACAGTGCACAGTTTAAAATGGGGTGCGTTAATATATATATTTTTTTATTATCATTAAATTTTATATAATTGGAAACTTTTCTCTCTAATTAACACAGTTGCAAGGCAGTTGCGGCCAGCTCGCCCCCATTGCCATATTTCATGAACAAAATGCGTTTATAAGCAGAATGCGAGAAGCAAAGGCAAAGTTATTTCTATTTAACGCTGTTAAGTGTAACCGTTACGTTTTGTACTATAAGCGATCAATGTTAACTGCAATAATCATTTCAAATTTATGCCATTTTGATTGAGAAACGTTTTTTTTTTATAAATCCTATCTAAAAACAAACAAAAATGAAGGCAAAAACAACATTTTTTAATGCAAGAAACTAATTACAAATATAATAAATATGATTAAAATACATACTACTTAAAAATAAATAAAATGGTTTGGTTTTAGTGTTCTGGTTGCGCTGTGAGCAATAAATGTTTTTTGGGGGAAATTATCAAGTGAGCAAACATCCCTATGCATTTTGTTTAATTAAATCTATGTATGTTTGTACAAATGTGCATTTGCAGAGTATGTAGTTGTATAGAAATTTGTGCACGCCACTCAATGGCAAAGAGATAAATAAATAAATAATACTATATATTAAAATGCTGCCAGTTGGCTGTTTGGCTTTTCGTTTTGTTACAGTTCTCATAGTCGCGTGCAGTTCTTGTTTTCATTTAATAATTTATGCATACGTATTAAGTGTTTTGGATTTCTTCATTGTGTCAAATATCGAAAATGTCAACAAATTTTCTAAAATTGTAACTGATTGAAATGGACAGACGCCCTATGCATTCAGGCAGAAGCTCTGCAGGTATATTTTGAATAGTATATTTAATTGCACTTAAAACAGAAGCCCGCTCAGATTGTTTATAAATAATATATATACGTGGACAAACAGATATGTTACTAATTTCAATAATCAATTCTGAGATAGATTAGTAGCATCCATCAACTCAAATAAAACGAAAGGGTATTTGCAAAACTGTGCTAAAAAATCGGTATCTATCTCAATACGGTCACTCTTACATTTCATTTGAAAAGTATCGATAGGATAATAAAATGCTTTCATGTAAATAATAACTTTTGCAACTGTCTTATTTCGTTTGATATTATTTTACATTTACACTTTGATTTCTTTTCCGTTAAGTAATGATTCAGTAAACTTAACGATATTTCATCCATTCAATTTATTTAAAAACAAGAAAGATCGTTGGCAATTAAATATTGTTCTAACTGTGATAAAAAGTGATTGTCTTCAAATAGGATAGAAAGGCAAATAACATAGAAATGCATGTCTTTAAAATGATTAACACAAAAAAACGAATTTTCAAAACAACTCAAATTAAATCAATGAATGCGATATATTTGATTTCCAAGAATATAGGCAATCGATACTATCGATACTAGCATATATGCCACTCTGATGTTTATTGCGACACGTATTTTATACAGCCGTGCATACAGTTGTAATTCCCTAAAACGAATCCCTAAAAGATACTAATGTATTCAGCCGAAGAAGACTGAAAAGTAGGCGATTGGACATATGCCATTAAAAATTTATTTCAAACAAGCCATACTAAATTTGTCTGGATGGGAGGGAGTTATCTCTAAATTTATATACATATAATTAAGTTTTGTGCAAATTTGTGAATCCGAAATCCCTGATAGTCATATTTGGGTTTTACTCTGGCTATACACGTACATGTGTGTACATATATATTTACGCACAGATACGCACACAAACACACGCACGCACACTCACACGACATAAGCGGATATTGTTCTTGTTTTTGTTTTATGCAAGCAACAGAGGCTATTAATAAGAATATATTCTGAAATAATATAATGCCACAAAAATTCGGACGAATCTGCTGTGCATTAATACGTCAAAAAATGAGAACGACACAAAGTAAAAGTCGCAAATAAGGGAAAAAGGAACTTGAAAGAAAAACGAACAGTGCTGACAAATAAACACAGTGCGCAAATAAATGATTCGAAATTCCCATATCGAATCAAGTGTATGTTGTTCTTTTTTTGACGCTATAGTGATCTTTAATTGAGAACCAGACAAAATAGATTCACTTAAATCACTCAAGCACAGACGTTACATATAAATACACACTTAGCATAAATAAGCGAACCACATAAAGAGAGAGCGAGAGAGAGTGAGAGTGAAAAAAAATCGGCGAGTCCTAGTCAAATGGATGACGAATTGGAAGATAAGATCTTCTATCAGACATACGTATCGCATATGAAAATCCTGTCCAAGTTTGCGGTGGGCTTCTCGTCCATCAATTCACCCTTGGCCTATCTGTGGAAACTATGTCGCATCTACGTGCTCCGGCCCGAGGTCATATTCTGTGGCGTCATATTGTTTATCTTGTTGATCTATTTGCAAGCGGCAGATGTGTGGAGTCGCAGCATTCTAGGGCGCATCCAGGCCACGATGGGTAGGAAAAAGGCTGCCTCGCGTTCCATGGAAGTGACGGGCGGCGCAGACGATCATCAGGCCTGGGAGGAGGTGCGTCAACAGAGTGCCGCCTTCGCAGTGCTCGGTCGCAGACCTCACATGGAAGACAGGTGAGTCAAGATGATAAATCAACCAGAATCATAACCAACCAATTATCCTTTCAGATTTATCATTGAGGAAAACATTAACAATAACACGGACATCTCGTTTTTCGCCGTTTTTGATGGACATGGTGGCGAGTTTGCAGCCAATTTTGCACGGGATGTGCTTGTCAAGAATATTTACAATAAAATCATTGAGATTAACCAGCTGCTGAAGACCGAGGGTCAAGCCGAATACAGCAACTATGACAAGAGCCCATATTTGTCGCGCAAACAGAGCCGAAAGGATGCGGCCAATAAGGAGAACGCCGAACCGCTCGCACGCAAGGATAGTTTGCGCAAGGCACTTAGCACCACCGCCGATTGCAGCTCCATCAAGCAAAAGACAACGGAGGCATCCATCGCCGATTTCTATACAGCGCAGCTAAATAGCGCCATGCGCGCCAGTGGCAACAATGCCGCCAAGGATTCATTTCTCAACAACAACAACAATGCGCAGAATTCGGCAAATGTGCCGCCTCCCAGCTACGAGGCTAAATGCTACATCGAAAATGGACGCATCCAGTTTGGTAAACTAATCACGGATGAAATTCTGGCCGCTGATCACAAGCTGGTCGAGCAGGCTAAGCTCGCGGTGAGTGTGAAAGCAATAGACTGGTCCAAGCTCTATAACTTGGACAGCAGTAAATAAAATGATATATGCCAAGATAAATCAGAATCAGACAGATATGTTAACTTCATATATAGACACATAATTTCGCAAGAGATCTGAGAACCACTGATTGATTGTATTTTTTGCAGACGAACATAGCAGGAACGACTGCGCTGATTGCGATTGTGAAGGACAGCAAGCTGATTGTGGCCAATGTGGGGGATTCGCGTGGCGTCATGTTCGATGCACGTGGCATTGCAATACCGTTATCCTTTGATCACAAACCGCAGCAGGTGCGGGAACGCAAACGAATACACGACGCTGGCGGTTTTATTGCTTTTCGCGGCGTTTGGCGCGTAGCTGGCGTCTTGGCCACGTCACGAGCGATGGGTGATTATCCCCTCAAAGATAAGGTATGCCATTCTAATTTATAGATGATGGCGTGACGTTAAAATTTCGAATCATCATTTCTGTATATATATATACTAATCAGCCTACACATTTTATACCCACCCATGCAGAATCTAGTCATAGCGACACCGGACATTTTGACTTTTGAGCTCAATGATCACAAGTGAGTGAGTGCAGTTGCCCTGGCAATGCTGTTCGGTCAATGAACCGTGTCATAACAACTAAATGTGATTTCTATATATGTGTTCTCTGTTTCGTAGACCCCGTTTTTTGATACTCGCATCAGATGGCCTGTGGGATACGTTCAGCAATGAGGAGGCCTGCAGTTTTGTGCAGGAGCATCTCAAGGAGGCTGATTTCGGGGCCAAGTCCTTGGCCATGGAGTCATATAAGCGCGGCTCCGTCGACAACATCACAGTTTTGGTCATTGTCTTTAGGAATGATGTTTACAGAATTGTCAGCTCGGCTGGTAAAGTCCAAGTCGACACTCCTTTAGCCAAATCACCATCTGTGGCCGTTGTTGTTCAGCGCCCAAATGCGATCAAAACCAAGTGACAATTGTGGCGCTGTTCATCGAGTTCGTCTGTCAAATGCACTTAGACATCCTTGCCCCATTCAAACTGAATAGTAAACCAACCAATATTCAAGTGCCCAAACCAATTTATAGCTGCTAAGCATTCGCGATGCTTTTGTCCCATCGCCAGCCGACGAATTGGTTATTTATCTTTTTGGTTTTTTGTAAGCAGATGCAAGCAGTTGGAGTTGACGTCCTTGGTTGCGATATAGGATATTTTTTTGAATTGTTGTTTTGTACAAATTGTTTAGATTCATTCAAACACACATCAACGCACTCTTTGTTATCCCCGACTCCTCGAATCCCCAAATCTCATCAACTTCATTCATATTTATTTAAATTATTTTGTTATGCACTAATCTATTTGTAAAACGAAAAACAAAAAAAAAAACAACTAACTATCTCATAAACGTGTTTGCAAATAAAATGCCCGAAAAGTCTAGCTTTTTTCAATCAGTCAACTAATAATATGCGTATATTTAAGGGATGCCACCGGCAATCGACCCTCCAAATTGGCTTTAAAATCGTGACAGTTATACATATATGACTATAACGATTCCCGGTTACCGTTTTCTAGCTTGGTCATCAGAGCATAAAAAGTATTATATTGTTATAAGCGTCGCTGCATATTTATTTTTGTTTGCGCAAATCATTTTGCGATCGATTTACAAAATACAATTGTCAGTTGTAAGAAAAAGAATTCATTTAGTGAGCTGATACAGACACTTGCCAGACGCGGATGGTGTTGTCGGAGTAGCCGGCGAACAGAGTCTGGCCATCGGTGGACCAGGCCAGCGACAGGCACTGTGGCTGCTCGGCCTTCGACGTAGGCGAGACGACCTCAGGACGCAGTTCCTCGACGGTCTTCTTGCATGCAAGATCCCAGATCTTGATCGATGGGCCATAGGCGACGCACAGCCAGTAACGGTTGGGCGAGAAGCACAGCGCATTGATGATGTCATTATGCTCCAAAGTGTACAGATTCTTGCCATCATTCAGATCCCAGAGCAGAGCCTTGGAGTCCTTGCCACCGGAAGTGCACAGCGAGCCATCGGGCGAGACAGTGACGGTGTTCAGATAGCCATTGTGGCCATGGTGATTGTTCTTCAACTTGCAATTGGCCAAGTTCCAGACCTTGACGGTGCGATCCCATCCGCAGGACACAATGATGGGATTGGAGTGATTGGGCGAGAAACGCACACACGACACCCAGTCAGTGTGGCCATCCTCTTGGATGGTGAACTTGCACTCGGCCAGCGTGTTCCACAGCTTGATGGTCTTGTCCCGAGAACCCGAAACGATCTGACGATTGTCAGCGGAGAAGGCAACCGAAAGCACATCCTGTAAAAATCGAAAATAGAGATTAGCCAATGCAATTCTAGCTGTTAGGGTTAAGTAATTAAATTGGCAGCTAATGGTTCATATTCTTGCCTACTTACGGATGATCTTCTGGACTCAGGAGCAGAGAGAACAGTGTACAGATGTCAACCAGAAATTCTGCCTCGCATAGGCGCAATATTTTTGTGTTTCTTATTGTGGTTGATATTGGTGTACTAACTAAAGCTAACCTTAATCTGAGGAAGGAGTCAACTACAACCACCAAATACCATTCAGATCGGATGAGGGGGGACACGGGGTCTATTTAAGACTGCCACAAATCTATTTCCTAATCAAAAAGATTGTCAAACGTTTGAAAACTTATCCCACCTTGGTGTGCCCCTCGAAGCGGCGCGTTGTTTTGCCGGCAGCCAAATCCCAGAGACGCAGAGTTTGATCCCAGGAGCCGGACAGGGCGTAGTTGCCATCGGAGGAGAGGACAACGTCGCTGATGAAGTGCGAGTGGCCGTAGAGACGCTTCTGGGGATAACCGTAGTTGGTGTCCTCATCCCGGGTCAATTTCCATACAATCAAGGTCTTGTCTGCACGAGAAGAAACCAATTAATAAGGACACCAATTAAAATTTAAATAAAACGCTGGGATGTTTAAGATCTAAACCGATTTTAATCGGCGCCAATTTAACCTCAAAGTGAATACTTGCCACGCGACGCGGAGATAATGGTGTCGGGGTCCTTGGGATTGGTCGCAATCTGGGTGACCCAGCCATTGTGGCCGATCAGCGTGCCACGCAATTGCAATGTCTCGGACATTTTAATATGTTTTCAGATGAAAATGCAACGGGAGCGCTTTTGACACACGTCCAAAGGCGCTGCAGGCTGGCAGAAAAAGAGGCGGAAATGTCTAGTGATGTGTAACAAACAATAAAGAGAGCTGCCAACTTGTCGATAATCGCTAGTTTCGCACAAATCGAATGCAAAGTATATTTTTGGTATTATATAAATAATTGTTTACGGTTGCTACATACGGTCACATTGTTTATTATATCAGGTCAAAGTGGCACTTGTGAATCTTGACCGGAATATTGATACTCCCACACACACAGAATGAGCTTCGAGCATAATCCCAGCAATCCACACGGGCTTGGTAAAATACAAAACAACGCACTCTTAATATGATTATCACAGAGTTGTTCGTTTGCAGGCGATCCAAATGATACCAAATTGCGCAATGTGGAGCGAGAGGTGTTAATACCGAAAATAATGAGAGATCGTGCCCGAGTTGAACACTGTGCGAAGGAAGTGGCCGATTTTGAGGAGTGCTGCAAGGCGAGCAGCATATTCATGGTTGCCACCTGTCGCAAACAGAACTCTGCCCTGCGGGATTGCCTCTCCCACTGGTATCAGGACGAGAAGTTTAAGGCCGAATGCCGAGCTATTTATCTGCAGGAGCGAGCGGACTATCGCAGCACTGGCATCCCCAAGAAAAACCGTGTGGAGAAAATTTAGTTTAAGCATATTATTTTGTTTGTTTTGTTTGCACAAAAGCCGAGTAGTTAAATCGACGTATAACAGTTTCTTGAATTGTCAGGGATTGCAGGGTTGCCGGTGTGGCAAGCTTTAGCTCAAACTCTGGGAATTGGTTCACACTAAGCACGAGCACATCCTTGTCAGAGGTTTCCGCGACGCGTTGAGCTCCCTTCAAATTCTTGGCCACATAATGGGAGTGAATACTTTTAGCTGGCGTTTGAACCAACACCAAGAAACTGGCATGAAATTCTCGGGGACCCTGTTTGTAGATAACTGCAGAAAAACAAATGATTAAATACTAAAATATTTATTCATTCACAGTCAACTTACGAAAATCCCCACCGAATTTAATGCCGCTTTTGATGATCCAATTTTTGGATTTGAGATATAAATAAGCAGCTAGTTTATAAGGAAAATCCTTGTCATATTCCAGTGCTACTTGCACATACGCATTCCAGTCCATCGCATTGCCCATCAAGTCTTTAATTTCCAATACTTCCAGGAAGAAGGCCAATAAGCAAGCCTCTTCCAGCCCAAGGAGCAAAGTCTCATCTGCCTCCCCAGAAACGGGTCCTCCTCGCGAACAGCTTCCCTTACCATAGCAGCCATTTTCGTGAAGTGTTCGAATCCTTGCCTGCTCGGTGTCCACAACCTCCACACAGAGTCCAGTGAAGACACCTTGGTATCCTCCTTGTCCTTTAGCGCAAGGTGGAAATGGAGCAATTTTTATTTTGTCTTTGGAATTGCTCCGTTTGCGTTTAAAATGGGGCGCAAATTCCATTAAAATAAGTTAGTTGTGTGTGTCTGGCTATGAGTTGAATGTTTATAGTCGAATGACACGTGATGTTTAATTTTTTTATTTACAATTTTGTGGTCCATTAAATATTAAGAAATTTACATTATAAAACTATTTATTTAAGCGGTACACTGAATGGAATCTTTACAGAGAATCATTTTTTCGATTCGATAGAAAACTTGACATAAAATTTGTAATCTTATTAATTATGTCAACTATTATTTAGCACTCGTAAATGTTAAATGTAAGCAAAGTTATTGTTATGATTTCGTCGCTCGCCGCAGAATTGATAACCTCAATTATGCCATTCACAGGAAATTGCCAATACAAAAGCAAAATTGACACGTAGTGGCAACGCTAGAACGCGGCGAACACGGCGAATAAGTCACAAGACCAGTCAGCTGAATTTCGGTGCTGTCGCATTTGTGTGAAAAGACACTCGTAATTAAACATCAGTTCTTTTTTCTTTCCCCAAATACATTTCGATAGAAATTGTGTGCGAAACGCGCACAACAGCACTTATTGCGTATAACACACACACGCCAAGTAAAACACCCAATCAAAATGACGACAGCACTTTATATGCCCGAGGAGAGCATTGGTAAGTGAAAAAAGCAGCTGACCTCTAGGGAAAAATCGAAGTAGCTGCCACAGTGCAGCGCCCACCCCACCCCTGATAAGTGTAATTGCAACTGAGTTATGCATTTTACAGATATGATTGCTGCCACTTCGGTGCTGCAGCATCAGGCAGCCGATATACGCACCAAGACCATCAACTGGGCATCTTATATGCAGTCGCAGATGATCAGCCAGGAGGATTTTCAGGCGATCAGCACATTGGATAAATCACGCGCTGCCTTTTTGGCACAGAATCCGCAGCAGGTTGTGAAGACGCTGCTAAATCTTGTGTCGCATCTGTCCAAGGATGCGACCATTCAGTATATACTCGTGCTGCTCGACGATCTGCTGCAGGAGGATCGATCGCGTGTCGATCTCTTCCATGAGACGTCCGGCAAGATGAAGCAGTGTGTGTGGGGTCCGTTCCTCAATTTGTTAAACCGCCAGGATGGCTTCATTGTTAACATGGCGTCGCGTATCCTTGCCAAGTTCGCGTGCTGGGGTCACGAGGTCATGCCCAAGTCGGACCTCAGCTTCTACTTGCAGTTCCTCAAGGATCAGCTGGCCAGCAATGTAAGTAGGCCACAATACAATCACATGGCTTCTGCCCATATTATTTCCATTTCCGCCACGCGATTGCATGTTCTTGTAAATATATACATACATCTCAGCTCCTACCAGTCAGGTACATTAGGTACATATATATATATATATATATATATATACATATCTGCATATTATGTATATATTGCATGAAGCATGAGGTACATTATTTATCTGTATGAATGGCATGATGCAGCATGATAAAAGCAATGCTATTGGCATGAATCGATATCTAAACTCGCACTCTATCACAAATTTCATTTGAAGAGTCAACTAATATTTGAAAGATTGGCTCACTTTATAATTTGAGGTAAACATGGCGGCCCCCATAAGAAAATGCTTTCGATTTTAAAAAGTTAGAATATCATCTATGTTTTACTTTGTATTATATTAAAACATTTGATTAAAACAATCATAAAGTAGGAAGCATGTGTAAATAGTTCATAAGTACATACCAAATTCCAAAAAAAAAAGATGGTATTGTTTTTCAAAGTTCTGGCATTAGAAAGTTTGGCACCGTTCGTAATTAAATTTTTCGGGTTGACTTTACTGGAATGTTTATTTTTGTCATTATTTAATAATCCAAAAAAACACTTGGAAATATTGTCATTTTTTTAAATGACACTTAACCAGTAAAAGTCTGCACGCTTTGTTAGTTTTACTTTGTTTTTGTTGCTTGTACCCCCATTTAATATCCGTCCAAAGTAACGTTCAACTGAAAAATCTCTAAAAACGAGACGTTAAAAAAAAAAATACTTTTAAACAAATATTGTATTATGAAACTTGGCCTGTCTACGGTTGAAGTATCTATCTACATATCTCTTTTTAAATATTCATTCTAAGCGTGTTTTGTCCAGTCACCCTTCAATAATGAAGTCGTTATAACTGTTGCAAAAGTCAAAAAAAAAAAAAAAAAAATAGACTTGACTATCACTGCATTGCATCTGGTCACCAAGTGCACCACAAATTGCACCACCAAACGCACCATCAACTTCACCAAAGAAACAAACTCATTACGTTCTTATGCGATTTTCTGTGTTTTAATTGCGTCCAACAAGTCAACAAAACCAAATGTTACCTGTTGCACATTTTTTTTGCTGAACAACCATTTATTTTGTTCTATCTGAATTTTAATGCAAATTTACTATCCAACAACAACGAATCAAACTGTGCAAAACTTAACAAAAATATTTATAAAAAAAAAAACCCAATACCTGAATATACAACAACCAACAAACAACAAACATGATACGAAATCTCTTCGGATGCTGCTGTTTGCTGTCCCCCCCCTGGTGGCTCCCGGCACCCGCCACATTGCACCACCCATTGACCAACCACTCAACAACTCTCAATGTAGACCAATGCGTATCTGCACGAGAAGGCCGAGCTGGTGAAACGGACGCAAACGATTATTGTGCACTCGCATGGACTGCACGGCAAAGACCAGTACAGCCCCAATGCTGGCGGCCAGCTGCATCAGCGGAGTCACGAAGGAAGCCATGAGAGTTATCGCGAAATGGCCTCCACTTCCCCCTCGGCAACCGCATCCGAATCCGATCAGCAGCTGGATGGCAAATGTGTTATACCGGTATTCCAAATGCAGCCCCAAAAGCTCGCCACAACTCACTCACCCAACCACCCACCACCCCAAAACAAAAAAAAACAAGAAAACACAAACAAACAATTAAACAAATACTCAAAGCACACACACGCACAACCACACACATACACACACACGTACACACACGCTATCTTATGGATAAAATGATTATATAATAATTTATAAATCTATGATGCTAAATTACGGCATCAATAACTCATAATAACTCAATATTTAAGTTAATATTTGAAACAGCATAAAATTGTTGTGCGTGCTTGTGTGTGTGTGTGTGTGTGTGCATATATATATAAATATAAATAGATAACTGTTTACTAACTCCACTAAATGCCATCGATCTAATTGATCTGAATTGAAAAAGAGCAGAAGAGAAACAAATGATCAAAACGATTTAGTTGTAAGCTATGATAAGGTTGAAGGTAAAGGTTACGGTAAAGGTAAAGGTAAAAATGAAATGTCGGTGACAGTGTGCACGCAAACACAAACAAAATCAAACAAATTTGTACCATGCCCATCAAACGAAGTAATATTTCAATGCAAAACTGCGATTCTTTCTTTATATTTATATCTGTTTTGTATTATTTAGTGCACACATCCTTTTGACTGTCTATCTTCCACTCTTTTAATGTATTTATCTGTAGCTGTTGTAGTAACTCTGATTGTTGTAGCGCGTAGCCTGAACAACTCTTTGGTTGTTAATAAGCAATGAGAATTACAAAAAAAAAAAAAAAAATTAAAATTTAATATGTAGATCTGTCATAACTAACTCTCTACTAATGCAATCAACCAAATGGTTTGCAAGTTGGTAGCTAATATTAATATGTGCTATTGTTGCTTCACAGAACAACGAGTATATTCAATCTGTGGCACGCTGCCTGCAGATGATGCTACGTGTGGATGACTATCGTTTTGCCTTCGTTAGCGTCGATGGGATTAGCACGCTGACAAGGGTCCTGTCCACGCGCGTTAATTTCCAAGTGAGTTTGAAATTGAAATATGTAAATTGTTTGGTACAATTTAAATTCGATTTCTTATTCATAGGTACAATACCAGCTGATCTTCTGCCTGTGGGTGCTCACCTTTAATCCCCTGCTGGCCGCTAAGATGAACAAGTTCAACGTTATACCCATGTTGGCTGATATTTTGAGCGATTGTGCCAAGGAGAAGGTCACACGCATAATTTTGGCCGTCTTCCGTAATCTAATCGAGAAGCCAGAGGACGCTTCGGTCGCTAAGGACCACTGCATTGCCATGGTGCAATGCAAGGTGCTCAAACAGTTGTCGATTTTGGAGCAGCGTCGCTTCGACGACGAGGACATCACGGCCGATGTCGAATACCTCAGCGAGAAGCTGCAGAACTCTGTGCAGGACCTCAGTTCGTTTGATGAGTATGCCACCGAGGTGCGTAGCGGTCGCCTTGAATGGTCGCCCGTTCATAAATCGGCCAAATTCTGGCGTGAGAACGCTCAGCGTCTGAACGAGAAGAATTACGAGTTGCTGCGCATTTTGGTTCATTTGCTGGAAACGTCCAAGGATGCTATCATTTTGTCCGTTGCCTGTTTCGATATCGGAGAGTACGTGCGTCATTATCCTCGCGGCAAGCAGTAAGTCAACAAATTTGGCACAGTCTTCTTCTGGCTTATTTTCATCTTGCATTTGCTCGTAGTGTCCTGGAACAGCTGGGCGGCAAACAGATTGTCATGCAACATTTGGGCCATGAGGATCCCAATGTGCGCTACGAGGCCCTGCTTGCTGTGCAAAAATTGATGGTACACAATTGGTTAGTATACAAATTGAATACCCCATTCTAATATGCCCTATCGCATTCAGGTGCCGATTGATACGCACACTCGCATTTTAGACCACAAAACGAATACATATTCATAATTTCAAGCATTCAATCAAATCAAAATTTACAAAGAAATGAAAAAAATGAATTCAAATTTTGCGTGTCTTCTAGGGAATACTTGGGCAAGCAGCTGGAGAAGGAGAACGAGAACCAAAAACAAGGTGCTGCACCGATTGCTGGCAAGGCCTAAGTCAGCAATATCGCGCAGCTACCATGTACAACCGTTAGCCAAGGATCGCCAACAACTGCTCTGCTTTAAAAACTTAACTAACAATAAGAGTTGGGGACGTGTGTTTGCCGCGTATCTCTTCCTCCATCAGCGCCCCGCTCCCATTACCCAATATTGTTTTATTCTTGCTAACGCTTAAGCGCATTCTTTTCCTAATCCCTAAGCTAAGTTCCATGAGCGCGTCCACAAAGCGTAGCTGTTCGTTGTCGAAAAAAAAAAAAACCTATTTTATTGTTGCTCTTTCTTGGCATTCCGTACCAGTAGAGACAAGAACGAGAGTAAAAGTTAATTACAAAACAAAAACAAGAAAAAAAATAATAAGAGGAAAATACATAAAAATTTCTATAATTATTATTGTCTACGTTATGTTGTTATTATTGTTTCTACATCTATATATATATACACATCGTATGCTTTGCACTGCTGTACAGAGTTTGCCTAACGATTTCCACATGTCTCTAGAAAATTTGTATTATATTTGCATTGTCGCACATGTAAAACCTATCAAGTATTTCTTTTTCTTTAAAGCAAATTATACAACAAAAAAATAAAAATAAATAAATGCAATAATATTAAATGTTGCTAGGCGTTTGAAATGAATGCTTAAACTGCAATTGCAAATCGTTTACTACAAGATACTACGTGAAATAATGTATTAAATTGTTATAAAAGTGTATGATAACATTTTTTGAATATAAAAACAAATATATAATGTAAATGTAAATGAAAACAAATGTTTGCATTTTCTGTCTTTGGTTAGATAAATTGAAATATTTTATTTGTGGGGTTTTAAAAGCTTCCTATTTTATCATAGCACCTCTGAGCTTTCATCGCCCACCTTAAAAGCTGGGAAGCTTTGATAACAAATTGATTGCTGGGAAATTCGAACCTTTCAAAATTTGGAATTATTCAGCAAATAATATCAACATTGAATTTTTTTTGTACAAAATACGCAACTCTAAAATAGAAAATTTCGTAAATAAGACCAAGGCAGTTTTGATAGTTTTGTTGTTGTTTTTTGTATCATTTAATTTTGTTGTTTATATCGTGGCCGTCACAATTTATTCGACTTTAAATTAATTATATGCACTCATTTTAAATTAAATAATTTAATTGTCCTATTTAAACTTTAAAATTAACATAATTTGTAGTTTTATGTTTATTGGATTTATATATTATAGTTGGTTGTTGTGATTGTGACCTGAAAACGTGCCATCGTCAAGATTAGCTGGAAGGCGCTATTGCCACGCCCTCTCGCATATTATCGCCCGTAATGCAGAGTTTCCTGTTGCTAAGGTGGTGCTAGTTGTTCTTTTTTTATGTTGTTTGGGGGTGTATGGGATGTCGGTCGGTGTTTCCGTTCCGTTTACTTGGTAGCCGACTTGAGGTAGGCAATCAGATCACCACGCTCGTTGGGCTTCTTCAGGCCGGCGAAGATCATCTTGGTGCCGGGGATATATTTCTTGGGGTTCTCCAGGTACTCAAACAGCGTGTCCTCAGTCCAAGTGATGCCCTTGGCCTTGTTGGCATCTGTGTAGGCAAAGCCGGGCGCCTGGCCGGTCTTGCGACCGATCAGACCGCTCAGATTGGGGCCAACCTTGTGCTTGCCACCGGCTTCAACGGTGTGGCACTGTGCGCAACGCTGCACGAACAGCTTCTTGCCCTTCTCAACATCACCAGCTGGCACGCCCATAGTAGCTAATAAATATTTGATGTGTTAACACCGACTCGACTGTAAAATGAAAAGAACCAGGAAAAGCAAACAGTTAGATCAAAACGTTATGCAAACAACAAATTTATTGCTAACGTTCGAGAATGTTATCAACAAAGTATTTCCGCTAAAGCGCTTTTTAATCATTTGTAGACTACTGATAACGAAACAAGCTCACCATTAGTAATGCACCCCATCCACATTAAAAGATCCGATTATCTAACATTCTGCAACAATCTAAAAATTCGCACCCGAAGTTCGTTAAACGCTTTTAACCTGCCAGCAGCAGCAGACGAACAACGTCACCAGACACACGCACACACACATACACCTGCACATCTACTCTACACCTACACGAGCTGGTCACATGTTGCCAGCAGTCGTTAGCAGTGATGCCAACTTATGTTGCGAGGTAATGCCAAAAAAAAGCTATACTTTAATTTTGCAAATTTAATTAATCACATGCTCAATCTAATAACTATTTCATATTTTAATGCACTAAAAAATTATTATGTAATTCACAGAAGTTAATGTATGCACACTTGTGAAATAATCAAAAGCTGAAGCCTATAAATGGCAGACCTATCGGGGAAAAATAAACTGATGAATTCGCAACAATTGCCGTTTTACACAAGCGTATTGATAATTGCGTCAGATTTTTGCTACCGCACAGCAACAGGCTAAAACTCCAAAAAAAAACTCCTCTTTTCTCCTTCTCAACACTGCTGCGATTAATACCGTTTTCAGGGTCTGTGTCGCGGTCAGCATTAAAACGCCCCAGTAGCTTATGTTGTGGTGACTAATTGCATTGCATGCAGTTATGGGAACTTGAAACATTAGTTGTAGTAGTGACCGCAATGAATATGTCACCTACACACTCAGACTCTCTCCCCCGCTCTCACTTTCTTGCGTGATTACATGAAGAGCGACAATGCCCGTTTAGAAATGGCCTTGGTGAGGTTGAACAAAATAAAAAAAAACTTTTTCTATAGGAAATGCATTGGAAGCAGGCCAAATTCTTATTCTTCTGTCTGTGTGTGCACACATACATAATATATTTGTGTGAGAGATGCGTGAGAGTGAGTAGCAGTGGAACTGGGACAGTGTTCTCGCTTACATAAGCGACCTTTGATTTTCAGCGCAATGGAAAAGAGAAGACATTAAATAGAGGGGAAGGAACAACTCAGTTCGCAACTTGCTTAACAACCACGTGGCGCGCAATTTCTGCGAATTCGAAGCGAAATTTTTTTTTACCTAAGGCGAATGTGCGAGTAGGATAGAAAATGATCGTGTACACATTTTGACACAGGGTTTTGCTCATGTAATCGCCTCGCGCTCTTTTCTAATATTCAACTGTCAATGTGAATTTTGATACGTATTAAGGAACATTAACTTTATTTGTGTTAAATAAATTATCTTTTGCACTTGAGCGCAAAATATAAGCAATTCATTATCATTGAACACACACAGAAACACACTCACACAAGTCACACGTTTATGTAACGCAAACAACCCCCAAAAATCAAAATGATTAGCATGTGATGATTTTGCACCTACACTTTGATACACACAGTATACGATCAGAAATTATGTAAGAAATTCTCAAGTTCATATCTCAATATTTTCAAGTACACTTTGGACACACAATCAATATTTTATGGTATCTATCCATCCCAATATTTACGTCATTGCAAAACTCCGGCTACTTACATTGAACACAAACCGTCGTTTACAGCGAACAGTTAGATTACGAATGAGACAGAGAATTCCAATTGATGAATTTGAGCGTTTAGAAACGAAGCGTTATCGTGTACAAAAATATCGATATATCGTACTTTATATAAACAAAACTAAATGCCTTGCAACTCTGTGCAGTGAACGATGACCTCTGTTAATTCAAACTTATACCACAGATGTGTTCGTTATAATTTGAGATCCTTGCTGTCGCAGTTGTCTTATCTTTAAATTAACTGAATTTGTACTTGCTGGAACATATTATTATTTTAGCAAATCAATAATAAATTCATTCTGTAAAAAATGTTCATAACATTACAGCTCATCATATTGACGCCACAAAGCTCGATGATATATAATTCTCATATAACGCCAACTGTTAAAACCAGTCCTCAAAAGCTTCTTGCTGTGAAATCTGGCGCAAAATATTTCTAAAATTGAATTTTTAATTGTTATAAGTTAGAGATAAGAAATAAAGTAGTTTTTGCATGATAAATTATTATATTATATTATTTTCCAAAGTATGTTGTATTAACTTAGTTATTTATTTTGTTTGAGGAATGCAATCAAGTCAGCGCGATCTTCAGCTTTCTTGAGTCCGGGAAAAACCATCTTAGTACCGGGTATGTATTTTTTTGGATCCTTTAGATACTCATCGAGGTTACCCTCTGTCCAGACGACAGCCCTTTTCATATTAGCATCAGTATATTTGAAGCCAGCGGTTGTGCCACATTTGCGGCCAACAACTCCAGCCAAATTGGGACCCTGCTTGTGCTTGCCACCTGATTCATATGTGTGGCACTGAGCGCATTTCTGAACGAAAATCTTTTTGCCATTCTCCGCATCGGCACCCATCTTTGAAAATAGCTTAGCTGAAAAAATTAGAGAATTTTTATTTAGTTTGTGCTTAATGGTTCTTCATAACGTAAGAAAAAGTTTTGACTTTGGACAATAATTAGCGAAAATTGAATTTGAAAACAGAAACTTAAAAAGTGATTTTCTCCATTTATTTTCAAAAATACGTGTTTTCAACTTTTGGTGTAAAATTAATATATATAAAAAGGGCTTCATAATGTAGGGAGAAATTCGGATTTTGGACAATGATTGGCGAAGATATAACAGTTTGAATTTGAAAACACGAACTTAAAACAAAGCCTTGCGTGGCCTTCAGGCTCACGCCTCAAGGACATTGCTGACATAAGTGATGGGTGGGTGGCTGGTTAGTTGAAATTTTTTCTTTTTTGTTTTCCCTTGACAGGCTTGTGTCACGAGAGCATTCAACATGAGCCACGCAGTCTGCCAAGTTAATTGCCAAGCGCAGAGCGGGTGGTGGGTTGGGGTGGTGAATGTGGGTCGTTACGTGCGTGCCAGGCAAATGGGAAAAACGTGGCAAATTGCAATGTAGCCGCCCGCTACTCAGTGATTAATACTCATATGCAAAAATAGAAGTCGCAGTCATAACAAGCTGTCTGCTACAAAAGAACAGAGTTTCCAATTTTTAATTTCTTATTAATTTTAGGAATTGCAGTTCGTGTTTTTAAAAAGCTTAAAAGTATGCTTGAGACTTATTATTTAAAGCTTTCATAATTAATAATTCTTATTAAAACTGGATTTCATTTAGCAAATTATAATAATTTAAGTTATTGTGTGTTCAATAATAAAATCTAAAAATAGCCAGATTTAATAAAAACAGAATACCAAATTGGCAACGCAAACATTAATGTATTTCTTTATATTTTGCTATTTGATTCTGTTCATAGTACGCAACTCTCACAGACGATTTAATTGCCGCTCAATAAATGACTTTTTGCGTGTGTGTGTGTGTGTGCGCGCGCAAACTTAAGTTAAATTAAATATGTACCGATGATGACAGATACGATGACAAGTGCCCACTCTCCAAATTCTGTTGTTGTTGTTGTTGTTGTCTTTAGTTTTCGTCACTATCAACTGCAGCTGCAAGGAACAAAGACAGCAATATCATTGAGCACATAGGAATTGGGTCAGCCGAATGAAAAGTGAATAAAAAGCAAAACATCTAATGGCAAAAGTAATAGGCGGCCGTAAAGAAATGCACACATATATACATAATATGTATATATGTGTGTGTATACATATGTGTGTACACACATACATATATAACTCAATTAGCCGTAGCCCGTTGGGCAACACAGACCCCGACATGTGCTTTGAACATTTCCTTTCAATTAAAACGCATTTTAGGCATTTTTCTTACGGCTTTGGCTTTGGCAAAAACAGATGCCGCCAAACGCAAAACACAATCAAAACAGGAAGTAGAGGGAGGGGCAGAGAGAGAGAGAGAGAGAGAGAGAGAGAGAGACAGAAAAGTGAAGTGCGTTGTTGTTTTTTTTATATTGTTTTGCTCTTACAGATTGATTATATGTAGTATCGCATCAGGTGTTTTACTCTGTCTCTCTCTCTTTCTTTCTGTATCTTTATCCTGCTGCTGCTGCTGCTGACCTAACCCAATTCGTTTTAAGCATTAATCTTTCCCAGTCGAGTGGTCCTGTGGCCTGCTGTCGTCTCCTGACCGATGACCACCATAAATAAATGGCGCTTGGAATTGAATAAAAGGGAGAGGTGTGAAAACTAGAGGCAGGCGCTGGAAGGGAGTTATTGTTTGCTGAGATGCATTGCTGCGACAGTCTATAAAAAGCATGTAACATAGATTGAGGTCAAATTGAGGGCACAAAAAAAGTGAAAAAGCGTGGCATTTGCAATGCTCACGTGGCTAGTTGTTGCTGTTGCGCAATTTATTTATTTTTTTGCTTTGATGTCGCCCAACCCTGCCCACAAAGTCACCCGCTGTGGTCTTATGTGGGCATAAAGAGAAAAAAGAAAAGCCTACGTTTTCCAAATGTTTATTCTGTGTGTTGTTCTTCTTGCTGCTGCTGCTGCTGCTGCTGCTGCTGCTGTGGGGCTGCCTCTTTTCTAGAACGAGGTCGCTGACTGCCCTTCAACGTTGCCTGAGTTTGAGACGACGTCAAGTTACATAAGCAGCAAAAGCAGCAGCAGCAGCAGAAGCGTCGCTAGTTGGCTTTGGCTCATTTTGTTTTTATGTTGCTCATGCTAAAATTTCCCCAATTCACATTTACATGCAGTGCACAGTTAGAAATAGAGAAAGAGAGAAAGATAGAGAGATAGAGAGTGGCATCAGGAGAAATTCAGAGAGAGTGTGTCATTGCAGCTGCAACTGTAGCAGCGTGGGAAATGTGAATGAAAAATGGTTAAAATATCAGGCGATATGCATCAATTTATGACTTTTTCATTCTTATATGTTGTTTGTAAATGAATATGGCGCTTCTGCATGTGGACTGCAGTGCGTGGGCGGTCAACACAACAACAACATTTTACGCTCACCTGCTGCTGGACGTCGCTCTCTTTCTCTCTCTCTCTCTCTAAATATCTCTTTTAAAACACACACACAAACAGACTGCGCTTGTTGCTTTTGCCTCCCACTCACTATTCTCAATTAGAGAGCACTACAAGCTGCGCTGTTGCTGTTGCTGCTGTTGATTTTGTTTTTGTTTTTGTTTTTGTGCTGTTGCTCTCACTCTCTCTCTCTCTTTCGCTGCTTTTGCTTTTTACGTTAAGGCTGCTGCTGCTGGTGCTGCTGGCGCTGTTCCGAGCGTGTTTCGTGCGTGTTCATTCAGTCAACAGAGTTCGCGGCGCAAGGTTCTCGTTGTCTTCAACTTCAACTTTTCACAGTTCGATTTGTTTGCGAGTTTTACGCGTCGTGCGAATAAGGAAAAATAGAACGGAAAATTTATTAGCAGCATCAACGTCGAAAGCTAGCTGCGTTCAATTCTGTATTGTAATCAACATACTCCCGAATAAAAATCAAACGACATCTGTCAAAGGCCAACTAGATTTGCATCGACAACAATTTGCAGTTTTGCGTCTAACTAGGCTCTGCCAACTTTATCTTAACGGTAAGTCTTGATAGCTCCATAGATACGTATAGTGTTGTGTAACGCTATCTAAGCTTGGCATTAGAAGGCGTCAGCTTTTCATTTGTGTCCTTGAGCGGTCTGTGTCCTTGAAAACGTAACACCAAGTGGCTATTATCTTTGTGTGTGTATTTGAGCGTGGTTGTTACGCATTTTACGTAATCACGCAAACGTTATTCTTTGCGTTGCACTCAACCATAAATCTGGACTCGTTTTTCATTTATTTTTATATCCCTCTCAAGTTCACATTTCAATCATAAATATTAGGGGAAAATTACTACATTTTTTCGTAAAAATCATTAAATAAAAAAAGGTATTAAATTACTTGCTTGCTAAACTGTGGTGCAATAAGGTAATGCGCACTTAAGAGGTATGGCAAAAATGTGGTAACTGTTGCCCTCAGAGCTGTAAAAATGTTGCCTGGAAGTAATTATATGTTAAGCATCTATGAATTTCTTTATAAAGACCAACTAAACGATGGGAAATGTTAAAAGTTAAATGCCAACTGCTTTTAAGTATAATTTCTTATGCCGACAAGCTCATATTCAAGTACAAAAATATCTACTTATATTAAAATACATGTTATATGACTTTACAAATTTAAAAAGAACAAGAGAAAATTATTTACCTTCGATATAGTAAAAAACGATTTAAGTAAAATTTAAATATCGAACAATTGCTGGAATGTTGTGGAATGATAATCGTTTTTTTTATTATTTTATATTTATAACATTTCCCACAATTGAAAGAATTTAACTATCTATTTCTGCTAGGTGTATTAAAAGTACTTAAGGATGGGTGATTAATCAACGTCAGCTGCTTTTTTATTGTACCTTTTCTTGGTAATGTACTCTTTAGAGACATACTAAGAAACGAAAAATATAAGCAGGCATTTCAGAAAAGTTTTAGATGAGAGCACTTCATGGAATGTTATATTCCTCTCGTATCGTTATTGATGTGCCGCCCATCAACATGTCCCTTCACATTGCTATCACAAGCATTATTATTTTCATTGTACTTTTATATTAATTACTTTGCTCTTTATGTTGATGACATTGTTTGCTATATAGGCCAGTGAACATAATAGACATCTCTCTCCCTCTAGCTCTTGTGTTGGCAGCAATTCAGTTAAATGGCTGAGAACAGTTCATTTTGTTATTAATTTGTTATATGCGCCAGCACTTAAGTTACATAATTAATATTAATTAAGAACTGAGCATTCAGCAACGCTCTACTTTTGTAAATATATAGTAAAGTTGTTCGTCACAATTCTATATGCTAGATATATCCGTTATATATATGTACATATGCCATTCCAGCTGTGCTCGCACTTTATTTGGGTCAACTTCGACGGCAGGCCACATTGCTCCACACACACACACACATACCCCTTTCCACATCCACAGTCCAATCTTTCATGTGCTCCGCACTTTTATCATATCGTTAAATGCACTTGGTTCCACAAAAACCACTCTTCTCAAAGTGAGTACCCGAAATTGGAATACGAATGCTCATGCTTATCGTTGTGTTATCACTTTGGTTACATTTACAGCCAAGAGGCTCGGGAAATCAATATTTGTGGCCCAAATAAATATAAGGAAAACAAGTAAAATCCAAAGAGAGACATTATGTAGATTATATCACTATTTATTTTTCTAGTTTTGGGGGCGTGCGACCATTTTCCTGATAAGACTTCCACTTCCCCAAAACTGGATCCTCTCAATTTTTATTATCAAATATATGGATAGCAATAAAACTCACACCACCAAAGAATATCTGAATTTAAAGCATCCCTATCTTAAAATAAAAATCATGATGTGGGCTACGATGGGATTCGAACTGGAAATGACATATTTGGTCTATTATAAATTTGATGATTGGATTCGATATTTTTATGTAATTGGCAGCAGACAAAGGCTGTAGTGCTGTGAATTCAAAATCAATTCTCTTGGATCACTGCTGGCTTAATTTGCAAAGCACAGAAATTACGCAGAATAATGATGATGAACATTAATAAATCATAATTATTTCATCATTTAATTTTCTTGTAGTTTATTTTTAATTTTGCAAAAGATTTGGCAAATATTTACTATTAGCTTGAAATTAAAGACTAGCCAGCATTTTAAGCTTACTGCCAGACTCCGCTAAAACTGTAATCTCTCATTAAATGCGAGCTGTTTAAATAAACAGACAAATGATGGATTCCGGAGTGTTTACAAAATTATTGAAACTGCAAAGAAATTTCTGAAATGTTGATGGAGCTCAATGCGAATATTTGACAGACAGTTGGAACTAAGCCTGTGGATGCTTTGTTAGGCACATGCCAATTAGAGTTAATCAAAAATCGATGAGCATTCACGCTTCACGTTTTCAGCCAAAAGGTTAGGTCAAATTTGAAAGGGCGTAAAGAGTTGATTAATTATGCAAATTGCTTTCAGGTCTGTTCGATTTAAGGTGTGCCTGTGTGTGTGTGTGTGGTCTTAGCTGCAACAAATTGAAAGTCATCTCTGTTTATTCATTCGCTCTGTCTCTTTCGGAGAAAAATAGCACTTGAACACGCGTGAGCCATGATAACTAGAAAACTCAACGGCTTCACTATTTCCCTCTCTCTCTCTCTCTTTCTCTCTCAAATTGAATTTCATTTGATTTGGTTTTTGGTAAATTAATTTACGCCACGTTTGTTTTCGTCGCCGTTTTTTACGAGCTATACATAATTGTAAATTATATATACAAAACAGTTAAAATGAAGGCCATTTAGTTGCGCCGCTTCTTATCAGTGCGCTTCAACTAAAAACATGTTCCCATCATTATGTAAGCATCTTGACAGCCCCCCACATCACTTCCCTTCTCACCTTTTCCACGTTTCCATTGACCGTAAACAAGCGACCCGACCACAAAGCGATTAGGGGGTCTCATCTAATGAGGCAGCGACATGGCATCGCAATTTCTTGTGGCCAACTTTGAACTTCGGAATTTTTTCCGATTTATTTATTGATTTTGCTTCAGGTTTGTTTTGTTTATTATTGTAACTGTTGCTCTGTGCGCAATTATCATTAAATTTTTGCATTTGCTGTATTACTCTGCGTATGCGGTACATTTTTGGCCAAGCAGGAAATTAAGAATGCTGCCTTTCCATGCAATTGCTTTGGGATGTGTCTGGTCTGTTTTATCGATTAACATAAATATACAATCGCATAGCCAATTTGTCTGTTCTATAATTGTAGTTTTTCCAATTTAAAGGAAATCATCAAATTGCAAGTGAATGATTTATGCATGTAGTAAAATAAACAAATGTGTAAGGTTGAAAATGTATTATATTTACAGATCAGGTAATCAATTTATTTGTTAGCTTGGAGAATTGGACTTTGTGTTTTCGATGCTATAAGCGAACTTAATAATAGTTGCTTACTTTATGTATGCATTGAAATAAAGTCGAATATATGTTTTTCAGAAATTGTAAGCAATTTTAATTTAGGAACATTTACTGAACTTATCCTTTCTATTCTAACGACCATTTTACTGAGCACACTTTATTTATCTTATAAAAAATGATTGTGTATAAATATAAATAATTATTATTTTTGTTACGTTGCTGAACACTTTAACATTATAATACCTTAGCTACAATTGTTACAAGAACTTTTCAACCACAAACATTCAATTTTAGTTAGCTTTTGTATATGTGAATGGATAATCAAATGTTTTCAAGAGTTGTTACATTTCTTGTACGAATGCTTAACTTGAGTGAAATGCTTACAATTTTCTATGGTATAATTTGCACTGATTGTTGCTTGTTTTACCCACGACCACAGCTGACATCTGAACTACTATGCAGAGCATTTTCATTGTCTCATTGCCTATTGCTCCATCGCGTTTGGGAAGTTGTCTTTTGTCGTTCTGTTTGCATTTATCAGGCTAGCGGCGTTTCTCTGTTTGTTCTATCTTTGAGAGATAGCGACTGGTGTGTTGTATCCCCACTGCTGCGGCAGCTATGTAAAGTACGTAGCATTTTTGGTTAATTTACATGACAACACGTTTCGAAAGTCAGTCAGTCAACAACAACAACAACAACAACAACAATAACAACTAAGAAAAAACGACAACAAGATACAGCTACACGGCTATTGTAAGTAACTGGCAGATACATTTGTTCGTTTGTAGTTGCAAGTTAAGTAGACTGTTACGGGCAAGTGTGCTGTGCTGGTTGGGTGCAAACTGGCTGGAGCAGGGGCAGTGGGTTTGGGTTTGGGTTAGAGAGCTGCCTTAGGGCCACTTGCTGTCGTTGAGACTTGAGGCCCTCCACAACTGTGCGCTGCTTCAATGCGGTTATGGGCCAAAACAATGCGGCGCATCTGTCGAATAACTCTGTTTTTTTTCCAACACATTTTTTTTCATTTCATTTCAGTTTGCAGCTGTTGTGTGACTTTTCGCAGACACCGACTCGCTTACAGTTGCAACAACAACAACAGCGGCAGCAGCAGCAGCAGCAGCAACTATGTGTGTGCATACAATTACATAAGTGTACCTAATTTAGCATTGCTTTGAATATTAATGTTGTTTTTCCCCGTATTTAGCGAATAGTTTTTGTCCTTTTGTTGTTGTCATTGTTGCAGCGCATCTTATAACTACTTAACTTGAAAATGTATCTTTGAACTATTGCGTGCTGTGCTTATCGCTGTAAATATTTATGAGCTGCCAATTCAAGTTGAACTGGAAACTGGTCGTCAACATTGTTTGTTGTTAGAGTCGCTGCTTTGGGCGCCTCTGATGTCATTTTTGTTTGTGAATTGTTGAGCTCATGACTCGCCCAAAAGCAGTTGATCAGTTAGAAAATCGCTAATGTAATGCTCAAGGGGGAGTAAAGGGGGCACAGGGGAGGGACAGTTGAGATTGGAAAAATCTTTTGTCAAGGCTTTTAAGTTCAGCAAGTTTTGGTGGTTGTGTGTGTTATACATTGCCATAAATGTTGATTTTAATGTTTGTTTGTGTAGCTAAATAAATATGTATAGTTCGCATTATTTTATTAATTTCTTAATTAATAATTAAAAAAAAAAAACTCGGCTAGTTGGCCAGATTATTTTGTTAATGAAAAGTTTCTGTGGAGGTCATGTTTTTCTTTACAATAGTTTAAAAAGTATAATTAGGAAAACTATGTCTTAATTATTAAAATTCTATGCTATAGATTAAAATTCAAAATTAACTAAAGAATCTTTCTGATAAGCAATAGTTTTAGATATGAAAATCTAAAATTCGCTTCCATTACAAATTTCGATTCCACTTGCTAAGCAATAATAGTTTCTAAAAGTTCGTGCTTTGCTGGTGACCACTGTACTTGTGGCCAAAAGCTACTGTGTATCTGTCATGCAATTGATCATTTTCGATTCGAAATGACAGCACTAACAAGGCACATACGGCAAGTGATATTGAAGCCTCATTAAGACGGATGTCACATGCACAGCACAGATAGAGCGAGAAAGAGTTTGTGACTATCTATGCTTGTGTGTGCGAGTGTGTGTCTGTGTGTGTGTGTGTGTGTGTGTGTGCGTCGGGTTATGTCAGTCAGGGACGCGTTCAACTGGCACGCTTGTGATAACAGCAGCACATTTGAACTGCAATAGAAACCTCAAGCGTTGTCAGCAGCGAACCCCTCAACAGCATGTCAACCCTTTTGACTCTATTATTTCACCGCCTCCCGCTCTTTATCTCTCTCTCTCTCTCTCTATCTCTCTGTCTCCGACGCTGCTTGTGCTGTCAATTGAACGATTGCAGCGCACGTCGCGTTGACTTTCAATTGAAAACGAACGGAATTAAAAAAAAAAAAATTGAAAAAAAAAACAATAGAAACAGAGGCAGAGGCAGAGGCCAGGCGAATGAAATATGTGCGAGAAAATGTAAAATGTACAAATTGATAATTGAGTTTGGCATAGGCTCAAACTGCAGTTATGCTGCTCAAGAGCTGCCTGCCAAGTGGGTCAATGTGAGCCAAGTGACAACAACATAGAGAATGAGACAGAGAGAGAGCAGGAGAGAGAAAGAGAAGAATATAGTAAGAGTCGACGTGTGCCAGTGGTTGCCAGATTGCAAATGTAACATATATATACATATATACATATATATATGTATAAGCAGGTATATATGATATACATTTGGGGACCACAAATTGATGTTGTTGTTTTGTTGATGGCTAATCATTGTTTCTTATTGGAATTGGACGCTGCGCACTCATAAATTGAGTCAGCTGGCGCCTGTAGGTTATGTATCTATGTCTGCCCAGGGCTCAGCCAAACACCCAGCACATTAGGTGATGACTATATCTTTTGCTCTTGGCATCCAACTTGCGTCTTTCTAATTTAACGGTAATAAAAACATCACGCATACGCCCCGCAGCTTAAGGCAATGCAATAAAACAGATGCGTCCGCCCCCACAAAAGTCATATTCATTTGCTACAAAGCCGAAAAAGCATCAACCAAACGCGTGGGCAGGTGACGGGGACGGCTACGGCTACGGCGACACCGACAGCATCAGCTAAAGAGCTCTTGCAGCAAAAGATTAAGGCGCAATACGAAACCAAATATTCCCAATCCAATTCCCATTCCCATTCCAATGGAATGAATACCGTTGCAGCCAAAGCAGCTAAGTTATTTTTCTAGCGAATTCTCAAGTTGAATAAGAAATAGTTTTTTTTTTATATTATTGACTACAACTATGCTTGGCTACACTTGTAGAATTCTTAACAGCATTTTTTTTTTTGATTTCTTCTGTTAATTTTATCGTTTTAATTGAAACACGTTAGATACATGTATATTTTTATTACAGTTCCTTTTTTAGATGCCAATGTACAGCTTAATAAAAAGACTCCTTGTATTTATGGTTTATTTTTTGTTATGTTTGTTATTTCTGTTAACATTCATTAATTTTGTTAACATTCTCAAATAACCAACTTTTCTAGCTATTGTGTGTAGAGTAAAAAAAGTGCGCAGGCGTTTTGACTTTTCTGACTTTTTGAATATGTTGCGCTCACAAAAAAAATAAATAAACACAAGCAAAATATAAAATAATCTCGCATAGCTTGCAGTAAAAAATATGCATAAATAAAACGTTGTCGCGTGGTCTCAAAAAAATACAGCTGTTGCATTGGTTGCTGTTGCGGCATGACACATTTTTTGGCTGTTCCCGTTGTTGCTGCTGTTGTTGTCAGTTGTCGTTGTCGAAGTCGACTCTTTCCAACACACAAAAAAAAGCGCTGAGATTGTAAAACTTATATGAGAATCGAAATTAATTTGCTGCTGTGCGCGCGACTCGGCAACATTCGGCGTGGGCAGAAGTGGTGCCTGAAGTGGTTCTATGGAAGTAAAAAAAAAGCAGGGGTGTGGAATGAGATGGGGTGGGGTGTAGTGGAGTGGCGTTTTGTTTGTTTGGTTTGCTTTAGATTGTGTCGATTGCATTGCATAATTGCAAATGACGAGAACTGTTGCAGCAAAGTTGCATTCAATAATGGGCAACAGATATATCTGCATTTCCATCAAGTAAATGAAATTTTGTAAAATAAACATAATTTTAAATTTGATTTTGTGAATATCATTTGTGTTCATATAAATATATATATCTGAATATATAGGGTCCAATATTATTGGGTTTGCTAAAAAAAAAAAAAACAAAAACAAGAAAGCAAAATAATAAAAATTTATAAGAATCAATAGAAGATTATAATAATAATAGTAAATAGTAATTTTTCAATTTTCATTTCAATTTCTGTATGTAAGAATTTCATTTAGTAGCCACCGTATCTATGTAGTACATATGTACATATGGACACACACACACACACACACCCACCCAGCCAACACTTACTTAATATACTTAACGAATGGCTGAGTTTGTCATTGAAGCGTTTTTGTATGGTTAGCATTGGTTGTTGAGTTTGGGTATTTGCTGCAAACTGGAGCATGCCCCACAAATTTGGGCAGCAGGCAAGAACGCGCCAAGGTCATTCGACAGCTGTGGAAACGGGGAAGGGGGTTGTAGGGGCGTGTTGGGCACGCCAATAGAGCGTTGAATAAAATGTAGCATTTTACACACAGTGTCAGCAGTTATCTCTTTGCCGTTCAAATGTCACGCTCCATGAAGCACTCTCCGAGAGAGAGTGGAATATCCATTGTGTTCAAGGAAAGCACTCTTGACAGGAGAGGCCACACTGCTCTTGACTTAATACTAATCCCAATCTCTGTCGCTTTGTTTGTCTTTTGCAGCTCGTGCGTTTGTCTTTTTCGTTTGTGCCCCCAGTTGCCACGCCCCGTTTGCGGCGTGTGCCCAAAAAGTAGTCAAGACGACGTACTCGATTATGAAGATGAGCTCGCCCAGGATCATGCAGCAGAAGCGGAGTAGTAAATCCTCCAATACGTCGCGGGTCTCGATGACTACCTCGACGGCGGAGGAGAATCTCATCGAGTCGAAGCTCTTCAGCTGGATGCGACTCTTCCGCTTCGCCTCGCTCCTCTGTCGCGCCGAGTAGAGAATGGCGGCTACAAACACAATAACAAATACACAAATACAAATACACAAATACAAATACACACATACAAATACAAATACATATACATAATTATACATATTAAGAGGCCTCAACCTAATAAGATAATGGGAATGCATTATTAAAAAAAAAAGAAACAGATAAAGTAACAGATACTCGTGCTAGTTGCAGCTTTCGATTCAAGTTTTCCTATTATGCTAAAAACAAACAACAAAACAACAAAAAAAAAAAAAACAAAAACAAAATTATAAATAAAAAAAAAAAGAAAAATTATATTAAAAAGCAAACACTTTTTAGATTCTGCAATGTAGAGAGTAAGAATTGGAATTTCTTAAACGATTTAATCAGCCTTTATTTTCCCTTAACTTTCACAATTAAGTCAATTTTTAGTGTAAATTTCGCTGGACTCCTTTTATGGGAGGCCATGCGGAATTTGTCGCGCCTTTCGTACCTTTTGTATTGTAATAAGAAATAAACATAAATACGTACATACATACATATATATACAATATGTGTATGTTGATATATACGGCAAACCATTTATTGCGTTGTTTCTTCGGGATTAGTGCTTGAGTTTAAAACAAAAACAAAAGCAAACCAAACCAAACCATAGCAACAACAACAACACCAACAACAACAACAACAACAAAACGAGATATATTTTTGTAATTTACAACACTGTTTTTGCGTGTCACAAATATAAAATGCAACAGAGAAAAAGAACGAAAAAAGAAACGTTAATGCAAAGCAAATACACAAATAAAACCTTAACTAAATGCTAGAATGCAATACTACCAATAATAATAAATGCAATGTATATGTATACATATAGAGGAAAATATATTTACAGTTTAAAAAACTCGATGCCAGCAAAATGCGCTTAGCCAAACACTCAAATACTACAAAAACAAAAACCTCTCAATCCAAAAATAAAAAAAACAAAGAATAAACCGGATATACATTTGTAGTTCCCCTTAGCAATTATAAAGTGCATTTAATCCAAAGATGTTGCCAATCAAAAGTAGATCAAATTGAAAACCATTTAAGCAAATCAAATCGCAAAATGCAATACTGTCAAAAAAGATCTATCTAATAGTATTTTAAACAAACAATATCCTCAATGAACAAATGACAAGAATAAAAGAAAAACAAGAACATCAAACAAAGAAACAGCAAGATGACAACAAATATCATAGATTTGCGAACTTAATTTTGAATTATTAATTAGTTAGTAAGCAATACAACAAAACCAAACTAAACTCGGCAAAATAATGGTAAAAAATCAGAAAAATGTTGACAAGAAATGCAATGCAATAAATCGATATCGATAAATAAATAAAGTCTTTAAGCATGTTGTGTGTTCAATGCAAATAAAAACAAATTACATTTCTTTTTATTTATTTATCATATATACTGTATATATATACAGTGGGTATATTTTTAAAGTTCTGTTGGTCACTTTTCACTGTGAATTAAAATTCAGCGAAATGTTAAAGCAACTGTAAAAATTCAACTGTAGATGGCGCTGCCCGTTTTACATACCAAGTGCTTTGTTAGCTGACAAGAGCTGTCTGGCATAAACACTTAACAGAATATAATCCCATACAAGTTATTTAAGTAGTTCTGAATTAACAGAATGCAAATGCCATGTTACGGCTTTTATAATTGCAAAGATTCCAATAAGTGAGCTGAAAGTTTTAATGAAATCATTTTATAGACTGCGGTAGCTTGAACAATTAAATTTATTTAACTAGAAACTCCCGATAAATAATATATTTTATTTATGTGGACATTAAATTGTACTTTGTATGTTTTTTGTTACATATCATAAATGTGTGCACGAACCTTGCAGAAAATTGAAAACATTCCGATTTGCCGTCTTTCAAACGCTCAGCGTCGGCATTTGCTGAACGTTTTGGAAATGGCGCCATTTTTATTGCCTCGTTTGCTTTGAGCGTTCGTTTTGTTTAGAACGCGGTGTGTAAATAAAATCACAAAATCACTAAATGATCCCTTGAAGCATGCGCTATACCATTTTGCCGGCATGGGAGACTGAGCAGCAAGTAAAATGTTCGGTGAGTGGCGTTGGCATTGCCGAAGATTCTTCGTGACGAGAGTTTTCCCCATTTTCTCCGTAATTCGTAATTTCCCTCAAGATCAAAAGCAGCAGCAGCAACAGCTGGCCGCAACAATTTGGCTTGTGTCATTTGAGTGCCGCTGATTCAGTTAGTGTTTCGTGCTCGTCGAGTGTTGTTCTCGGTTTTTCCTCAACAATATCGAAAGTTTTTCACAGCACAATCTTTTCTGCCTGCTGCCATAATACATATATACACCCTATATATACAAATTCATATATAGAAAATATTTATATATATCTTTAAGTATATATATCAAAACCAATGTTTGTGTATAGTGTTTCTTTAAATTTAAATTAATTAATGTGATAAGTTGTAATTAATGGTTGCCTTAATTACTAAGTTTTCTGCGTATAAAATCGAAAAACAGATTACATAATCGCAGCATTGTTTTTGAGAGCAACAAATGAAAAGCGTGAAAAGACACGTTTACCACTTGAAAAAAAAGAACCAAAAACAAAAAAAAAAATTAATCATGTGATAGTAAATGCGAGTGCACTGAGCAATTATATTAAAATACAATAAAATTGATGGCAATTTAGAGAGGGGCCGCCACAGTATATGAACGAGCCAAGGACGGGTGGGGGGCCCAGTCAAGATGAAAAATCGAAGCATGTTGCACTCGGCAACTCAGCATGATTTTCCCGAGCAAAAGTTTAACGAACTGAGTTCATTTCTATTTTCGTATTATTCAAAAGCACCACGCCGCCACAGAAAAAAAAAGTGAAAAGTCTGCATGGCTTTTCCGCTGCGGGACACAGCACATGTCGACTGATCTATGGCACGCCTACACTGTGCAAATTTTAATTTTCAACTGGGCATTCAACGCAATATTTTGTGCATATTGAGAGCAGATGACGATCGCCAATATTGCTACAGTACCCATTGCCTAAATTGTCACATTTTTAATTTTCAAACTCAAATTAATTGTTCTAATAACTACAATGTACTTAAAAATAAATTTCATATATTTTTAAATTAATATAGCTGGACTTATTTTCCTAATATTAAATGTTTACTGTATTCATATTAAAAAACTTGTAGTTTCATATTATGAAATTTCTTGAATTTTCGCCAATTTCACTTTCATAAAATGTTCAAATATTTTTCTAGTACATTCACTTGAAGTGCAATTAAGTCAGAAATTTTCCGTGAAAGTCTTTTTTGTTTTCGAATATATACTCTCGCTATGTTTATGAATGATATCAGTGGACTGGCAAGCATGTGTAGTATTTATGTCCTTGCGAGTGGCAAACGACACTCAAGCGCATTTATCATGCGACGAGACCTTCAAAACTGTTGACTGGCAGCTAATCCGTGTGTTTTGAATCTACATATTGCTCGATATTAATATTTAGGCATTGTAAATTATGTGCCACTAAAGTATATACCTACAAACATAATATTTTTCCAAAAATTATCTCAGTGACAACTAACTAAAAGATATTCGGAAATTGGCAACTTGAAAGCATCACTCCGCAAAAGAAAACTTGCTTGCGATGGCGTCAGCGCCAATTTTAAAAGTAGACAAACGACAAAGCAAAAAAAAAAAGAAGAAAATCAGAAAGAAAATCGAGCAAGAATCAAGTGCGAAAAGTCGAATAAACATTTAGCCCACTTCCGTTGGAAAATAGCACACATTGAGAATTGATGCGTAAAGGCACTTCGAACAACCAATTTCACCAGAGGCTCGGACTCATGCTTTTTGAATAGGTCATGATTTATTCATATATTTTTATTTTGACATATTTGGGTTGGGTGATGTTCAGGTGATCGTCTGGCTAATAATGTACAAATTGTGACGGATAGTTTCGCCTATACATTAGATAATAAACATGCCTGACTAGACTAGACAAAGTTTCCTTGGTGCTGTGCGGAAAAACTATCAATTCGAAGAATTCACGAAAGTTCTGACCCATTGTGAAAGCTATGCAAATATTTATTGAAAACAATTTTCTGCTCTGTTGCACTTATTATGTGCACCCTACTCATTCTAGTTGGGAAGTTCAATTTTAGTAATTCTTATGTTTTCTGTACTCGCAGTGATGTGTTAATTTGAAGTGCCTTCGTTTCCCCCACACAAAAATAATCACTGTAAAAGTCATACACCCAATAAATAAAAACCATCGAATATAAGAAATAAAAAAAATCTTCTGAAAGACTGTGCAAGCTGTGAAAAATGTCCGGGCAGCAACCGTTGCCGCCGTTTGGCAATGGGCCACGTGGCTGGAATCCGCGCGCACCCAATCCCGCCTCGCCATCGCCCTCATCCTTTCTGTATCGTCCGCCATCGCCGTGGACAACGGCGCCCAGCCCACCGCCCATAATATCCGGGCCCCGTGCGTTTGGCCATGCCATGTCACCGGCACCACAATTGCGTGGTCAGCGTGCCAGTAGCATTAACAACAATATGCCCCATCCGCGTCCACAATGGCCCGGTGGCAATCAATCGCCATCACCATACCAGCCACCGAGCATATTTGAGCCACAAGGCTATCCCTTTGGCGGCAGCGGCGGCATGGGTGTAGCAGCACCAGCACGTCCCTATCGGCCGGTACCACTGCCACAGTTGCAACATCAGAACTCATACGGTGCACCACCGACGAGCTCGTTCCAATTGTCGCCAACACCATCGCCAATTGTGTGCCAAACGCCCAGCTCCGATTTTACATACAGCAGTCGACAGACGCCGCTGTCGCACCATAACCAATATCAGCAGTCGGCTCCGTCGCCACAATATCTGCGCCAGCCAGGTGCACCACCACTGCCACCACAACCGAGACAACACGGACATGATCAAATCGATTTTGTTGGTGTGCCGCTGGAGCCACCGCAGCCCAAGTCCTACGTCGTCTATGACGATGAAGAGGAATTTGGACCATCTACTGCGGAAATAATTGCGAATCAATCGCAGGACTACATCGATGAGAAGCTTGCCGAATATCAAATGACGATTATGCAGCTACAAGGTTAGTGGTTCTTAGACTTAACTTTTTCCATTACTTATATGACAATACAATTATAATATACGGCATCCTTCCACACGTTCTAGAAATTATTTTGTTTAGTTTCGTATTGTAAAATCCGAACCTTTCTACAAAAGTATAGAAGATCTCCACATAAATGATTTCAACCCAATGAATCATCACCAAATGCAACAAATTTATTTCAAAAAGCATATTATTATTATTACATTATTACTTCAACCATCGGATTCGAGAATGTAATACTATCGAGAATATCGAGTAATATATGTACTTCCTCAAGGGATGTGATCGCATCGGGTGCTCCATTCAAATGGACAATCTTTCCATCGATGGCGATGGTGAAGCACTTGTGCCTGAAAATAATAACACGATCGTAGCGTGTATGCAGGATGTATGGTGGAACTGATAGCGCATCGCGTCGAAAGATTACACAATCCGGTTGATATTTGTGGCGATCCTCCTCGGTTATTTTGTACAGTTTCAAATCTCCAATGAATGTGGTCAGTGTGTGACATTGCAGCACCTCTGGCATTATCTTCTTCAACTTGAATTTTCTGTTCCACTTGGCGGACGGCAGTCTCATGTTCGTCGCGGCATTTGCCAGTTTGATCAATGGGATTTCGAGATATTGGCCCTGTTCGCGTGGCTCAGTTGGCCATGTTCTGGGCTTAATCACATACCACGATTCGTTTAAATTGTTTGACAAGTCTGCTGGTTTGTTATTGGCTTTGGAGCGTGGTAGCAATGGAACTTTGGGCTTTTTGAAAACCTTGTCGTCCTCTTTATCTGTTTTATTTTCTTTGGTTTCTTTTTCTTCGGTTACGGGGCAAATCTTCTTGATTTTGAGTTGTTCCTTCGGCTCCACATTCTTAATCAATTTTGCAGCTTTATTGCCTCTTTTTTGCTGTCGTTTCAGCTTCAACTTTTTTTTAACTTGGCCCAACTCATGATTTTCTTCATTTCCCTCTTTAAAGTCGTCCAAACGTCTTTCGATTTTCTTAGTATTTGATTTCTTTGATTGCACGTGGATGCCATCAATGTTTGAGTTTCTGCTACTTCTCGTTAGTCGCGCTAAAGGCTTCCTCTGTGGTTTTTCCAAAGGATTCTGCGCAGCCGCAGCAGCGGTTGTTAGACGAGTTATTCGTCGTTCCAGCGAATTTTCCACTTGGATACATTTGCGCTTTTGCTTGTGGCTCTTCATTTTCAGTTGTCCTAAGAAACTTTAACCGACCTAAATGTATCGATGCCTTAGTTTAGAGCTGTGCTGCCAGACTTTGAAATTATTTTTAAATAAATGGTAGTGGAATACGCAACAAAAATAAATTTCTTATAGAAGCCGTTTGCTTTTTTATGGTAATTAATCATTGATAATAAATAAATAAATATTACGACGTTGGTCAGATATATTTTGAAAAAATACCTTACTGGCAACATTGGCAATTGTTTTGTTTTGTTGTTGTGTTTCTTATATCGATATTTCAGTATCGATCAAAGTTTAAATAAAACTAATTTGGCTTTGTGTAAGGGAGTAATTGAATAGTATGTGTTAATTGGAGCAGCATACAGGCAAAGTGGCATATGCAAGGCTTTTCTTTATTTTTCTTTTTAAGCATCATTAGCGATGTTGTTGAGCCAAAAGTTACACACATGTGTGCGTCAATACACAAAATGTTTTTTATAGAGAAATCATCAATCAGCTTGAGGAATTTTTGATATACATACATACATATATTTTTACATTGTCATGTTTACATTCGTGAATTCATTCCTCAAGATACAGCACAGCGTCGTTGGGTGACTCAGGTTCGGCCCCTCGAATGTGTCAACTGAACTTGACCCAGTCGCCCACGTCGATCAACGTCTCTGCTTTCTAACGCTAAGTTCTGAAAGCACCCCTTAGCACATATGGTTTGATAGGTTGCCGTTGTACCCTGTACTCATAGTGTAAATTAAATAATGAACATATGATGAAATTATTTCTAAAATTCGCTAAATACTTTGGGCATTTTGATCATACAGAAAGTCCCTTACGAAAAATTGTATAGGCAACAACTTGACATTCTGTACAAATTCGAGAATGTGCGAAATGTTAACAGAACCAGCATATTAGATTAAAAACAAAATAATAAGTTGTGGTAAAAAGAATATGAGTGCAGAGCATCTTCGAGTTGCACATTTTCTACACTGTTTTATTTTTGTCGCAATTGGCAATCGTCAAAATGGCAAAGTATTTAAAATATATAGATAGTTGCACGTACATATATACATACATACATATATATATACATTTGTGGGAATGTGCTTAAATTGCGTTTTCATTCATTTGTAACCTATTTGTGTAGAAAACTGATTTTCTCTTTTCACTACAAATAAAATGCAAAGAAAATGACAATTGCATAAAATATCCATTAGGTTTTTTATTATTAAACAATTAACATTAAAGCATTAAATTTCTGTTCATATTTGAATACATATATGTATATAAAATATATGAGAGTATATAAATGCATATGTTACAACACCAATTGTGAGCACTTAGCTCCTGGCCAAGGATAATGTGCTGGCCGTGCTTGTGCAATCGGTGCCAACGGTTTGCTCGACATCGTCTAAGGAGTTTACGGATCTCGACAAGTCGCCGCCATCAGTACTGAGTTCGTGGTTGAGGGCGTACATATTATAGCACAACACCAGTCGGGTGTTCAGTCCCTCGAAAATGCTGACCACACTGGGCTTAAGGTTGAAGAATATAATTTTTTGCTGCCGACGGCGAAAATCATCAACCATCGAGGAGATAACTTTGGCGGCGGTAAAGTCAGCTGCATAAATATAGGTGCAGTCAATAACAACTGGTAAAGTGGTCTTGCTGCCTGACTTGAGCACCATGTTGCGTACAAACTCTACGGAGGGAAAGATCAGGCAACGATCGGGAGTAATCTTCACAAACTGAATGCCCTGCTCAGTCTCTAGCTGCTCCAGCGTAACCTTGGGCCTTGCCGAGTGGTACAGGATAAATAATTGATTAGCTGCAATCGCCACCAGAATGCCAATCTCTAGGGGCAGCACCAGACACGTAATAAATGCCAGTATTCCAGGCACCAGATCCGAGCCTATAAAAAAAAAACGCAGAGAAGAAGGAAGTAGGATCTTGTTTAGCTTTTTTTTTTAGATTGAGTTCGATTAAGGTGTCTTTCAAACAAGTGCATTCATCATTCAAAATATAAAAGTATTCCGATAATATCAAGCGACGACAAAATAGTCAATTTCTACTCACGTTTGCTGCGCCACATGGGTACAATAATCTGATACTGCACTTGAAATATAACCGCTGATATGAGAATCGCAGCGAGCACCGCTCTGGGTATGAAACTGAAGTATTCGGTGAGGAAGCTGAGAGCCAAGACAACGACGAGACCAATGTAGAAATTGGACATGCTGGTGCGGCAACCACTCGCATTATTGATAGCCGAGCGAGCGAGTCCACTATTGCTGCGATAGCCACAGAAAAGCGAGTTGGCAATGTTTGCGATGCCCGTCGCAATCAGCTCTTGTGTCATGTCAATGTGTTTGCCCTTGGCAAAGGCCTTGCAAACGGAGGCACTCTCCAGCAGTGCAATAAGTGGTACTATAATTAAACCATAGCCCAGGCTCTGCACCATCTCCAAGAAAGTCTCGCCGGGCACCGGCATAATTCCTGCGGTAGCGTTGCCAGGCTGTGGCTCCACGGAGAAGGGTGGTAACGCTAGTGATGGCATTCCAGGCGGTATATAGCCAGTAAGTCGGAAAGGATTTGTGCCACTTGCTTCCAGTTGCATGGCCAATATCGTTGCTCCAATCACAACAGTTGCATTCCTCGATATGCCCATAAATCGAATGAGACCATTAACTACACGCTGAAAGCCATTGCATTCCTTATGATCCTTGGGCCCTATGCGCTGTCTGCCCAGCCAACGCATAATTAGCAGCAGAATTACACAGGCGATGCCCAAATAGCTATCCGCTATGCGTATATTGTCAATATCCTTAATCATGCTTATCCAGCGTTGCAAAAATGACACGCCATCACTGTTCACGCCCAAAATGTATTTCATCTGTGAGGTGCACACGATTAGGGCCACGGCACTGGTGAATCCTGCACTTACCGGTCCCGACACAAACTCGACCAGGGAGCCCAGCTTGAAGGCGGCCATCAATAGCTCAATGAAGCCAGTGAGAAATGTGAGCAGCACCGATCGTTGCCAGGAGCCCCGGGCAAACTGGTAAGTCATCAGTGAGGCGACCGCTGTGCTGCCAATCGTGCAATCCTTGCAGGTGCCCAGCAACACGTACATAAAACAACCCATAAAGGACCCATACAAACCGTACTACAAAGAGACAGTTTGAAAGGGTTAAGTGAAGGGTACATTTAAAAAAAAAAATAATTAAGCAAATTGTAGACATTATATTCAAGAATATGTAAGCGTATTTTATGGAGTTAAATTTGCGAATCTACGTACGTATTTATCTACGTATAATATCTGGATATTCTTATCATAAGGGACCCATATAAAATATATATATATATATATATATGAATTTTAATCAAAATAACAGCTGGATACGTTTGCGAATCTTATTATATATACGTACATATATATATGTGTATATGCGCATATCCGGATTTTCTTATCATAGTATTTGTAAGAACTGCACACAATAAAAATAGTGCGTAAGATTAATTGACTATTCCTAGTATTTAGGCCGTTAAGATAACGCTGTCATGAACATATTTGTCTATACACCTTCAGACTTAATTTTCTTACCTGCGGAGGCAAGCCCACAACACCTGAGTATGCCAGACCCTGGGGAATAACCGTTAGGCCCACGGTGAGACCCGCAATAAGATCGCCAAAGGCATCGCTGCGATTATATTTGGGCAACCAGCTGAGTATGGGTAAACGCTTTTTCAATGTTTTCATGCGACACATATTGCTGCCATAGCGACTGCAACAGGATTCGGGTGAATCTGTGTTCTGCTTGGCTGCTTCCAGCTGTTCGAGACTCTTGTATTTGGAGGTGCGATGATCGGTGATCAAAATGAACTCTGTGGAACTGCTGTTTAATTTCGCTTCTAGATTTTGATTGAGCTCCGTTTTTTTGCGAAATATCACTTCGTCTTCGAGCGTGGACATTGTAATTTTATTTTTATTTTTTTTTATTTTGCGATTAGCTAGTTAACTGTGATCTTAACTGTGATCTAGATCTGACTGAATATAATTTAGATGGCACTGATATAATCAGGGCAAATGCTGCGCTGCTGCTGCTGTCGCTACTGTTGCTGCTGATACTGCGACTCGCTGCTGTTATCGTGTCGGCCCCAAAACTTCATATGTTTGTACAGCCAATGGCGTAGATGTGGGAGCGGGATATAGGTTGTATGTTTCAGTTATCTGTACAAGTGTACAAGATTCACACTTGACAATGACCAGCCCCCGTTTAGTTGTTTGCCCAAGTGTCAACTGTTGCTCCAAATTTTCCATTTATCAATCGAGCACTGATTAATGTATAATTATTGGATGAGCAAATATTGATGCATATCGAGTATCTTGCTAAGTGCGTTATATGATTTGGTTAGCTAAGATACAGCATATTAATGCATTCTAAAGACTGCTCCGACTGCATTTCGCAATTCACTGAATTATCTCATTTATATTTTGAACAGCCACAAGCAGAAATTTTAGTTGCTAAGTCATAAAGGATTTATGTGCCATATCTTTAATAGAATTTTTGAGTTTTGTATATTTCAATTATTTTCTTTACAAAACTTTATTTAAACGGAATTTTATTTTATTTTATTTTCAATATCTTTTACATGTAATACATTTTATGTCGATATACATATATATACAATTTAAGTGCGTAGTATACTTATATTATTTACTTTATCTCATAGTATTTGCTAAGATAAATAATTGCTATCTGTTTTTTTTTTCAATTTGTTTTATTAGCAGAGGTTTGGAACTTTGACCCCTGAGGGTAATTACAGATTGAAAATTTAAATACATAACTGACATTTTGTTTTCGAGCTAAATAAAAGATTGTGTTATTGTTAACGCATTTGCCTCAAATGCTAGCCAGAAATTTGATCTGAAAAACAAAGTCGAACGCAGTGGTGATCACACTTTTTGCCGACAAGGTTTACGGGTATTAAAGCCTTTTGTTGATTATACGACTTGTCTATACATATACACATATAAATAACTAAGTACAACAGCAATGAGATCATTTTTTATATTGAAAGTCAGCTCGTATATGCCACGTCTATTGATGTACATGCATACATGGTCATTTTGAAAAGCTGTTTAGAGACAAAGGCGCAGTGAAAATGACTTTTCATGATGATGATAATACGCTGGCGCTGATGTCACTGGGGAAATGCCTTCATTTTGTTATTTATAAACTGCATTTACCTCGCTCGTTTGTTGCCTTTGTTGCAATTGTCTTGTTGGGCATCAATGTTGGCCAAAAAAAACAAGTGAGAAAATTGTTTTGCGCCATGCTCCTTCGTTTAGTTTTGGGCTCATCGTTGTATATATGTATGTACATATAGATTTCATGTTTGGTATAAAATGTCGACAAGGGACGCGACTATGACCATGCTATTTTTAGAACCTTTCGGTCGCCCTGCTTTTTCTTGCTGTTTACAATTTTAGCCGCTTTTCAGATTGCTCGAACTTGTCTTGTCACAGGGCGAAAGTGATTAAAAATAAAGTTTTAACTTTGTGTCGGTATTTGTTCTGTTTGTTTCTCTGGGTATTCTCATTGCAAGCGTTTTATGTACATTATGTATTTATTTTTGAACAAATTTTTGGGCTAATTGTTGCAGCTTATTGTTGTCTTGGATGAGTTTAAATATAAGGGGATTAAGTACATTTATTTGTATATACTATATTGTTCAGATTGTGCATTGTCAAGTAGCAAGATTTGCGCTCAAAATTCTATCCCAACCGAATCCACTTGGAAACGGAATAATTGTTATATTTAATCAATGTGTTTATAATTATATTGAATAGGTTTTTTCTGGATGTGTGATATGTGTCTATAATCGAAATTAATATCGCACCAGCAAACGCCCACAGAGCAAATGGCAGGCATATGAAATACATTTCTATAAATAGGTATTTCGAAACTAATTTTAATATTTTCTGCACGTATAAACCGGTCACGAATGATGTTTTTAAACATATGTGAATGCCGAAATTCAAACAAATCAAAGAGATGACAGTGCTCGGTGTGATTTTTAATTACCTTTTTATAAGTCTGGTAACTGTGGCTCTGTGTGCTCTGCGTATACAAAAATATTTAGATAGCTAATAGTTTTTGTAGTTTGCATTGCTTAATTTCTGTATAAATATTTTGGCCACTCTTTAAACGACTTTATACCATTTGCTGAAGGTTTCTTTTTAATTGACTTTGCGTCTTATTGATTGATGTATGCGTATGTATATATGTAGGCATATATATATTTGCTTAGATACATATAAGTGACTGAATACGAAACGTTTTTAGCGATTGTATCAATATTAAAAGGAATTAAACAAAAATAAAACATTGGCGTTTGCCTTTCCATTAAAGTGAACAATTTTATGGCTAGGTGCGAAATAAATTAAGTATCATCCAATTTATTTTTAGCCAAGCAAAATATTGGAATAGTGCTGAAAAATTAAAATTGAAAGAGGAAACAATTGCTTATGCCAAAAACTGTTTTTGCTCAAGACCAAACAGAACATTGCAGATTGATATACATATTTATATGTAGCCAAAAACCTTGAACGAAATTGGAAGGCAAGATTCAATAAGTTAATGTATTTATAAAACCTGATGTTTAAAAAACTACTGACATTTCCATGGATGACTTTGATATATGTGTGAATACAAAACACTATTATTAATTTAGAAATAAAATCAATGAAATTATTACCGATCAGCAAACAACTGTGTTAAGGAGCAATAATTAAACATTTTCCTTGTTTACAAAAGAGATTTTTAATTAAGAGGAGTACATTTCTATTGTAAAGCACATTCTTGTGTGAAGAACTTTTTTTCCATACCAATAATTATAAATTTTTACATTTTCCATTCCGAATGACATTTTTCAAAACTGGTTTTCCATTTTATTTATTTATTTATTTATTTTTTTTTTTTACAAATATTTTGCATTCCCTACCCATAGTTATTTTCCCAGAACATTTTGTTATCAAGAACCCTAAACTAGACTAGTTCTTGTAAGATAATCGTTTAGCGTTAATAGCAGCTGTAAACGCCCCTGATTTTAAGTTGCTGCCTCCGTTATCATTAAAATTACAGTGGCTATTTATAGCCATCACCTCAAATTGCCCTGAAAAGTGTTTCCACTTAACATTTTACAGCCGACCAGTGGCTCCCAATAGGAAGTGTAGCAGTTTGTAAACGAAAGTGTCTAATAAAATTTACATGTGTTATTTGGGTTATTGTTCTTGCTATTGATGCTTGCCCATATGTTGTAGTCACTATTGTTTGTTTTCCAATTAATTGTTGTTTTCTGTGTTTTTTAATGTGCTTAAGTGCTTGTTTTTATAGAATTACACATGAAGTCTGCTGCTTTTTAAAGAGATTTGGTGTGAAGAAATGTTATTAGTGCCTCTTGCTAACAGCTGTTATGCTTTTGCGACTGAAACTAACAGAAACTGTGATTGCTTTCAAGATCTACAGAGAAAAACATAATGAGCAAAACATTAGCCAGCGACCTTTGATGCATTTGAATGTACAGATTTAGATTAGAATTATAATAAGTTAATGTCTATGCATAACTAATTTTCCGTGTGGCAAGCTACATGTTGTAAGGTCAACTTCTAGTTTGACAACAACAAAATCAAATGCATTCACTAAAGCGTGACGTCATTAGTCGCACTCAACGCATATCTACGAAACAATAAAAAAAAAGCTCCCGAAACTTGTTTGTTTTGAATGATAAACACTAGCGACGATTATGTAAGCTTGAAACAAGCATTTGTTTTGGTTTTGTGGCTTGTGACAGCATTTACGTTCGCTCGATCGCTTCATGAATGACTTTCATTAATTATTGTAAGTTGAGCTTAATCATGCGCTGACCCACATTTTCTATACAGCCAGGCACCTCTTAAAAACGGTTTGCAAAAAACATTGTAATCGCTTTATGAGCGTGCGCTTTGTGGATAATAATATACATATAACAAACGTGTATGAATGTACATAAGTCTGTATTTAAGTACGGATGAGTAGAATAAGCAACCATTGAAATGCATGTAATTGTTATTTTCTCACGCCTATGATGTCACTTGCTAGGGCAAAAAGGAGCAACAATAACAGAGCAAAGCGCAATAAGAAGTAAGAAGTAAAAAGTACTTAAATGTCACCCATACATGCAGCCGAATAGCTAACCCAGAGCACATAGAGAGAGAGAGAGAGAGAGAGAGAGAGACGGAGAGTAGAGTGTGATTTTGAGCATGAATGATTTATTGTATGGGATTGCCAGCGTTAGTAGGTGAGAGCGCAAGTTACTTTGCCTTCATCACTTGAAAATTTACCACCCAGTTAAAAAGAGAACTCTTCTGCGTGTCGTCATTATGCATAGTCGTAGGGCAGTTTTAGTGACGCAGTTTCAAACGCCAAGACAAGAAGTTTTTGCTGTACAATTTATATCTTAAGATTAAAGATATTCAATTTTTGTGTAACAATAAATTTAAATCGTCAGTAATAATATCTATTGAAAAACAAGTTTTCCCAACTTTGCCCTTTATATCCCACTGTAAAAAACGGCAGCTGCGCCACTGATGTGATAACACAAGCTGTTAGTTCAAAGGTAGTACGTGCTGCCAGAGCGGTAAGCACAAAGTGGGTAAACATCCATCGAAATGCGTAAATAACATAAGTGCACGCTCTCAAATTCGTGCTCTTTTTCGACAAAACAGCCCAAATAGCGATGCTCTCTGACTCTCGCGTTTCTCTCACGCTCTCGCATACTCATATGGGAATTTGAGCTTTACTACGATTACTATAGTAGTTCAACACTCTGGGCTGCTGCTGCTGTTGTTTCTGTTTCTGTTGTGTTAGTCTCTGGACAAGGCGTAGCACATTGACGAATCAGTATCGAACCGGCTTTCTACAACAACGGATTGGAAACGGAACAAATGAAACTTGAAGCTCGGCTACATAATGTGTGTTGTCTGCTCGCCGAAGGCATGCCATTAATTTAGTCAGAGTTCTTTTTGTGTTGAGAAGTGGTGTTTAGAGTTTGCCAAAAACTAATTAGAATTTGTTCAAGGCAAAAACGTATTAAATACATGTTATTTCTATCCAAAAAAGACGCGTGTGAAATGAGAGACGTTGTCGCCGTCGTTTTATTGTGATGCTTAATATTGTGTCATAAAAAACCCCGAAAAAAAATCTACGAAATCTAAAAAAGCTTTCCGTATGCCGGTGATTAAAATTGTTTGTGTGTGCGTTTGCTATTAGGAAAATTAAAGTTGAATTACGAGCGAGGGGCCAAAAGTGACTAAAGTGAAGGCCACTCGGGGGTTGTTAACAGTCAGGAAAAACTCCGTCTGATGGAAAACTCACCGTTGTTTTTGCTGTTGCTGTAGTTGTCGTTGCGTGAGAAAAATCAATTTTGCATTTTGGGCTGCCAAACGAGAAAGAGAGAGAGAGAGAGAGAGAGAGAGAGGAAGAGGAGGAACGGCAACGATAGGACAGACAAGGACAAAAGGTTGTGTCTTAATAAAAGCACAAAAGACAAATGACATTTTGGCTCAAGAAAAAGATAAATAGAAAACCGATGCTATCATGGCTGATAGCACAGATCCAGGCAGGCACAAGGATCCAACACTAGATGCCGGCACAGCAAGCCAAGGCATCCACGATGACGTGGGTAAGGACGTGCCCCCAATACCAGCTGTTCGGCGTCGATATGCGCATGAGCGTCAAACCGTTGAAAATCTCGAGGAGGGGTTGGAAACCGAACAGCTGGAGACATCGACATTGACGCGCACGTATATGAAGACCATAACCACATCATTGACCACCTCCACAAGCAGCAGCAGCAATCAAGAGCAAGTGGAGCAAATGGAGCACTCGGAGGCGCCATCGCCCTCGCACCGTTTGCGTGAAAAGGTGGCCCAATACGAGAAGGTGTGGTCCGATGGTACCGGCAAACGTCCACCCGAACAATGTACGGATGAGCTGCGTCAGCAGCAGTCGGATGATTACGATGCCGAAAATCCATTTGATATTGATGTGCATGAAATTGAGCGACGATTGCGCGAGGAGCGACAACGTGGTTTGGCCGAAGCGGAGGCAGCTAAGCTGGCCTTCCAACAAGTCCATCTGCGTCACACGCCGCAGACGTCAACGCGTCTCGTCGAAATCACCAGCGAGCAGATACCCAGTCCATTCAATGTAACCCTAAAGACCACCAGTCGCATGAGTCCTGGAGCCGAAGTGGGCAATGTTGAGGATCAATTGTCGCCGTTCAATGTAACGCTGCGAACCACGCGACGCACTGTGAAGAAGGACCTCAGTCGTCAGATGGAACTGGAGCGATTTCTCGATGGGGAGCGTATGGTGCGCGAGGTGCAAGCGGCTGATGGTGTTCGCACCATAATCACTTCGTCGATGACTAGCGATGGTGGCTATGCCGAGGAGAAGATTTATCGTCATGGCGAGGGCTATGTCTCACCGCGAGATTCACCCTCCTGGTCGCGTTCGAGCATGTCCAGTGAACGTTCGAGTGTGACGTCACCGCATAGCGTTGATATGACCGCCGGCGGTAGACGCATCCTAATAAAGCTGGAGGATGAGATCGAGTCGTCGACGACAGCCGGTGGTGGCAGCACCTGTGAGCACGAGCAAGTACGCGACGATACTGATGGTTCAGTGCGCGCACGCATACGGCAATTTGGTGGGCAGGACGAGGATACTATGGCAACGGGTAACATTGACATTACCGTCGGTAGCAACCCCCGCCGGCGACGTTTATACCAGCAAACAACATTGCAAGTGGGTGGCAACGAGACGCCACAACAACAGCAACACCAGCAACAACAGCAACCAGAGCGACCAGTGCGTCCAAGCGAACTGTCATGGCAAACGGGTAAATCAACAACGAAGACAATGTTAACAACATCCACATCCACGCCGATTGGCACGAAGGAGCAACCGCAAACAGCAACGCCGGACGAAACCATTGTCAGTCCAGCTGCAACGGGCCAATTGCGCGGTTCTTCGACGGAAGAGTCTCGAAAATTTGTAAGCCACAAAACGATAACCAGCAGCACAACGAAAACAACAACATCAACATCATCGACCAGCAAATCCGAATCACTCTCGGAAAAATCGGAAAAGCCATCGACATCGCGTATATCAGTCGGTTTGTCGGCTGCCGCTGCTGACTCCCCGTCCGTTAGGAATATCTCGTTTACTGCTTCGCAGATTCGCATCGGCGATAACGTTGACGTCGATAGCGTTGACGTTATCGATAACGATTCCGATACAGAGGGCGTGCCGGCTAGCAGTCTTGTGATTGTGTCGACGCCCACGCGCTCCACAACACCCTCCAACGCAACAACAGCAATTACATCGCCGTGTACGCCGCATGCATTAAGCGGCGTTGGTACTTTTAGCAAGAGTCTGCGTCAGGATTATCAGACTCAAGCGACGCAAAGTAACCGCGACAACGAACACGAATACCAGGAGTTCCAATCCACAATGGCGTCGATCAATTTCGCACGCAGCAATTCCCAGTACGATAGCCACATCAAGGAGAAACGAGGTAAAAAAAAATACATCTATCTCAAGTGCACATACATAGGTGCTGATTGCATCTTGTTTCGTGTTGTTTTATTTTTCCACTCAGAATTCAATTGATGACATCGATCATCTGGCGTCAAATTAGTTGTCTTGACTTCCAGCTTTTGCAGCGCTTAATCTTTCGTCGTATCACTCGTTTTTATTATCGCTGTTATATAAATTTTATTAATTCATTATTTATTAAATGAGAGACAATTTTTTTTTTTTTGGTGAAACTGATAAGGTACAAGCGTTAGAATGTGCAAAGGTATTCGCAGAATTATTCTCCGTATCTACCTAACGAATAAGTATTTGTACTTTTGACCGAACACTTAAAATCTTAACTTGAAATGAGAGTCGGAAAAATTAGTTATGTATACAATTCATTTATGTTATATATATAGAAAATAGAAATTTCTATATTTAGACGAACAATATTTCATATACACCATACAAAATGAACATTAAATCTGGCAAAACCTGTTAATTGACAATGACAATAGAATATCAAATGAATGTCGGCTTAGCTGATAATTTGTTGGCAACAATAAAAAAAAAATATATATACATATTATATATATATATATATATATATATATATATATATATTTCCTCTGGCTTTTTTGTTGTATTAATGGCTAATAAGCATTTTGCTTAAACGTTTGACATACATTTCTCTGGGAAATTATTTGAAACATTAGCATATCATTAAGTAAAGTTTTTTTTTTATTCTTGCGGTTAGCATAATTCTATCTTTGTGTTCAATAATGCAGACTATTTGCGGAAAATTATGGCACATATATTTTCTGATGAGTTCACGATGAGTTGTAATTGTTATTTGAAGTGCCTTCACTGTGGGAACTACTTCGAGCAGATTGGGATGGAATTCAAATTGCGGTCATTGAATGTCAAGGTTAATTTGTCCATACCCTGCGGTTTGGGGTCAGTTGGTTTCTTTCTGTGTTTATTTAATAAATAATTTATGGCAAATACAATCGATAAAATTTGTGCCCAAAATGACATCACCAGCTGCTGCTGCGTTTCAACTTCAAATGTGTTAGCAGCTTATTTTGCTGCATTTGTTGTTTTCTTACTTGTTTTCTTACTTACTTATAACGTATATATTATTTATATGTGCACACAGTGCGTTTGTTATATAAATATATATTTATGTATATATATATTTCTGTTAGTAAATAAATAAATATATATGTATTTGCGCACGAAAATATATGCGTACATTTACCCTAAAACTGTTGGCCATGATAGCTAACTAGCTGTTACCTCTTTTGCTAGTACTACACCGACTACCCTCACAATTTGTTGGCAGCCAAAAGCACTCAGAGCAACCACCCAAAAGAGCATGACGGGTTGATGGTGGGGGGAACTGTTGACTGACGTCTGCCTCTGCTTTGGCCTGTTATGTGACATCCTCCTGGTCAATGTTATTATGTTAAGCACAACAAGCAATTAAGTGTCTAATAGTCTCACAATCTGTCGCTCCCTCTCTATCTGTCTCTCTCTGTCTGTTGGTGTTCAGCCTTCCTCTCAATGTGTATCGCAATTTTTGCGGTTACACTACACTTGTCGTTTGAGATACACACGTATCTCACATCTACGATCATGTTCGACTGTCGCTGATATTCATGGTGATCTATTAATAATAGATTTGTATATCAGCAGAATAGGTGTGCTTCTGATTATGCCACTTTCAATATTCTACATTAACGGGGTCATTTTGATATTTATGAAATTGATTTTGCATGTTTTCAAGCGCTTTGTGGGTGTTTTTTTATTGATGCCATTAAGCTATATGTATATTATTGTAAGTAAATTGATATTGTGTGTGAATGTACTTATGGGTAAATAACTATCGCGTTATATTGTATTGAAAAATTGTATCGTTGGGCTTAAGTCGTATAACATCTTAAGTGGGGTAGTTCGCTAGTCAATGTGACAATTAGTTGGAACAAATAACGATTCCGTGCCTGTTTTTTATCTTTTCTATTAACAGTTTTTTGTTTTTGTTTTTTTTTTTTGTTGTTAACGTCAACGGTATCCTGCTGCCAAAATGTTTGTGTTGCGTGTTTTGGCCACTTTTTTCTACTGTAATGAATAGAAATGTTTTCTTTTCACTGCTTCACAAACTATGAGCAGCAAATGTGCCGCAAGCTCAGTAAATCAAACGTAGAGCGTACACTGCACGAAATGTGTTGTGAGCTCTTAACAAATTTCTAAGTTGCACGTTATGGCATGTCAAATGTATGCTAATTGACATGTCTTAGCTCTATAGTATGCATAAAACTATTATTGATTGGTTTTGGTTACCTGGTTGCCTGGTTGCCTCTTCGTGGCTTATTATTCGATTTTCTTTACACACATAAGATTTTGTGGATAAGATGGACACACGCCCATTTTCCAGGTCAACCCAGAGAGTTGATTTGATGCAGTTTTAATTGTTGTTGGCAAATATATGCCGTGTGAATATCAGTTACTATGTCGACAAGTTAAAGCCACCATTCAGTAGCGAAAACTTTCGTAATATGAATATGAATGTGATTTCACAGACATTCAGTTCCAAGCTCAATTCTACTTTACATGAAAACGAAAATAAAAATATGCAAACAAAACAACAATTTGAAATAACAACAATAAATGGCATACACTCAAATGCGTTATCTATCGCTCAAATCATATGTATGTACATATGCCTGTCTGTCTGTCTTTCTGTCTGTCAAAAGACCCAGAACGCTCAGCAGCCATACAACTGTTCGACTGTCCATCCGTACGTTCGTCACTCCCGTCTGTTTGTCTCTGTGAGATCATCGTTGAATTATTTATAACATTGATGCTGTTGTTGTTTTGGTCGCTTCGTTAGTTGCTGCCTGTGTCAATAATTTATTGTGTACTGATATATAGTTTTAGCGGCTTTTAATTGATGCCTAAAATGTGGTTGCGACAACTTGAGCGAAGTTGTCGGCGCCTCGCCTTATGTTATTAAAATCTGAACGGCAATTAGTAAGTTTAGAAGTGAAACAAGTTTATCGAGATATTCTCTCAACTGCACACAATAGTTTTTTGCGCACTTCTCACAACAATTTCTCCAGCTCTAACCCCATTCAAGCCATAAAGCGTACCATGTTCCATATTAGTTTGGCTCTTTGAGAGACACCCACATGAGAGTGGGTACACAAAAAAAATCTGGCAGCTGTTGCGCATGTGGTATGGGAAAAATATGGTAGCTTGTTTTGAGAACCGCAAATCTTAAGTAGTAATATGCAAAACTGTATCTTCCTCTCCATACTTTTACAGCTTGCCCGTGGGCAGTCTTTTGAAAAGTTTTTCTGATGTGGTTTTTTCTTTGAGGTTTTTGTTTTTTTAATTTTTAGTGATTTCGGCTTACAGAATGAAGCCCAGCAAAGTAGAAAAGAGTGCTTACTCATTTATTTGCGTTTGCTATCTGGTAGTTTAGTGAATGATATTAATAGTAAAAATAAATAAATTTAAACATATTTGCTATGTATGTGCGTAAGTACATAAATAATTATAAACATTCAAATACATATCTAAATTTATATAGATGTTTATACAATAAGGCTATGACGCAATTCATTCGAAAAGATATCGCTATATCGTATATAGCTTATAGCTATGAGATACAATATATGAGATGCCACTGGCCATGTTGCGGATGTGTGAATGGAGCTGCCTGTGCAACGCATTGAAGCGTGAAATATTCGAGTCAATATCATCGGCAAATTGCAACGAACTTATCTTTACTCGTTGAATTACTCAATTTGCTGTCCACTTGTCGCCCACAGGTGCCAACACCCAGAACACACCTCATTGGCTATAAATAAAAAAAAAAAAAAAAAAACAGTTGTTACCAATATGTAATTGTTAAAAATAGCTTTTTCATGCATTAATTTAAAAATGTATTAAAAATATTAATAAAAAAATATTGTAATGCGAGGTATGAGAATTTACAGAAACAGAATGAAGTTTTAAGCGAATTAATTCATTACTGATCATTCTCGATTTTGTTCTTATTTTTACTGAACTACGCTACAAATTTAACGAACACTCGCAGCAGCGGTTTAGAGCAAATAAACAATAATTTATAGCCACGGAAACGATTTTACATAGTCTCGCACTCACAACATATCCGTTGTGTATAGCAGCATATGGTTAATATCCTCCTTATTCCACCAGCGTCTATATTTTCTGTCTTAAGACCGCAACGTTAACAACATGTTCGACGCTATTTTGCTTGGTGTGTTTTTTTTTTTTGTGGGGAATTCCAAACAATTGGCTTTACATAAACGTAAATAGACTATTTTTACACTTTATTTGCACATTGTAATTTCATTTCTATTTTTGTGTGCCCAACTAGGCCAGGCACAGATACAGCGGAGGCAAACTTTTACTAACTATCTCATCCGTATTCACAAAAACTCGTAAAAGTGCAGTTTTAATAAATGCTTTCCAAATTTTGTTGAATTGTGTTTTCACGCTCAACAAAATTCTGCTGAAATATTGTTTTGCAATTTACTTAAATACTACATTTCCTTTGAGTCGAGCGCAATTTAACTACATACAGGCTTACCCATTACAGCGCCCAAAAAAGTAATAATAATACGAAAAATAGGAATAAGCGTAAATAATAATCAGCAGCCACATCATTATATCATCATTAACTTACTGACTGAGTGAACCATTGAAAAAGAAATATATATATATATATGTATATATATAAATATATATAAACCACTGTTAAAATTTTTGGTATTGTTATTGTTTGGTTTCTTTTCGGTTGTTCTTTGTGGCCTGTGAATAATTTATGTTTGTTTGGTCTTCTGGCTCTGCTCGAGGGCTTTTTGTTTTTAACTCCATTGAGCATTCTCAGCTTTTGTTTTTGAAATTGTCCACGAATGTTTTTTACATTGTAGAAATTGAAATTTATAGGATATTCAAAAGTTATTAATTTTAAACGGTATTATCGTAAATAGGGCCTAACCTAGTTTTCTCTCTTAAGTGTTCCGAGCATTTCGCCGTGTTTTGTGAGTGTGTGTGTGTGTCCCAATCGTGTAGCAAAATCGAAAATTGTTAACTGCTTTTACTTTTAATTTCTATTTGTGATAATTGCTAAAGCAATTTTGTAGCATTTGAGAGTAAGACAATTAAAATTGTATTTATATTTAATTATATGGTTGGTTGAAGTGTCCTAAATATTTTGAATACATTGTTATTAACTAACAAGCGATGTTCAAGTAAAAATCTTACATAAGTGCACAACTTGTCGATCAATTTGACAATAATAATTATTTTAGATGTAGCTGTTCATTTATTTAGATATAAAAGTTAAGAGTTTAAAATTAATAGTTGTCTTGGCTTAGATAAAATTTCTATAAATCACCTTACTAAACTATAATTACACCAGTTTTCTAAATATGCCTAAATAACTATACTTCTTGTTTTCTGCTATATTTAGGCATGATTAGTGTTATCAGGTATTTGGTTTTCATTGTATCGCTTATCTTTGCAAGAATTAGCAAAAGTATTTGTAGATTAGATACATTTATAACGCATACATAAATTGTGACTTTACAATGAAACAACTATTTATACGTATTGGTATATACGCTTACTAGAGTTAAATGTTAACTAGTTTCCATATTTAAAATCAAGTAAATGCTAAAAGAAGCAATATCAGCTTTGGCTGCCTTTAATTTATTCCCTTGACGTCAGCTCCGAATTCAAATTTAATTATTTTGGAAGACGAGTTGGTAGCGATCAAAACAACTTGATTTTGAGCAAAACGTTTGTGACAATCAGCAATATTATACACTCGAAAAATCGAGTATTTCTAATATATATTGTTGGTGATAATTCAGTTTTCTTAAACAACTATTGCCAAAATCATTTAATATATTTGCGCTATATTAGCTACAGGGCTTCAACGTCAAGTGCTTCCAGGCCATTTGAAAACTTTTAAATAAATCATAAAAAGGTACATAAATTAAAAGATACGTTTTTTATGATATTTTACCTTGCAGTAAGCTCATTTGCTTGCTTAAATTTTCGTTTATGATCAGATGTATATGATATATTTGGGTCTGAAAATAAATATATAAATATTTTTCGATTTGAAATACAAAGTCAAATATTTATGCGACTTTTAGACACTCGCAATTTGTGCAACCTTGAACTAATTTATATTTAAGTATTCTTTTGTCAAATTTGAGGTAAAATCAACTGAAAATTGCGTCACAAGCACAAACAAAAATTCATTTATTTCAAAATTTCAAGAAATATATTTTATATATCTTTTAATTATCATTTATTATTGTACATCAAATTGACACACATGTAAATTGCGCCAACAATTAACTCAGAATTTGACATTTTAGTGCTGCATGTCTGTCAAATAACGCGATTGTATTTATTATTTCGCCTTGTTCAATTGCAGAATTGCAAAATTTCCATTAAACAAAATGTTGGTATTTATTACGGGAAATCTATTTTGAGATTATGTTAGTTTGGCCAGACGCCAGTTTGAAAAGACCACGCACTTCGCTTTATCTTTTTGTGTGTGGCATCCGAAAGGGGTAAGCAATTTTTGGCAGCTGCCACTCTTTGACAGCCCAGAAGCCATTCCAGCAACCATCATCACTGCTGCACTTTCCAAAATGAATCACGTCCATCTCCATGTACATATATTTTCTGTGTTCTTGATGGATTTTAATTTGTTAATTATTTACAAATTGCTGCCATTTTTAACGCATTATTTGAATGATTTTTTTGTGTGCTAAAACTGAATGGAGGCAGTAAAAAAAAAAAAATCTGCTTAAACAACGTAAATATTTAGGTACACAAATTGTGGGCGCTTTGACGCACAAAAAAATAAAATGGTTTATAACACTTTTATTAATCTTAATAATGATGAACTGAAGAAAATGTACAAGTGTATTTATATATATATATATATCGGCACAGTGATAAAACGAAATACAATTCAAGTGCATTTTGGGCGACATGATGTCATTGGGGTAAATTCAGTTAATACTTGCTGACATTACTGATAATTCAATTAATGCAAACATTAGCAAAACGCGTCGGTACAAAAAACAAACATACAATATACATATGTACCTGATCAGGTATCCACTTACTCGGAAATATATCTTATCGGTTGTCTTTGGCTGGTATCTTGTTTATAGCAGCGTCTTGTCTGAGTTTGTCTTTTATGCCGCCGTCTTCGAGACTCGACAATTTTCGCTTGTTCTACATTTAATTACAATTACACGAAACTGTATACACAATTTCTCATGTTTTCGTTTTCACATTCGCTTTTTATTGTTGTTTTTTTTTCAGAGGAACAAGAACGTGTGCAGAAGAAGACATTCACTAATTGGATTAATTCATACCTATTGAAGGTGAGTTATTTGTCTTTGAATTTTACACTATCAATTCTATCGATTCGCAACAAATTTGTTATCTAGATTCTATGGCATTGAAATTTGCATATTGATTGGCATTGGCGAAAAACAAAACGTGCAATTTTTGTTTTTTTTTTTTTTGTATATTTTAAAGGCGAATTAGAGTTGCGGCCATGAAATGTATTTTGGGGAAACGGGGGTTGACGTCACATCTGTAGCCAAAATGCATGCATTTGATTAACAACTTTAATAGCTCCATATAGATTTATAATTTAGTTTTAATTTTGTAGATAAGTCAATCGGTTTAATGTGTCTTGGACTCTTACGATTAAAAATCGTCAAATGCCAGTGCCATTTTCAGTTTGATTTCAAACTGACAAGTAACTGTCTTCTAGCCCACTTTCACCTTACTAGTATCCTTTCTAATTTAAACACCTAACAGCACCAATTTTGCGTTTATCCATTCACTTTAATAATTGCAAATACATTCCGTGTCGAGTTGCAGCTGACAACTGAGTCGCCTCCGGCTCGATGTTAGAAGTACACTCAGTGCTGCAATAATTTCTAAAAACATGTCGAAAAATGTAAAATAAAATAAAAATTAAAATAATTTATTTTTAAGCTGTTTTTTTTTTTACAATTTCATATCAGCAAAATAATCAGAAAATTATTTAATTAAGTGGCATAAAGATTATTAAATTATTTAAATCATCATTTATATATATTATAAGGCTTCTAAAATAAGAACAATTTCAATTTATTTTAGTTTTAGACAACCGCTATAAATGAAAAGTAAAAGGGTACACTTACAACCTAAATCATTTGATACACACCCACAATACAAGTCAGATACAGAGAGTCAAACTCGTGCCTTCTATTGAGCTGTCAGCCGCGGGGCAGGGACACAAAGCAAAAGATTCACGCATCCAATTTGGCATCCGAGAATGTGATAACCGTGTGATGGGTCTATTGTTATTGTTATTGTTGTACTTGTTGGTTTGAGCGTATAAATTACTTAATAAATTTAAATCAAAGTCTGTGAACAATGTCCAAAGCGCGTATTCGGGTCGCCAAACGAATGAATGAACTGACTGACTGGCTGACAGAGTGACGTAACTGGTAAACCTTGAAATGAAAAAAAATAATGTAGTGCCAAAAACTTGTATTTGATATACGCCCAATTTCACGGGTTGCCTATGAAAGAAGAGTTTCTAACATCTTCAAGATACACGCGCTCAAGACGCAAATTGACAGAGGCTCAATAAACAAACCTAAATCAAATTAATTACATTTAATTAACACTTCTCCAGGTGCTATTCTATACCTATCTATATGCTAATACAGTGTTGTGCAATTGCAAATAAAAAATATATTAAACAAATAGAAAATTGTTCATCATACACGTACTTAATGACTTATTGGCGTGTTGCATAACGGCTTTGAGGCTAAATTATGACTTCAATCAACGATCTCATGACCTGCCCACGCCTTTTTAAAGTTCCCTTATTTCCTTGGCACTCGGTCTGGCCATTTCGTATGTATCTGCGATTGCTTTTATTGCCAGTCACTTTGTTAGTCGACTGAGCACTTTACGAGTCTAGCCTGCCTGCCTGCCTGCCTGCCTGCTTTATCGAGTTGCATTATAATGCCTGCTGCAATGGCATTCACCGAAGCCAGTAGAACTGGTTTTCTCGTTACCCAGCCGGCCGGCTAAATTCGTACATGTGCTGCAAGAAATGCCGGCTTCACAACGTCTGCAGATTGAAGTTGTATTAAAAGATAACACATTAGACAAAAAGGAGAAAAAAAAGAAACGAATGTCGAGTGCTCTGTACCAAAAGAAAAGTGCATTAAATCAACGTTCGTTCGTTGGGGGGTGGGGGGGGGGATAAAAAGTAAGTCAGTGGGCGTTTCACATTGTTGCGTGGGCTCTGACTTGCGGGTCTAAGCCATTCAAAGACTGTCCGGGCCCCACATGAAACGGAACTGTTGCTGTCACTAATGCAACATTGTTGCCTTGCCTGACGTTACCGCAAGCAGTCTTTAATAGGCCAACGCATATCTGGCTATGAACTTGGCTTGCAAGTTCCTATTTCACTGTAACTTTGCATGCTTTCAAGTTACCCTCGGTCCATGCTTGTGGAATTTCTCACATTGGCAAATTCCATGGACGTCTTAGGTGCGTGCCTCGCAATTCACTTCAAGTTATTCTTCGAAGTAACGCACAACAGACAATTGCAAACAACAAAAAAAAAAAAAGAAGTCAGAACGTTGTATTCAAGTGAGCTCGACTACAATGTACCCTAAACGAAGGCTGTTAAATATATTCTGGGCACAGGTTGTGAAAGTCAAAAAATCTCAGGCATCGCATGTTTTTATTCACAAGCACGAACTTAAATCACCGACTTGGGAAAAACACACACACACACATATTTATGCATACAGAAAAACAATAATAATCAAATTTGCATTTAGAAATTCTTCTGTCTTTAAAATTTTGGCTTTTATTGCTATTGGATATCGAAATGTATCGATATTCGAGAAACGGGGGCAGTGATCAAATAATTTGAGCGGACGGACAGACAGACGTACATGGCGAGATCCTGATCAACTTACTTATTCCTGTAACATACATTTGCACAAAGCCATTATACCCTTTTTACCCATTTTCACTGGGTTCCGGGTATAAAAAAATCTTTTAGTCTACCAGACATTATGACAAATGAATGCAAAGTTCTTGAGTCTTGCTTGGATAGTATCTATTAATATTCCACAGTGGTTAATGCAGCCTAAGCTGGTAAGCTGGTAATAATAATAATGGTCGGAACTTATTGCTGCAGGAACAGTATGCATTGGAAATTTATAGAATTAAACAATTAAAGTTTCTTTGAAAGTATTCCACTAATTTTTCAAAATAAACTTACTACAAATTTATGTAAAACTTTAGATTTTAATTACTTCAAAGATGAAATGGGTCTTTTGTTATAAAATATCTCTTACATCCTTAAGCACTATGTCGCTATATGATGAGATCGCTGAAGATATAAACACGGAATGTGTCAAGTCCCAAATAGATAAAAAACAAATATGACAAGACAAAAAGTTGTTATAAAAGTTTGACACAATTGTTAGAGAACACCATAAATTCTGCTGCAGCCGGAAATACCGAAATTGATTTCGCATTGTAAGTAGCATAGTTGCTTCAAGTTGCATTAACACAACTTTTGTGACTCGAAAAAACAGACAGAGAAAACTTTACCGTCATTGGCATGTCCGCAACAGTTGAGTAAAGTTTTCACAAACTATTTGCTTTGATTTGGCCTGACTGTCTGGAGTGATACATACTACATGGATACGTGTATGATACACCCACACACACACTGGCACACTGGCAAGGCTCAATTAAATGCTACACTGAAATTATAATGTCTGACTGTGTCTATTTTCCTTTGTTATTGTCGGTGTCACTTCCGGCGTAATGCCATTAACTTAAATTGCAATCTTTGCGGTAAATCCAAGCTTAAATGTTTGCGCGTGCTACTCGCCAATTTGTCTGATAAATGGCTGCAAGGAATCTAAACAAACTATCACAATGCCCAGCGATTTCAACAATCTTAATTAATTAATTTAATTTTACATTAAATGACTTAGCGACAAATATCAAATCTTTTTTCGACATTTTCGAAAGCAGTCGTGCACTTGATTTGACTAATTGGATGGATTAGCGAGCGCATTTAAAAATTTGATTGACTGCATTTTCAAACCATGTATACCATGTGCAGTTCCTTACATGCTTACATGCTTATATATTATATGCTGATATCCACATTCATTACGGTGCACATAAAAATATCATTAAAAGCGGCAACAAATCACACTTAAAAGCTGTTGCCGATGTACGCTCATTTGAGTTAAGTACTCATTAAATAGTTCATTTATACAGGGGATCCATAAAAATTATACATGCCTAAGCAGCATATAGTTTTCAATAGTTTTCATTATATCTACTGTAAATAAATAAGTGGTTATGTATTTACAAACATATATACCAAGATGTGCATGGATATTATTTATTCGATACTTTCTTTTTTTTTTATTTTTATTATTGCTGTAGACCTCCTAGGACCATTCTGCCCCTCTTTTGTTCTTAGCAGTCGTAGAGAAAGGCTCAGTCTGCTTATTGCTAGGCAATCTTCCATAATGTGTTCTGAAGTCACCTTAAGACAGATTATGCATTAGGCAGCATCGTCCACAATTTTTATATCTGGCTGTATAAATTTTATAATACTACTGCAAACTGTAACTAAATTTCTCAATTTTATTTCTTTCAATTTTACAGCGTGTTCCACCGCTTCGTATTGATGATTTAATCAACGATTTACGTGATGGTACGAAACTAATTGCATTGCTCGAAGTTTTGTCCGGCGAACGTTTGCCCGTGGAGAAGGGCCGCGTTCTTCGGCGTCCACATTTCCTAAGCAATGCGAACACAGCCCTACAATTTTTAGCCAGCAAACGGATCAAGTTGGTCAATATTAATCCCGCAGATCTGGTGGATGGGAGACCACCAGTTGTGTTGGGTCTGATATGGACGATCATATTGTACTTCCAGGTGAGTTAAACTCTCGCAGCTAGAATGGCCAACATCCATGCAGTGCACAGTTTTTTTTTTTTTTTTTTATTACAAATTGGAGCACAAAAATAAAAATAAACAAAAAATAAATTGGTTGCTAGCTGTACACTTTGTCACCAAACTTTAAATGAGCTACTTATAAAGCACCAAATAGCTATTCACAATGCCAATTCTAAATGTAATTAACCCTCTATATCTTCTTTTCTGTATTTTATTTATAAAATCTTTTGAAAAAAAAAAATAATCAAAATCTAACCAAAAAACACAAGCTTCGTAAAAAGAGGCGGAAAAACTTAGTTGTAGTTATAAATTATGCGCCAAAGGTAGGTTAAAATCGATGTAATCAGTTGTTGGTGTTGTTGTCCTACGTACTTCATTTTGATAGCTTTTAAGTTGGTAGTCCTTATTTACGAAGCACCCAAAATTATTATTTACCCATTACATATCAGCTCATTGTACATTTTATAACTATATATTTTTTGTTATATTAAACGTGTCAATTTTCACAGATCGAGGAGAATAGCCGCAACCTAGAATATTTGGGTCATGGTATTGGCGGTTCGGTTAGCTCTCTCGACAGTGTTGGCAATCATAAGGCTGGAGGTGATCTTAGGGCTGAGAAATGGAAGCAAGGTGCCAAGAAAACGTTACTCAATTGGGTAACAAACGCCTTGCCAAAGTGAGTACAAATCGATGGCAAATATAATGGATTGAAATTAATGTTGAATTTTTCACTTTTGCAGAGACATTGGTGTAGAGGTAAAGGATTTCGGCGCTAGCTGGAGAGATGGCGTCGCTTTCCTCGCACTTATTGATGCAATCAAAGCGAATCTGGTCAATTTAGCTGAGCTAAAGAAGGCCAGCAATCGTCAGCGTTTGGAGACTGCTTTCGATGTGGCCGAAAACAAATTGGGCATTGCCAAACTATTAGACGCTGAGGATGTGGACGTACCCAAACCGGATGAGAAGAGTATAATGACATATGTGGCTCAATTCTTGCACAAGTATCCTGAACCAAAGGTGTGTATAAATGATGATATATTGATAATGATATAAATGATATATTCTGAGTTGTGAGCTTCAAACAGTTGCTAATCAATTAAAATGTTGTTGTTTTTTTTTTTTAGGGTGCCTCGCGTGAGGAGTCGCATGTGCAACAAGAAGTGGACGAATTGCGTCGTTTTCTGGTGGAGAAGACCACCGAATACGAGCCGATGGTTATGATGAACTCATTTCCACGTGATTTTGATGAATATCTACTGGCACGTTCTGAAGTCGATGCACATTTGGCGGCTTACAACCGCTTGAAGCAATTGATTGAAAGCCAGAGCGGTTTTCTGCAGGTCTCACGTCAATCGTGGGATGAGATTAATGAGCTGTGGCAGCGCCTCCAATACCAGATGATGTACTGGCTCTGGCTATTGGATGCTGAGCTGCCGGGCGAATTCGGTGCGGTTGGCAAATGGTTGGCCGAGGCCGAAAAACTTTTGATGGACAACGATATACCCAATGGGATGAATGAGGAGACAGCTGCTGTGATCAGTAGAAAGCTGGAGGAGCACAAGCTGTTCTTTGCCAACCTGCCACGCATTGTGGCCATGTTCGACAATGCCAAGCGCTCGCCACTGGCCCAACAGCTGCCACTCGAGCAGCTGCGCAACATGGAGCGACGCCTGCAAGAGATCGGACCCAAGTCCGCTGAGCGTAGAATACGCTTGAAATTCCTCGAGCACAAATGCTGCCTAATTGCCTTCCTCAATCTTGTGGAGAACAAAATGCGTGGTTGGACCGGCAAGTACGGGCAAGAGGAGAAGGTCGCCCAACAATTGGAACAATATAAGAACTTTGTCTCACGCAACAAGATCTTCCAGGAGTTCCAAAAGGCCTTTGTCGACATGCAACAGGTCGTCGATGAATACAAGCGTGAGGGCAATGTTGCCCGCAAAGACATCAATGAAATCGATCGCTTCATGTATGAGACTGAGGAGCGCTGGAAGCGTGTCTCCATGGAGCTGAAATGCTGTCAGAACTCGCTCGAGGAGGTCGTCAATTGTTGGCGCAATTGGAACCAATTGGCACCCAGCTGCGAGGAGTGGCTACTGCTCGCCGAGCAGAAACTGAATCAAAGCGAAGACGATCGATTGGAGTTCTTCCAGGATATCAGCGTGTGGAAGGATAAATTTGATGCCCTGAGCAATTCAGCAAATTATCTTATTGCATCCTGTGAGGAGCCGATTGCCCAACAGCTGCGTCAGCGTCATGGCGCCTTATCTGAGCGCTTCGATCGTTTGTTTGCCAATACAAAGCAATATATGCATGCTGGTGATATTATACGCTCACGACAGGAATACAAGTCAGGCATTGAGAAGCTCTCCAAGTGGCTGCGTGGCGCCGAGAGTGTCCTGGATCAACGTCAGGTGCTCGGCAACAGCGAGCAGATACGTCGCTATGGCGAACAGCTGCAGCAGCTGGCCAGTGAGATCGATGACAATGAGGAGCTGTTCAAGACCATCAGTCGCAACTTCCAGTCCCTCATCCAGGATCTGTCGCGCGATGAGGTTGACAAAATGATGAAGCTACTAAAACAGGAGAAGGAGTCTCTGGTGCGCATACGCGCCCAAATGCCTGCCAAGCTGCATCTATTCCATCAGCTGCAGATACAGCAAGAATCACTGGAGGCGGGCCAAAAGGAAATCCATCAATGGCTGAGCGAAGCCGAACAGCTGCTGGGCACACATAATTTAGCCGGCGGCCGGGAGCTCATCAATGAGCAGCTGCACAAGCACAAGACTTACTTCTCACGCACCGTCTACTATCGCTCCATGCTGGAGAGCAAGAACAAGGTGTTCCAGAACCTGGTCAAGAATGTGGCGTCCGATGATAAAATTGATACGGCCCCAGCTGCACAGCAGATGCAGCAGCTAAACGAACGCTTCAACTATGTCATACAGAATGCGGGCAAGTGGGAGCAGCGCTTGAGCGATGCAGTCGGTGGCTGGAGTAACTACAAGGATAACGAGCGCGTTGTTAACGAATGGCTCACCCAGGCCGAGTCCATGCTCGTGGAGAAGCACATTGAGTCGAAGACAACGATTGAAACGCAAAAGTACTTCTTCGAGCAGGTCAGCGATCGATGGATGAACGATCTGGTTCAGTCCGCCCAGCAGCTGCTGACAACGCTGCCCAGCCAGGAGAAAGCGGATGTGGTTCAGAGTGTCGAGCAGCTGCAGTCGCGCTGGAAAAATGTATTGTCCCAGGCACCATTGCATCTGCTGAAACTTGAGTTCCGTCTGGACGAGAATGCCTTCTATCAATCATTGAAAGACGTCGAGAAGGAACTACAACTGGAGCAGCAGGCACTGAATCGCAACGAAGATGTTGACTCCATATTGCAAAGAAATCAACAATTTCTGTTTCAACAGGATGCGGTGCCGCGCCTGGAGAAGTGCCTACAAAATATGCAACGTCTTGCACAGGCGCACAGACAACAGCAGCCGGGTGATATTAGTCTGGATCAGGCATACGACAATGCCAAATCGCAATGGCAAATGATGTCCAATCGACTCGCCGATATGCGTCAGACATTACAGCAAATACCTGCTCAATGGCAGGGCTATCATCAGAAATTCAATGAGATGATCGATTGGATGAATAGCGTGGATCAGAGCCTTAAGAACATTGTAAATGAGGTCAACACCATGGAGGAGTTCGAAAAGGAGAAGGTTGTTTTCCAGGTGAGTTAAATGCTAATCCCCTTAAAAAAAAAGAAACCGTCATCTTCAAATAATAACCCCTATTTATAACGCCTGCATGCAGCTAAGGGAACTAGTGGTAACTAAATTACTTGCTTTTGCCTATCTACTATAACACTAGTCAATACGATTTATTTACCTCAACTGAATTCAATTTTTCAAATTCTTTGTTCATTAAAAAAAGTCCGAAATTTTAATATATATAAAAAAGGATTTTTGTTTGAGGTATCTAATTCGTTTAAATTAGTGTAATCTATATTTATAATTTAATTTAATTAATAAACGTTTGTTTTCGCTTCAGAAAATCTGCCAAGATGCAGATAATAAACGTGAGGACATGAAGTGGCTGGTCAAAACACTCGATTCTCTGCTCAGCTATGCCACCGAGGACGAGGCGAATCTGGAGCAAAAGAAACTCGAAGATCTAATTGCACGCTACAAGAACCTAATACCCACCATTGAGATAACAATGGTCAAAACGGAAGTGTTCTCCAAGTGTTACACATATCGTCGCGAGGTGCACGAAGTTGTCTGCCTGCTGACCAAGGTCAAGGATCAGACGGCCAATATACCGGCACCCGATAGTTTGGAGCGCGTTAATCGCCAAATTGAGGAGCAACAATATGCTATCAATCAGCTCGATCATCAGAGGCCCCATATCATGTCAATGCTGCAACGTGGACGTGATCTCAGCAAGGATATCCATGCACCGACCTTTGTCAATTCCGAGGTCAAGAATCTGGAGACCGGCTGGAATCAGGCGTATACCGAATCGTCAGATAAACTGCAAGCATTGAAGGGCACTCAGGCGGTGTGGAGTGAGTTTGTCGATCAGAAGAACGACATTTTCTCCATGCTGCAAACCGCTGAGACGGAACTACGCGCTCTGACACCACTGCAAACCGATCCGAAGAACGTAAGCCAAGATCTGACGTCGAAACGTGATCTTAATGTGCAGCTGCAGCAGGCATCACATCAATTGTTGCCCAAATTACATGCCCTGAAGTCGGAGTTGGCGCCTTTGGCTGCTGCCGATAAACGTCCCATACTCGAGAAGGAGGTCACTGAGGTGGAGAAGATGTTCTTCAACACCATGGAGCATGTGAAGGATCGTGTTGGCTACTTGGAGGATTACAGCGCCAAATGGAACAATTACAAGACACGTCTCGCCGAGCTGCAGGAATGGGCCAACAGAGTGGCACCCAAAAATATTGAAGCATTGCAATCGGAGGATCTGACGCCAGAGGAGCGAGTTGTCAAAGTGCAGTCCTTTAAGCGTGTGCTCGGCGAACGCATGAAGCAGCTGGATTTGTTGGCCGCTGATGCTTCCGAGCTGGCACCAAAGGAAGGCAACGTTGCCGAAGCGAAGCGTCTCAAGGGTGAAATCTCCAAGCTGCAGGAAGTGCTTAGCGCTATCAATCGCAATGTGGACCATCAGTCGCAGGCCGTGCAGGAGGATCTGGTCAACTGGCAGCAATTCCAGGCTGGACTGCAACAGATCAAGCCCGCCGTGGAGCAGAGCGAGGTCAAGGTAAATAATATAGTTCCTAAGCCCATCACACTTGACGAAGCTGTTGCCATGCAACAAAATGCCAAACAATTTGAATCACAATGCCTGGACCAACTGGACAAACTCCATGGCATATCAAGCATCAGTCATAAAATGTTATGCAAAACCAATGCTCCCGATGAATTAGATGCCATGCACTCCCGTTGGACTGCGGTCCATGAAAATGCTAAACAGGCCAGCGGCAAGCTCGAGAAGCTTGTCGCCAATTGGAAGTCCTTCGATAGTGAGGCTGCCAAATTGGATGATTGGATTGATCAGGGTGCACAGTTGATGGGTAAGCGTCCGGCTGTTTTAAATACGCCGCACATTGACAAGCTGGAAAAGGAGCTGGTCAAACTAAAGTCCTTCAACAATGAGATTTCGCAGCAGCAGGCCAAACTCGTTGCACTTGGTCAGAATGCCGATCAGATTAGTTTACATTTGGCGCCCGAAGGCGCCGTTGCTGTCAAGGATCGCGTGAACGGTATGAAGAGTAAATTGCAGAAACTCTCCGAGTCCACTCGTGGCAACATCAATGAGGTCTCCGACGCCATCATTTCGCGTCAAGATTTCAATGCAAAATTGGTAAACTTTTCCAATTGGATGGAGCAGTTGCGTAATCAGGTCACCCAAGTCGAGGAAATCAATCCCGAACGCGTGGAGACCAGTTTGCATGTCATTCACGCCCTGTTGCAGGAGCATGCCGATAAGAAACCGAGTTTCAATGCCATCTACGATGAGGTCAAGCAATTGGCTCTGGGCGCTACGCCGGAGGAGTCCAATGCGCTAAATGATGCGTATACAGCTCTGGTGGTCAACTACCAGAATCTCGAATCGAACATGCTGCAGAAGAAGGCCGCTTTGGAGAAGTGGACTGAGCTTTTGGGCTGGAAGCATGATACTGAATCGCATTTGAATTATTTGAAGCATCAGTTGGAGAAGCCCGAGGGACCCGCTGTCGAGGAGCTCAAGAAGGCCATCGATGAGATCGATCATCTGGGTCAGGGTCTGGGCTACTGGAAGGGGCAAGCTAAGGAAATCGATGAGAATCCGGCTATACAATTGCGCGATGCACTCTCTCGCCGGCCGCTGATTGCCACGCAGATTGTCAACGATGTGGAGAACAAGCTGGAGAATCTGAAATTGCGATCTCAGAATCAGCAACAGCAATTGCAACAGATGACGGTGAGGAAGGACAAGTTCCATGCACTGGAGCACAACTTTGGACAGGCATTGGACGAGAATCGCGCTAAGCTTGATCAGATCCTGAAACAGCATCCCAATCTGAATAACATTGATCAGATCATTGCCGATCTGGTGGCGCTGAATGATGCTCTAAAGTATCAGGCAGATCTTAAGAATCGCATTCACGACGAAGGATCTTTGCTGATGCGCGAGGATATTGCCAGCATGCCGGCCATACAGGAGAGTCTCCTGGTGTTGGACAAGAACTACGATTCGTTGCAGAATGAAATTGCCGATCGCATACAGAAATACAATCTCATCAGCCAGGCGCTGCGTGAGTACGCTGAGTCCAAGGACAAGTTCTCCAAAGAGCTTAAGAAGGCCGAGGATCTATTCAATGCCATACCCCAACAGCCGGGCGATGAGACGGCGTTGCAGCAAGCGTCTGAGAAGACACGCAAGACAATGGAACAGTTGCGCAAGTCCAAAATGAATCTCGATGAGCTCGATCGTCGCGGCAACAATGTGGGCAAATTGTTTAGTGCCATTAGTGAGCCAGTGCCTCAGGAGGTGCCCCAGGAAGTGGCCAAGGCCAAGCAGCAGTGGCAGGATCTGCACGATAAAACAGCCAAAAATGCGCATGTCTATGAGACGGAAGCGGTTATTTGGTCGCAGATTGAGGATGCCAAGAAGGATCTGCTGCCCTGGCTATCCGAGACCAATCAGGGTCTGTGCGATGCTGCCGATAACTCAATTGAAATTGAATTCGGTCCCATGCGTCTTAGCAAGTACCGCACTGAGTTGCCATCGTATCAGGCGCTTAAGGATACAATTCTGGAGAAGACCAATGACTTGATTAAGATCAACAATGGTGCCCAGATACCCGCACTATCCACACTCAATCAGCTACTTGGCGATCAATTCGCTGAGGTTAGCAACAATGCGGATCGCCTAAGCGCTGTTACCACATCCTTCAATGATCAGGAACAGGAGTTGCGCCGTCGCTCGAAGATTGCTGGCGAGCAGGTGAGCAAGCTGCGTGAACAGCTTATCAAATGCGATGATATGTCCGGAGATAACAATAAGATCATGGAGCGTTTGCTACAGTGTCGTGCACTGCGCGCTCAACTGGAGAACAGTGGCAATGAAATCGAGAATATCAAGCAGAATGTGGATGAATTGCGTAATTTGTATCCCACATTCAATGAGTCCATTATACCCAAGGAGTTGAACAATGTGCAGAAACGCTACGAGGGCGTCGATCTGTATGCCAAGAAGATCGAAAGTTCGCTGCTGCAGTTCCTCAAGAAATTCCATGCCGATAAGGTGGGCATGCTGAAGCGTCTTATTGCGACGCAACGGGAGAAGGTGGCCTGGTGCCAGCCGGAATCCACCAGTGACAAATATAATTTGGACGTGAAGAAATCGTCGCTGCAAGAGGTCGGTAAAAGCATTGATGACTGCAAGGCGCGTCATGCGGAAACGTTAAAGTCGCTGGAAATGCTGAAGGCTGTGGAGACGCCACAGAATTTGGTTGAGCTTAACAGCGATGCAGAGCTGATGGGCAAGGAAATGCAGGCGTTGCAGGATAGCTTTGATCGCATCAGAGGCGTTCTGGATGAGAATGTCGATTTGTGGTCACAGTACGAGCAGTCAAATGAGCAAATATCCAACTGGTTGCGTGATGTTGAGGGTCGCGTCAAAGCGGAGACCAGCAGCCAGGTGAATTTGCCCGAGGTGCCACAGAAACTACAAGAGTTGGCCATCTTGCAGCAGGATGTGCTGGCCCACGAACCGATCATCAACAGTCTGGAGCAGACATCACAGCAGCTAATCGTGAAGAATCCTGAGGCGCGTATTGGACAATTTGTGACACATCTGGTACAGCGCTACCAGACGGTTGCCAAAAGTTTAACTAGCCACATGGATAAAATGCGCAACGCACAATTGTCGAATGCGAACTTCGGCAAGGCATCGAAGGACTTCAATGAATGGTTTGGCGATGCCAAGATTGAGTTCCAGGAACTTGCACGCATGGGATCGCCTGGTTCCTCATCGGCCACCGCCCAACAATTACAGACAATTAAAAACTATTTGAAGACCTTCGATAATGGTCAGCTTTTGCTGAACAATGCAGTTGATATTGGCGAGGGACTGTATCCTGTTGTCTCACCTGAGAATCGTGAACATATACGCGCTGATTTGCGACAAATGCGCGAGAAATATGATTATCTGCGTGACGAGGCGAATGCGCTGATGCAACAGGTTGAGGGTGTACTTATACAGAAGACCTCCATTGAGGAGAGTTACACTCAGGTGTCGCACTACCTCAACGAATCCAAGGCCAAAGTCACCGCTGCCGACGAACTCTATCCCACATTGGCGGCCAAGAAGGCAGCTCTCCAAAACTATAAGACACAATTGCAAGAGATTACATTGCATAAGAACGCACTGAAGCAATTGCACGATAAGGCTGTCACCCTATGCGATGATGAGTCTGAGCGTAAAACGGATGAGTCCATTCAGGAGTACAATGCGATATCCAAGAAGATTTCCGATCGCATCAACATTGTGGGCAATCAGGTTGTCAAGCACGAGGCCTACGATCAGGTGCTGGAGAAGGCACAAGATTGGTTGAACACCATCAAATCGGAAGCAATTGATATACTGAACGAGACCACCTTTGAGAAGGAGGGCGCCGAGGAGAAGCTGATTGTTGTTGAGAATTTGCTGGAACATAAGCCCGAAGGTGATTCCATTTTCGATACTTGCCACAAGCTATTGGAAACGGTGCTTAACCAAACCCATCCAAATGGTCACCCGGCTCTGCTGAAGGGCTTTGAGGAGCCCAAGAATGCGTGGGAGGAGTTTATGTCGCTATGCCAGGACTCGTTGGTTAAACTCAAGCAGCTGTGCTCGCAATGGGATGAGTTTGATTCGATCATCGAGGAGCTTGACAATTGGATGAAAAATGTTGAGGCTGTGGTGAAGAATCAGAATCTCAAGAGCACGGCGGATGCGAAGAGTGCACATCTGAAGAAACTGCAGGATAATGCAAAGGATATTGAGCGTCGCGGAGCTGCCATAAGTGAACTCATGGATCAGGGCCGTGAAATCGAAGGTGAAACGGATTTGAATCTCAAATTGTCGCGTCTAAATACACGCTATCAAACACTGAAGAATCTCTGCAAAGAGTCCATTGCCAAGTATGTGAACTACGTTAAGGATCACGAAAGCTTCGACAACGACTTTGAAAACTTTAAACAGAATCTGCAAACCTGCGCCACTGAGCTGGCCAAAGCCAATGATATTGTTGGCGACCAGAGCGCACTGCAGGATCAACAAAACAAACTGCGCGAGATGTCGGACAAACGCATCGTTGACTCCACTGTCTTTGAGAGTCTCATCGATCGCGGCGAGAAGCTGTACGGTCACACAAGTCCCGAAGGTCGTGAAATTATCAGACAACAGTTGCGCTCCTTGCGCACCCTGTGGGACAACTATACGGATGACTTGAACTCGGCTACGCAAAAGATAGACCAGTGCCTGTTGCAGTTTAATGAGTTTAGCATTGCTCAGGATCAGTTGACCAAGTGGCTAAAGGATGTTGATAAGGCAATGCAGAGCCACACCGAACCGAAGACAACGCTGCAAGAGAAGCGTGCCCAGCTCCAGAATCACAAATTGTTGCATCAGGAGATCACCACACACAATGTGCTCGTCGATAATGTGTGCGACAAGGCACAGATATTGATTGATCAAATCAAGGACAACTCACTGAATGTTTACCTGCAATCAATCAAGCAGTTGTTCCAGAACATTGTGCAAAAGTCCGATGAAATTCTACACAATCTAGAGAATTGTGTGCAGAAACACAGCGAGCTAAATAATGCGCTGTCTGGTGCCAAGACATGGATTTCAAATGAGAAGGCCAAATTGCTGGAATGTGATGATTCCTACGGTGAAAAGGCAGATATTAAGCGTAAAATTGAAACTCTGGGTCAATTGGCAGAAAATAAACCACAGGCAATGAATCTTATTAGCGAGATACGTACGCAGTTTGAAAATGTGAAGCCAGCCACCTCGGAGAAGGGCATTGAAGTGCTTGAGAAGGAAATTGATGAATTGGAAACGACGATGAAGAGTCACTTCGATGACATTGAGGGCATCGAAGGCAAGCAAAAGGATGTGCTAGCACAGTGGGACAAATTCGAGAACAATCTGGAAGTGCTCACCAAATGGTGTCGCAGTGCTGAGGCTGTCTTCCGCGATCAACAGCTCAAGTCGACGCTACACGAAAAAGTCGAGCAAATGGATAAGTACAAGATACAGCGTGAACTCATCTTGCAAAAGGAAAAGGAGATCGATGCCTTCGGGGATACGGCACACTCTTTGCTCAACAACTGCGGTGCTGATCGCCTAAAGACGTTGACAACGCAAATCACAAACCGTTATCAACTGCTGCAGGTGTTGAGCAAAGAGGTGGTCAATCGCTGGTCAAATCTGGTCGATGATCATCAGTACTATCAGGACAAGTACAACGAGGTGGACTTGTGGCTGCAGCCAATTGAAACCCAACTGGAAAAGGCGCTCAAGGATGAGCCGACGCAAAGCTCGAACATTCTGCAAGTACTTCTATCAGAGAAGGAGCAGGCCGAGAGTCTGTTTGGTGCATTGAATGCGGCTGGCGAAAAGGCCTTGCCGGAGACATCCACTCAGGGACGAGAGAAGATACGCAAGGATCTGCGTGATATACGCGATCGTTGGGATAAACTTGACGAGGGTATTCGCAATCTAGAGAAACGGCAAGAGGCCCAAACTGTGCAACTCTCCGGCTATCATGACATACAGGGCCAGACCGTCAACTGGCTGGATCAGGTGGAGAAATTAATACACAATGAGAATCCAGCTAGCTGGACAAGCGCACAGGAAATTCGCTCGAAACTCTATAAATATAAGGCAACCAATCAGGACATCAATTCGCATAAGCGCATTGTCGAGGCTGTCAATGAGAAGGCAGCAGCTTTGTTGTCCAGCGCAGCACCTGCAAATGCTGATGAGATTGCCAAATCTGTGGCTGAGATCAATAAGCGATATGAGCAGGTTGGACTGGATTGTGGCAAGCTGGTCGCCGATTTGGATGCCGCATTCGACGTGTATCAGCAGTTCAGTGAGCTGCAGAAAGCCCAACAAGACTATCAGAAGAACCTTTGGGATCGTCTGACCGGCTACTCCGACTACTCGGGCAACAAGGCGGCACTGCAGGCTCGTCTGCAAAAGATCAATGAGATCCAGGATGCACTGCCTGAGGGTGTGGCCAAACTGAAAGCCTTAGAGGAGCACATCGAACAGCATGCGAGCAATATACCAGCTAGATCAAAAGAAGCAATGACACGTGATTTGGCCAATTTACATGCTGATTTCGAGAAATTTGGTGGCTCGCTGAGCGATGTGAAGAGCGGCCTGGAGAATCGCTTGCAGCAATGGAATGACTATGAAGTCGATTTGGATCGTTTGATTAGCTGGCTGGGCGAGGCTGAGAATGCACTCAAGAACTACAATCTAAAGAACTCGTTTGAGGAAAAAGAAGAGCAACTGAATCGCTTCCAGTCACTGACGCAGAACCTGCGCCAAAACGAAGCGGACTTCGAGAAAATGAAGGACGATACATCGGAGTTGGTGCAAAGCTCGGGCGAGACAAGAATTGCAGTCAATGTGCAACAGGTCTCCTCGCGTTTCCAGTCTATTCAAGCGACCGCCAAGGAAATTCTCAAGAAGTGCGAGCAAGCCGTTCAGGATCACAGTCATTTCAACGAGAAGTACAAGCAATGCTCCGACTGGTTGGCCAACGCACAAATCCGATACGATGAATGCAGCGACTTGTCCAATGTGGCATCTCGCGATGATCTGCTGAAGAAGCAATTGGTCATACAGGAGTTGCTGGCACAGCAGCCGACAGCCACACAATTGCTAAATAGCACCGTTGAGCTGGGTGAGAAGTGCTACAGTTCAACGGCAACGGATGGTCGCGAAGCCATTCGCAGTCAATTGGACGATCTGACCTTTGATCAGCTGTTCGACAATATTGCCAGCACAGCTCGTAAGATTCAGGATAAAATGGCCAAGTGGTCTGGATTTGATGAGACTGCTGACAATCTGAAGAGCTGGCTGGACAATGTTGAGCACGAGTTGCCCACTGAAATTGAGTTGAGAACAACGCTGGATGAGAAACGCAATAAGTTGCAGTCGTATCGTGACATTCTCAACGATATCAACAATCATCAAGTGGAGATTGGAAATCTACAAGAGATTGCAGCCAATTTGCCGGAGAAAACTGTACATGTTGATCAGATCCTTAAGGATATCAACGATCGTTTTGGCAAACTGCAAAAACGCGCCCAAGCTTTTGTCGAACGTTACGAGGGCATCGTGAGTGCCCATCAGCAATACTCAAAGGCTGTCATGGATGCCCAAGAGTTCATTGATGCCACATTGAATACGGTGCACTATTGGGGTGATCTTGATTTGGAGCAAACATCTCTTCATACCAATCTGGATCGTCTAAAGAATTTGAAGGTCAGTCTGGCCGACGAGTTTCCGCGTGTGGATCAAGTTCGTGCATTGGGCGAGAAGGTTATCCCTGGTACTGTTAATGTTGGACAAGTGAACATTAAGTCACAAATCGATACAACGCAACAGGAATGGGAGGGTCTGCTGGCATCCATTAGTTCGACCATCGAAGCAATCGAATCCCGTTTGCAGCAATGGTCCGAGTATGAGCAGCTGCGTGATGAATGCTTGGCTTGGATTCGTGACACCGACAATGATCTGCATGCCATCGATCTGAAGGAGGATCTGCCAAAGAAGCGTGCCCAGTTGGATGCGTTGAAAGCTCTGCAAGGTGATGTTCGTGCCAAGGAATTGGAAGTGGATAATGTTACCGAGAAGGCGCAAACTCTGTTGAAGGGTCCCAGCACGACTCGATCATCTGGTCCCGAATTGGTAACCAAATATCAGCAAATCTTCTACAAGGTCAAGGATTTGAACAATCGCTGGCAACAATATGTTACTTCACATGAGGACTTTGATAACTCGGTCTCTGAGTGCACATCGTGGATAAATGGCATTAAAGAGAAGCTGGACTACTGTTCCGACATGTCCTCTATGAGTCAGAAGGAGCTGGACAAAAAGCTGTCCACCATACAGGATGTTATTCTGCAAAAGGACGAAGGTTCGGCGCGTGTACTCAAAATCTTGGAGCAGGCGCAACATGTGCTGGCAAATACTGCACCCGCTGGCCACGAGGCCATCAACAAAGAACTGTCAGAGTTGCAGGATCTGTGGTCGGGCATTGCGCTGCGCATTATGGACGTCAAGGCCAATCTTGATGATTCCATCACACAATGGTCTGGCTTCCTCGATCAAGTGCAAAATGTGCGCAAGTTCAACGAATGGTTGGATAACTTACTGAAGGAATTGGGTGAGCATCAGACAACAATGACCGAGAAACGTGCGCAGCTCGATCGCGTCAAATCGACGGAGGAGAAGGTGCGTGTTGAGAAAATCGATGTGGATTCATTGAAGATTCAGGCCAAGGAAATGATTGCCAGCGGCCAACAGAGTCAGGCTGCATTCCAGGCACAAAAAGTGCTGGACACCTTCGACGAACTGTTTGCCAAGACACAGAAATTGTTGTCCGATCGCCACGATCAGCATCGAGATCATCGCCTGTTCAAGGAAGCCTATGATGATCTGGTTAGCTGGATAAGTCGTGCTAGGGAGAAATTCCCCGCATTAAAACAGAGCAGTCTCAGCGATAAGCTGGCCATCGAGAATGCTGTGCAGGCCACCGAGCAACTATTGAATAAACAAGCACAGGGTGAGCTGCTGGTTGAGCATTTGGTGCACACGGGTGAGGTGGTTCTGGCAAGTACTTCGACACAGGGACAAGAGATTATACGCAATGATATACGCGCACTACGTGATAGCTTCGAAAGTTTGTTCCGCGAGATAAATCAGCAGAAGGAGAACTTGGAAGTTACCATGGTGCAATGGCGCGCATATAAGGAGGAGTACGAACGTCTCATGGAGTGGCTCCAACAGATCGATATACTTGTGAAGAACCACAAACTAAACCTCTGCCCAAATCTGCCCGACAAGGAGAAGCAAGTCGCTGATATGCGCGATGTTATGTCACGCCTGGAGAAGGGCAAGGACGATATTGATAAATTCAATGCTTCTGCGGCGGGCTTACTCAAATCCCATTTGGACAGCTATGTCAACAATCAGCTCAGACACTTGGGCTCGGTGTACCAGGTACAGGTCAATTTGGCCAAGGATGTGCTGAAGAAAGTGGAAACCAATCGCGATCAGCATCGCGAATACGATGAAAATATGAAATCGGCCAAGGAATGGATAGCAACTGCCAAGCAAGCAATTCAGTCGGCTGGTGAAGGTGCCGGTTCCAAGGAGGCTCTACAGCGTCGTCTGGAACACATTCAGGACCTCATACGCAATCGTGAACAGGGCCAAAATCTAGTGCATACAGCCATTAATAATGGTGAAAAGATTATTCGGAATACACGCTCCGATGGCCGTGAGGCCATAAACAATGAAATGAAGGAGCTGCAAACCGATTGGGATCGACTTGTTAAGAAAATGTCCACCGCCAAGGTGCAGCTAGAAACAAATCTGCTGCAGTGGGCCGATTACAGTTCCAGCTATTCGCAGCTGCAACGATGGATCACGGATAGGGAGGCCAAACTGCAGCAAGCATGCGAGCAAAAGATTATTAAATCCAAGCGTGGTCAGCCAGGGCTCAGCAGTGGTCTTAGCGAGCGCAAGGCCAATCTACGCCAGACCAACAACATTGTCCAGGACATTGTCTCGTTTGAGCCAATGATCCAATCGGTGACATCGAAGGCCTCCGATCTGCAACAGGGCGCACCCGCTACAGAAATATCCGACAAGTATGAGACTCTAACCAAGCAGGCCAAGGATTTGTACGCCAAGCAAAAGAACACTATTGATAGCTATCAGTCACTGATCGATGCTGGCAATGATTTTGCCAGCTGGCTGCGTAATGCCAAGGAACGACTGAGCAAGTGCTCCGAACCAACGGGTGATAAGCAGGCGCTGGCCGAGAAAACACATCAGCTAAAGATTTTGCAAGGTGAGGTGCCCGAGGGTGAAAAGAAACTGCAAAATGCTTTGGAACAGGGTGAAATTGCCTGTCGCACTGCAGAGCCCGAGGATTGTGCGATAATTGAACAGGAGGTCGCTCTGCTGCAGGAGGAGTTCGATGCTTATGTGGAGGCACTCAACAAGGCCAAGGATTACCTGGAGGTGGGCATTGTCAAGTGGTCAGACTACCAAGATCAATACACCGAGGCTCTGGAATGGCTAACAAAAACCGAAGCTTTGGTGCAGTCCTACAATAAACTCCAGGATAGTCTTACCCAAAAGAAGGTAGTGCTGGAACAATTCCAGGACCATTTGCAAACACTCTTCGACTGGCAGAAGACACTGGATCATCTGAACATGAAGGCACAGGTTTTACTCGAAACGTGCTCCGATACGCGCATCAGTAATGCTATCATGCAGCTGACAACAAAATACAATGCGCTACTTACATTGGCCAAGGAGGTAATGCGACGCTTGGAGATGCACTACCAGGAGCATCAACAGCATCACACTCTTTACGAGGAGTGCCAGTCATGGATTGAGAATACGCGCGAAAAGCTTGCAGACTGTGAACAAATACCCGGCACCCTAAACGAGGTGCAAATCAAATTGAACACTGTTAAGAATTTGCGTCAAGGCTTCGAAACTGGCCAGAACAAGTTGCGCTATCTACTGGAGCTTAAGGAGAAGGTCATAATGAATACCGAACAGAATGGTGCGGCCAAAATACAAGAGGATACCGAAGCCCTAAAGCAGGACTTTGATAAACTGCTGGTGGACCTCAACGATGTGCGACAGAAGTTGGCCAATCGTCTCGCTCAGTTGGAGGAGATCTTCAAGCTGTACAAGATTTTGCTTGAGTGGCTGGAGGACATTGAGCCGAGTGTTAAGGCCAGTGAAGAGTATCTGAACGATCTAAGCGAGAAGCGTGCTGCATTGGAGAAATTCCGTGTCACACAACGCGACATCAATGGACACAACGATATTGTGGAAAAGATTAATGTACGCCTGCGTGAGGATTCCAGTCTGGACAAGAACGATTTTGCACCAGGTCTTAGAAAGTTCGAGGATCTGCAAGCACAAGTGAACAAGATCATTGAGTCGCTAGAGAACCAGGTGAACAATCATGAGAAATACAAGCAAGCCTACAATGAGTTGCAGGATTGGCTGCATCGCACACGAATCGAGGCGGAACAGTGCGCCGATTGCCATGGCGAGAAAGATCAAGTTGAGGATCGTCTCAATCGTCTGGGTGACATACAGGCTACGTCCATGGAGGGTAAATCACTCCTGGATGCCTGCGAAGAGCTCAGCCAGGCGGTGATTGCCACCAGCGGCAGCGAAGGACAAGATAATGTGGCCCAAGAGATCAAACACCTGAATGGTGAATGCGAAACGCTACAGGCCCTATCACGAGATGCTCGCAGTCGTCTGGAGTCATGTTTGGCCGCTTGGCAGACATTCCTGCAAAAGTTCAACAAGATCAACTTGTGGATTGAGACAATAAGCAAGCGCGTTGCCAAATCAAAGGAAGCCGATAATAAAACAACTGAAGATTTGGTCAATGCCAAGGTAAGCGACAAATCTCTCGTCAAATCTCTTACGCAACGCTAACCAAAATGATAATACTATATAAATGTACTAAAATTACTCGAAAGAGTTCACCCAGTAGTTCACCAAAAAAAAAAAAAAAAAAAAGAAAACCAAAATTAAAATCTATTCACTATTTATGGGAAATACTGTATCACATACTAAACAGTATTTACTAAACACAATTGCTAATTTTTTCAGCTAATCACTTAATCACAATTGCAGCTAATCATTTATACACAGACTTTATGTCTAATATGCTTTATGTGCCTTTTAACACAACTCGTTTGATTGAAACACTTAACTGATGTCAAATTCTTTCTTAGAAACTACTCGATGAGGTCCTGGCCGAGAAAGAGAATGTCGAGGATCTCAATGACAACTGTGAGCTGCTTATGGAGCAGAGTGCCTGCACTCGCATCCGCGATCAAACTATTGAGACTCAGGCCAATTACACCAAATTGTTGACTGCTGCACAGGGACTGGTTGCCAAGATTGAAAAGAATCTGTCCGATCACACCGAGTTCCTTAACTATAAGAAGGAAATGGATGCCTGGATCGAAAAGGCTCAGCAAGTGCTCAACGATTGCAGCATCGATGGTGATGCCAATGTCATTGCCCAGAAATTGGAAACAGTCAATGTGAGTTGTATAAAGTATAAGATTTAACATATATTTACATATTATTCAATTAATTTGGAAGAATGCCACATTCAGTCTCATACTTCAAATAATAATAATATATAATTTTATACATATTAATTTGAAAATATTTAGTTGTTAATTGATTTGAAATTTAATTGAAATATTCAAATTACAATACAGTCGCTGGCCTCCCATTTGCCCGAGGGACAACACTTGCTGGCTATGGTCCAAGATGCCTACTCGAAGGCCTCCAATATTACGCCCGAGGACAAACAGGAGAAACTGCGTGAGCTGATGACCAAGGTGCGTGAGGATTGGGATGTTTTGGGTCTGGCTGTCAAGCAGAAGCTTAGTGACTTGAAGCAAGCCCAAAATCGTTGGAACGATTTCGCTGCCAATAAGGATAAACTTGACAAGTGGCTGCTTGAAACAGAAAAGACACTGAAGGTGGCTCCATCGACCAAGGGTGAGTTGAGCGAGATGAAAACGCGCCTGGAGCGCTACAAGACGCTCGGCAATGAGCTCAAGCAGAAGAGCAATGATCTCGAGCAGCTAATGTCGGAGGCACGTGATCTGGGCACCGAGGTGGATGCTGTCAATCGTTTGCAGTCGCGTTGCGATAAGCTGAAGAACGACTGTGCCGGTTACATTAAGGATCTGGAACAGGAGATGCTCGACTACAATGCATACCATCAGAGTCTCCAGGATGTAGAGAAATGGCTATTGCAAATCTCCTTCCAATTGATGGCACACAATTCGCTGTTCATTTCAAACCGCGAACAGACACAGGAACAGATTAAACAGCATGAGGCTCTGCTGGGCGAGATTCAGAAATATCAGACCAATTTGGATGATCTGAATGCCAAGGGTCAGGCGCAAATTAAACGCTATGAGTCCACAACGCCCACAATACGTCCAACAGTTGAATCCCAGCTAAAGAACATTCAGGATAGTTACAATTCGTTGTTGCAGACATCGGTTCAAATCAAGAATCGCCTACTGGAGTCGCTGGCCAAGTTCCAGGAGTACGAGGATACGCTGGATAAAATCATGCGCAATTTGGAAATCTATGAGCCAATTATACAAACCGAACTGGATGCACCAGCTACCAGCTTGGAGTTAGCTCAGAACCAACTCAAGTGCGCCCAAGACATGCACAACAAGCTGAACAACGAGAAGTCCAGATTGGCAGCAGCCGTTCAGGCCTGCGAGGCAGCAACAGCATCGATAAGCCGTCCAAGCTCCCCGCTCGAAACAGCCATGCATGCCATACCCGAACGTGAATTGATTGTCCGCGCCAAGCTCGAAGATCTGCTGGATCAGGTGGGTTATCAAATTGTTAATGAGCTCAATTCTGTTTTACACTTAGCTCCTTTCTACTGTACATTTGACTTGTTGTACCCCGTAGCAAAAATATTAACCTTACTAGAAATTGGCCACAAAAGAAATATAGTAGATTGCAATTAGATGAGAATTCTTATCAAAGATACACAAGTTTATCAGCATTTAGCGATTAAAATTATACAAATTATAATTATAATTCTTCAAATAAGTGTGTAAATCTTCTTCAAATAAGTTGCATCTATTTTGCATTTTATACAATGCCAGAAATTTTATAAAATACAATATAAATATAACTTATTTGATTAAGTTTACAACATAAACGTGATTTTTTTTTATTTGCTTACATGATACATGATTGCCTACATACGGCAACTGATTAACTATTAGTGATGAGAATTCTCTCAAGGAATTTGCATTCAAAAAATATGAATTTGGCCACATTTATCGTTCGTTTAAATTTTTAATCTACTAACCAAAACCTCTTTTGTTATTTACATTAATTTACTTTTATCCCTAACCCAACTACTCCAACTACTCCAACTATACCAAATTGCATCAATAAACACCGCTCCTCTAACTTATGTTGATTTGCCGCACCTGTAACTTGTTGTTGTTGTTGTAAACCGCACTACCACGCCCACTTTGACTTGCCTGCCTATCTGTTGAAATGCTATGCTTGAATTTGATATAAAAGCAACCGCCGCCAAATACTCAGAGCTCAACCGACGATGACAACGATCTCGACGACGTTGAGCTCAGCGATGTGAACGAGGCGCTATTGGATCCGATTGCTCACGAGCGTATTAGCAACTATCGTCGCATAGTACGCTTGAATAGTGCACACGTGAGCAAGCTGAATGCTCTTGTCGCTAAGGTAAGCCAAAGGTCACCGGAGTGTGAATTTGAACTTGATGTTCAACTGGTGGCGGCTTGGCTTTATCATTTTACTGTAATCATATTAAAAAAATAATGTCATTTAATCCCATTCATATAAATCGCATTTGGCATCTTACTATTGTCTAATTGAGCGCTTAATTCACAGGTGCAATCCCACTTGGGTGGTTTGACTGCATCCGTTAGCGAACTGGAGCAACAGCAGAAACAGCGCGGCGAACTTCAGGATTGGGTTAAGAAACAGCAAAGCTCTGTCGGCGATTGGCTAATGAGGCCATGCAAACTGCGTCCCGAGGCTGCCCAACAGGAGCTGGTCGCCATGAATGATCTATTGAATTCCATTGGCGACAAACGCTCCCAGCTGATGCTCGAAATGACTGGTTCATGTAAGTATTGAATTGTATTAATAAATGCTTAAGATCTTAAATAGACAAATAGTTGGAGAACATTTTATAGTTATTGGAGTTTTCAAAAGAGCACCGCAATGTTTTATATATATCATGGATCTTTTCCTTTTAATATAGTGGGCGATGAGGACACTGATTTGGATGACAACATTGATAAGTTGGAATCGGAGCTAATGGACGCGATTGCCAAGAAGCAGGCGGGCCAGAATGTTATCGATGGCTATCGCCAGGGTATGCAGGATGTGCAGAACTGGTTCGATACCCTAATCAAGCGCATGGATGTGTTGGATCGCGGCTCGGGACTGAATTGTGCCCAGAAGATGGCTGCCATCAATGAGATTAAAAATGAGTATGAATTGCAGGGCCATCCCAAGATACAAGAGCTCAAGGGCAAGGCCGCTCAGGTGGCGGAGGTCATCAGCAATTTGGACGGCCAACAGGTGGAGGAGCAAATGAAATCGCTGGATCGTCGTTTTGCCGATCTGGGCAAGCGTATCGATCGCAAGTCCCAACTGTTGGACGTGACCAACAAAGGAGTCGACGGCGCCAAGGGTGAAATTGAGCAATTGCAGCAATGGGTCAAGCATCAAATCGATGAGCTGCAAGCACCAGCCGCCCTTGGCTATTCCCCCAAAGATGCCGAGGCACGCCAGCAGAAGATCAAGAGCCTGATGAAAGATGCGGAGGCAAAGCAATCGCTTGCCGATGTGCTCGAGAAGCGTATCGCTAATATGCAGCCCGAACTGGAATCGGCAGAATATGCCCAACTCGAGTCGGCGTTGCGTAATCTCAACAGCGAGAATCGCAATCTATCTGGTGTCCTGAAGGCTGAGCTAGATCGCGCACTGGAGGCGAGCAAGGCGCGTAAAGCGCTGGAGAATGATTTGGATAAGGCACGTCAATGGCTGAGGACCAAAATCTCTGAGGTGCGCAAGTTGCCCGTTTATCATCCGCTTACATCTACGGAGATCGAGAAGAAAATCCAGGAGAATAAGAAATATGATGATGATGCCAAGCAATTCAATGACAGTGTCCTGAGCGATGTTCAACGGCAAGCGGCGAACATAATGAAGGATTGTGGCGATGGCGATAAAGCAGCATTGCAGCAAATCCTCGATGAGATCGCAGCCGACTATCAGACCTTGAAGGATGAGAGTGGCAAGCGTGGTAAATCGTTGGATGATCTACTCCAAGGTCGCAAGGCCTTTGAGGTTTCGATGAAGAAGATGGGCGACTGGCTGAACGAAATGGAAACAGCAACTGAAAGTGAATTGCGTACAACGAGCCTGCCCGTGCTGGAGGAGCAGCTGGCGCACTACAAGAAGCTGCTGCAGAATGCCGACAATATGGGTGGCCTCATCAGCGATGTGTCCGAACAGGGCAAGAGCATTCTGCCAACGCTGAGCAATGCTGACAAACTGAAACTGAATGATGACATTAAGAACATGAAGGATCGCTTTGGACGCATCAAGCAGACGATCGATGATCGCGTGAACACCTTGGGTGATCACATCAAAAAGTACAAGGATGCCAAGAATAGACTGGCAGATTGCAGTGATTTCCTGGGCACCATGCAGCAGCGTCTGCGCGAACTGAATCGACCCATTGGCTCCCGCATTGAGGATGTTCAGGATCTGTTGGGTGCGTATGAGGGTATCTTGAAGGAGCTAAAGGATAGCAAGCATAAAATGGGTGACATGCAAATGGATGATCTGCCCGAATTGCAGAGCATTCTTGCACAACAGGACGACATGATTAAATTGATTGAGGATCAATTGGCACATTTGCGTCAATTGTTGATGTTGCGCGAACAATTCATTGCACTCATCAATGAAATTATTGCCTTCATTATGAAGTACACCGATGTCATAATCGACATTGAGAACTCACCGGACAGCCTGGAGGACAAGATCAATAAGTATGATAATGTCATTGTGAAGATACAGGAATGCGAGGGTATTCTGGCATCGGCCAATGACAAGGGTCAGAAGATTGCCTCCGAAGGCAATGCGGCCGACAAGAATAGCATCACTGAGCAACTGCAATCGCTGAAGAATCAATTGCAGAATCTACGCAAGGCGGTCGAATCGCAGCGCCAGAAGCATCAGTTGCAATTGGAATCCCACAAGAAGATGGCCAATGATCTGAGCGAGATTCTAGACTGGTTGCACAATAACGAGGGCATCGCCAAGTCGCGTCCATTACTCGATCGTGATCCCGAATCGGTCGAACGTGAGCTGCAGAAGCATCAATCACTCAGTCAGGACATTAAAGCCCACTTGCAAAAGTTCAATAAGATCAATGACAGTGTCAAGACGGATGTGGGCTTGCCCAGTTCTCTGTTGGAAATGCTCTCTGAGGGTCGTTCCCTGGTCGCCTCACTGCCCCGTGAGCTGGAGGAGCGCGAAAAGTATTTGAAGAACAATCGTGATTCCCGTTTGGAGTACATGCAGCTAGTGGCCAAATTTAATGATTGGGTGCACGAGGCAGAGTTACGTTTGCAGAATAGCCAGCATGGCATTGATTACGCAAATCTCGTACACGATCTGGACGAGCACAAGATCTTCTTTGGCAATGAGGCACCCATCCGCAATTTGGTGCACAAGCAAATCCAGGAGGCATCCGACAAAATCTGGTCCTCCCTGAACAATTACGAACAGTCCGAGCTATCCTCCGAACTGACCCAGTTCCAAACCAAATTGGCCAACACTTTGGCCAATGCCAAGACACAGCAGAGCGATTTGGAGAAGGAGGCGGAACGCTGGCGCGAATATCAACAGTCCATCGATCGCGTCAAGGCCACCATTGAGCGCACCAAATTCAGCGATGAGCCTGTCCAGAATTTGGCTGGCCTCCACTTTAATATTCAGAAGCTGTCGCATGCCATTGGAAATGTCCAGGTGAGCTAATAAAATAACCATTAAATAAGATTCGATCACAATATATTGAATCGTAATCAGTATGAGTTGGAAATTTGTCTGACTGTTTCTCAGTTCTGTTTTTTTTTTCTATATATCAATTATATGATTAAAATTTATAGGCAGGCAATCGTATACTATAAAAAATCTTTTTTTATTTCGTTACATTCCCCTTGTCTGTCTGAAAGTCATAGGTTACTAGCACATATCCTGTTCCTAGTCCAATTGTTATATACTAGAAATCAAGTACATGCACTTCAATATTGTCTGTACACATTAATTTGACTGTTTCTAGCACCTGTAATTCTTGAATAAGTATACATAAGTGCATAAGTTGAAATGCAAATTTAAAAAAGAAACTTAGCAAATCTTTAGAATATACATTTTTTATTTGTGAATGCAGTGTAAAATGTTATAAAATGTTTTTTTTTTTTTTTTAGCATAATGTTACCAAGCTTAAAGCTTATATAAGCAGTGTCATACATTTTGTCCGATTATTATACAATGTGTGGAACTCAAGTACGAAGCAGAATTTCGTTAATCTCGTTTCTGTTCAGCTCTTTCTAAATGTGAACGTACTTTACATAATGCATGTATGCATGAATACATATGTATTACATGTTATATACGTGTGCGTGTGTGTGAGTGCGATAGGCATTTATACAATGAGTCAGAGTCCGCACTCAAAGAGATAAATTTAAAACTTCTTGTGCAGTTTCTTTATTGCATTGTATCAACTTACAATGTTTATATACATATGCATATAGAGCCGTATATGCCGCATATGCTCACAGAAGACCTGTTTTTATGTGTGACACGAAGTCTATCTTTCATAAGTCGCTTTACCTAAACCACTGCGAAAACAAGAATATGTATCTGCAACATTTTGAGAGAATGTATCTGACTCTTGCTCCAGAGTGCAATCTTTACCCGCAAACCGCATTTTGCCGGCCGGCCGGCATATGCAATGAAACTTGAAACTTTTCTCTCTCTTAGCGAGTGCTCTTGCATTGAGTGTTTTCTCTCTCTATCTCTCTCTCTCTCTATTTTTCTCTCTTCCAATTTAATAGTTATTTCGCTTATGTGTATCTGTATCTCTTACCTTGAAATGTTATTAATGAGTTAATCTTTTAACCTGCACTTGTTAAGCTTATCATCGACCTTTTTTTAATAGTCCGGCAAACTTTGCTGATGAGCGGCAGACATAACTGGAATTTTAAGAGTAAATACTACAGTGTAGTTTTAAGGCCAGCTGTTTGTGTCGTTATTGCTATTATTGAGTTCAGCCCATGACATCATCAGTAATGGCTAAACTGGCAAAATCCATTGAGAATAACAAGTTTATTGCTAGGGATACGAAAACAAAATAAACAAATAAACTCAAAACAAATGAAATAAAAAAATAAAAGTACGTTTAGCCATACAAAGCTTAAAATTGATGAATAAATAATTCAGTGTTTGGACTTTTATAATGAGATATAACTTTAATGTCTGCTGTGCGCGCAGCTCTTGTTTCAAGCATGTTGTGTGTGTAGTATCAATGAACACATGTTTAAATTATATATATATATATATTTTTTTTTTGGCAAAGTGAGCGAGCTTTCGGCTCATTTTGGGACAGCTGAGTTTGTTGTTGCTGTTGCTGTGACAGGGCATGCCGGCTTATAGTCAGGTCAAATTGAGATTGTATCGGTGGCGTATGCGCGATATTGTCCGTGTATGTGTGAGAGCGCAGTATGATGATGTGAAGAGCAATTTCATTGTTTGACTCTGCCTACGCCTACGGCCCTCCCAGCACATAACCGGCTATCCCCTTTGAACCAACCCTCTCTCCATCTATCCGTAAACAGAAAAACGTGTTCCGTCGGCTTTTTATTCGATTTTCTTTAGCGACAGTTGTTCTCTTCTGCTTGCGCTCTGGCTCTCGCTCTCACGCTCTCTTTTCCTGTCTTGCTCTCGTACTCAGTTCTAACACATGCTTGGGGGACAAATGCCATGTTTTTTTCGACGAGTGAGTTTAATTTTGGCGTGCAATTCACTTCTAGTTGAGACGTTTATCTGTGCGGTTGTCTGTATTTTATATTAAGCGCATCACAAAGTGAAGAAACAGAGACAAAGCAAATGCAAAAAAAGCAACACAAAAGCAAAAGCAAAAGCAAAGAAGAAGAATATAAAGTGTAATTTTTGTTAGTGTTTTCGGTGTGCAGCTTTGTCAAATTTGAATTACTTGTTTCGCTCACAGTATCTAATTAGAAATGCCATGTGCTTGAGCAGCGCAAGTTGAAAGAGAAGAGAACAAGCAACAGCAGAAGAAGCAGAGCAAAACGAATTTAAAGCTAACGTCATCAACAAAAAGAAATAAAAAAGCAGGAAATCTACACAAAAAAAATAGTCAAACATACACTTAAACATATACTTATGTTGTGTATATAAGTATACAAAAAAAAAAAAAAAAAAGATTAAAAATAAATAAATACTTTTCAAGCGCCACAATTAGCAAAGGCGTTTTGTGTTTGTGAATTTGGTTTTAGGTGAGAATTGAGTAAAGGCAGCAGAGGCAGCAAAAGTTCATGCCACATGCAATATGCCACATATGTCAAAGTTGAATCCATTAAAATGTGTATAATATAAAAATTGAGTAAAACAAAGCTGGCATCACAGTTACAGCTCAAAATATTGGAAATAAAACACAGTACACACTGACTGCCATACATATATACATACAATATATATGCATATTTAGTGTGTTATTATAATCCGATAACATTTTTTTTAACACTTTTCACACCAACCATATTGTGACAAACCAATAGACGCATTCTGAACAGTGCTGCAAAATTGTGAAATTTGGTTGTCGTCAATTGTTGATTGTTGACTGTTACTTTGTTGTTTGTTGCAGAGCCAGAACAGTGACTTGTCGCTCGTCAATCAGCAGGCGCAATCACTCATACGTCAAGCGGACGCACGCAATCGCCAGCTGATTGAGCAGGATAACGCTGGATTAAATCGCGACTGGCAGGATCTGGTGCACACTTTGGAACAGAGACGCGATAGCCTGCAACAGTTGGCCGAGCATTGGGATTCCTTCGAGAACGGCTTGCACGGCTGGGAGAAGGCATTAGGTCGCTTGGCAGATAAGTTCCGCAATGTCGACCCGACTGTAAGGTCCCGACGTCACTTGGAAGATACAAAGAATGCCATTCAGGTAAGTTTTGAAACGAAACCCATTCAAAATTCTCCACTGTTCGCTATCATTTTTCGAAATATTTTGAGCACATGAGCTCATATGTGGCTGCGCTTGCTTAATTGATTTATTATTGTTATTATTATTACGTACATACTATGAATGCCTCTACATACACACAGATAATATATTTTTGTATCAAAAATGTTGTATACAGCAGTCGCGCGCGATTCTTATTTTTATAACCACATAAAAAAATTAATGGCAATTACTGTAGTATCTGAAGTTAAATTTTTTTGGTTGTAGGTGGTAATTAACGAGTGACCACTGTAATATATACGAACTATGAAATTTCATTCATTAAGTTTTACCCCAAGCGAGCTTTTCCGTGCCCCAAATGTTTTGCCAGAGTCCGACCCTATACACATGCATCTATATATGTGTAATATGTATATATACATATATATATATATATGTAATATGTATATATGCATATATTGTTATCTATATATATGTATACATATATATATATGCATGTTTATATACAAACATATACATATATATGTATATCTCAACACTGCGTCGTCAAGTTCATGGTCACGCCAAGTTGATAGAGAGCTTCCGTTCTCTTGTTAAGCAGAGCTTGCTTTTAGCACTACTCTCTCTCTCTCGCTCTCTATATCTCACTCCCTCTCTCTCTTTTTATATCTCTATTTCTCTCACTATCTCTCTTTCTCTCACTATCCCTCTCATTGTGGCGAGCTTTAGGTGCTTTCAAAAATAGTTAATGATGTGTTGCTGATGATTTGTGGCAATGTAAAAACAAAAGTCAACAAATATTGTTAAACTTTCAGTTTCTTTGAATGGAGTCCAAATGAAGTATTCGTTTTACTTTCCCTAAATACAGATTTTTAGCTGTATATTATTTATATGCAAATTGTTATTGCGCAATTATACAACTGAATTAGCACAATTCTAGTATCGTCATGTTTTTATAATTTTTGTTTATTTTTATTTTTTTTTTGTTATCAACAATGTGACTTTGATTTGTTGTTATTGTTTTTGCATGACTTCATAGCTGTTCGTAACTGTAGGTATTGAGAAGACAAATTATAAATGTTCAAGCTAAAAATAGTAAAAGATTTGCAATAGACCCAAACATATAAAGCTATTAGGCAACAAATCAATTGAATTAAAGGCAACATGAGGCCATTGAATCTCGCTCTCAATCGTAGACATAGACGATGTTGTCATTAAATCACCATATAAAGATCTCTCCAGCACGAAACGCACAAAAATGTTGCCCAGGCAAATAATTCAACATTTATGTAGTATGTAGTTCGCTGGAGATACACAGACAAAAAGCCAGAAAACAATTTTACTCTTCTTTTTTTTCTGTCTCTTATGCGAATGACATTTTAGTTTATTTACATTTATTTTTGTTTTGCTTACCGCAAATATATCTGATGTTGTCTACACTTATTTTTTTTTATTTAATTTTTTTTATTCCTTTCAAGCCGCATAGTAAATTTTGCTTTTAAGTCAAGTTGACATTTTTTTTATATTTTATTTGTTTGGTGCTGACCTTCGTTAAATTTTGAGCGGCCCCAAAAAACTGGAATTGAATTGAAACGTAGAGAAAATTTTTTTGTGTTGTTTCTTTGCGTTTAATCGATCGAATGTATAAAACGGCGTTGCTTTAATTAAGTGCTAAAAGTCAAGCTTAATTTATTAATATTTGTGTTTGTATTTTAAACAGGAACTGCGTGAAGAATCAAATGAACTTAAATCATCACATAAAGAAATCGAAGCGCTCTCAAAATCCATCCTCACATTCCTTGGGGAAGTACACAAACCCTCGGCGGAGGCCATACAGGCCAAAGTGGATAAGTTAGTCGAACAGCAATCAAAGTGAGTAAAAAATATAAATTCCTATATCCAATATATATATATATATATATATATATATATATGTATATATAAATGACAGACCAGACTGATTTGTGACTAATTACCAATGATATGTATATAAGAAGTCAGCACTGAGATGGCTAGTGAAAAGTGTTGTGGAAATTGAAAGGCACAGTCGAATCTGGGTAAACATCAACCCGTATTATGTATAATATCCCTACTATATGGATACAATGTGTTTAACTATGCGTAACGTTTGGTCAATTTAACGAAATGTTTACTCCGGAAATCGAATTCGCAACGTTCGCTGCATAAATTAAAATTCTAGAATTGATTTGCATTTCATGTTAATTAACTGGCTAAATTAACGAAACATTATTGCTCGGCAATTCCAGTCTTTATTTTTATTTTATTTTGAATTTTGAACCGCAATTAAACGGGTTCTACTTTAAGATTGATACAAATTTATATCAGATATTACAGCTGTAAAAGACATGTTGTTCATTTGCTGGATATGATTTTGTGACATTATTTAAGAAGGGGTTTAGGGAGCTATCCATCTCCATCTATCTCTCTTTCTGCCTATCTCGCCTCGTTGAGCAGCTAAGCCGTGTGCACTGACGTCATTCCGAAACGGTTACGCTCGGCTTATTGTGGCAACTTGTTAGGGGAGCTTGTTGTCTGTCGTCGCTTACATAAGCCACGTTTTTAATGGCAACTTACTTGCGTACGCATTATTTCAGTTTGAATTCTTAGAATGGTAGATCATTAAATTTCAAAAGACAATACACACTGTTTGCCATAAAAATGTGTTTACCTATACATACAAATATGTATAAATTAATAGGCCATATCAGCACTTGGGGCAAGCCCAATGCCGCTGCTGCTTGCTGGTAACTGTGCCAAAGCTTCGCCTTTATCAGTTGTGGACTGCTTTTGATACATAGACGATAGTAGAATAACTTTGCCGCTATGAATTTCCTATTGTGTACAAAAATACTATAATGTATATATACATATAAAATTTCTTGTTTGATAAGAACTCAACTTTCTGGTTTTTTGCGGAAATTCTTTTGCCTGGCGCTTGTCACCAAAACAAAAAAACCAAAAAAAAAGCGAAAAAACAATCATAAACAAATCGTTGCTAATTTGGCAAATGATGTTTTGCATTTCGCTTCCCATTTCAATAAGCAACAAATGTTGGGCAACATTTTGCGGATAACCCCAGCAACATTAGCTTTTAACAGCGTCGATAACAGAGTGAAACTCACCACAGCTGGCATTAAAATCATGTGTGTGGTCGCTGATCACGTAAACACAAAAAAAGAAAAAACATAAAATATAAACTAAAAAGAAAGAAAAGATAAATAAGAAAAAGGAAAACATGGCGCGGCCTTTCTTAATGCAGCAGTGACACAAATTTTTACCCAAGACATGTGTTATACGTATTTTCAGCATCAGTTCGTATTTATTTTATTTTTATACAAATTTTCCTGACAGCCGCAATTGTCTGTCCGCAGTCGGCGTTAGCTGCCCGTTTATGTTGTTTATGAAAAACGAGAGCAGCAGCTGTTAATGTCTTTTTTCACTGCTCGTCATCTCTACAGTCAAGTCTCTTGTTTTTTGTTTTTTAAAGCCCAGCGATAATGTTTTGTGACGTTTTCAGATCGGAAGCACTGATCTAAGATTTGTATTGTCGACGGCGAACAACATTTTGTTGAGATTTCGCCTAATGACAATCTGAATTGCTTGGTAAGCAATTGATTGTGATAATGTATTGAGAATTCTATATTAGTAATCTTAGTTAATGTTCAGCTTTTTGAATAAGCGGTTAATTACTTTGTTGTAAGGCTTAAAACACCTGCTCATAAGGCTAATGTCTTAACAGCTGTTACCCGATTTAATTAATATTAACCTTCAACTTAATGGCCGGGTGTAAAACAACTGGTAGTAAATTGTTTTTCGTAAATATTATTATATATATTATATATACATACATGGCAGTCTAAATCAAGTAAATTTCAGCACTGAAATTTCAGTATAGATCTAGCTGATTTTATATATATTTTCGAGTTGAAAATAAAAATGCGTCTAATGCTAATGCATCAAAATTATGTCTGCTTGAAAACCCAGACATAAATTATAAATAGGGGCAAAAAAGACATTAACACGTAAACAATTGCGAAAATCTCGAATATTTATATTCGTTATTCCAATTTACATACATTTAAATAAAATCTCACTTCGTCATTTTGCTGCCCAAAAAATTGACAATGCCATCATCGAAATGATCTAATACCAGAATGTTTTGAAAGTTTGGTCATCGACAATTATACATCCAACTATCCGTATATTATATAGATATTCCTTAACTGCGACGCAGAATTCTCAATGCATTTATACTTGAGATTTACTGTTTTCGGCTGGGTAGACATGCAAACATCTAATCAACATTTTGTTACTCACTCAAAAATTACTTAAAAACGTTGCGTAATACTTTTTGCATTTAAAAAGTATTTTTGTGTATTTGCAGGGAATTAAGTTATTTGCTGCAGTAGATAAAATTATCTGCATTAGCGCAATTTGGCAGGTTAATCTGGTTGGTTCCTTTTGCAAACAAGAACATATATATATATATATTTTTTTAACAATGATATCATATTTAAGGAAGCTCTGATCAATTATTCATTCATATTTAATTGCATTAAAAAACTAAACATATTCTGTTGGAAAAACAATTGGCTAACCAAATTTCTTATTCCATTTTATATATTCCAAAAATGTAAGCAAAAATAACAAGCCTTCTATAAATAGTCAATAATTAAAAATTCACACTTCCGACTTCATCATGAGTATTAAAAATGTATACAAATTTAAGTAAATTACTATAAAACGATATACGCAAAACAATACGATAAGCTGGAACGTGTTGCACACATTTTTCAGTCACAAATTTTTCAAAACTCAAAGCGAAATTCGCGCATACAAACAAATCGACAAGGCAACATTTGCATTGGCAATTTGTCATTTTGCGAAAAAAACGAAAAAAAAATAAAAATAACAATAACAAATAAATAAGAAAAGAAAACAATAAAACAGCAACAACAATGAAAAACAACAACAATGAGCAAAAACGTTGCCCAAATGAGGTAATGGCGTAAATATAAATGAATTTTTGCCTTGGCCGGCGCTTGACGCCGCTAACAGTTCCCTGTTAAGTGACGTGCTGCTGTTTCATTGCTATTTCGTTTCGCAAAGCTCTCAGCATGTTACTTGCCGGCTTGTGCTCTGCTGCCGCCCTCTTATCTAAACCGGCAAGAATGAGTTGTTTTCGCTTATCACAGACTTTTCAACCATGCAGAATCAGCTTATGTGCAAATATATAAATATAATATATAATAAACTGAAAAACTATTGCACTTATGTACATATTTTTGGTTTGGGGGATTTGTGCAATAAGGCCATGCGGCATATTTGGTAGCTGAAATCAGCGGCATATTTTGGCGAGCTAATGAGTAAAGCAAACTAAGTTTTCAATGGCAAACGCATATAGCACGACTTATTTAATATACGCACACAAGTTTTGTTTAGTGTTTGTACCTTTTTTATTTCACTCTTGGGCAGAGCGTATGTGTGTGTGTTTGTGTTTTCATTGTGCCTGACTGTGGTGAGTTTGGCGGTAGCAGTTTGCATTCTTTTAGTTCCTTCTCGCGTTCCACTGTTAACGATCGCTCGCACGAATACCACATCGACGGCGAAACTTTTTGGCAATTTTGTGCGCTGAGAACAATTTAGTTTTTATTTAGAGTTAGTTGCAAGCGGACGTGTTTTTTTTAACTGGATGGCTGGAAACTAAATACGAAGAAGCGACCGCCCGAGCATATATATAGACGCATATTTTTAAATCAAATAAACTTAATTAAGAAGCAGTAGGAACAGAAGCAGCAAACACACACAGACACAAACAGACAAAGAAACAGGCCCCAAAGAGAAAAAACCGTAAAGTATTTAACTCAAATAACTGTGCAACGTTTTAAAAAGCGCCGTTAACGCACATTTGAGACTTAAAGTAAAATGCTATACGTAATTTTCTTTTCTATAATTATTCTTTCATGTGATGGGATGCGCTTGAAAACGCCGCATTGTGGATTACCAGGCGAATACGCGATTTTTAGCTACTGATTTTCGGAAGAAATTCAAGTTTGAAGCGAATTGAACGATAAATAAAAGAAGCGCGAATAAACAATTGTTAAGCACACGTCTGCCTCCCCAAAGAGGAGGTGCGACCGTTGTCGCACAAACAAACAAAAAAAAGCACAAAAATAAAAAAAGACAGCAGCAGCAGCTAAATCGAGTGCAGGCCAAAGAGAAAGAGGCGAATGCTAATTGCCAACACGCACACTCTCCAAAAAGACATCGTCAGAAGCAAAAGGTGAATGTTTATAAGACACTTCAACTTTTGAGTTGGCTCCGTGTGGCATGATTAAGTCATCGGGGCCGGCTTAAGAGTCACGAAGCGCGTTTCATATGCAAAAACCAGCCTCAATCTCTCTGGCCGGGGTGGGTCCGGGCCTCGAGTCCGGTCTTTAGCCGAGGTCGTCAGGTGGTTTGGTTTTTGTTTTTTGTTTTTGGTTTAATATTTATTGAGAGTGTTTGTTTTGCGACGCGTGTCTGTGATTTGAATCGATGACGTCGTCGTCATCGTGGCAAAAATAGCTAGAATCCGCTTAAAATTTCTTATCGACAGACATTTAATTACAATAATTGATCAAACTATGCGCGCCTCTTGTTGTTATTGGCATTTCATTTATTTCTGTCCACATACTTTATTTATTTATAAACACGCATCTCGGTTGCTTTCGCTTTTTACTTTGACGCTCACATTTCTCGCATAGTTTGCCATTTAAATTCAAGATTTGCACTAAATTTAATACGTTAATTCGCACAATGGCAAACAAAAAAAAAAAAACTCTCAAAATAGATGCAGGAGAAGAATAGAAAAAAAACATAAATCTACAGAAATTTATTGCCTTATTTTTTATATTGAAATTATTTTAGAGTTTAGTATTCACTATTTTATTTGATTTAAGAAACGGGTATATAATACATATCCCTTGTGTACTTGCTTCAGACAGAAATAATGTTTCATCTATCAGCATCAGCAGCTGTTTGAACTTTGTCTTGTCCTTCTGTCCGTTCGTAAACTCATCGTTCTCTTATGTACTACAACAACTAGAGGTCAAGTTTATTTCAGTTTTTGCTTCGATTAGCTTTTCGCAAATCAATAACACAGCATATATAGTGAGTAGTCTTTGGAAACTAAAGCAAACCGGTTTCGAAAAAGTTTTTCTCAACGTGCGGAAAGTTTTTCTTCAGTATTTCTTAATTTGTTTTTTTTTTTAAATTTGAAATTTTTATTGTTGAATTTTTCGTTGCTCGTGCCCAACAATTAAATCGCTAAAAATTGTTAGAAAATGTGTGTTTCAGCCTCAATTTGGCCGCGAGCCAAATGTATTGACTTGGCCTCCATTAGTTCGTTGTTTTTTCTGATTTAATTGTTGTTGTAATTGTAAAGGGCAGCAGGCGACGGCGTCCATCAACACCCTGACATTCATTATTATGCACTCTCGACTTCACTTTCCCATTTCAGTACTCGTTGAAAAGAAACACTTGTTAGCATTAATTTGGGTGAATCTCTTATAGCACCCACATGCCGTATGAGCGATATTGTGCGTCACTGCCTGGAATAAAACAATGTCATAAACATGTACAGATTCAATAATTTCTATCTCTATTTTTGCCTCACTCACTGACTCATTGCTCGAGTGCAGTGTGCCTGAGGTGACGTCAGATGCAGTCCGCCTGCTTGTGTAAGATTCGCTTGAGCTGCGAATAAATCAACATAAATAATACACGTTTAAAAATAAATCGCAGCATAAAAATAAATAGCAGCCGCTAAGCAGGCCAGTTGATAAAATAAGAAACATACATAAATAATACAAATAGTAGTAATAATAACAAATTTAAAAGACAAACGAATTTGAAAATCTTTTTCGAAAACGGTTCTCTCCCTCTCTATCTTAGAGAAACAGCCCAAGGTACTTGCCGAATTATGCGCCTTATAGATGAAATTCGAATTCGAATTTCGGTTCATGGCATATAGCAAAAATGTTCGGCAATTCATTTAGAAAACTCTCTTGTAGCCAAACGGCAGCATTAATTTTCACGGAAATCTTCGTAGCGCCTCGAGGCCATATGGATATAATATATACAGATTTTTGAATACCCAGCGAAAAAACAAATTGGATTATTGAAAACTTCAAGCCATTTGCTGCTTGCTTTGTGCCTTTTTCAAATAACTTATTTTTGTATATGTATACATATATTTATACATATATATTTATTTATATGTGTTATATATATATTTAGATATATATCAATATACGGTGCAGCACGCGCAACTGAATTCTATTCTAGAGCAAAACACGACCGCGTGGTTTTTGTCTTCGCATATACAGCAAACGCACATAGAACCAAACTGACTGTTTATATATTATTATACAATATATATTCTTATAGTAGATACGTCATTGAGTAATACGCCCCGGGCAAACTGCTCTTTTTTGCTTTGCTTTCATGCCCATTACAGATTGAACGATACGCTACGCGAAAAGGATCAACAGGTTGGCAAGGATCTCGAGGAGATCGAGCAAGTGTTCCGCCGCATCTCGCAGCTGCAGGATAAATTGAACGCACTGCACGAACAAATTCAAGGTGTTCACGTTTACGACGAGCACATTGCCCAAACGGAACAGGCCCTAATCACATTAAATAGCCAGGTGCAACAGGCCGGCGAGGAGAGTCGCTCGCTGATTGCGCAAACCCAATCGCACTACCAGACCAAACAGAATCTACTGCCCAGTGATATTGCCCAGGAGTTTACCGCACTCGAACTATTAGCGGAACGCGTACAGGTGGCCATGGAGACCAAAGAGAAGGATTTCAAGCGGGCCAAGACCATACGCACTGAATATGTTGCCGGCGTGGATGAGATTCAGCGCTGGCTAATGCAGGCTGAGGTTCAGGTGCAGGAGCGCACATTGGAGCCGACACAGATGAAGGAGGTGCTGCAGCGCATCAATCATGAAATTGGCGCCATCTATGAACGCTTCACGCTGGTAAAGACCAACGGCCAGCTGATCATTGAGAACTGTCGCAACAGCGAGGAGAAGACGCTGGTGCAATCGACCATTGATCAATTGGCCGCTCAGCTGGCCCAAGTCCGTGGCTGGCTGGATGAGAAGAAACAGGCGGTGGGCGATAGCCTGGATGCATGGACACGTTTCATGAATCTGTATCAGATAGTCATGTCCTGGGTGGCGGATAAGCGCACCTTTATCGATCAATCGATTGAGTTGCACACACTGCCCGAGGCAAGGAACAAATTGAATGATTATGTGACGGCTGTGAAGAGTATTAAACCGATTGTGAAGCATTTGAGCGAAATGGATAAGGAACTGGAACACATTGGTCAGGTGACGACCGTGGGCGATCTCAAGGATAAACTGCAGCAGGCCGAGGATGCGAAGATAGCCGTGGAAGCAGTGCTGCTGGAGAGAGTAAGCTCATCATAAGCAACTTCAAATTTAATTCTAATCGATTCTTCATTATTGTCTTCGTCTCTTTCATAGAACTCGCTGCTGCAGGAGGCCTGCGAGGAGTGGGATCAATGCGAGCGCAAGGTGAAGGACATACGCACCTGGCATGAAAAGACCAAACAAACATTGGACTCATCGCCGCAGCAAAAGAAGCCGCTGCGCGATCAATTGGGCTACTGTGAAAAGACTCTAGCGGACATTAATGTGCAAAAAACCAAAATTAGATTGTCAATTGAAAAACTGGAGGTAAGTACAATGGCATCCCATCATCCCTAATCCGGAAAGCATTTCCATTTTGTCGATATTCGCCCTTTGCGCAGGTACACTTCCGCAATGGCATGGGCGGTGATCCGCGCCTCAGCGAGAATGTTGATGATTTGGTGCATTTGCTCGATGGTCTCGGCGAATTGGTTCGCTCCAAATCGCAGGGACTGGAGCAGACGCTGAGCCAAATCGATGTATACCAACAGCAAATGCAATCGCTCCGTCAGCGTATTATACAAGAGGAGCAACAGCTGCGTCTGGTGATGGCGCCAACGTACTTGCCACACGATCGTGAGCGCGCATTAGCCGAGCAACAGGTACGTACAACTCCCAAGTTTCAGAATCTGAAACTGAGTCTATTGTAGAGCACCCAGAATTTAGGCAATCAGCAGTAAGCCAGTTGATCAGTTGAATTATAAGTTACTCAGTTCATAGGAAATCTTTACCTCATCATATTCTGTATCTATTTATAGTATATCTATATAGTAGATATCGTAAATAACAGCAACTACAATAAGCTAAGCTGAAAATGATTTCCCCCTTTGAGTCAGTATTATCCCCCACATCATTATCATATGCTACTTACTATATATATATTGAACGAATCTTATTATATTGCTATGCAACAGTTGACAGAACAACCAGTTTGTTGGCCCAAAAGTTATTAACACTCAATCACATGAATTGTCAAATTGAAATTTCAATAAATATATAATATAATAAAATAATGTAATAATACAAATTAGATCGCTAAACAAAAAAATTGTGCGGGTAGGTCCGAAACAAAAGAAACCAAGTTGCACGGTGGCTGCGTATTTAATTCTATTTATATATTTTTTTAATTTCAATTACTTATTATCATTTTGTTAAGTGCGCAATTATGCTGAAATATATATTATTTATATTTTCTGTTTTTATTTCTATGCGGCCTATAATTTTCGTTTTTCGTTCGCTCCGACCAAATTTCCTTACGATTTTATCATTTTCGAATTCGATTCATGCCATTCATTTCATATAAACACATGCACACACAAACACACACATACATACATACATATCTATATTTTTCACAAAAACGTTTCATCTTTGTGCTCGCTCTTGTGTTTTTATAATTTGCTACGAAACATGTCATACAAACCGTGCAACTCATCCTTCATCTAAGAACACCAACACCAACAACAACAGCCCGCCTTGTATGTAGCATATATATATATAGCATATATGCCATGCTCTCTCTCTCTATCGTTCATATCATATCATCCAATCTACTTATTGTTATGTCTGCCATGTCAAAAAACCGAACATTTGTTGTGTCTGTAAAACCAAAAACCGATTCTTATTCATTGTCACGTGCCATAAAAGATAGATATATATATATATATATAAAACATATATGCAAGAGAATTCAAATAAGTTCTTGTTGCCGGGGGTAGCCCAGCGGAAAATCAAAAGAATACCGAAAATACTGAAATACATTCTCCAGACCATTATTCAGACAGCTATTTTAAGCAATGCCAGATTAACGCCTACAAGTCTCTCACACAAACATTACGATCATAGGCATCATATATACAAAAACATACGTATATGTGTTTGGCCTTTCTTTATAGTTTATATTATAGATTTATACAAATTTCGTTTTAAGTTTACATTGCGAATTGCAGTGTTGACGGTAAGTGGCAAATTATCGAGTCAACAAATTTTTACAATTTTTTATTTGTTAGCAACGAAATTTTGAACGACAGTAGCGATATTTGGGGCAACTCTTGCTATGAGAACTTATTTTACATTCACACACCTACTCAGCTATCCACCTTCACCATCTCACGAGTACACTTGAAGCATATTTACATTATGACGGCGCACTTTCAAAAGTACAGTCATTACATCAAAAATCAAATCACATCACATCAAATCACATTTTGTGGCACAAAAGAAAAAAGAAGAAAATGCACACATTACGCTTTCGCTTAGATACATTTTCATTTATGATTTTTTTTATATTTTACTTTATTAGTCAGCTTAATGGCCGGGCAGACATTTTTATCATAAAGCCCGTTCCACGTCACAACTCTCTCTTTATCTATTCTTCTTATATTAGCGCTCTCAGTTAACTTTTAGTTACTAGTATGGTTACGGTTTTAATTTGAATTATATATTTTATTTTTGACAATTGTATTTCTTTTTATCTTTTCTCTTCGTACATTTGAAAAAATCTCAAATCTGGTGTCGTTGCGCTGAAAAAATATATAAACAAAAACCGAAATAATTACAATTTCCACACTACATAATAATAAACAAACATTAATCAATTGTTCTTACTAATATCTATAATACATAACTATATCTAATTGGTTTCTTGGGCTTTGCTCGCTTGCCTCTTGTGCTATTTGCTAAAAACTAAACATGTGACTAATAACTCCTATCGATGCTGCTGCTATATCCTTAATGTAACTCTTGACACATACACACCCAATCATATATACACACACACACACACACACACACACATACATGGGTTTTGCGTACTTCTACAAAAACATATATATATATATATATACATATATATATATAAATATACTTGGTATATGGTTGCTTATCCTATTGGCATACTTCTGCTCGCTGCCTATACAAATATTATCACTATTGATTATATGCTGACCTTTTTATATCTCTTCTCAAAATGCTCACGCCAAACTTATATATATATATCTCTCTCTCTCTCTATCTATGCACCATACGCATAATAAATATACTCTTCGTCACCTCAAATATATACATATCAAATATACCAAACTAAATAGGCATGTCGTGAACGTGTCAAAAATTTGCATTCGAAAATAACCGCACGCAATGAGCGCATCAAATTGTTAATACATCGCGGCACGCCGGACGATGCTAAGCTAGAGATTTAGATGCCGCAGCTATAGCAATAGTACTTAAAAGTAATAAATACATACATATATATAGTGATGTATACGTACATACTATTATACTAGAACTAGATCGCCAAAGAAATTGACAACCAAAGCAAGCTAAAAGCAGCCACCAGCGGCATCTCCTGTTTAATGCTGCCAATGCAACATTCTCCCAATTTGTCGCAGAGGCAGCAGCTAAACCAGAGCCGTACCAATTATATTATACAAATATATTATATATCATGACCCATGTTTAAGAAAAATACAAAAAAAAAAAACAAAAAACAAAAAACAGAAGGAAAGATTAACAATTAAATTATATATTTTTAAAAATGAAACCCCGAAAAAGAGTATTTCTTGAATAGGCCTTATACAGTCATATTAGGTAGCTATTAGGCCCATGATCTTTCAAACAACTGAAAGCTAACCTTTTTTGGCAAATCTTCCCCCTATCTCTCTCTCTCTCTCTATCTCTCCCACTACACCCGTTACTGAACGCATAGGCAATGCGACAATCAATCGATGGCATGCAGCAATCCTACGACGCAACCGCCGCCCAATCCTATGCTCTGGATCCACATTCAGTGGTAACCACTTCATCGACTGTCTCGTTGCTTATGAAGCCAACGGCAGTAGGTCTAACCTATGCTGAAGTGTTATCAGGACATGCGAGTCCGGTAAGCGGTAATGAAACGTCGACCACACCCAAACAAGAAATGCAAGAAACCCCGACCATGACAACAACAACGACAACGAGGCAAGAACAACAACAAACGAACTTGAACCAAACAATCACAACAACGACAACAACCACAATGACGACAACCGTACGTACGCACGAGGATGACCCATTGCAAATGGAGTCAGGCGAATCAAGCTCCACTTTGCCCACTGTGCTCTATAAGCGCAAGGAGCAACAACGTGTTACACCACCCAACAGCAGCAGCACAACTATTTCAGAGTATGATGAATCGACCAGCTTTACACCCATAGATCAAACAGTTCCTAGCACTAGCGCCAATCCAAACAGTCAGTTTATCGAAATTGAGCGTAATCAGCAACACCGCGTAAATCCAGGTGAGAAACTGCAGCCACCGCGTCCCGAACGTCGCGGACGTTCACCGCGTCGCAGACGCGAACCACAAGTCAACATACAGGTGGAACAGCCACAACAACAAAAACCACAACAAGAACAACACCAACAATATCAACAACAACGCCATCAGCAAGAACATCAAAACCAACAACTTTATATACCGCAAGGGGATCGAACACGTTCACGCAGTCCCATGTGGGTGCCGGGTTCCACATCCTATGCGGAAGTTCTTCGTGGTTTGGAATTAGAGCGCTTGCAGGCCGAAGAGCTTGCAAGACAAACGGCACAGCCGCATGCCGATCTAACCATACAGGATGTAGTAGATGCCAGTGCCGCAGCGGCCAGCATTTATGTACCACAAGCCGCACCCGAACAACATCCACAGCTAGTAGAGCAACAGTTTATTGGCGAGCCCAACACAGAGCTTGCCTATATTCAGCATCAACAGCAACAACAACTGGAGCAAAAGCAACAACAACAACAGCAGCCGCAGCAGCAGATCAGTGGATATACTGTGCCAATGAGTGCAGAGGAGATTACCGCGACGTATCTGCAGCCAGATCCTCAGCTATATCAGACCATGTATGAAAATGTGGCCGATAGCGGTCAGTGGGGCTATGTTGCGGAACCAAATGGCGACGCACAGCAGCAGCAGCAGCAGACAATGCCACAGAATTACTACGATCAAATCATGCAGATGCAGTACCCCATACAGTATCAGCCTGTTGCGGTGCCAACCGCGACGACACAGTATCAGCTGCTAACGGGTTATTATCAGCCCGTCGCTCAAACAGAGACATATCCTACGGTGTATACTACAACGGAGTCTTCACAAATCTACTATGCACCACAACAGCCAACTGAGTACACACAGGAATACGCGCCACAACAGCAGCAACCTGAGATACCATCAGATGTGGCCGCTTATCAGCCAGAAATTGTTGAACAATCTTATCTGCTCGAACCCTATCGAACGGACGTAAGTCTAACAACAAGCACATCCACAACAGGTAATAGTGTACTCGATCGTGTGGTGACAACACTTGCATCCATGGTGCAACAAAGCTCCGAACCGCTGACCACGAGTACTCAGCAAATTCAGCCCACGCTTGGAACGCCACATCCTAAACCGGAGGAGCAAATGCAACCCCAGCAGGTATTCATTGAGGAACATGTCCATATGCTACGACCTGTCGAACCACAAGAGTTTGAGATGAATGAGCCGCGACCCGACATTACCTTTGGACAGTTTGATGTCGATGCCATTGAGACGATACCTGTTGAGGTACCTCAACCACAGCCACAACTACAACCACAGCCACAGCCACAACCACAACCACAGCCTGAACACCAACAGCAACAATTGCAACAACAGCAACAACAGCCACAGCAACCACCACAATCGATTGTGACTAAAACGAGATTTGTGGAGCAAACAATTGTCTCGAAGTCGGTACAGCCAACTGTGATAGTAAATGAGAGTAAGGATATTGTCGCCGGCACAGAGACTGTTATCGTTCGTCCGCAAGTGCAACAGCCCAATCAGAATGTCTATCAGCAACAAGATTCAAGTACTGGCAGCACCTATGCTGAGGTGCTCTTTGGTCAACAACAGCATAGTAAAGCACATCCAGTTTTCCAGCCATCCAGTCAGCAACAGATTCCAGTACGTGTTGCAGCCCCCATGCCGCAAATTCGCAATGCTGAGCATGCAACAACAACAACAACAACAACAAAGTATACAACAACAAGCACATCGACGATCAGAAACCAGCACGGCAGATGGACAGATGACAATCCAGACACAAGGAATGCCAAGCCTAAGCGACAGCGACATGAACAACAACCAGAGCCATTGCCAATAAAGATCAGCAGTCGCAAAGAGCCCAAAACAGGCAGGAAACACAAATCTCCTGAAAACAATGAAACAACGCACACCCATGTAGAGAAAACTACTATTGCGGATAGTGGATCTGTACCAGAGGAGTCGCACAAGCATCCAGAACCAAAGCCTCGAAAATCTAAAAAGAGCAAATCTCAAAGTGAACATGTACCAGAAACTACAATTACCAGCAAACAGATTCTGGAACCTGTCGTAGTGGTTACAACAGTTAAGGAGGAAAAGCAGCAATCCAACGTTGTGGAAACGACAAACAACTCGAAGAAAACTACTAAACCGGCTGTTGAACAGGAAATTATCACAAATGTAGAACCTATTGTTATTCAAGCACCCACCAAAAAGGATAGAAAGAAGCCTTCGACAGTTGTTGAAACCACAACCATCACAACGAAAACAGTGGAACCAATTGTAGAAGTCATCAGACAGACGGAAACAATCCCAGTTGAACAACCAACTGCTGATATTGCACTCAATGTTACCGCTCCTTCGAAGAAGGATAGAAAGAAGCCCAAAGCTGTTGTGGAAGTAACTTCGGTTCCCCAGAAAGTAGTTGAGCCCGTCGAAGAGATCGTAAAGCCGGCAGAAGTTGAATATGTTATAGAACCAACGGTTGATACAAATACAACTATTCAGGCTCAATCTAAAAAAGACAAAAAGAAGCCCATATCTGTTGTGGAAACAACGACCATATCAACGAGCACAGTTGAACCGGCTATTGAAGTCATCAAACAGACAGAGACCCCACTCATTGAGGAATCTATAGTCGCTACGACGATGGCAACTATTGACATCGTCAAAGGAATGGAAATTGATGAAATGATAAAATCTGGAATGGAGCCAATATGTGATATCAAAACTACAACAAAGGAGGACAAAAAGCTGGCAGAGATTACAACTCCTGTTAAAACAGAAGAATCAAATAAAGTTGTTTCCATTATTGAAACAATTGTTGCTCAACCTGTGGAGACAGTTCATTACACTTCTGATTCGACTCAAGAGTTCGAGCCGCCTACAACACTGTCAAGTATCGAAACTGATGAAACATTGATGGAAAGCGAGCCTACGGTAACCACATCGACCAACACGATTTCCACAGAAAGTGGTACAACTACAATTACTACTAGGACCATCACAAAACACATCACCAAGCGCATAGTCAAGCGTATTGTCGATGGTAGAGAGGAAATTGTTGAGGAAGATGTAATCGACGATTTGCCCGAAGAGAAAATTTCCGTGGAACAGTTCGAATTACCATCGGTGGAAACGACAAGCTTGAGTACAGTGCCTGGAAGCATAATGGTACCTGGACTAAATGCAACGCTAGATACAACTGTTGTTCAGGGCGGATCCATTACGAAAACAACAATAACCAAAACGAAGCGTATTCTTAAACGGATTACCGCCGATGGTGATGAAATTGTTGAGGAAGTCCTGGAGGACGAGCCAGAGGTCGACCGTGATATTACTTTACTGCCAACTACAGTGCTTAATTCCAGGAACGTTATATCACATGATCAATCCGTTGCACCTCAAGAAGCGATTATTGATGCTGCACACCATGCAGTTGAACAAATTGTCGATCAAGCTGAACAAGTAATTGCGCCAGAGCCACAAAAACCACCGCGTAAGGACAAAAAGGAGCAAGAAAGCTTAACTGCAATGGAACCAGCTGTTGATGTTAAGGCAGAGCAGAAACCACAAAAGCCAACTAGAGCGGATAAGAAAAAGAAGCAGAAGAAATCAGAGAGTGAGGAAATCAAACCGAAAACTGATGCCATACAAATACCAGATAGTCCCAATGTGCAAATTGTAGCTGAAATAATTGAGCCACAAGCACCACTAGAAACCACAGAGCCCCTGAATACAACAAGTGCAATTACAATTGACGAGCAACAAACTCAGTCAACCGATGGATCTGTTATCAGCGATGATGGCAGCCTAATCAAAACGACCGTCATACGTACAACAAAAATCGTGAAAAAAATCAATCAACAAGAGAGTCAGGAAATGTCCACATCAACTCATTCGGATGCACGTTCGGTGGATTCTTTCGAAATCGCAGAAGAAGCCTCAGAAGACCCGAAAGTAGAGAAATCTGAGATGAACAGTCGTGAGGTCAGCGATGAGGGTGTAGTTAAGACAACTAAAACGACTACCATACGAACGATAAAGAATGCCAAAACTGAGCCAATCAAAGAAGCAATTATTGCACCTGTATCTGAAATTGAAGTTGCACCCGAACCAGAAACATCTGGTGAAACTTTACTTACCGAAGATGGTTCTGTGCTAAAAACTACAATTGTGCGCACAACTAAAATAGTAAAGAAAATTTCACATGATTCAGAAAATATCAGCGAACACAGTTCTGCATCCGAATCTTATTTACCCCCCGTTGAAACCATAATTCTGGATGCCCCAATCGTTGCTGAATCAGTTACCACCGAATCGAACAGTAAGGGCATTAAGAAAACTACAACGATGCGTACAACAAAGGCTGTAAAACAAACTACAAGCGAGAGTATAAATGAGCCGCATGATTTGGTCAAGCCTGCCGCTCCTGAACCGATTTCCTTCGAACCGCAACAGTCTGTAGAACAGTGGCTGATTGCGCCAAAGACTAAGGATGTGATTGAAGACAGGAACATTAAGTCAACCACCTTGGACTTCATAGCCTCTGAAAAGCAAATTACCCAGCCTGAGCCTGAAAAGAAATCGCCGAAATCAAAGAAGCAGGAAAAACAAAAGGATACTCCAGTTTCTTATGAACCAAAGCAAATTGTTCAGACCACGGTGACCACCATAACCAAGGAAGTTGTTGCTCCAGTCGTAGAAGAAAAGCAAACTGCAGAGCCGGTGCCTGAAAAGAAATCGCCGAAATCAAAGAAGCAGGAAAAACAAAAGGATACTCCAGTTTCTTATGAACCAAAGCAAACTGATCAGACCACGGTGACCACCATAACCAAGGAAGTGGTTGCTCCAGTCGTAGAAGAAAAGCAAACTGCAGAGCCGGTGCCTGAAAAGAAATCGCCGAAATCAAAGAAGCAGGAAAAACAAAAGGATACTCCAGTTTCTTATGAACCAAAGCAAACTGATCAGACCACGGTGACCACCATAACCAAGGAAGTTGTTGCTCCAGTCGTAGAAGAAAAGCAAACTGCAGAGCCCGTGCCTGAAAAGAAAACGAGAAAATCAAAGAAGGCTGAGAAGGCAGAGAGGCAAAAGGAAGCTCTAGTTACATCGGAACCTAAGCAAACTGAAGAGCCACAGTTAATCACTTCTAAGGAAGTTGCTGCTCCAGTTGAAGATGAGCCAAAACAAGTTGTCCAAGCTGATGAAATTTCGGTACCTCAACCTTACGATGCAAATGTTGGCAATGATGTTGTTAAAACTACAATTACGAGAACGACCAAAATTGTTAAGAAGATTGCACAAAATGTTGATATACAGAACGTGACGGAAGGGGAAGTCCAAAAGCCTGATGAGTGTGCTCCTGTTGCTGATGAAACAATAAGTGATGATGTTGGTGGTGTAACAAAAACAACAACCGTGCGTACGACGAAAATTGTGAAGAAGCTGAATGAAGATGGCGAAACAACCACAGAGAGCAGCAGCACAATAAGTGAACCGATCACCGTGCGGGAAGCATCTCCGACGATTTCAGAAGCACAGAGTGAAACTTCGACCACATCCAGTCAAATTGATGGGGCAATTATCAAGACAACCACAATTCGTACAATGCGAATAACTAAGCGAGTAACAAATGACGGACGTATAGTTCTTACCGAAAGTGACGCACCAAGCGATGTTATTGTTACATCCAGCATTGAAATGCCAGATCAAAGACCAATTAGTCCCATTGTATCTTCGTATACACTTTTGGAGACAACTCCACCAGTTGTCACCTCTACAAGCGAATTCAAATTAGCAAATGTTGGTGTCAATATTGACTTGGTTCCTAGGGACTCTGCGAGCAAGTCAGGCATTAAGGTCTTAGATATTGAAACAACAGAATTACCTAGCGCTGAATATGATGCATCAAATGAGATTATAAACGAAACAGATCGCACTGCTACTACTACAACGACAACTACCAAAAATACGATCCTCACAACGACACAACGACGTAGCTTCGAAACCGAAGATGGCACAAATGTTCTTTTCGTTGGAGAAGGCATTGACGGTGCCTATCCGCCAGGCACAGTTCAGAAAATTTCTTTAATAACTCACGAAGAAAAGCTGAAGACTCCAATCGTGAAAATGCATCTAGATTTTCCAGAGGTTAGTCTTCGCGTGACTGAGACTGTGACTGAAAACGTTGAATCCCTGCACAGAACTGCCGAGAGTGATATAACTTCTATAGTTGAGTTCGCTGAATCTGAGCCAGTTGTTCTCGAGTCAGTTATTTCGGATCCATCCGATCAGAAACTTCCTGTTGCTAAAACAGTTTCGATCGAACAGGTTGACAAGCCAAGTGTAGTAGAAAAGAACATTGATACCCCGTCTGATTTAAGTCCAGAAGAGCAAAAACTGTTCGAAGAAATCCAGAAGAAACTGTCAAAGAAAGATAAGAAAAAACGTCCTGCCATTCCCGAAGAGTTCATACAGCAAGATATTACTCAGGTCATAGAAGAAAGCAAAGGCAATGAATCAATTACAATACCTATAGCTGATGAAAAGCAATCTCTTATCGAAATTCCTAAATCCAACGATATTCTAGTCCCATTAGCGCATAATATTTCTCAAGATGTGCCATTGATTTCAAAAGCAAATACCATCGAGCATGACAAGGTTGATATACTTTTCCATGGAACAACGCAAGAAATACCAGAAATTCCTTCTTCAAAAACTCAAGTAGAAACGCAAGTTGATATTCCATGTGAAATTCAATTACTCCCTGATCCTACTAATCTCGCTAATCAAATTGTTCCTGCCAAGCCAAGCGCATTAATTGCTGAAGCATTTGTGGTTAACACGGTAAGCACTTTAAATATCACTAATATTCAAACTGTCTGTCCCACTGAAAAGATTATTGAAACTCCCAAATATGATTTATCTCAATATAATACTGCTGAGGCCAATTATCACATAATCAATTCTAAGCCAACGTCTGTAGAAACTCCCTTACCTTTGACACCACCTGATCAACAAGATCAAACTGTTGTAGAGACCTTACCGGTTGTAAGTACGGTTGAATCTGTTGTTACAAAGACTTTGGTGGATTCATCTCCCAAAAATATAGCACCAGTTCCCATTGAAAAAGATCAGACATATGAAATTCCACAATACAATATAGCTACATTCACAAAAGCTGAATGTAACTATCACATAATCAATAATACGCCAGTTCTTTCTACGCCAATTGAGAAACCACAAGAAATGATTGAAGAATGCAAAACGGTTGATAGTTCTGTTGATTCTCCTACAACACCAGAAATGAAAACGGCATCTGAAAATTTACCAATTGAGAGTTCTAATACTACAATCGTACAGACAACAGTACCAACAACAACTTCTAGTGAACATATTAAACAAATCGAGGATGATAAACCTTCTGTATATAACTTCGAGGTTCCAAAATATAATATTATAGATCAAAGCTATGCCGAAAATTTGTTTAGAAAAAGTCTTAACAAATCTGAAGCACTCATGGAACAGACAATTTCTGAAAATGTAAAAGTCCCTGAATCTCCAGTTTCGGAAGACCCGAAGACAACTGTCACCGTCACAACAACAACTGTGACTGAAACTATGAGTGAGATTGTACATCCGGTGGAGACAAAAGCAGAGGAACCAGCAAAGCAACCCGAAGAACCAAAGGCAGAGGAAGTTCCAGTTGAAAAGACACCTGTTCCTGAAACTATCAAAACATCAACCACTGAAACGGTCATTGTGAAGGATACTGTTCAACCAGATGAACCTGAAAAGGTTCCAGAAAGTGTTACTTCAGAAGACACTAAGACTACTGTGACTGTCACAACAAAAACTACTGTGACAGAAACTGTCAGTGAGACGGCAAATGCAGAGGAGCCAAAACCAGTGGAACCAGAAAAGAAACCAGAAGAGCCAAAGGCAGTGGAACCCGCAAAAAAACCCGAGGAACCTAAGAAACCAGCTTATGCCGGTCTGCCTGTGGATGACTCGAGTAGTTCTTGGATGGATGTTATGGATGAACCAATGACATTCTCTGATGAAGAGGAAGAAACACCAATCCAGGAAGTTCCAGTTGAAAAGACACCTGTTCCTGAAACTATCAAAACATCAACAACTGAGACGGTCGTTGTGAAGGATATTGTTCAACCAGCTGAGCTTGAAAAGGTTCCAGAAAGTGTTACTTCAGAAGACACTAAGACAACTGTGACTGTCACAACAAAAACTACTGTTACAGAAACTGTCAGTGAGACGGCAATTCCAGAGGAGCCAAAACCATTGGAACCAGAAAAGAAACCCGAGGAAAAGAAACCAGAAGAACCAAAGGCAGTGGAACCCGAAAAGAAACCCGAGGAGCCTAAGAAACCAGCTTATGCCGGTCTGCCTGTGGATGACTCGAGTAGTTCTTGGATGGACGTTATGGATGAACCAATGACATTCTCTGATGAGGAGGAAGAAACACCAATCCAGGAAGTTCCAGTTGAAAAGACACCTGTTCCTGGAACTATCAAAACATCAACAACTGAAAAGGTCATTGTCAAGGATATTGTTCAACCAGCTGAGCTTGAAAAGGTTCCAGAAAGTGTTACTTCAGAAGACACTAAGACAACTGTGACTGTCACAACAAAAACTACTGTTACAGAAACTGTCAGTGAGACGGCAATTCCAGAGGAGCCAAAACCAGTGGAACCAGAAAAGAAACCAGAAGAACCAAAGGCAGTGGAACCCGAAAAGAAACCCGAGGAACCTAAGAAACCAGCCTATGCTGGTCTGCCTGTCGATGACTCGAGTAGTTCTTGGATGGACGTCATGGATGAACCAATGACATTCTCTGATGAGGAGGAAGAAACACCAATCCAGGAAGTTCCAGTTGAAAAGACACCTGTTCCTGAAACTATCAAAACATCAACAACTGAAAAGGTCATTGTCAAGGATATTGTTCAACCAGCTGAGCTTGAAAAGATTCCAGAAAGTGTTACTTCAGAAGACATTAAGACTACTGTGACTGTTACTACAAAGACTACTGTTACAGAAACTGTCAGTGGGACGGCAATTCCGGAGAAGCCAAAACCAGTGGAACCAGAAAAGAAACCCGAGGAAAAGAAACCAGAAGAACCAAAGGCAGTGGAACCCGAAAAGAAACCCGAGGAACCTAAGAAACCAGCCTATGCTGGTCTGCCTGTCGATGACTCGAGTAGTTCTTGGATGGACGTCATGGATGAACCAATGACATTCTCTGATGAGGAGGAAGAAACACCAATCCAGGAAGTTCCAGTTGAAAAGACACCTGTTCCTGAAACTATCAAAACATCAACAACTGAAAAGGTCATTGTCAAGGATATTGTTCAACCAGCTGAGCTTGAAAAGGTTCCAGAAAGTGTTACTTCAGAAGACACTAAGACTACTGTGACTGTCACAACAAAAACTACTGTTACAGAAACTGTCAGTGAGACGGCAATTCCAGAGGAGCCAAAACCAGTGGAACCAGAAAAGAAACCAGAAGAACCAAAGGCAGTGGAACCCGAAAAGAAACCCGAGGAACCTAAGAAACCAGCCTATGCTGGTCTGCCTGTCGATGACTCGAGTAGTTCTTGGATGGACGTCATGGATGAACCAATGACATTCTCTGATGAGGAGGACGAAACACCAATCCAGGAAGTTCCAGTTGAAAAGACACCTGTTCCTGAAACTATCAAAACATCAACAACTGAAAAGGTCATTGTCAAGGATATTGTTCAACCAGCTGAGCTTGAAAAGGTTCCAGAAAGTGTTACTTCAGAAGACACTAAGACTACTGTGACTGTCACAACAAAAACTACTGTTACAGAAACTGTCAGTGAGACGGCAATTCCAGAGGAGCCAAAACCAGTGGAACCAGAAAAGAAACCAGAAGAACCAAAGGCAGTGGAACCCGAAAAGAAACCCGAGGAACCGAAGGAACCAGCCTATGCCGGTCTGCCTGTGGATAACTCAAGTAGTTCTTGGATGGGACCAATCCATCCATCCGGATGGATGGATGTTTTGGCTGAACCAATCCAGAAAGATGCAGTTGAAAATACAACTGTTCCTGAAAAGATTACAAAATCAACAATTGAGACGGTCGCCCTAAAGCACTTAGGTGATTCAATTGAGATTTCCGATTTTGTTGTTTCAGACGACACAAAGTCAACCGTAACTGTCATAACAACAACTGTCAGTGAAGATTTAGAGGAACAGTATACGTCAGAAAAGGGTCCGGCTTATTCTGGTCTGACACTTGAGGGTCCAATCGATACGTGGTCTAGCGTTTTGGAGGAACCGACACCAAGTGCAGGAAATGTTGTTTTCAGATCGACATTGTCTGCAGATGCTCCAGAATTTACACCTTCTTATCTTAAGCACGTATATGCTGATCAAACAAACACATTCCTTGCTAATGAAAGAGTTTACAACGAATTCATTCCTAGAAGTAAAACAGAGCAAGTAGTGGTACTTCCAAAGAAGCCAAAGAAAGTTAAACCCGCAAAGCGTGCAAAGAAGCCAGCAGATGAACCTCAAGAAATTGCAGTTGTATCTGAAGCACCACCCACATATGTCATGGAAGCAGAACAAACAACCGGACAAAGTGTTTGGGAAAACAATCGAGATGGCAAATCATATGCCGATGTTTTGTTTAGTTCAGCCGAGTTGCCAGTTACCGAAATGCCTGTAATTGTACATGAAGAAAAACAGACCGTTGTTGAGCCCTTGCCCGAAACTGTTAAACCAAAGGAGCATAAGAAGAAACCAAAACAAACAAAACAGAAGCCAGTAGAATTCATCCAAGAGAATTCAAGTACTGATAATTCAAAGCCAGCTACTGAAAGCTCCAAAGAACCATCATCTGACGAGAAGGATGTTCATAAATCGTCTGAAATGAGTTGGTCTGCCTTGGTTCGAAGACCTGGTGAATGGTCTGACAACACATTGAACAAAAAGGAATTAGTGCAGCCAGACAGTATTCCAGACTGCAAGAAACCGGAGAAGGAAGATAAATCTGAACGAAAATCTACGAAAACGAAAAAGTCAAAGAAATCTAAAAAACCAGTTCAAGAGACAGTTTCAACCACTTCTGAAGATGAAAAACAGGAGCTGGAAGAACCAGCACCTTCAACTCACACAAAGATAATCACACAAACAGAGACAGTGACAGAGACAGTGACGAAACCAACGGAAGATAAGGAACCCGAAGCGAGTGGATTTTCGTGGGCTTCATTAGTAAAGAGACCTGGGGAGTGGGTTGATACAACTGTAACGCATATAAAGAGTGCAATAACAGTGACAACGGACAAATCGGAAGTTGAACGAAATGAGCCAGAAAAACCACGAAAGGTTCGATCACAGAAGAAGGTTGATCGGATTGAGTCTAAGAAGCAACAGGTGCAACAGAAAAAAGAAAAGATATCTCATCCAACGGTCGAGGAAGTAACTCCATTTGAAAAGGAACCAGAAAAGATTTCAGATGTGGAAAAGTCCATCGAGAGTAGCTCAGATTCGTTCTCTTGGGCTTCTTTGCTTAAAAAGCCGGGTGAATTTGTAGATGATATAGCGTCTCGCAAAAAGCCAGTTGCCGCTCCAAAAACTGAACCAAAACCAGAACCTAAGGCTCAAAAGGAGCGCAAGGCTCACAAGAAAGGAGCCCAGATTGAAAGAAAGACAGTTGAGCCTAAGGCTAAAAAGGTACAACCCAATGTGGTTTCATCCACATCGGACGAAAGTGATGTTCCTGAAACTTCTTCATCTCCAATTTACGATGAAGGAGTGACAACTTGGGCCAAGATTGCCAGCCAAATTGACAAAATGTCTGATTTACCACCCAAGGAAAAAAAAGAGGTGAAGCAAAAGCCAGTGGAGACTGTGAAACATCACACTGAAAAGAGAAAGGTAATACAAAAAGAACACACTCCTCGTCCCCAGGATCCGCACACCAGCTCATCTTGGTCATCCGTAGTAGGCCAGCAAACCATTGACTTTATAGAAACAGAAAAGGTGACTCCAAAACCAGTTGCTGTCAAAAAGACAGAAAAAATATCAGTTAAGCCCAAGTTGGTTACCGAGTCACCAGCAGTTGCAGCTCCTGAGGATTTCAAATGGTCGAGCATTGGTAATAAATCTGAAGAATCAACGCACAAATCTTGGGCTGAAATGATTGACGACGGTGGCGATGATATTGTTGTCGAGCAAAAGTCTTGGAAAGAATTGATTGAAGATGAAGTGGAAATTCCTCTTCTTGCTGAAACTGGTGATGATGCCAATATTCATAAAATTATGGAAACCATTAAGTCTGACAGTATTTCCCACACGGAAGAACTAAATGAAGAGCCCATCAAAAAATCATCAATTGTTACCAAAGTAACTATGGTAACGGAAACAGTCAGCAAACCAAAGGAGAAACCCGAAGAATACAAGAAATCAGATGACATGCCTTGGGATGCAAATCCGCTTAAGGAGCCGACGATGGAACTTCCAGCTGAAAAGGTTTCGGTTATTGAGAAAGAAATTGTTCGTGTTGAGCCTGAGTCTTCGGTTTCGAAAGACACAAAGACTACTGTGACTGTCACAACAAAAACTACTGTTATAGAAACTGTCAGTGAGACGGCAAATGCAGAGGAGCCAAAACCAGTGGAACCAGAAAAGAAACCAGAAGAACCAAAGGCAGTGGAACCCGCAAAGAAACCCGAGGAACCTAAGAAACCAGCTTATGCCGGTCTGCCTGTCGATGACTCAAGTAGTTCTTGGATGGATGTTATGGATGAACCAATGACATTCTCTGATGAGGAGGAAGAAGCACCAATCCAAGAAGCTCCAGTTGAAAAGACACCTGTTCCTGAAACTATCAAAACATCAACAACTGAAAAGGTCATTGTCAAGGATATTGTTCAACCAGCTGAGCTTGAAAAGATTCCAGAAAGTGTTACTTCAGAAGACATTAAGACTACTGTGACTGTTACTACAAAGACTACTGTTACAGAAACTGTCAGTGAGACGGCAATTCCGGAGAAGCCAAAACCAGTGGAACCAGAAAAGAAACCCGAGGAAAAGAAACCAGAAGAACCAAAGGCAGTGGAACCCGAAAAGAAACCCGAGGAACCTAAGAAACCAGCCTATGCTGGTCTGCCTGTCGATGACTCGAGTAGTTCTTGGATGGACGTCATGGATGAACCAATGACATTCTCTGATGAGGAAGAAGAAACACCAATCCAGGAAGTTCCAGTTGAAAAGACACCTGTTCCTGAAACTATCAAAACATCAACAACTGAAAAGGTCATTGTCAAGGATATTGTTCAACCAGCTGAGCTTGAAAAGGTTCCAGAAAGTGTTACTTCAGAAGACACTAAGACTACTGTGACTGTCACAACAAAAACTACTGTTACAGAAACTGTCAGTGAGACGGCAATTCCAGAGGAGCCAAAACCAGTGGAACCAGAAAAGAAACCAGAAGAACCAAAGGCAGTGGAACCCGAAAAGAAACCCGAGGAACCTAACAAACCAGCTTATGCCGGTCTGCCTGTCGATGACTCGAGTAGTTCTTGGATGGACGTCATGGATGAACCAATGACATTCTCTGATGAGGAGGAAGAAACACCAATCCAGGAAGTTCCAGTTGAAAAGACACCTGTTCCTGAAACTATCAAAACATCAACAACTGAAAAGGTCATCGTCAAGGATATTGTTCAACCAGCTGAGCTTGAAAAGGTTCCAGAAAGTGTTACTTCAGAAGACACTAAGACTACTGTGACTGTCACAACAAAAACTACTGTGACAGAAACTGTCAGTGAGACGGCAATTCCAGAGGAGCCAAAACCAGTGGAACCAGAAAAGAAACCAGAAGAACCAAAGGCAGTGGAACCCGAAAAGAAACCCGAGGAACCTAAGAAACCAGCCTATGCTGGTCTGCCTGTCGATGACTCGAGTAGTTCTTGGATGGACGTCATGGATGAACCAATGACATTCTCTGATGAGGAAGAAGAAACACCAATCCAGGAAGTTCCAGTTGAAAAGACACCTGTTCCTGAAACTATCAAAACATCAACAACTGAAAAGGTCATTGTCAAGGATATTGTTCAACCAGCTGAGCTTGAAAATGTTCCAGAAAGTGTTACTTCAGAAGACACTAAGACTACTGTGACTGTCACAACAAAAACTACTGTGACAGAAACTGTCAGTGAGACGGCAATTCCAGAGGAGCCAAAACCAGTGGAACCAGAAAAGAAACCAGAAGAACCAAAGGCAGTGGAACCCGAAAAGAAACCCGAGGAACCTAAGAAACCAGCTTATGCCGGTCTGCCTGTCGATGACTCGAGTAGTTCTTGGATGGACGTCATGGATGAACCAATGACATTATCTGATGAGGAGGAAGAAACACCAATCCAGGAAGTTCCAGTTGAAAAGACACCTGTTCCTGAAACTATCAAAACATCAACAACTGAAAAGGTCATCGTCAAGGATATTGTTCAACCAGCTGAGCTGGAAAAGGTTCCAGAAAGTGTTACTTCAGAAGACACTAAGACTACTGTGACTGTCACAACAAAAACTACTGTGACAAAAACTGTCAGTGAGACGGCAATTCCAGAGGAGCCAAAACCAGTGGAACCAGAAAAGAAACCAGAGGAACCAAAGGCAGTGGAACCCGAAAAGAAACCCGAGGAACCTAAGAAACCAGCCTATGCTGGTCTGCCTGTCGATGACTCGAGTAGTTCTTGGATGGACGTCATGGATGAACCAATGACATTCTCTGATGAGGAGGAAGAAACACCAATCCAGGAAGTTCCAGTTGAAAAGACACCTGTTCCTGAAACTATCAAAACATCAACAACCGAAAAGGTCATCGTCAAGGATATTGTTCAACCAGCTGAGCTTGAAAAGGTTCCAGAAAGTGTTACTTCAGAAGACACTAAGACTACTGTGACTGTCACAACAAAAACTACTGTGACAGAAACTGTCAGTGAGACGGCAATTCCAGAGGAGCCAAAACCAGTGGAACCAGAAAAGAAACCAGAAGAACCAAAGGCAGTGGAACCCGAAAAGAAACCCGAGGAACCTAAGAAACCAGCCTATGCTGGTCTGCCTGTCGATGACTCGAGTAGTTCTTGGATGGACGTCATGGATGAACCAATGACATTCTCTGATGAGGAGGAAGAAACACCAATCCAGGAAGTTCCAGTTGAAAAGACACCTGTTCCTGA